>OX465274.1:45337700-47830200 GCA_949987645.1 Tachina grossa
TTTCATTATTTTCTTTCTTAATACTTTTTATTTATTTTATATTAAACCCACAAAAAACAAGAGAATGCAAAGCAACAGACAAATGTACATACATACATTGTTATGTTTGTACATAAGCTACATACGTTGCTGTCTTGCTATCTCATTTTTATATATGTACATATAACCACGTCACTATTTTCTTTGCTATGCATAAGACAAAACCGAAGATCAACATAAAACACTTTTTTTAATATTACTCCAAATTAATACTCCAAATTAAAACACTTAAATCTCGGCTCGCCTTAATTTTTGGCCTAAACTCTTCGTCGAAACCCGCACTAGCTTTTTAATCCAAAAATTAATAAAAATCGGCTATGAATTTCCGGAGAAAGTCGCCTGGGAAAATTATATGAAAATCGCCCAATAATCACTTTCAATACCGACTGCCAAGCAACATACCTAACACTTGCGTATGTATTGAAACTGATAGTTTACTGCCCTAGAGGCGCGCGTATAGATGTTAACACATCAAAAATATGTTGACTATTTAGTTCTTGTTTCAACTTTGATATTTATATGAACTTTTGATATGTTTAAATGAAAATTTAAAGATAGAATATAAAACAAATAGACTGGTGCGACACAAGAAATGTTTGCATGATCACAAGGTGGTTACAGATTCATCTAAATAGGAAAAAAACCAGCTTCTTTAATTTTAAAGAATAGGTAACAAATCTGAATTCTAATGTCTATGCTAACCGGATACTGTCTCATACGTAGGCATGCACAAAGGTTAAAGGTCGAACATAACGATTTTTGCCACAGCTGCTAAGACATCAATGAAGAGGAAAGTGTAGAACATCTTTTGTGTCACTGTCCTAGACTTGCAAGAAGGAGAATGGCAACAATGGGCGCTCTTGAGTTCTGGAAACTTTTTGACGTTGCCAGTGTTGAACTGCAACGTATTAGTAGTTTTATATTGAGCTCTGGTTGGTTCGACGGTGGAGAGTCCGTGTAAGCAGAGTCTCCATGGTATCACAATGGACTAAAATGGTCTAAGTGATTTCAGACTATCCCCCACCTAACCTTACCTAACTAAACGAAAATTTAACATAATATCTTAAGTTTTTCTAAGAAATTTTCCTGATGATCTGCATTAGCAAGAGTGAAATGCGCATAGGATCCAGATAATGTTGTTAATCAGAATTGAACAACCCTCGTATCCGTACATTGCACTAATTTGTTAATGCAGCAGCAACCAGTTCATTCACTTGGCTGTTTGTTAAATTCTTTGCGTTAACAAAGCTAAATAATATTAAAGAAATAGGTTAGCAAGTTAGCATAGTAATATCTACTGTTAAGCATAATATTAATTTTGAACTATATTAAGTTAAGATTAAGTTTGGTATAAATAGCGAATTTTAAGAAAACAACAGTGCAGTTGTAATTAGAGAGTTGTTAGTTGTAATTAGCTGAGGACAATAAAAGTTATAGAGCCATACCAACGGTTCCCACAAATTTAAAAATAAGATACTAGTTATTAGTTTGACAAAGCCTTTCATAAAACCAATTAATATATTAAACAATCTGTATATAAATTAAACACAACACTAACCAACTCATTAATAAATTTCAATATATATTTAAAAAAACTATTTTACTGATTAAGTAAAGTAAAGTAATAACTTATAAATATTAATACATTAGCAAACATTAAACTAAAATAATTAAAAATTTATTATTAAAGTTTATTCGGGTAAACATTTTAATTATTGAGTTATTTATTTCAATCATTAAATAAATTGATTTAAAATTTTGTTTCATAAAACTTTTGATTTAATCAGTTAAGCAATTTGATTAGAATTATTCATGTATTCAGTTTTTTTTATTAAAAAAATTTAACTTACATTAACTAGTAAAAAATTAACTTACTTCAATTAAGCAAAAGGTGTAAAATTAAAATTTTATTTTGGTTTGATGATAAAAATTAGTTTTATTTTATTCAGTGTTAAATTTAATTGTTAAAATATAACTAAAAAAACTTTTAAAATACAAAACTTTTTTTTTACTTAAAAATTCTTTGTATCAAAAATCTGAATCGGCTATTTTTACTACACCGCAATAAGAAAGTCAAAATATTTTTTATAGTGATTTTTTTTAAATTATATAATTAATTATATAATTAATAATATAATTATAGAGTGAAAAACAATTGTTAATCAAGTTAGACATTCAATTGTCAGGGGTTGAATTAAGCTTGATTTACAATTTAATTCAATATCATTCTCCAGTGAAATAGGGAACTTGAATTCAATTGTATTACAGTTCATTTCAAGCCTTGAATTCTACTCTAATTCAGCCTTGTGTTTCAATTGAATTCAAGTATATTTCAAGCTTCAACAAAATATTTTTAAAATAGAAAGCAAGATGCAGTTCATTTGTTTTCTAATAACAATTTTTTGCATATCTATCATTGTTTGTATTATTTTTTCACGATTTAAATCACCTTTTGTTTTTTTTATTCACTTTTTTATTGATTTCAGTATTTTTCATCACAATTTAAATTTTAGTAATAAATAAATTATGTATGTTGTTTGATTTTTTATTTCAAAATATTTTCAAACCTGAAAATTACTTGAAAAAAATGCTTGAATTCAACTTTATTTCCAGTTAAATTTGAAGTGCTTGAATTTTAATTTTTTGGGTGCTTATTGGGAATGTATTAGAACTAGTAAATTTCTAAGGATTTATGTACCGTAATTTGTTCCAAGTTAATTATTTACTGGTGCTATTAGCAAATAAGAAAAGTTTCATGGCAAGAATTTCTTGACAATAATCAAAAACAATTAACTCCATTTCAATTTAATGGTGCAGTGATTGAAAAACATATAATAATATTAAGTACAAAATAAACACAGTGTAAGTGAATTATTAAATTGGCGTATTAATAGAAATGCTTATTTAATATATACACATGTTTGTGCGTACATATATGCATTTATACTAAGATGTGACACATTTGTACTTGTCAATAGAAATTAACTTTAAAACTCTATTTAAGACATTGAAATAGCTTGAGCTGCTAGAAAAAGCAAAATTAAGCAACATCAACTGATATAAAACATAACGCCAAGCAAAATAAAATATTGCATAAAGACCGAATTAGATAAAAAAGCAAAATTTAAAAAACAAATGACAAAATATAACACGCTAACAATTAAAAATATGGCCATTATCTAACTTATGTTGTTGTTATGGTTTCCCGTATAATTTTGCATGTGTCTGTTCTTTTCGTTTGTTTAGAAACAACATTTTGCAGCAACGATTTTTTTTTCCAATTTTTTGTTTTCTTTATTGTAGCATTGTTATTATCGCCATTATGTCAACTGCCACAACACCAATAAATGTTAATTATGTGGTTTGCGTTTGCTCACATTTTTGTTGTTGCCATTTTCCTTTTAACTGATTTCTTTTTTAAGGATTTTTTTCATTTAATGTTAATATTGTACTGAGCAACTTCATAAGCTGTTTAACAGAAAACAAAAAAAAAAAAAAAAAAAAAACACAAATAATAATTCTGGTTCTTTAAATTTTGGACAATTTGTACAAGGAAACGCATAAAGCGTTTAACATAATACTACTCTGTTAACTCTTAACAGTTTCTATTATTAACGTTTTAAATGATTCAACACCAGCGTTGTCAGCTTTGAAATTTCAAAACGCACCAAAATGGAGAAAAAAAAACGCGCCATTTACAAAACAAACGCACCAATCTTAGAAAAAAAAAATAAAACCTAAAAAAACTTAGCAAATTTGTTTATATTCATTTGTATTACATAGATAATATTTTTTTTTAATTTCAATAATTCTGTACAAAACTTTTTAAAGAGATCAACGATTAATAGAAAGGATTCAAAACTAATTAAAGTTCCTTACTTATCATTTTATTCAAGTATTTTAAATTTTTTTTTATCAGAAGTTTAATGTATCCATATTAAAAACAATAAAAATAAACAGCCTTTTTTAATATATGTACATAATTAAAAAAAACAACAAAAAAACTTAACAAATTCGTACATACATATATAGTGTTGTCTAGGTCATACCATTTTTGATTCGATATAGTACATTTTGATCAGACTAGAATAACTCTAAATTAAACTGTTCCATAACAATCAAATTATTTTTGAATTTGTTCCAAATGTAGTCTACTAAATATCTCGACCAAAGAAATATAAGACTTATACAACTTTCATAATTCATATGTATAAGATAATACATTTTTGTATATTAATTTTATGAATTCCAAATAAATAAAGCTAGTATTTTCATCATTATTGTTATCATTGGCTCATAAAACAGATTTCATTTCAAATTGTGATATTTTGGAAATATCATTAGTATTAATATGGTAATTAACACTATCAGGAAGTTGGTAAGTTTCACAACAATAATTTTCCAGTTTTAACCCATTGTTGTGTTAAATTTGCGTTGGTGCCATCAAAAATAAAAAAACGCACCGAAATTTAAAAAAAAGCGCACCACGCACCAAATAAGGAATTTTTCGCACAAAAAATTTCAAAAGGCACCCAAAATGGTGCGAAATGCACCAAGTTGATTGACAACGCTGTTCAACACACTTACATATGTATGTGCAATAACATTATGTTAACAACAAACTCTCTGAGCATGAGTAATATCAAGGTATGTATTAATATCACGTATACGCTCTACCCTCCCTTTTGAGTATTTAAATGTTTGGGATTTTCTAAATGTATCCAGTGTGCAGATAGATAAGCTGTTAAAGTTGATTCGTGTTAAGTGAAAAAAAAACGTTTGATTTTAACAGCATCATAAAAAGTTAAACATTTTATTATAATTCTTGGTAATGAGATTGTGCCATAAAACAAACAAGGATTAAAAGTTTTGTTCTTAAACTTTTGCTCGTTTTTAAATATTCTAGGGGAAATGCCAGAAGAACTCTTCTTTTTGTCACAAATAAAATTAGTTCGCTGATATTTGTTTATAACGTTGATGATAGATAGACGTTTATTTTTTTTATTTATTTTATTACAAATGAAATTAACAAACTAAAACTCAAGCATTAGCGACTAATGTGAAATATTTTGAAAATGTTTACAGGAGAACAAAGAAGAACTTGTTGTCATGTTAATAAAGTCCTTTTCTGGTTGACAGAGTCTGACCAATATATCGTCGATGTGACAATAATATGGAAGCGATACTACACAACAATAATCTTTTTTTTTTTGAAATTTGGTTTTAATCAAAAGTTTTTTACTATCCAAACTTACAGTTCCTTTCACAGACACATTTTTCCGTTCCGCTATTTTTAAGCCAATTAGGTTCAAAGTCGACAAATAAAAGACTTGTTTTTTAATCAATGCATTAAAATAAAAACAATGAGCCAATTGACAAAGTGTTCTATTGCGTCGTATTTGTTGTAAGTCATAAACGCTTATGACTGTCATAAAATCTTGCTCATATTTTTCATATAAAAATACTTTATGACAATAAGACTTTCTTACCTATGTTTTTTCAGTCAGCTATTTATTATAAATAAATATATAAATATTATTATCTTTCACTTTCAATAGTTATGCTAAAAACTCAATTGGAAGAACGATGAACTTCGCATAGTTCGACAAATTTGCCTTCAAGAACTCTTTGCGTAAATTAGTTTTTTGCAACAACATTAAATTTGACGATTTAACAACTCTAGTCAAAATTTCTGCCTTGTTATGGATATTTTTGTATCATATGCATACTTAATTATGCAAATATTCACTGCGGCAAAAATCACTTGCAAAAATAACAGAAATTCGCAAAAAAATGCAAAATTTTTAAAAACCATGATTTTTATTAAACATCTCTAAAACTCTAAGGAATGCCATTAATTCGGTAAAAATGGCGAAAATGATTAAAATTCGCAAAAACTTGCTAACAGCAGCATAATCGCAAAGTATAAAATTCGCAAGAACTTAAGAAAAAAAATATGTAGTTACAAAACTCGCTTTCATCGCGAATATTGCAAAAATTCGCAAAATCGGAAACAATCCGTAAAATTCATTAGAAATCTCAAAAACTTTTAAAAAATAAAAAAACACTTGCTTCCATCGCGAGTATTGCAAAAATTCGCGAGAATTCGCAAAATTGGAAAAGCACATCACCACAATGGACATTATTTAATAATTTCGAATTAAAAACAAAAAAATTCAAACTTTCAAAATTTCAACGATGTAAGAGATAGAAATAAACCTATTTGTTTATTTTCTGTCATTTGAATTCAATGTTTATGACAATTTTTTATATGGAAATACAACAGGTCGTTCACAACGGTGCTTTGTGAATTGGCTAAATATTATGCAAAAGTTTCGTTCAAAGATAATAAAAATATTATACAATGCAGAAACTTGTCAAAATTTAATTTTGACCAGAGAACAGCTTGTGACGGGCAAGCGGGCATTGTGGGGACAACAAAAGGTTTCCTTTTGAACTTTGGTGTATGGATTCCTAAACAGGAAAGCAAATGTTTCCATTTATTTTAGAGTGAAATGCAAAATATTGTGAAATGGGAAACTATAAAAATACAAATGACAAAAAGCCCTTGATGAAAACTAAAGTACATAGATATGAATATATCCGAACATACATGGGTGTTTCTTTACTAGTTTTTATTAATAAATTTATTTGCTTTTTTACTAAAAAATTAGTAAAAACAATTAAAGCTAAAATATAGTTAATACAATTAGAAGGGACATATAAGGTGGAAATGCCCATATATACAGGGTGACCGATGACATTTTTCATAAGGTGCCACCAAATAGGGGATTTATCAAAAAAAAGGGGCAAAATTAAAAAAAAAAACGAGAAAACTACACTAAACTTTTTATTTTTAATGTATTTTGATATAACTCACCCTAAAAATGGGGGATAAAAAGTGGCAAGGCAGTCGAAAAATTGGAAACGCAGTCGAAAAAGTGGCAATTTGCCACTTTAGTCGGTCAAATGGTCACGCTGCACATATCAATTTCGACTATTTTTAAAATTTTTATTATTTTTTTAAATATCACATAATTGGCTGCATATAAAGCAGATTAATTTTAATGGGTTGTTTTTCAAATATTTCGACAGACTTAAACAAATAGCCAATATGATCATATTTAAATTGATTTAATCATGCATACTTAACTTTATTTTAACAATAATAAAAGAAATGGAAACAGATATGGCAATATGAAAAATAAATGCATTTATTTTTCACATAATAAAATAAGTATTTTTTAAGTAAAACTGGTGCAAAATAAAATTATATAATGAAAAATAAAAAAATGTATGTAAAACTTTGTATTTTTTTTGGTCAAACATTATTTAGCAACATAATTTTTTATTGTCAAATAGTCTAAAATAAAAACCATTCCAAGCCATTCTTTGAGAGATTAATAAACCTTTTTATTTATTTAAATATAGGGTACTCTAACTAGACTACGATATTGCATCCTCGTAAGCGAAAGAGGATGCAGTTTATGTAAATATATATGTACATATGAGGAAGTCTACTCTGCAATTCGAAAGGAAAGAAAACATTTTTATGTTTGGAAATTAATTAAATGCAAATTAGGAAGCAGTTTCTTTCGTTACGAATTAGAAAGTAGACCCTCAGAGCATGACAAAAGTATTGCTTTAAGTAATCTTTGAGTATTGGCCATCAAACAACTATGAATGCATACAGATAAAAAGAAACTAAAAACATGCGCGTGTGCACGTATATTCGTACAACTATAACTATCGAACAACTATGCTTATACACATTTTTAAATTATGCAGCACAAACAACTTGAGGTACAATCACACGCAAGACTATAAAAAAACTCTGGCATGTTTTTAAACAGCCACTTATTTTCCATTATATTTCATATACACAAATGTATGTATATGGTAGCGAATGATGAATAAATATCCCGAGTATCATGCGTATTTTTTATCCGATTAAATATCCAAGGCTTGCGTGTAAGCATAATCAGTATGACAGAGATAGTCAATGCGCTTGATATGCATGTGCCTTGTTATTTGCAGTTGTAGAATTTCTTAGTTTTTCGCATAAACGAACCAGAGATGCTTTTATATGTTGGAATCGGCTATAGTCATATTTGCTTGAGAGAACACATGCGAACGTACGAATTGTTTGCACTACAATTATGATTATAAGCAGTTGCTGAAAATGAGACTATTTACTTATGTGTAAGTTTTTTCAGTACTAATTATCAACCTCCGATACATACTTCAGAGCAGTGGTCTGTATCCAATAATAACATCCATGATTATTTTCGTTGGGATGTTTCAAATCAATGGCCATACGATGACAACACATAACTGAGATCTTTTTAATTTTTAGTTAAATGTATAGTAATGGCATCTATGCATGATGCCATCTGTATTGTCATTTACCATTGGTAGCCAGATGTTCAAACAGTCCTCTAGAACAATCGGAAAAATTCATGGTGCTGCTTCTAGGCGTTCGTAGATAATTCGATTGGCCGTTATTTTTGAATTTCAAAGTAACGACTCTTATGTTGGCAATGCGGTGTGCTATTGGTAGTACAGGGTGGTTACCATAAGTGCTCGCATTTTTATTTGTATGTATGTATGTCTGTAGCTATGTACACAATTATTGTTGTTGCTATAGTGTTTGCACGTAAATATGTGTGTACGTTTAGTGCTTTAGTTAAATACTTCCAGATAGTTCTTTGCTTTAACCCTGCAGGAATATTTTTACGTAATGCTGCTTAACCTTGTCGACGGCCATTTTTGTAACAATATATTGCTAAGAATATTTATATTCAAAAAATAAATTAAAATATATGTTCTGAAACTTTTCCATTCTTTTGAGCACCATTGAAAAATTCTGTGAAAATAAAATGTTCAGCGTTATAGCTGAACGTGCAATGTTGAAAATGGAATATTTGATTTGTGACGTTAAACAGTTTTGTAACAGATAATATTGCTTTTGTAATCTTGCTTGCTACTCGTGAATAAGTGTTACTGGGATTCCTGAAAAAACTTAATTATTCGATTGTTCAAATAAAGATTTATCGAACAAGAAGTGTTATTTTTAACAATTTTCTAATATTTGATTTTTTAACGTAGCCTGTACAGTAATTTATTGTTAATTATTTATTGCCAATGATCTCCAACCACAATGACACAATAACACTGTGAAATCAGGCCCAACAGAAAACTTTTGAGAAAGCCTCCAATATAAATAACAAAAATTAAAAATTTAAAAAACCCCCGAATATTTATAGAAAAAATGTGATATCTTCTAAGTGGCTGGACCAATTTTACTAAAAACAGAAAAACTCAATCAAAATCGGTCCAGCCCTTTGGTTTGTACGTGGACTCGTACAGACACACAGATACACAGACACACACTAAAAACTTATAACACCCCTTTTTTTGGTCGGGGGTTAATAAAATAAAGCCTAATTAAAAAGCCCAATGAATCCAAATTAACATGAAATGAAGCCTAAAAGAATTAAATAGAGCTCAAACAAACTCAAGATGAAATAAAGCCACAGAAAAAATTTTACAAAGCCCAATTAAAATTTCATTATTTTTTTATTGTGCTTTTTCATATTATTATTTGGGCGTTATTTCCTTGGGCCTTATTTCATAGTGCCTGTTTAAGAGGATTTTAACCTTGTTTTATCGTATAAAAAGTTTCAAATAGAGAACTAGAACTGCAATATATATATATATATATATATATATGATGTGAATCTTTTAATTATTCTTATAACAAATACTAAGCATGTGCTTTAAAAAATTAGTTGCAAGAATATATAAAAAAATCATAGATTAATAAATATTAAAAACGTATAAAATATATTGTTTTACCTTTATATGCACATTGTAGCCAATTGTCTACATTGCATGTTCATTTGATTTAATCAATGAATTTTTTAAGTTGGCTTTTAAAATACACCTCAGTGCTACGAATTTTAATTTAATTCGTGATGAATATGTCTGACTGGAAGTTTTTTTTCATTAAATTCATAAATTATTTTAGTCTATGTAAAGGGTGTTTTTTGTAAAGGTATATAGTATATAGTTTTGAAATGGAATAAAATAAAGATGAATTTTTTTAATTGACACGAAACTTACTTTATTCGAAAGATAGTATTCTGGCATTATAATCAAAATATGACTTCTTGCATATGACCGCCTCGGCTGGCTCGGACATAGTCTAATACGGAAGTCCAATTTTCGATGACTTTTCCCAATATTTGTGACCGTATATTAGAAATAACGCATCGATTGTTGTTCTCCGAGTAGTCAACCGCTTCGGGTTTATTGGCATAGGCTAGCGACTTCACACTTCCCCGAAGAAAATAGTAAAGCGATATTAATTAGCACGTTCTGTGTAATCAAACGTTTCCTTCAATAAATCAATTGTGGGACGAGCTGTGTGATAAGTTGCGATCACCAAGATTTTTCCGTATAATCATCCATAAAGTGGATGGACTCATATCCTATTGCTGTGAACGATGGCGGATAGACTGATTCGGGTTTTCCTTTACGCTAATCTCTACAGCAGCAACAACTTCTTCTGTACGCACTGTGTGACATCTCTGGATGCGTATTACGTTCCATATCTAATCGAATTTATTGCTCTGATGGGAGATTATGTTGACCGTGAAATGAACATAGTGCGCCATACATATTTCGAACAGAGCCATGATTAACAAAATAAAGTTGCACAAGTTGAAATAGTTGTTCCAGCGTATGAGAGACTGACGCCTGACTGAAATGCCAAAGTAAACTAAACATAAATTATTTGACAGTCGACAAAATGGCCGCCAGTTAAAAAAGTGTTGACACACTTTATACATCTATGAAAAATACCTTTCATATATGCAGATATTTCTAAACATTTTGTGACTTGCGAAGAGTATCAGCTGAAAATATCATTATTACTTTTTTTATTTGATTTTCTTTGAATGAATTTGATTTATACTCGTACGATTAAGTTTGTAATTTTAGGAGACTCATAAATGCAAAACTGAGCAGTTTTATTAAATCTTTAATATGATTTTCACCTTACTTATAGTTCAAAATAATTCATAGCACTAAAAGCAACAATACAAACAATTTTATTGTTGGAAACTCATATTCATGATAGTGATTTGCATTTCATTTGAGTGAATGAAATTGAGATGGTTGCGATATTTTTGCTGCTTCCGTAAACTCTAATACCACAAGAGATTATTAAACAAAAAATGCCTGTAAAATATACAGTATTTTCTGATTTTCAAAACTCGTTTAAAAATGGTAAATATTTAAAATTTTAAACCACTAAATGAAGTTAGCACTATTGCTGGGTATTCATCAAAAAAGCAATAAATTAAAATTTGTTGCTTTACCGTCATATTCTTATGTATGTATGTGCGTATTCCACAGCATGTGAGTTTAACTATTCGTAGTAACAACATTTGTTAATTTTAAGTAGGTGTGATGCCAACTTTTTGGCTCTACAAGCACATGAAAATTAAAAAAAAGCAGTAAAAAGCGTAATTTTGAGATCTATGAAGCGTAATATTTTCTAACATATTCTCTATTTAATGAAATATATCAGACAAAATGCTGATATGCTTTACACTGAAAAAAAATACACCAAATTTTTATTAAAGTAATTTTAAGGAATACACGAATTTCTTAGTGCTTTTTCTTAGTTTGGCACTAACGCTCAAAATTTGGCGTTTTGAGTTTTCAGAAAGCACTAAAACTAGTACCGAAAGCACCAAGTTGGCATCGATGTACTAGAGTATGAGAAGTAGGGATTGTGTTCTGAGAGAGGGATAGGAGAGGGGAGAGTGAAAGTAGAACATGGATGTTACCAGCCCAAACGAAAATAATTAATTTTTTTTTGAATCAAGCTAAGTTTTGTTTAAAATTCTACCAAAAATCCTCCCCAAAAGTCTTAAACTAGCTCCACACCTGCTTGCAACCATTATACTGGTGCTAATCGCTGTATGCTGCTTGCAATCTAAATACATACAAATCACAAATAATGGCGACCCAGCCAAAATAGTTAAAAATAAGTAGGCCAACATGAAATAAAGCAATAACAGCTGCACAGCAACGACAAAATTTTGTGTTAAATTTTCTTTGTTTTCCTATCTCTTTTTCAAAATGATTTAACATTCTGATCATTAGACCATCAAATTGTTGTTAATTTTTTTTTTTTGGTAAATGGAAAGTAATCGATCAACAACACAACTTGTACACATTTTAGAAATTGTTTTCATACATTTCTATTTCGTTTGTTGTAGGAATTTTACCAGCTAACACAGTTAAAGTTACGTGCATGAGGTTGCTGAAAGCTTAACAATCGTTTACAATGAAAAGTAAAATTGTTGAGCAGAGTAAAAAAAATAAAAAGGGAATTTTTGCTATTGACCCTAAAAGTTTTTCTTTTCTATTTACCTCACAGAAGTAATATGCTGCAATTGTTTTGGAATGCATGTGCAAATTAAGATAACATTGAATATTGGAATTACCAGGTACCTTTGCATTAACATGAAGATAATAGTAAAAATGAAATGAAAAGTAGTTCCCACTGAATTTGTTATTTGTTTACTTAATGAAATGGGAGAATTTTCAATACATCTTGCACAGAAAAATGTTATTATTTTGTATTCAATTACTAATTTCAAAAATTAAAATAATATTTCTAGCAAAATGAGATCTAAAATGAAATTCATAAAACTAAATACCAAAGTTCGTAAGAATTTAATAGAATGATAAATTTTTTTTTATTAAAATAACTTACTATTTATTTATCAAACCAACTACAGACAGCAATAAAATTAAAAAAAAAAATTAAAAATATGTTTGCTTAAAAAACCTGTTCTAATTTTTTCTGTGTATTGTTTAAAATTTTTTTAAAGTAAAATACATTTATACATAAAGGTCAAGTAAAAAAATTTAAAAATGAAAAAACTAAAAATTTGTAAATTTTAAAACATCAAATTGTATTGAAAAATTTCCTCTTTTAGCAAGTAACTAAATATAAATATATTCAGAAGAAATTAACACAAGGTTTGAGCTCGCCAGCGCCTTGTAATAATTAGAAGCAGGCAAAAGCTTGCACAGTTTAGTGCAGGTATAAGTAACTACGTGAAGTGCATTTTAATTTGAATAGAACAGGATGAAAGTAATGAAAAATACGTATTAAAATTTCATCGATGTCGAATGCCATAGTATCCTCTCATATTTTATTTTAATTCCGGCTCGGACAGAAACTAAAAAGAAAACACAATTATGCTTTATATCATTTTTAGTATAATGAAACATCGTTTTAAGCTGCAGAAAAAAAATTAATAAAATTTAGCTTTGCCGCACGGTTATTTCTCACAAGCATTTCCAAATTAATTTCATTATAAAAAGTCAATTTTTTTTTTGGAATTATTTTGTAATCTACACGCAAAGAAAACAGCAACATACTATGATTGAATTTTATGGTTGCAGTAAAATAATGTTATTGTTAATAGAAAAGCAAACTTTATTAATATTATTATCTGAGCTAATAATAATATTATCTACAAAACCAATGAACTTTGTTACAGCTAATCTTAGTATTGTAAATATGACAACACTATTGTTAGATATGACTAAAATATAATTGAGACTCACCATACCATGTTCTAGTATTAAATTAATATTGTTAAATACGAACACAGTATTATTTAATATAATAATACTATTTTGTTTTTTTAATCATATATTTATTGTAGAAACAGCTGTGCGTTAAATTCGAAATAAAAATAAATAAGGATTGTTGAAATGAAATGTATATATATATATACAAATGTATACTTACACGACATACAGACATGTCTGTATAAAGAGATATACATATGCTTATATATTTTTATTGACCTACCCTTTTCTTTATACTTTAATTATTTATTTAACACCACCCGTGCACTACCGATAGCTCACAAACGAAATACTGAACTGACAGATGTTTCTGAAAAATACTTTTTTAAAAACTTAACATAGTATGGTTTTGGATAACATTATGTTGTTATTTAATTCATATTATTTTTAAATAATAATAGAAATTATGTTGTAGTCATAAATTTTTAACAAAACTATATTGTTACGGTCTAATTCATAAATGATTATTAACAGTTCAATAACACATTAATAATCAAAAATCAAAATGTGTATTCATAAATGATTAATAGCCTATTAGACGTTTAATAAACGTTTCATAACTCATAGATTTTAAATGCAGCTTCCATGCTATTTTAAGCGTTTGATAAACAATTATAAATAATATTTTCTTGATTTTTTTATCCCTTATGTGAGATTTTCTATGGTTTCTCACTTTTATGTTTCTCGTTTATTCTTATGCGTGTCTCCTGAATAATGTTCTTGGGCAAATTTATTAATTTATGTAAGTTGGTACATGTATGTATGTATGTATGCATAATTGTACATAAAGAAAAATACATACATGTAAACATCGTTGAAAATTAAAGAAATCCCATTCATTGGCAAAAAGAAAAATAGAATTATAAACATAAGGGCATATGTAAGTACAAGCATACGTATGTTTGTATGGTACTGCATGCTTATATATGTATGTATGTATGTACAATAATATTTTAAAATTAAAACAAAATAGTGATGCATAATCGACCGCTATAAAATGGGTATTTGCCTACCTCTGTACTCAGCCGAATATAAATGTGTTTAAATACAATTTGTTGTAACATATAAATTTTTTTTGGTTTATTTATTAATAAAAAGTGAACCGCCTAATTTTTAAGTTATTTTTTAATAACATTATGCGTAATAATTTACTTTTTTTTCGACTGAAACAGACTACCTAGATAATCGATTCTTCGTTGTATGCATCACTAAACATAAAATGAGAGCGAAAGTAGCATGATGTTGCCAACATAAAATTACAAAAGAAGCAAAATCGTTTAATAGTTAATTCACAGATATAAATCAGTTATGAATACAAATTTTTATTAGAGCTTAATAAAGCAAAATCTGTTTCATAAGTAATGTACAGATTAAAGCTGAAATAAGGAATTTTTATGAATAAGACCGTTAAACTCTAACCATATCGCACTTTCTATGAATATAATAATGTAATTATTAAGTTCGAACATTACTCTGTTTATCGTAGCAAAATAAATGTTTAAAATAACAATAACTAGTTGTCAATGAATACACATTTGTTTCAGAGAACATAATATTGTTTTCTTAACCATTCTACAACCATATCTTTTCCTTGCGTGTACCCATTGTCGTATGTATCTAGCTTGCATTGGCCTTCCGCTATTAGATATTACAATCATAGAAAAACTTAGGTAATGTAAATACAGTTTTATATTAAAATAAATATAAAAGGTTCAATAAACTGCGACTTTGACTCGCACACGAAGTGTTCCGTACGGACACTACATAAACGTGTAATACTATACGAACTTTAGCCTATATAAGCAAATATCTTATCTTTACATTTGATCAGCACCTTTTATCACGATAATCATATCGCTATAATAAATATAACGAAAATTTATCGATTTTTGCTAATTAGTACCATATTGTTATGATTTCATCCTTTAAAAACGCTTTTACGTGAACTGGAAAATTTGCAAATCAACAAAAGACCCCCGTGTAGTAATTTGGGTTAAGAATGACACTATTTTTATTTATTAAATACACTTAAAGTAATGTAATTAAGAGCTTAAATACACACACACACAACATAAATTACTTAAGTATACTACCACTGGATACCACTACGTCTACTTCACCGTAGTATAGACATGCCGCACACAGCTGGCTGCGCTAGTATTCGAGTAATACCCCTTCCTCTGCTGTTTGTAACACATAATACTCACTCTGCTGAAGCTCACTGTTGATGCAACTACAATGACTCGCTGCTTTACTTTAATACACTTATACACGACTATCAGCTGCGTTGTCCACTTAAGTCTTCACTCAAGACAACAATACTTCATAGTAAACAACTTTATGATTGACTACTAGACAACTGAACTGCCTTATGGTCAAATGATAATAGACTAATCTGCCAGCAGATGCGTCACCCTTTTTAAACTTCGCACAAGGCCTTCAGGAAGTGACAGCACCGTCTAGACAATCTAAGTAGCATTTTCACTGTTTGTTTTCAATCGCACAATTAATTCAACGTGCGCCGAAATAGCGTCGACGAAATAATGTCGGTTTTAGGAATTTAAAAACCGGGATAAAATGGGGAACATTTCTGGGTATTTTTTAAAACATATCAACAAGCTAGCAACGATTTTGGGAATTCAAATGGGGAAACAAAACAAAAACCGTGGATGAATTTTTACAGGAGCACTGTTGGACTACCATGCCAAAACGTTGTACATTCTTAAATTGGACATTTTGGTGAACAAAATGAGAAAACCGGGCAAAAATTCTGTCCACCCGTCTCTAAGAAAATCGACTTAATCGAAAATGACAAAAACACCGTGGATGAATTTTCACAGGAATCTCAATTTCAAACTTCGCATATGAGATTACATGGATTAATTCTAATTATGGTTTAAATTTCATAATTTTACGATGGCGGGGAGCAAAGTTATGAGGAGGGTAAAAACAGCTCGAATGGATTCGTGTAAATATACACACTGCGTGTATTGGCCGGAACTTGGCCTAGATAAATTTGAATAAAGATTTTAATTTATATCTGCTAGATTTTGTGCATTTTCAAATTCATTATAAGTTATAAATTCTTTTCTTGATAATTTGTTTTGTGTCGATTTATTAGGTCTTTTTTATAAAAAGTTGTTAAACTAGACTTACTTCTCTCCTCATATTTTGTTTTACCTTTGCTCAGCTTTTTAGATGTTTTCAGTAATTTTAAGTTTAAGAAGCAAGTTTTTTTAAGCCACGATTGAATGTGAATGACCTTTGATTTATAACTTAAAAATAATACTTGCTACAGTAATTTTTAAGTGTGTAAGTAAGTTTATAAACTCTTTAATTAACTGTGTCTATTATTTATTCTCTATGTTTCTATTCTTTTGCGGGTGCACACATGTGGCTTTTTCAAAACTACTTTATCATCCTGATGTGCTTGTTAAGAAGATATTGACTACTTATTAAATATTAAATATAATATAATAAGAAGGGTCGAAAGAATGACCTTAATAAAAAATTAATAGTTTCAAATACAATAATCATTCCCCTCTTGAGATAATATGAAGTCTTTTCAATAAAGCAACAAGTTTGATCATTTTGTCTTCTACAAATACATGCACTGGTTGGTCAAGAATAATTTACTTTCTGAAACTTAAAAAAGAAAAGTTTACCAACTAACTTTGCTTTGTGTGTAAGTAAAAGGTTGTTGAGCTTATGTTTTTTTTATATGTTTTAAATTATTTTTGCAATAGAGATGATTAGAGATCACGTGAGCGACGTGAATAAGAAGTGACTGATATGAATTAATGGCTCTTCAATAAATTTACACGCTAAAAATAGACATTTGGCTGTTTTATAAAAAATTAAATATACAGAGAAGAGTCACTAAATCTATCATAGTGTTCTTCAATGGAATTACAGTAATAATACTTATAAGCAAACAAAAATGCAACAACAACAACAATAACAACAACAATATTATTCGCATATAAGTTTACTTTTAACTTTTTTCTCTTTGTGGAATTATTATGTTTGACATTACACAAAGTTTTCATGTCACATTTTATATGTTTTACAACATGTAGCTTGTCTACAATTTCACTCATACGAGTATATAATAGACAAAAAGACAAATAGACAAATAAGCAAACAGACAAAAAGTACTTACATATGTACATATATCCTTTGGGGTAGTTCATGTCTGTTCATGTGTCATATTTTTGCAATTTTCAACATTACTTCATCCCACACACACACACACACACACACACACATTTCTACGTATTTATTTCTGTAGTCTAATAAAAAAGTTAAAGTCACATGTGTTTTCAACAACTTGAATAAATGTTTATACATATATATATATATATATATATTTTTTTTGGTTTTTCAAAAGAGTACAAATTTTATTTTGATTTTTAACAAAACTTTTTCATCAAAGTTTTTTATTTTATTTTAATTTTGTTGTTTAACCGTACGCAGTACGGTTTGTCGTACATGCGAGTGTTGTTGGAAATTAATGTTTAAATAAAAAAATAAAAAACAAGAGCCGATTTAAAAATGTATTACTTGAGAAATGTTTGTACTTTTAGATATAATCAGTTTCAAAACATTTCTGTTAGACTATTTAAAAAACCATTGTTATTTATTATAATTTTAGTATTTTTTATTATCAACTGACTGATTAACTAACTAACTTTTGCTATTTGAATTCGCTTTTGCATTCGCTAAAATGTTTGCGATTATTTTAAACAAACACTAGAGACAAAAAAATTTACTTCTTTTACGAAAACAGTTTACGATTAATAAACGTCAAAATACCAAAAATTATTTTAAACCAGCATGAAAAAGATACATATGCTTGCAAGTAAAGCATTCTAATCAAGTATAAAAATTAAAGCAAAACCCAGCTTTGTTTGTTATTTTTTTTAGTCTTTGAAAAAACAAGCCAGTGTTTGATTTGCGCGAAAATATTTTCTACTTAAGACTAGTCTGTTCAAGCTTTTTCTAATTAATTTCTTCGTACAAAAAATTTTAAATGCAAACGATATTAAGTCCTTATTTACACTATGCAAGTCTTATTGCTAAGCTGATTACTTTATTAGGAGAGAGAGACGGGGGAAAAGAAACGTTGCTGTTCCCCTCGTCTCTCTCTCCCTGAAACTAATCAGCTTAGCAATAAGACTTGCACAGTGTGATTTGGGACTAACTAGTCCTTTTTTAAATTGCACACAAAACAAGTGCCACTTATATTATCTCGCATGAAAACTTAAAATGTTGAAGATATATTTCATATGTTTTTTCCCAAAATGAACAGAATACTGCTTCTACAACATTTTTTCATGACAATTCGTTTAAATTTTTCTTTTTGACAGCATTTCACATGAAATGTTGAACTGAGCACAAGGTTTTATTATATATACTTATTTAAATATGATTTCATATACTTTCTGTTTAAGAATTTTTATTTTTAATAAATTAATAAATATTTGCTGAATTAAAAACTCAAGAAGGTCTATGTATACAACACAACAAATTTATTTTCATAAGATTTTTTAGCGTATTGTAATATTTGCATTCACTTTCACATTCGCTTTCGCAAAAATAAAAACTGGTATTCGTTACTTCCCTACTTTTAACCCTTTAACGCACACAAAAATCGGAATAGCATACAATAATAGGCTGACTTTGTAAAAATTGCGTTTCTAAACGTTACAAATTTGAATGAAAAACAGAGAAAATTCGTTTCAAAAAATATTTTTTCAATACAAATTTCAAAACGAAATAAATTCAGTAAAGTGCGACTCTGACTCGGGCACGAAGATTTGCGTACATACACTAGATACCCAGCAAAAAATTTCAAAAAGGTAATCGAGTTTGGAATTAAGCATTTTTGGTGGAAGCACTTCCCTACTGAATTACCAACTTAATGATTTTAACAAGGCGTGAGACTAAAATAATCGATTCTTGAGAGGTACTTACATTTTTTTTATTTGTAAACATTTCACGTGATCTATTTCGTCTAAAAAAATCATTCTCTTCATTTAGCAACTTGCACGTCATTTTTTTAAATTTTAGGTAATGTGATTTGTAAGCGAGTAATGAAAATTGGCAATCAGAAAAGTAAATCATTATATGTCAAGTAGTTCTAATGGTAATGTGTAATTTTTTGCTGGGTATGTAATACAATACGAACTTTAGCCTATGTTATATATAGTTTTGGCATTTTTTCATTTATGGGATTTTTTCGGATTTGAGCCGAAAGCGCATTTTATGTCGTTTCGTAGCTTGTTTTGGTTTTTAGCGTTTTGGCGATTTTTTTATTTTTGCGTTTTCTTCGGGGTTTTGGCAATTTATTTAGTTTTAGATTTTTTTTTTAACTTGGGATTTTTTTCGGTTTTTGGCAATTTTTTCGGTTTGTCGATTTTATAATTTTGGGATTGTTTAGTTTTACCGTTTTTGAAAATTCCAAGAGTTTGCCTTTTAAGGTTTCCATGATACAGCAAGTTGTCAAAATTACATTTAGTGATAGAACACCCTTTAATTTAAATTTTTAAATTTTAGTGTTAATTGTTTTAGTCTGTATTAAAATACACTAACTTTGCAAATTTCAAGTGTCTATATAACGGGTGTTTTTTTAGAGGTATATAACTTCGAATTGAAATAAAACACAATCGTTTTAATGTCCATCAATTTGGCTTTATTGGAAGGATAATTTTATGCCATTAATGTTTAAATATGATTTCGGGCATGTGGCCGCCGCGGCTGGCTCGAATAAAGCCAATTCTACATGTCCAATTTTCAACCACTTTTTCGAGCATATGGGGCCGTATGTTGGCAATAACGCCACGAATGTTGGCTTCCAAGTCCCCTAACGTTTCTGGTTTGTTGGCGTAGACGAGCGACTTCACATATCCCCAAGGAAAATAATCCAATGGTGTCAAATCACACGATCTTGGTGGCCAATTGACAGGTCCATTCCGCGAAATTATGCGCTCATCGAATGTTTCCTTCAATAAATCGATTGTGACGTGCGCTGTGTGGCATGTAGCGCCGTCTTGTTGGAACCACAACTCATCCACATTCATGCCATCCAATTCGGGAACAAAATAGTCGGTTATCATGGCTCTATGGCTGTGCACGGTGGCGAATCGATTCATTCGGGTCCTCTTCAACACTTTGCTCTACAGCGGCAATTGTTTCTTCGGTGCGCACTGTTCGACGTCTCTGCGGATGCGTATTATCACATAGAGTAAACGTAGTGCGAAAACGATCCATGGTTAACCGAATTAATTGCTCTGATGGACGATTATGTCGACCATAAAATGGACGGAGCTTGCGGTAAACTTCGCGAACTGAACCATTATTTTCGAAATAAATTTGCACGATTTGCAAGCGTTGTTCTTTTGTCAACCTGTTCATGATAAAATGGCAAACCAAACTAAATATTAATCACTTGACAGCTGACAAAATGGCCGCCAGTTAAAAAAGTAATGCCAACTTAAAGTTCTATACCTCAATAAAAAACACCCTTTATAATTGCATGTGTATTACATGGGATTCTAAAATTTCTCGTTGCTCGTTTTGGAACGCCCTTTAAGTTTTAGCTCTCATGTACTTGTTGTCATAGCAGCCAAAATTCTACATACCCTGTCCAAATTTCAGGTCTTTAGCTCTTACGGTTCTTGAGACAACAGCCTGTGACGGACAGACAAATATATGGACATCGTAGGGAAAACCACATGGTTCCTTTGCGCCTTTGTTGTACGGAACCCTAAAAACAAAGAATCTTATGATTTGAGCGAATGACCCCTCCTCCCTACAATTGCTAAAGCAAAAATGTGCAAAAAATATGTGTCACTGTCAAGATATTAAACATAAATCTGCGAAAAATATAAGGAAATGTGAATTTGAAGATGAAATACCGGTTTTAATATATACAACACCTCCTGTTTCGTAAAAAAATCATATCGTCACCTTAAATACAAAAACTACACAAAGATTCGAAATTGTGTTTTTGATTGAGTATGGTTCATTTTCTCAAACTACATGTTCACGAAAATATTTAGACCTCTGCGATCAAAAATTACGACTTTATTGAAGAAATTGAAACGGACTTAATTACGAATGCATCTATTTTTTACTGCAAGGAATGAAACTAACATAAAAGCTTAAATATATATAAAATGGAAATAAATGGTTAAAAACATATAAGTATCCATACTACAAGTAAGTTTCAAAGAATATTTTTAAGAACACTTTATTATTATTGATTTTGAAACGTTTTTTGTTTTTCCTGTATAAAATATAAAAGTGTAGATACGTCCGTTTGCATTTAGGGTAACGATATGTATACATTCTGTCATTGCCAAAGTTGAAAAAATATGCTTTATTTCTTATAATTGATAAGTTACCTTACCAATGAAGAAAAAGTTGGTGGGAAAATTATTCCCTGTTAATGTTAAGGAATTAAGTATCTTTTTAATTGAGGTAGAGGTAGGGTTTCTAATTTCCCGGACTTTTCCAATTCCCGGGAATCGAAAAAAAAATAAATTCTATTCCCGGAAATTCCCGGGAATTTCGTAAACAAATGAATTTAATTAAATGGCCTCAATAAAAAATTTAATTTTATGAAAAACATACAACATTTAACATTTAAGAAATTTATTATTTGACATATTGTCATAAGTTTGTTTCAATTGAAATTTATTTGCTGGTGGTTAACCATTGCCTTTGATTTTAAAAAATATTATTACATGTGAAATCTCCAATAGTTCTTAAAAGTCTTTGTATAACATAAAAGGTTTGTGACTGTTCACAATATGTGGTTGAAGTCTACTGATGCTTTGGCTAAGCACCAATGAAATACATAGATAATGCTTAACCACCAGCAAATAAATTTCAGTTAAAATACAACATTTAAATTAAGAACAAAACAACTTCATTCGCTCATTTCAAGAACAGCAATATTTCAAAAACAAAACAAAAACAAATAAATTCATATGCTGTGAGATATAGCATGGGTGAAAATTTCATCTACATCTGTAAACCTAGATACTATTTCCCATAAAGAATTTTTACGTTGAGAATATTTCGTAACTCTTGGAGTTGTTGGAATCACCTCGGAAACTTCTATTACATCTGTTTCCATGCTTATACGAGTATTATGCATCGTTTCAAAATTGAACTTTTAAGTAATAAAACAACGAACAACTGGGATTTTTATCCGCGTATAAACTCTAGGTAGAGATGATCAATTTGTGTGTATTTTTTACGTTTGTTACTACGTCACACAGTACATTTAAGGCCGATTTAAAATTTTTTTTTGACTGAGAGGGTGTAGCTTCCATTTGGTTCTATTGCCAAAAATTAGGTAGGCACACGCCCATTAGTATTATTTTTTATGCTATAGTTTTTTTTTACAAAACTCATAAATAATTAATTATAGCATTTCAGGCAACACAGATAAAAATGTTTTGTTTAACTGAATCTGAATTAATTTAAATTTTTTAGTGCTTAGTTTTCAGATCGGTTGAATTTTCTTAAAAGGTTTTGTTTCTCTAAATATGCAAAATATTTTTTTGCCTAGGAATAGAAGTTCTGCACGGCAACACCGAAATGCGTGAAAATATCACAATAGCAACTTGAGACTCTGTTGCACTTTAAAAGTTAAAACAGCTATGGTTTGCACAAGCTGTGCATACATACAACCGTATACTCATAAAACAAGCCTGATACTAGGCTCGGTTACGATTGGCCAATACCCGGTCCATCTCCAACTCATACGTAGTGACTTAAAATGTCGATATTGAAAATTAAAACAAGCATGCGCTTGTACTTGTCATCAAAAGGGAAATAATGCGACTGAAGGTCAGTTCTATGAGATTTCTTTCGAAATTGTGAACTTAATTATTTTAAGAAGGCAAATATGATTTAAAACTTTTTCGTAATTAAGCGACAGATTTGTAGTTTTACAGCCCAGCCCGGTAATTATACAGCAAATAGGATTTTACAAAAGTACGTACGATTTCGCAAATTTAAACAAAAATACCTGAAGTTTAGGCAAAACTAAAGAGCCCATAAGTGTGTATGAGCATATCTAAAAAAGCTTTTGTGCAAAATGTACATAATCTTTACATTCATCACCTAGACATATCTTACAATAATACAAACACACCTGTTTATATTTGTGTATTTATGTATATGTTTATCACTTTAAGTATTTGCATAATACACTCCTTTGAAGTATTAACCAAATACTTGTAGGTAGAAAAAGTCACACACTTTACGCACATTAAGTACAAATTGTAAGATATTCTATCATTGAAAATCAATTGAGCATAAAAGTATTTACATAACGAATAATAAATTTTTTTATTGGAAAATATAGTTAAATGTAAATCGTAAATACTCAGAAGATTATGGCAACTACATTTAAGTATACGTTTCAACTCAAGCATAAAATTGAGCAAAATATTGATATGAAAATAAAGGGTGTTTTTTATTGAGGTATAGAACTTTAAGTTGGCATCACTTTTTTAACTGGCGGCCATTTTGTCAGCTGTCAAGTGATTAATATTTAGTTTGGTTTGCCATTTCATCATGAACAGGTTGACAAAAGAACAATGCTTGCAAATCGTGCAAATTTATTTCGAAAATAATGGTTCAGTTCGCGAAGTTTACCGCAAGCTCCGTCCATTTTATGGTCGACATAATCGTCCATCAGAGCAATTAATTCGGTTAACCATGGATCGTTTTCGCACTACGTTTACTCTATGTGATAATACGCATCCGCAGAGACGTCGAACAGTGCGCACCGAAGAAACAATTGCCGCTGTAGAGCAAAATGTTGAAGAGGACCCGAATGAATCGATTCGCCACCGTGCACAGCAATTGGAGCCGACTAACCGACTATTTTGTTCCCGAATTGGATGGCATGAATGTGGATGAGTTGTGGTTCCAACAAGACGGCGCTATATGCCACACAGCGCACGTCACAATCGATTTATTGAAGGAAACATTCGATGAGCGCATAATTTCGCGGAATGGACCTGTCAATTGGCCACCAAGATCGTGTGATTTGACACCATTGGATTATTTTCTTTGGGGATATGTGAAGTCGCTCGTCTACGCCAACAAACCAGAAACGTTAGGGGACTTGGAAGCCAACATTCGTGGCGTTATTGCCAACATACGGCCCCATATGCTCGAAAAAGTGGTTGAAAATTGGACCTGTAGAATTGGCTTTATTCGAGCCAGCCGCGGCGGCCACATGCCCGAAATCATATTTAAACATTAATGGCATAAAATTATCCTTCCAATAAAGCCAAATTGATGGACATTAAACCGATTTTCTTGTGTTTTATTTCAATTCGAAGTTCTATACCCCTCAAAAAAACACCCTATATATGCGGTATATTTTGACTGAAAGTTATTAGCTGCATCTTAAATGCATTTGATTGTAACAAATTTAATATTTAACAAATTTAAAATATAATAAATTTAATAATTTGTTGCGTAAAGCGCAAAATGCCCTAACTAACAAAAAAATCCAATATATACTTTTTTTTTGAAAATTCCGCTGTATCTCATCAAAGAACATCGTGGCAAGTAAGATATCTGACTCATATGAACATTAGGGTGGAAATGAAATTTATAGATTTTTTTGTTTAAACAAAAGCTGTGCGGATTATTATGATACTTGGTCTAAAACTTACGTGGTGAAGTAAAAATTAGGTAGCTCCCAAGCGTGACATATTGAGTTCAAAATTTTAATTTAATAAAATTTACCAAAAATTGGACTCAATTTAAATAAAACGATATTTCAGTAAACGCATCCCAAGATTTGGGCTAAATCGGACAACTGCGATGCTTGACCTATAGAAGTCAAATTTCAAATTTTATAAAATTTAGCAAAATTAACCTGAATTTACATAAAACAATATTACAGTAAGCGTAATGCCAAAATTTGGGTCGAATCGGAAAATTTCAGGCTTGACCGATATAGATGCAAAATGCTTAATTTTTTATAAAATAAAATATTTCCAGCAGCAAGGTAATCATCCAAAGAAATACTTACTTAAAACAATAATATTAATAAACTTTCAATGGAAAATACGAAATAAAAAGCGCTAAATAATATAATTTTTAAACTATTATACACACACACAACTTTCAAACAGAAATTAAATCTTCGGGGTGTTTTTAGGGTTCCGCACACCAAAGGTGAAAAGGGCCCTATTGTTTTCGCTATGCTGTCCGTCTGTCCGTCACATGCTCTTTTCTGGAGAATCGTAAGAGCTACGTATCTGAAATTTAAACAGAATGTGAAGGACTTTGGCCGCTACAACGAAAAATACATAAGAGTTAAAAGTTAAAGGGTGTTCCAAAACGAGCAACGAAAAATGTTAAAATACCATGTAATGTACATATGTATATACACACTTGAAATTTGTAAAATTAGTGTATTTTTATACAGACTTTAACAATTAACACTAAAATTAAAAAAAACAAGTAAGAGTGCTATATTCGGCTGTGCCGAATCTTATATACTCTTTACCAAAGTGAGTTTATGTAGTATAGAGATACATACATAAGCACACACATAAAGTATAAACACAAGGAAAAACAATAATTTGACCTAGTTACTTTTATGTACAAAAATAAAATTAATTTTCGAACCCTAGAATCATCATATTAGATTTTTCTGATTCCTTTTATCAATATAGTAGTTCTTAAAAATATATAGAAGGTGTGTTAAGTAAAAAAAGAAAAAAGGAAATTCCAAAAAATATGTTTTATTTAGTTACTTTAATATCCAGAAAAAAAGTTCAAAGTTTCAAGCTCTGAAGCTGTGGTTTTTATTTTTATAGTTTTCTACACCAAAATTTTCTTTCCAAAACGTAAAATATATATAATTTATAAGTGAAAAGATAAAAATTAATTAGACTTAGCTACTTTTATATGTCACAAAAAGTGTAAGTTTTCCAACCCTGAAATCATCCTTTTTGATTTTTCAGATTTCTTACACCAATCTCTTTCTTTTAAGAATTTAAGATGTGTTTAATTTATAGAAAAAAGAAAAAATTTGTTTTAGTAAGTTACTCTTGTACAAAAAAGGTTAAAGTTTTCCAACCCTGGAATCTTTTCAATTTTCTTAATTGTTTTTTTTTTAAATACCAATTTTATTTCTACTCAAGCATAAAATAAGTTTATTTAATAAAAAAAAATAAAAATTAATTTTCGGTAGTTAATTTTTTATATCACAATGAGTGTAAGTTTCCCAACCCTGGAATCCCCCTTTTTGATTTTTCTGTATTCTTAAAACAATCTTTTTTTAAGAATGTAAGATAAGTTTCATTTATAGTAAAAAAAAAGGAAAAATTTGTTTTAGTAAGTTACTTTTGGTTAAAAAAAGGTCTTCCAACCCTGAAAACGTCGTTTTAATTTCTTAACTTTTTTTTAATTTGAAATACCAAATTCATTCGTACTGAAGTATAAAATAAGTTTATTTCATAAAAAAATAAAAGTTAGTTTCCGGTAGTTAATTTTATATATCACAAAAAGTGTAAGTTTTCCAGCCCTGAAATCAAACTTTTCGATTTTTCAGATTTCGTGCACAAATATGTTCCTTTTAAGAATATAATATATGTTTAATATAGAGAAAGCGAAAAAATTTGTTTTATTAAGTTACTTTTATATAAGAAAAAAGTTAAAGTTTCCAACCGTGGAAACGTCTTTTTCATGTATTAAACTTTTTTTTTAATTTATAATATCAATTTAATTTGTACTGCAGTATAAAATAAGTTAATTTAATAAAAGCATAAAAAAAATTAGTAAGACCTAACTACTTTTATATATTACAAAATTGTAAGTTTCCCAACCCTGGAATCATCGTTTTTGTACTTTCTGATTTGTTACACCAATTTCTTTCTTTTTTTCAGAATCTAAGATATGTTTAATTTATAGAGAAGAAGAAAAAAATTTGTTTAAGTAAGTTACTTTTGTATAAGAAAAAAATTAAAGTTTTCCAACCCTGGAAACGTCTTTTTTATTATTTTAACTTTCTTTTTTAATTTGAAATACGAATTTAATTTATACTGAAGTATAAAATAAGTTAATTTAATAAAAAAATATAAAAATTAGTTTACTTACGGTAGTTAATTTTTTATATCACAAAAATTTTAAGTTTCCCAACCCTGGAATTATCCTTTTTGATTTTTCTGATTTTTTAACCCAATCTCTTTCTTCTTAGAATATAAGATATATTTAATTTATAGAAAAAAGGAAAAATTTCTTTTAGTAAATTAATTTTGTATAATTTTGTATAAAAAAGTTAAAGTTTTCCAACCCTGGAAACGTCTATTTAATTTTTTTAATATTTTTTTTATATTTTTTTATAAAAAAAGTATTAATTTTATACATACTGAAGTATAAAATAAGTTTATTTAATAGAAAAATAATAATAATAACTAGTTTTCGGTAGTTATTTTGTATGGCAAAATAAAGTTTAAGTTTTCCAGCTCTGAAACCGTCTGCTCGATTTTGCTGATTTTCAATAACAATCTTGTCTGGACCATTTCTGACACATCAGTCCAAAAACGAAGTCTCTAGCTTTTCTGGGAGCTTCGGAAAACTGATTTCACGTACAGACAGACGAACAGATGGACATAGCTTATTCGTCTTCCCTATGCATAAGGATCCATAATGTATATACTTTATGGCTCACTTATTAATATTCTAGAAATTACAAACGGAATGACAAACCTATATATTACCTTTTACCATTTTTTGGTAAAGGGTATAAAAATAAAATTAAAGGGTTATCAGTTAATGTAATTTTGACAATTTGTTGTATCTTGGAAACGGTAAGGGGCAAACTCTTGAAATTTTCAAAAACGGTAAAACAAAAAAATCCCAAAATTATAAAATCGCCAAAAAGAAAAAATCGTAAAAAAAGAAAAAAGGCACCGAATCAAAAAAAAAAAAAACCAAAAAAAACAAAAATTCTTGCACTAAAATAAATCACCAAAATGAAAAAAATTGCCAAAATGAAAAAAAGCCAAAAACCAAAAAAAAAAAATCGCTTAAATGAAAAAAAGCACTAAAACTCAAAAAAGCACTAAATTAAAAAAAAGCTAAAAACGCAAAAAACCGCCAAAAACCAAAAAAACCATATATTTAAAAAACGCTCAAAACCAAAAATAAAACCCAAAAACGAAAAAAATGCCAAAAATATATATTATATAGGCTAAAGTTCGCAAAGTACTACATATCTCGTGTCCTTACGGAAACCTTTGTGCGTGAAGGTAGAATTAGTAAAATCGTATCATGCTACTTTACAGCTTGCCGTATCGTTCAACTTTGTGCACAAGTTATAGAAAATGTAACAGATTGCACAGCACATTTTTTTTTGTCTGGCATTAAATGCGGCGTTTTTGACATTCGCTACAGAAAAATCTGTTTTCTGCAGATTCCTACGCCAGCAGTGCTACCACTACATATTTTATAACTAGTAACATGCATTGTATATGGTACGGTTTTTGTCAGCTGACACGCAACATCACGATACGATTTTACTAATTCTACCTTCAGTCAGAGTCGCATTTTACTGAATTTATTTTATTATATTGGACAAATATTTTTATTTTTAACATGTTTTTTAATTCTCCTGTAAAATTAATACAATCTTAAATAGGGCGTTTCGCGTTTCATGTTACGATATGTGTGTTCATGTATAAAAGTAAGCAGAAATCAAAACTAAATGTTTTAGTTGAATCTACTATATCCATTAATAAAATAAATTTATTTTACTTCACGTCTTTCCTACTGGCATAAGAGTACTATTGTATACGATATATTTATCTATACAATTGAATTGTTAAACATTGGAAGAACCAGGGTGGAAAATCTCACTGCGATGCCGTAGAAATAGTAAGAGAAAATTAAACATAACCCATTTATTGAGTTACAGTCTTATTCAAAAAAATATTTTACTTGAGCTTTAAAGTTCATAGTAGCTACAAGCACTTTAAGGCTAACATTGCTTTGTTAAGAAATTGTATTAAAAAGACAACTTTAATTATTTTGTGATTTAATAATAAATTCTGGTAACACCACCATGTTCAACAACCATTTTACAGCTTATGACGTACAACATCGAATACAATTTCATTCGAGTATTCAACTAATGTTTTATTTTACTAAATACATTTTTACGGTCTAATTCATAAAAAATATTTTAGGTTTATTACAGGTTTATTTGACGAATTTCCCATAGAAGTATGTCAAATAAGCGCTTAATAAACCTGAAATATTTTTTAAGAATAAGGCAGTTATTATCTTGAAGTTAAGCAACCTAATTTATAAAATATAAGCTTCTGACATGGAAGCAAAACAAATAAACATTTTTATGAAGTAAAAGTAAAAAAATATGATGAACATAGAAAAATTATCTCAATTTATTTTATTCGAAAGAAATTAGTATTTGAATATCCAGCTTTTTTCGATTCGTTTTGTTTGAATGTACATCACTAAAACATTTTTGTATAATTGTATTTATTTTAATATTTTTTTTTATGGATTTTGCTAGGTATTTTGAATCAGTTGGATAATTTAGTGATATTTTCCATCATATGACAGAAATAATAAATTTAGGATAAGAGCTAGCACTTCTAGCTTCATTTTCAGATCTAACATGAATCAATATGTGCTATATTAACAAAAGTATTTGAGGTACAAAACACATATTTTGGAAATATCAACTTAAAATAGCATTAAGAAACGTAATATATATTTTTTTTAATACAACTTTACTTAAATTTGCTTTTCAAACTTTGTTAAGTTTTTTTGAATACGATCCTTAATCATTAAGCTTGTATTACTATTGTACTCCTAGTAATCATATAGAAATAAATCAATTAAGAATTTTTTTCAATAAATAAATAAATAATTTTTGTTGTAGGAAATACAAAGTATAAGGAAAGTAAAATTAGTTTTTTTCAGCGAAATTTATAAAAATGGTTAATTTTATTTGCTTTTTCGCAATTTATAGTGACCTATGAGTATTTTCCGACTGAAGAATTTGACTCAATGATTTTAAATTTGATTTTAGCAGTACTTAATCATATTATTCTGCACTCTGCATTTAATATTATTGATCTATGTTCTGGATTTCGAGTCGTTTTTGCAAATTTTCTTGTGATTTCGGGTGTTAAATGCTACAATTGTTAAGTAGAAAGTAAAATATGTTTTTCATATCCGAAATTAGAAGAAAAATATATTGTAAATGGACGATTTAATTTTTTTTTTTAATTTTCTCACTTTAAAATGACTTAACCTTAATAAACTTTTATGATAACCAATGTTAGTGTTAAAGTGGTATTTAATTACAACCAGCTCAGGTTTATATTAAAAAGAAAACTTTTTTCATATTACAATTTTGTTTTATTTTTTTTATTAATTTACTCATTGTCATTCATGTCATATAAAATTTTTAATATGTTATATATGTTATTTTTTTTAGTTCATTACTACAATGCAAATGAGTAAATGAGAGTGTCATATTTCACTTTTAGAAAATTTAATATTTATTATATGTAATTAATTAAAACTAATTTAATAATATTAACATTATCATGAATAATGCGTGTAAATAATATATCATCGGCTTAGAGTATAAAACTGCTAACTCGCTTCAACCAAATTTTACAGGAGGGACAAAATACTGTTAACATTTTATATATGTACATAGTTTAAGATACTAGACTTGTACATTTAGTGTGTACGGCATGTAGAGTTTCAAATTAAAGTAAATATTTTAGTCAGTCGATGCGGCGTCTCTTTCCCTTTCGAACGGCAGTAAAATGTGGATTTAACAGGTTTACACTCTAACCCGAAGATATTCTTCAAAAACATGTTGCATATGTGTGGCCACAAGCGATAACAGCTTAAGTTGAAAAATATGGTTTCAAGAAAAGACACTTTAATGTGTAAAATAACTTTGACCTGTTCGGAAATGCGTCACTAATGCGAATCATACGAGCAAATTTTAATTTAAAATGCAATAGAAGTTCACTGATAATTTTTTGTAGCAATAGCCATGTACCTCATATTTGACATTTTTTTGTGCGTTATCTACTTCAGCGAATCACTAAAGAACATTTAAATTTTCACTTGCAGCGCAGTGATGCATTTCTGAATAGGCTCATTATTTTATTGAAGAATGCATCCAGGATTTTATGATAATGTTTTACTGAGTAAATTTGGCGGTAATTTGAATTCTATAAATTATTTTCTTTAAAAATGGTTGTTGTCTTTAATAATGAAAAATAAAAATATTATTAGTATGTTTCTAAAACAAAAAAATAAATTAAAGTATTACCCCCTTATGCAAAAAAATATTTTACTTTAGCTTTAAAGTTTATATTAGTTGCCAAGCACTTTAAGGCTATTATAGCTTTGTTAAGAAATCATATGCAAAAGATAATTTTAATTATTCTGTGATTAAATAATAAGTACTGGTAACACCACCGTGTTCAACAACCACTTCACAGATTATGATGTACAAAATCGAATACAATTTCATTCGGGTATTCAAATAATTTTTTATTTTATTAAATAAATTTTTATTATCTTGAAGTAAGGCAACGTAATTTAAAAAAATATGAGCTTCTGACAAGACAGGAAAACAGATAAACATTTCTATGAAGTAAAAGTAAAAGAGTATGAAAAGTTATCACAATTTGTTTTATTCGAGTGAAATGAGTGTCTGAATATCCAGCTTTTTTCGATTCGTTTTGATTGTATGTACATCACTAAAACATTTTTATATAATTGTATCTATTTTAATATTTTTTTATGGAGTTTGCTATGTATTTCGAATCAGTTGGATAATTTGGTGATGTTTTCCATTACATGACAGAAATAACAAATGTAAAATAAGAGTAGACACTACTAGCTTCATTTTCAGATGTAACATGAATCAATATGTGCTAAATTAGCAAAACTATTTGAGGTACAAGATACACATTTTGGAAATATCAACTTAAAGTAGTCTTAACAAACGTGGGTGACTACCAGAGCTGTAAAAAATTGCAATCAATTGTGATTGCAATCAAATTGATTTCAGGCATACTGATTTCATTCTTTTGATTTCAAAATGATTTCAGATTTCAAAATGAAATCATTACAAGATTGCAATCTTTCGTGATTGCAATCATTTTGAAATCATTTTTTAGAAATCATTGATTGGAATAAATTTAATTGCAATCAATTTGATTGCAATAAAATTTTTGTTGAAATCATAGGATTTCAATCAGTTTGCCTGAAATAAAATCTAAAGGGGTAGCATTCAATAAAATTTTGTAGAGTGCTTATAGAGGTTGAGTTTAAGCCTACGGTTTTGACCTCTGTGTCCTGAAAATGCACGGACTATAGGATCCTCCATAGTATTAGTCGAAAGCCCTATATTTTAATGGAAACCACTAAATTTGTGGTGGAAACCAACAAATAAATAAAAAATTTAAAATAAAAATATTAATTTCGTGCCTTTAATGGGAAAAGTGATAACAAACATATCATTAAAAAAACACTGTGGAAAATATTTAAAACTTATCGGATTGCAGTTAAAAAATTATGTTCAGTAATTTTAAAGCATTTTCCAAACAAAAATTACCATAATTGGCAATTCAAAATTATCAGAATCGGATTTATTTCTAGAAGAAAGAGTTTCGCTTGAAGAGAACGATTATTTTGATTCTGATTTCATTTTGATTGCAATTAACATTTAATTGCAATCAAATTAATTGCAATCAAATCGATTGCAATCAAATTTGATTGCAATCAATTGATGTATAAGTTAATTAAAAAAAAACAATTGATTGCAATCAATTTAAGGTTTTGATTGCAATCAAAAAATTAGAAATCAGTGACGTGAAACCAAGTGATTGCAATTAAATTGATTGCAATCTTCTACAGCTCTGGTGCCTACTTTAGAATTTTGATAAAATATTTTTTTTAGAATACAACCTTACTTAACATTGCTTGGCAAAGCTTTGTTAAGTTTTTTTTTTGCATACGACCCTTATACGATAGTTTGAAAAATACATGAAAAAATATGTGTTGGATATAATGTATGGAACAAAATCATAAAGCAAATACAAGAACCTTCTAGCATAGACAATAAATAATAATTGTTTTAAAGAATCACAAATGCGGATTGTTTTCGTCCATAGGACCTAATTCTCCTCATTTATCCACTTTAATATATTTTTTTTTTTAATTTTATCGAATGTGATTTGTAAGCGTGTAATGAAATTTGGCAATCAGAAAATTTACTCCTTATATGGCAAGTAGTTCTAGTGGACCCGTTTATGTTTATATCTTTATAATAATTTTTTTTAGACTTGGGGATTTCACTTAAATATCAAGCTACGTTTGCAGAATTTTTCAAATAGATATAACTCAATTACTCAATTATTTATTTAGTCAAAGTCGACTTATGTTGTTATCGCTTGTAAGCACGGCTATGCATAAGCATATGCTTATACATTTTTAATAGTGCAAGACTTAAAAAAATTTTAAATGTGTATAAAAAACTTGAAATTCGGTCAATGTGGTATGAATAAATTTTTACAGATTTTTTCTTACAGATTTTATGGTGTTAGTTAATAAATCTGGTGGGATTTATATACATATACATATGTACATACATATATATTATGTATACTTATATTTAATTTAGACATACATGTATTAATATTTTTTTTGATGACATGTTACTTCAGTTCAAATGAAATTTTCTAAACTTAATATTATTACTATTATTTTGCATAATAAAAAAGGGATTTATTGAATTTTTTTATGATATAGGAATAATAATTTTGAGTGCCAAAATGAATGCTTGTGGCATGCGACATTATAATTAACTAAAAATAAATAATAAAATGCCATTAACACAAAAAACAGAGTTTAAGAGGCATTGTTTCTGTGTTAATAAGAAAAAAGTGCTAGAGTCACATAGGACTGTTTTGCAGGAGAGCACTTTTAAGCGTTCAAGTCGATTTTCAGAAATTTATTCCTTTTACAGTTAAATTGAGAAATTCTCTGTTAACTTTTATTTCTTTTAAGCAAACGTGTTTATACACATTGAAAATAATACATTCAAGTTGAAATATGCCAATGTATAACTTAAATTAAGCTATTTTTTCAAATGAGATTAGAAGTCTAATAAATATATCTCGTAATTCATTTTTCTATAACTTCTTGAAAAATCGCACAAATTAATTGAGATTTTGCCCAGATGTACTTACAAATATGCAAATTACGGAGGTACTTCTAATTAAAAATCAGCTTGTATTGACTTAAGCATTTTGTCCCTTTTGTCGCAGGTTTATTTTTATACCCTTTACTAAAAAATGGTAGGTTTGTCATTCCGTTTGTAATTTCCAGAATATTAATAAGCGAGCCATAAAGGAAGACGAATAAGCGATGTCCGTCTGTCCATCTGTCTGTACATTTAATCGGTTTTCGGAATCTTGTTCTTGGACTGGTGTGTCAAAAATGGTCTAAATAAGATTGGTATTGAAGCTCAGCAAAATCGAGGAGACGGTTTCAGAGCTGGGAAGCTTAAACTTCATTTTGCCATACAAACTAACTACCGAAAATTAGTTATTATTATTTTTTTATTAAATAAAGTCATTTTATATTTCAGTGCAAATAAAAATAGTATTTCTAATTAAAAAAAATTAAAACAAATTAAAAAAATTAAAAAAAAATTAAAAAGACGTTTCCAGGGTTGAAAAACTTTAACTTTTTTTCTTATACAAAAGTAACTTACTAAAACAAACTTTTCCTTTTTTTCTATAAGCTAAACATATCTTATGTTCTTAAAAGAAAAAGATTGATGTCAGAAATCAGAAAAACAAAAAGTATGATTCCAGGTTTGGAAAACCTAAAATTTTTGTGAACTTTAAAATAATTACCGTAAACTAATTTTTTATTTATTTTTATTAAATGAACTTATTTTATACTTCACCACGAATAAAATTGGGTTTTCAAATAAAAACAATTAAAAAATTTAAAAAGACGTTTCCAGGGTTGGAAAACTTTAACATTTTTTCTTCTACAAAAACAACTTACTAAAACAAAAATTTCCTTTGTTTCTATAAATTAAACATATCTTATATTCTTAAAAGAAAAAGATTGGTGTACGAAATCAGAAAATTAAAAATGATGATTCCATGGTTGGGAAACTGAAACTTTTTGTGATATAAAAAATTAACTACCGAAAATTATTTTTTTTTAATAAATAAACTTATTTTATGTTTTAGTACGAATAAAATTGGTATTTCAAATTAAAAATTGAACTTCAAAAAATTAAAAAGATGTTTCCAGGGTTGAAAAAATTTTAATTTTTTTTATACAAAAGTAACTTACTAAAACAATTTTTTCCTTTTTTTTCTATAAATTAAAGATATCTTATATTCTTAAAAGAAAGAGATTAGTGTAAGAAATAATAAAACTCAAAAAGGAGGATTCCAGGGTTGGGAAACTTACACTCTATGTGATATAAAAAATTAACTACCGAAAACTAATTTTTATATATTTTTTATTAAATAAAATTATTTTATGACTGAGTACGAATAAAATTAGTATTTCAAATAAAAAAAAAACCAATCAAAAAATAAAAAACATGATTCCAGGGTTGGATAACTTTAATTTTTTTTGTACAAAAGTAACTTACTAAAACAAATTTTTCCCTTTCTTTACAAATTAAATATATCTTTTATTCTTAAAAGAAAAATATTGGTGCAAGAAATCAGAAAAATCAAAAAGGATGATTTCATTGTTGGAAAAGTTACTTACACTTTTTGTGATATATAAAAGTAACTAAGTCTAATTAATTTTTAGCTTGGCCTTTATAAATTATATATATTTTACGTTTTGGAAATAAAACTTTTTTGTAGAAAACTATAGAAATAAAAACCACAGCTTCAGAGCTGGAAACTATGAACTTTTTTTCTGGATATTAATGTAAATAAATAAAAGATTTTTTTTGAATTTTCTTTTTTCACTTAACACACTTTCTATATTTTTTTAAGAACTACTAGATTAGTATAAGGAATCAGAAAAATCTAAAGTGATGATTTTAGGGTTTGAAAATTAATTTTCTTTTGTACATAAAAGTAACAAGGTCAAATTATTTTTTTATTTTTGTTCATACTTTATGTATGTGCTTATGTATGTATCTCTATACTACATAAGAGCACTTTGGTAAAGGGTATATAAGATTCGGCACAGCCGAATATAGCACTCTTATTTGTTTCTTCTTGTATGGATGTGTACACACACTATTAGAGAAGCATCATTATGTATTTTTCCTCAATTATAGTTTAGCCTTCATTATATATATATATTATATATATATATATATATATATATATATATATGTGTGTATATATATATATCGGGTGTTTTTTAGAGGTATAGAACTTTAAATTCCGCGAAATTATGCGCTCATCGAATGTTTCCTTCAATAAATCGATTGTGACGTGCGCTGTGTGGCATGTAGCGCCGTCTTGTTGGAACCACAACTCATCCACATTCATGCCATCCAATTCGGGAATAAAATATTCGGTTAGTCGGCTCCAATTGCTGTGCACGGTGGCGAATCGATTCATTCGGGTCCTCTTCAACACCTTGCTCTACAGCGGCAATTGTTTCTTCGGTGCGCACTGTTCGACGTCTCTGCGGATGCGTATTATCACATAGAGTAAACGTAGTGCGAAAACGGTCCATGGTTAACCGAATTAATTGCTCTGATGGACGATTATGTCGACCATAAAATGGACGGAGCTTGCGGTAAACTTCGCGAACTGAACCATTATTTTCGAAATAAATTTGCACAATTTGCAAGCGTTGTTCTTTTGTCAACCTGTTCATGATGAAATTGCAAACCAAACTAAATATTAATCACTTGACAGCTGACAAAATGGCCGCCAGTTAAAAAAGTGATGCCAACTTAAAGTTCTATACCTCAATAAAAACACCCTTTATATATATATATATATATAATGGGTGTTTTTTATTGTATATATATAATTATATATATATATATATATATATATATATATATATATATATATATATATATATATATATATATATATATATATATATATATACCGTCATGTGAGAACTTAAGTGGCCAATATCCATATATATATATATATATATATATATATGTACATTACGGACATAACTTTTTAACAATTTTTTAAAATATCACAATTGGCATAGCACAGTCCGGATGGAGGATAAAAAACAATAAGCGAACGTATATATATTTATTCGCTAAGGTAAAAACAGTTCACACACCAACCGTGATGGAATTTTCTCTGTACACAGAGAACAAAATACCAATGCAAAATCACCATGCAAAAACTTTGATTCAAAGTCATTCACATCATATGAAATTTTTCATAGCTGCAATAGACTATTGTGCTTAGTTGTGTGAGTTGTTTTTGTATTGTTGTTGTTGTTTTTTTATATTTGTAAATAGTTGACAAACTGCTGCTGGCTGGTAGGCATTGTACTAGTCTTGCAGTCAAGTAAATTGTAAGTTAAGTGATCAATGAAATAAAATTGAAATAACATTTTATTTATGATGCTACATATTTACCCGCATATTCATAAAAAAAATAAATTGAATTTGAAATTCATTTTCAGAAAATTTTGTATGGAAAATTTGAAATAAAACACATTTCAAATTCGTTTAAAATTTTATGAATATGGGGGTTAGTGTTTATCTAAAGCACATTGAAAGTTATTGTGGCTGCAGGAGTAAGCACGTTGATTACTACGTGATAAGTTCCGAGTTCAAATCTTGGCCGGGGAAGCCAATTTATGCAAAAAAAAAAAACATTTTTCTGATGTCACTGTCAACCACACGTAAGTTAAGTAATTAATAAAACACATTTACTGCATTAAATTAAACTCATATTGTTCCAACTTAAAATAACTTTGATTCAAAATGATTCTTCATTTTGGTTTAAACGGTACGTAAATGTTAAATCAACGTGAAATAAAATTATTTCAAAAGGACTAATTTTCTTCGGAATTTACTATAAATCATGTTATATTAACATGAAACACATATAAAACAAAATCATTGCCGAAAAAGATTAGATTAACCTTATTTACGCAGATTTTAAGTTGAAATTGTTCTGTGTGTAAAATAATATTTTTGTTAGTTCAAGCCCGTGTTTTAAGTGTTTCAAATTTTTTATACACCTGCTTAGAAAAACCAATTGGTGCGTGAATTTTTTTGAGAAAAATTACAAAAGACTATGATTTTCGTGGTAACTAGGACATGGTTGATCTCACGGTAGTATGCCAAAAAATTGGTTATATCCCTAAAATACATATGTATTATAAATATAAAGATATATATTTTTAATAAACAAAAATTGCAATGCTGCTTGGGATTGTTTGCAGAAATAACCAGAGTCTGCGGCAGGAATCGAACCTGTGAAACCTACTAACAAAGAGGGAACTCACTGTTGATTTTCTCATTCTAGTTGTATGTTTAATTCATAGTGAAATAACTTTCGAAATGTATAAAAAATTTTGAAAATTATTTAACTTTTTTTTGGGCGTATTTGTTTTGGGCGTTATTTCGTGCAATCCATATCAGATGATCTCAAGAGCTTAAATAATACACATGTATAAATGTTGTATTTAACTGAATATAAATTGTTTTTAACTTTAGTGTTGTAAGGTCAGTTAAATTTGTTTGAAAAAGTTTTAATTTCAACATTTTTTATAATTTGTATTACTAAATTTTAAGTTTTTGAATAATTTTTGGGGCTAATAAATCAGTGTAAGTTAACCTCTATTTTGGGTTCAAAATGTGTTTAAACCAGCAAACCTATAAATCTGTAAACGCATTCAATTGTGCCAGGCTATATGATTTTGTTACCTACAGACCATGGCGCATACTCATAGTCAAAACAAAGTATACTTTTATGTATTTAAAACCAGTATTACCATACAAAATACTGGTTTTAAATTCTTAAAGTATACTTTGTTTTGACTATGAGTATGCCCCCATATGTTTTGAATTTAAAGAGCACTCAACGTTTTTTTTCCAAGCTTCTACTTTTTCTTCAGATCTTGTTCCATCTGTTTTTTAACACTTTATTGTTTTTTTATGCTATTCTACTTTGCCAAGAATATATATAATTTCTTTCTCGGTAAAATTTGGCCACTTTTATTTAATTTAATTTAATTTTATTAAATTTTTTGTCTTCTTGATTGTGCAAAGAACTGATAGCCTGCTGCAAAATAGCTGTTTTTTTGACATTTATTCCAGTGCTGCCATAATATTATTTTTTACTACACATAAGGTATGGTTCACTGGCTTACCCCTGTTGGATATAAGCCATATTTATATTTAAGTTTAGTTTAAATAAGCCAGCGTTTAAACTTTTACTGATTTATTAGCCCTTATTATAATATATTTTTGTTATATTTCATTTTTCTGGCTTTTTTATTTACTATACAAATAAGAATTATTTTGTCTACAATATTTTTTTCTTAATTTATTTTCTTATGCTTAATTAGTCTCTAATTAGTTCTTTCAACAAAAAGTGCATTAAAGCGAACTATGAGAATAGTTTTACGCCTTTTGTGTTAAACAAGTCTACTGCGAATGTAAGTAAAATAAATATTAAAGCATTTGCAGACAATAAAACAATTCAGGATATAATTGCTTAATAGTTAATTTAGGAAATTAAGTAATTGAATGAATATCAAATTTCTTTACAATTTGCAATCTGCTGATGTGTTTTGTGCAACAATCTTGATATGAGATGATACAAGTTCTACTCATTATTGTTGGAAAATCATTTTACATTATATATTATGCTGAGCTCTTAATTTTGCAAAAATTTTAAATATATTTTTAAATATGTGTGCTAATCTACGTCTATTAGCTACATTGCCATTGCCCTTATTGTAGCTTTTTCTGTTCAATATTTGACTTTTATGTCCTTTCGCTTACAACATTTACTAAATGTTTTTGTTTGCAGTGAACTTTAGGAAATTTTGGATTGCACTTAACAGTCAAATATTTATGCATGTTCATATAGTACACAACAACACCCAATTATTAGCAAATGTTATAAAGTATACATGAATACAGTGTATGAAATAAATAAACGAATAGTTGAGGTTAAAATTTTAAGAATTTCAGTATTACCCTTAAAACCAAAAGTTGACGACATTGTGGGAACATATATTTATAAGTAAGTAATTTTTATACCTTTTAAAAGTTTTGATATAATTTTGAAGAGAAAAAAGGTCACACTTCCTAAGTAAATCTAAGCAGTTTTCAATTAACCAACATTTCAAGTCCCCGCTTTCATATGGTAGTGCAACTTCGAAAAGCTCAATACATTCACAATTTTTTACAAAACCTCTCGTACTCAGTATGTGAGTCATGTGGCAAGTAAATTTCACAAGTGTTCATTGAATTGCAGTAGCAAAAAAATTATGGTTTTCATTTCTCAAAAAAAATGTACTTTCTCCTCCTTAAAAATGCACAAAATAATTGCAGTATCTTTAGAATATCATTAATGAAAACGAATATACACACAGAAAAAAATTAACTTAAAATATACAAAAACAAGGTTAATCTAATCTTTTTCGGCAATAATTTTGCTTCATATGTATTTCATGTTAATCTAACATGATTTATAGTAATTTTCAAAGAAAATTTTTCCTTTTGAAATAACTTTATTTCACGTTGATTTAAAATTTACATGCTATTAAAATCAAAATGAAGAATCATATTGAATCAAAGTTATTTCAAAATGCAAGAAAATTAATTAAGTTTAATGTGGTAATTGTATTTTATTAATTATTTCACTTACATGTGGTTGACGTGGACATCAGAAAATTTTTTGTTTGTATATAAATTGGCTTTCCCGGCCAAGATTTGAACTTGGAACTCCTCGCATGGTGGTCAACGTGCTTACCTTTGCAGCCACAACAACCTTCAATATTCCTTAGATTCACACTTATTATGTACCATTATGAATAAAATTTTGATTCAACATTATTTCATCGACCATTTAAGATACAATTTATTTGAAAAGTGTTAGTTAAAAAAAAAATAAAAAAAATATTTTGACTTGACTCCACGATTAAAAAAACAACTTACACAACCAATCACAAAAGTGTATTGCAGCTCAGCTATGAAAAAAGCAAATAAACACCAACATACTTAAACAACGTATTAGCCCAATTCACAATCTTGTGCAAATGGTCTTGCATCATTGCATGTGCAAAATAGTATAGTATATTGATACTCACCACTAAGAATTGTTAAGTGGTGAATATCAATATGCTATACTATTTCGCACATGCAACGATGCAAGACCATTTGCACAAGATTGTGAATTGGACTATTATTTCTTTTAAATTTAATATAAATTGAATGAATTTGAATCAAACTTTTTTGCATGGTGATTTTACATTGGTGTTTTTTTTTCTGTGTGTAGTAGTTGTAAATTATTTGTCCTAGTTCCCTAAAAATGTTATGATTTGTTCTTTGCAAATCTCAATTAAACAGTTAACCACAATATATAAATCTAGTGAAAACACAATGCTTTTCCTACTCTGCCTTTTTTGACTAAAACTTATGCGACGTACTGTATGCATACATACCATAGCATACATACATACATATAATATAAAACAGCGCTAACGAACATACAAAAGCATAGGGAATTAACAGCTGTCGCTTACACCATAATATTGTTCTTGTTAAAACTTTAAATATTAAACAAAATTTCCAGTACAAATGTGTATTCATCCAAAACGGAAAGAGCACAAAGAGAAAGTTCATGTTTAAAGTTTTCGTAAGCCAGAAACAAGAAAATAATGAAAGTTACATTAAGTGAAAAAAAATAATAATAAATTAAATAATAAGCGGACAAAGTAGCAGAAATAATAAGCAAAACTTTTAAAAATATAAGAAAAAAACTTGATAAAAATAAATGAAATGCTTCTACAGCAAAAGAAGGGAAATGAGTTTAAAAAAAGCTGTTCACAAAAAAAATATCACATAACACTATGCAGTTAATTATGTTAAAAGAGATTTTGAAATTAAAACCAAATATAATGGAAACAAAGGAAGGAAAAGAGCAAATTTTATATTTAAATTAAATTTAGATCTTTTGGAAAACATATGTAGTTAAAGCGAATTAAAAGCCATAAACTCACTTCTATATAGTTCTTTTTTAAATGTTAACAGCTTTGTATAAAAATAATGATTTAATTAAAAACATATCGCCTTTATTAAGCTAGATTGCCCTATAGTTTCCGAACAACTTTTATGTCCGCACAAAAATTGTTAGAACGTAAGTTGCTTATGGCCCGCCGTGTATGTAAAACAAATTTTTTTTAAATCAAAAAGACTGGTGAATACTGGTTACAAATACTGGCAATAATTGTATAGCATAACAGTGCTGCCACTGCGGATGTTTTAGATTTTCAGGTTTGCCATAATTTTTCGGGGAAGTGGAAGAATCTTCAGTATGGTTTGTGTCTTGCCTTTGATAACCGGTTCGTGGCAGTGATAGCGGAAGGTGCCTCTGCTAACTAATATTATATAAATGCGGCTAATCTACGCATGCATAGTTTTTAAAGTTAGAAACTATTTAACGGCACATTCAACCTCACATATCAATGAAATGAAAATCTTTTTTGTATATTTGAGATTTGAACTAGCTAAGGTTAGTATTAATTTTTAAGCCAAATTACATGTGATAATTATTAATGAACAAATAACAACAAAGTCTGTTGTAAATATTCTGACTAACAACACATAGTTGAACGGAACAGCCAGCCGTTTTCGAAGGCCACTAAACCTTCATCATCAGCATTCTTTTGTGTTTGGTCCACTGTGTGTGGTGTCAGTTGATGTAGATTTCTGCTTTATATACTTAGCATTATTGCAAATGGAATATGTGAATTGTTTTGATTCATCGTATTTCAATTTGCTGAAAGCTTTTTTGTATTGTAAGCTCAATTTTACCATCTCTATACTTACAACAGTCTTACCATTGTCGTTTATTCTTTACTAATTATGCACATGTTAGTTAATTTGCTTATTTTTTGTTCTACTTAAGACAAACTTTTTTGGTTTGTTACTATTAAGTATATTTTTGTTTAATTTTTGCCACAGGCCCATGGCTATTAATTTTTAGTTAATTTTAATTATTATTCGAACTCCATATGTTTCTATATTTATGATTTTAACAGGCTAAAGTTCGTATCGCTTTTTAAGCCAAATTACATGTGATAATTATTAATGAACAAATAACACCAAAGTTAGTTGTAAATATTCTGACAACACATAGTTGAACGGAACAGCCAGCCGTTTTCGAAGGCCACTAAACCTTCATCATCAGCGTTCTTTTGTGTTTTGGTCCACTGTGTGTGGTGTCAGTTGATGTAGATTTCTGATTTATATACTCAGCATTATTGCAAATGGAATATGTGAATTGTTTTGATTCATCGTATTTCAATTTTCTGAAAGCTTTTTTGTATTGTAAAAAATTTTTTGATTCAGACACGTGTTTATTAAGCTAAACAGCTTCCAATAATGTGTGACTCTATGACACTGGCTACTAGTTATGTATGAAACTGTTTAACTTAAAAAACATGCGTGTCTGAATCAAATGGGTTTTCATTGGTATGTGGTGGTTACGGTTTTCAGTGAAAATATTTGCCACGTGTGACCGTACCTTTACAATCAAGCAAGCTATGATGTTTACTGAGTGCCTAAACCTTTTATTGTTTTATGAATTCAAATATTTTTTATGTATATACCCCCCAAACCAAATGTTTCGACTTTTTCTGAATTCAGACTTGTCGTACCGAATCCGTTAAGACATTTCGATAGTTTGTCTGTACTCAGAATTTTAGTAGCGAATTCGCTTAGACATTTCGGTAGTTTCTCTAAAAAAAATTTTTTCATAAAAATTTTAAAAACATTAAAACTTTGATATTTGAGTACATAAGGAAAAATCTGTTAAAAGTTTTGTGTGAAAGAAAAATGTATAATGAATCAAAAATAATTATAATTAATATTAAAAAATGTAAGTATGTGCAAACTATTTCGACAACAGCAACAACATAACGGTGAAGCGCTACTCTGCTGTACACAGAATAAGAAACCGTACCTTTATTTCGTTACGAATTCGTACCGAAATTTCGTATCGATTTCGTATTTGACGTTTTATTTTATTTTATTTGTTCAGTTGTATGAAAAACACAAAATGTAACAAAAAGTAAAAAGAATTGTTAATTTTTCAAGCTAATTTGTTGTGAAATAGAATTTGTTTAGTACCTAATTGCAAAACTAGAATTTCCTAATGTGGACACTTATGCAATTTCAAAGAAGAACTTTAAAAGATTACATCAACAAAACTTGCAAGTCTGGACGAGGACATATCTTTGAGAAGTCGTGTCAACCATTTCATATACAAATTTACCGGTTTCGGTAATATTTCGGTTCCGAAATCGGAAGATTTTGTCGACCAGCCGTTACGGATTCTTTACGAATTCGGAGCATTTGGTTTAGTGGGCACATACACAAATCTGAGTATGTGTGCATTTGTGAATTTTTTGCTAATCAAAATTCCCTGTAGGAAGCTTTGTTGTAAGTGTCTCTAATTCACCAAAACACAAAAATTTACTTCCGCAGCTGTTGTTTGGAAAGCCTTGCATAATATTTGAAATTTTTTTAGCTCTTCCATTCTTTCAACGTAATTATATAAGAACTTACAGTAAGAACTCAAAAAATGAAACCTCATTTAAATACATTTTAAATTAAAATAAACTAATAACATATTTAACTATTATTAAATATTCTTAAGAATATATGAAGCTATCAGGACAGAAGTAGTGTAACCTACATTGACTTTTTGGTTGCATTACATTACATTATATATATATATATATATATATATATATATATATATATATATATATATATATATATATATATATATACATTACATTACCAACTATCAACAAAAAGCAGAGTAAGTCACCTTTTGTTATTCTAAAGCAAATGAAGCTGAGAATTTGTTTTTGCACAGATCACAACATTGCAAACTAATAAAGCAATTAAATAATTAAAAAGAGGAATACATAACTCGTTGTGGGTTACATCACTTCTGCACTGATAGCAATGGTAAACACGTTGATTACCATGCGGTGGGTTCAAGTTCAAACAAATACACATATTTTCTTGATTCCAGGATCAATACGCTAAATCATATAAGTTAAATAACAATAAAATAAAATGATTAAATTAAATTAAATTTATGTTGTTTCAACTTAAAATAACTGTGATTCAACATGATTATTCATTTCTATTTAATAACATTGGAAGATTAAATCAACACAAAATAAGGTTTCTAAAAAAGGAACATTTTTCTTTAAAGATAATTGTAAATTAAATTAATTGAAATCAATAGTACCTTCGTTCCCAGTAGATTTTCAATGGAAATGTAAACAAGTATTTATACAAAAAAAAAAAATATAAATAAATCCGCCTGCAAACAAATCTGATCCGCCAAATTTCCTAAACGGTCATTCAAAATGAAAAATCATGAGAAAAATGATTTTAAAATACCTGCCGAATGATACCTATTGTGATATAGTTCGCCAACTTTTTATATTTTTCGTTTTAAGAAAATGGCGCTTGTTGGCCGCCATATTGAATTTAGACCACTGATATATCTTTGATGACACTCCTAGGATTCACACAATTCGATTGACGTTATAATATTTTTTTTTATTATCGGTTTATATAGTGCTGTAAAGTAACACACACACATACATACTTACATACATACATATATACATATATAGACTGCTGAACACAATATCCTTCTTTGCGTTTCGCAGTCGGGTAAAAAGCATTGTCTGTGGTATATTTCATAAGTAGTACTGGATGAAAAAGTCAATACTGAATCAGTATTATTTTACTATTAAGACTTCCTACAGGGTTCAAACAATTGTTTGTTATTGTGGTGTTTTATCAATAGAGCTTTAGAACAATAAATGAGTTTAGGCTTAGAGGCATACATATGAACTATAGCTCATGAGCTTTTGGCTTACTCCCAAACAATATCCCCTTAAAGTATGCCTCTAAAACAAAGGAAATTTATTTAAACCTTATTGTTAATACATACATATGAGTATAAGCTTATTAAAATTGCAGCATTATGCTTTTTACAAAAAATGCAAATTTGCCTATCAATATTGCAAAACATTTTACTATTTGCTTTACTTAATTTGATAATATTTTGTTAATATTAAAGTCCAATATTTACCTACAGTTTTTTTCTAGCCTTATAAACTTAAATGAAAATTAAACAAAAAATTTTGATTATTTTACATATTTTGCACAATTTGGAAACATGTCCATAACTATGAATATGAACTCGAACATGAGCATGCACATCAAACATGTAATTCATAACACCATCTTGCTGACACTGTACATTTTGTTTCATATAAAACCTTAAAAAAAGTCTTTTTATAGAATTTTTTTTTAAATTGACAATATAAAATATAATGTACATTTCTGTTATTAAGTACGTGCAAAATGATAGCAATTTAAGAGACATTTTATCAAACAATTGCTCCATGAACACTCACAAAAACTTTAATATTCTCTTTTTTCAAGTTAAAATAAATGAAACTATGTAATGTACAAGTAATAATAGCATGTTTTTAATATCGATAATTGAAAATATTGGAATATTTCTCCTTTAAAAAAAAGAAGACAAATCTTAATGAAAAACAAACAAGAATATTCTGTTGTTTAGTTTTATTTAAACTAAAGTTCGTATTAAATTTTTTTATTATGTTGTTATATAGTAACATCAATATGTAATATTTTGGAAAAGCAGCTGATTTTACATATACGTACTCCTTGATACGCAAAGCCAACGCTGACTATTACAAAATAAAAGCTATTAGAAAAACTCTAAGCAAAAGGTAATTTTATTCTTAAATAAGCCCCTGCTTGATATAGTATCTAAAGTGAATTAAATGAATTTAAAATATATGAACTATTTCTTTAATGCATTTTTTAAAGACCTTATTCAACTAAAATATTGCTACATGTTTATTCCTTTGAAAATGCTTTTCCGTGGATCAGAAGATTTGGAAATGAATAAAAGACCTCAGTATACTAATTAGAGTTAAGAATGACACTTTATTTACTAATAACACTTATTCTAATCAAAATCAAGAGCTTAAATCCACACGCACATAGATTACGGTCGGTAGCCGATCAAACAGTCTTCTAACACAATCTGGAAAATTCATGTTGCTGCTTCTAGGTGTTTGTAGTTAATTTTATTGGCAGTTATTCCTAATTTCAGAGTTATGCTAGGAACACAACTGGGACGAACGACGATTTTTTCGGTGCGAACTTTTGTCATAAAAAATTAAACACATTTGTTCATATGAAAATGAACACAACACCGCCGTAGAACGAAATTGGTTGTGCGTGACGAACTCTGAGATAGATTTATTCTATTTTATACGCCGACGAACGACGAAAAAACAATATTCTCTCCCGCTCTCTTTACATACACAATAACCAGTGTGACCGGAATTTAAAATAAAATTAAGCTTAATCACGTATGTCTGCGCAAATGAGCCAATCAGTTACTTCACGTGTATCGTATGCAGATGCTGCTAGGGCTAGTTCTATTCCCACACAAAATGTTTCACCGGCAAATAATTCAACAAATACAAATTCAAGCTTTAATTTCAATCGCATTGAAGCTACTATTGATAATCTGGTGCAAACTATAAACAATTTTACAACAAATATGACTAGCATGATGCAGGAAATGCTTCGAATGCAGAATACACTGCTTCAAGCATTAATTAACAAGCCATGAATACGTTAAAAATATGTTTCTGGAACGCAAACGGCATTCGCCAACATAAAAATGAACTTGGGCACTTCCTCACGGAAAAAATATAGATGTAATGCTAGTCTCTGAGACTCATTTGACTTCGAGAAGCATTTTTAAGATTTATGGCTATATGATTCAAAGGATCCGAGAGGAAGAACATGCGGTAGATCAGCGGTTCTAATAAAGTCAAGACTTAAGCACTATATTCTTAACAACATTTGTGAACAACACCTACAAGCAACAAATATTGGAATTGAAAGTTTTGGTACAAATTTCGTGATATCATCAATTTACTCCCCTCTCAGATTTTCAATCACTGAAGATCAATACAAAAATTTCTACAAATCTCTTGGACCTTGTTTTGTAGCAGCTGGCAACTAAAATGCAAAACATACGTTTTGGGGTTCGCGTCTTATTATACCCAGAGGTCGAGCATTGTTCAACACAATTTCAAAAATGGGCTTGGATGTCATTTCGAGTGGGGAGCCCACTTATTGGCCTACTGACATACAAAAAATTCCGGATGTTATAGATTTTGGCGTCATAAAAAATATCTCTAGGGATTTAATTCAGGTTCAAGCTTCTCTTGATCTCTCACGATCATTACAATTTGTAGCCCATTAAGAAGTAACTTAGCTCACCCATATGTGAAGATGATCAATCGTGTTAATTGGCTGGGGTTCAAAAAATATCTCAGTAGTCATTGCACGGAAAATATTACGCTAAGAACACCCAATGATATTGAATCTAGCATTGCCAATCTTAACAAAAATATTAAACAGGCTGCTGAACATGCCACTACCTCCCATCCGCAGACTGGTTTTAATAGAATTTATTCTTCAGACATTGAACGTCTCGTACGTGAAAAAAGAAGAGCTAGAAGGGAATAGCAACAGCACAGATCACCCCTAAATAAAATCAGATTTAAAGAGTGCACTAAACGACTCCAAAAGTTGCTTGCATCTGAAAAAACTGCATCTCTTAAAAATTATCTGGAAGGTCTTGATGTCACACTGCTAGAAAGCTTAAAACACCCGTTGAGTATAAGCCACCTCTACGCACATCTACCGGAGGTTGGGCAAGAAGCGATACTGAAAAAGGTAACAAATTTGCTGAGCACTTAAAATCTGTTTTTACGCCAAACATATGTACTGGTGTTGCTGATTTGCCGAGTGTAGTCGCTCTACCCCCTCAACACATTAAGTTTAAGGCGCGTGATTTACAAAAATTAATTGCCGAATTCAACCCGAAGAAAGCTCCGGGTATTAGATGGATCACCAGATGGTGATGAACTTACCTCGTATTGCAATGAGAATCCTGTTGTTAATTTTTAATGCCATTTTACGACTGGAGTATTATCCACACAGCTGGAAGCTTGCCAAGGTCAAAATGATTCCAAAGCCGGGCAAAGATTTAACCAAAGCTGATAGGCCAATAAGTCTACTATCAACAATGTCAAAGCTTTTCGAAAAACTGCTCAAAGCAAAATTGTCCCCAATTCTAATTAGTAGTGGGTGCATACCAGACCATAAATTTGGTTTTAGAAGTCAGCATAGCACCATTGAACAAACTCACAGATTGGATCAATTTATAAGAAGAACTTTTGAAGAAAAAAAGTATTGTTCTGCGCTGTTTATTGACATTTCGCAGGCATTTGATAAAGTGTGGCATGAAGGCCTAGTTTTAAAATTGAAGACTTACTTACCAATAAACATTTTAAATCCTTTGGAAAGTTACATTATTTCCCGTAAGTTCACTGTTGTGGAAGGAGACTTTACGAGTAGGCCTGAAACTATCTCATCCGTTGTGACACAGGGGAGTATACTGGGGCCAGTTTTATATTTGATTTATACTTTTGATATGCCTGTGAGCAGTAGTATCCATACTTCCACATTTGCCGACAATACAGCCTGCCTTAGTATGCACGAAAAACCTGATGAGGCATCCCGCAAACTCCAGGAACACATTAGCCAGATGGAGCTTTGGTTAAACTTATGAATTAAGGTAAATGAACAAAAGTGTGTTCAAGTAACATTTACCTTACGAAGAGGTACTTGTTCCCCCATTCGGACAATCAAGTTGTTCCTCAACATTCACATGTGAAATATCTTGGTATACACCTTGATCGACGACTTACATGGAAACACCACATTGATTCTAAGCTATCAAAAATGAAACTTAAATTAACTCAGGTACATTGGCTGATTGGTAGAAATTCAACACTCAGCCTAGACTGCAAACTTTTAATATACAAGTCGCTTTTAAAGCCAATATGGTGCTACGGAATTCAGCTATGTGGCACTGCTTCAGCTTCAAATGTTGAGAAAATCCAACGAAGGCAAAACAAAATTTTACGCTTGATAACGTCGGCTCCATGGTACATCAAAAATTCAAATATACATCGTGATTTAAATATGACACTAGTGACTGAAGAAATTGCAAAATACGCAGGCAAATATTTACCTAACAAAACTCGAGTCACATCCTAATCCGCTTGCTCGTAATATATTGAACTTTACTGGACACATCTGCTTAAAAAAGAGAGATACAAGGGCTCTAATAAACAACACTCCAGATTCAGCTGCTTAAAAATATTTTTTTTGTGCTTATCACTACTTATGATTGTTGATAACTATCACTTAGTTTATGTCCGATATTGGTTGGGCCTAATAATTATACTTTAGATTAAGATTTGAATACTTATTGTTAGTTCATAATTAAAGGTACAATAAATAAAAAACGTCTTAAAAAAAAACGTATTTCTTTAATATATTTTTAGAGAATACACAACTTCGATTCAAAAAGGCTAAAAAAGCTAATTCCTTTTTTAAAAAAGCTAAAAAAAAGCTAAGAGCTTAATGAAAATTTTAAAGCTAAATCCAGAAGAAATAATCTAAATTTAGCCCAAAATTAGCTAATATGGTCACACTGACAATAACCAAATTTGTCAATTGTAAGAGCTGAATTCGCTAAGTAAATTCGTCGTTATTGTGCTTCACACAACGAATTTACACAGCGAATTCTAATCGACGAATTCGTCGACGTGGACGAAATTCGTCGTTCGTCCCAATTGTGTTCCTAGCATTACTGTGTAACAACTTTTATGTTGATAATACCGTGCGTTGCTGCTAATACAGAGTTGTTTCTACCATGTGTTTGCACTTTTAAGTGTATGTGTGTATGTTTCGTTCTTTAGCTATATACTTCGAAAAAATTCTTTTTATTTATAAAAACATTTACATTAGCTCCGTTCGTGGCCATTTCCGTAACAATATTAACTTATTCAATAATTTGATGAACTAGAACTAAACATTTTTTAATTTTTAAGGAAGTTTTTTATAGTGTTTTCACACTGACATGGTTTTTAATAAAAGTTGGCTTTAGCGCTAAAATCAACTATTAAAATCCGGTTGTACTATACAAAATAATTTTGTTAAAACCAAGTGAAAACTGCTTAGTCTTAAGTAAGTTTTATGAAATGGAACTTTGTTTCCGCCGTGCTAAGTTCAGTGCTGCCAAGTAAACATGATAATGTTTATACTACTTAATAAAGTCAAATTCTGATTGCAAAATTTTCAGCTGTTATAATAATGTTTTATTGTGGAGAAAGTTAGTCTTTTGGACGGAAAACAAACAAAAAAAAATTAATGATCTCTGGGAAGTGAAAAAACGATATGACTGACATGCATTTGCCGATAAAAAAAAAGTTAAGCTTATAATGTATTTGTATTTTTTTTTATATAATTAATAACTTGATTTCCTATTACTTCTTCACTTTTTATAACTAATTCCATAATTTTAAAATATTTATTTACAAAATATTAAATAATTTTCATTTAGAGGGTTAAAATGTGTTCTTCTGAATTTTTCACACAAATAAAAACGAAATAAACCTAACTCTAATGCAATAAAGTGACAACACAGTTTCAAAACTTCAGTTAAGTGCTTTGGTAATTAAATTTATAATATATCTTATCGTTTACTTGCAGCAGTCAGCATATTTTTACACGCGTAAAAAGAGTTTTTTAAGCTAATCAATCAAATAAAATTTTATATTTTCCTCCATCAGTATAATTCGTAATATTCACTGAAGTTCAAGCAAATAAAATTAATCAAGCATGAGCAATAAACATTAAAAGATAATAATTCAGGCAATATTTGTATAATAAAATTTTACATGTACTAATACTTATTTTCAAATTTACTCTCAACATTGGTTTAAAGATATTTAATTTACACACACATAAAAACATACTAAGTCCCAATTTACACTATGCAAGTCTTATTGCTAAGCTGATTAGTTTGTTAGGAGAGAGAGAGACGAGGGGAACAGAAAAAGAAACATTTCTGTTCCCCTCGTCTCTCTCTCTCTCTCTCTCTCTCTAAAACTAACCAGCTTAGCAATAAGACTTGCATAGTGTGATTTGGGACTTATAGGCTCGTAAAAACGAACGCGGTTGCTAGAAAGGTTAAAGGTCGTGATATATATTATACTTATTTTATATACATACATATATTTCCAGTTGAATTTGTTTTACGTGCATTTTTCATATAAATCTTTTGTCTCAATTTCAATAACACTGCAAGGCAAAATTAAATTTTTACACAAAATTGCCCGCAACATTATGAACTAAAATAATAAAAATGTTCAGTAAAAATATTTTTCATTTTATTTATCCTTCAAATTCAAACAATTTAAAAATTGAAATTCAATTTGATTTAAAATTTTTAATACTAGATTTTCTTAAAATAGTTTTCGAATACATTTTATTTATTTTATGAATATAAGACTATCTGCCTCATTCATAAAAAATATTTTTGCTTTGTAAAACGTTTATAAAACAGATTTTGTATGGAAATTTGATTAATAAACCTTTTATAAAACCAAATTATTTTTTATGAATAAGGCCATACACACAGAAAAAAATACCAATGTAAAATCACCATGCAAAAAGTTTGATTCAAGTTCATTCAAATCATATAAAATTTAAAATAAATAATATGTTGTGTGTTGGTGTGTTTACTTGCTTTGTTCATAATTGTAATACACTTTAGTGCTTAGTTGTGTGAGTTGTTTTTGTATTGTTGTTCTTTTTTTTGATGTTTGTAAACAGCTGACAAACTGCTGCTGGGTAGTAGGCAGTATACTAGCCTTGCAGTCGTAGGATCGCAGATTCGAATCCTTGAGTCAAGTCAAAGTATTTTGTATTTTTTTTTAATAAATCTTTTCAAATAAATTGTATGTTAAATGATCAATGAAATAATATTGAATTAAATTTTTTTTCATGATGGTACATATTTAGTGTGTTTCTAAAGAATATTTAAAATTATTGTAGTTACAGGGCTAAGCACGTTGACTTTCACGCGATGAGTTCCGAGTTCAAATCTTGGCCGGGGAAGCCAATCTATATACAAACAAACATTTTTCTGATGTCTATGTCAACCACATGTAAGTTAAATAATTAATAAAATACAATTACTAAATTAAATTAAATTCATGTCATTCTAACTTAGAAATGACTTTGATTCAACATGATTCTTCATTTTGATTTTAATAGGATTTTAAAATGAAAAATTTTCTTTGAAAATTACTATAAATCATGTTAGATTAACATAAGAACACATATGAAGCGAAATCATTGCTGAAAAAAATTAATTTAACCTTGTTTACGTAGATTTTAAGTATAAGGGCGGATCAATAAGTCCGTGACTTTTTGAATGAAACACAGTTTTTTCTTAAAACAAAAATTTATTTTTCAACATAGTCTCCTTTTAACTCAATAAAATTAAATTAAATCGGTCATATAAGTTGGCATAATATTTGCCGTTTATTGGTTTTCCCTTTCGAAGGTAATTGATATGGATTATCCCCCGCGCATCCCGAAAAACTGCTTCTACCACCATATTGGCCGACAAACTTACCATGGCCTTCTCAGGAACACTTTAAGACTGCTGCTTGGTCTCCGGAGTACAGTAATGGATCCATGTTTCATCTACAATTACAAAATACCGCAAATACTTATTCGGATTGCGGTTAAACAACTCCAAACAATCTTTTGAAGTTGTCACACGTTTACGTTTATGGTCAATTGAGAGCAAACAAGGCACCCATCTTGCAGACAACTTTCCGAAACCCAGCTGATCATTTAAAATTGAAAGCATACTGCCATATGAAATGACTATGACATCAACAATCTCACGCACTTTTACTCTTCGATCGGCCAACACCATATCGTTCAACATTTTCAGGTGTACTGACCTCAATTGGCCGTACATAACGTTTAGCGTCATTTGTACTTGTGCGACGAAAGTCAGTAAATTATTATTTTTTTACCATTGAAATAAAACTGGTGCAGAGTCGCCATACTATTTATCAAGCTTTAACTTGGTTTGATTTGACGGTTTTTTTTCTTTGCAAAAATAATGTTTAATGAGCACACGAAATTCACTTTTTTCCATTTTATTTTCAAAAGAGATGGTGGTAGTCTGTTTTCAACGGCTGCCAAATACGAACTAATTGCCACAGCTTGTTTAAATTTATACAGGAGTAAATTGACATTTGCGTCTTGACAGGAGCAGTGTTGCCATTTCAATCAAGAGACGGGAAATTCAAAAATACATTTAATTAATGATCCACCCTCGTGTCATACAACAATTTTCTCTGCCTCGTTAAACACATCTTTTGAGGTATTGTGATGGTGCAGTAAATGAGGAAAATGTTTTAATTTGTCATCTATATTTTGGCTTGCAGCTGGCGAACTTTATTTTCTTTAAGATTTTATTCAACTCCATTTGCTTTATCGTGTCAATTTTTAAGCAAAATAACTTGTTATTTCTATTCGCTGATGAATGAGCTTCTTATTGTACACTTGATAATACATCCAAATGCCGAAGCATTTAAAATTTTGCATGCCAAATTATTTTTTTGGATTTTTGCGATTTATCTTGCAAACTTACTATCCATAGTATCAACTTATTGAATGCCACAAGGTGCAGCCTTTATATTTACAAACTTACTCATCTAACTTAAGACTACAAACAAACCTTATTCGTGTTCTCAAACATTTACAAGTTTTACTTTCACAAGATATCTTGAAACTTTTGATACAAAACTTTTACGATAGCCATAAAAATTTTGTCTACTATAAAACACTTGTCAAGTATTAAGGTTTGATTACATTTCAAATAAAAAAGTCATAAAAAGAGTATTGTACATTTTTTTTTTTTGAGAAGCAGTAAGCCCACTCCAATAAAAGTTGATGCTTAAGTGCAATTTTGTGCAAATATTTTTATTGTAAATATAAAACGCTAAAATAGCTAATAAAAATTATGTTAAATATATATTGTGTGCCTTTTATTTTTTACTCTTTTGTTTCTGTTAAATATTTTGATAGAAAGTGTTACATTAATGCTTTTCTTAAGTGACAAAAGGGATAAAGTAATTGACAGGAAATGACGAGGCTGTGCTGCTAATTTTATTGTTTATCAATTTCCAGTGCAGATAATTTTAAAGCTCTTTGCAAATTAAAATTCCTAATTAATTAATTTTATATGTTTTTTTTTAATTAACTAATTTAAAGATGAATGTAAAGAAGTAAAAAACTTGACCCAAACGATGAAATCATCTCATAAAATTGTGTATTTTTGTGACCTCGGAAAATCGGGTTTGCTGGAAGAAATAAAAAACTGGAGTGACTTAGGACAAAGTGCTTAGGACTCAGAGTAGATTAGAATTTAAGTTTAAAATTTTTTAAACGCACTAATAATCCCAAATTAATATTTTACTTATTAAGTAAAATATTTTTTTTTATTAAAAATACATTGAAATCGATTATTGAGGGGTTTAGCTGCATCCTATGCGAATTTCACTGTTGCTAATGCAGATCATCAGGGAACCTTTACCCAAAGTTTCTTAGAACAACTAGAGTTATTATGTTATAAATTTTTATTTAAACAAATGAGAAGCTTAAAACAAATAACAAAGTTGAAACAAGAACTCAATAATCAACATGTTTTTTATTTTCTTTACCATTACTACATTGGCTTCAAATTGTAGTCGTAAGAGTATGTAAAAAGGAAATAAATGTAAATAACAACAACAGCTATTTAAGAATAGAGTGTTGCCACACAAGTATTTTTTGATCTGGTGCAGTCAATTTAATAATTAGTGATTTTTTATGGGAATTGTTAAATTTTAAGTTTAAAATTTTTTAAACGCACTAATAATTCCAAATTAATATTTTACTTATTAAGTAAAATATTTTTTTAATTAAAAATACAGTGAAATTAGATTAGATTAGAAATGGTTTTATCCAAAAAGCTTTTTAAATATTATTGCGTATTTATTAATAAAGATTACATCTAGTAGTAGTTATAATAAAAAAGTGTGCCTTGTTGACCTTTTTACCTTATTTTCATCAATTTGACGCCCATAAATCCTTGTGGTTATGTTACTGACATTCATTTATACATAATATGCCATCAGGGATAAAACATTTTATGTAATAAAATTCACATTGATGTGTAATAAAAAAAACTCTGGTGACTACGAATGTAAAAAAAAATATATATAAAATTAATTACTATTTTCCTGTTTTTATTAACGATGTTTTTTTTTTGTTTTGTTGCTTAATTTTTGTGTGATTGGATGAGTAGTGAAGTATGTCACTGTCCTGTCAGTATGTTAAATATTGTGTCATTTATTAAGTTCTTAAAAAAAATTTGTTTTTAATGGTTACTCGGTAAAATTATGTAAACGATGTGTTTATAAGTTTATATACGAAAGATAAATCGCACATTCGTACAGTAAAACGATTTTGTTACCTGATCTTTATTGTGGTATTGGAGCTTTATTATAAATACAATAAATAATTAAATTATTTAATGAAATTTTAATACATGTTTTTTTTGTTTTTATGAAAATAATAATAAATAATTATTCTTTTTTGAAACTTTTTATTTTTTTTAAGTCAGGAATTGTCGTACGATCTCAACAGAAGACGTTTTATCGCCAACGTGTATTGAAAACGACTATCTTATTGAAAAAAAATTTGTGATTGTTTAAAAGTTTAAATTTTCCAGCCTTGGAACTGTCTTTTTTAAATTTACTGTTTTTTAATAAAAAAATATTTAGGACAATACCAGAATTTCTAGCTTTTCTGTCATCTTCGGTGCATGTAGGCCTTGCCTCAACCACTTGCTTTGGTATATGGTTATGGCAATTTCTGCAAGTGTGATCCTACCATATTGTCTTGCTGATATCGAGGCGTTTGCCTTTAGACCAGCTCGAATGGTATTATTTCTAGCTTTATCTTGGCAGGACTTGCCCATACAGAAAAAAATAATTTTGCAACTCAAACAGCAAATTCGCCGGATCAAGTATGAATTTGTAAAAAATTTGCAAGTTCAAATGCAAATATTTTTAATAATTTGATTAAAAAATAATTCAGTAAAGTGCGACTTTGACTCAGACACGAAGGGTTCTGTATCTTACCTGGACCTTGATTCATTCAATTTTATTGCTATAATAAACATAACGAAAACTTATTAACTTTGGTATCCAGAAACACATTTTAATGATATTTACTGTCGGTTAAAGCAAAAAGTAATAATGTCATAAGCTAAAATTAAGTTTTTTAGTTTTCTTTGTATTATTCAGTTATTTTGACATGTTTTATGCTCAGATGCGACATGGTAGGGAATAAAATGGTGAATATAACGTAGCTGTACACTGTTGTTAAAAAGATAATTACAGAATAATATTATCGTTACTGCAAACGATTAAATATATCAATAACTATTATATTTTTCCGTTTTCAAAAAGTTACTGAGTCCAGGTACTGATGTAGAATTTTTTTTAAATTTTAAATATTCGGCAAACTTTTTTCGGTTTTGCCGATTTCATTTAGTTTTGGCGATTTATTTTTGTTCTGGCCCTTTTTGGACGTGCTTTTATTTTGATTTTGTAAATTTCAGTGTTAATTGTTGTAGTCTGCATAAAATTGCAATAATTTTGAAAATTTAAAGTGTCTATATATCTGTGGCAATAAGGAAAAAGTGCTTAAGTCATATTTTAGTGTATTGCAGGAGAGCAATTTTAAGCTTTCAAGTCGGTTTTCAGATATTTATATCTTTAACAATTAAATTTTGAAAGTTCTTTGTTAACCTCTATTTTTTTAATCAAACATCCTTCCACACACTATAAGTAATACATTTAAGTTAAAATATACCAATATAACTATAAACTCAATTAAGCTATTATTCCAAATTATTAGTCTAAAAAAGATAAGTCGCAAGTCATAGTGCTATAACTTCCTGAAAATCACACAAATCAACTGAGATTTTGACCAGGGGTACTTTCAAATATGCATATTACGAAGGTAGCATTAACTTAAAATCAGCTTATCTCGACTTAAGCACTTTTTCTTTTTTGCCACAAATATAATTGTATGTATATTACATTACTCAGAGTTTGGTTTTCGGTTCGGTTTTTATGTATGTAAATGCCAACAAGGAGGCGAGAAATGCCATGGCCAATGAGCACAAATTGTATAGTTATGCTCTATAAAATTGGTTTGCATAAAATAAAATTGGAACAAATTATTTATTGGGAGAGTAACAGACGTTTGTTTGAATTTTTTTTATTAATATTTTTTTCTTCATTTCGAACTGCCTGGACTTACTTTTCGCATGCGTGTCTTAGTATTGGAAAGCGATGTATGTATGTATGTATGCTTCTCTTTTTGTCCGAAGAGTGTTTCTTATTGAAAATTGCAGTGTTGCAGTTACCGATATTCTGGTATTGAGATCTTTATCGGTTTTTTATCTTTGCTTAGCACCATTCCTGGCAAACGAAACTGCTAATTTTATTTAAATTTGTTTGCCAATAAATATGATATGGATGGACTTCTCGCGACTTTTTTACCATTAATATGTAAGAAAATATTAAGATTCCATTGTAAATTTATCACATCATTTGTGTATGCAAGCCAATAGATTTTTATGGGCTGCAGTCTCCAGCTTTCAACCAGCACTGGAATCATTGCCGCTTTGAATTGTTTAAAAATGTAAAAAAATCTTTGCAAGGTGCCTTACCCATTTTTTCGTAATTTCGGTGTATTATTATTGGAACCAATAGAAAGAAGTTAAGTCTCAATGCGAAGAAAGTGTATCGCTGTCGTCCTAACCCTTAGTTTTTTTTTTTTTTTTTGAAAAGATACGCTTTTGCCATGATTATTTAATGATTTCCGAAAATTTATTTGACCTTTTGTTTTAAAAGTAGTAACTATTTTATTGAGCTTGAGGTCTTTTTAATAAAAATTAACAGCTTTTATTTATCAATATTTCGACACGCCTTTGTATGTCTTCTTCAGGTAAAAAAAAAATCAAAAAATTTTTACCTGAAGAAGACACACAAAGGCGTGTCGAAATATTGATAAATAAAAGCTGTTAATTTTTATTAAAAAGACCTCAAGCTCAATAAAATAGTTACTATTTTTATGATTATTTAATTTCTGTGTATATATTATTATTCAATGGAATAATAAGAACTATTGTAAAACTAACAACATTTTTTCACCATTTTTAAAGTGCAAGGAATAAATAGGTCTTTGAATTATCAAAAAATTATTTATTTTTCAGAAAAAAATGTCATATAATTTAAGACAAAATGCAAAACAAAACATTTAATATTATAACTTTACTTTCAATAGTTGTTTAAATATATTCTCATCTTTGAATTATTGTAAAAGGCCTAGACTAAAATGAATTTCCCCATAAAGTGTGTAGCACCATATTAAATAAATATTAAATTAATTGTAATTGCTGATCTTGAATTGTTAAATTTTTGAAACTTTCAAGCACTTCACTTTGCATTCGAATATCTAATTTCTGTTTCGTTTGCATGAAAATAAGTACTTAAAATTACTAATGCATTTGAAATATAAATATGTGCATACATACCTTAGCTACACTTGACTGAATTTAAAGCAATTTTATCGTTTTACGTTTCTATAAATAAATCTTTCGATTTTACGTTTGATTGGAAAATCTTTTCTTTTGTATTTCACTTTAAATACACAAGCACATTCATACACATGCACACATCACTCCCGAGAGACGCACAGATATGTATGTGAAAAGTTTAGAGAGCAACTGCTAACAAATGATTACAAAAGTATTGAATGAATGAATATAGTTATGCTTTCGTGGCTGTCGTTACAAAAAAGAAGAAAATATGCAAGAATTGTTGAAGTCTTTGTTGCATACTTTTGAGGGAAATGAATGAAATTAATTTTTGTTGAGGTCAAGAGGATATAATGATATTTTGATTATTAATAAATTTTGATAAAATTTTTAGTTGTTTATAAAAATAAAGATATTTAAATGAAATGTTAACCCCCATATTTATAAAAAAATAAAATGAATTTAAAATTCATATTAGGAAAATTTTGTATGGAAAATTTGAAATAAAATACATTTCAAATTCGTTTAAAATTTTATGAATATGGGGGTTAGTATTCAGTAAATAAGAGTTGAATAAAAAATAAGTACATTTAAAGAAAAAAGACGTTGAAAAATTAACAACGCCCGTGATCAATACAACACCCTACGTTGTCACTTTTTTAATAACTCTAGTTATCAACTTGTAAACGGAAGTGTATGAACTGACAGATATCTTATTACTCAATTTCCATAGTTTCAAGATGAAACATAAAAACAATGGTACATTGTAATATTTTGGTTATTTGTAATACTCGTCGTCAACTGCTGCTTTTCAAATTGACAACGATGTGGACAAATTTTATTATAAACTTTTGACAACGAATGGCATCAGTTTGAACACGTATGGTGTTACTTTTTCTCTAAGTGTAAGAAGTTTGATTGAATAAATGAAATTTATTTTAGTGTTTTTTATGGGAATTGTTACAATTTAAGCTTAAAATTTTTTAAACGCACTAATAATCCCAAATTAATATTTTACTTATTAAGTCTTCTCATTTGTTTAAATGAAAGTTTATAATATAATAACTCTAGTTGTTCTAAGAATCTTTGGGTAAAGATTACCTGATGATCTGCATTAGCAACAGTGAGATGCGCATAGGATCCAGTTAACCCCTCAATAATCAATTTCAATGTATTTTTAATTAAAAAAAAAAAATATTTTACTTAATAAGTAAAATATTAATTTGGGATTATTAGTGCGTTTAAAAAATTTTAAACTGAAATTTGTTTTATTTTACGTATTTAATTAAAGAAAATTAAGCAGTAGTCAAAAATAATTTGAGTATTCTATCAAAATGAGTTTATTTTGATTTCATTTATTTTCACCATATAATAATTAATAAATATGATGACAAAACTAAAAATAAAAAATTTAATTAATGTAATATGAAAAAGGTTAACAGCCTTATTTATAAAAATTATTAATGGTGTATAAAGACTTAAAAAAAAATTTATGAAAATTTGTTTTAAAAAACCTTTTTTAAGCCTCAATAAGTTTAATAAATAAGACTGTAAGAACACAAATTTTACTAAATTCAAAAATGTTCTTCATGAAAAAATGTCTTAAAATGTTGTTATTATATTCCACATTAAAAAGAAAATGAATTTAAACAAAATCGTTTACTAAAATAAATAAAATGATTACCTAAAAAAAACTTTTTTTTTTGTAAATGACTAGTTAATATCGTAAGTTCTTAACGTATTTTTTTTGCTTAATGTGAATTTAAAAAGTAATATTGCAAATAAAGCAACTTATTTTACCGAAAACAAACTTTGTTCTTTTTTTCTTCTTACTTATAGTATAAATAAGAGCTCGAAATGGTACATTTATTGAATCAACAAACTTTTTGTTGAAATTAAAAATGAGTTTAAAAGCACAAAATTTTCCGAAAACAAAATTGAAAAGTACTTTATTAAATTTTTATATACATACATATTATAAATAAAACTTTGATTAAAAACGATGAGTTTTTTATTTGTTTAAAAGTTCAAATTAAAAATGTCATCGATTTGCAAAAATTGTTACATAGGGTGCTTTTTATAGAGTGATACAAGTTTAAATCATAATAAAATATGAAATTATATTTTTGATATCAATGAAACGGGCTTTATTGGAAAGAAAATTTTATAAAATTAATGTTTAAATATGATTTCTGCCATACCAATTTTCAACAACTTTAGCATTCTGACCGTCATCGTTTTTGAAGACATATGGGCTAATTATTCCGCCAGCCCATAAAGCACACCAAGCAGTAATTTTCTGTGAATGTAATGGTGTTTCGAAAAAATCTTGTAAATTCTCCTCACTCCAAATGCGCCATGCTAGTGTTGAACTTCAACGTATTAGTTAGCTTTATACTGAGCTCTGGTTGGTTCGACGGTGGGGACTCCGCATAAGCAGAGTCTCCGTGGTATCACAATAGACCAAAACGGTCTAAGTGAGTCCGGGTTTCTGACTGCCACCCCTACCTAACCTAAATGCGACAATTTGACTTATTTACCTACCCATTCAACCAGAAATGGGCTTCATCCATTATGTACGCCATAAAATGGAAGAAGTGCACGACGAGTTTGACGAATAGAACAATTATTTTGATTAAAAGTTTCAACAATTTGCATGCGTTGCTCTAGCGTAAGTCGATTTATATTAAAATTTCAAAGTAAACTAAACAAAAATCAAGTATCAGCTGTTAAATAAAGTAATGATTCCAACTCAAAGTTGTCACATGAATGTAAGAAGACAAGATATGGCACACTAAAGTTAAACAAGACTTATTGAAATTAAAAAAAAAAACAGCATGGAACCCAACAATTTTTAAGCCTTAAGAATGTATACTTTATGGCTAATGTCTGATAAAAATGGCTGTGAACGCTGTAGATGAATAAATTGCATCCAATTTGTATGATTAATTTAATATTTTAATTAATGTTTTGTTGCTTTGCTTTGTTACTAAGTAAAGTAAACAACTAGTGTTGTTTGTGGGAATTGTTACAATTTAAGTTTAAAATTTTTAAACGCACTAATAATCCCAAATTGATATTTTACTTATTAAGTAAAGTATTTTTTTTTATTAAAAATATATTGAAATTGATTATTGAGGGGTTTAGCTGGATCCTGTGCGCATTTCACTGTTGCTAATGCAGATCATCAGGGAACCTTTACCCAAAGCTTCTTAGAACAACTAGAGTTATTATATTATAAACTTTCATTTAAACAAATGAGAAGCTCAATAACAAATAACAAAGTTGAAACAAGAACTCAATAATCAAGATGTTTTTTATTTTCTTACTTTACTATTGCTACATTGGCTGACTTTTTTTCAGCTTCAAGTTGTAGTCGTAAGAGTATGTAAAAGAAAATAAATGTAAATAACAACAACAGCTATTTAAGAATAGAGTGTTGCCACACAAGTATTTTTTTGACCGGGTGCAGTCAAGTTAATAATTAGTGTTGTTTATGGGAATTGTTACAATTTAAGTTTAAAATTTTTAAACGCACTAATAATCCCAAATTAATATTTTACTTGTTAAGTAAAATATTTCTAGTTGTTCTAAGAAGCTTTGGGTAAAGCTTCCCTGATAATCTGCATTAGCAACAGTGAAATGCGTATAGGATCCAGCTAAACCCTTGAATAATCAATTTAAATGTATTTTTAATAAAAAAAATATTTTACTTAATAAGTGAAATATTAATTTGGGATTATTAGTGCGTTTAAAAATTTTAAACTTATAAAGTAAACAACTTTAACACAAATTTATAATTATTAAATTACCAGAATCCTGAAAATTGACACATCGTTACATTAAATGCAAAATACCTTAACCAAAATTTTCATAATTTTACAGAAAGAGAAAAAATATGATAAAATGGAGTTCAATGAAAATGTTCCTAATGTAGTAATTTAAATAAAATCCGTCATTGTTTTCGCTCTGTTTTGATTTTTTTTTAAATATCGTGGAATTTAAAAAAAATCTATTTTAAATAAATTTTGTTATTACATGGAATACTTTCCATTTAAGGTAACCATTATAGATAAAACACATTTTATAGTGCAATAGTGATTACTTCATGACATTTTGATGAATCATAATAAACAAAATTAAAATACTAAAATATAAGAATCATTATAAAATCCTCAGAAAACAAATAAAAACCATATGTTCTGCCTTAGAGGGTGGTGAGATCACTGGTTCATAGTTTTCAAAAATTGTGGCGGTCCAAACATCAAAGTTAATGCAGACCCCTATGGAGTCGCGATATATTTACGGAGTCACGAGTATTTAAATAAAAATGGCAAAAAATTATTATTTTAAGAAGGTGAGTTTACGACAATTAAAACAATTTTAAACCTTAAACAATTTTTATTTGGTTTATTTCAAAGTTCTCTACTTTCACAAAATCACCCATATATATACATAAATATACAGGCTAGTTGTGAGCTATCCTGTGTTTTTTTTTAAATATTGCTCGAAAAATTAAAAATTTAAAAACTTCAATGATGCCAAACTTATTCGCTTTTCGAGCATTAGACCTGATCGAACCAAAAATGATCCAATAGTTTCTCAATTAAGATCACTAAAGTATTTGCCAAGTGGAGAAGTTCAATTTAAAATTAACTTTAATGAAAAATATAATAACTTGCCAACAGAATTAAAAAGAACACAGGGTATATTGAACCAAAGCCTTTAAATAAAATCGGTCCAGCCGTTTAGAAGATATAACATCTTTTCTGAAAAAAGTCGGGGGTTTTAAAATTTTTAATTTTTGTTATTTGTTATTGTTTTGTTATTGAATTCTTTTATGTTAGAAAAACATTAAAAAATGCTTTATTTAATAAAATTACATATTAAAGCAAAAAAACATATTTTTATTACTGTGCAATAACCGCTATACGCCATAAAAGTATTTGAAGATTTCAGTTGCAATACCCGACATCAACCATATCGCTACGAATAGAGTAAAAAGTTCTATTTTTTTATAAGGGTGACTGAATTGTCATATTTAAAAAATACTATACAATAAAGATTAATTCATACCTTAAGAATTTTGGAATGAAACAGTTTTTTCTCTCTTCTGAAAAATTGTGTTTTAGCGTATGGCGGGTACTGAATATAAGCCATCGATATGATAAAATAATTTAAAAACACATAAATAAATATATATATTTTATATTATTTATATTATTTATTTCCTTTAATACGCGCAATATTTTACTTGTAAATAATAAAACATGGCGGTTTCGTCTTCTTCCCACAACAAATCAAAGTGTGATGACTTTTACACAGAAATGTTGCCACTATTTTGTTCCTCAGTATGGTAATACTAAACATAATAAGAAGTTTAAACATCAAACTGACTTAATTTTAGATGAAGTTAATTTTTGGTTTAGCTAATTAGAGAAATAAACTAATCTTAATCTCGAACCCAAAAAGTTGCCCTAAATCGCTGTTCTTTGAAACTTTGACTGTGATCATAGTTTAGCAGTATTTTTTTGTAGCAGTTCTGTTATTTTGAGGAAATAAATAAAAATAAATAGTGACTGTGATCTTGGTTTAACACATTTCAGCTCTTCTGCTTTAAAAGTATTTACTAGTATTGTTATTTTGATATATACTAATAAGAAGAGTGAAATGAATAAACAATTAGCAATCAAACCCCTCCAAATATTGAGAATTGTCGTATAAGAGCCAGAGAGACCATAAAAGTGCAAACGAAAAAATGCGTGAGCTGTACATACCCAGCGGGAACAAGAAGGAGTAGGGATGCCTTCTAGAAGGCCTCTGTACGCATTCTTTTGGATGTAGAAGGCCTGCTCGCTCCATTCCATACTCATATCTTTTTTACACGCGTTGTCATTGCGGAGCAGGCCTTACGTTCTTGTTTCTTTTGCCAGAGATTCTGGAAGGCCTTCAAACTAATAGAATTTGTTTTTGCTTTGGTATAAAAAAAAACAAAACAAAACATGTTACTCCTTCTCTTCTCCTTTCTCATAGAAGCGAGTGTGGAATGTGTATCGTATATGTTATGCTAAAGTATCCTTTAATAAGGCCTGCACCAAGAAGATCTTCTGAGTTTTACCGCTGGGTAGTTGCTAGAAGAGAAATTTCGCTTATCTCTAATACAGACATGTGTGCATTAAATATGCACACGTATACTTAATATTATACAGCATCAGATAATTCCATATTAAGTATACGCCTTTTCCAGATTATTAATTGCAAATATTTGTAGTCTGCTTTTTTGGGCAAGGCGTATGATTAATATTAAATTAAATTATAAGGCGACTTTTTGGGTACGAGATTAAGATTAGTTTATTTCTATAATTAGCTAATCCGAAAATTAACTTAATCTCAAATTAATTAGTTTGATATTTTTGAGTGGTAGTTTAAACTTCTTATTATTTGTAGTATTACCATATTGAGGAACAAAATAGTGGCAACATTTTCTGTGTAAAAGTCATACATGTTATCAACACACTTTGATTTTTTGTGGAAAGAAGAAGAAAATGCCATGTTTTATTATTTACAAGTAAAATATTGCTTGTGTTAAAGGAAATAGATAAATAATATAAAATATATATATTTATTTGTGTTTTTAAATTATTTTATAATATAAATTTTTACAAAAAGTTATAAGTTTCACAAGTGTATGTTGTCAATGTTAATTTATGATTAAGCCACCACGATTGCCCGCTTAAACTAGCAAGTAAACCATATAATCGACTACCCAAAAATCACATATGAAGATTAAGGTTAATTTAATCTCTAATCTTGAACTCAAAAAGTCGCACTAAATATAAGCAAATTGTTAACTTTTTTTGTTTTTGCTTGGAATTATTGAGTATATGTATATTAAAAACACAAACAAACATTAAACAAATGTCCATTTAATATTTCAAAGTAAAAATTATATTTCAAATAATATTTCAAAATAATACAATAAAATGAGAATTATTTACTGGTTAAAAAATACATCGAGCCTTTTCTGCAAGCATGAAAGTATTTGTTTTATCGAAAACGAAGTAAATGTTTTGAATGTAGTAACATATAACATATTACTTTCCTCTCAAGAGCTGAGCAGACAATACATTTACATATATAAAATTTTTACAAAGTATAAAAACCTCTCTGCCGATTAGTTTTAATATTTTAATATATAATATTTTTTTTTTGCAAAGGATCAGTATAAAATATACTAAACTTAAAATATCAAAGATCTTATTTGCAAAAAAGAAAAAAATTGGCTTACAAAATCTTTAATAAATATTTCTATACGACATTTGATTTCTGAAGTTATTGCATACTTTTGTATTTTTATGAAAACGTCTGTAAGGCTAAATTCACACATTTGCTTCAGACAAAAGATTTGTCCGTAAAAATTTATTTTTATGTGTAGTCTGACAAGTGTTTTTTATATCTCGACAAAAACCATCATACTACATACCAAAATAAATTTGTAAAGAAAAAAAATGTTGTCTGAAACAAATGGGTGAATTCATGTTTAAATATTTTCTTTGGCTCTAAAATAAAAGTAAGACAGTTGAACTCGAATCATTTAGGAATGGAAAGTGAAGGTCAACAATATTTTATTGGTTTATCTAGTTTTAAGAATGATTTAACTCTTTGGTAATGAATTACAAGCAAAAAATTCACGACTCATGAACTGACCCAATAAGGTGTTGAAAAATACATTTATTTTAAATATATCCAAATGTGAAAAGTAAAACATGAAACAATTTAAAGTTTTTATTTTGTAATATATAGTGCTTCTCAGCAAATCGAGCTACTAATATAAAAGAAAACATTTTTTAAGTAATTTAAGGAAACTTTTCAGTCGCCTATTACTTAATTTTCATTTGGCTGTGGAAAGAAGCTTCAATCAAAACGAAACACATACTAATACTTAAAGATAGACACTTGAGTGTATTATTTTCTATATTCACTTTATTCATATTCTTATTTAAATCTAAAAAAAACTACCACATGCTTGTGCATTATGTGTGTATTTATGTTTTTTTTCGAATTTCAAACGATTTGCTAGAAATTATTTTCCATATAATTATTTTCCATACTTACGTAGTTCATGTGTATAATGCACAAATTTTTCTTAAGCAACTTTGCATACGATTTTGTATTTTGTTTATGTGTACAATACACAGAAAAAAGTATTTACCAATTAATATTTTTAATAAGAATTTAATTGATTCAATTAAAATTTTAATTGTATTAATTAATTTGAGTGGAAAAACTTAATTGATATTATCAAATTGTTTATAGGTGAAAATCTAATTAATTTTTTAATTGATATTACAAATGTTTTAATTAGTATTACAAAATTATTTTATTACTTTTTTGTGTGTACTAAGCTGAACTTTTTTTAGTTTTGAAATTAAAGCTATTTTAAATTAATTGATATCAACTTGAAAGTTAAGTTTTTTTCTTTTAAAGTTCTGTCTTAATTATTCGAACGTTAATAATTTTAGATTGAGTGCTCAATTGGAATAAACTTTGGTACCAGCAATCAAATGGTAATCTTAAGGTAATAAAGCAAAACAAACACTTGTGTTCTGCTCAACCTAAAATTTGAATTCTATTTACATCGGTATTTAATTTAAATTTGTAAATTAATTTTTCTCAAAAAAGTTCGTATTAAGCGACACTACAAAAGGGAGCTTACAGACGCAACTCTTTATGATTTATAAAACGTAAACTAGATGTTGTTACAATGCTGTTTTTTACACTAATTTATAACCAAATTAATCTTTTTCTAGATATATGTATTTTCGTTATAATGGGAGAGTAAACCTTATTTTAATAAATAAAAAATAAAATTTTATTATAAGGTCTTCAAACAGCAATCCATATTGCTTGGAACTTAATAAAATATAAAGTATTTAAACGAAAGTCTCTATATACGTATATAATATAGTATATTAGTTCTAGATATGCTTATACGTCTTTCATATTATCCATTATTTTTAATAATCTTTAACATTTTTGTTTCTGACACCCAAGCTCCCAAGTGGCTGCTTGGAACACTTTCAATCAAGTCATCTATCAAATAATATAATAATATAAACAAACTTACTTTCAAAATAAACAGACGATAAATTAACAACACCCTCACTTCTTATGTCCATGTCAAGTAAAATCGACTCTGTAACAACTTATGTAAATTCTCTTAATTTTTGTTGTCTGCAGCGCGCTCTTTAAATTTTCTTCTTATTCTCTTAACATTAAACATAGGAAGAGGATGCCAAATATTTTTTATGTATTATTTTCATCAACAACACTAAATCGTTTCTTAATGCCAGTGCTACCATCAACGTAATTCAATATTATACATGGACTTAGAAAAAATTACACAATTTAAATTATTAAAAAAAAAGTAATAAAAATTCGTCTGACTTAGCTTTTGAGTTCAACTCTTGTCAAACTGTTTGCACTTGTTGTTCTCAAAAGTTACGTCTTAGGAACAACAGGATGGATATAATGCAAAACGAACAGCTGATGAATGTAAGCAATTAAAACAGAAATAAAAGAGGAACAAAGAAAATAATTTAAATTAGCTAAATAAATTAGTTTAGCTAAAAAGTATGAACAGCACAAAATTTTAAATGAAATCAGCAGCAGAGAGATTTTGCATTTTTGTTAAATAATTTGCACTACAAAATAAATATACTGTGTTTGCACAATACTGCTATAAAATGAGAAAATTGGGCGTATAATATTTATTTTTATTTTACCGCTTAGCCGCTATCGCGATGCATCGTGGTCAAAAATTTCTACATGTATCGTATAGTATGAAATATATTTAAAAAGACATCATAAAAAATATCCATTTGTTTAAATAAATTTTCAGTTTTATTTAATTTCTTTATTTTGTTATTTTTTTTGTATTATTTATGTAATGTAAAATACAGATATAACGAATTATGAAGAAAAAATCGCAAAATAAAAATCAAAAACTTGCTAGGAACATATTTCTAAGATTTTGTTCTACTTTGTATTGCGAATATTTTTATAAATGTGTGCTCTGTATAACGAACGGCAAAAATATTAACCAAAATCTACAGCAGCAATGTAAATGCAAAAAAATGTGATTCCGTTAGTTTGTATTTGGTAGCTTATTTTAAAATAAATAACCTTCATTCTTTGTATTGTATTGTATCATGTCTACAATAATAATAATAATTAAAATAACACTTGAAAAAATCTTTGCGATATCACGAATTTTTCGGTATAACAAATGGGCCTGACATTTTATCATTCGTAATACCGGGATTTGCCTGTATAACAAATATATCCAGCCATTACTGGGCAAAACAGCGTTGCATTATAGTACAATCAACATCAGCTGGGAACGAAATAATGACTTTAGGTAGCGAAAAAAAATTTATTATAAAAAAGGGGCAGAATTTATCAACCATTGAGTGGATCCGAACTGCTCAACTGTAGATTTCTAAGACTTACACTTATCGGTTGCGCAACAGTTATGTCTTTAAAACGTAGCAATGAAAAAACACTTACAAAAAACTCAAATTATAATTACAAGGCACATACTCGTAGCTTTTGGGTTAGGTAAAAATCAAAAAGTCAATGTAAAAGAGCTAAAAAATATGTTATTTGATATGTTGTAAATTTTTTTTATCTAGTTTTTTTAATTCTTTTTATATGCACATTTATAAAATTTTTGAAGCTTTAGTTATTTATTTATGTATATAGTTTTGTTATCGATATCATTTAAGCTTCGGTCAATAAAAAATGTTTTAAACTTAAATATTTTTGTGATTGAAAGCAAAACAAAAAAAAAATAAAGTAATAATAATAAAAAAACAAAATAAGAGATTTCCTGCAGAACTTAATCGATGGTAAACGAAATATCATTAATAAGACTATTTATATAAATAAAGACTTAAATCTTAAAAAAAGGCGCTATGAAATAAGTTCCAAGAAAATAATGTTCAAATAAAAAGTGAAATAAGCCCTAATAAAATAAATTTCAAAAAAAAAAAACGAAATAAGGCCTAAGAGAAAATTTATGAATAAGCACCCAATATAAATTAGGGAGCTGCGTAAATAGTCTTAAAATGTAAAAACATCATGATTTTTAAATGTATTCACGTCGCATGTATTATACTAAACCAATAATAAATGCTGTCGTACTATAAGCGAAGCACGATGGATGTAATGGTGTATGTGTATATCAGTTGTAACAAGCGATGTCTAAAGACAGCTTGCTTGTAACAAACACTCAAAAGAAGTACTGTTGATTAGTGTATGCTTGTTATTTTTCATATTATACGTTTGAGTGTATGTGTGTGTAATATGTAGATGGTAAGCTATTATGTGATTAACCGCATACAACTAATGTTAATGCATGTGTGTGCCTTTGCATGTGCGCAGAAAAATAAAGGATGTTTTTTATTGAGGTATAGAACTTTAAGTTGGCATCACTTTTTTATCTGGCGGCCATTTTGTCAGCTGTCAAGTGATTAATATTTAGTTTGGTTTGCCATTTCATCATGAACAGGTTGACAAGGAACAACGCTTGCAAATCGTGCAAATTTATTTCGATAATAATGGTTCAGTTCGCGAAGTTTACCGCAAGCTCCGTCCATTTTATGGTCGACATAATCGTCCAGCAGAGCAATTAATTCGGTTAACCATGGACCGTTTTCGCACTACGTTTACTCTATGTGATAATACGCATCCGCAGAGACGTCGAACAGTGCGCACCGAAGAAACAATTGCCGCTGTAGAGCAAAGTGTTGAAGAGGACCCGAATGAATCGATTCGCCACCGTGCACAGCAATTGGAGCCGACTAACCGACTATTTTGTTCCCGAATTGGATGGCATGAATGTGGATGAGTTGTGGTTCCAACAAGACGGCGCTACATGCCACACAGCGCACGTCACAATCGATTTATTGAAGGAAACATTCGATGAGCGCATAATTTCGCGGAATGGACCTGTCAATTGGCCACCAAGATCGTGTGATTTGACACCATTGGATTATTTTCTTTGGGGATATGTGAAGTCGCTCGTCTCCGCCAACAAACCAGAAACGTTAGGGGACTTGGAAGCCAACATTCGTGGCGTTATTGTCAACATACGGCCCCATATGCTCGAAAAAGTGGTTGAAAATTGGACCTGTAGAATTGGCTTTATTCGAGCCAGCCGCGGCGGCCACGTGCCCGAAATCATATTTAAACATTAATGGCATAAAATTATCCTTCCAATAAAGCCAAATTGATGGACATTAAAACGATTTTCTTGTGTTTTATTTCAATTCAAAGTTCTATACCTCTTAAAAAAACACCCTATAAAAGATCACACAAATACATGCATGACGTTTGTACACGCGCTCATGAGTAGAAAGAAGCTAGTATCACAAATTCTTCCGTCACGAAGTGTTTTCTTCTTTACTCTTACACCTACAATATTCAAAAAAATTTCTTGTTGTTAACGTTTTTTTTTATAAGCTTTCGCTGTAGTAAAGCATTTGAAAAATCCCTCATGTCTTAAAAGTTCTTATAAGATATCTTGTGCAGGAGACTAATATAAATGAAATAAAGTCCAATTAAAAAAAGACTAATGAAACCAAACTGAAGATGAAATAAAGGCAAAAAAAAAAATTAAATAAAGCCCGACCAAAGTCAAGATGAAATAAAGCCCAAAATAAATGAAATAAGGCCCAATTAAAAATTCCTTAACATTATTGGGTCCTCTTTCATTTTCTTATTTGGGCATTTTTTCCTTGGGCCTTATTTCATAGCGCGTAAAAAAATATCTTAATTATATTTAAATTGAAAAAAATAAAAACTATAAAGTTTGTAAATGAAATATTTTAAGCTTCTCATCGTAATTCTATTTAATTTCTTGCAGACAATCCTCAACTTCATATTAAAGCAATTTCTCATGCTATGACCAGCGTAATTATTAACAATATGGTAACACTGCTTAACACTGACATAGTTAAAAATATGGGAACAACTTTACTACATACACTTTAACATAGGAAGCAAACAAATCTTAACATTATTTTTGTGTTAACAGTTCCAACAAAAAATTTATGCAAATAACAGTTCTGGAATGTAATAGCGTGTAACAAATATTTCAAATATTGTACTTTTTTGACCTTAATTGTACTAAAAGATATTTTTTAGTTCAAATTACATATTTTCATTTGCTTTTATTGAAATAATCAACTTTGTTCTAACTACCGAATCGTTTTCACAAGTAAGTTTTCTTGTAAGTTGGGATGTTAAAGCATATGGTTACACCTGTTTGAGTTGAAATTTAAAATGTACAAGTTAATAGCATTTGCTCTAGCATCCGAATTTAGAAAAAAATTATTTGTAAAAGGACAAGTTCACATATTTTGATTTTCTCGCTTTCTTTTTTTGCTTTCACAGGACTGTTTTCAAGTGAGAATAATATGAGTTGCATAGTTCAAAAGTGAAACTGGGTAGATTAATTAAACGTTCTTAATTAGTCATTGGTGTACTATTGTATTTTCCGAGTTTGAATGGTACCAAATAAGGTACAATTGTACCAACTTTGCCATCCCTGGCGTGTAATGTTTATTAAAGTAGGGTTGTTATCACTTATAATTTATAAAAAGAGGACAGCAGAAGGAAAAAACCCGGACATTTGCTTAAAAAAGTAGGATTCAAAAATTAAACGAAATTGATTTTTTTCCAATAATATTTACCTCTATCGTGAACAGTTTTCCCTCGAAAAATTTTCCATTTTCCCCAAATTGCAATCGTGAAAAAATTTTCCCTTGAAAGGTGTTCTATATATTTTTATATTCCACTTATCGTGAATAATATTTTTCATGGGGATTTTTTTCACTTTTCCCTTGGTTTTATTCACTTAATGTTCCCGGGGCACAATTTCAAGCAATAGCAAAAATATTGAAACAAAAAATTCAAATTGGAAAAGGGAAAATTTTTTTTCATAATTGCCGTGTACGTTTGCAGGCGAACTGCATTAATACATCGCGTTATTTCAATATTATACTTTCAATTATATATTAAAAGTTATAAATAATTTATTGTAGGATAAGAGCAGTAAATAATGTCCACTATTAATAACAATAATTTTCTGCAACACCTTTTGCATTGAATATGAACCTCTTTGGTTTACGTGGAGTAAACTTTATGGCGATTGTATATTAAATCATTTTAAACGGCACATAAAATATTTAAAAACATAGAAACATTTAGGGCCTGATTTTATAAAACGCAAAGATTTTTATCCAATTTTTCGACCTTTTTTTATTTTTTAAATTAAACTATTTTCTTGAGCTTTCGGTCAGTTTATATTTTGAGTTTATTATTTTCAATATTTCGTTAACCTTCGGTTAACTTCTTCAAGATATATATTTTTTGGTTTTTTATGATATCTAATTTTTTTCTTTTTCCTTTCAAATAATAAATAATTGTTTACAATTTTCAAAAACGCAAAGCTTAGCGTTGACAAATTTTGTATGTATTTTGTTTTTTGTAATGTAAATTTTTTCCATATAAAATTTGTCAACGCTTGGCGTTGCATTTTACAAAATTTGGCCCTTAATTTCAAACACCAAATATACAAATATTTCTTACAATTTCAGATTTTCAATTAATTTTTAAGATTTACAAGTCTTCTTCTCGCTTTTTACGTTCACCATAAAATTCAAGATAGCAAATTACTCTTCATGGGGGAATGAAAATTTCATGGAAACAAAAATTCACATGTTATTCACGATAAGGGTGATTATTTTCATAGAATATTTTTACCTAACATCATCGATATGTTTAAATGAAATTGTATCTACATAAATATTTACACATTCAATAAGATTTACATACATCAACACAAAGAAATAGAACTTCAAATATCAAAGTGCAACCAATTACACATCAAACGATAGGGCTACCGACTTTAAATAAACTTTCATTATTAAGATAAAATGTCTTGTTTATTTATAAAATAAAGATTTTTAACTCTCGCTTAAAGCTACATACTATATTATTCTGGTAATTTTTACTAAACTGCATCCATATTTTAAATAAATTTTAATAGTTCTACGTCTTAAAATCACATACCACAACCCTCATGAACAGTGTTATTTTAAGATTAACTGGACATCAAATACCAATTACTTCCCTTTTTAGTTTAGCTTCTAATAAATACAATTTGTCAACCAATGCAAAAGCGAAAAAATTTCCTTAAAAAGTAGGACTTTCCCGGACGCTAATTTTTTCTGAGAACAGAGATCCCAAAAAGACGACAGTGTCCGGGAAAAAGAAGACGGATAAAAACCCTAATTAAAGCAACACAATTAAATTTTAAAATTTTAACTAAATTTGAAAAAATATTCAGTGGGGATAATTATGAAAAATAAATTAAATTTTATCTAGGCAGGTGTGTGAAAATTAGCAAGTTTTCCCACATAATTTTATGCACAATTAACACACATTACAATAATACAAAACAATATTATAAAAATTTAAATGGGGTTAAATTTATCCCACATTGTTTAAGACATGTTGAATCAATACAGTGTGTTATACGAGTATAAATAATCATACTTAGGTCCATTATTACAACTTAAATTTAGTTAAAAGTAGGTTCTTATCGGACGTATAAAAAGCTTTCCATTATTGCAAATTGGATTTAACTTACCAGGTAGGATAAACTTGCTTGTCATTTATCGCTCCCTTTAGGTTAAAGTAAAATTTTACAAATGATAAAGTTTTTGTACGTCCGATAAAATTCTACTTTAAACTAACTTTAAGTTGTGGCCCTTAGTGGTTTTATCTTTTATTAAAAAAAAAATTAGTCAGTAAGGTGGGTCAAATAGAGATCTGGAAGCAAAGTTGCGCAATAATGTGTAACAGGAAGGTTCATCTATGTATATGTCATGCAAAAAATATACTAAAAGAAGCTCTTGTTTTTTTTTATTAGTCATTACTAAACACTGAATACAAGATCAACAACAAAATCATTTGTTTCAGATATTTTTTTTTTAATTGAAGTGGTTGTAACTTTATATTAGTGCACCAATGCAAGGAGTGTTATTATAGTTATATAAAAAATCATTTATATAATCAAAATATTTGCCGAGTGAGTGAACAGTGGGGCTATAATCTATAAATAATATATGTATAATATAATATAAAACTATCAAATATAGATGGTGAAGTCACATATAGAGAAAAGAAAAGTTTAAAGATTTTGTTAATTTTTATCGTATCGGTGCAGCACCTCGGTTGCTCAGTAGTCATTTTATTAAATTAATCAAAATTATGGTCAGCTTTATCAATGTCTCGACTTATCGTATACTTATAGCCTGTCAACAGATAACTTTCGATCGATTACTTATGGCCTGTTTCACAATAATGCAAAGAAAACTTTCGACTGAAAATTTATATTGAAAACAACAATAAAATATAAAAAATTTATTTTTGTTTTCAATATAAATTGTAAGTCGAAAGTTTTCTTTTGTTATTGTGAAAGAGGCTATTATTCTTGTTTTCAATACACTTTGTCGATTGAACATTCTCGTGGGCCTCATTGTGGGGCAGTCCTTTACATCTGAGACAAAAATAAAATTTTAAAATTTGTTTTTATGCTTGATGTTTTAACCTAAGTTTATATGGTACTTATATCTCTTTTATAATTTTCTCCGTCTAAGGAACGACGCCTTACTCCTTATTCTCCCTTAATTTATCGTACGACATTATATATTAATATTTTTCAGTCAACAAAATACTACTGTATGAATTTGCAGATGTTGTCCCTTTATTTAAGTTTTTAATTTTAAATCAAAGATCTCAAAAATAATTCTAACAAAACCAATGAACAAAAATATAAAAACCAAAATTAGACACTGATTGTTTCCATAGAATTGTTTGTTGGCTTTTAGGTTTTTGTTCCACTACAGCAAAAAAAAACCAACAAAAAATAAAAAAAAATAGTACCAGAATTTGCGGTGAAATATATAAGTTTTATTTGTTTAATATTTATAATATTAAGAGTTCATGGAAGTTTTCACAAAGAGAGACGTATTTGAATATAACAACCGGCAACATAAATGTAAATACAGTTGAATTTCTCTATGACGAACTTTGATGGAATGAAGATCTCTCTCTATTATGGATTGAGTTCAAAAATATAGGTTCCTCGTTGCAATTTCAGTGTATTTTGTTCTCTTTATGATGAATTTCTATATAAAGAAAGTTTTCTTTAGAGTGAACAATTTTGGAAATGTAATTTTGACTCAAACGCGTTTTTGTCTTCATATAATAAATTATTTTTACAAATTTCTGAACCAAAAATTCTTCTTGAAATAAGAAATTTGAATTTTCGTTTTAAAAATGCTACATTTTTAAAAATTATTTTTAAAATAAATATGTTTCTTACTTTAAAAACAATAATATTTTTTATTAATATTTTTGAAATTGTAGTAAAAAAGAAAATGTGTTTTTTACTTTAGTATCAATAACTTCAATTAAAAATATATATATTTTAGTACCGTACCATGTTGAAAAAAGAGGATTATTTTTTATATTTCAATTGCCCAGTATGATTTTTTTTTTTAAAGAGAAGTAACACTCAGGCAATGAATGCCTACAACTATTACTAGGTGTTACCTTCTTTACGAAAAGGATAGTTATAGAGAAGACAGGCGGTGAAGAAAGAGACAGAGAAAAGCTTTATTCTTTTACAAATTGTTAATATTAAATTAAAAATTAACAACCATCATTGTTGATATAAAAAATTAAAATTTTTGTAGACAATTAAATTACTCAACAACATTATTTGTTAAATTATATTACAACGAAATGCGCACATGTAGAAGAAACAAAAAATCATGTTTTGTGTGTATTCATTATTTGTGTATCTAATAAAGTGTTGCTCTTTAGCTGAGAGGCAAGTGAGTCAGTTTATCAGTCCTGATGTTGCCGGTTCAATTTCGCCCAAAGACATTTAGTGTTTTTCGCTGACAACCAAAAATCGTTTCGGGGATTGTGATTGTGTATGAAAAACTTGTTAATATAACAAATATGATTCGGAAATTTAATAATTTAGATTGTTAATAAAACAATAGCTTTAATTGAAATAACTTTGAAGTCTAACAAAAATAAATGTTAAAAAGATAAATAAATTTCAACAAACTATTTGTATATATATTTAATTGAAAATATATTTAAGATTTTCCTTTAATTACAATTTCGTTAATTGTATTTACAAAAATCGTTGTAGGTTCAAAATCAATTAATTATTTAATTGATATAACAAAAAAATTAATTGTACTTACAAATCATTTTTTCTGTGTACACAACGAAGGAAGGCGCTCTAATGCTACATTAGGATTAGTATCTCCTGAAGTCCGTTTAGTTCAGTGACCAGTGACCAGTGACTATACCTTCATCACCCGAACTTTCCTCCAATAGCTGATACATAGGGACACTAATGTACATCAGAAAAATGCGTGGTGTTGTTATTTAATGACTATTGGATACAGGGATTGAACCCATTACCTTCGGTTTTGTAGTCAACGTGCTAACTACTTCGTTTAGACGAAGTGATAACCTCCTCCTTTTTTTTTGAAATCAGTTAAGAAAGAAAGAAATGCCTAAATCTATACTGTATTTAATACATTTATTCTTAACATAAATAGAATTCATAACATTCATGTTATTCTTCAAAGTACTAATGTTATGTTAATGTTATTTTATGCATTAAAAAAAAAAAAACATACAATACATGATTATTGTAAATAAAGTGGAAAAAATATAATTTCTGTAAAATGAAGTTTCTACACTCACGCAAAATCTGCGTCACATTATTTCAATAATTTTCAATATTATAGAAAACTAGCTGAGCCCGACAAACGTTGTATTACCCTCAATTATGTTATTTTTTTTAACTACAAATTACTCCACACACACACGAACCTATGCTAAAAATTTCTGCCCCACAGCGCTTATAGTTCCAGAGGTCATGCGTTAGGAACAAACACACACTACGATTTTATATATATATAGATGTATATTAAAATACTTAAAAATAAATAAAATTAATAAATTAATACTGTAAATGAATATTTTTCCATATTGAAATAAGAAATTTCCACATTACTAGTCTTTCGTTAATGTTTCTTATTAATTGAAGATGTTTTTTTTTTTATTAATTTTTAGCTTTTTTTTCTCTGGGTGCATATAATGAATGCACATTCATTACGGAGAGGTTCGACTGTATATATTCGTACGACAGAGAATTCAAGAAAAATACTGATTTCAACAAAAGTTAAAAAAAAACTTTTAAGTGAAGTAGTTTAGTTCTGAAACTTAAATTAAAGAAAATTTTGCAATACTTTTAGACTGGATGCAGTAAGCCATGTTATGCCTCCCCTAGAAAAGTTGTATAATAAAAATAATAAGTAGTTTTTCAAAAATAATGTTTTCATTGCTTTAAAATAGCTATAGGCTTAAACACACATCTAAGTGTTAGAGTTTCATAAAACTTGTATTAATAAGCATTTAATTAAACTTCATTAATGTTTAATCGACAATACGGCAAGAAATGAACCAATTCTTCTCAAAATATCCACCGTTGAATAAGTAATATTTACTTAAATATTATTTTAAATAAATATGGCATTCTTTTATCACTAAATAAAAAAAGGTATCTAAAATTTGTTAACGCACCACTAATCCCAAATTATTATTTTACCTATTCAGTAAAACATTTTTTATTAAAATTACATTGAAATTGATTATTGAGGGGTTTAGCTGGATTCTATGTGAACTTCAATGTTTCTAATGCAGGTCATTAGGGAATCTTTGCCCAAAAATTTCTTAAAACAACTAGAAATGTTAACTTAAACTTACTTTTAAACAAATGGAAGTTCAACTTATATAAAAGTTTAAACAAGAACTCTATCATTTTTAAGTCTGAAATTTTTTAAACGCACTAATAATCCCAAATTAATATTTTACTTATTTAGTAAAATATTTTTTTTTTATTAAAAATACATTGAAATTGATTATTGATGGGTTTAGTTGGATCCTATGCGCATTTCACTGTTGCTAATGCAGATCATCAGGGAACCTTTACCCAAAGTTTCTTAGAACAACAAGAATTATTATTATGTCATAAACTTTCCTTTAAACAAATGAGAAGCTCAACAACAAATAACAAAGTTGAAACAAGAACTCAATAATCAACATGTTTTTTTATTTTCCTACTTTACCATTAATACATTGGCTGACTTTTTTCAGCTTCAAATTGTAGTCGTAAGAGTATGTAAAAGAAAATAAATGTAAATAACAACAACAGCTATTTAAGAATAGAGTGTTGCCACACAAGTATTTTTTTGACCGGGTGCAGTCAAGTTAATAATTAGTGTTCTTTATGGGAATTGTTACAAGTTAAGTTTAAAATTTTTAAACGCACTAATAATCCCAAATTAGTATTTTACTTATTAAGTAAAATATTAATTTTACTTAATTTTTTGAATTATTAATCACATGAAAGTTTTATAACAAAAGGTTCCGGAGATATAGAGGTGCAAAAAGTGCATATTTTAATGCATACTCACTGACCACTGACCACTGACACACTTATCAAATTGATAAAGCACTTCCGCTATCGCTAGAGAGCTAAAATTTGGTACACGAGTAGATCCAGGTCAGCAATGAATCAGAAAAATCTGAAAACACGGAAATTTTAGACAGGGGGAAGGCTACGCCCATAAACATTAAAATTTGTGCTAGTCAGCTGAAATTTGATACATAGCTAGGTCTAGGTGAGCAATAAAATAAAAAAATCTGAAGACCTGGAAATTTTGGCCAGGAGGGCGGGGCTACGCCCATAAAGTCAGAACTAAAAAAGCTAATATAAGGAGCTTAAAAGAAGCTGTTTTATTTAAATTTTGCATGTATACTGCAATAATGCAGGGCTATACATTTTTTGTTAAAAAAGTGTGCGGTGACACGCCCATATAATTTAAACCCCATTTTCGTGTACTACGGTTCAGCATATTAGATACACTATTTATGTAGGTATTATTATCCGTTTGCAACGAAAGTTGACACGAATACTAAGCACTGGTCGAAAAAAATCTTAAGTTTGGAAAAGTGGGCGGGGTGACGCCCATAAATATTAAAAACTAAAAGTTGCGCTAAGGAGCTGAAATTTGATATACAAGTAGGTCTAGATGAGAAACCAACTAGAAAAATCTGAAAACACGGAAATTTTAGTTAAAGGGGCGGGGCTGCGCCCATAAAAACTAAAAATTAAAAGTTGAGCTAAGGAGCTGAAATTTGATACACAAATAGGTCTAGGTGAGCAACCAACTAGAAAAATCTGAAAACCCAAAAAAGTTTATCAGAATGGGCGCGGCAACGCTAATATTGTTTGGTACTAAAACCTTAATATACAGCTTTTAACACAAACTAATTTAGTAAAACCTTGCGTACCCGTTTAACGTATACAGTACTTTAAACTATCACCTTAAAAAGTGGGCGTGATCACTCCTATAAAATGTTAGCCTTGCGTTTAATCTGCTTCAGTCTAGCATATTTTACTAGAAAATTAGCATGAGTTGTAAGCGCTGCTCACAGCAAAATTGTGAGTTGAAAATAGTGGGAGGGAAAGTGCTCATAAAATTTAATTCTCGCTAGAGAGCTGAAATTTTATACATAAGTAAGTGTAGAGTAAGCCAATAGGAAAATCATAAAACCAAGAAGTTTTTTCCGGTGTGCGACGCCTTTAAAACTCCACGCCTTTAAAACTCCAATTCGCACTAGACAGCTGAAATTAGATACACAAATAAATCTAGATCAGAGATCACTAAGATAAATCTAAAAAACCTGAAGTTTCAACCAGAGGGCGGTAGCAAGCACTTTAAATTCAAAATTAAGATAAATTTTATTGACATTGCACTTATCCAAAATAAAAATTTCCTATTTTGAAAAGTAGCCGTGACTTCAAACATTAATCTTAACTTCTTCTTCCAGGTACTTTGTCTTAGCAGTTTTTAATTTAATACTCAGGTATTTCTTTTTAAAACCAAACTTTTTAATACCAAACTTTGCATGAACCATGAGCACTAGCAGATATAAAATTCAGCGGGCCCATACAAATTTTACGTAATGTTGTCAAGTTTGCAGACTATCTAGAAATTCTATGACACTTTTACGATTACAAATTTATATAACGCATAGCATATTTCTGTGTTAGGTTTTGTGGCAAATAAGAACTTGGTCAAAATTTATATCTCACTACTTTTAATGGCCGAAATTTTGGATAGGAACTTGGCCTTTTTTCATATTTATGTTTTTGTGAGGATATTGTTTAACAGAAACAATATCCAAAAATTGATACAAAGAATAAATTGATTTAGTTTTGTAGTTTTGCGTGAAATAACTACATTTTAAAAGACCCAGTAAAAAATTTCAAAAAAGGTAATCGAGTTTGGAATTAAGCAAAATTCATTTTTGAAGTTTTCGACTGGGGATGGATTTTAGTACAATTTTCAAAAAACATGTACTGATTCTTAAGTATATATCTCGTGAACTATTCGAAATATTGCTTGTCTCTCCTCGGCAAATTTTTAGTTATTAATCAGATCTAAAAATTTTACCTTGAGATAAAATAAAAAAAAAACAACAACATCTTACTCAAACAGCAAAACTGTCAAAAAATTTAAAATTTCGTAAAATATTTTTATTATTGATGGTGGAAAATATAAGGGCACTTCAAATATTTTAAAATAGATACTTAGAAAAATTTATGATTTTGAACATAAGGAATGAAAAATAAGGACACTTCAAACCTTTTTAAATATATATTGACCTTTAGTCGCCTCTTTCGGAGCAATTCTCATCATCTGAAAACATGTTTGCGACCGTTTCTCTAGCTTTATTTTCGTATGAAAATACTTTATGGCTAGACCAGCATACTTCCCCAAGCATAGTATCTATTTTTCCCCCTTTGAACCGCCTTTCCATCGGGATGGTTACTTGGTGGAAGCGCTCACCTTGCTCATCAGATTCTGTTGGCAATTGTTTTTCGAACTCTGCCAAACTATTATTTAAAAAGTCATGGCCACACCGATTGCTTGGAATGACTTAAGCATATTTTTTACTAAAACTTTCTATTCGTCGTCTCGATTTTTTCCTAAGACTCTTTCTATAACTGCCTTAAGTGCATCCCAAGCAATTAAGTCGATTCCGTGCAAAACTATATTGAAATCTTCACTTTTTAGCAACTTTTGAATGTCTTTTGAAGAGATTAGTTAAGAAGTACATTACCGTCTTTAATTTTTTGATCACTGAGTCTTGGAAAAATTTTCTTAAGGCAGTGAAATACGTTGTCCTTATTTTTCGTTACCGTCTCTATAAACTTCTTCGTTATACCCAACTTTATATGCAGAGGTGGCAACAATATGTCTCTTATATTTTTTATTAGTGGCTCTGCTGTCATGTCTAAAGTGGCATCTTTCACTCCCGACTTTCGTTTTTCCCAAGTGTGCGAGTAGTGATCGAGTTTTGCTCGTATGTCCCAACGGCACAGAAAGCAATAATACTTTGGCCATCCACCCTTTATGCCTTGCAAAATATTGATAACTTTAAGGTCGCAACAGATTTTCCGTAAATGATCTGCTTATTTAAGGTCTCTTAGCAAAATTTCCATTGCTGAATAGCATTCCTTCAAGTCTGTGCTAAATGCTAAAGGTATTGAGGGCTTCAGGTTCGTTTTATGCAGTAACACTGCTTTTAAGCTATTGATTGAGCTATCGATGAACAACCGCCAGTCTTCAGCGATATATTCTCATCTCATTTCATTGGCTAATCCTTTTATGTTATTGCAGAAGGTGTAAAAGTTTTCGTCGTTAAAGCTGTAAAACTTTTGAAATTCCGCTTTATGGTTATGGTGTATCGAGGTCTTAGTATCAACGTCCGTTAGCTTTTTTCGTTTAAGAAATGCGGAAAAAAATTCTGATTTTCGCTTTGACAAACCTAATTTGGCGACAAGATAGCGCATTTTGCATTGTGTTACGAGCTGAGACTTGCTGATTGTTTCTTCGGGCTCGAACGGTGGATCAGCCAGCACATTGTCAAACGTTTCCGCAGTCCATATAGTTGCTCTATCTGGACTTGGTGGTCTTGGTGGTGGGTTGGCTTTAGAATGTTCTTGCTGGAGAGAAGCATAGGGACCAGGAATGTACACTACACTTGACATTTTTATTCGATTCATTCCACTTTTAAAATGTATGCATCCGTAGCATGTGTTTTCATTGTGTCCCTTTGGTCCGTCCATATTACTGGTGTTCCATAAGGCAGTGGGCTTGGTTTTCTGTTCATCTAGTTGAATATGTAACAAAAACAACGTCTGCATACTACATCTAGTGTCCATGAACAATCGAATAAGCCCAACTGGTCAGAATAATATAAGAGGTACCCATTTCTGAATTCAGCAGTAAAATTTGTTTTTTGCGTTTTCATTGAACGTTTGGGCACATAAATACCACAAACGTAGCAAAACAAGTTCAGCTTCCATCACTTTTCAATATTAACTTTTTCTTTTTGCAATGTATGCCGTAATATTTAAATTCCCCAAATTTATTTAATTCGAACGTGCAATCAAAACAATGCAAATTTTTTGACACTTGAAATATGCCGTTACTTTGCATCAAACAATCATTTAAACGGACGGTGTTTACATGGTACATGTACTAAAATCCTCCTCCCAGTCGAAAACTTCAGACATGAATTTCAAAAAAACCTTAGCTAATAATTCAAAACCCAGCTAGGGTATTTCTTCTACTATCATAAGCTTTCAGATTTTGGGGTTCTCAATTGGTTCAAGATTTTGAAGTTGAAAAATGTGCTACTGTGTAATCAATTCTTGAGAAGTACTTACATTTTTTTTTTATTTGTCAACATTTCACGTAATCTATTTCGTCTAAAAAAATCATTCTCTTCATTTAGCAACATGCACGTCATTTTTTTAAATTTTAGGTAATGTGATTTGTAAGCGAGTAATGAAAATTGGCTATCAGAAAAGTAAATCATTATATGGCAAGTAGTTGTAATGGTAATGTGTAATTTTTTGCTGGGGAGTAATTAATTTTTATAAATGCAATATATATGAAGGTGGCAATAATGAACTATGTATTTATACCTGAATATCAGGTGCAGATGGAGGTGCTGCCGTCTCCAAAAGAATTAAGTAGCTGGCTACGAGGCGACAAATGCAGCTTGCGACATTTGAAGTTGTGTGTTCGTGTAGCATGTGAATGTGTTCAATGAATAAGTCCACAATATCTCAGTAATCAGAGTAACTTCAACGAAAAAGAAATTTTAATCCCAATTTCTTTATCTTTTGTTCGCTTACTTTACGAATATATTATAACTTGCAAATCAATGGAATACTTCATAAAATATACGAAAGCTTTCACAAATATTTTGCATGATTTTCTTACCAGTTTATGAATTTAGGGCTAAATCAATTTTACTAAAAGGAAATAGACTATAACAAATTCAAAATTTATGTAATATATACGATGCAACAAAAGAAATTACCTCAGCTCTTATTTGTTATTTAGTTTATTTTAATTCCGTTTTACAATGCAGTTATAATTTTATATATTGCTGTCCGTATCTACTTCCTCTTATAATGGAAATTTATGTATTTTTACTTTAAATTTGTTTTTTAAATAATTAGGTCAATGTGATGTAATATGTTTATGAGAAGAAATAATAAAAAAACAATAAAAACCAATTAACTCTTTAGGAGGACAACAGCTTGATCGAAGAAAATTGTGCATAAAATAATACGAGTAATAAAGGTTGTAGAAAATATTAACACCTGTCAAATGGCAAAAAATAAAAAATTATTTCCATAATATATCTCTTTATTTCATTATAAATGTGCAGTTTTAGTAAATCCTTAAATTATATACAATTTAGTATATTTTTATTAATAGTTTTCTCATCATAATAAGAACACTAAATAAATTTTTTTTAAACTAATTAAACTTATTTTATTTATAAATAAACCCAAAAATCGTAGACACTGATGAAATTTAAAAGTATCATCATCATATTGAACTTTAGAATGATGCATTAGCAAAGTTAGTTTTGTGCTAATTTGAAGCAAAACTTAATCAGCTCCATTCAGAGCAAAGAAGTTGACGATGTCGAAAATTGATTAGACTTGCCTGTGGTAAAATTTTAATTACACATTTATTAGTTCTTGTGTCTTAATATGTTTTAAATTGAAAAAGTTGAAATTTCATTGAAATTCTTAACGAAGTATTACATTTTAATATATATTAGAAATAAAGTAATAAAAGAATGCCTATATTACAGCTATAAACGCTTACCTTAAGTATTCACATATTAGCAATAGTATTGTGCAATAATTGATATTGTGCAATAAAATTTTCTGTGTGTCTATTATATTAGTATATAAAACAGTGTATTGGATAAAATCAAAGCGTTTTCATTTATATTGCGCAACAAAAAAAATTTTGTAATATATTGACAACATTGTATAATAATTTAATTTTTAATCACCATTTATTATTTGTTTTTAATATTGTGCAATTTATTTTGAATATTGTGGTATAAAACGACAATAATAAAAGCAATAAAGTACTCAATAATTTTGCATAGTAGCTTTATAGTTTCCATGGTTAAACTTGACTTTTACATTAAAATTGGTCGTATATAAAAAAATCCGTATATATGTATATAAAGGGTGTTGTTGATTGAGGTATAGAACTTCAAGTTGGCATCACTTTTTTAACTGGCGGCCATTTTGTCAGCTGTCAAGTGATTAATATTTAATTTGGTTTGCCATTTTACCATAAACAGGTTGACAAAAGAACAACGCTTGCAAATCGTGCAAATTTATTTCGAAATTAATGGTTCAGTTCGCGAAGTTTACCGCAAGCTCCGTCCATTTTATGGTCGACATAATCGTCCATCAGAGCAATTAATTCGGTTAACCATGGATCGTTTTCGCACTACGTTTACTATATGTGATAATACGCATCCGCAGAGACGTCGAACAGTGCGCACCGAAGAACAAATTGCCGCTGTAGAGCAAAGTGTTGAAGAGGACCCGAATGAATCGATTCGCCACCGTGCACGGTATAGAGCCATGATAACCGACTATTTTGTTCCCGAATTGGATGGCATGAATGTGGATGAGTTGTGGTTCCAACAAGACGGCGCTACATGCCACACAGCGCACGTCACAATCGATTTATTGAAGGAAACATTCGATGAGCGCATAATTTCGCGGAATGGACCTGTCAATTGGCCACCAAGATCGTGTGATTTGACACCATTGGATTATTTTCTTTGGGGATATGTGAAGTCGCTCGTCTACGCCAACAAACCAGAAACGTTAGGGGACTTGGAAGCCAACATTCGTGGCGTTATTGCCAACATACGGCCCCATATGCTCGAAAAAGTGGTTGAAAATTGGACCTGTAGAATTGGCTTTATTCGAGCCAGCCGCGGCGGCCACATGCCCGAAATTATATTTAAACATTAATGGCATAAAATTATCCTTCCAATAAAGCCAAATTAATGGACATTAAAACGATTTTCTTGTGTTTTATTTCAATTTGAAGTTCTATACCTCTAAAAAACACCCGTTATATATATATATATATATAATATTTTTAATTAATAAAACTGAAACCTGAAACCCTTTTATTTTTATTTCGGCGATTTTAAATAATAATCTATTTCTTTCCAAAATATATAATATGTTAAATTAATAAAGAAACAAAAAATAGCTTTAGTGTTTTTTATGGGAATTGTTACAATTTAAGTTTAAAATTTTTTAAACGCACTAATAATTCCAAATTAATATTTTACTTATTAAGTATATGCGCATTTCACTGTTGCTAATGCAGATCATCAGGGAACCTTTACCCAAAGCTTCTTAGAACAACTAGAGTTATTATATTATAAACTTTCATTTAAACAAATGAGAAGCTCAATAACAAATAACAAAGTTGAAACAAGAACTCAATAATCAAGATGTTTTTTATTTTCTTACTTTACTATTGCTACATTGGCTGACTTTTTTTCAGCTTCAAGTTGTAGTCGTAAGAGTATGTAAAAGAAAATAAATGTAAATAACAACAACAGCTATTTAACAATAGAGTGTTGCCACACAAGTATTTTTTTGACCGGGTGCAGTCAAGTTAATAATTAGTGTTTTTTTATGGGAATTGTTACAATTTAAGTTTAAAATCTTTTAAACGCACAAATAATCCCAAATTAATATTTTACTTATTAAGTACCAATGTAGCAATGGTAAAGTAAAAAATAAAAAATATGTTGATTATTGAGTTCTTGTTTCAACTTTGTTATTTGTTATTGAGCTTCTCATTTGTTTAAATGAAAGTTTATAATATAATAACTCTAGTTGTTCTAAGAAGCTTTGGGTAAAGGTTCCCTGATGATCTGCATTAGCAACAGTGAAATGCGCATAGGATCCAGCTAAGCCCCTCAATAATCAATTTCAATGTATTTTTAATAAAAACAATATTTTACTTAATAAGTCAAATATTAATTTGGGATTATTACTGCGTTTAAAAAATTTAAAAAAATAGCTTTAGTTTGTTACTTTTATATACTCAAAAAATCTTAAATTTTCCAGCCCTGGAACCATCTTTTTACTCTTCATGATTTTTGTTATAAAATTTCTTTCTTTCTAAAATTTAATTAAATATGTTTAATTAATAAAAAAAATTGTTTTTAGCTATTTGTATTTATATGCATAAAATATTTTAAACTTTCCAGCCCTGAAACCCTTTTTTTTTTGATTTTGCTGATTTTAAATGGCAATTTAAATTTTTCTTTCTAAAATATAAAAAAAGTTTTACTAAAAAAGAAAACATACAAATCTTTTGGGACAAAGTCTGATACATCAGTCCGAGACCGAAGTCTCTAGATTTTCTGAAGGCTTCTGAAAACCGGTTTCATTTACAGATGGACAGACAGACATCGCTTTTTTGACTTGCGTGTTCATAAGGATTTCGGACATATGTATGTCCTATAGAGTGGACGTTATTTATTTATTTTTTGTTTTTTTATATTCTCTCTCCCCAAATAGATTCACTTTTATGTAACAAAATACAAAAAATTTCAGAGCGATAACTTGTGTTGTAGGGGGTGCGCTCGCTCCTCAAAGTTGGCCTTCAAACCCATTTTCAATGTAATTATTTGCATATGACTATCTTTGTAAGAAATCATTTTACAAGAAAATAATATATGGAAATATTTTAGCTCTTCTAGTCTACAACACTGGTCTCACAGAAAGTTTTTTGCTAAAATTAATATTTTAGAAAATAATGAAGAAAATAACCAACAAAATACCAAAAATTATTTATATCAAAAATTTATTTATGTTTAAAATATTTATATTGAAAATGTACAATAAGAGCTTATAGCTATTAAATTATTTCATACATTTACATATAGTAAAAAGAAAACTAAAAAAAAACCAACAAAAATTTACATTGAATAAATGGGCGTGAGGGCCAACTTTGAGGGTCGGACGCACCCCCTAAAACACAAATGATCGCTATGAAATTTTTTTGTATTTTTTGTTTGTTAATAAAGCTGAACCAATTTGGGGGGGGGGAGAATATAAGAAATCAAACAAAAAAATTCTCCATACAACTAACGTTCACTCTAATGTCCTAGCAAAAATATTCATCAATCTGGAAGAGTTGGGCTCTCTTCCTTACCAACCTGCTTCGGTATCCCATGATTTTTGTGCATGATGTCTAACTTGGTAGGTCTCCAGGAATGAGCTTCTTTGTATGTATTTTTTTATATGTATACAATAAAAAGAAAATTTGCTCTTTATGTATGAATCAGGAGTTGATCCAACGATCTTTGCATGATAAGCTAGAACACTACCCACTGGAGAGAGAATGGACTATAGAAATTTTTAGTATTTGAGTATGAACAGCCGAGCAAATTCGTACTGTTTGTGTTAAATTTCGCCATTCGTTTACGTTATTGCATCCCCGTCAGGCAGAGGAGATGCAGCGTGTGCTTTTTCAAATCTCCGATGAGTTTCTTTTTGTTTTAGTACTTGCAGCAAATTTATTTTTGCTGGGGAGTATACTTATACATAAATATTATAAAAATTACACACGGAACGACAAACCTATTTATTCTATTAAAATAAAATAATTGAATGATTTTTACACAAAAATAATTTTCCACTGAAGAAGTTAAATTGCAATGAAATCTCTTTAAGGACATACGCTTAGTGTATTTTTTTTTTTTTTATAGTTAGAAGTTTTATTGCAAAAAAGCATTTAACTAATATTATTATGTTAGTAGTACCTAATTTTTCGCTTCATGTACTCATAAAAAACTATGCACCAACAAAATTTATTTATTTATTTTTTTTTAATCAAATGCAACTAAAGCTTTTGAAATGCTCTAGATCAAAATAACAACGCATACAATACTGAATGGTATTTGATTTGAAAAGTGAGCTAGGAGAAAAATTTAAATATAATATATATGTATAAAAAAAAATAGAATCTCAAGACCAATTGCATAGTAGAAAATTCAGTTTATTTCCATTTGAAGAAAGATAAAACTGTGCTAACAAGAAAATTTTTTTTTTAACAAATATACTAAACTACAATTGCAAAGGGCAGATAAAAGCTGGCATTCAAAAGAAGAAAAAGAAAAAACTAAGCACAATCTGAAAAGATATAAAGGTGAAAAGAAACGTTTTTGTGTAATACGAAAATTAAGGTCATCGACAGAATTAAAAATAAAATACGCTCGCGATTTTTTTTTTCAAATCCAAGCATTTCTCAACAAACAAAATGGAAATCAAAGCGAAACTTGAGGAAAAAAAATTGGAATCTCTGGCAAATTTCACTTGTCTAAATAATCACAAATATTTAGAAATGCAATTAAATATTAAAATGTACATTCTCGGCACAAACGATAATCAAACTTGAGTTGTGCTACAACAGCAAGGTTGAATATTAATTTGAGCATGAAATAGCACAATTCAGCTGGATATTATTTTACTCTTTCAATTTTTAATTCATTAGAAAATACATTTAAATATTAACGGATGTATTCTAAAACAAGTAAGAGTGCTATATTCGGCTGTGCCGAATCTTTTATACCCTTCAACGACGTTCGTACATATATATATATATGTAGATACGTACACACACACATCAGCTAGAAAAATGAAAAAATATAAAACTAGAAAATGAATAGTGATACTTACACATGTATTTACCTAAGATAAATCAATAATTGTATACACAACAATCATTTCCCATATTCCGTTTCATTAAAAATTTACGTTAAATAGCCGATGTTAATAAAAATCTCTACCCAAGTAAATAGACTAGGGTGCTGATGAAGTGCGTGGCTGCACAGAAAAATATCACTATTTCCCCTAGCTATTAAAAAGTCTAGTTTAATTTTCCTTATCTTCTTTAGAAACTCACATTAATTAATAAAAATATTTCATTCATTGAGAATTGAAATTACTGAACTTAAGCCCGAATAAGATATTATTTCTGCTTAAAATAGTTGAATATTTTATTCTACATAGAAATATTTTACACTCACAATCAAACAAATTAGCAGCGCCATATCTATTGGAAAGTTAGCTATATGTTAAATCCATAATCTCTCAGTAAACAATACATCTGCAATAAAATAATTATAAATACATACATTTTATTTTTGATTTTTTGGTTTTTATATATATTTTGTCAAATAAACCTAAAATATTTTTTATGAATACGGCAGATTAAATATAAATAACTTAAAATGGCTTAATCCTGAAACAGACCGCATGGTATCATGTTGGTTTTACCTCAAATATTATCACATTAAATGCTGTGGCAATAATCTTAAACCACGTGATGTTGATGCTCTTGCTAACTCACAAAAGTCTTTGAATTAGACGTGCATAAGCTGTAGAAAAGTAGGGCTAGGGTTTTATAGTCTATTTAAAAATTCGAAACATAACTATGCTGCGAGCATAATAAGCAACGTGGCACAAGCCTTCGCTTAAACTTAACACTTAACTACATTCGTGGGGTAATTTTTTACCCCCCATTGCACTCCATAATTTATAACTTACTTTATACTGAAGCATATTCTTTAAAACTCTGTGTATTCTCCGTTCATACCGGTATCTTGAAGTGTATATGTGGAGACCTCGCTACGTCAAATAAAATTTGGGGTGGGTATATATTGGGGTACAAAACTACCCCAGAATATATTTAATTACCAAAGAAATAATTTACTTAATTAGTTTTAAATACAAGATTAAGTTCAAGTTCTTCAGGTCTGGAGCTGTGTTTTTTATTTTTTTAATTTTTTATATGAAACTATTTATTTCTAAAACATAAAGTATATTTAATTTGTAAAAAAAAGAAAAAAATAATTTAACCTAGTTTTTCCTATACACAAAAAATATTAAGTTTTCCAACCCTGGAATCACGCTTTGGAATTTATTCTGATTTCTAATACCAAAATAGTTCTTCAAAAAAAAAAAAAAAAATATATATATATATATATATATATATATATATATATATATATATATATATATATATATATATAAGATACGTTAAGTGAACAAAGAAGAACGGAAATAAGGGAAAAATAAGTTTTATTTAGTTACTTTAATATCAAAAAAAAAGTTTATATTTTTCAGCTCTGGAGCTGTTTCTTTTATTTTTCTAAATTTCTATATCAAAATTTTCTTTCCAAAACATAAAATATTTTAATTTATAAATAAAGAGAAAAAAATTATTTAGACCTAGTTACCTTTATAAAAAGGTGTTAGTCTTCCAACCTTGGAATCATCCTTTTAGATTTTTCTGATTTTTTGCACCAAGCTCTTTCTTTTAGGAATATAAAAAATGTTTAATTTATAGAGAAAAGCGGAAAGTTAGTTTTAATAAGTTTTTTTTATATAACAAAAAAAGTTAAGGTTTCCCACCCTGAAAACGTCTTTTTAATTTTTTTATTTTTTTTTAATTTAAAATATAATTTTTATTCATACTGAAGTATAATATAAAATAAGTTTATTTATAAAAAATATATAAATTAGTTTTCGGTAGTTAATTTTATATGGCAAAATAAAGTTTAAATTTTCCAGCTCTAAATCCATTTTGCTGATTTTCAATACCAATCTTTTTCGGACCATTTCCGACACACCAGTCTAAGACCAAAGTCTCTAGCTCTTCTGGATGCTTCAGAAGATCGATTTCAAGTATATCAGTCGGACGGACGGACGGATGGACAGACAGAAGCTGCTAATCCGTCTTCCGTATTCATAAGGACCCAGAATATATATATACTTTGTAGGTCGTATATGAATATTATACAAATTACACACGGAATGACAGACCTATATACCAGTACATCCTTTACCATTTTTGGTGAATGTAATAAAAATTATAATGCAGTTTATCATTGCTCCACTACGAACTTTAACTGGCAAAAGAATTTTTGTTTTTATCTCACAAACAATAGTGATAGCTACGTACAAAATATTTTGTAAAATTAAATTAAAAAGTCTACTTGTTGTTAGTTTATCTATTCGTCATAATTTATACAAATTATTTTAGATGAGAAGATAATCCAACATTTATTAACTCAAAAAGGGGAGAGCGTCAAAAGAGAGAAAAATTGAGAGACAAAAAATTTTTACAAATTATTATTAGTAAAATTTTTACTTGCAAGAACCATCCAAACAGCTGTTTTGTTTTTTTTTCTCAAATTAATTATTTCAAAAATATCTGAAAAAGGAAAACTGAAAAATGTGTATTTCTTTGTTAAAAAACATGTATACGTATGAAAAAAGAAAGCATGTTTTCTTAATTTCATTAAGCCACATAAATTCAATTTTATTATGAAATAATTTAATTTGCTTTTCATATCTGATCAGAGATGGATAGTCTCATTCTTGTATTTTTTAATGAATAAAATTTAAAAATTATGAAAAATGCATAAAAATAGTAAAAATACATGAAACTGTGTAAAAAATTTCATATTAAATGTCAATTTCTAAAAAAATTGCAATTTAAAATATTCTCAAACAAAATACAGCAGAAAACATACAATTGTATCCAGATTTCCATCCATGGTTCTGATATAAATAAAATGTTCTTGCAAGTTTTTACAATTAAAGCGTTCATTTACTTTTTCATAGTTGGGTGAGTAATTTTGTAAATTTTTGCCTTATTCTCTCGTTGCTAGTTTCTGCTGGGAAATTAAATGAACAGACCTTATGTTTGAGTCGAAAATTGTCATTTTATTTTTAAATTACTACTTTAATAATACGGATGGCTCAATTTTATTTTACAAGATTGTGTTAACTAATTAAAAAAAAAAATATAGTCCGCTCTGTTATTGAATATTGCACGAATAGTGGCTTCTAAAACACGAAAATAGAAAATGTACTTCCGAAATTTAACAATTGATAGCTGCCATATTAATGAAGCTGCATATGCCAAATTAAATGTCCAGTATTAAGCCTTAGTGTTCACAAACATTTGCGAATAATAGCAAGATGCTTTAATTGTTGCAAATATAGATAAATGTAAGAATAAGAAATTATATAATGCTACTTTTGATCTCTTAAAATTTTTGTTTTTATTAAAAAAAACCTTGTGATTTCCGTAGTTCTGTTGTAACCACAATCCTGTTTTCTTAAGCCTAATACAAGTATGTTGGTCTTTTGCATGACTAAACGTTTTTTTCTTCTTTAATATTTGCTTTAATTTTTAAATTGCATTTATTTCGATGAGTCTAACAGAGCTAAACTTTTATAAAACCGATTAGTATGTTAGTAAGCGGAAACAACATTATACCAAGCTCATACTTAAGTTCATATTGCATAAGTGCAAAGATAACTTAGAATTTCAACTTAAGTGAGTCAATCTTAAATAATGTATTTACTTAAACACTTGTAAGTTTCATCTAGCTAGATATAAGTAGTTAAAGTAGTGCAATTAAAAACCTTTAACTGATGACGACAGTCTTATTGATGGGCATTTTTTTTTAAACAGAAAATGGCACTTATATAAAAGTAGTTGGAAGAAATAATAATGATTTTAAATATATAGATTAAATATATGTCCCAAAAAACAAAAGTTAATTGTATAGAAAGTGGTACTTATGTACAAAATGGCTTCACAGTACTTTACTTACAACTGAATAACTTTTATTTGTATAAATGTTTTAGTTTAATTTACTAGAAATCTTTGATTCAACTTTATTCTGCTTTTTATATATATTAATTTTAGTAAAAAAATTATGCACTAGAAGAAAAAGTGCTTAAGTCATTTCGCCAATTTAATTATATCTTAAATATATTTTTTTCTAATTAAGCCGATAGCTTTTCTTATGGAATAACATATTAGTTAAATAAATAACTTTTTTTTATTAATTTTTAACTTGAATTCATTAAAGTGCAAAACATTTAATTCAAGGGTTTTTTGTTAGTGTGTGATATTTTATTGTACGCAACTTTTATTTTAATATTTTAGAAACTAACCAAATGCCAATAAATTCTCTATTTTTCATATTCAACTCTTTTTTTACATAAAACATTACTTACAAACAATTACCTTCTAAACATAAATGTTGCAAGTTTTATTCACAAACATATTTTTAGGCTAAAAAATAAAGCAATGCACATAGTAAATATGTTTTCAATAGCATTTTGTACACTTTACGTTGAAAAGAAGTTTTATCAAACAACAAACAAATAAACCTATTGGCAAACAAAAGTCTCTGAAAGTTAAAAAAAAAACTGCGTCTTGACGCCCACAAACAAAAGATAACAACTTGACAAAGCCTTCGTTTTCTCTACTATCAAATAGTGTGCAAATTTATAGAAGGTGCAGATTTATTTTTATGAAGTCTGTGGGCGAATTCGTTATCCAACGAAACATAAAAAGACAGTACAATCGTTGCGAATTAAGTAAAAATTTTGCGAAAGCAAGTACGTGATATATAAAATTAAATTTTATTTCTTTAAATTGTAACCAATGAAAATAAAATATTAAATTTTAACAGGCATCACTCCACCCATATTTTAAATAGAGGATTGTGTCTATTTTAGAGCTCAAGGTGTGTGATAAATTTCATAAAAATCGGTTAGGTAGAACCGCGTGAAAAATTATAATAAATTTGAATGGGTATAACCGCGCCCATTTTTTAAACTTTCAAATTGTGTAATTAAAGGTGTTTGATAGGTTTCGTAGATATAAAATAATTAGAATATCATAAAATTAAATAAACAAAATTGGGGACACGTCCCTGCCCAGTGTTTTCTAATGAGAGCAATGGGAAACTAACCGTCTCAGAAAAAAATAAAATTCTTAAAATCGATATAAAATCTATCGAGTCACCGCAAAAAAAAAAAAAATAGAGACGAATTTTTAACCTGCTCCTCTTTTTGAAGTGATAAACTAAATTATATATACACAGAGAAAAATATTCCTACAATAAGCAACTTTAATTGTAAATAAAACCAAATATCAATTTAAAATACATTTAAGTCAAAAATATTAAATTGAATATAAGCAAATTGACATTTGCTCATATTTTTTTTACTATATTATTGATATCGCCCAACAATTTTTCTTATATGTATATAATGGATCTTTTTATTAATTTCTTGTTTTTTCCCCAACTCAAATTATACAAATGTCACACACGGCGCCTGGCAATTGCCCATATATGTATATTTCTCTGGCAGTTTGGGAAGTTTAAATTTCAAGTCGAATTCAGAAAATACCCAATATATACTCGTATTAATGGCATCAGACTTAAATAAATATTATTTTCATATCACAACTATTTTATTAAGCCTGTGGTCTTTTTTTTGAAATAAACTTAAAAATATTTTTTTATTAACAATATTTCTACACGCTTTTGTATGTCCCCCTCAGGTAAAAATTTGTTTATATTATTTTTAAATTAAACTAAAAAAATTTGTTTCCCTTTGATTTTGTTTGTTTACATTAGGTTTGTTCATTTACTAAAAATTTTTACGAATTTGTAATAATTGTTACAGTTGAGAGACAAAAAAATCTTGCAAATCATTACTAGTAAAACTTTAACTTGCAAGAATTATCCAAACAGCTGTTTCATTTTTTTCTTTTTGAATTAAATATTTCAAAAATATCTGGAAAAGGAAAACTCATATATGTGAATTTCTTTATTAAAAAATAAATAAAGCATATTTTCTTATATTAAGCCACATAAATGCAATTTTATTGTTAAAGAATTTTATTTGTTTATCATATCTGTTCAGAGATGGAAAATGGGTTTTTGTGTTTGTTAATACAACATAATTAAAAAATAATGAAAAATGCATACAAATAGTAAATAATATATAAAGATGTGTAAAGTGTTCCATATTGTTATGTTTTTACTCTTTAAAAACACTTTTCTGTGGACTTGAAGATTTGCAAATGATTAAAAGACCCCAGTATACTGAGTAGGGTTAAGAGTGACACTTTATTAAGCAATAAATACACTTATACTAATCAAATTCAAGAGCTTAAATATACAAACATAGATTATTTAAATATACCACAACTGGTTGCCACTACGTCTTCCTCGCTGTTGCATACACACGTCTTACTGACTGCACTGGTCTTGAGCAAAACTCCTTCTCGGCTATTTGTCGCACACAAGACTTATTCTGCTGTTGCTCACTGTTTATACAACAATACAGACTCACTTATTTACGAGTACTTCCACAAGTTGCGTTTACTTTCAACGATGTTAAAGGCTGAGTTAGCCGACTGTAATGTAAAGTAACTGCAACAGTAGAAAACAGCTGATCGATATTGTTATGTGAAAAGTAATGAAAATGGTTATAGAGATGTAATGTAACGTAACATGCTTTTCATATAAAAATGTCGATCAGCTGTTTTCTACGTTACAGTTACATTACATTACAGTCGGCTAACTGAGCCTTAACTCTAGCGTAGCTAATTCACACTGACTGCCTCTCACACAGGCTGCCTCCTTTTATAGTTCAGGGAGCGGTTCTATAATGTTCGCTAGATGGCGTAATGATATGTGTGTACTTAGTAAAGCCAGGTGATCAAACAGTCTTCTAACTCAGTCTGGAGAATTCATGTTGCTGTTTCTAGGTGTTTGTAGATAATTCGATCGGCCGTTGCTTTGAATTTCAGAGTTACTGTGTAATGACTTTTATGTTGGTAATACCGTGTGTTGCTGGTAATACAGAGTTGTTTCTACGATGTTTAGTTCTTTAGCTTAATACTTCTAGATAGTTCTTTGCATTGACTCAGTAGGAATATTTTCGCGTAACACTTCCATTAGCCATGTAGGAATATTCACTAATTGTGTGAATTTTTCTTTTTCTTCTCAATAACTGCCATTCACATCATGTTGATAGCAGGGATGGCAATAAAATTTTTTTAAAATATATAAAATTTATGAAATAAAAGTGTATTTAACTTTTAGATGATAATTACCAACAAAGAGTTTTACACTATTATACATATTTAGTACGAAAAAAAAATTGCATACTAAGATATAAGAGATTTTGTGAATTGAGCAATTAATATACTTTTTTTAAATACTGTAACAAGAGATAAGTGTCACACTGTGGTATTGTACAGCTTAAAGTTTAACATGTTTATAATGGAAACATAAAATGTGTATACTTAAAGCAAATTTAGCCACCCAGTGCATAATTTCTTCTGACGTGCCTGACGTCAGGAGAGATCTGAAAAATAATCGAAATTTTCAAAAATTCCCGCAAAGATTTAACAAAACACTTGCTTAAGATGCACTTTTGGCATATTCTCTGAAATATTAATTTATTTATTTAAAATATATTTATAAAATAACGAGAATGTTTAAACCATATGATCATTATGTTTTTAACAATACATGTGTAATTTATTTTTGCGGGACTATAAGTGATTTATGCGTTCATGTATGAAGTAGCAGAGTGGTTAAGGCCCTGAGTCCCTATCAAAGGAAAATCTTACTCAGGTTTGACAGACTTAAAAAAAATCGCTTCAAAATCCCACACCATTGCACAAAAATGATGCAAAGATACATTTTCCTTCTTGTTTGCTTTCAATTACTTATTATAATAATCGTTTTTGTTTCGTTATTTAAAAAATGCAGTGCATTTGAAATTTAAATGAATAAGGAAAGTATTAAAATATTTTAGTCTTTAAGGCACCAAAAAAAGTCTTAAGTAGTTGACAGTAAATAATGCTGTGATCACACTGAAAAAAATACCAATGTAAAATCACCATGCAACAATTTTGATTTCTCACAAGGAAATAAATTTTTTTTTTGGATTTTTATTAGAAAAAATCCAACGCTTTGTTTAATATTTACTCAAAAGTTTCAGCTTATTCTTTTTTAAAATTACAAGACGTTTGCTACTTTTTTACATCTTTCCAAAAGACAATCTTAAGACACATACTAGCATGTCCTGCATATTTCTCAACATTATCATAAGTAGTATAAGATTTCTTATGAAATAGTGATTTGTTTACTTTTCTTTAATAACTAAGAAATTTAGTCTTTTCTTTTTTTTTCATGGACATACTCAGTCATACTATATAATAACAATAATATGTTATAAACATTTTACGAATTCCCCAACAACTCAATCAGTCACATAACTCTTCGAAGGATATCTCAATGATTTCACAAGTCAAGCACATTTCCTGAAATAATTGTGACACAAGTCTTTAAAAATATGTTTACTGGGAACAAACATAACAAAGAATATTTTGCATTTTAGTTTTGGAGTTTACGTGTGAAATTGTCATCAAAACAACTTGGCGGAAACGAAGTCTGCAACGAAATAAAAAGCATACATTTGCAAACTTTATTTGTACACAAGCAACCGTGTAAGCGTGAGGAAACAATGGCACAAAATATATCGTACGGAATATTTTAAAAGTTCATACAGTTTTTTTTATATAAAAGTTTACTATTAGTAGAGTAGAAGTTTATAGCCGAAGTCAGGTTTTGAGGAAAAATAAAATTCCCAGACATGCCACAGCCAACAGCTAAGACTTTTTTGTTTTATTTTATTTTGAGGTGAATATCACTATTTCTTGGTAATCGAAATCGATTTCTTGCTAAATGAAAATAATTTAAATTAACAAGCTACTGCTCTTTATTTTAAGAACCTGCTAAGAATACCTTTAAATTTATATACTGTTTTATTAAAACTTTTAATTCATAAAAACACTAAATACTAAAGTGTTAACTTTGACATAACTTTTTTTTAATATTAAAAACATTAGGATTTAAAAAAACGTGCAACTTTAAGTCCATTACATTGCAAAGCCATTTTGCATCAACAGTAATTGTTTCTTAAGGCCACATGGAAAACATGCTGTTGTTGTTTAGAAATAAAAAAATTGCATTTTAGTGAAAGAAGCAACTTGTGGCTAAAGGGCATTTAAGCTGCAAACTCGAAATTATATTTTCATATGTTGCTGAGATCTAAAAAATGGAAGCAAAAGGAAAAAGTATAGTTTATAAACTAATTTTTTAAATATTAGCAACATGCTAAAGAGTTAACGAACTGCTAAGGTAATGAAAAAATTGACGAATATGTAAATGTAAAAATTATTAAATAATCATCTGTACATACTCGTAACTCGGCTGAACCAGATATATGTATATTTGAGAGCAAAAATTTGAGGTATTTATAACCATAACTCTTCCCTTTTTTTTTAAGAAAAAAATGCACTAAGAGAAAGCGAGGTTAATTTAAAATTTTTTTCTCAATGATTTTACTTCACATGTGTTTCATGTTAATTCAACATGATTCATAATAACCTTCAAAGAAATTTTTCTTGATATCATATTGATTTAATAATCCAGCACTTTTAATTCAAAATGAATTATACAATTGAGGCAAAGTTATTTTTTAAGTTAAAATAGCGTGGATTTGATACTGAAATAACATGCAGAATCTTGTTGAACCAAATGTATTTCCAGTTGAAACAACATGAATTTAATTTAATGTAGCAATTTTACTTTATTAATTATTTAATTGACATGATTTTGTGTATTGGAATAGGCATCAGACAAATGTACGTGTGTGAGTGTTATATGCATAGTTGTCTTCCCCGTCCAAGATTTGAATTCGAACTAACGCATCACCTGATGGTTAACTGCTTACCGCTGAAGCCACAAAAACTTTCAACATTTTTTAAGTATACGGTAAATATATAACATTTTGAATAAAACTTTAACGCAACATGATTTAATTAATATTTTAAAAATTGAATATTAATGTTATAGTTAAATAAAAAAAGTACAAATCAAAATTTTTGCATGGTGTTTTTACATTGGTATTTTTCCTTTTCGTGTCTACTTGTTGTTTGAAATACTTCAATAACAAAATTTTATAAGTCTTAATTTTTATTTTTTTCATTTTATTATTTAAACCGAACATGAATGTTTAAAAGCATCAGGACGTAAGTTCAACAATACATATCTTTTGCATCGATATATGGACGTGTCAGACGCTAAAAGACCTAACTCCACTTTTCGAAAATTTCTCAATTTTGTTGTATTACTATGTAATTAGTTGTGAACTCTATGGAAGTTATTTTGTTCTTCTATTATTTGGATATTTTCCATTAAAAACATGAAAACCCGGTTTTAAATCTTATTTGAATTTTTTTGAAAGCTACTCTAATTAACTCAACTTTAATTAAACGCATTGGTTTAATCAAGCTAAATTTCCATGTTTTGTGAAATTTTATAAAACTAGAAAATGTATCTATTATGCGGGAATTCCCTCTTCCCTCACTTTTTTCCGTTCAATGCCATAAAAATATTATGTACCTTTTATAGCTTTCATAAATTTTTGAAATCTATTTGTCAGCTTTTTATTTTAAGAAGTTAGGCCTTTTAGCTTCTAACACATCCACATATTGATATAAATGTTAATAAATGGTAGAAAACTAGGAGAAATTGCAATTTTTAAGTGCTTTTAAACAAGATTTCAATCTTAATTATTTTTTAAACAAGAGCTAACTTAAAAAAGTGGTTAGCACCACTGGATTCAGCGTACTCGAATTAGGTTTACTCATCAGGTCCCCGGCTTATTACAAAGAAAGTTTTGTATTCGAACACAGTGTATCCAAAAGGAAGAACTGGTTTCTATTATAGCTTATGCTTTAGATTAAAATGTTGCTCTCTTACTTAATTTAATTTTAATAGTGCATTTTTTACACATTAATATCAAATTGAAATGCTAATATTTTAAATTTCTGTTTGCAGGAGGTGCTGATATAAATAACTACTTTAGTTATTCCATTTTCATATTAATATTTTACATACATACATCTATTAGAATCAGAGAAAGCTTTTGTATATGAGAATATGTACATTAAACAGAATAAATCATAAACCACTACCATGCATTTATTGTTTAACCTTGAGTTTTATAAATTACTCTAAACAATGCTTGTGCATGTTCATTATACAAGAATCTACTCTAAGACTAGTGTTGCCATTGTTATTTTCTTTATCAGATTTTTTTTATATTTAATGTGTGTCTCATGCAGTTAGAGAGCATTAATAATACACATTCGAATATATATTATCATTAAAGTATTGGAAAACAAAAGAAGTTAAATAAAAAAAAAAACAAAAATTAAGGGCAAATCATTTCATTCGATGATTTTATCTTATGATAAAATTATCTTCTTTAGCATTTTATACCTAAGAGAACTCCGCTGTAGAAGTAATAATTGATAATACAGCAGCTTATGCGGAATTGAAACGTCAAACTTTTGAAACAAAAATTATTCCTTATTATCTTATTTTTCACGCAAAAATTTGGTCTAAACGGCAATTAAAAACTGTATTTCTTACATACGAGCCTGTATTTGAAATTTTATTGATATTTCCAAAATGAAGTGAAATGAATAGTTAATCCCTCTTGTTTTATTGCATATTTTCTTATAAAATTGTTTAAAAGCGGTATTTGCTTTTGGAGATTTTAATCAGCTGTTTTGATCATACAAACGAAATTTTGCAATATATCAGAAATGTAAATGTAAACTAGAGGCCTGCGTAAAAAGTCTTTAAATAAAAATATATCTTGTTTTTTAAATGTATTCTTGTCGCAATAATAAATTCTGTCGCATTATAAGCGAAGCACGATGGATGTATTGGTGTATGTGTATACTAGTGTTAACAAGCGATGTCACCAAGACTTCTTGTTCATAACAAACAATCAAGAGAAGTAGTGTTGATTACTATATGCTTGTTATTTTGCATATTGTACGTTTGAGTTTGTGTGTACACAGAAAAAAATTGACAAGAGTTATTTTCAATAAAACCATGTTATTGAATAAAATTTTGAAATTTCAATAATATTTGTCATTAACTTGAATATTGTATTTATCAATTACGAGCATTTTAAAATATCATTTAGTGTCATTTATTTGTGTTGGTCTTTTCCTTGCTTGTTGATTGACTCAACGTGGTCATGTGACTGATGTTGTTGTTTATTTTGATTGTTGGTGTTGTATACGTGTGAGTTCGGACAAGAAGTCGAAAAACATCGTGGCTTGTTTTTTTTTAATCAAAAAAGTTATTTTTAGATTATATCAAGACAATGGGCACATAAGAAATCATGTTTTGCTTCTATTCATTATTTGCTTATTCAATAATGATTTGCTCTTTAGCTGAGTGGTAAGTACGTTGTTTTATTAGTCAAGAGATTGCCGGTTCGACTCATCCCAAACACATTTAGTTTTAATAGCAGCCAAGCAAAAGCAAATAAAAAGGGGTTGAAAAATGTGGCACTCATCCACACACACAACACACACACTATAACAATTATCACTGCAAATAAAATTTCAGTCAACAACTTTTCTCTTTGATTCATTAAATTTCTTTGTTGACTGAAAAAAAATATATTCAATAAACATGCATACAATTTTATTTATCAATAATGCAAAAATCGTCATCACAGAAAATTCGAAAGATTTTTTTTATTGAATCAACGATTTTCGTATTCAAATATCAAAATCATTTATTTCTGTGTAAGATGTAGATGGTAAGCTATTACGCAGCGGGAATTTGAGTTAACTCACAGCTAGTTAATTATCAGCCAAAAATTAGTCAGAGCTGGTTAAAATCAGCACTCATTCTGCATGTTAAAAGTGATCAGATTTAACACTGAGTGTCCTCAGGACGAGTGCATCAGTTTTGAACTAACCATAAGTTACCTCATTATGAGTTAGCTTGTGCCAAATAAAAAAAATAAAAAGAAAGTGTTATACATATTTAGTAATTATGATTTAATTTAGCTCATTATTCTTTAACATTTTTTAGTCAGCTTAAAGTTTAAACAATTTTAAACTATTTTTTAAGAAACGATAACGGGTATCGAACAATGATCACTTTGTTTGTCAGCCATGATACTTAACACTTTGCCATCGCACCATATAAAATATAAACGGCACAGAGTTATTATAAACATGAATTTTAAGCTGACATCTTCTCTCTGAACTTAGACTGTATCAGCTTTGTGTTAGCTAAAAGTTAGCTCAAAGCTTATCGAAGAAGTTAGTTATGCAAAAACAACTCACTAATCTCTGCATCAAGTTTGAGTTAGCTTAAAGTTAGTTCAATACTTATCGGGGAGAAGACAGTTGTGCAAAAAACACTGACTCACATCTGTATAATTTATGAATTAGTTCAGAAGCTAGTTGTAAATAAGTTATCAACAAGTCATCCATATTTTGAGCTAACTAATAAAAATCCGACTGGGTATGTGATTAACCGCATACAACTAATGTTAATGCATGTGTGTACGTTTGCATGTGTACAGAAATAAAGGGTGTCCCAACAAGAACGCAAGATTTAAATTTGGCGCCATTCGAAGTGTCATTTTTTGACATTTGAACAATTGCGCAAACAGTCAACGGTGTTCGGTATCGTGAAATGATAACCAGTTTTTTCGTGCCTAGAATTGAAGAAATGAATGTGGAGGGCATGTGGTTTCATCAAGACGGCGCCAGATGTTATACAGCCAGAGAAACAATTCAATTGCTACATCAGTCATTTCCCGGTCGTGTTGTTTCGCGTTTTGGAGACCAGAATTGGCCGCCTAGATCGTGCGATTTAACATCATTAGACTTTTTTCTTTGGGTTTTTTGAAGTCGATGGTTTACGCGAATAAGCCGACGACGACTCAAGCCTTAAAAGAGGAAATTGGACGCTGCATTAATAAAATACCGCAGCATTTATGCAAAACGGCTGTTACCGTCACTGTCTACTCGCTACTTTAAATTATTTAATTATTATCGATAACTTTATTGTAATTATCCATTGATATCGATTTATTATCAACACTTAAATTTTTTTATTTTTTCCACGCGGACATTCGACATTCATATAACCTCTTAATTTATATAAATTGGCACAAAAGTCAACTTTGCTTAAAAGAATTAATAAAAGTCAACCAGAGAACATACGAAGAAGTTTTGCTCTTGGTTTCCACACGAAAAAGTCAGTAATTAACCTCAATTTTTATCTAAATCTATTAAATTAAGTTATATTTGTAATAAGTAATTAATTAACTTACAGGAATTTCAACCTAAGTACAAGACAATAAATGAATTATTTAAATTAAAAATTCTTGTGCTTTTTGTTAATAATCTACATTTGGATGCTAAGGGCTTGGGCGCTTCTCCCAACAACGGCCATTGAAAATTTCATTAAAAGATCGCGTGTGTGCCAGCAAAGCCGCGGCGGCCATCTGCCCGATTTGTTGTTTCACACATAACCTTATTTTGTCTACTTTACGATATAATAAAGTTTCACGATTTTTTTTTTTAATATCTGTGTTTTATTTAAAATTTAAATCTTGTGTTCTTGTTGGAACACCCTTTATAAAACATCATAGACACATACATGCATGACGGTTGTATACGCGGCCATGAGTAGAAAGGAGCAAATATCACAAATTCTTCCGTCACGAAGTATTTTCTGCTTTACTCCTATACCTGCAATACTGAAACAAATTTTTTGCAAACAGTGTTGCTAACGTTTGTTTTAGAAGATTTCGCTGTAGTAAAGCATTTGAAAAATCCCTCATGTCTTAAAAGTTCTTATAAGGGGTCTTGTGCAGGACACTAATGTAAACAACATTTTGTTTGAAATCTAACAGACTTCATGTAGCTGTAAATGCTCAGTAAGCATTTTTTTCCATTATTTTAAATTAGTTTTTTTAAAACTGTTTTTATATATTTAAAAATGTATATTATTAATTGTATATTCTTCAAACAGTTAGCAACACTGTTTGAAAATAATAATTTTTCATTTGTCCTCCAGTGCGTATGAGCAATGCATATGCTGATATATTTTTTGCTTTAAAATAATTTATCAAACAATTGTGGTTTACTATTTGCAAAGATTATTTTTTTTAAGGGTGTAAGAAGACCATTCCTAGTATATCATTAATTAAATGGTTTCATTCTTATACATATACATATACATATAAGTTTTATTTTTATAACAAATAAACAGGACATTTTTTAATTACTCACTTCCATACCAGTGAAAACAATAGAAATTTAAATATCATTTTTATTCCATTATTTTAGTTTTAGTTCAAATATTTTAGAAATACCTAGAATCAATACAAAAGTAACGTTATAACTTGAGCAGGCTGCCATATTGTTATAAATGAAAAATAAATTCATTAAAGGGCGACTTTGACTCGCACACGAAGGGTTTCGCACGGATATTACATATGCCACAACTGCCAATAAAGCTTAAGTGACTAATTTTCGAATTAACTTTTTTTGACCAAAATCGACTATTTGCGATCATAAACAATTGATTTTCGGCAAAAAAACTAGGTCCAAAAAATGCGTTGCCTTAGTTTTTTTTTTTGCGGTTATGACTAGATAAAATACTATACGAAATTTAGTCCATATAATCGGATATCTTAGCTGATGTATACATTTTTTAAAAAAAATTTAACAGCCGTATTCATAAAAATTTTAAACCGAGTTTCAAATATTGTTTAAGCAAAATTCGCTAAAATTGTATTCATAATAGAATTTTAGCTTAAAAAACGGGTTTTAAACCTTGCGTAAATCAGCAAATTTTAAAATTGACTGCCCCCATGCTTAAACCAATTTTAAGGTGACGTTGTTGTAATTTTGCTTCGTTTTTGTTTACATTTTGAACTTTACCTGTATGTACATATGTGTGTATGTATGTATGTACTTATGTATGCATGTATGTATGCATATGCCAGTGTTATTTAGAAGAAAACAATGTAATTTTTTTTATAGGAACTAATGCCGAAATATCAAATATACTTCAAAATAATATTTAAAAGAAAAGGAGCGATCCAGTCTCCATTCCCAGTCATTGTTTTCTCATTTTATATGTTAACAAAAATAATATAATTGTTGAAAATTAACTAGTGATGTATAAACACTCAAAACAAACAAAATAAAGCTCGTTATTCTAATTAGTGCTTCTTTATCTGCAATAAAATAAATAATATAAAAAGCACTTTTAACAAAGATTTGTTGTGAACTTTTTTTTATTATTTTATTAAATACAAGTTGTAACATATCTTTTATTTTATACATAGAAACAATATTTCTCTGAAAACCGACAAATAAACAAAATAGACACGAGTACTTTGTGAGTTAACAATCGTTGTTTTGCAGAACTAATATGCAAGTGACAAATAAAGAATACAGTGTTGCCACGATATTTAAAAAAAATTTAGTTAATTGATTTTTAGTTAAAAAACTGATTATGAATACCAATATTTAAAAAACGTTATTTAGCCTTAAAACGTTTTTTAACTAATATGAATTTTAAACCTCAATCAACTTTTTTTTATGAATACGGCTGTAAGTATCCAGCAAAATTTTTTTCTGTTTTTGGCCATTTTTGTAGTATTGGCGTTTTTTGGATTGGCGATTTTTTCTGTTTTAAGCGGTTTATTTAAGTCTTGTCACTTTTTTGTTTTTGGCGACCTTTTCGGTTGTTGGCGATGTTTTTCGTTGTGAGTGATTTTTTTTAATTTTGAGATTTTTTTATTAGATTTGATTACATTTGATTTCTTAGATGTCAATATTACATACCTAAAATTACAAGGCCAAGATTACATGAACTGCTAGAATACCCTTTAAATTTGGTTTCTTAAATTTAAGTGTTAGTTGGTATAGTCTGTATCAAAAAACATTAACTTTGAAAATTTGAAGTGTCTATATATAATTGTCTGAACACCCTTTAATTTTTAGCTGTCATATGCTGGTTGTTGTAGCGACCAATTTTTCCCCAAACTTCGAAAATCGCTCTCTTTAAGTGATATTGACCAATAACAGGAAAACAGGTAAACAGGAAAAGTCATCACGAATTAATTCCCACTTTACTGTGCATCGCAGCGAAAACAATATGGTTCCCTTTCAACTTTGGTGTATTAAACCCTAAAACAGTTTTGTTTTCATAAAAAGTTTAACTGCCTCTTTCACTATTTCGAAGGAAGGTCTTCATTCGCATTCTAAGCGAAAGAAAACTGATTTACATTTCTCTATCTTACTTCTGTACGAAGATTGACTCGTCACAAGAAAACGTAAGTGTTTTTATACAGATTTTCATACCACTAACTCGAATGAGTCGTCAACAAAGCGAACACTATATCAAAATCACTGACTTGCTATTTTGCTTTCGTGTAGTAAAATTTATTTGCAAAGAATTCACTAAAGTTTGTAAAATTATTAATTTATCACATTATATTTTTTTTATTCCTATTTATTCCTATTTCTTCAATTTATTTTTTATTTGTAGAGAAAAGTCATAAAATATTCATAAAAATATTATTGAACACTTTAGTTTTGATTATTGTTTTATGTTCATTATAAAAAGTACTCGCACATTAAAAAAAACGAATGTTGTTGTAAAGCAAAACAGCAATAACCTGCTGTTGCTGTGCGACTATTTTGTTGAATTTTTTTCGTTGTTCAATATGGTTGTATTTATTTTCATTTAAATGTTACTAAGTTTTAAAAAATCGCTAAAAATACTTGAAATATACAAATTGGCACTAATTTAATTTATAAACACGTAAAACAAAAAAAAAAAAAAAAAATTAAATACGTAATCACAAGCGAAAGAAAGCTGACGACATAGTGGAATGAAAATTTATTAAAATTCGAGCGACTAGGTTTCTTTCGCATAGTTTTTCTTTCGACATAATAGAAGTGGCAGTAAATTACAGGGTAAAAATTAAAAAATCCGCAACAGAAGAAGTGTGGTGCTATAAGATCTTACGACCTAGTTCGCTAGTATATATCTCCACAGCAGAATATCACTCGACCTAGAAATTTGTATCTCAAAATCTTCATCGGTGACCGAGCTGTATGAGTGGCTGATCAATCCATTTAAAACCAACAATGACCGAGACGCTATGCAGCTACTCGCAGTAAAAAAAAAAATTAGTAGCTGCCTGTCACGCGATCCGTTTACGGTTGCGACAGTGCTTATTTAATCACTTTTTTACTACAAATGCCGCAACAAACAGTCACTCTTCATGCATTACTTGTGGATCCTCTGTGCCGCAAAAACATAAACTTTGTTAACATAAACACTTTAGTGTAAATGGGCTTCATGGCTCGTTATTAACTGATACGTCAATTGTATAAGTGGAATGGGATTTCAGTACTTTCACGTATGTCATAAGTGGGAAATGGTGTTTTTACGTGACGAGCTATACGTTCATGGATGTTACGATTCGACCCTTTATAATTATGAAATCATCATTTGCATTGGAGTTTTTTAAGCTGTTTCGAATTGTGGTTGAAGCCTACTGATAAGTGGCCTAAGAAGCCATGAAACGCATCTGGATATATGTAAATACTGTTATATGAACAGTGAGTTAATAAACGCGTAATTAGGACAATAGGATTGAGTACAGCTTAAATAGAAGATAACATGTATAGATAAGTAATATATTTTTTTCTAGGCTTAAAAATAAGCTAAAAAAATATAGTTTCAGCACTTAAAGTTTTCACCATATCCAACTGCCTATTAAAAAAGAAGAGCCACGTTTTCTAACAAACCTTATTTCTTGTTAGCTCTGATGATTTTGTGAATAAAACAAAATACAATCGTAAACTGCATGCCATTTTCATGTATACCCCCTCTTAACTTTGTTCTCCGCGACCGTAAAATTATGAAATTTAAATCAAAATTAGAATAAATTCATGTAACTTCATATGCAAAGTTTTACAATGAAAGGTTCCGGAGATATGGAGGTGCAAAAAGTGCATATTTTAAGACATACTCACTGACTCACTGACTCACTGATCACTCATCAAATTGCTGAAGCACTTCCGCTATACCTATAGAGCTAAGATTTGTTACACGTGTAGATCTAGGTGAGCAATGAACTAGAAAAATCTGAAACCCCGAAAATTTTAACCAAAGGGGCGGGGCTATGCCCATAAAAATTAAAATTTGTGCTAGTGAGCTGAAATTTATTACATAGCTGGGTCTAGGTTGGCAATAAACTAAAAAAAAATTTAAATCCGAACATTTTGGCCAGGAGGGCGGGGCTACGCCCATAAAAGCTAGAATTAAAAAAGCAAATCTAAGGCGCATAATGAAAGATATTCTATTGAAATCCGGTATACATACTGCGATAGGGCAAGCCTAACAAGGGGGCGTTGACACGGCCATACAATTTCAACTTCTTTTTCGTGTACTACGGCTCAGCATATTTAGATATACTATTTCTGTGTGTATTATTGTCCGTTTGCAACGAAACTTGACACAAATAATAAGCACTGGCCGAAAAAATTCTTGGGTTTGGAAAAGTGGGCATGGTTACGCCCATAAATATTAAAAATTAAAAGTTGCGCTAAGGAGCTGAAATTTGGTACACGAGTAGGTCTAGGTGGGAAACCAACTAGAAAAATCTGAAAAGCCAAAAATTTTTACCAGAATGGGCGGGACCACGCTGCTATTGTTTGGACCTGAAAACTTACAGCCTTATTTGTAAAACTTATTGAGGCTTTTTAAGAAAAGATTCTTATGAAAATTTGTAATAAAACCCCTTTATAAATACAGCCTTAAAAAGTTGTATAAATAAGGCTGTTAATATATAGCTTTTAACTTAAGCCATTTTAGTGAAACCTTGCACATACGTTACACATATACAATACTTAAAACTATCACATAAAAAGTGGGCGTGATCACTCCCATAAAATTTTAGCCTTGTGTTTAATCTACTTCGGTCTAGCATATTTTAGAAGAAAATTAGCATGAATTATAAGCGCTACTCACAGCAATATTGTTAGTTTAAAACAGTGGGAGGGATAGTGCTCATAAAATTATAAGGTATAGTTCACGCTAGACAGCTGAAATTTTTTACACAAGCAAGTGTTGATGAGTAAGCCAATCGGAAAATCTTAAAACCAAAAAGTTTCATCCGCTTCACTCCAATTCGCACTACTGAGCTAAAATTTGGTACACAAATTAATCTAGATCAGAGATCACTAAGGAAAATCTAAGAAACTAGAAGTTTCAATCAGGGGTTGGGAACAAGCACTGTAAACTAAAAATTAAGTTAAATGCTATTGAAACTTTTCATACACATTGCACTTATCCAAAGTAAAAATTTCATGTAATGAAAAGTGGCCGTAACTTCTCCCATAAATTTGAGCTTTTTCTTTCATGTACTTTGGCTAAGCAGTTTTCAGTCTATTACTCATGTATTTCTCAATAGCCTTTTCCTACAAAACTTTACATGAATCATAATCATTAACATATATAAAAGTCGGCAAGCCAGGCCTATAAAATTTTTACGTAATATTGTACTGTAGAAAGCTGAAATTTTGAAGATAAATAGTCCTAATTGATTTACTTAATCGGATAATCCAAAAATTAAAGCTACCCTATTGAAACTTTGCATGCACATTGGGCATGTCCTTTTGATTTATGTACTTCGGCTAAATATATTGAGAAAATAGGCGGGATCACGTCCACTAAAATGTACGCTGTATTTAACATGTTTCTTTCCAGAAGACTCTTACCAAATTGCGACACTAGCGATCCTTTGTAATTGCACAATGGTGCATTTTTAATGTGTACAATCCAACACCCATCAAGCTCTAACCCATTATTTTATGTAACTATGAAATTTTTAACTAGCACAGTGATCATAAATAGAAATAAAACACACTAGAAATTTTAAGTTTAAAATGAGTTATCGTGGAAAATTGTTCAAAAAGTAGTCAGATCCTCACAAAAACATCAATCTGAAAAAAGGCCAAGTTCCTATCAAAAATTTCTGCCATCAAAAGCAGTGAGATATAAATTTTGACCAAATTCTTGTTTGCCACAACACTTAACACTGAAATATGCTATGCATTATATAAATTTGCAATCGTAAGGGTGTCAAATAATTTCTAGATAATCTGCTAACTTGGCAATATTTTTACCTATATAAATATACAGTATTCTCTCCTTTTTTAGATAGGTAAAAATATTGCCAAGTTAGCAGATTATCTAGAAATTATTTGACACCCCTAAGATTACAAATGTATACAATACATAGCATATTTCAGTGTTAAGTATTGTGGCAAACAAGAACTTGGTCAAAATTTATATCTTACTGCTTTTGATGGCCGAAATTTTTGATAGGAACTTGGCATTTTTTTCACCTTGATGTTTTTGTGAGAATCCATATTACCAAATGACATGTATGCACTCCAATTAGTATTCAAGCATTTGTTACCATTGTCTGGTTCAGTTTTGTTTAGTCCATATTTTTTAAACAACAACACATTAGACAAGGCAGTCAAAATCCTCCTCTCAGCATTTCTGTTATTAAGCACGTTAGTTCTACACGTTATTGTTTTAAATTTATCATTTATAATACAATAATGCTTTGTAGGTTAAAACTTTAAATGAGTAAAAACTTGAATATGAGAAAGTGTTGTAAACATCATCATGCTGTGGAATGAAAAAAAGACAAGTCTCTGGAAAATTGCATATATCCCTTTCATTTTCTTTCATCTCTCGTGGTAAATTATGTATGTTGATTATTCTGTAATACATTTAGTCATTGAGACTAGAGAACAGTGGAACGTTGCGAGACATGTTGTATGAATTTAGGTAATAAAATAATAATAAATAAAATATGTTATAAAATCTAAAGACTTCTGCTTCGATATATACATATATATATACATATTTTTTCTTTCGATGATTACTTAGATAATAATAGTAATAAGAACTGGATGAATCTTTTGTAAAAAATACGGTTAAGTTTTTGCTTTGTTTGCAATTGTGTGATTCTAATGGTATACGAGTATATCGAGCCATTACCGCCAAAGAAGCTTAACCAACATGATTTTCGAAATGCCTTTTTTTTTATAAAAATCATTAACTTGTTATCATTGGCATTATCTGTCAAAATGTTATAACCATAGGATATAACGTTTCAATTTTATAGCAAAAACAATTTAAGCTTAAGTACAAACTATTTTTTGTTTACAGTTTTTGTAACAGCAACATGTTACTTAAGCTAAAATTTCCTTTTGAAAATAAAGCAAGTATGATATAATATTCAGATTAGCCGTATATAATATGCCCTCCATGGACTTCGTATGAAGTATATGCATACACACAATATTACATACATGATCTATTTTTAAAATAATTAACTAGATCAGCCTTTTCTGATAGCAATTTATTCACCCAAATATAAAAAACTTGAATGTACATTAATAGACCATACAAATTGCGGAAAGTATTTATTTTATTCGCTCCACCAGTAGTTTCTGATAGAGCGGCCATAAAAATCACATATGTGTAAAAATTGCACTAATAGCGTGCATACCGATCATGCGCATTGCATTTTTCACCTAAAAAATAACCTATCTTGGATATCAACACTTTTGGCAGCATAACTTTAAATGTGGTGTTTTTCGGAAAACTTTGTTTAGAACAAATACCACAACATCTTTCCTCTACATAATTTTCCCATACAAATTACCTATCATGGCCCTTTAATGGGATAAAACTATGTTATGACACTAAGTTTTTTTTTTTTGAAATACTTTTTTCAACGGCTTGCGCTGAAAAATGGGTAGTGATAATTATAATTCGTTTTTATAATTTTATAAGGTAAGATCTGTATACTAAATATATAGCCTCATTACGTTTGGACCAAATATGTATCATCTAATAATATAAGAATAAAACATCACATACCAGTTTATTATATATAAGCTTTGTTATGTATTTGTAAATTATCCTACAGCTCGTGACCCATTGATTATATTTCAACAAAACTACACACAAATTTAGACGATAGAGGAAAACATATTTTTGCATAAAAAATCTGCGTACATACATACTTGTATATATTATGTAACTTCACGAAAAAATCATTAGAATTCTTCCAACAACAAAAATAAATAAATACAGTATTTTTAATCTAGAACCAACTTTTTGTAGTCTAAGTCAAAATACGTGAATCACGATAAGGCTCATTCAATTCAATTCTACGCCTAATCAAAAAAAATATGATTGTATTGAAGTGAGTTACCACTGTTTTAAAGGCTATGTTCTCCAACTTGAAAAAAATCACCTACAAATCTTAAATATGGTTATTTGGATAACTCTGCAACAATTTATTATGATTTAAATTTGATTACGCGGTCCTGGCGAAAAACTGAGATAGTCGACAGTTCAGTTCCCGTACGTAGCAATTTATTAAAAATTTCCTCACAAAAGTATACGAACTTGGAAATACTTTCCGTCGGTAAAACTATACATAACAAATTTAATAGCGAACTTTTTAATTCGAAAAGTAATAAGTCTGTAGAAGATTCACTACATTGCGCCGATCAAGAAGACAATAATTTAGCAATTTGAAGACAAGTTTAGGTAAAAAACTGATACTTACTTTTTCCTAAACAATTTTTTTAGCTTAACCACAAAAATATACACAGGAGGTTATCAGGGAGACAGCAAAAAAAAGCTTAAGGGACAAAAAATACCGTTATTATGCTTATATTTCATTTAAATTCGATGCGTTACTTATATTTAGCACAATAACACCTAAATACTAAAATTCAATGAATTAACTTAAATAAGATCGAGATAATTAAAAAAAACCTGCTCCTGTAAAATTTTGTTTTTGTTACTTAAGCTTTTTGTGCGGTTATAGCTCGATATATAATGATATGAATATTTTTTTTTTAAATATGTATAATTTTATGAAAAAGTTACAGAATATTTATACATATATCAAAAACATAAAAAATAAAATCAATTATAGTTTCGTTTTATCACAAATTTCAGAACAGATATGGGCATCAATCTCAATAATATTATTTTTGTAAAATTTTTTTCACATTAAATATTAAAACAGCCACTGTGCCCCTTTTTCTGATGCCACTTTTCGCTTGTTTACATATGCAGTGACATAATCTTTATTACTTTTTGTTTTGGTTGTCTAAAATCTAACCAAAGCTAGCATATAGTGCTGCACATTTAACAATAATTGTCGCCAATGTCATAACTTGTGCTTCTCAGTTATGAAACAGGAATAGCAGCGAGGCTAATTTTCCTTAGATTAACACTCATATAAATTCGTATTTTGTTAGTCATTAAACATTTACGAAGTTTTTTTTTTAATATTTTGTTATAATAATAATTTTACAGCCTGTTTTTCGAAAATGAAAAATAACGAATGAAACCATGTTTTCGTTTTTTAAACTTTTATTTATTTTCATGTGTCTGACAACAAAAGAGCTTTCAGTTTTTCACACTCATAAAATTTTTTATGTAAAATTAATTAAAAATCATTTTTCATTTGACTTTAACGAAAATGTTATTTAATTTTTAATGTTAGAATGTGAACTGACTTAAAACAGTGGAAAACTATTTTTAACTTTTATTTTTTTACTATAAATTACAAAAAATTAACTGAACGAAAAAATCTAAATGGATTTCTATAAGCGGATTGATTTAACTTTCACAAGAAGGGATCTCGACTTCCGTATAAAGCAAAGATGTTTCCCTTGCTACTATAATTTTTCTGTAAAAGAATCAACACCAAATTCAATATAAACAAATAATTTTTGCTTTATTTTCCACAATTTAACTGTCAAACAAATCACAAAACATTTAAGTATTGAATCAAAATAAAGTAAAGGTTAAGGAAAAAAAACTTAGTTCTAATAAACAACGGAATATACGAAATGCAATGAAAATCTGTTTTAGTGGGTAAATGAATTTCCAATTGAATGCTAAAATCAATTAAAAATTCAATTGCTTACCTCCTTATTCATAAAACTTAAAATTAATTTGAAATGAATTTCATTTAAAAATTTTCATAGAAAACTTTTTTTATTAGATATTATTTTTTGTATTCCTTCACTGTAATAATTTTGTGAGTGCGAATTTTTGGTTATACATAAAAAGCTCTTTTTATGTCAAAACGAAAGCTTTAGAACATGTTTTATAAAAATAAAATTTTAAACGTTATCGTTTAAAGGGCTTATGTTTCCTAAAAACAGGCTGTTATAGCAATTGTAAAACCATTTCGACTTTATTATTGCAGCAATTGGAAGTGTAAAATTTAATTTAAAATTTGTCAATAATGTTTCAAAGATTTCAAGTGAAATAAGCATCAGCAGCATTACCGCCAATTGTTAAAACTAAGTAACGTAAAAATTTGAAAAAAATAGTTTTATATTAACAGACAAATCGTTGATTAATAAATATTAAAAGCCTTATTAATAAAAAATATTCTTCACTTATAAAACGTTTATGAAACAGATTTCCATATAAAATTTGTTTTATAAACTCTATAAAAAAGAAACATTTTTTATAAATAAAATACTCTGTTCATAATTTCGTGCGAAATGCAATCAAACTACATGTAAAAGTGTTTGGTAGTAAATATTAGCAAAAGTAGTACCCTGTTCTTATTGCGAAAAACACGTAAAAGCTATCTGGCAGCTTGATTTTCCGTGCAAAATGAATCTGGCATCATTTTAGTTTCAGCTGCGAAACAACATGAGCAGTACTTTTCAACAATGTTGCATACTTTCAAGCAATAAAAGTGAGAAATTTATTTTAAAAAAAACCGCCAGTTGGGGGGTTACATTTAGTACTTGTCAAATTTTTCACGCGAAATGATCAATGTTGCTGAAAATTTTTCACAACTTCGAATAGAGTACTAGGCTTAAGGCAGTAAATATTTTAGCAACACACTTAAGTGGTCGACAACTACATCAAAAGGATTGACTACTGCAACCAATATTGTATTTTGTACCTAATGGCCAGCTCCAGGTATTGGGCCTTGTGAATAAAAAGATACCTAAAGCTAATACTTGTAAGTCCCAATTTACACTATGCAAGTCTTATTGCTAAGCTGATTAGTTTGTTAGGGGAGAGAGACGGGGGGAAAAGAAACGTTGCTGTTCCCCTCGTCTCTCTCTCTCTCTCCCCGAAACGAATCAGCTTAGCAATAAGACTTGCATAGTGTGATTTTGGACAAAATTTAAAGTTTAAACTTCGTTAGAAGTGAATAAAAATTTAAGTTAAAGCTAGTACTTTATACTGACAAGCAGACGCTAATTTTTCCAGTTTCGGCTTAAAATATATGTGAATAAAAACAAGCGAATGCTTAAAACTACTAGTTTATACTTTGATTTTTTTAAGCATGTGATTGAGGTGCTGGAAGTTGGTGCTTTTCTACTTTATATTAAAAAATAGTGTGTTTTTTGGCTCATTTTTATTTTAATTTTAATATGCTAAAAATGCTATTCCGCTTAAAGTGCAATTTTTAAGCGTGTATTGCTAAATTAGGCAATTGTTAAAAAATTTAATCCGCCGAAATTTTAGTGTTTTATGTAATCGCCAAAAATTTTTCAATTTGCATCTGTTCAGCAAATTACAGAATGAATGTGGCGCCATATCCACCAAAAAGCTTAAGCGACACAATTTTAAACTATCGTAAGAAAATGATGTTAAAAAATAATGTCGCTCAAGCATTTTTGACGGTTATGGCATGATATGTATGTATGCATGGTTTTAATACAATTAACCACTCATAAATATTTAGCAAACCACAGTTTAATAATTTTTGTATAATAATAGTTTGAGACTATTTTTCCATCTACTGATACCAATATTAATGTTCAGACAATTATTAGGTCACATATTTTTGGACATGTATCATTTTTAACCCCCCAACCAAAAAAGGGGTGTTATAAGTTTGTACTGTGTGACTGTGTTTATGTGTGCTTGTATGAGTCCACGTACAGACCAAGCGGCTAGATCGATTTTGATTTGTTTTTTTTTTCTGTTTAAAAGGTGAATTGATTGGTGTAGCCGTTTAGAGGTTATCACATCTTTACAGGATATAAATTTTGTTATTACACTTTGAAATAATTTTTTTTTCGTTTCCATGTATATTTAATTTATTTTATTGTCATATTTTCAAACTTTTGCTATCATTTTTCAGTACTACAATCAAAATATTTCATAGGTAAAATAAACGAAAAATGTGGTTCATTTTACGAAAATATTCGTTGTTTTTACGGTACGAAGTGCTTCGTACATAGTACAAATTATTTTTGTTTATTTTAACTTTTGTGGATACTTAGTACTGAAAAGTTAAAGATTGTGCTTGTGCTTGGTACTTTGTAGTATAAACCATGATATAAATATAGAAGGTACTTCCATTCTCTCAATTTTTCTTGACATTCACCATCTGACAAGTATAAGTATTGTGAAGTTTCCGGTAAAATCGTGCTACCGTATTAATTTAATATTTCCCCCTCTTTTTCCTGTTTTTTGAAAATTTTATTCAAAAATTATTTCAAAATTGTTTTCATAAAATACAGAATGTATAAATTAAACAATTAATGTCCAAATTGTGTTCGACGGTTGTATCGTCTTGTCTATGGACGAAAAAAAAGAAGCAGAATCTTTAAAACAATTATTAGTTATTGTCTATGCCAGAAGGTTCGTGTATTTGCTTTATGATTTTGTTTCAAACATTATATCAAACACATATTTTTTCCTTTATTTTTCAAACTTTTGTATAATAAATTCATTTTATTTTTATATTTTAAAAACATGGTAATAATATTTCCATTTTTAATTATGAAAGACAACAACAACCATTTTTTAAGAAAATAATTTAGAGAATTCAAAAACAAGAAAATTATTTTAAAACAAAAAAAAAAAAAAACGTCATAAATCTTCTAACTAAATTAAGGCATAAGCAAAAAAATAAGAGTGCAGCCTTTTTTAAATTCCCTGCATTTCCTGGTGTTCGCCAACAGTGACTAAGAGCCTATAAGATCTGTGAAATAGACTTGACAAAAGATCTGACCGGTTATTAAACCAATTTACATGTTACAATCAACAAGAAACATATTATGTAAATTAAACAGAGTGCAATATCAACTACTATTTGTTAAACTTAATGAAAATTCGTTGTCAAATAATCCAAATCATCAATCAATTTGGTTTCTCAGCGCCAAATTTAGATGCAAATATAGTTAAAAGATTTGTATTAAGCTAAAAACTTAAACATATGATATAAGTTATGACATAATCACTTTTTAAACTTCACAGATTTTAGTTATGTATATAACTTTATTTTTTCCCAAATTTTTGTTAAGATAATTACACATTTTTGTAAAAAAATTTCTAGGAGAAGACCTTCATTTTTTACTATATGGAAACATTCTTATATATTTCTCTCAAAAAACAAACTTCAAAAATACTTATTTTTAAAAACAAAGAGAGAATGGAAGTACCTTCTATATTTATATCATGATATAAACTACATTTTTATTCACTCGACCCATTATAATGAATTTAGTTGCGTTTTATTTAACTTTACTTTTGAAACACAAAAATTTATAAACAATTATGTTTCAATATTTCTTAAGTTTTAATTAAAATCAAGTTTGTGGAATGTTTTCAGCGAATTAGTATTTTTTAGCTTTCTGTTTTGAATTAATACTGTTCAGTTTTTCAAAAATGTTGTAATTGAAGCTTCTGGGATTTGCTTTTAAATAGAAAGTTCCATTGTGGAATTGTTATTAAATCTGACACTTTATTTACTTAAAACACGTATTTAAACACATATTAAAACTAAAAAAATACACAATGTTAATTTAATTTAATTTAATTTAATTTAATTTAATTTAATTTAATTTAATTTAATTTAATTTAATTTAATTTAATTTAATTTAATTTAATTTAATTCTTTACATAACACTCGACTTCACTTACTTGACTTAACACAGACAATCCATACGAATGTTAGCAAGATTCAAAAAAATCTCATAAATATTCTGATAACACATAGTTGAACGGAACATGCAGCCGTTTTCGAAGGCCACTAAACCTTCATTGTTCACTGTTGTAAATATAGAAATTGTTAAATTGAGCTTTCATTACAAAAAGCTTTCAGCAAATTGAAATAAGATGAATAAAAACAATTCACATATTCCATTTGTAATAATGTCTAAGTATATAAAGCAGAAATCTACATTAATTGACACCACACACAGTGGACCAAATACAACACCACGCTGATGATGAGATTTAGTGGCCTTCGAAAACAACCTCGTGTTTTTTTACTTTCTTTAGGCATTTTAGACACATACGCACACTTTTTTATTTGTATCGGAATGTATGTATGTACCATATATATTTATATCTATAAAATCGTAGTGTGTGTTTGTTTCTAATGCATGATCTCTGCAACTATAAGAGCCAATTTCACCAACTTATTTAAATATCAATTCATATTTAAAATTCATTTTTCCATACAAAAATTCATGAAAATCGACATTTAAATATGAATTGATATTTAAATAGAGTTGGTGAAATTGGCCCTAAGAGTTGTGGAGCTGAAATTTTCGACACAGGTTCGAGTCAATACCCGTTAGGTTCTCGTTCTGTTTTTAACCCAACAAGTGACCAAAACGTGGGGTAATTTGTAGTTAAAAATAAATTATTATTGTTTTTGTTGATATATTTGGCCCATTAAAATCTTCTGTTAGTTATAGTTTTCTTTAAGCTATCAGGCCTACCGTTTTTAATGTCAATAAAAATGCAATTTATTACATGTTGTCCCGACGTTTCGTGAATTTTTTGTTCACTTTTTCAAGGGATGTCGTCTATTTAATAAAAATAAGAAAACAACAACAATATTGTGGACATTTTCATATATAAAAATATTTTTTATATAAAACAATGTAAAACTTACTGTATTTTTTAAAATTACATGAATACTATAGCAATTAAACTTTGTTGAAAACAAGTGTATTGTGAAAAAATAAAAATAAAAATAAAAATTATAAAATGTTTTTCCCCTTTTGGTGTATCACAGGTTTTTGACAATTGCTAATTTGTAGTTTGCGCTCAAATTGTCCGTGTCTTCTTTGATATTCATCGTTTTGTTTATTTTCTGTTGAATTCTTAGACTTTCTGTTATGTATCTCTTTCTGTCGTTGTTTACTTTGTCTATTATTTTTATACCGTCAAAATCTGGTTTGTGTTTAGTATTTGTTATATGTTGTGACAAAGCAGTATTCTCTTTGTTTTTACTGATGTCTGCTTTATGTTCGTTCACTCTTGTTTCTAAGCTTCTTTTTATAGTTCCTATATACACAAGATCACAGCTGACGTTATCATTACCTTTACAAGGAATTTCATATACAACGTTGTTTTGTTGCAATTTTTCTACAGGTGTTTTTGTTTTTGTAAAAATTGTATTTAATGTTTTATTTGGTTTATATGCCAAACATATGTTATTGTTATCTATTGTTGTTTTTATGTTTTTATTGTCGGTAAGGCCGGGTATATATTTTATACTGCAATACCTTTGATGTTCTGTGCTAGGGTTGCTATTTTCCCGGTTTTGTGTAGGTGTGTAGGATGAGATGAGTGATTGTATTAATTTTGTGGGAAAACTGTTGTTTTTTAAAATATTAAAATTTTTTTCTATGTTGTGCGTGTGAAATTGACTGTCACTGATGTCTAGTACTCTACGAACAAAATTTTTGGCGGTGTTAATTATCTGCGTTTTTGGCTGTGTTGCGTTGAAATTTATTATTCTGCCCGATGATATATCCTTTGCATACCAATCAAACGTTATTTTCTCTACATTCCTGTATAATTTAGTATCGAGATATACAATTTCTTTGTTTTTTTCTACTTCGATGGTAAATTTTAATTTTGGATGATATCCATTAAACGTTTTTAGAATTTCGTCCTTGTCATCGATTTTTATGATAGCTAAAAAATCATCAACATATTTTGCTATGTATTTTATGTGAATATTTTTGTTTTTAAGTTCAGCTATTGCTACGTCCAGTAAGCTATCTAGCACAATGTCCGCGATTGTTGGAGAGAGAGGGTTACCCATCGGCATACCGAAGATTTGATTATATATTATGTCTTTGTACATAAAATAGTTGTTGTCATACAAACAAAACTTTAAAATATCCAGAAATTTGGAACGCGGAATCGTGGTGTTTGTTTTTATTTGATCCCATTTGCTCATTATATTATTTATAGCAGTGTTTATTGGTATTTTAGTGAAGAGGGAAACTACGTCCAGGGATATTAAAATATCTTTTTCATCTAACTTTATACTTTGTAGCTGATTTTTCAGTTCGAAAGAGTTTTTGATATTGTATTTGTCTGATATTATGTTTTTCAGAATTCTTCCTATATATTTACTAAATTATTATTTATTTATTAAATTATGGTATATATGTATATACATATGTAAATGTGTTTTTAAATTAAAAATTGTCTGAAATTTTCTTGTTTTATTTTTATTAAATTATTTTTTTTTTATATTTCATTCAAATTGACTTAGCTATTTGCACAAAAGTTGAGGGTTAGGAGGGCTACTTAAGAAGTACAGCAAAATTTTTTTTCGAAAGATTCTAGAAGAATGAAAAAGTTTGGAATCAGCCTTGAAATGAGTTTTAAAGCTTTGACTAGATATGTATGTGTAAATGTTTATTCGTGAGCTTTAATGTATTTATAGATTAAGGATAGAGTTTCAAGACAAATCTTCTTGTAAATTATTTTAACTCATGACAATAACCTCGACATAGAGCATTAAAATTATCATAGAAAATGTTTTACTTTTGTATATGTTTCGGATTTGTATATCTTTTTTTGCCTCATTCAACAGCAAAAGTCTTAACAACCTGGTAGTATTTGAGAAAGTTTAACTTCATTGTACATTTGGATTATACATTCATTTAGTAAGTTTCTAAGAATTTTTTGTTACAAAATACTCTCAAGAGCACTTAAACTATTGATTTCAATCACAATTTTATCTTTTACCCTATTAAGTTGATCAATTGTTGAATAAAAATATGTCCTCTTAAAACCAATTCAAGTGCTTATTCTATTCTTTTCATTTTTCAAACTGAAAATAAATTACTTCAAAAAGATTCTTTATTTGAGATTTACATCCTTTGGTAGTTCTTAATAAAATAACCAAAAATATTTTTACTGTATGCAATGAATACAAAATTATTTGCAAAACCATAGAAACAAGTGTTTTAAGAAAAAGAAAAGGAAATATTTAAATTCCAACATATAAAGTTTGTGAAAAAGAAAAAAAAAATTTAAATCTAATCTAATTTGCATAGATTTGCAAATATAAGATTAAATAAAAAATAAGTTATATTTTCACACAACAGAAATCTCTTGATGGCAATAATCTGGTCCATACACTCATAAGCATATAAAACAAATTTATATTAAATTGCACTACAAGTTTCTTAACGCACTCACTGGCAAGAGAATAAAATAACATGAAATTTATTTAATAATTTTTTTTCTTTTGAACATAGACGAGTGTAGACGTGTACGAGTATATAAATTTGAGATAAAGTCATATGACTACAACAACGATGGCGTTGGCTGAAGTAGTTAGCACATTGACTACAAAACCAAAGGTACTGGGTTCAATCCCTGTATCCAACAGCAGTTGTTGTAGGAAAGTTCAAGTTATGAAGGCATACTCCCTGGTCACTGAACTATATCGACTTCAGAAGATACTAATCCTAGTGTAACTTCAGAGCGGTCTCCTTCGTTGTGTAATAAAATGGCTAGTAAACACAGCTTAAAAGAAAATTCAATACACTCATTTAACACCAGAGGCGCGGCAACACTGCAGTATTAAAAACATGCAAAAAGAAGAGTTATAAAATAATGAAGTTTTTCTCTGTCTATTCCTTAACTGCCTGTCTTCTCTATCACTTTCCCTTTCCTAAAGAAGGTAACACCTGGCAATAGTAGTAGGCATTCCTTAGCTGAGTGTTACTTCTCTTTTATAAAAAAAAACAAATGTAGAAAATAATTGAAGAACAATGGTCAATACTACTTTACATGTTTCTTTTTTCCAGGGGTCTAATCGTCGTTTTCGTTAGCAGGCTGATTCGATCAGGTTTATGTTTGAGATTATGGTATTCGTTATCAAACAATGTAATAATATGATTCAATACCGAAGTGCTACCAAGTATTTGTATATTTCCTATACCGTATAAACCGGGAGCTAATTTATTTGTTTCATTTTTTTGCAAATAGTTCGCGTATAAATCTAGCAAAAAATTAAATTATAAATCATTAATTACATCATTGATGAACTCAGCTCCGATTAGTTCTGTTTCTGCTGAATAATCAATGTATTTAACACATTGTTGTCATAGCACGGAAGTGATCTTAATAACTGAACGGTATGCACTTAAAAGGTTGTCTAGAACAATTTTTGTCATAAACAACAGCCTTAAAATATTAAATTCAGTACTTGTAGTGATTGGTATGTTATTAATAGGGCATTTACACCTGGACAAAATCTAATACAATTTAATTAACATCTTTATGAAAATCTTTACCGTTTACATTTGTCAAGAGCAAAAGCCATTAACTGAAAATTTTCCAAAACTGCAACCAAACATCTACATTTTAGCCAACTCACACACCTTTCTAAGCAGACCGTAGCTAATTTACACCAGTGATGGGAAATGTGGCACTATTGGATGTTGTCTGGCACTGTGGCACTCTCGCTCCTTTTCTGGCACTTTTTGTCCACTAAATATGTAAAATGTTCTTATTGAAATAATAAATACTCTTCTTGTACTTTTTACATTTTTAAGTAATGAAAACTTAGGAGGATTTAAGGCTGAGAACTGTTTGGTTCTGATAGTTAAAAGTAACGGGTTGCCCAGAGACATTGACGATCTATTAAATTTAATATATGTATACTTTAATTTTAACAGCTCATGGCATAGAGATGATTTTATAAGTTTTTAGAAATATTTCAACTCTGAAATTTATGAAGCTCTTAAGTATTCCCCAAACCGTTGGTTGTCTCGTCAAGTGCTTGCAGATGGAGAGTCTAAACACAATGTTTGCGGTGCGGTGCGATTTCTCGTTGTGGGAGAGAAAAATAAATATAATACAACGGAAGCCGGCGACGGCAATACTTGTCATTGTTTGTTTAAATTTTTATTAATTTTTTTGTTCATACATTTTTATAAAAAATTTACTCTTTGTGTTAAATATTTTGTAATGGCAGTAGCTAAAAACAAAAAATAACTAACATTTTATACATTCGCAGATATTTTTGATATACTTTTAAACTTTTATATTTAATGAAAAAAAAAAATTTAAATTTCAAAATCATGTTTTTTGTTTACAATAATGTTGTCAACACCGCCAATTATTCACAAACTATGGCAACATTAGAAAGAGTGTCAAAAATTGAGAGAATAAGAAAGTCCGCAATGAAAATAAAATAGATTTTAATTTTATTCCGTTCCGCCCTGCGGTTTTTTACTTCAAAATCGTATGAAAAACCGCACCGCAATAAATAATCGTTGCATTGTGTTCAGACTCAGAGTCTGTGAACAGCGGAAGCCCTTGAAATATTTCTTCACATTATACAATTTTCAGTCATAATGCAATGATAAAACTATATTCATATTAAATAGCTTAAGGGATAATATAAGCAAAATGTATTTTTAGTTAATTTAATTACTATTTTTCGAACTTCATTTGTTTCTATATTTATGATTTGAACAGGCTCTTTAAACCAAATTATGTAAATGTATTTTTATTTTTAGCTTATGAGTCTGAACACAATGTAACGAGAATTCAATGCGGTGCGGTTTTTCATACGATTTTGAAGTAAAAACCCGCACTGCGGAACGGCATAAATTTAAAATCCATTTTATTCTCATTGCGGACTTTCTTATTCTCTCAATTTTTGACTCTATTTCTCTTTCTGATGTTGCCATAGTTTTTGAATAATTGGCGGTGTTCACAACAAAAACCATGATTTTGAAGTTCAAAAATGTTTGTCATAAAATATAAAAGCTTAAAAAATTTATCAAATATATCTGAGAATGTATAAAATTGTAATAATTTTTTGTTTTTAGTTACTGCCATTACAAAATATTTAACAGAAAGAGTAAATTTTTCATAAAAATGTATGCACAAAAAAAATTAATAAAAATTTAAACAAACAATGACAAGTATTACCGTTGCCGTCTTCCGTTGTATCTATTATGTTTATTTTTCTCTCCCGCAACGAGAAATCGCACCGCACCGCACCGCAAACATTGTGTTTAGACTCTATGTCCTTGAAATAGTAAATTATGGAAATACAATCTAAAAATGTGGGCTTTTTTATTTCGTCATTTATTTCGAAGTTTTTTTGAACAAAAAATATATTGATGATCTTCATGTTAACAATATGGATTGAAATTCTTACCATCTTCCCACGGAAGAGAATTATTGCCACACTGAAATTAAACTATAAATAATCAAAAACTTATTTTACCAGCATAAAGTGTTAAATAAAAGTCTTCTTATATTTTCTTTTGTGTCATATTTGAAAACGAAATATAACTTCAAGGACTATTATTTGAATTACTTTCCAAAGTGTGCATCAGAATATGTTCTAAGTGGAGACACAAATAATACTGCTTCTTTTAATAAAAAAATGCATCTAAACGAAATAAAATACGCCAAGAAATTAAAAGTGAATACAAATCCATATTAGACTTTGAAGATTTAAAAAATTCAAGACCTTAAGTGTAAGTGAGTTTCTGAAAGACATGGAGACGTAAATAAAAGTTTAAATGAACAATTTTTAAGTAATATATATCGAATCGTTCAAAGTATTCTTTTTATTCTCTATTCTTCATCAAGCGTGGAGAGTATATTTTTAGTTCAAAATTTGATGAAAAGTAAAATGTTAAATGGACTGCAATTATAAACTTTAGCATACATGGTAAAGATTTTTAAAGTCTAGTAATATAATATACATATCTTGCTATAATCGTAATACATACATATAAAATGATGAACCATAAAAGCAATACAAATTATACTTTATCGACATAATCTTTGTTTGACTAAAATAAATAGCTAACGATTATTATTATTTTTAACGTACACGAATGTGTACAACTCGACAGGATATTAACCGCAAATCGAAAATTGGGCTCGATATGTATTAATGTATATATAAAACAAATTTTAGACTGTGTTTTTTGTGATAGTCGTAAAATTTTCTAGTTATGAACACAATATATTATCATTCAAGAACCATAATTTAAATGAACATCAAGTGACAATACTAAAATTATATAAAAAAGTGGTTTGGCACTATTCAAGTGATTTTGGTACTATTTAAAAGCAGGTTTGGCACGAAATCAAGATTTCCAATTCCCATCACTGATTTACACACCTTTTATATAAATATCGAAAGCGTATATTCAAAATACGTCAACTCAAAAAAAATCTAAGTTTTGAGTAGAGCGAAAAAATAGATAATTCGCTCATTATAGTAAAAATAAATGATGTGTCTTCCATAATATAGTTTAAATATGCTTACTACTTTATAGTTTAAATATGCTTACTACTTTATATTGCACTGGTTTGCATAGTTTTATGAGATAGCATATTTTAGTCGATAAAAAAACAAATATTTTCTAAGGGCCATTATTACAACTTAAAGTTAGTTAAAAGTAGGATTTTATCGGACGTATAACAAGCTTTCCATTATTGCAAATTGCATTTAACTTACTAGGTAGGTTAGACTTGCTTGTTATTTATCGCTCACTTTAGGTTAAAGTAAAATTTTGCAAATGATAAAGTTTTTATACGTCTGATAAAATCCTACTTTTAACTAACTTTGGGTTGTAATAATGGCCCTTAGAGTTAGTATATTTTGTAGGAAAATAAATTTAATTTTTTTAAATATATTAATTTTTTAATCAATTTGTGAAAACTTTAACTCAATACTAGATATAAGAATTGAAAAGCTACGAGAACAAACTTAAAATACCATAAAAAAATAACTTAAGCCTGGCTGAAAGCCTCGTCAATCTTGAGGCTGTCAGCTTTAGCACTCTCTAACTCACTTTCTAGGGCAACAGGGTCAATTTAAATTATCAATTTCGAAAGCTTATGCCATTGACTATAATCGGTTCATACATAATCCTTCTATTCGATTAACAGTTTAAAAGTTATACATACATTACCAATTTTTTTATCGGAACCCCTCTGTACTAATATATTAAAGTGACCATATCTCAAAAACTAGCCATAGGATATCAAAATCCTTACCAGATTCGTGTTCAGCATGCCAAATGCAAACAGATATAAGGTAGAATTATTATAAATTACAAATTTTTTAAAAATATTGGAAATTTACATGAAAGTTAGCATTTATTTTCACCAAAAAAATTATTCTTTGAGATAGCAGAATAAGAAAAATTGATATCAAACGAGAAAAAATAATTTTTTTCATTCGAAATTTATACTACAGATGAATATTACATAGAGGATCTTTTTTGCCATCGGAAACTCATTTCGACCAAATTTGAGTTGACGTGTTTTGAATATAGGCTCTCGATATGTTATACAGGTAGTAAAAATATATGTATGTATATAAAAATATTAGATTTTATACAAATTTGCATATTGCCATATTAGATTTCGGTTTGTATGGAAAATCTAGTTAAATGCAGATGATTTAGCTCAAAATCTCGTAAGTACTAGATTTTGCGACAATATAAATGACCAGGGACAGGGGTTTCATGCAAATGCATATTTTTTCCCTGAAACCTGATAATGGCAAGAACGAAATATTTTTACGAAACATTGAATTTGAGTGAAAATGGCATCGATTTGTAAGTGCATATTTTTGCTTATTTTGCTGAAAATTCATATTTTTGCATAATTTGGTCATAAATGCATATTTTTGTGTCATATTTTGGTATAATTAAAAGTTTCGTGTCATATTTAGTCAAAAATTAAAATTTCAAAATGTATTATTAATGAAAAATTAGTAATGCAAGACTGGTTTTTGACAAATTAATTCGCTAGCATTGTTGTAGAAGGACTGTACAAGCATAAACACGTACCAAATTTAATAAATATTGTCATTTGGTGATTTCAAGAGGATATTTTCTTCTATTAAAGCCGAAAGTAGTAACATTATATAAAAATAATTATTTAAATTTGATCTGATTACATCTATAGACGTTATAAGGTTTTTTTTCAATGCAACAAAGCTTTCTAAAAACAAGTTGATAGAACTTGACGTTCGAAAAATTTTAAATAAAAATAAATAAATAACACTTTTTTTTCAATTTACGTATCGCTCCTTTACTGCAATATAAACATATCTCGAAAAATGCCTATTTGGAGTAAATAATGCAGAAAAAATCGTTGTCATATTAAATCTTGTGTACAAATTTAATATAAAAGGGGCTTGTATTCGCACCTCTTCAAAAAATAAAATATTTTTATATCTCGAATTAGTTTATGTAAATTTAAAACTTTTTTTTTTGAACAAAACTTTTTTAAAATATGTGCATATTTTATTGTTTTTGGTGCATATTTTGCGTTTTTAATATCACATTTTAGGCGCTTAAAACACCTTTTTAAAATGCTTGAAGTCCTTGTCCCTGTAAATGACCTATAAGGTAAAAGAAAAATAATTAAAACAAATACTGTATATTGCATTATGTATATCGTAAGAAAATAAATTAAAAGAAATACTTTATATTCAATTATATCTATCGTTACCTTAATATAGAAAGGCCCTAAATCAGTATTTTTTTTAAATGCGAATTTTTTGTATATTTCGATAGAAATACATCTAAGGCATTTAAAAATGCAAAAATCTCGATTTCAAAAAATAATGAGTTAGGACCTTTCTATATTAAGGTAACGATATGTGCTCTTGAATGTGTTGGCTCTTATACTTTTTTCTACAAATGTATGTATGTACGGTGCAAAGTAAATTATATGTATACAATACATGTATTTATTGTAGAAGTAAACCAATTTTCTCTGAAGCAAATTATTGCGAATTCTAAATATATTTGCTTGCTATAGAATATTGTATAAACTTTTTTTACATAGCAATATAAGAGTATGTGTGCTTATTGTTGTGGCTTTTTTTTTATAAATTATCTAAAAATATGTAAATTGTAAACTTTGTTTTTCGCAAACCCTTTCGTTGTTCTCTTTGCCGTTGAAACTCATTTTTCTCGAGGGAAATTAAATATTTTTTCGCACAGTAAAAATTACCTTCATGCATATTAAATTCTTTTAAATTTAATTACTTTTTAAATGGCTCGTAAAAAGTATTTAATTTGTATCTGTTTTAAGAATATGACGTAAAAATTAATTGAAAGGTCAATTAACTATGGAAAAATTAACAAAGATAATTGCATTTTTCTTGTATTTGTAAAATAAAAGATGTAATACCTTTTGTTTTTAGAAATTTTAACATAATATTGGTTGATTAGAAGAAAGTTTTTATTGTAATTATTAGTTTTTTTTGGCAAAAGATCAGATAAGGTTAAAAACTTTATATTCACATGTATTTAGAACAGATGAATTTTTCAATATTATTGTTGATAGAGAAAAAAAAAAATTATAAATAAAAATTAAGGAAACTTTTATACAATTCACAAGTTTACATTAGCGTTGTATGCTTTGTATAATTGTCTCATTATACAGTATTGTATTTTGGTTATTGGTAATTTTCAAAGACAAGTGTACCAATATATTTTGTTTGTTTTTCAAATATATGCTGACCTACTTGAGCATTTGAGTGATGATATTAAGGGGAAAAATCAGCATTTGGCGAAGAAAAACTATTTTTCACCAATAAAATGTACCAGTTTGCATATTCGCCATTGCGATGGCCAAATCCCATGAACTTAAGATGGGAGAGCTGGCAACAATAAAGCAGGTGGAGTCTGCGGTTGAAAGCTATTTCAAAGAGTAATATTGACTAACGCTGGAAAAATTATATAGAGCGTAGATGATGTTATGTTCAGAAATAAAAAAAGTTTTCATAAATTTGCTATGTTTTATTTCTTAGGTCAGCCAGTGTTGGGACCGCCATAGTATCAATAATGAAATTATAAAACATTGTTCAAAAAATATATATTCAGGCTTTTTTGTAAGCAACGTAAGTTATATCCTCAAAAACCTTTAAAACCGAATAAATTTTTTCCATAGTCCTTTATGTATGCTTGAAGCATACATAGTACAGAAAGTAAAATAACTTTGTATGCTTTTTTTATATAAAATATTTAGTTGTACAGGGTGACGCAGAGTGAGCTATATGGTTTGAATTCCTTATAACTTTTTTAATTATTATTCTTTCTTTATTTTTTTCCAGCATTTTGTGAAGAAGACTTGAGGAATTAATTAATTATGAATCATTATACGATCGAACAACGCAACAAAAATTATTGAATTTTATTTTTCAAAACAACAGTCAATCGATGAAGCCCATTTCCTATTAAATTAGAATGTTAATAAGCAAAACTGCAAGATCTGGGCTACATAAAATTTCAAGGGCATTTCATCAGCGACAACCACACCTACATCAGTGTACAATTAGGGGCGGTGTATCCTCTGAAAGGATAATAGGCCCATATTTTTTTGAAAATGAAAGTGGTGTCCCAATGTCTGTCAGCTGTGGTGTATATCGGACGATGTTGGAAAAATTTGTTAGGCCAGCTATGGAAAACCATCCAAACTTGTAGTTTCAACAAGATGAAGCAATAGCACATACTGCAGGTGCTTCAATTTCTTTGTTAAGAGACATATTCGGCGAACGCTTTTTTTCGCGCACAAGCGATTTTAACTGGCCACCACGTTCACCAAATTTAACAGATCCTGACAGTTTTTTTTTTGGGGATATTTGAAAAAAAAGAGTGTACGTTAACAAACCAACATTCGAAATGAAATCATTGCCATTACATCCGAAATTCTGCCTAACGGATAAGAGTGAGGTCCTGTTTACCATTAAACTCTTGTAATGCCAAAATTTTAACATTGAAAGAGTAGGTGGGGTTAGGTTCTGTAAAGCTGGGGTCAAACGATTGGCACAATGTAGCAATTTTTGTCCGCTTACTGAAATAAATTCATAACTACCAAACTAAATTTGCCTTATTTATCAATTAATTGAAATATAATTACATAACTGCACCACACGGCATTAGTAATAAAGCTATATAAAATTATTCTAGAATTTATTAAGTAATAATGTCATTTTGGCTTATTACTTATGACTCTATCGCAGTGAGCCGACGAAAATTGGTACATTGTGGCAATCGTGTGACCCCAGCTTAAAACTTAACATTATATATTGCGTAGTTTCGCCAATATGATTGCCCATATGCTCAAAACTAGTTTATATTTAACGTTATATTATATATACTTTAATCCAGAGCTGTTAAATTACGATTACGATAAGTAATCAATTAGATTACATTTTAAAAAGAATTGTAATGATTATATAATTGCCTTCCAAAGAATTGCTGATAAATAATTGATTACGATTACCAAAATCGAAAAGTAATCTGAATTACTTGAAAGTACTACAAAATAATCTAAAATAATCAAAATTAATCAAAAAGTTATCCGATTACTTTCAAAGATTACATTTGATTCTTTTTGATTATTTTCAAACATTCTGAATTAAGATTACTTTATTTTGAAAAAGTTCTAAATTAATTTATATAATTAGATATTTTTTGTTTAAGAAATTCTTAACATATTCGTTTATATAAAAACATTAATAATATCAAGCGAGAAAAAAAAATATAAAGAAAAACATAAATTGAAATTTTTTGCTGGTGGTTAAACATTGTCTGTATGCATTTCATAGTCGCTTCGACAAAATTTCAGTAGACTTCCAACTACACAATTTGAACAGCCACAAACTTCTTATCTTATTCACAGACTTTTAAAAAATGATTTGAGAATTCACAAAAAATATTTTTGAAAATCACAAAAGAAAAAAAAAACATATGCACGCCAATTTTTTGAAAGACTATAAAAATGTATCAACAGATATTTTTCAAGCTTTCCTCAAAATTTTTGTTCATTTGTCAGATTATTAAATATTTTAAATTTTAATTTAAAAGGCCGTATTCAAAAAAACTTAACAAAGCTTTGAAAAGCAATGTTAAGTAAAGTTGTATTCAAAAAAAAAAATAAAAAAAATATTATATCAAAATTCTAAAGTAGGCACCCACGTTTGTTAAGGCTACTTTAAGTTGATATTTCCAAAATGTGTATTTTAGTACCTCAAATAGTTTTCTTAATATAGCACATATTGATTCATGTTACATCTGAAAATGAAGCTAGAAGTGCTAGTTCTTATCTTAAATTTATTATTTCTGTCATGTGATGGAAAATATCACTAAATTATCCAACTGATTCAAAATACATAGCAAAATCCATAAAAAAAATATTAAAATAAATACAATTATACAAAAATGTTTTAGTGATGTACATTCAAACAAAACAAATCGAAAAAACCTGGATACTCAAATACTCATTTCGTTCGAATAAAATAAATTGAGATAATTTTTTTCTGTTCATCATATTTTCTTACTTTTACTTCATAAAAATGTTTATATGTTTTGCTTCCATGTCAGAAGCTTAAATTTTATAAATTAGGTTGCTTAACTTCAATATAATAAAAATGTATTTAATAAACTAAAAATTAGTTGAATACTCGAATGAAATTGTATTCGATGTTTTACGTCATAAGCTGTGAAATGGTTGTTGAATATGGTGGAGTTACCAGAATTTATTATTAATTCACAAAATAATTGAAGTTGTCTTTTGAATACAAAACAAAGCAATGTTAGCCTTAAAGTGCTTGGTAGCTACTATGAACTTTAAAGCTCAAGTAAAATATTTTTTTGAATAAGGGTGAAAATATTTAATAATTAATATAAATGCAATAAACTTAATAAATAATCAAAGAGAATTAAAAGTAATCCTTAGAAGTAATTACATTATTTTTTTAATACTTTTGATTCTTTTTGATTATTTTGTAGTAATTTCAAGTAATTCAGATTACTTTTCCATTATTAGTAATCGTAATCACGATTACTAAGTACGATACTGAATATAATCGTAATTTAATCATTACTTCACCTTTAAAAAAAAGTAATCAAATTAGTAATAATTACGATTACTAATCATTACTTAACAGCTATACATTTAAGAAATTTATTATTCGACATATTGTCAAATTAACAGCTATACTTTAATCTAATCAAATGTAATAACTTTAAATTTGTAAACTTAAAAAAATGTGCATTTGAAACTTGCTAAATAATTATAATTGTCATAATGAAACAGAACTTTATTTATTATCAGCCTTATTTATAAAAATTATTAAGGCTTTATTAAGATTTTCATACAAAATTTTTCTTATGGAGACTTCAAAAAGCCTTGATAAATTTTATAAATTAGGCTGTATAAATTCAAGTGAGATTGCAGTCCAGCCAATTTTTAACCTCTAACGATGACAAGCTCAGATTCGAAAATGATCTTTAATCTATTGAATGATATTCTTTCCATTCAATACAGTTCTCCGATTTTGTCTTTTTTTTTTACAATATGTCACTTTTTTTCATCCATATTGAATATTAATTATACTTTCTTTTACAAAAGAATTATACTTGTAGAAATATTAAGGGCTATTATTACAACATAAAGTTAGTTAAAAGTAGGATTTTGTCGGACGTATAAAAACTTTATCATTTGCAAAATTTTACTTTAAGCTAATGTGAGCGATAAATTACAGTTTATCCTACCTGGTAAGTTAAATCCAATTTGCAATAATGGAAAGTTTTTTATACATACGATAAAATCCTACTTTTAACTAACTTTAAGTTATAATAATGACCCTACTACATTTTATTTAAAAATACTTCTTTACTTATTCTTTTATGTTTACATTAAAAAGAAACATGTTAACAGGTTCTGGTCTTTTAAATTAAATACTGCCTTGCATCTTTTGCATGGCAATAAGCATAATACCAGTATTTTGCTGTCTTTGAACACACTCTTATTGCTGGGAATACTTCTGTGGCTCCTGCTGATGAAACAAAGAAAAAATAATATTTACAATAATCCTTGGTAACAGAAATATTATTTATAAATGTTGCGTGCCAAACCAGTTAAACGGCCAATACAATGACCCCTACAGTTGGATTGAAAGCCAACTATATAAGATGTTTAAGAAAAAAATTATGGTTGCTAAAAGAAAAGCAAAAGAAAAATAAAGAGAAGTAGAATAAAGAGAAATAAATTTCCTATAGCATTAATATTTAAAAGTAAGTGCTTAAGCTTACCAGCTGGCACAGGACTTAAAAATTTTTAATACTATCCCTCGATTTACACGATAGAGTTTTGAAATATCTTATAAATTATAATAATCATATTCCAACAATCAACACTTTATACTAATTTAGTCTTGCATAATGACCTTAAACTGTCCTTTAGTGAAAAAAAGTTGAACAAGGTATGAAATTAACAGGAACGAAAAATGCAACAAAGCTCAATTAACCATCCTTTTTTGAATTTGTATTCGTTTCGCTTTCAACCACACAATTTTTTTGATATAACTGATTTAAGATTTTTTTTCACATATTGCTTCAAAAGACTATATTTCATCTGAAAGCATAATAAATGAAAATTTCAATCTCTAAGTGTAGATCATATTATATATAAAGGGTGTCCCAACAAGAACGCAAGATTTAAATCTGGCGCCATTCGAAGTGTCATTGTTTGACATTTGAACAATTGTTATTGTTTGCTAGTAGAAGGTACGAGGTTAGTAAAAATGAAGCGCTACACGAATGAACAACGCATTCTCATTGTGAAATTGTTTTACCAAAATGGTGAAAGTTTTGCAGCTACAGTTCGCAAATTTGCGATCAATTTGGGGTCACAACAATGCTCCAAAAGAGTCAACTGTAAAGACATTAATGGATAAATTTGCCGAAACTGGGTCTGTTAGTGATGTAAAGACAACGACGCGCCTTCGACCAGGTCGATCGACCGAAAATGTCGCAGCTGTACGTGATAATGTCGCTCAAACGCAGGTCAACCGCAAACAGTCAATGGTGTTCGGTATCGTGAAGTGATAACCAGTTTTTTCGTGCCTAGAATTGAAGAAATGAATGTGGAGGGCATGTGGTTTCAACAAGACGGCGCCACAGCCAGAGAAACAATTCAATTGCTAGATCAGTCATTTCCCGGTGCAGAATTGGCCGCCTAGATTGTGCGATTTAACACCATTAGACTTTTTTCTTTGGGGTTTTTTGAAGTCGATAATTTACGCGAATAAGCCGGCAACGACTCAAGCCTTAAAAGAGGAAATTGGACGCTGCATTAATAAAATACCGCAGCATTTATGCAAAGCGGCCATTGAAAATTTCATTAAAAGATCGCGTGTGTGCCAGCAAAGCCGCGGCGGCCATCTGCCCGATTTGTTGTTCCACACATAACCTTATTTTGTCTACTTTACGATATAATAAAGTTTCACGATTTTTTTTGTAAATATCTGTGTTTTATTTAAAATTTAAATCTTGCGTTCTTGTTGGGACACCCTTTATTTATGCAAAGTCTACGTCGGAAATAATTAAAGATAATTGTGGAAGATTTATAAAGAAAAGAAGTTATGAAAGGACTAATATATAAAAATGTTTAAATTTTTTAAATTTTCACAACTAACCATATCACATTGGGTACACACAAAAAAGTAATATGAATGATTTTGTAATATCAATAAAAATATTTGCAATATCAATTAAAAAATTAATTAAATTTTCACCTATAAACAATTTGATAATACTAATTAAGTTTTTCCAATAAAAGTAATTAATGCAATTAAAAATTTAATTGAAATAATTAAATTCTTAGTTGAAAACATTAATTGGTGAATACTTTTTCCGGGTGTAATGTGAGCTACCAATATTTAATTCAGCCAAAGTTTTGGACAGATATAACTGAAATTTGGAATTTAACACTTTTTCATGAGTACGCAAAGCTGTTTTTTTGTTTGATTTTTGTAATAATGGAATTTTTTTTTTTTGCAAAAAACTCAATATCTCGAAAATGAACAATACATTTTTTTTAAATCCTGCACCTCGAAAAAAAGCAAGGGGCTAAAAAATTGCCGCATAACCTATGTAAATAAAATTTTGCTTCTAAAACTTGTTAATTTTCCATGGGCCTTGTGCCACTTTAACGATTGCCGATATTTGCTCACAATCTTGCGTAGTTTTAATGAAAAATTTATAAACTTATGCTTTACTTTAAATATTTTAAGCATAAAAGAAAGGAAAAAAAAACAATTTAGCAGGACCCACAGAGATTTGAATTAAGGTTCAATCAATCTTTATTATCAATTTTCTTATCACGTATTATTGACAAATCATCACTGATGTTATTGTTATACGACAGGAAGCAAACAAACATTTCCTTAAATCTTCTAAAAGAAATAAATATTGTTTAGTGAGATATAAAGCAAATTTTCATACAATGAACGTACGAGTATTTATCTTAAATTTGAATATCATCAATATTTTCTTATCCCTATTTATGCAAATGATTTGGGTTGGGCTATTTTCTTGCCCCAACATAAAATCATCGTTTGTATTTTTGTTCTAGAAAAAATAAAGTAGATTAACAGAGTTTTATTTGGAAATAAAAAATAAAAGATTTTTTGAAGGACGTACAACAGAAATTTGTTAATTTTGTTAGTGGCAGTACTGCTTATTTTTATCAATACTTATTTATAATGTTTATTTGCCAATAAGACTTACAAGCAAATGATAATTTACAATTTATATTTAAATATTAAATTTAATAAATTATACCGTGTTATTCAGCTAGTAAAAAATTTGAGGATCAAGATTTTGTAATTTTAAAAATAATCAACTTGAATGGCTATAAGCGCTGATTTGATATAAAATATGCTAATGTAAGAGTAGTATAATCGTTTAAATATATTTGTAAGGCTTGCAAATATTTTTCAATGACTATTCCCATAAGAGCACAATTGTACTGGAATAACATGCCAGCTTGTAGGGGAAAGAGGCGAAGAGCATGATTTCTAGTTGGCATAATTTTTCAACCAGATACAACCCACCCCCCAATTAACGGCATTAAACCAAAATGCAAAAAAAAAAATAAATAAATACCAAATCACACAAAACTGTGTATATTATGCTCGTGTATGAATGGCCAACAATGATAGTCATTGATGCTTTGTTTATAGAATTTTTCCTTTCAGCTGACAATAAAATCATTCGAAAGAAATTGACGAATACTCAGTTGATTGAAATTGTAATACAGATGTTTTTAGGAAATATATATAAAGGACATTTAAACAAACATTAATTTTGATATAAATACTAGCTGAGCCAGGTACACGTTGTCGCACCCTCAATAATTAATATTTTAACTCTAAATTACTCCACCCTGTGGTCACTTGTTGGGTTAAAAACAAAACAAAAACCATGGGTTAGGAGGAAACACACACTACGATTTTATATATCTAAATATATATATATATATATATATATATATATATATATATATATATATATATATATATATATATATATATATATATATATATATATATATAGCTGAATTCATCAATGCTGTAACTAATGGTCTGTATGCAAAATTTTTTTTTTTTTTTTGCTGGGTATGTAATTGCAGGGAATATTCTCTCGGGTATATGAGACGATTGCATCTTTTGCAGTAATGTATAGTAGTGATGTAACGAATATCAATTTCGGATATTCGCGAATACGGATACGAATATTTGAAACGATATTTACGAATACGAATACGAATACAATTATTATATGTGAAACTAATAGACATTAACCCTTAACTAGTGAGGTTAAAAAAAGTTAAATAAGCACATATAAATTTGTCTTAACAAAAACGAGTTTTTTTTCTTCATTTTATAACACACCTCTTTTAGAGGTGATGTTTTTTGAAAACTTAACAAAATTATTTTTTTTTTAAATAATAATAAAACAAAAACTTATATTTTTCGCAAACTAAATATTAAATAATCAGATAAAATTAACATTTTAAGGATAATCTTTGAGATCATAAAATTTGCAAGGCTTATTTTGAAGCATTTGTGGAAAATTTTCGGGGCTATCATTCAGTTTTTGAGTAACAATAAAGTTCAATACAAAAGTTTAAAATTAAAAAATTAAATGAATTCATAGTAGTCTTTGTAATTTAGACGTTACCTTGACAATTTTTATAAATATTAGCACTAGGTACATTGAAGGCATATGTGGCGCGCAAAATAAAAAGGTCCCTAAGTGTAAAAACCGGGTTTGTTCAGGAGAGCCATTTTAAAGATTTAAATACGTGTATCTTTGGTGTATCTTCAATTTCATAAAACGCGCATATCTCTGGGAGGGAGCACGTTTGAGACATGGGACCGGTCTCATTCGATGCTCGATGTGATCCACATAAAAAAAAGTGAAAATTGATTTTTTTACCCTTAGGTCCCTTTCTCTATGCGCTGTCACATATAGGTCTTTTGCATGCAGTGCAAATGTGAACGGTTTTTCTGTGTATTTTCGATGGGCACATATAACACATTTTTCTTTTGTTACGTTCTAGATTTTGTATGTTTTGGTCTGCCTGGAATTTTGTGTTTGAAGTTGTTTCCAAAATCCTTTCCATGCACATTAGCAATTCCAAATTGTTATGCGTATTTGTGACGTGTTTCCTTATGTGGGGCAAAACTAATTCTTTTGCAATATCTTTTACAAAATCAGACTGCATGGTGCTTTTATTGATATATAACATGTAGGAATTAGCAGCATCTATGTCGAGCATCCTAAAAAATATAGCACACGGCCAACGTCTGCCAGATTACCTTGATTACTAAAGAAATTGTCACCAATTTTGTTATCATCAATTGATTGCTCCGAAGCAGTTTCATTATAGCTGTACTGAACAGATCCAAAGTCAGAATCTTCGCTAAAATCACCACCTTCTGCATCATTTAACCATTCGTTTATACTTCTCTTAAAATTTCTATCAGATGCTCGCACGAAAGTCGACGGAATATTATTATTCATCTTTAAATTTATTTAAAAAAAAAGTTACGTTGTTGGTGATGTTGGCCTGTAGGACCACACTTCTAAATGAAGGTAGCTGCTACTAATTGAATAACAAAAGAATTCAATTGTTCACCTAAACACGTGCAGTAAGACTGAATAACTTAAAGCTACTGAGAGACTCAGAGAGTTATGTAGAAGAGGGAAAGTTTTACAGGCTTTTATTTTTTTGAAGGTGTTCCACCGGACAAACGTCACCAGTTAAGGGTTAAATTGGGGTTCTATTTGCGACTGCAATATGAAATAAAAAAAAAATTATGAAAAAGAACTTCATACTCTTTAAAGTTAATAAAAGCTATCCAAAATTTTAAGGATCGCCTGTAAATAATATCCGAAAATGATACAAAGCACAAACTTCTATAAAAATTTAATGGATTCGTACAAACTTATATTTATATCCATTTATTTGAATTTCGTTTAGTATTTATGTATTTATGTATTTATTTATTAATTTTTTTTTTTCTAAAAATATTTGTATTCGTATTCGCCTGAATTTGATGAATACGAATGCGAATACGAATATTTAAAAATGGCCGAATATGAATACAAATTTGCATGCATCACTAATATAGAGTGTAAAGTCGTTTTTTGGAAGAAAATGCGTAAAGAGAGAACGAAGGTTGTGTGGAGACTACTTCCATATATGTTTGTGGTTGTGCTACACCTGACGTTGATTGTCAAGACTCGGGTACCTAATCCTTAATATCCTAATATCTTGTTTGTTGTTGAAAAAACTATAAGTTTATCAGAAATAATTTCTTAGTGCTAATTCACACGGTGAAATTTATGACGTCTTTTTTTCTTAATTCTCTTTTGAAGTTGCTACCAAAAATTCCTTGCATTCATACGATGTTTTCTTTGGACGTCTAATTTTACTTCTCTCCACTCATATAGCCAATAAGCTAGAAGAGTAACAATAAAAAATAACAATAAGATAGAAGAGTAACATTGAAACGTAACAACAATAAAAACAAGAGGAATGTAAAGAGAAATACGAAAAAAACCATGGAAAACTGAAATCGAGTCATTTTTTTTACCCGTCTTTCTTCTCTACCCCGTTCGCTTACAAACAAAAAGTGACGTCGAAAAATAGACTTCATAAAAGTCTTCGTGTGAATTAGGTGTCTTAAATTCATTGATTTCAATTCTTATTGAATGAAATATTTTTATTAACTAATGTGAGTTTCTAAAGAAGAGAATAAAAATTAAACTAGACTTTTATTAGAGGGGGAAATACCGATATTTTTCTGTGCAGCCACGAACTTCATCATTACCCTAGTCTATATACTTGGGTAGAGATTATAATTAAAATAAGCTATTTAAAGTAAATTTTAATGAAACGGAATATGAGAAATGATTGTTGCGTGTACAATTATTGATTTATCTTTGGTAAATACATATGTAAAGGCTTCATTAATCTTTACTTTCTGTTGCTGTTCTGTGCTGTGCCGTTCTGCTTCTAAATTTAAGTACTTTTTTATGTAGTAACTTATCAGCTGTTGCTGTCCAGAAAAGTTACAGCTTTCCACTAAAGTGATGAGTTTTGCATCGGCCATTGTTAACTTTCAATATCATTTTACATCTTTCTTTTAAAAATTTTATTTTTTGAATTCTAAAAGAACAATCACAATTTATTATATAATATTTTTATTTAATTTATGCTGTCACTTACAATTACTTTACAATTTTCTGATTTTCAAAAGTTCAACTGAAACAGAACACAACGAAACAGAAAAACTAAATACTTGTATTAGATTTCTATAAACAAAAAATAGTCAGCTGATTCGTAACAGAACAGAAAGTAAAAACTAAAGTCAGAATTAGTTTTTACTTTCTGTTCTGTTACGAATTAGCCTAATCTTTTTTGTTTATAGAAATCTAATACAAGTCGTTAGTTTTTCTGTTTCGTTCTGTTCTGTTTCGGATCAACCTCTGAAAATTAAAAAAAATGTTAAGTGACAGCATGAATTAAATAAAAACATTTTGATATAAATTGTGTTGCACTTTTTGAATTAAAAAAAATTACCAAAAACCAAAAAAGTTTGTCTTAAGTAGAACAAAAAATAAGCAAATTAACGAACATGTGTATAATTAGTAAAAGAACAAAACGACATTGGTAAGACTGTTGTAAATATAGAGATGGTAAAATTGAGCTTACAATACAAAAAAGCTTTCAGCAAATTGAAATACGAAGAATCAAAACAATTCACATATTCTATTTGCAATAAAATGCTAAGTATATAAAGCAGAAATCTACATCAACTGACACCACACACAGTGGACCAAACACAAAAGAACGCTGATGATGAAGGTTTAGTGGCCTTCGTAAACGGCTGGCTGTTCCGTTCAACTATGTGTTGTTAGTCAGAATATTTACAACTAACTTTGGTGTTATTTGTTCATTAATAATTATCACATATAATTTGGCTTAAAAACCGATACGAACTTTAGCCTGTTAAAAATCATAAATATAAAAAAAATTAACTTTTGTAAGAAAAACATTAAATTATATTTAAACATAACAATGGACGATGCAAAACTCATCGCTTTAGTAAAAAACTGGGATCCTTCTGGTCCGAAATAGCGGATAAGTTACTACAGAAAAAGGAAATACTAAAATTTAGAAGCAGAACGGCACAGCACAGAACAACAACACAAAGTAAAGACTAATGAAGCCTTAATTCTGCCTTAAGTATCACTATTTATTTTTTTGTTTTTCCATTTTTCACTTTCTATTTAGGTAAGCACGAAGTTATATTACTCTACCTTAGTATGTTTAACTATAAAAATATATGTTATAAAGTCAGACTTACCTAACTGAGATAGAAAAAACCTGATTTTTCCCAACACGAACCACCAGGCTATCTAGGATTAAATAAATTCTATATAACTGATGCAGTTTTTATTAGAAATAAAGAAATTTCATGGTCATATTAAATCGAATGTTAACACATAAATTACTAAAAAACAAGATGAATTTCGGTAAAACTCTGCGAAGACAATTTTTCGCTTAAGAAACGTAAATTAATTGTGCATTTTTGGCTCGTGACCTTCATGCGAAATGTGCATTGCCAATTTATGTAAGGTGGCTCGATTTCTTTTAAAGATTCGGTCCATTAAAAATATCGAAAAGTTCGTTTCCCGTTTTAAAATCACGATTCTGGCATTAAATTTCAAAAAAATCAACTACAAAGATCCACCAAAGTAACGTTTCTATATAATTTCCCATATATAAACAATATTAATCATAAGCTCTTGATGGTTCCTCAAAGGACCATGTAGGAAAATGACTACAACAGCTATACATAAAAAAAAAACATACAGAAAATGCTTCACTTTCCCAGTCATTATTAATTAATTTAGTTTCTTTATTGTAATTCTCCATAATATATTATATTAATAGTTTAACTATAAAGATATGTAGTTTTTCAGAATATTTGAAAAACTTTGGGTTAAAATCTACTGAGAAATTCCTTAAGCAGAGACAAAATGCAAATGGTGGTTTACCATCAAAACCACCGAAAATTCCTAATACTGTAAACACTTCGTGCCATTTATTTAAATAGTGTCATAACTCAAAAACGCGTTTTTTGAGCTAATGATGAAAAATAATTTGGGATTTTGTATTTTATCTTGTGTAAAAATTTCATATCAATAGCTTCTACTACCACCTCGTGAGAGAAGAATATATTTTGTCTTCATTGCGTTGTACATAAATTAAAAACTTTAAACGCGTTTTCTGCAAACATTTTTTTTTTTAGTTTTGATACTATTCAAGTAAATGAACGATATGTACTTCGGTATTTTTTTATATAAACTTATCTACTACATTTTTAGTTTATTTAATATTTTTTCATATTGGAAATTACTTTAAAAATATACTAAACAGATAATTGTACTGAAATGTGCAAAACCAAATATCCAATACTTCAAAAGTTTATTTGCACAATTCAGAGATTTCTTACATGAAATAAATGTTTGTCATCCACAAACAAACACTTTAATTCTCTGGTATGAAATATTTCATTTAATATTACATAATAATAATATAATCGACTTACCTTGTTTATATCTATATCTGTTATTTATTAAGACCAGTCGGTTTGATAACCGTCATATAAATGTTGTTCAAATATCAGAAACATGCCATCAATGCGGAATATTAAATGTTAGTTACTGCTTTTAATGATTCACTTCATTTACCTTAAGTAAACAGTTGTGGGAAAGATATTTTAAGCTTTTGAATGGAGTTCTATATGTGAACTCAAGTGAAATAAAGTAAAATTGCTTGGTAGATATTGTATGCCAGAGCAAAGTCTTTAATGTTTATACATACAAGTTTTTTAATTCCCCGCATTCATTTGATGTTGCATAGGTCACCGTACTACGTGATATCAATATGATACTACAAGTTTTATTGCTTTGTTAAGTAAATATTATTGGCTAAGCGCCATATGTTAATATTCTCTAGCTGTATTTGGCGAACAATTTGTTTTCACAACTTAAATATTATCAAGTGATGAACGAGTCTAGTCAGAACGCCATGCAAAGTGATCAATCCCTTTTGTATAAAGTGTTTAAATATATTTTGGAATATTTGCCTCTTAAGAACTAGTTTTGTGACTGACTTTGCTACACTTAGCTTCTACTGACAAAGAAAATACATTTACGGCCTTTTTCACGATGTACAATTAAAAACTAACAGGGACTTTAACCGCAAGTTTTGTATAAAGAACTAGTAGTTAAAGTTTATGTTAACTCTTAATCATACATTGTGAAAAGGGACGTTATGTGCATAATATTGCATAGTGCAAATTATGTCTATGTTAGTTTCTTTTTACGTATTTTAACAATATTATATTTAAAGTGAAGTATTAAGTGAGAGTTTAATGTTGTAATACAATAAAGAGATATCGTTCTTGTTATGTGGTGTCATGTCATATATTTCTTAAATGTGATTTCCAGCATTAATATGTTCGCCATGGCTATAAGTGCTACATTGGTTGAATCTAATTGTTGACCACTTTTTCCAATAAATTTGGCCATATAGCGTCGATGGGGGCTTAAATATTGGCTTCCACACGGAAAGAAAATATATGGTTGAGGCAACCATGTAACTAATCTTAATATTTAAGTTTAAAATTTTTAAACGCACTAATAATACCAAATTAATATTTTACTTATTAAGTAAAATATTTTTTTTTATTAAAAATACATTGAAATTGATTATTGAGGGGTTTAGCTGGATTCTAAACAATCATTTCTCACATTCCGTTTCATTAGAATTTACGTTAAATAGCTGATGTTAATAACAATCTCTACCCAAGTAGATAGACTAGGGTGCTGATGAAGTGCGTTGCTGCACAGAAAAATATCGGTATTTCCCCCAGCTGAAAAGTCTAATTTAATTTTCTTCTCTTCTTTAGAAACTCACATTAATTAATAAAATATTTCATTCAATAAAAAGAATTGAAATTACTGAACTTAAGCCTGACTAAAAATTATTTCTGATTAAAAAACATAACGATATACGATAGGAAATTTTGTATTGATTAAGAATCTATGAAAACATTTACGCATTTCGAAGTCGAAATTTGAAAAATATATAGCAACAACAAAAAAGAAATTTTTTTTATCTAAAAGTAAAAAAGTGCATATTATTATTAATTGTGACGTCATGTAAAAATTCTGCTGATGCAGTTTATTTTGCTTAATGTGGCCAATTATATAGACAGGGTATAAAGTGAGTTAATTTTTTAGTGTCGAGTAGTGTAATAAACACTGTTTTTAATCCATCCACAAAATGCTGGCTTTCTTTTGAAATACCTTTAGTGTTATTTTCAAAAATATTACAATCGCCTAGGTTCTACATTCGTAAAATGAAATGAAAGTGAAATTTTCTCTTGGTTTGTGTTCTCAATTTCGTAAAACCGATTTAAAAAATAGAATTTCATTTTCAGTTTGTTTCAAATGAAATTGAAGTGTTCTGCAATCCAATTTCACTGAATTCGGCAGCAAACAACATTGTGAACGAAAATACTTTTTAGTAAAAATTAAATTTTTGTAACTTTTTATTGCAAAAATACAAAAATGTAGGCACATAAATAACATTTGTATATAAATTATTTTTTCAAACGATTTTATTTGTGTTTTAAAGAGATAAGAGGAGGCGTTGCTAAAATACATGGGAAACAAATCCGGTATTAGCTAAAGGGTTCTGTAAGTAATTTCTTCAAGGTGTTCAGAAATTTTTAGCGAGCTTGCGATTTTTCGCGAACTTGCGATTTTTCGCGTTTTTTCCAGTTTTGGCAATTTTTAATGAATTTTGAGGTTTGTTTCCGATTTTGCAACTTCTCGCGAATTTTTGTATTGCTCGCAACGAAAGCGAACTTTTGCAAAAATTCTGCTTTTTAGCATTTTTTGCAAATTTTAAATAATATTAGACTTTGCTATTAAGTTTTTGCGAATTTTCGCAATTTTGCGATTTTCTACCGATTTTTTTGCATTATTAGAGTTTTATCGATTTCTAATAAAAATTATAGCGTTTTTAAAATTTTGCAATTTTTCGCAAATTTCTATGTTTTTGCGAAAGATGTAATTTTTGCAACGTTTTTGGCTTTCTTTATTTATTTTTATTTAGGGACTTAAAATTCAAATTTTTTGCAAGCTTTTGGCGAATTTTAATAATGTTTTGCGCTTTCTCTCGAGTTAATGACTTACCTTACACTTTTAGCGAGTTTAATTAATTTTAGTTTAGAGCTTGTTTCCAATATTGTACATTTTAGCGATATGTGATTTGTTCTATTTTTAATCAAGATTTGATATAGATTTTTGCATTTATTTTTATTACAAGTACATAACCATTATTTTTGTGGTGCGATTATAGTTACATACTTATATGCAATTAATTTTTTCCGCAGTGAATATTTGCATAATTTGGCATCCATGGGCTACAAAAATATCCATAGTAAGATAGATAGGTAGTCAAATTTAATTGTTTCAAAAGGCGAATTTACGCAACCAATTTTAGAAGGCAATTTCATCGAACTATGCGCAGTTCGTATTTCGTCCCAATTGTGTTTATAGCATAAAATGTTTTTTTTTTCATGTTGCTTGAAGTATATATTTGAAATAAACTGGGAATGAAATCGTCATGGAAAAAAGTTTCATCACTTTTCTAGAATTGCGGAATTAAAAACGTTTTCGATTTCATTTTGTAGTGGAATGTAGAACCTGGGCGAATATGTTTACAACCCAACTTATTCCAGAATATTGGAAACAGATTGCAAAATAAATTTAAATAAAAATTTGATAATTTTACTTGTTTTTATGGTTAAGCAATTGTCTATATGCATTTTCTTTCCCGCTTTTGGAACTCGTCAGTAGACTTCAACTCAAAATATTTTTGAATCTAGCTAAAAAAAAAAACTCCGTACGTTTGTAGTAAGAGTCTTAAAACTATATTGAGAATCACAATATACAAAGAAAATAAGTTTGAAAACCGCAAACAAAAATCTTTACAAAACAATCATATTTATTCGACTGTGCATCTATTTTATTTTTCATAAAAACAAGTAAAATTTTCAAATAAAATAAATAAACACTTTTGACCTGTTTCACAATAACGAAACGAAACTTTCGAAAACAAAAACAAATTTTCATATTTTATTGTTGTTTTCAATACAAATTTTCAGTCGAAAGTTTCGTTTCAGTTTAAATAAAAATTTTATGTCATTTTTAAGAAAAATAATTTTGCATTTGCCGCTATGCTACTATGCTAGAAAAAGCATAAGAGTAATGACTGGGTTAGCCGAACGTTGCCGTACTGTACCGTACCGTACCGTTAGAGGTTTTTATATATCTTACATTTATAGTAAACCCGCTCATTCATATTTATATATTTCCTTATTTTATATGTATATATGTAAATATTAATATATATATATATATATTATTTTCAGTTTTCTTCACATAGATGTTAGTTCATTTACTAAAATTTTTTACAAATTTGTAATAATTATTACTGGAAAGTGTTCATTAACTCAAAAAGTTTGCAAGGAGAGAGCGTCAAAAGAGAGAAAAAAAATTCAGAGACAAACAAATTCCTACAAATTATTAATAGTAAAATTTTTACTTGCAGGAATTATCCAACCACCTGTTGTGTATTTTGTTGTCAAATTAATTATTTCAAAAATATCTGAAAAAGGAAAACTGAAAATTGTGTATTTCTTTGTCGGAAAAATATGTATACGTATGAAAAAAGAAAGCATGTTTTCTTAATTTCATTAAGCCACATCAATTAAATTTTAATGGCAAATAATTTTGTTTGATTTTCATACATGAAATTAAAATATTATGAAAAATGCATAAAAATTGTAAAAATACATGAAACTTTCTAAAGAATTTGATATTAAATGACAATTTATAAAAATAATTGCAATTTAAAATATTATCAAACTAAAGACATCAGAAAAATTACAATTGTATCCAGATTTCCATCCATGGTTCTGATATAAATAAAATGTTCTTCAAGTTCTTACAAGTAAAGCGTTTATTTACTTTTTCATATTCAGCAGAGTAATTTTGTAAATTTCTGCTTTACTCTCTCGTTGCTAGTTTCTACTGAGAAAGTAATTGAACAGACCTATTATTACTAACAAGAGTAAAGAAAAACAGAGCCAAATAACACCATTCCATTTAACATTCAATAGTGACATCACTGGTTTACAAACGTCACTTAACAACGTTAGGATATTCTATTTTATACAGATTGAGTGATGCCGTCAACGTTGCAGTAAATTTCGGTAAGTGTTTTGAAGCAACAGAAATGATCAGCTGTTTCGTTAGGGGACGGAGAGTTTGATAATATCATAAATAATATCATATGTAAAAAATAATTTCAAATCAGAAAAAAATCTTCAGATCTTCCAAACGTAAGCGCTTCTTTTCTCTAAATTCTCGTATTTTTATACTTATTTCTACAATCACTAAACTTTCTGAAATGAAATATAAGATCTGGCACCACAGCAACATCACAAACTTATGCTTAAAGAAAATGTCTCAGTTATAACAAAAAAAATTGCAATTGCGCCATCCTTTCAGTTACAAGACGTAATTAATAATTGTTATTTCAATGCAAAATTGCTTTGAAAGATAACTTTTTAATAAAGTAAGGAAAATGCAAAAACGAGAAAATTTTCGCGAAAACGAAAGGAAAAGAAATTAATCTTAGCGCTGAAAATATCTATAGTTAAATATTTTTTTTTGATTAATTACAAAAAAAAAAAAAAAAAAATTACTGCAAGTTTTTTACACATACCTTCATCTCTAATTTTTACTTGCTATAAGAGAGATGAAAATAAACACTTGCGAAAAGGGAGTTGGTGTGCATAAAAGGATGTTTTTTTAATTAGAATAGCATAACTGTTTTAAATGATGAAGCATATGTTGGTTTTTGTGTGCTTTTCGCTTCTTTTTAAGCTACTCATTAAAATAAAAATAGACACAATTAATTAGATTAATCAACAAAAACCACATTGACAACTCTAATTGGTTAAATTTGAACTCATTACATTAAGGCCTTAGTTTTCTCAACTCCTTCTATTAATTTATATCCATTTGTTTTTAATACTCAAACGAATCTCACAGACAATTAACATATATAGTAAACTAACAGTTTAAATTAGTTAGATTTAATGTCGAATTAATCTTTATTCACAGTCCATGCTGATTTTGTTGTTGTAGTCCATATTTTCTGGCGACAATCAGCAAATATAGCTTTGTCAGTATAATGAAAAACGTGAAATGCATAATAGCTTAAAATTTTCTTATCGGCAAAGTAAAATAACCAATAAAATGGCTATTAAAGACAGCTACAAAAATTTAATACGCCTCATTGACACAAGAGGCGCTGCAACACTGCATTATTAGAAATGTGCAAAAACAGAGTTGGTACAAAAATAGCTTTCCTCTATGTCTTCTTGCACCATCTGACTTCTCTATCTCTATACCTCTATCCCTTTATTAGTAGTAGGTATTCATTGTCTGAGTGTTACTTCTCTTTTAAGATTTTTAGTTTTACTAGTATAAAGCTTCTGGCTCTCACAAGTGTTATAACTTTAATAATAAGCAAAAGCCCTTTTGAAAAAATAATGTTTATGTTATGCAAAATTCTTTGAAAATTTTTCTATAATAAATTGTGTAACTTTTTGGAGTAAAAAAAAAATAAAATAATATTAGACAAACACCGTCAAATAGTAGGATGAAGCAGAAAGTTTAACGTTTTGTTAAAAGTTGCTTAAAACCAATTTCCTTTTGCTGGTTCGCATAATGTTTAGGGTATTAGATTTTTTGGAAAATTCCCAGAGTTTCAGAAACATAAAATCCTCAAAAGAAATTCTAAAAGTGATACCTGCTACGATGCAAGACCATTTGCACAAGACTGTGAATTGGGCTAATGTTTTATTCTAAAATGCAAAATACTGAACTGATTAGGAAATTATTCCTTGATTATAAATTGATATTATCAGAAAAATCTTGAGTTGAGGACCCAAAGACATTAAAAAGGAGCCAAATAATTAAAAGCTTTCTTTGAAGTATTATCGTTAAGATTTTTTTAAATATATTCTGCAGAAAATTTGGTGACAATTGATCCAAACGTACTCGTCCTATGACTTGAGAAAATGCGAGTGTTATCAAAAGTACGGAGAAGTGTATGGTGAAAAAAGACATATCGTGTAAATGGTTACATATTCACCATTTTCATGATGTATCGTCTTGCTCTTGAGCCAATTTAATTTGGACTCGGTGTAATATTGTAGTAAACGGCACTGAACATGTTCGATGTGCTTGAATACATGGACCTATCAAATACTGTAAATATAATGTTAATTGCTCCCTTCAATGTGATTTTGGAATCAGTCCCGTAACTATACAGAGATATTAACCTAAGCTTAACTGGTATTTATACTTTTGAAACATGAGTGGCCCTGTGGTTGAGTGGGTAGTGTGCAAGCCTGTCATGCGCGAGGTTGTCGGTTCAAATCTCCAAAAATTTTCTGCTTAAAGCACCCCATACACGATTCAATTCAATTCTCAATTCAGTCGGTTGTTGCATGTATGGCTTTGTCATCAATTGATTAGTTTGGCAATTGTCGAGTAGGTTGAAGAAAAATCAAAAGATTTTGATTTTTCATGTTGACTAGTAAATCTTTCAATTCTATTGTGCTGTGTGTGCTCGAGTTTCGTGATTAGGTGTCAAAATTTATGTTTTTAGCTTTATTTTGTATAGAAAAAGTTATGTATTTTTAAAATTGTATTTAATTAAATTGAATTTTAGATAAAAAAATTTAAAAAGTGATGAATGAATGCAATAGAAGTTTTAAATTTTTCAATTTGTAATTGTGAAAAAAATATAAATTTGGCAGTTGAATAAAAATCTTTCAATTCAGTTTATGAAGTGTGTGGCCAAGAACCAATTCAATTGAAAGACTCAATTCACAATTGAATTGAAACGTGTATGAGGTGCTTAAAAATAAATTATAATTTCATTTGTAATATTAAAAAAAAAATTATAAGTGACTAGTCCGCTTCATTGGAAGTGTTAGAACTCGGACTAGTCTCTATCACTTGGGGACCGGTTACGTGACTAGTATTGCGTCAGTTCAATTTCCTGCAGGGTATGCATTTACTCAAATTTGCATGAAAGTTTTTGTTAGAACTTTCCTTATTGGCAACCCTAGTTTAGCTTCAGCCAATTCTTTAAGATAAAAGTTTCTTTCAAGATTTGTGGTGGTTTCAACTGTAGTTGTCGTCTTTTGTGCAGTCAAGTAACCACCCCCCCCCCCCCCCAAAACCCTGTACATGCATTGTTTGTTTGTCTATTATTTCTTTTTATCTACCACAATACAAGTAAAACATTGCTGTTTAATTCGGCTGATTTCTTTGCTTGCATCCAACCACTTTTTAATACCAGTACCTATATTACTTATAGCCACTTCTTAAAAAATAGTTTTACTTCTGGTTTTTGCTCTTTATATGTCAATGCTTTTTGGATTCAGGCATAATGTGCTTGGTTTGACACCTTCCCACAAAACGCCACAGCATGTTTCTTATCTATTAGTTTCAGGTTGTTTCTGCCATTGGCTGTTTAAAATAAAATTTGAAAACATTTAAGTTGTCATTAATAATATTAAGAAAAGTTTGTGTGCTTTTATTACCTCTTTCGTATTAGAATACGTAACAAATTATATTTAAAATTAAATTTTAGTTTTTAAACAAGCTAAAACAGCGAACTAGAAAATGCGTTAAAAGAAATATTTAGGCACAACACTGTTTTTCAATTATTATATTCGTCCTTGATTGATTGGTGCAGTCATTTTCTTTATTTAAAAAAACCAAAACGATATTTTTTTATAATCAACTTTTTGATTGGTCCTTAAATTATATTCAATTATTATGTTAATTAAAAGAAATACATATCTGAGGCAATAAGTAAAAGATTTAATTGAATTTTGATAACTGACACATAGGAGACAAATCGATTGACGCAAGAATCATCAAAATCGTTCGGTTAATATAGTGCCTCAAAGGAACACACATACAAACCTAGACTAATGAACACAATACCCTTCTTTGCGTTTCGCAGTCGGGTAAAAAATATTTGATTTTTGAGGAGATAACTTTTTTTTTTGGCCACAGATATGTATATTTTGATATGTTCTGCAAATGCGAATTGTTATTAAAAACGAAAATGCGAATTGTTATTAAAAATGAGAACATTTTAAACATGAGTAAATGCCTAATTATTGTTCTACAAACTTACTCGATTTGGAAATACTCGAAATTAAGTTCGAATGAAATATATGAGTGACAAGATCAGCTGTTAATAAAAATAATCTTGAATGATTAATGAATGCTCGGAGTTTTTATACTGAGCTGCAGAAGAAATAGTGTTTTTAATCATCCAAGTAAAAAAAATGTTGGAGTATTTTTAAAACTAATTTTTCGCACGTAGATGTATGTTTCATTAGAGATTTCTTTGAATAATAGCACAACTGATTTAGTTTTAATACGAACATGAAAAAATGTTCATGTACGACATGTTTTGAGAATGGCATGGATAAGCTGTGGCCTGAAGAATCTAATGGGAACTTCCAAGAATTACCAATGGTTGGTTTTTAACAAGAAACCAGAATGGCGCATAAACTTTCACAACGAACTCAGCCAGTGCACTTCATATAAAAGATGGGGATTCGAGAGGATCTTGTTAGCCAGCGCACTATGCTACTCATAATAGCACCACGAGCTAACGATACAAATAAAACTGATCGCCTCGAACATTCCAGCCTTCTATCTTCACTGGCATTTCTCCCATTGGAATGCGTTCGAAATTTTTATTGACCTGACCATACGGAATAAGCAATAAAAGATGTCTAGTTGAATATTGCTTATATAATAAACTTGTAGCATAGTGTATGCAATTCTGAAGGCCTTCTCTGATACTGCCTGGCCAGATCCTGTTTCTTGCTTTCTGTTTGCAAAGCAAAGCTCTCATTATTTAGCAAAAGTTTAATCTTTTTCTGTGAGCTTTAATTTTCTGAAATTAGGGTGATACATTAGGGTAGTAGGAACTGAGATATGGTAGGTAAGTACTAGCACGGGATATTTGAGCGCAATGACTACTAAAGCAAAACATTGGTTTCCTCGAGACAAAAACATCAATTAGTCACACTTTAAGATTCGACTGTTAATGCCGAAGATATTGTTACGAAAATAGCCGTCGACAGGTTTAAGCAGCATTACACAAAAATATTCCAACAGGGTTAATGTAAGTGCTACGCGAAAATATTCCTACAGCGTCAAAGCAAAGAATAGTCTAGAATAGTAGCCAACAACTAAATAAGCATGCCTAGCTTGATTAAACGTAAACAAGCAAAAGCAACAACAACAAAAAGCGTCTGCTTATTAAGAAGATTCACATATTTACACACATACATACATGTTAATTCAAACGAAAAGCAAAAGATAAACATCCACCGTGTATTGCTTACTTAATGATGTACACACGTATGCATGTACACATGTACCATTTGGTAACTGAACTTAATTAGGCAGCATATAAGATGATAATGATCGTCTAGACATTGCTTGAAACTTCTAGTGGAATTTGTGTTGTTAATGAGTTAGTTAGTTGCAGTTGTGAGTCAGTTACGAAAAAGTCAGTCGCGAACAAGTCAGTCATTTGCAAGTAAACAAGTCAGTTGATAATTAAGTTGTGAATTAATAATAGTCTGCGATACAGTGGTGAGTTGATATTTGAGAGCAGTCTGTGCTTTACACGTGAGTTGGAAAAAGGAGAAACTATAGGACAGTCTATAGTGACAGCAAAGTCTGTCGAGGAATTGAGATTATAGTGGAGTCTATCGTGTCGACTGGAGTAAAGGGAACAGCGCAGCGAATAGACGTGTGTAAGGGTGTAAGTAAAGCCAGTGAGTCTTTATTGGTGTATCAACTGTGAGTGTCGGCAGAGCGAGTCTCGTAAGTGACGAGCAGCAGACAAAGAGGTGTCACGTGAATACTTGCGCAGCCAGCTTCCTCGCTGCGTAAACTACAGCGAGGAAGGCGTAGTGGTAACCAGTTGTGAATATTTGTGTGTAACTTATTAGTTTAAGTTGTATTAGTGTATTTAAGCTCTTGAGTAATTTAGTGTAAATGTATTTGTAAATAAAACTTGTATCATTCTTAACCCTAATTAATACACTCGGCTCTTGTATTCATTTGCAAATCTTCGGGTCCACGGAAAAGCGTTTTTATAGAGAGAAAAACTTAACAATATTATGAAAAATGTATTTTGAAGACCCGTAAATTCGGCAAAAAAAATTATTTTTTTTTTAAACTGCCTTGCAACAATACTTTATATCCGGTGGTGTACGGCGAACTTTTTTTTACGAAGCATCCTAATGCTCATTCATGCTAATAACTATTTAAAAGTGTAATATTGAAAAAAAGGCTGTGAATTCAAAATGACCCACCCAATATGATGAGTATTTTTGTAAATTTTTTATTTTAAAATAAGCCACATTAGAACATAAAAACTGCTGTATAAAATACCAAATAATTGGGGCAATCTCATAACCGTAATGTTATTTTTATTACCAAAAATGATTTTGCACTGTAATCACTAGAGCGTAAATTTTCGTTACTATTTGCCAAATGAAAACTTATCGATCAACATCAATATGTGTACACATTTCAAAATTTGTTTACATACATTTCCACAGAATTCTGGTTTTATTTTCGAATATGTGCTGTGAGTTTTTCATCAGTTTTTTTTTTTTTTTTTTTTTTTGTTAAGTGAATAGTTTTACTCTGTACCTAACAAATGTTTACAAGAAAAAGTGAAAATGTGGAGATAAACAGAAAGTATCAACAAAAAAAAAAAATGCTTTCTACTAACTATCGACCATCACATCATTTCGTTTCTCATTTTCCTTATTTTTTCAACATTTTCCACAGAAGCACAAAGGCTTTGGTTAAATTTTATATTCTGTAATTGAAGCAGGAGTATTTGTGTTTAGCCAAATTTCATTGCGTATTTTTTTTCAACCCAAAGTAAAGCATTTCAGTTGTAAATGTTTGCAAAAAGCAACAATAGCAAATAGACTGGAAATGTATTATCTAATGTTGGCAATACTTTAGCAGGACTTAAATTAAAAGAAAGATGTGTAGGATTCTTTGCTATTTTCCTGTTATAGAATCGATTAAATAAAATATCTAAGGAACGATTTATTAAAGGTTTCTTTAGTTACTTACACACTTTATCAATAACTTAAAAAACAAACCTTATAAATATTCGATACTATTTTAACAAAGACTTAAATTATTATTATTAAAAAAATATAGTCCGCATTATTTAAATTTCCTGGTCGTCGTACATAGCGATTTTATAAAATAAGAATTCTGTTCTTATGTGTATTTTTATCTTAGATGTAGAATATTTTTCCTTAAAAAAATTATTTTCTAAATGATTGAAACAAATACTCATTCACAAAAGAATATTTAATAAAATTAAATTTCTTTCATCTCTTGTCAATGTTACTTTGTTAATGATAATCTCTTGCACCAAGATAACAAAATATTTAAAATTGTTTAACACAAGAAGCGGATATTTTCTGGTAACATTTACATTTTCATTATGATGATTGAGTCGAGTAAATATAATGTTTTAAAAAGAAAAACTTAAAGAATAAAAAAGAACATCATTGCTATTAATTTTTTTTATATACATAGCTGGCATTTTCGTTAGAATGAAAACAGGAAACAACAAAAATTAAATATTTGTTTGCTTATGATTTGTGACAATGTTAATTGGCTCATGTTGACTTTTTTCTGTCGTTTTACAAGAAAAACCTTTCAAAGCTTTATTTTGTAATACAATTTTAAAAAATATTAAATAATTTTAAAATACGAATTTTCTGCTTGATTATGATGAATTACAGATTTACATTGAATTAAATAAAAAAAAAAATTATATAAATAAAACTATTTCTGATAGAATATCCATCAAAATGAGGACTATTAGCTTATTTCACAGATGTATTCTGAGCCAAAGATTGGGTATTTTTTAAAGTAAATATTTATGGTTAATAAAATTTAAATATCTGGGCGCACGGTAGTGCACCAGGCCAAGTTCTGGCCAATGCATGCAGTGTGTATATTTACACGAAGCCATTCGTGCTGTTTTTACACCCGTCATAACTTTGTTCCCTGCAATTGTAAAATTATAGCATTTAAATCATAATTAAAATAAATTCATATAACCTCACAAGCGAAGTTTGAAAGTTTTACAATAAAAGGTTCCGGAGATATAAAGGTGCAAAAAGTGCATATTTTAAGACACATACTCACTGACACACTCATCAAATTGATGAAGCACTTCCGCTATCGCTAGAGAACTAAAATTTGGTATACGAGTAGACCTAGGTGAGCAATGAATCAGAAATTTGAAAACACGGAAATTTTAGCCAGGGGGCGGGGCTACACCCACAAAAATTAAAATTTGTGCTAGTTAGCTGAAATTTGATACATAGCTAGGTCTAGGTGAGCACTAAAATAAAAAAAATTGAAGACCTGGAAATTTTGGCCAGGAGGGCGGGGCTACGCCCATAAAAGTCAGAATTACAAAGGCTAATATAAGGCGGTTAAAAGAAGCTGTTTTATTTAAATTTTGCATGCATACTGCGATAATGCAGGGCTATAAATTTTTTGTTAAAAAAGTGTGCGGTGACACGCCCATATAATTTAAACCCCATTATCGTGTACTACGGTTCAGCATATTAGATATACTATTTATGTGGGTATTATTATCCGTTTGCAACGAAACTTGACACGAATAATAAGCACTGGCCGAAAAAATCTTAAATTTGGGAAAGTGGGCGGGGTTACGCCCATAAATTGAAAAGCTGAAATTAGATACACAAGTAGGTCTAGGTGAGAAACCAACTAGAAGAATCTGGAAATACGGAAATTTTAGTTAAAGGGGCGGGGCTGCGCCCATAAATATTAAAAATTAAAAGTTGAGTTAAGGAGCTGAAATTTGATACACAAATAGGTCTAGGTGAGCAAAAAACTAGAAAAATCTGAAAACCCAAAAAAGTTTATCAGAATGGGCGCGGCCACGCTAATACTTTTTGGTACTAAAACCTTAATATATAGCTTTAACTCAAACTAATTTAGTGAAACCTTGCATGCCCGTGTCACGTATACAGTACTTTAAACTATCACCTTAAAAAGTCATTTGTTGTGTTTAATCTACTTCAGTCTAGCATATTTTACTAGAAAATTAGCATGAGTTGTAAGCGCTGCTCACACCAAAATTGTGAGTTGAAAATAGTGGGAGGGATAGTGCTCATAAAATTTAATTCTCGCTAGAGAGCTGAAATTTTATACATAAGTAAGTGTAGAGTAATCCAATAGGAAAATTATAAAACCAAGAAGTTTTTTCCGGTATGCGGGGTCACGCCCTTAAAACTCTAGACTGAAATTAGATACACAAATAAATCTAGATCAGAGGTCACTAAGATAAATCTAAAAAACCTGAAGTTTCAACCAGAGAGCGGTAACAAGCACTTTAAATTCAAAATTAAGATAAATTTTATTGAATGAAGCCTTTCATACACATTGCACTTATCCAAAATAAAAAATTCCTATTTTTAAAAGTAGCCGTGACTTCAAACATAAATCTTAACTTTTTCTTTCAGGTACTTTGGCTTAGAAGTTTTTAATATAATACTCAGGTATTTCCTTTTAATACCAAACTTTTTAATACCAAACTTTGCATGAACCATAAACACTAGAAGATATAAAAGTCAGCGAGGCCAGGCCCATAAGAATTTTACATAATATTATACTATAGGGAGCTGACATTTTGTAGACAAATAGTAATTAATTTACTCAATGAGAAAATCCAAAAATTAAGGCACCAGCTCCCCTATTGAAACTTTGCATGCACATTGGGCATATGCTTATGATATATGTACTTTGGCTAATCAGAATTTAATATGTAAATTTATTGAGAAAAAAGACGGGATCACATCCACTAAAATCTACGCTGTATTTAACATGTTTCCTTCCAGAGGAGTCTTACCAAATTGCGTACACACTAGCGACCCGTTGTAATGACGCAATAGTGCATTTTAAAGGTCTACTATTCAACACCAATCACGCTCTAACCCATTATTTTATGTAACTATGCCATTTTCAACTGGCACAGCGATCATTAATAGAAATAAGATACACTAGAAAGGTTAAGTTTTAAAAGTGTTATTGTAGAAAATTTTTCAAAAAGTAGTCAGGTCCTCACAAAAACATAAATGTGAAAAAAGGCCAAGTTCCTTTCCAAAATTTGGGTCATTAAAAGTAGTGTGATATAAATTTTGACCAAGTTCTTGTTTAGCACTATACTTAACACTGAAATATTCTATGCATTATATAAATTTGTAATCGTAAAGGTGTCATATAATTTCTAGATAGTCTGCTTTTTGGCAATATTTTTACCTTTCTAAAAAGAGAGAATAGTGCGTATTTGTTTGTTTCTTTCTATTGGAAAAAATGTTGTCAAGTAAGCAGACTATCTAGAAATTATATGACACCCTTACGATTACAAATTAATATAATGCATAGCATATTTCTGTATTAGGTATTGTGCTAAACAAGCACTTGGTCAAAATTTATATCTCACTACTTTTAATGGCCCAAATTTTGGAAAGGAACTTGACCTTTTTTCACATTTATGTTTTTGTGAGGATTGTTTTTAAAAAAAAAATCTGAAACCCCAACTGCGACCATCTTTGAATCCTTAAATATCCTAAATGCTCATTCAAAATCATAAGAAAAACCCAAAGATGATTTCAAAATACGTGCCGAATGATACCCAATTTGATATAGTTCGCCGGCTATTCTTTTTTGAATTTACAAAATGGCGTCTGTTGAGCGCCTTGTTGAGTTTTTGAACACACATATACAGATACATACATACATAGGCTGATAAACAGCCTATCGTCACGCAGGCGGGTAAAATAGTTTATTTTTATATAAAAAAAGAAACTAGCACCACTGTGTTCATACAAGGCAACTCTGCCAAGGAATATGTTAGCAGGTTATTAAAAGCATATGCTAATTGAATTTATATGATTTGAAAATGTATATTTCATATTAGAAGCAAGTTTTATTTTCTTAAATCGAATAACCAGTGAAGTAAGAAACATTTGAATATTTTCTGATATTAAACATTGCCTTAGTTTTTTTAAAGTACTACTAGGGCCTAATTTACCCTCATTAGTTAATTATTAGTAAACTAAAATGATTACTAGTGTTTAGCTAATACTTCATATTCACAATGTATTGTTTAACAAGAGTTTTTAATATGAACAAAGAATAGCAGCCCTTTCAAACTATTAAGTTTCAGTATTGGCAACTATGCTATAGCATATGCTTTTGTTTACTTTCTTTTTATTCGGGGTATTCACGACCAGTGTCTTAAGTGCTATAATGTCTTAGGCTCAAATTCACAGTCTTTAGTTAACTAATAAAGGTGATTTAACCAATGAAATTTATAAGACAAATTGTTAGTTAAACCACCGGCGTTAGTTAACTAAAGACTGTGAATTTGGCCCTTAGTGTTTTAACATAGATTAAAAAATTGTTATTGTGGCTCAAACAAAAAAGTTATAAAATAATGACATTTCCTGAACTATGTTTATGGCCCAGCACTTACAATGTAATGAGTGATACTTGTTTATCTAATTATTTTATGTACATAATAATGACTGTCCTGTAATGAATAAAATAACAACTTATTTATATCATTACATGAAAGTACTTGTTGTAGTACTTTGCTATTAATAATGAAATACATATTTATATCTACAGAAAAATTAATTGATCGTGAAAATGAACATCGAAAACAATAAAATATAACTTTGGTTTCCTACAGTTTTTGTTATTATATATAAATATTTTCGCATTTTCTCCAATGTACATATTTACATATTTTCTTTGTAAGATTATCATTTAAACAATCCCAAAAAAGTACAAGTTTTATAATTTTGTTACAAAATTTTACTTATTTTAATTATAAAAAATTGCCAATTAATTTGGAATAATTTTAGGAAAAAATTAATCTACAAAATTGTGCATATTTGTAAGCAAAAAATAACCCAAGAAATTTTGAATACTTTTAGGCAATCAGTAATCTATTAACTTTTCAATACTTGTAGGCAAAAAGTATATAGTACTATATTACTTACGACTGGGGAGTACATACACTTTTTAGCATTCTAGTAGGCAAAGTTTTTTGCTGGGTGCTTTGTCAGAACTACACGAGAAAATTTGGAAAATAAATTGAGAAACTCAGTAAGTACTGTACAAAGGTTTTAAGCCGAAAATACAAATAAGTACAATATTTTTAGTTGTAAATTAAGTGAGCAACCCAGCAGTAAAATTTTTCCATTTCATTACTTTAAAAAATGTTAATTTGTGAGTATCATTTGAATACCCCAATTATTGAAAACAAGTGCGCGATTAGCATACTTTACCGCTCAAGATATTGAATTAGTGATGAAATTGGTTCGGGAAAACCGAAATATAATAGAAACAAGTAAGAGTGCTATATTCGGCTGTGCCGAATCTTATATACCCTTTACCAAAGTGCGTGTATGTAGTATAGATATACATACATAAGCATATACATAAAGTATAAACAAAAAGATAAAAATAATTTGAGCTAGTTACTTTTATGTACAAAAAAAATTAATTTTCAAACCCTAGAATCATCATATTAGATTTTTCTGATTCCTTATATTAATCTGGTAGTTCCTAAAAAATATAGAAATTGTGTTAAGTGAAAAAATAAAATTAAAAAAAATATTTTATTTAGTTACTTTAATATCCAGAAAAAAACGTTCAAAGTGTCCAGCTCTGGAGCTGTGGTTTTTATTTTTATAATTTTCTTCACAAAACTTTTCTATCCAAAACGTAAAATATATATAATTTGTAAAGGAAAAAATAAAAATTAATTAGACTTAGTTACTTTTCTATATCACAAAAAGTGTAAATTTCCCAACCCTGCATTCAAACTTTTTGATTTTTCTGATTTCTTACACCAATCTCTTTCATTTAAGAATTTAAGATATGTTTAATTTATAAAAAAAAGGAAAAACTTCTTTTAGTAAGTTATTTTTGTATAAAAAAAGGTAAAGTTTTCCAACCTGGGAAACGTGTTTTAAATTTTTTTAAATTGAAATACCAATTTTATTCGTACTCAAGCATAAAATAAGTTTATTTAATAAAAAAAATAAAAATTAATTTTCGGTAGTTAGTTTTTTATATCACAAAGAGTGTAAGCTTCCCAACCCTGGAATCCTCCTTTTTGATTTTTCTGACTTCTTATACCAATCTTTTTTTAAGAATATAAGACATGTTTAATTTATAGCAAAAAAGAAAAAATTTGTTTGAGTAAGTTACTTTTGTATAAAAAATAAGGTTTTCCAACCCTCGAAACGTCGTTTTAATTTTTTTAATATTTCTTATTTTGAAATACCAAATTCATTCGTAGTGAGGTATAAAATAAGAATATTTTATAAAAAAAAATAAAAATTAGTTTTCGGTAGCTAATTTTTTATATCACAAAAAGTGTGGGTTTTCCAACACTGAAATCAAACTTTTTGATTTTTCTGATTTCGTATACTAATCTCTTTCTTTTAAGAATATAAGATATCTTTAATTTACTTTTGTATAAAAAAGGTAAGGTTTACCAACCCCGGAAACGTGTTTTAAACTTTTTTAAATTGAAATATCAATTTTATTCATACTAAAGTATAAAATAATTTTATTTATTTAAAAAAAAATTTAAATTAGTTTTTGGTAGTTAATTTTTTATTTCACAAAAATAGTAAGTTTCCCAACCCTGGGATCATTCTTTTTAATTTTTCTGATTTCTGACACCAATCTCTTTCTTTTAAGAATGTAAGATATCTTTAATTTATAAAGAAAAAGAAAAAATTTTCTTAAGTTACTTTTGTGTAAAAAAGTTAGAGTTTACCAACCCTGGAAACATCTTTTTAATTTTTTGAAGTTTAATTTTTAATTTAAAATACCAATTTTATTCGTACTAAAGTATACAATAAGTTTATTTAATAATAATAATAATAAAAATTCATTATCGGTAGTTAATTTTTTATATCACAAAAAGTTTCAGTTTCCCAACCCTATAATCATCCTTTTTGGTTTTTCTGATTTCTTACACCAATCTTTTTCTTTTAAGAATATAAGGTATGTTTAATTTATAAAGAAAATGAAAAATTTGTTTTAGTAAGTTACTTTTGTATAAGAAAAAAGTTAAAGTTTTGCAACCCTGGAAACGTCTTTTTAAATATTTTTAAATTTTTTTCATTTGAAATACCAATTTTATTCGTGGTGAAGTATAAAAAAAGTTTTTTTAATAAAAATAAATAAAAAATTAGTTTACGGTAGTTAATTTTATATATTTCAAAAACTGCAGGTTTCCAATCCTGGAATCATCCTTTTTGTTTTTCTGATTTCTTACATCAATCTCTGTCCTCTAAGAACACAATATATGTTTAATTTGTAGAAAAAAAGGAAAAATTTGTTTATGTAAGAAAGAAATTAAAGTGTTCCAACCCTGGAAACGTCTTTTTGATTTCTTAATTTTTTTTAAATTTTTTTAGTGTGAAATAACAATTTTATTCATACTGAAGTATAAAATAAGTTTATTTAATAAAAAAATAATAATAACTAGTTTTCGCTGTTAGCTAGCTTATGGCTATGAACTTGGGCCTAAGTCATTAATGCATGTCTAGTAAATGAATTTGTTTGATGATGTGCAAACTATATTATTTTTAAATTTTCTTGTTGTACTGTAAAATTGTATAGAATAAAAGCTCTATATATAAATATATTGCTTTCTTGAGAATCATAATGGGTGTTTTTTATTGAGGTATAGAACTTTAAGTTGGCATCACTTTTTTAACTGGCGGCCATTTTGTCAGCTGTCAAGTGATTAATATTTAGTTTGGTTTGCCATTTTATCATGAACAGGCAAAAGAACAACGCTTGCAAATCGTGCAAATTTATTTCGAAAATAATGGTTCAGTTCGCGAAGTTTACCGCAAGCTCCGTCCATTTTATGGTCGACATAATCGTCCATCAGAGCAATTAATTCGGTTAACCATGGATCGTTTTCGCACTACGTTTACTCTATGTGATAATACGCATCCGCAGAGACGTCGAACAGTGCGCACCGAAGAAACAATTGCCGCTGTAGAGCAAAGTGTTGAAGAGGACCCGAATGAATCGATTCGCCACCGTGCACAGCAATTGGAGCTTTGTCCATCAACTTTATGGAAGATTTTGCGCAAAGATCTTGGCTTGTTACCTTACAAGATCCAGCTTGTGCAAGAATTAAAGCCACGAGACCATGCAATGCGTCGTGATTTTGGTGTATGGGCCGAAAATGAGATTGATCTCGATGCTGATTTTCATCGCAAAATTTTGTTCAGTGATGAGGCTCATTTTTGGTTGAATGGCTACGTCAACAAGCAAAATTGCCGCATTTGGAGTGAAGAGAATCCACATGAGACCCTTGAGACGCCATTACATCCACAAAAACTGACTGTTTGGTGTGCTCTATGGGCTGGTGGAGTCATTGGGCCATACTTCTTCCGAAATAATGCTGGATAGTCAGTTACCGTTAATGGAGACCGGTATAGAGCCATGATAACCGACTATTTTGTTCCCGAATTGGATGGCATGAATGTGGATGAGTTGTGGTTCCAACAAGATGGCGCTACATGCCACACAGCGCACGTCACAATCGATTTATTGAAGGAAACATTCGATGAGCGCATAATTTCGCGGAATGGACCTGTCAATTGGCCACCAAGATCGTGTGATTTGACACCATTGGATTATTTTCTTTGGGGATATGTGAAGTCGCTCGTCTACGCCAACAAACCAGAAACGTTAGGGGACTTGGAAGCCAACATTCGTGGCGTTATTGCCAACATACGGCCCCATATGCTCGAAAAAGTGGTTGAAAATTGGACCTGTAGAATTGGCTTTATTCGAGCCAGCCGCGGCGGCCACATGCCCGAAATCATATTTAAACATTAATGGCATAAAATTATCCTTCCAATAAAGCCAAATTGATGGACATTAAAACGATTTTCTTGTGTTTTATTTCAATTCGAAGTTCTATACCTCTAAAAAAACACCCGTTATTATTGCTAGCTGGGAGAATAGTGATACCAAATAAGCTAGGTGAAGATGTGTTGATTTTGTCATTAAAAAATCTTTCAGGAAATACATAATTATTAGACTAAAATTAACAGAAAGGACCGACGTAGGACGCGTTTACTCTTAGTTGGCAAAATTATCCCAGACGACATCGTTTTCTAAAGACATTTTAAGAGAAGGTGGGCGAAACGATGAGCGACTTGTAATAGCCAAACGGGTCTAAAAAATAAACGAAAGCATATAAAACTTGAGAAATTGTCGCTTGTGTAGTCGTAGACGATATGGTGGTGGAAATTGTCGCTTGTATGGTCATTTGTTCGAAAATTTCATCAACGATTTTGGCGATATGTCTTCCACGATTTTCTAATGTCTTCTCTTGTCTTGTCTTATCTTTTCTTGTCCATTATGTGTGGTTGATGTACATTTCACTCCCTTATACATAATTTTAATTTTAAGTAGCATGCTAGACTGGTTTTGAATCCAACACCTTCTATTTTTACTTGAACAAGTTTAGTAACAAAACTGGAATTATAATAATTTCATTTTTTTTTTTTTGTATTTGTTAATCATACAATTAGAGTTTTAGTGTCCGAACAATACAACAAAGAAAAAAATCTTCTAGAAACACCTCGACGGTCCCATTCCAAAACATGCTAAGTCGACATAACATGTTATGCTGGGAGTAGCATTTCTGAATTCATCGTTTATTACTTTAATTATGTAAAATTTTGATATTAATCGGACTATGTCGATATGAGCATAGTGCATATAAATCTAAAATTTTTATGTTTAGTTGTTACTGTTTTATATTATCATCTGTTTTATTTTATAATCTGTCGCCCCTCAACTAAATCAGTTTTTCACTTTTTTGTTGTTATTTTTATTCGTGTGAATTGAATATTTATTAAGTCAAATGAGCAAAAGTTAATTCAATAAATTTAATTTTATCGTAAAATATTCATGTAAATAAATTTGACAGCAATATGTACGATACGTGGTATATGTATATAGTTGCATTACCCTGCAGGAGAATAGGCGAAAATTGTCTAAAAGCTACTAGTAATTATAATTACTAGAATAGCAAAAACTAGTGCAAAATGGGTTAAAGTTGTTGTGTAAAATTACTAGTGCTGATGAGTAGTAGTATATGAAGTAGTTCTAAGGCACCACATTGCAAAATAAATTTTAACTGTCTAACAGAGCTCTTGCACTGTATGAAAATTGGTATCATATAATTACTAAAATTTTAGCTTGATCTAAAAATAATTATAATTAAACAATTATAATTACCCTTTTGTATTTCTGAATTTTGATAAATAATTGCAAATTTTAACTAGCAGTTATCACTGGGTAACAAAGGAATACAACCACCAATTTTATAGAATTTTTCTTTACAAAAGAAATGGTAATAAACTAGTCTTAAACTAGTACCAATGGTACTAGTAGTTTTCTAAGCACACTCAATGCTAATTTGAGCATTAAGATAGTATAGGAAGGTTTACAGTTGGGAACTAGTGGTGGTGATATCTGTACTACTAAAATACTAGTTGGACACTAGTTCGTTCTCCTGCATGGTAGTTATATACATATGTATGTATATAATATGCATGTATATATTATATTATGCATAATTGTATAAAACACTTACATTGACTTTAAAAACATTGATGGAGAGCTGATTTTAAAAGAGCGCTAAATGCAAAATGGGTGGAATGAATTTTCAATTGATTTTTGACACAACTACAACAAAAAATTAATTATTTTTATTTTATTTTACTATAGCCAATATTGAGTTATATGTTGGATAGAAAAATTATAAAAGTGAAAATATTGTTTAAGATTAAAATTAGCTCCAACTAAATAGAAATTTTTATTTCACATCGATGGGAAAAACGGACATGCCAAAAAAATTCGCAATTCAAAATTCATTCAAAAACAACAACAAAAAATGACAAACACTACAAAATAGTTGATTTAACCTACAGACAGCTTCTAAAACCAAAAAAATTTGCTTCTTCGACTGTGACTGTTTGTTTTGCTTTTACTAGCGAAACTAACCAAACACAACAACAACAAAGAAAATTCATACTTTTAAAACCGTCGACTGTTGAAAGTACTGCGCAATTGTTCATAATTTATTTTCTGCTTCGACTGCAACTGTTGGTTATTTTCACAAGCACAAGCGAAAGCATTGGTTCATTTTAAACAGTTAGAAAAAGCCAGAGCAGCGAAAAATAAAAATTTACGACTTTTGCTACTTCGACTTAAGTCTTTTAAACACTGATTTTAAGTACCCGATAAGCTTTATTTCGGTTTTAAGCGATTTTTTTGTTTTGGCGCTTATTCTTCATTTTGGTGCTATTTTCGATTTTGGGATTTTTCAGTTTTTGGGTTTATTTTATATTTAGAGATATTTTTTAATTTTTGGCGCTTTTTTGCGTTTTGGAGTTTTTTTTCGGTTTGCGGCGATTTTTTCGTTTAGACGATTTTTTTTTTAGTTTAGGATTTTTTAGTTAAAGAGTTATTGGTAGTTTCATGACTTTGTGTCTTAAGGCAGAATTAGTTTGTACATTCTGTTCTGTTCTGAGTCAGCTATTTTGCTTCTGTTCAGTTGAAAATCTGTATGTGTGGTTAATTTTAATGTTAAGTGACAGCCAGAAGTGTGCATGTATTAGTGTTTTGTGATGTTTTATATATAAGTGTAATCAATTCTATAGGTTGCCAGCTGATTTTTTCACAGAAAAATTAATTGCAAAATATTTTGTACAGAAAAACAACGCAGAACGGCAACGAAAAAACTAATGAGGGCTTTACGGGTTTCAAGATATAGCAAGTGGGCAAAATAATATAGTTAGAATAACATTACTGATTGAATACTATTTGATTTTAATTTTTTAAATTTTAGTGATAATTGGTGTAGTCTGCATATAAATACACTTACTTTACACATTTCAATATGTTACGTTGCTCACTGTGGAACACCCTATAATTTTTAACTGTCATATATTTGTTGTTGTAAAGGCTAAAGGTTTACATATTCTGTAAAATTTGCAGATCCTTAGCTATTACAGTTCTCAAGAAAACAGCCTGTGACCGACAGACGGACGGATGAACATCATAGCGAAAACAATAGGTTTCTTTTTCACCTTTGCTGTACGCAACCCTAAAAATCATCTGTTTTCTAGCATTTTCGACAAGTTCAAATTACACCGAAAAATAAAAAAATACTGTGTTTTACAGACAGGCACAAAATCGAAGTGTAATATTAAAACATATCCGTCCAGTATATTCAAAAAAAATTTTTACTTAAATATTTTTCATGTTTAAAATTTTTTTTATTACAGGTTTTTAGTTTACATTTTTTTTAGCAAACAAGTTTTTTGAATTTTCAATTTATTGCGTCTTTATTAAAATTAAGTTTTAAATTTCAATTCTCGTATAGTAAAATATATAGAAATCTCACATTTCTGATTGAAAAATTTTGTTAAGATATATGGAACGCTCATGAGGACTACCCTAATGCACACAACGAATAAAATACAAATACACGTGTGCTTATAGCTGTGTTAGTTTTTATATTTTTTCTGTTAATAAACTGCGGATTTTATTTTATATTATTATTATTATTTTTTTTTTTTGCTTCTTCACTGCATTTAATTTTTGCTGTCCGTATGAAATCTACTAATCCCTGTGGCATCTTTTATTTCATTATACGTACATAATAAAACAAAAATAATGATAATACTATTAATAATACTTACATACATATTAAATATGAATGCTTGTTTGTGAGCGCTTACACAAATGGTGATAAAATGTATTTTATCATAACTTAAGTACAACGACCATATGCAGCACATGTCTTTGACATATGACATTATAATTAAATAAAAAAAATTATTATTCATTGAATTAAAAAAGAAAATTTATATTTATGTATATCTAAAGAGAAAACAATTTTTTTAATGTTAAACATACATAAATGTTGGTGGCAAATAAACATCGCATCATAATTTTTTAATAAAAGTTTTTTTTACACTCTTTGAAATAATAATTTTAAAGGAGGAAAATTTAAAACCAAATTGTTTAAAGGTAAATAAATTCAGTGAAGTGCGACTTTGACCCTCGCACGAAGGGTTCCTTCCGTACGGACGCTAGATATGTAATTCAATACGAACTTTAGCCTATATAAAAAATAGTTTTGGCTTTTTTCGGTTTTTGCGTTTTTTCGGTTTTTGGCGCTTTTTAGTTTTGACATTTTTCCCCTCGTTTTGTCGATTTATTCGTTTTTTGGCGTTTTATTTTCATTTTGGCGATTTTTTTCATTTTGGCGATTTTTTTTCATATAGGAGATTTTTTAGTTTTGGAGCTCTTTTCGCGGTTTCGCATTTTTTCGATTTTTTCAATTTTGTGATTTTTTTTTTATTTTGGCTATTTTTTTAATTTTGGCGATTTGTTTTTCATTTAGGCGATTTTTTGTTTTGGCGCCTTTTTTTCGCGCTTTGGCGATTTTTTTTCGATTTTTGGTGTTTTTTCAATGTAACGATTTATTTTTCATTTTTGCAATTATTTTCATTTTGGCGATTTTTTTCATTTAGGCGATTTTTTTCGGGTTTTGGGGATCTTTTGTTTAATTTGGCGATTTATTTCATTTTGGCGATTTTTTTAATTTGGGGGATTTTTTTTAGTTTTGGGCCATTTTCGCGTTTTGGCGTTTTTTCGGTTTTTGGAGTTTTTTTCATTTTTGGCAAATTTTATTATTTTGTCGATTTTTTCGGTTTTGCCGATTTATTTTAGTGTTAGAAATTTTTTTAATTTGGTGCTTTTTTCATTTTAGCGATTTTTTTTTTTTTGGTTTTTGGCGATTTATTTTTGGTTTGGCCCTGTGGCTGAGTGGTAGCGATGCTAGCCTCTCAGTCTAGAGGTCCTGGGTTCGATTCCCACCATAGACCCTGGGTGTTTTTCGCAGACAAGCTAATCGCATTGGTAATTGTGTTTGTGTTTTTCTTTAAGAAAAAAAAAAAAAACTCCGGCAACTTTGTGTTGTTATTAAATGGCGGCACATGAAAAAATTATCTGATAAACAAGTAATTGCTTAAAAAATATTAAATTATTTAGAATAAAATTTGTTGTTTAAAAATAGTGAAGCAAATAAAAAACATAATTGTTCCAATGTTCTTACAAACACAACAATTTACTGACAAAACGTCAACCCTTAAGATCTCAAATATAATGTGAACGGTTTTTTTTTTAGAAAACTCGTCTCAAACGTGTTTAAAAACATAAGTGTGAACATAGTATAAAAAAATTATAAATAAAAAAGTTTACGCCTTATTAAGAAATTAATTAATGGTTAGTTGTCAAAAAGGTATTATATGTATATATCAACTCCAAACTAACAGCTGTTAATCTCAGTTGCCATATTGGCAACCACAAAACTTTTAGTTGCTGCATAGTTTTTAGGGTTCCGTACACCAAAGGTGAAAAAAATCCTATTGTTTTCGCAACACTGTCCTTCTCTCTCTGTCTGTAAGTCACAGGCTATTTTATCGAGAACCGTAAAAGCTACGGACATGAAATTTGGACATGGTACATAGACAACAAATACAAGAGATTTAAAGAGCAAAGGGTTTTCCAAAGCTAGCAAAGAAAAATGTTAAAATCCCATATAATATACATACAATTATATGTTTAACTTGAAATTTGTAAAGTTAGTAGTCTTTATACAGACCACAACAATTAACACTAACATTGAAAAAATCTTAATTAAAGGGTGTTCTATCAGTTAATGTAATTTTGACAACTTGCTGTATATTGGAAACCGTAAGAGGAAAACTATTGAAATTTGCAAAAACGGTAAAACTAAAAAAATCCAAAATTATAAAATTGCCAAACCGAAAAAAAATCGCTTAAAACCGAAAAAATCTCCAAAACGAAATAGGTTCAAACTAAAAAATTTCGCAAAAATTAAAAAAATTACCAAAAATTAAAAAAAAAATGCAAAAATTAAAAAAAAAATCACCAAAATGTAAAAAACGCCAAAAACTGAAAAAATCGCCAAAACGAGAAAATTGCGCAAAAGCCCAAAAAAATCACTAAAACCGAAAAAAAACGAAAATTAAAAAAACGCCCAAAGCCGAGAAATTTCCAAAAACGAAAAAATGCCAAAACTAAATATTATATTGGCTAAAGTTCGTATACTACTACATATCTAGTGTCCGTAGGGAATCCTTCGTGCGCAAGTCAAAGTCGCACTTTACTGAATTTTTATTTATTAATGATATTAATTAATTACTATTAATATTAATGAATTTATGATAATAAGAATATCAAAATTAAGTTAAACTACTTCTTATATATCGAGCCATAACCGCTAAAATACCTTAAGCGACACATTTTTTGGACCTCATTTTCTTTACGAAAATCGACTATTTACGATCGAAAATTGTGGATTTTTGTCAAAAATTGAGGTTCGAAAATTATGTCGCTTAAGCTATTTTGGCGGTAATGGCACGATATGATGATTTACAATCCTATTTTGATTTTCGATTACGGTCTCGCATTCTCACAAAAAGTGTCCTGAAGAAATACTGAATCGAATAAAAAAGTAGAAGAGTATTTGTAAACCAGCTATTTATTTTGATATAAAATAGGAACAGAAAAAAATAAGCAATTTTGCACATTTTTAAACAGAAATTTAAATTTAGTGAAAAAACAGTGATTTAATAATTAAAACAAATTATAATTAACTATTGTTTAAACTTTGATTAAATAAATAATAAGTTTGGTACTGAAACACCAAAAAAAAGCCAAGAAGATAAGCAAGAGGTTTTTGTAGGAGAAACGTTCCAGTGTGAAGAATCCTGTCTCGCCAAAGATGATATTTTCATATTTTTTTATAAAAATAAATTTTCTTTGTTTTAACTTCATATAATCCACAGACAATATCGTCCTTCGTTTCTGTTGCTTTTTATTTGTAATAAATTGAATAAAAATAATATTTCAGTAAAAAAAAAAAAATATTGTGTATATCGTTAATTACATTTAGCACTTAAGAATATAATATAGAAATTATTTGACACCCTTACGATTACAAATTTAAATTTTTTTAAAAAGTTTTATCTCACTACTTTTGATGGCCGAAATTTTGGAAAGGAATTTTCCCAAGAAAAATCCAATTTTATTTTAAAGTGGGCAACAAAAATATTTGACATAATCTTGTGACGCTAAAAATAGTACTTTCTTCTAACTATAATTAATTAATTTATACAAACAGATATCTACTAATGTCTAGATAATCGTATCGTACATACAAAAAATTAACATGAATAATTTTGTAATATCAATTAAATCATTTGTAATATCAAATAAAAACTGAATTGAATTTTCACCTATACACAATTTGATAATATTAATTAAGTTTTTCTACTCCAATTAATAAATACAATTAAAAATTTAATTCTTAATTTAAAACATTAATTAGTGAATACTTTTTTCTATGCATCGTCTTAGTTAAAATATTGAAATTAATATTAAATGGAAATTATTATACATTTGCTTAATTCACAACAATCTTTATCGTGTATTTTTGTATCAAATACACTTTTTGTTTTCGAATTGTGAACACCCTCTGTGTAGTGTATTAATGTATTTTGTATTTTTAATGAAAAAAGGAGAACAAGCTACACACAAATTCTCTCAGAGAGCCTCTCTCTGAATACAACATTTTAAAAACATATGAAATAAAAGTGTAATAGTGTATTTCATTTTTATATGAAAATTTCATACAAAAAACGTTACACTCTTGTATTTAATATGATAATACAATCGATACAGAGATACAAGAGGTTTTGTGAATCAAGCAATTGATTAAATATTATAGTATTATTTCTAATGTTTGAAATTCAGTTCTCGTTGAACCTTCATAGTGAAGAGACATGAAAGCGGATTTTTTTTTTACATACATACAAACGAAACAAATATAAAAAACAACAAAATCAAAAATCATACAAAAAATATTCGTAATACATATTCACCTTGATAAATAAGCTTATTGGCTTTACTAATATTTTTTACATAGCAAAAACAAAAAAAAACCCGTAAACACAAAGTTCCCTTGAGGAATAATACTCTGTATGAGTACCTCAAAGGAAAAAAATTTTGAAGTGAGTTCTAACGGCAGAAATGCTTATTTTACTGTGAGTTCTGAAACTCTTAATGAAAAAAATATAAATAATAAATCTGATGAAAATCTTTTTTTAACGGCAAAGCCAATTTTTCGTCAGCGATCAACTTCGCTTTGTCCAATGCCAACTAGTGAATCGTTAATATTACCATTGCCTAGTACTTCTTCATTTAAGTCTGCGATATCATCCGCATCGGAATCGCCTTCATCACTAAACCAAGTTATCACTACAGATAACAGTAGCTCAAAACCCAAGGTACAAGTGGGAATGGACAGATATATAACAGTGGTAAAGCGTGGGCGAGGCCCAAATTCTTCAAAAATTTCATCTGCTCCAAAGATGTCTAGGGATAACAGCGCATCATCTACCAATCGTCAAAATCGTTTTTCATTATTGCAAGACACCGACGACAAGCCCTCTACATCATCGCAAAAGTCTTTTAAGCCACCACCTATTTATCTGAGAGAAAAAATTCTAACGCGCTTATAAAAAAACTACTGTCGACCATTGGTGAAAATACTTTTCACATCATTCCAATTAAACGAGGTAATATTGATGAAACTAAAATCCAAATATATAATGAAAAAGATTTCCGAAAAATTGTTAGTGAATTCGAAAAAAATAAAAAAAATTTTTACACATACCAACTTAAGAGTGCTAAAGGCCTACAGATAGTATTAAAGGGCATAGATTCATATGTTGAACCCGAAGAAGTAAAATGTGCACTTGTCGACCAAGGATTCAAGGTAAAAAATGTTACCAACATATTTAATAGAGAAAAGGTCCCCCAACCCCTATTTCGGGTTGAACTGGAGCCGAATGACATACAATTGAAAAAAAATGAAGCCCATCCAGTTTACAACGTAAAGTATCTCTTACATCGAAAAATCACAGTTGAAGAGCCACGTAAGCGTTCAGGTCCCGTACAGTGCCATAATTGCCAAGAATATGGCCATACGAAAACTTACTGCAAATTACCTACAGTGTGTGTTATCTGCGGTGAATTGCATGGTACTGCTAGCTGCACTAAGCCAAAAGATCAAGCAGAAAAAAAATGTAGTAATTGTGGAGGTAATCACACAGCTAACTATAGAGGGTGCCCTGTATTTTCTTTCGTTAAACGGTCAAAAACCCAAGTTAACTCCAGCTCTACAAGTAAACGCGAACTCCGACACTTTTGCTCAAATCAGCCAACCAGTTACTTCACGTGTATCGTATGCTGATGCTGCTAAGACTAGTTCAATTCCCACGCAAAATGTTCCACCGCCAAATAATTCAAGGAATTCAAACTCAAGCTTTAACTTTAGTCGCCTTGAAGCTACTATTGAGAATCTGGTGCTAACTATAAACAACTTTACTACAAATATGACAAGTATGATGCAAGAAATGCTGCGAATGCAGAATACACTGCTTCAAGCATTAGTTAATAAACCATGAACACGTTAAAAATATGTTTCTGGAACGCAAACGGCATTCGCCAACATAAAAATGAACTTGAGCACTTCCTCATGGAAAAAAATATTGATATAATGTTGGTTTCTGAGACTCATTTGACCTCAAGAAGCTTATTTAAAATAAATGGTTACACTTTATATGATACAAAGGACCCGAGAGAGAGAGCATGTGGTGGATCAGCAATTCTGATTAAGTCAAGACTCAAGCACTATGTCCTTGACAACGTTAGTGAAGAATATTTGCAAGCAACGAATATTTTCGTAGAAAATTTTTGTGCGAATTTCGTGATATCATCAATTTACTCACCTCCCAGATTTTCAGTTACCGAAGATCAGTATGAGAAGTTCTACAAATCGCTTGGATCTTGTTTCGTGGCAGCTGGTGACTACAATGCAAAACATACGTACTGGGGATCGCGTCTTGTTACACCTAGAGGTCGAGCCTTGTTCAATACAATTTCAAATATGGGCTTAGATGTCATTTCGAGTGGGGAGCCTACTTACTGGCCTACTGACGTAAGAAAAATTCCAGATGTTATAGATTTTGCCGTCACGAAAAATATTCATAGGGACTTAATTCATGTAGAGGCCTCTCTAGATCTGTCCTTCGATCACTCTCCAACAATAGTTACAATTTTCAACCCACTAAGGAGTGATTTAACTAACTCATATGTGAAGATGATTAATGGAATCAACTGGCTGGCATTCAAAAAATATCTTAGTAGTCACTGCGTAGAAAACATTCAGCTTAGATCATGCGATGATATTGAATTTAACATTGCCAATCTTAACGAAAATATTAAACAGGCTGCTGAACACGCCACTACCTCCTATCCGCTGACCGGCTTTAGTAACAAAATGCTCATTAACTTGCCTCATATTGCAATAAGAATCCTGCTATTTATTTTTAATGCTATTTTAAGAATGCAGTATTTTCCACATAACTGGAAACTTGCCAAGATCAAAATGATTCCAAAGGCGGGCAAAGATCTTACCAAGACTGAGTCATATAGGCCTATAAGCTTACTATCTACAATCTCAAAGCTTTTTGAAAAGCTGCTCATGACTAAATTGTCAAAAATTTTAACTGATAATGGGTGCATCCCGGACCATCAATTTGGCTTTAGAAGTCAGCACAGCACGATTGAACAAACGCATAGACTGGTCCAAGTTGTAAGAAGAACATTTGAAGAAAAGAAGTATTGTTCTGCTCTCTTTATTGATGTTTCTCAGGCGTTTGATAAAGTATGGCACGAAGGCCTAGTTTTAAAATTGAAGACATATCTGCCAATAAACATTCAAAAGCTTTTGGAAAGTTATACTATTGATAGGAAATTCACTGTTGTGGAAGGAGAGTTCACGAGTGTGCCCGAATCTATATCTTCTGGTGTGCGCCAGGGTAGTATTCTGGGTCCTGTCTTGTATTTAATATATACTTGTGATATGCCTGTGAGCAATAAAATCCATATTTCTACTTTTGCCGATGATACAGCCTGTGTGAGTGTGCACGAAAACCCTTATGAGGCATCCCGCTATCTCCAGGAACATATCACTCAGCTGGATATATGGTTGAACTTATGGAGAATTAAAGTCAATGAACAAAAGTGTGTCCATATAACGTTCACCCTAAGAAGAGATACTTGCTCCCCCATTCGAATCAACAATCAAAATATTCCTCAACATTCCCAAGTGAAATACCTTGGTATACACCTTGATCGAAGACTTACATGGAAACATCATATTGACTCTAAATTAACTCAGACGAAACTTAAGTTAACTTAAATATATTGGTTGATTGGCAGAAACTCAACACTCAGCCTAGACTGCAAACTTTTATTATACAAGTCGCTTTTGAAGCCAATATGGCGCTACGGAATTCAGTTATGGGGCACTGCTTCAGCTTCCAATGTCGAGAGTATCCAACGAAGGCAAAACAAAATTTTACGGTTAATAACATCGGCTGCATGGTACATCCAAAATTCTATTATACATCGTGATTTATATATGCCACTAGTGACTGAAGAAATTGCAAAATACGCAGGCAAATATTTAACAAAACTCGAATCACATCCTAATCCGCTTGCTCGTAATATTTTGAACTTTACTGGACACATCCGCTTAAAAAAGAGGGACACACAGGCTCTTATACCTAACACTCCAGATGGGACTACTTGAAAATACTTTCCCCCCCCCCCCTTTTTTTTTATTATCACTACTAATGTATTATTTATAACTACCACTAAGTCTATGTCCGACACTGGTCGGGCCTAATAATTTTTTTTTTATAGACTTAAGATTTGAATACTTATTGTTAGTTCATATATGAAGATACAATAAATAAATACATGCATTACAAAAAAAAAAAAAAAAAAAAAAAAATTTATACTTATTTGATGTAATAGTACATGATTATTTGCTTATTGAATTATTGTAACGTCAACTGTATGTCAAGTCATTTATTACTTATAATAAGATCACTTCCTGAAGATAAGTGATTTTGTGTGTGTATGGATTTTTGTACACAAGCAACAGGTACAGAAGGCCAAACAAATTTGATTTAATTGTGATATTTAAGGTTTACATTGACCCTCTGGGTAGGAACTGAAGCTTTTGTAGCAAGAGTACAAATATTATACTTTTTTTTTCTAGATAGTTGCTCGATTTAATTTAAGTGGATAAAAACACTCGCTGCGCAAATACTGAAGCGTTTGTAACCATAATGTGCCCCTTATTTTCCAAGCAGTTTTTGTCGGTAATTTTGGTGCATTTAAAGCATTAGGGCAGCAGATACTGGTAGCGTATTGAGCAGTTGTAATCATGGTACACTGCATATGATCTTAAATAACTACATATAATCTTATAACGTTTTTGGCATTTTCTCTTTCTTTGGATCTCAAAAAAATTAAAACAATTTTTGTGACAAATACGAGACATCTGCATCATAACAACTTAATAAATAAGTGTCTGAATTAAAAGATTTTTCATAAATATGAACTGGTTATGCTTAGTTGGGAAAGTATTTGCATTAGTGTGACCATACCTCTATACATTAAAAAAATCATTAAAATTTGTTGCTGAGAATGCCTGAATTTATTTCTAAATTATTTTTAATAACGATGACCTGAATAGTTTTATAATATAATTAAAGTAACAATTATATAAATAAGTATGCTTATTTAGTTTTCTACGCTTAATTAGCCATATAAATAATAAGTTTACTCAACAGCTCTTTAAAGGAAATTATTTTTTGCCTTTGTATGAAACAAGCAAACTATAAATTTTTCGAATACCTACACAAACGTTAATATTAGGCCAGAGCAGAGAATATGTGAAATATTTTATAATTTTTTACTTAGAACTATTTAGGGCCAAATTTTATAAAACGAAAATGCTAAGAGTTAGAAAATGTTGTATGTATTTTGTTTTTGCAAAGCTTTTCATTTTACAAAATTTGGACCTAAGTTAATTATGATGATGATTTCAAACATCTTAGCATGGAGTAAAATATTAACAGTCTTTTGCAAGTATGAAAAAAACTGGCATGAAGTTAGCATAAGTGAAGGAATTTAACATGGTCTTAACGAATTCCAGCATACAATTTGACAATAAAACTCGGTGCATTTTTCTAGCGTGATTTCTAATGTGAAATTTTATGGCAAAACTCATTGAGATCATACATTATTTTACTACTTGAGCTTAATTTCATGCCAGTTTTTCGGTAACTTGCACGTAGAAGCTAAAATCAACATATGTATCTAAATTTTAGATGCACTTAAACAAATAAAAGTATTAAAGCATAAACTTAAAATTAAACAACTTCCAAATTAGGAAATGCTTAACAAAAGTGTTGCCACTCTAGTCCTGTGATATTTAATTTTTAAAATCAGCGAATTTCTTAGCGTTTTTCCCTTATACAACATGCTAGGCGATATATAAAAAATTCTTTAATTAGTTTTATTATTATTGTTCGAACTTCATTTGTTTCTATATTTTTGATTTGATTGGGCTAAAATTCGTATTTCTTTATAAGCCAAATTACATGTGATAATTATTAATGAACAAATAACACCAAAGTAAATTGTAAATATTCCGACGAACACCTAATAGAACGGAACAACTAGCTATTTGCTAAGGTGACTACACCCTCATTATCAGCGCTTTTTGTGTTTGGTCCACTGTGTGTGGTGTTAGTTGATGTAAACTTTCTGCTTTATATACGCAACTTTTAGTCTAAATTAAATATGTGAATTGTTTTGATTCATCGTATTACAATTTGCTGAAACCTTTTTTTGTAATGAAAGCTTAATTTTACCATAACTAAATTTAGTTTTTGTTTCTTTCTTCGTAGCTACATCTTTGCCAAATATTGTCAGAGAAATATGAGGAGTGCCTGTAAGATATTCTAAAAAAACTAAAAAAAATAACTTTCTAGTACTTTTGCGAAAGTAAAGTTCACGAAAAAATTATTTTCCGTGGCGTTAAATTTTAATAGAATTTGATCGGTAGACCCTTAGCTACATTATTGCTGTTATTAACTGTTATCATCAAGTCTGAATCAACTGTTGAACCGATTTTCAGAAAATTTGTTTTCCCATTACAAAATTGCTCACAAAACAAGCCAATTTAATCATAGAGTTTTACTGAGCTTTGATACAGACAGAAAACTGCCAGTGTAAAATCTCGAGGAACAAATTTTTATTAGAAATCATATTAGATTTATAAGAATAGTCGAATCCGCTTTAGCGCAACACAGATTACTGAAAGCGATACAAATCCCCGCACTGATTTTAAATGCAGCTAGTCGTAGTCACTTCGCTTTGGCGAAACATCGCTTTACTGAAAATATCGTATTGCTGAAAACCAAAAGTAAGCCCACAACTACGTTTTGTATGAAACTTACTGCGTTTGAGTGAAAAAATAAACAATGACACAATTTATTTATTAGAAATCGATTGCATAACTTAAGGCTAAACAAATTGTGCATGTTATGTCCATTAATAAATTAAATGGCAAAATGTATTTGTCCTGTTCTCTCTTACGTACTTTATTGTATTTTTCTAGTATATTGTCATTGCAAGTGGCTAGACATTTCCGATTTTAAGCAGTACGCTTAAGTGTAACAAATTTCAGTAATTCGAACTACGTTTTAGAGAAGAAATCGGATAATTGAAAAAAAAATGAGGTTTGGTTATTTCCAGTAAAACGGAGTCGACTGAATATTCATAGCTGCAATGTACTACTGTGCTCAGTTGTGTGACTTGCTATTTTTTTGTTGTTGTTGGTTTTGATATTCCTGTTATGTAAATAGCAGACAATACCAACAAAAACTTCATGAGCCTGCCTAGTAGGCCATATACTAGTCTTGTAGTCAGAAGGTCACAGATTCGAATGCCAAATAGAAGATAAAGTAGCTTCATAGCTTGGATGTTTTTAATTATTTAAAATTTAATAATTTAAATTTATAATGAATTAAAAATCCAACATAAATTTGAAAAAAATTGCTAGGACTAACGTATCTTGTATTTTTTTTAAAGTATAACTTTAATTTCAAATAAATTTTATATCAAATGATCAATTTAGTTATATTGAATTAAAGTTTAATCCATGATGTTATCTATTAAGTATATAGCTAAAGAATATCTATGGTTGTTGTGGCTGCAGCGGTAAGTTACAATCGATTAACTCGATTTCAAACTTGGCCGAGAAAGCCAACTTTACATACAACATACAGTTCTTTTAATGCATATGCCAACACACACAAGCTCGTAAGTCAAATAATTAATTAAATAAGAAGATGACTAAATTACAATTTATTTATATTGTTTCCACTTGAAACAACATTGAATCAACATAGTTTTTCGAAATATTTCAGTAGCAAATTCCCTTTGTTTCAACTTTATATAACTTTGATGCAACAAACCCCTTTTTTTAATTTAACAGTAATGGAATGTTATATCCACATTAAATAAAGTTATTTTAAAAAGAAAATTTTTCTTTCAATATTACTGTAAATCATGTAAAGAATGGTGACTATATATTAAGTGAAAACTGTTTAAAATAGTCTTAAATTAAAAAGCACCCTTATTGTTTTGGAAGAACTTTTAAATACGCTTACAAGTAAAATCAAAAAAATCTTAAATTGTATAAAATACAGTAATATTGCCTCTTGACTTTAAAACGTTCATGTTCAAAATATTCACGAAAAAATGTCAAAAACAAACTAGTTGTCATACACACTCATGCAACTAATTTTTAGTTTGTATATAAGGAAATTATGTTGTACAAACATAAATGTTCATGAAAACCCATTTATTAACAAGCCATGTAAAATGCAAACTTAATATAATACATGAAAGCAAAAAACCATGCGCAGCTGTCGCCAACAGCATAATATTGTTCTTGTTGCAACTTTATATGTTTAACAAAATTTACAAAGTTTGTTTTATGCTTTAGTTTTTAAAATAGGTTTGAAAACTGAAAAAGGCCTGTTCCTTGGTAGATCGGGAATTTTAAATAATTTGGCATGAAATAAAGGCATTCAATAATGAATAAAACTTTATACTATTCCTATATATTTTAAAATTTCACTTCACCTAAAAATATATGCTTAAGTAATTTGAAATTAAAAAAATGGTTAAATTAATCTTAAATATTTTCCAGCCTAGAAATATCAAAATACTCAAATATCAAGATATGAAAAAGCGAGAGAGTTTTTTTTTTTGTAAATTAAAGTAAAACTTTTTTTTTAATTTTAGGAACTGAGTTAATTATTTTTCAAGCAAAGTCTTCTCTTGCTTATACGCAAATTTTGTATACAAATAAAATAGTAAAAGAGTTTGTAAAGCATAATTAATTGTAACAAAATAGACGTCGAAATATAAAAACAGAAAAAGTAAATAGTTAAAAGAAATCAATTTTGATCAACAACACACTATAAATGGAATATGACAAACTTTTCTGTGATAGCAAAAATTGCAACAAAACCATCAAAATAAATAATACATTATAATAAAGTTTGTTATAATACTTTAAAGAATTTAAAAGGTAAAATAACTAAATCTTAATTAAAACTACCTCATCAACGTTTAATTGCAATGATTTTGTTTAGTATTTCCTTTTACATATTTTTTGGTAATAAAAAATTTTAAATGTGTTTCTAAATAATTTATGAATTATTTGTTTTTAATTAAGCTAAAGTTTAAACATTTTAATCAAAGTTTTATTTTTGTTTTATATACCATAAAAAAATATCTTTCAGACATGCACACCAAAAGTTAATAATGCAGCTTTATTAGAATTTTGTTCTCCCTTTATCAATATATTACAAAGTAGCAGACTACACCCAAGATATTCAAAGTTTTATGATGTCAATAAAAATATAACAGATTTAGGTTTTTATTTTATGTAAAAAAAAAGATAATTCTAAATTATCTTTGTGTGCTTTGCAAATACTACAGTGAACTCAATATTTAGTTAGCAAATGAAAAAGCATTAATATTTTTTATAGTTGAAAATAATTTAATAGTTATATACAAGCAATTTTTTAAGTTATGAGCACTATTTTATAAGCCAAAAGATTTGACATATACTTTTTTGTTAGTTCGAATTTGTTAAACATTTAAAAGCAACTGCTAGTTAATGGCAAAATACGCAACAAATCTTTGGCTTTTTAAGCCTTGCAAATAGGGTTTGCCAAAAACCGTGGAAATTAAAAACCCGCGGTTTCCGGTTTTAAGCTTTTAAAACCAGTCGGTTTCGGTTCGGTTTCGGTTCGGTTTCGGTTTTAGAAATATGCATATATATGAATAGGTTTGTATGCTGGAAAGATAAATGATGATTTAAAAATAATCATCCCTATCGTGAAAACAAATGGAATTTTTCTTCATGTGAAATTTCATTCCCCTCGAAGAGAAAAATGCTATCTTGAATATCCCGAGAAATTTTCGCCGCTATCAGTCCACGTGAATGTTAAAAAGGGAAGAATTTTTGTAAACTTAAAAGTTAATTGAAAGTCAGACAAATTTAAGTTTAATAAAAAAATCACACAAATTTTAGGTTATGAATGAAATCTATTTTTATATTTACTTTAAAGTTGTATTCTTAAGTATACCAACGTAGTGGTGAAATTTACTGTCTTTGAACCAAAGAGATTCATACTCTATGAAAAAATGTGTTGTAGGGAATTATTGTTAACAATCGTAAGCTTTACTTACTAAAAAAAAGAAGACAGGTGTCTAAGAACACCCGGTTATAGCAATTGCTACTAAGCTATATAAAACAAACTTAGGGCCATTATTACAACTTAGTTAGTTAAAAGTAGGACTTTATCGTACTTATAAAAACTTTATCATTTGCAAAATTTTACTTTAACCTAAAGTGAGCGATAAATTACAGGCAATTTTATCCTACATATTAAGTTAAATCTAATTTTCACTAATGGAAAGCTTTTTATACGTCCGATAAAATCCTACTTTTAACTAACTTTAAGTTGTAATAATGGCCCTTAATGTGTTAAATAACAGTGCAATAAAATTATATTATATGATGATGTCAAATTCGCCGCAAATATACTAAGTCCTTTCCATTTATTTATTTCCCATTATTATCTTTTCTAGCGGCGCACGATTAAATTAATGTATTGTTTGTGGCCGGTTTAATAATAATTTGGCTGTCGCATACTGCGGATGTCAAAGAAGCAGGACTTTAAAAAACAAGCTAAAAAAAGTTAAAGATAAGATATTTTCACAAAATTCTAACATTTCGAACCAAAACCCCGTGAAACCGCCACAAAAAGGGGATTTTTTAAAACAGGTATCATCAAAAAGGGGATTTTAAGAAAAAATAGTTGCAACCTTAAAAACAAGAAAAATTAAACCAGATCTGCTTATTTTTGAAAACATCAAGAATAAAAATTAGGTTTTGCATATATAAAGAGTAAAAATTACTATTTTTGATGATAAAACAAAGCTAAAAAATATAAAACTAGTTAATATACGGCCCTGTACTGTAAACCAATCGATTTGAAATCGCTCGAATTTAGAAAACTAACTCCGACAATAGGAATATTTTTTTTCAGATTTTGTTTAATTTTTTTTACTATACAGATTCTTAAATATCATATCTAAAAACAATAACGTGTACGATCTTAAACACGTCTGCTGGATCATTATTAATTTTTTGAAAACGAGAAATTTACTCGGATTCGGTTTACAGAACAGGCCCGATAATCTGCGCTTATAATAATAACTTACTTGAATTTTCTGAAGATACATACATACATACATATATATTTTTAATGCTTTTTTGGCATTGTCACTTATTTATAAAAAAATTAGCTCAGCTTATTTACTTAAGAAAAAATGTGTTTAACTTTTGATAAATATCTGAGTATTGAATTCTGAAGACACTGGCATATTACAATTCTGTAAATTTTTTGTACCTTGCATTTTTTAATTGACGGAAAAATATCGTTTTTAGAAATTTCTAATAGTTATTAGTATATGCAAGTTTTTTAAACTGTATATCTGCACTTTTGAATAAGTTCATTATTTGGAATCCAGTCTCCAGATATGACACGAGATAGTGTTTTTTGAGGTCTCGTTCACTCAGTCACTGCGTCTTTCTTAAACCTCCTTTAGTGGTGGCAGTTTTTAGCTTATTTTCATTGTATACTTTGTAATCTTATTCGCTGTGCGATGTTTGTAAATAAATGGTAAAAATTAAAATTGTACAATGAAAATGCTTAAAGTCAAATCAGGAATCATTTGGAAATAAATTTTAATTACTTTTTAATACCAATTCTCTTTTTCACACTCTATTTTTTAATTCAATGCAACAAACTCTTTTATTTAATCTTGTAAATGTGTATATATGTACACGTTTTAATTTCACAAAATACACATTTGCTCTTGTTTGTTTTGATTATGTTGTTAACATCTTAATAACAAATATACTACAGTTGTTCCTTTCAGACGCAGAACCTGCATCATAGATGATTCTAGCTTTTTTCAGAAGTCACTTTCTTCAACTCTGGTATCCTCTGTGTCCAATCTTCTAAATCACTTTGCTACAAACTTATAGCAGATACCTATCACGGAATGAAAAGTTTCAACTTTCAGGAAGTTAGCTAATTTATTTTCAAACGATTCCAATTTAGAAAAAGAACCGTTCAGCAGGAGTAATATCATACAGCTAACTAAATATACATAAACATATGAAGCAAATGTAAGCAACTTTGAATATAAATTTTCATCCGAGCAATTTGATAAATTTCTGTACCAGTTTCGTACCAAGATTTTAAGTTGAGATATTTTGAAAATCACATCACAGCATTCTTTATTTGCTTAGATTAAGCTATGGTAACACTTATCAAACACTTGCCCTAAAACGCGTAATCAACAAACACTAAAGAAAAAAGTTTTGATCTAGACACTTGTTTATCATATCTAACAGTTTCGAACACAACTAATAGACAATGTTATAGAATCCAACAATATTGGATACTCCTTAACTTTGCGAATTTTTGTCTGAATTGAAAGACTTTTCATTGGCATTTAGTGGTTACGCTTTTTTGGGCAAATGTTTGACAAGTGTGACCGTAGCTTTACTAATACGTGTAACTTTAACTCAAGTTCGCTTATTAATTACTAAGAACGGAAACAATTTAATAGATACCGGATCTAAATAAAGACTTTAATAAAATCAGCCTTTTATCGCTTCTATTAATTCTTCACAAAACTTCACTACATAATTTAACTAAAACAATTTTTGAATATACTAATAAAACCGAAAGTCCAAAAAGTATATCTACGTTCAGTAAAAAGTATCAAAAAGTGGCAAAAATTAGAAAAAGTGTAAAATTTGGGTGCATTTTGTAAAGGTAGCACAATAGTATCCAAGCAGTCGAAAAAGTGACAAATTGCTAAAAGTAGCTACTAAAGAGTAGCACCAACGGTAACGCTCAATTCATCTGGCATAAAAATGTATACGTGCATACAGCTGTGTTTATTAGCGTTTTTTGCATTGTTTTAGCATTTGCTGTTTTTTAAGTTGTGTGTGGCTTGGTTTTGTGCTGCTGTATTGAAAAATAAAGCCAACCACTCCCTCTGCCTCTCTCACAAACAAACTGGCATGTTATGCCAGCACACTTGTTCTCGTTCTCAATGTTTTTGTTTTGTTCTTGTGCCACTCACTTCAAAGAACGAAACAAAACAAAATCAAACAATTTGTTTCGTTTATTTTCGTACTCTGCTCTTAAGTACAAGGAAATCAAAACAAAATTAAATTTATAACTGTAATAGTGTCGATTATTTTGTTACGAAAATTATTTTCTAACTCCTGTACCGCGCCATAAATAGCAATAGCTATAATAAATAATTTCAACTTTAAATATATAATTAGAAGAAAAATATCGAAATTATTCGATATAATAATTCAGTTCGCCTGCAAAAATAAAGCAAACAAACCCAAGGGAAAAGTGAAAAATTCACGTGAAAAATATTCTGCTTTATATTGGTTGGCGTATTTCAAATATGACTACGACTGTTTGGTAATAGACTAAAGAAGACTTCAACAGTTTTTCTTTAATCTGTTACCAAAAAGTATTTGAAATACGCCAACCAATATAAAGCAGAATATTTTTCACGTGAATTTTTCACTTTTCCCAAAAACAGGGAAAATATTTCTGGGAAATATTTTTCGAGGAAAAAAATTTTTACTATGGGGGTCGATAAAGTTTCTCTGGTTTGTATTCAATTCATGTACTTATATTAGAAAAGACACATTTCAAAGTGTGTATGTGTATAAAAATCTTAAGAATAAAAAATTTATATTAAATTATTCAAGTAATAAAATTTCAGAAACGTTCAAGCGTTCAATGTAGAGTCGTTTAAACGAAATCATATTTTTCTGCAGAAGTTAGCAGTGACAAAAACACTCTTTCGCTTTCAGTTGAATAAACCTTTATTGTGTTATTGCCTTGTGAAGCAATAATATGTTGGTTGCTTGTCGAAGAACGTCAAAATGATCGTGTTTTTGCTTTACATCTTCTAGACCTTTTCTGGTAACAGATTACAATTCTTCCTGCAAGGAATTGTTATAATTTTCTTAAAATTCTACAATTTTATTTTTATTTTTCATTGTTACAGAATGCCTAGTAATGTATAAAAGTCTTCAATGTAAAGTATTTGCTGTATTTTTAAACAATATAATAATGTTAAAGTAAAACTTAAAAACCTACGCTTTTTTGTCGGTTTCGTTTAAAACCGAACGGCAATCCCTACTTGCAACAAGTAAGATGTTTGTTTCTCGCCTTCACTAAATTATATTAATTAAAAAAAAAATAATCCTGGTTACCAGATGATTATCAAAAAGTTTTTCAAATAGAAAGTCTATTGCTTAATTTAAATCAACAATAAAAATGCAGTGCACAAAATAGTAAGATTTAAGGGAGCAAAATATAACACGAGTTAAAAATCTTAACTGACGATATTTTGTTAGTTTTAAAGGTTAATAATATCGTGGTAAATATCAACTCAATAAAATTACGTATTTGACTTCTTAATACCAACATTTTCGTGTGTCCTTGATAGAAGAACATAAAGATTAAAACCATAAATTCACAGGGAAAAAAACTCAGTCGAAAAACCACATATTTTCCAGATAACGGTTTAAGGAAACCAGAAAAATGGAAAATATCCGGGTTAGATTACATTTAATGAAGCGACTTATATTCTCGAACATAATAATATATTTTTTTAACAAACACAACCTGCGAAGCGAATAGCTTATCTGCGGAAAATACCCTGTTTCTATGTGGGAATCGAACCCATGACCTCATCGGACAAATTATTCCCACACTGAATGGCTAGCTGCTACCCGCAATCCTACTGACTAACATATACAATTAGCTTAGCTTTGCTCAAGCAAGGAATTAATTTATTTTGGATTTTATTATTGCTCGAAACAATTCAAATAATTTTATCCAATGAAACATAGTATACATACGTATTTGATTAAATATTTTTATTATACAAGTAAAGAGAAAAAAATAATTATAACTTAATAAAAATTAATAAAAACAATTAGGTCCCTTTTCACAATGTCTGATTAATAGTTAACGTGAACTTTAACTGACAGTTCTTCATACAAAACTTGCAGTTAAAGTACCTGTTAGCTTTTAATTGTACATAGTGGGAAAAGGCCGTTAAAATATTAATATATAAAAATATGTTTTATGAAAAGTAGCAGTGTTAAAAAGATAAAGCTTTCATACGCTAGAGTTCAGCGTTTTTTGTATACTTTTCGGTTAATTGGCACGAATGTTGTAAGCTTAGAGATGGTAAAATTGAGTTTTTATTATAAGAAGCTTTCAGCAAATTCTAAAACGATGAAATAACATAAAGTGTGGATGACACTATATAAAGTGGACCAAACACAAAGAACGATGATGTTGAAGGTGTAGTGACCTTCGAAAATAGCTAGTTGTTCCGTTCTACTGGGTATTTTTCAGAATATTTACAATTAACTTTGGTATTATTTGTTCATTGATAATTATCATATTTAATTTGGGTTACAAATCAATACGAACTTTAGCCCAATCAAATCATAAATATAGAATGAAGTTCGAATAATAATAATAAAGCTTACTAAAATTAGTTTCATTACTGCTTTGGGTGTGTATAATTCGCTAGTATTTTATTATTTTTTTAGTGCTTCGATCTGTGACACTGATAAAAAAAAGTAAAAAAGTAAAATTTTAACTTTTTCAGAACTTTTAGCTTCGAGAAAGCATAGATTCTATGTTTGAAACTATACAATTATAATTCCCAAAATTATTGATTAAAGAAATAATATACTACGAAAAATATCAGTCTAAGGTACATCGATGACGTTAGATGACAAAACAAAATGTGATGATTTAAGTGATGCTGTTGAAACGCGTAGATTTTGGCTGCAAGCAAAAAATCGGTGACCTAGCTATAGCAAAAAAAAAAAAAATCTCACTTTCGCCATAACTTTCCTCTTCCATCATTTTTGCTCTTCTTATAGTTTTATCATGACATACATACATATAAAAATTTGTCAGGTTTTAACGTTTTAATATTTTTACTAAATGCATTTGTAATAAAATAAATACAGAATGTAATACCATGTAGGTCAGTCCTAAACAATTCCTTGGATACTTGTGAATTAATTCTATTATTCAAGAAATAATTTTGTACAATAAACTTTTGTATTTGTATATAATTTTGATATAAATATCCCATATATTTCCCCACATATTTCATAAAATAAAAATCTTTTTGATTTACATATATTGTTCAACAAAAAATATTTTGCAATGTATTGAAAACATTGCACAATATTTATTTCTAGCTACGTCATTAAACATAATTTTTATTTTTTTTTTTAAATTATCTAATTTAAAATTGTTGTTTATGATTTTGTATTTATCACCAAAAATAAATTTTAAATATTCTTAAACTTACATGTGTGTAGCAGTTTGTTTACATTTACATTTATTGTAAGAAAAATTGCGCCATGTCCTTTTCTAATATTATCCAATTTATTTATTATCCCATTACCCGCCGTAATTCATACATGCTAAAACTAGTATATATCATTTTACAGGTGGAAATGGTCAGCTTGAACGTGAATTTGACAACCATGAACGACTAACTGGTTAAAACTTTAAACATTACCAAATAGTATGCATTATTTTCTTTTTATTTTAAAAAAAGTTTTACAAATATACGATGCAGTTATTAAAATAAGCACTTTTTAATATACGTGCTAAAGATGGGGCAGTGGAGTGTTTTACGTTAATGTGGAGCAAAAAAAAAAAAATATAATCAGTGACGTATGATTGATATGAAATTCTCTAATGCACACAAATATTAAGTATACGGTATCTAGTTTGTGTAAATATTTTTCGTTGCCTACTTTTGAAACATAATTAATAGTGAAGTGTGGCGTATGAAAATAAATTTATAATTGTATAAAAAAAAACAGGATTAAAAATCATTTAATTTTTGAACATTTACCCCATTGAATTCAAACGTCTTTCGCCGATCCATGTGTGCACAATTTAATGTCCTGGTGGAAAATAACTATTGATATCGTTTGTTCTCAAAACCTGATTAACTCGTCCCGATAAGCTAAGAGGGTCAACACAAATTATACCGTGTCAACTGAAAAAATGTTGAATTTATTGGCTGATAAAACAACCTTGAGCCGATTCACCCCCGGAAACCAACTGTTTTGACTGCTGTTGCAAAAACTTCATCCAACCATTCGTGCAGAGTTATCATACAATTTTGTTTGCTAAGTATTGCGAGCAAGCACGTTACCTATCTCGTGGAAAATTTACTCATACCTAAGTGAACATTCCAAAGTTAACCACTGAGCCATTTGAAAAGCACGTGGCTTCCACTATCTCTCTTACATTTTAAATCCGATTTGACCAACACCATATCGTGAATCTGTGTAATTGTTTCGGGTGTCGAAATATAAAGTCTCCATTCAAAACGTTGGGTATTTTTAACAAGAAAACTCAGTAAATCACTTTTGACCAATGAAGTTGATGGTGTAGTGTCCCCATTAGGGCCGAGCAATCCCGTAATTTTTTAGTAATGTTGCTCCTTCTGAATGTTATTTCTAAATCACTGTTCTTTTAAACTGTGAATGTGTAGTAATTCTGTTGTTTTTCGAAAAACTAATAAGAAGAGTAGCACTGAAATTAAACAGTGACTGTGATTTCAACTTATTTCAGCACTTATGCTTTAAAAGTATGTATTAATATTATTATTTTGAGATACTCATGAGAAGAGCGACAAGAACAAATAGTTATCAATCAACAACATCCAAATATTGAGAGTTTTCGTATAAGAGCCAGAGAGACAATAAAATTGCAAAGACAAAAATGTGAGAGCTATACATAGTTACCAGAAAAGACGATTTGACACGATATGACGATTTTTTGTCGACAAAAGCTTACTAGATAAATTCAGTCACAGTTGACATTTTTGATTTTTCAATCGCTCTAAAAAAGTAACAGGTTTCAAAATATAGATTATCTCTAGTCCTCATAGTATACATATATAAAGACTAGACTGGGTTTAAGTGATTTTTTTTCTCAAAAACTAATGCTTAATGAGAACTTTTTTTCCATTTTATTCTCAAATCACGCTATAGTTTGCTATCAATGACTGTCAAGTAAAAACTTCATCACGCATCTTGTGTATATTTTGACAAGAGTCAACTGGCTGGTTACCTGCTGACAGAAGATGTATTGTCCTTACAGTTACGAGGTGAGACTATTGACCCGCCCTCCTACATCATATATAGTACTATACATACTAGTAAATCAGGGAATGATATGATTACAAAATAAATTTTATTTTATAATCATATACATAACCTTATTTTTTTGTTTTGCAGTTCCCTAGAAAATTTAAAAAAAAATCATTATTGAATGAGATTTTACAAGGGAATGTTGAAATTGTATTTAAAAATATTTAACAACTTTAACTACTTAGAAAAGTCAAGAATGAGTAGGGTATGTATAACTTTATTCAATTGATGTAGCTTTGATTTTTCAACTTAAAAGAACGGAACTTGTAAGCAAACAGACAAATAAAGAAATTCATTTAAACCAATTCTAATTTCTGATTTCGATTAAGATGAAAGAAAAGTTAAACAAGACAACAAATGCAAATATAAAAGTAAGCCTAAGGGTATATAAAATTTTGTAAACATTAGTTCAATTTTTTAAAAAGACGATAAGAAAAATGTATTAATATATAAAGCGTACGCAGGTATAAAATGAATTAAAAAACTACACAGAGAAAACAAATTTGTTGTGATAACCGAATTTTCAGACAATCGAATTTTGTCGGTTCCAACAACTAAAACACAATTCTGTTGTAATGAACGAATATAGCTTTTGCAAGCACCAATTTTTATTTGCGATATTTGAATTTTTGGAATTAAATGGTTATATGAACAGAAAATGTTAATTGTGACTGTAGAAATAATTAATTGATACAACCAATAAATTGGTATCTCTAAAGGAATCATAGGTAGACATGGCTCATACACATACCTACATACATAGATAAAAAACCATTTGTGCAGAATAAAAAGGTAAGTACATTATTATGTTCATCGCAAATTATTCTAAATTTGTTATATTCTGAAGTGAAATGTGCAAATTTTTCCATGCGGTGCATTGTAACATCCCTTGCCGCACAGAGAAAACAGATTAGTTGTGGCAACCGAATTTGTTAGCCAATTGAATTTTGGCGGTTGCCGCAACTATCATAGAATTCTGCTATAGCGACTGAAATTTTCTTGTGGTACCACTATATTTTAATTATAACCCTCAACCTAATAACGGGTGATTTTTAGAGGTATAGAACTTTGAATTGAAATAAAACACAAGAAAATCGTTTTAATGTCCATCAATTTGGCTTTATTGGAAGGATAATTTTATGCCATTATTGTTTAAATATGATTTCGGGCATGTGGCCGCCGCGGCTCGCTCGAATAAAGCCAATTCTACAGGTCCAATTTTCAACCACTTTTTCGAGCATATGGGGCCGTATGCTGGCAATAACGCCACGAATGTTGGCTTCCAAGTCCCCTAACGTTTCTGGTTTGTTGGCGTAGACGAGCGACTTCACATATCCCCAAAGAAAATAATCCAATGGTGTCAAATCACACGATCTTGGTGGCCAATTGACAGGTCCATTCCGCGAAATTATGCGCTCATCGAATGTTTCCTTCAATAAATCGATTGTGACGTGCGCTGTGTGGCATGTAGCGCCATCTTGTTGGAACCACAACTCATCCACATTCATGCCATCCAATTCGGGAACAAAATAGTCGGTTATCATGGCTCTATACCGGTCTCCATTAACGGTAACTGACTATCCAGCATTATTTCGGAAGAAGTATGGCCCAATGACTCCACCAGCCCATAGAGCACACCAAACAGTCAGTTTTTGTGGATGTAATGGCGTCTCAAGGGTCTCATGTGGATTCTCTTCACTCCAAATGCGGCAATTTTGCTTGTTGACGTAGCCATTCAACCAAAAATGAGCCTCATCACTGAACAAAATTTTGCGATGAAAATCAGCATCGAGATCAATCTCATTTTCGGCCCATACACCAAAATCACGACGCATTGCATGGTCTCGTGGCTTTAATTCTTGCACAAGCTGGATCTTGTAAGGTCGCAAGCCAAGATCTTTGCGCAAAATCTTCCATAAAGTTGATGGACAAAGCTCCAATTGCTGTGCACGGTGGCGAATCGATTCATTCGGGTCCTCTTCAACACTTTGCTCTACAGCGGCAATTGTTTCTTCGGTGCGCACTGTTCGACGTCTCTGCGGATGCGTATTATCACATAGAGCAAACGTAGTGCGAAAACAATCCATGGTTAACCGAATTAATTGCTCTGATGGACGATTATGTCGACCATAAAATGGACGGAGCTTGCGGTAAACTTCGCGAACTGAACCATTATTTTCGAAATAAATTTGCACGATTTGCAAGCGTTGTTGTTCTTTTGTCAACCTGTTCATGATGAAATGGCAAACCAAACTAAATATTAATCACTTGACAGCTGACAAAATGGCCGCCAGTTAAAAAAGTGATGCCAACTTAAAGTTCTATACCTCAATAAAAAACCGTTTTCCAACTAATCTTTTTTCTGGGTGCGGTGTTCGGTTTCAATACACAGATTTTTTTTCTATCAAAAAACTACAAATTATTTGCAAAAATAATTTCACTTCAGCATAATAGCCAATATTCAGTCACGTCACTTTCTAACTTATATTTAATTCAGTTGTGTCTACTAATACTCTAAAATGGTTATTAGAAATGGAAGCAATCAATTGTTATTACTAATTAAACTATTGTAAGAATTCCATTTGCATTGTAATTATGGTTTTTTGTTTATAAATATGAACAAATCGTACATTCGATTGATAATTGTTAGCAAATATAGAACATTGGAATACATATTTAAATATTTGTTGCTCCAACAGATTTTCAACCAATCTATTCTCTGTGTGTAGTTCAAAATCCGCGTTTCAAGAAAGATGACAGTGTTTGCAGGCACTCCAATATAATCGTATGTAATTATATTTTTCTTTAAGTTTTTATTATTATTTTTTTAGAGTGTTTGTCGACATAGGTGGGGGGGGGAGGCGGAGAAAGTTAAAAAACCTTTTGAACTAAAATAAAAATTTATATATCACTTTTAAAATATTTATAGAAGCCAAATAAAAATTTTTGTTTGTCTATTTATATTATTATATTATATAAAAACAAATTTGATAGCTTTGTTTTAAGGTTAAGTGTGCAGTTTCCACTCGTCTAGAAAATTTGTCTGAAAATTACTCAAAATATTAGTGCTTTTCATGTAAACTTTATATTCAAGTCGACCATCTGGGTTGTAGAAACAGCGGCTGAAATAATTCAATAAATTATTTACTGAATAAAATTTTTGGGTTTTTTTTAGAAAGAAGATTTTTGATAAGTTATATTTATGAATCGAATAAATTCAAAGGTGTAATAATCTTATATTTCAGATAACAATAAACGGAATTATTAAATATTTTATTGGAATATTTTTTCTGTATAACAGGGATTATATTTTATAAAGAGAAGTAATACTCAGGCAATGAATGACTACTATTATTAGTGGGTGTTACTCTCTTTCGGAAAGGCATAGTAATAGAGAACACATGTGGTAAAGAAAGAGACGGACGGAAGCTTTATTCTTTTACAAGTCTGCTTTTATGCAAATTTTTCAATAATGTAGCGTTGCAGCGCTCCTGGTGTCAATGAGGCGTTTTAATTTTCGAAGCTATGTTAAGAAGCCCTTTTTTTGGTTACTTTACTTCGCCGATGATTTTCCTATACAATACTGATGAAGAAAAGCATCCTGATATTATATTAAGATTAGTATTAGCTGAAGCCGGTGTAGTTGAGTGACTAGTGTCTATGTTTTATCACCTGAACATTCCTACAAACTTTCTTGTATTATATTATTGTTGTTATATTATGGACTTCAAGTGGACACCCACATAATTTTCATCACATCACAAGAAATATAAATATAAATACATATTTTCCTAACAGTCTGCCGGTTGTTTTAAATTCTAGATGGCAAATGAAATCCGTTTTTCTATATTTAATGCAGACAGCAAATGTTTTGTGCATGCTACTGCTAAGGAGTATTTGCTTAACAGCATCACCTACCGAACTTCTTCATGAGAAATAATGGCTTCGCATTATTCTGTGGAATAATCGTTCTCAAATATCCTTGTGGAAATTTCAGGATTATCAATGGGTTTTCTAGTAACTGGCGGCTTCAAACGTTTCTTAATTTTTGGCCTTGGAGCACCACCTTGCCATAACTCCAATTTATCTCAGTTTTCGGCATGAATTTAAACATTAAAAATATTTTTAGTAATTCTTGAATTTTTTTTTCCTAAAAGGGCTATTAGACTGGCATACTTGTCTGCAGACATGTACGATGGCATACTTTGGGTTTTGCTATTACACTGTCGAACGCTGACGTCATACTTCAGTACACAGAAATTTTTGAAGCAGAAGGATGGCAATGAAGCGGAAAACATTTTTCTTTTAATTTATTATATCCATTATTTTTAAATTTTTTGTTGTGGTACAGATCTAAATTTTTATTTATCACAATTTTGGCAAGCTTTTATATTCCTCAATGAACTCTTCCCAGCAAATAACATTAGCAAAAGACATTTTTTTCACAAATTTCCGATACGCACTCAGTAGCGTTAACAAGCGAACTGAATTTTTATATGAAAGTATGACGGACACGCTATTAGACGAGTATGTTGGTATGCGACAGACATAAGAAAATCAAAAATTTTTGAAAACCAACATCCATGTCTAACGTACTCGACAAACATGCTATTAGACAGTGAGATTTGGTATGCCATCGTACATGTCTGCTGACAAGTATGCCTGTCTAATAGCCCTTTAAATAATGACTTCGTGACTTCAAACACTTCTTAGCCTCTTATTTCAAAAATATTAAAATCAAACACAAGAATTTAAATTAATATGTAGAATAAAAATAGAATATAAAATAAAACGAAATGTGACCTTCGAAATAAGTAGACAAAAAATGTTTAATCAATTATTTGATACTAAAGATATTGCCTATAATTGTTTTTGCTTTGCTTTCCTTTTATTTTTCAATTACCTTTAATTTATTTTGTAAGATCGAGGACATAATTAAAATAACTAAAAAAATTCTGTGTCATTAGATAATAAATAAGTTTCTTTTTTTGTGCTAATGATATAAACAACATCTTTATTATTTACACTGTGCAAACTTATTCTTTAAAAACTGTTTGTTGGTTTGTGCAGATTTTAGCAACTGAATTACAGCTGTACAAAAGAAGTTCTCTGTAAGAATGAAATATTCTTATTTCGATAGTAAAGAATGCTGCATAGTGACACTTTTTTAAGAAAATTACTAAAACCTGTAGATGTAATTTTCTTAATTTTTCATGCACAAAATGAATTGAGTTTCATTAAAATAAATCTAACGCACACTTTGAAGAAAAAATTCAGTTTATTTGAAACTGTATTATGAGGTTTTCGAAGACCGTTGCACCACTGAAGCCAGTTAAGATCATTTATTTCTTAATTAGCTGCAAATAAATGTGCATATATTAATAGTTGAATCTGTATATCTGCTTCAGCATAATTTTTGGTGAAATATTTAAAAAAAATTTGCCCAGACAAAAATAAAAAGAAAGTGAGCAAAAAAGAAAAATATAAGAGCGTAATCAAATGGCAACAAAATAATTATATATAAATATGAAAAAAAAATTCAGTACACTTTGATTAGTTCAATTAAATCAACATAAAATAGTTGCTTTTATTTCATTCGAAGCTTTTAAATATGTGTAGGTTTTGAAATTTGATCAACTAACAAAACCATCAACCATCAATATGTAGTTCTTAAACGTTGATAGTTTGATAGTGTCTCGTTTTGCTAGAGTTTGTAGAACTAAAGATTTTTTTATCGATGTTTTTTTTTTCAAAAAATATTCCGTGAATGCAGTGTTCTTGAAGGAATTTCCTGCTGCATAATATTTAAAACATATTTTATGTATTTTTTTCCATAAAATGAATCGCAATGTGCTTGCCGTAAAGGCATTGATAGACGATTTAAATGAATAACGATTGGAAGTGGAAGAATAAGGAAAAAAAAAACGAAAAATAGAATGAATTCAAAATATCATTGCAATCAAATAACTTCAACCACCATCAAGAGGTGAAGTGGAATTAATTGAATAACAACGTGTTCGACAAGAACTTTTTCAAATCAAATTACGCGACTGTAAGTTGAAGGTAAAAAAAGAGAATATGCAAAATGTCTGTCTTAATATTGTAAATTGTTGAAAATTTGTCTCTTCAATATATTTTCATAAGACCAAGATGTATATACGAGTTTTTCTGTTATAAATAAGAAAACGTAATCATTACATGATAATTACAGCAAACTTTACAATAAACATCCAAATGTAACAAAGTCCCTTTTTATATTTTTCGGCATTAAAACAGAAAAATTATTATCAGTTTTTTTTAAACTAAGGTAGCAGCTTGGTGAAGTATCTGCAAAAAATTCAATTATGTTGTTGATTACTTCAAGAATTTTTTTAATTTAAAAATATAAGAAATTTGATTTTTTAAATCGACTCTTTTATTGAAATTAATATTATGTATGGCCTGTTCGAAAGATGGATTCGATTGAATATTTGTATTGAAAACAAAAACAAATTTCAGTTTTTTAATAAAGTGGTTAAGAGATCCAAGCAATAATTTGATAACCCAAATCAAAAAACACATTTTGTAATTTTTAACGACAACGATACTATACGAGTACAGTTACGGTTTACTCACCATTTAATTTAATATAATGTGACATCTCAAGCACAGAAAATAATATAAAACACTGAATGAACTTGAGCATATGATTTAATTTTTTTTATTTCAACATACAGCATATATCATTAAAATATATTACTGGATAGCAAAGTCGATAAGTTTTCATTGTATTTATTCTAGTGATATGATTATCGTAACAAATTTTACGAAAACTAGGTATTTATCTCTCTTCATTGTCATTTTCCTAAAGAAGGTAATATGGAAGTATTTCTATTAAATATTCGCAGTAAGACTTCCTTAGTATTATTTTACTTAACTTTTGAAGATTTTATGATGGTATTAAAACAATATACTACTTTTGAGTTAATTTTATCATATTTACACGCAACTCCTTTTTTATAGGATCTTTTTTATCTAATTCTCTAGCACGAAGTATTTAATTTTATACACTGAACCAAAAAGGTACATAAATTCAACGAAAAAATTCGTTGATTCAAAGAATTTATTCCTTATTTTTCACCTAAGGAACATGTTCATTGAATTCAACGTATGCCAATCATTGGCTTGTTGAATTCAACGTACCGTTCGTTGAAGTTAAGAATCCATACGTTCAAACCTTACGTAAATTCATTAAATCTATATATTTATACTTTGAATTTAACGAAATAGTTCCTTGAATTTAAGGAACCTATTCCTTGGCCCAACGAACGCAATCATTGATTTTATGAATATGTTCCTTAAATCAACGTAAACATACTTTGAATTTAATGAAATAGTTCATTGAATTTAAAGGACCTATTCCTTGACCCAATGAACACATTCATTGATTTTTATGAATTTATTCCTTGAACCAATGCACCTATACATTCAAAATTTCACTTTAATAAATATAATAATACACAAGTTCATATTAAATTTAGTATTTTATTTAAAAGTTTATATAATAAGAAATAGTTTATATTGTATATGTAAGTATGTATTTATATAAAAATTTACCGCCTTATTAAAGTTAAAGAAAACTCCTTCACGTTTCCCAAAAGCAAAGCCAAAGTCTTTGTAAATCTGATATATGGTTGTAAATATTTATTTTGCAATAAATACTAAAGTATAAAACAGTAAAAATTTGTATACTCACATATCGAAATCTACTCGGTTTCTTATACTCAGGCCATCTATTAAAAACTTCGGCTAAAGTGGAAGCTTGGTTTACTTCATTAACTCAGGAATTGCTGCATGCCTGCCAAGTGCTATTGAATTCCTCTGCACTCAAATTAGAGGCTTCTAACGTAAACCTCTGCGTTGGTTCTTGAATCTTTAAAATTAACATAGATAAACATGTATAAAATTATACTATCTAAATAGCATGCAAAATAATTACTTACATAAAACTTTGGAACTTGAACCAATAATGTCAGGAATAGATGCATTTGGAACTTATTTTCCAGCTTTAAAGTAGTTCAGGAAGTGTCTAATATTCGGGATATTATACAACTATATTTATTTTTGCAATTAAAAGTAATTATAATCACTTCTCACTATTAATTTACTTTGTGGCACTTTTTTAATTTAAAATTTTCTTTTTTAATTGCTCACAAACTTATTTGTTAAACGAAGAACAACAACTGATTGCTCTTTGTTTATTTTTTCATTTCACTATGATTTTTCCCCGTTATAAAACAAGGAACTAGTTCGTTGAACTGAACCAAGTAAAACAAAAATTCAAATGGTGGTTCCTTGAATCAAAGTACTCGTTCATTGAATAAAACATCTTCTTCTTTTTCTTGAAGTCAAATTCAACGTACATTACTTAAAATCAATGAACATGTTCCTTGAATCAAGGTACGCTTTCTTGAAATTTACTAAACTTTTTTCTTTTATTTATATAAGAAAGAACGTGTACCTTAAATTCAACGTATTATACGTTAAATCAATAAACTGGTTCGTTCTTAAATTCAACGAATAATATCAAGGAATGGTTTCAACGTTCAGTTCATATCTACATAAAATTTTACGTTGAATTTCAAGGAATATTTTTTTGAAACATCATATAATACGTTGAATTTCAATGAATTTAAATCAATGAATTTGAGTTCGTTGAATTTATGTAAAACTGTTTTTTCAGTGTAGGGCATTTACATAGCTCGAAATCTAGTACTTACGAGATTTCGAGCTAAATCTCGTTGAATTTATGTAAAACTGTTTTTTCAGTGTAGGGCATTTACATAGCTCGAAATCTAGTACTTACGAGATTTCGAGCTAAATCTTGCTGCTTTTTACTAGATTTCCCATATAAAACCAAATCTATTTTGTTGGTAGATTTGTAGGAAATCTAAATAAACATAAAATCTGTAAAACATATTTATAAAAAGATGAGTAAATTAACCACAGTCTGCTTAAAAAGGTGTGTGACTTAGCTACATTGCAGTTATTTGGTTGTAGTTTTCGAAACTTTTTAGTTTCTGGGGTTTGTTTTGGATAAACAATCTTGTTAAATGCCAAAAAAAGGAGGTCTAAACGGTATATATTTTCATAAAGATTTTAATTAAAATTTTCTAGATCTTTTGCTGGTGTAAATGGCCTATTAAACAATTTTTTATAGTTTTTGCAGGCAGATAAATAAGGTCATGGCATCGTCGAATTCAATCAAATTTATAGAAGGAAACATTTTTGCTACTATTTGAGAACTTAACTTTAAGTGAACCTTCACAAAAATATAACTCGCTCCAGAACTCACAATATGAAACTTGTCACTAAATTAATGAGCATATTTCATAAATTTATTTATCATGTTTTCTATTATATTAACATACATATAAGGTTTTTTGAAATAATTTTCTGTTTAAAAATTTTGTGCAAAATAAAAAGAAATCTCTAGGGAAAGGAAATGTTAAAAGAGTCACAGGCAATATAGTAAAAGTTAAATTTCTATTTTAAATTTTCTCATCACGTCTTATTGACAAATCATTATAGGTATTATTGTTGTTCAGCAGGATGTAAGTTGAAAGGAAGAGATATTTCTTAGTTTGTGTTCTTTTTAAGTAAATAATAAATTTATATTTTTTTCTAAATTCTATTCCCCAATCAATTCTATTTATGTATGTATATGTAGGAATAAATAAATATTTTATGCATAAATACTATCAGTATCTGTTTCTCATTTTTATGCAAATTATTTAAAAAAAGATTCAATATTATGAAGAAATGATATTTGCATATTATTTTTAATAAAAAGTCATTGCCTTAAAAAAAATTTAAGTGATAAAACGGATTTATTGGTGTAAAATCATATTTTAAATTTATTTTGTGGTTAAAGGTGGTACAAAGCACGTTTTTTCATAACAAATTTCTCATTCTATTTCTTAAACTTACATTTTCTTTTACACGAATATATTTTTCATATTATTTAAAAGTTTAGTAATTTCTTCAATACATATAGCATTTTTCGCTAATTTGCAATTTTTTGCGTTTTTTCCAAACTTTTTATATTTTTAATGGCTTTCGCGATTTCTTAGCAATTTTAGGGCTTGCTTCCGATTTTGCAACTTCTGGCAAATTTTTGCAAACTTTGCATCTTTTGCATGTTGTCAGCTTCCTGTCAGTTTTGCCGATTTTTTTTAACAATATTAGACTTTAAGTTTAAAATTTTTAAACGCACTAATAATCCCAAATTAATATTTTACTTATTAAGTAAAATATTTTTTCATTAAAAATACATTGAAATTGAATATTAATTTTGGATTATTAGTGCGTTTAAAAATTTTAAACTTAAATTGTAACAATTCCCATAAAAAGCACTAAATATTAGAATTTGTTATCATCCCGCTGTTAGTAAGTTTTTGCGAATTTTCATAATTTTTGCGATTTTAAAAATAAAAAAAATACAATAAATATTTAAAAACAAAACAAAGAAAAAAATTGGCAAGGACTATTTCGATACCGCCTTTTACAATCCCTAACGCATCTTGCTCTTTCCAAATATCTATAATTTGAAAAAGAAACCAGTACGTCCATACATATCGACGGCTTTTATCCAAAATGGTTTGCCTGCAAAACCCTGATTGTACACTAGAAGCAAAAAATTGTTTAATTCCCTTAATAGTGAGTATTTAACAAATCGATCTTCTAAAATATGATTGATTAGCTTCTAGTGATTCCTTAAAATATAAATTATAAACTAAAACCCCTTATTCACATTTCTACGGTAGTTAAAACATTTTGCTCATTTTTGAGTACATAAACCATTTTGTTTGAAAACATTTTATATTTTATTAAGCCAAATTTTAAATTTAAATACTATTGTTTTTCACTTTTAAATAATTTTAGGATTAAAAAAAATTAGAAGAAGATACTTCAGTTCCAAATAATTATCTGTATGGCTAATGTTAGGATTTTTATTATTGTTTATTAAATAAATTAAATTTATTTTGAATGCATATTATCATAAAAATAATGATATTCATTATATATCACGGATTTAAATTCCTGTAGATGTTTTCATTTACAATTGGATATTGGAAGATATTCTTGATGAAGTGATAGTGGTTCCTGGTTCTTTGTACTCATCATTAAAACTGACTTTGTATTTTAGATTACCATTCGGTAAATATATAAGTGATATCAGTCATTTTTAGTTCGTCCAGGACGAAGTTTTTGAAACAATTTTATACTATCCAGCAAGAAATTTCAAAAAAGGTAATCGAGTTTGGAATAAAGCATTTTTGGTGGAAGCTGTTCCTTACTGAATTACCAACTTAATGATTTTAACAAGGCGTGAGACTAAAATAATCGATTCTTGAGAAGTAGTTAATTTGTTTGTTGTAGGAATTAATTATATTTTCCGTTTTGGGAAATAGTTATTTTTTTTTGATTGAACTACTTTTTTTAAATATGCCTTTGTTTGAGTAAATGGAAGGTCTTGGTTAAAAACTCAGTTTGATTAAATATACATATAATAACTTTTAAGAAAAATTTTAATAATGTAAAAAAACTTAAGGCTTCATTAGTCATTACTTTCTGTTGCTGTTCTGTGCCGTTCCTTTCTGTATAAAATATTTTGCAATTACTTTGTCTGTGAAAAAAATCAGCTGGCAACCTATAGAATTGATTACACTTGTGCACAACATATCACAACATACTAATACATACACACTTTTGGCTGTCATTTAACGTTGAATTCTATTTTCTACAGATTTACCCGCAACAGAACAGAACGAAAAAGTAGAAACTAACCACGCATACAGATTTTCAACTCAACAGAAACAAAACAGCTGATTCAGAACAGAACAGCACGTACAAACTAATTCTGCCTTTATTGTTTTACTACGAAATACACAATTTTATAAAATTTCATTTATAAACTAAATTGAAGTGGGTTATATTTTATTCGTATCAGTGCCTCTATTGTTACTTATAAATACTATATTTATAAAAATTTCAATTGCTTTCATTGATGAACTTTTATTAAAACCGTAAATGAAAAAAAAAAATTATTTAGAACTACTTATATTTAAATAATTATTTTTCAAAATGTAAGTACTTATTTTTTAGTTTAAAATAAATATGTAGGCAATTTAGAAATATTTATAATTTATTGAATTTAACTACTTATTTTGGCAATATTTTCACGTCTTCTTTTAAAACCCAAAGAATATGTTCAACTTCTGCTTCCTATTCTTAAAAATTTGCGTAATGTGTTTTGTAAGCGAGTACTTCAATTTGGCAATCTAAAAAGTAAGTCATTATATGGCAAGTAGTTCAGATGGTAATGTCTAATTTTTTGCTGGGTAAGTATTCGGTTTCAAACGGTTTTCATATTTTCTTGCAACCATTTATTACACTTTTTCGCGCCACTTTCGTTATATTGATAAAATCAATTTTTGCATGTGCACTGCCACATTCCATTTGAGTGTGTCCCTTTTCCAGATATTTTTACACAATGCACTGATGCGATGAAAGATTATATACTAGCCTAATTCACAATCTTGTGCAAATGGTATTGCATTGTAGCATGTAGCATGCGCAAAACGGTATATTTTATGGATTCTCACCACTAAGAATTGTTAAGTGGTGAGTTTTAGAATACTATCCATTTTGCACATGCTACGATGCTAGACCATTTGTTTAAGATTGCACAGAGAAAAAACTGCCTCATAGAATCAAGAAGATTTTCTCTATGAAACGTTTTAAGGCTAAGGGGTATCCCAGCAGAAAGAAGCGAAGATTTCCTCATAGAGATTCCTTATTGTTTTTATGTGGTAAATCTTATTAATTTTATCAAGAAGAAAATGGCAAAAAATCAAGAAGAAATCTTATTATTCACAATTTTTTTTACTTAATTTCCAATATTTTTGGCACCAAAAAACAATCCATAGAGAAAATCTTCTTGATTCTATGAGATTTTCTTATAAATTGTAAACTATAGGGATTTCTTATTGATTTTATGAGGTTGCCTTATTGTTTTTTTTAAAAAGGGTTTCTTCTTGATTTTGTCAGGTTCCTTCCTGTATGATTATGTGTAAGGCATCTTATTGATTTTTTCAATAAAGAAATCTTCTTGATTTTATGAGGTGTCTTGTTATTTCATATCTATATACATACAGAATTTTTTTTTCATGATCTATTCCGTTTTTGTATAAGCATATTTGCACAATTATTTCAATGGTTATTTAGACTTCTTGTTAGCATATTGGTTAGAGTGTTCGTCTATCAGTCAGAAGATTGCTGGTTCAATACTTGTCTCCTTTCAAGTAATAATATGTACATATGGTGAGTTAGTTAATTAAGAATACAATATAAAATATATGTATGTATGTAAATATGAATAATTAAATAACATCTACATATACTACATATATACATAAGTATATGGTATAGAATTTAAATGAAAATACATAAGCAAAGCACAAAGAATAAAGACATAAATTTTGTTTCTTTTTGTGAGGTTGCCTCATAAAATCAAGAAGAAAGCCTTATTAAAAAAAAATCAATAAGATAACCTCATAAAACTACAAGATTTCTTCTTGATTTTTTCAAAAAAGTTTTCTCTACGAAATTAATAAAATTTCCGTATTGAAAAAAAACCATAGAGATTTCTTATTAATTTTGTTCTATTTCATGAGGTATTTAGTAGGCACTGTTTCCTCTGTGTGTGAATTGGTCTACTGTGAAATTGTTAACCTGCAAGCATTTTTTATAATAAATGGCAGATGCGTTTATATTGGGACATAGTTTGATTGCTTGAGCGTCCATTGTAAAAGGATGACAGAGGTTTTGGGAAGCTTTATTTTTTAATTTTATTTCTCATGCCGAACTTCTGTTTTTTTTAATATCTCCATTATATAATTTAGCTAAAATCTGCTTGGCTTTGAAACCAAAACATATAATCGCATTTATCTTTTTGAGGCATAAATAAATCTAAGCCGCCAATCAGATTTCGTTTCGAATTTCTTAATCATTATCCAACATTTAAGCGTTGAATAAAGGATGGTAAGAGTCGAGAGAAACATTCTCTGACATGCGTGCAATTTTTTGTCTTGTCGTAATTTGAAAACAAAACTTTTCTGCCTTTTGGAATTTGTTGTAGTCTCTCGTTGTTTATTTGAAATAGTCACATAATCTTGAACAAACACTTTTTTCGCTTCCCAACTCATATTCCAAAAACTAAGTCGCAAATAAATCAACATTTTGACAAGAAATTTATATCATAGGAAAAGTGCATCAAAATTCATTTTTAAAAAATCTGCAGATAAACCATTTTGGATAAATGCCGTTGATGTGTACATTTTAAATTAAATTTTATAAAATTTATTTTGTTCATGATTGTTTTTATCTTACTTTTTCACAAGCACCATAATTTTTTTTTACCACTTTTATACATTTCAATTTTACAATCCGAACGATTTATAAATTATTTTCAGTAAAATTCAATATTTTAAAATTTTTGGCATATCGAGCCATTACCGCCAAAGAAGCTTAACCAACATGATTTTCGAAATGCGTTTTTTTTGTAAAAATCATTAACTTGTTATCGTTGCCATTTTATGTCAAAATTTTACTACCATAGGATATACCGTTTCAATTTTATAGCGAAAGCAATTTGAGCTTAAGTCCAAAAAAAATTTTTTGTTTACAGTTTTTGTAACAGCAACATGTTACTTAAGCTAAAATTTCCTTTTGAAAATAAAGCAAGTATGAGTGCTATATTCGGATTAGCCGAATATTATATACTCTTCACCGACATCGGACGACGTATATGCATATATACAATGTTAAATACATACATATTTGGTTTGTAAAAGAAAAATAGTTTACTTAATTTTTGGTTTATTGCAATTTTTCGAACCAACTTGATTCAAATATTTTATTTTCGATATTAGCAATATTTAAATAATTTATTTTGCATTTTTTGCATTGTTAATATTTATATATTTTTAAAATAATTAACTAGAGACAACTTCAATATGGAACAGCCTATTCTGTTAGCACACACACCCACATCTAAAAATACTTCAATACACATTAGACCACCCAAATTGCCCAAAGTATTTATATTATTCGCTACACCGGCAGCTTCTGATAGACCGGCGATTAAAAATTACAGATGTCTAAAAATTTAACTGATACTTCGCGTACCTACCGGCCATGCGCATTGCACTTTTCACTTAAAAAATAACCCATCCTGGCTATAAACACTTTTGGCACCATAACTTTTAAATGCGGCGATTTTCGGAAAAAATTTTATAACCATTTTTGTTAAGAATAAATACCGCAATATCTTTCTACATAATTTTCCCCTTAATATGGCCTAACATAGTCCTTTAATGGGATGAAACTAAGTTTTTTCGGACAGACTTTTTTCAACGGCTCTCTCTAAAAACTGGATAGCGATAACTATAATTCGTTTTCATTATTTTATAAAGTAAGATTTGTATATATAGACGATAGAGGAAAACATATTTTCGTACAAAAAATCTGCGTATTGTATTGTGTGCAAATATGATGTTAATCCACGAACATATCATTGGAATTCTTTCTACAAAAAAATAAAAAAAAGTAAATAAATAGAACCAAAATTTTTTTAGTCGAAGTCGAAATACGCGAATCAAGATAAATCCCATTATTCAACTCTACACCGAATCCAAAAAATGTGATTGTATTGAAGTGAGTTACCATTGTTTTAAAGGCCATGTTTCCCAACTTGAAAAGAAAAATCATCCATAAGTCTTAAATACGGTTATTTTGATAACTCTGAAACAGTTTATTTTGATTTAAATTTGAAAAAAAAGCAATGTGAGTCCGATCACAGAGATGTGTAAACATCTAGTAATGAATTTTTTTTTTAAGTTGGAAGTACTTATGCTTTTAGTATCTTTTTTTAAATTAATTAATTAAAAGTATCAAAACTTTCAATATTGTAAATACATATGAATTTGTTGGTTTTTGTTTGTTTTATTTAACTTATTTGGTTAGTAAATGGGCATACTGCAGTATATGTACATATATGTACTGCATTCAAAATTGCAGTAAGCAGTAAATTTACTGGTTACTAAAAAAATTCAGTAAATTTTTGCTGCTAATGAAATTTAATTTGCATTACCAGTAAAATCGTAGGGCCGTAATCATAATAAAATTGTAGGAAGTGGCGAAGTTTCTTCATTCAAATTTTTAAACTTTTGTATGAAAAACATTTAGCCACTTGGTAGAATTTCATTATGAATACGGGCATTACTGATTACTGAAAATTTAAGGCACCTCATCATATAACAAATCATTTAGGCAATTTATAAAAATTGTAGAAAAAAATTTTAGTAATCAGTAAAAATTTACTTGTTAAACATTTTTTATTGTTTTTACTGAAACTTTTGTGTTACTGCAGTGCTCATCTATGGAAATGCCTTTACTCTTATTTTTACTTTTTAATTTTTAATTCCTGTTGTTCATTGTTTAATTGTTGCTGTGCTTGTTGTTGTGTACGCATTGCAATTAAAATAAATTCAGTGAAGTGCGACTTTGACTCGCGCACATTCGGTTTTAATTTTTTATTTTTTTTATTTAGCTTTCTTCCTTTTTTAAGTTTTTTCAGTTTAAACGATTTTTTTCAGTTTTATCGCTTTTTCTCGTTTTGGCGTTTTTTTTCTCTTTTTGGGTTTTTTAATTTTCGCAATTTTTTTCATTTTGACGATTTTTTCATTTTGGCGATTTTTTTCTATTTTTGTTGGGGGTTTTTTCATTTTGGCGATTTTTTTCATTTTGGCGATTTTTTCATATTGGCGATTTTTTTTTTGTTCAAGGATTTTTTTCATTTTGGCTATTTTTCGGTTTTTCGCGATTTATTTTAGTCCTAGAGATTTTTTTTAATTTGGTGCTTTTTTCGTCTTGGCGATTTTTTTTGTTTTTGGCGATTTTTTTATATTTGGCGATTTTATATTTTTTTGATTTTTTAGTTTTACCGTTTTTGAAAATTTCAAGAGTTTTGCTCTTACGGTTTCCAAGATACAGCAAGTTGTCAAAATTACAAAGTCAAAATTGCATTAACTGACGGAACACCCATTGATTTAAATTTTTTAAATTTGGTGTTAATTGTTGTAGTCTATATAAAAATACACTAACTTTTAAAATTTCAAGTGTATATATGTACACACAATTGTATGTATATTACATGGGATTTTAACATTTTTCGTTGCTGATTTTGGAACACCCTTTAGTTTTTAACTCTCATGTACTTTTTGTTGTAGTGGCCAAATGTCTACACATTGTGTCCAAATTTCAAGCCCGTAGCTCTTATGGTTCATTTTCACCTTTGGTGTACGGAAATATACAGAAGAATAACCGGCGGCGGCGCACCGTCGGCTTCGAGCCGGTCGACTTGTTTCTCTACTTGGTATTGCTTCTTTCAAACACTAGTACACTCATACATAGCTCACACCGATTTGACAATGCTGTGAAAGAAACGCAAAGAAATCTCAGCAAAGAAATCTCAGCACAGAAATAAAAGTCAAAAGATTTTTACCCCCTAGCGTATAGATGTTTACACATCAAAAAAGCTGAGATAGTCGCCAGTTCAGTTTAGGTAGGTAGCAATTTATTAAAAATTTATTCACAGAGTACATGGACTTGAAAATTCTTTCTATCAGTAAAACTATACACAAAAAATTTAATAGCAAACTCTTTAATTTGAAAAGTCATAAGTCTGTAGAAGATTCACTACATGGAGCCGATCAAGAAGCCAATAATTTGGCTTCAAATTTGGAGACAAGTTTCCGTGAAAAACTGATATTAACTTCTTCTTAAAAAATGTTTTTTTTAGCTTAACAAACACAAAAATATATACATTAGGTTGTCGGGGAGACATAGTAATAGTTAGTTAAAATTCGTTGCGTTACTTGTATTTGGCATAATAACACCTAAATACCAAAATGCAATGAATTAACTGAAATAACAGCGAAGATAATTAAAAAAAAAACCTTCTCCTGTAAAGTTTTGTTTTTGCTACTTAAGCTTGTTGTGCGCTTGTGACTCGATATGTACATTAGATGATCCACTCTAGTGTGTATATGTTAGAGTTGAGCAACTATAAGCACTGTTGAATTAGTAAATATACATTGTTTGTGTTAGTTTCGGTCATTCATTTCTTGTAGGGTTGTTTATTTTCCCTATAGAAGTAACTTTGCTGAGAGTTTAGCACTTTTTGAAAGTAGTTAGTATATTCTTAAAACTTAATTTCATTATTAATTACACTTAACAAAATTGTAATAGTTTTCAGTGCCTTTTTCATACTAATTTGCAAGAGCGCTCACTTTATTGCTGTCAGTTATTTTTTAATACTAGTTTTTAAAACTATTAGCAAAATGAATTATTACTAAAAATCTAAACTCCGATAAAAGAGATTAAATTTTATTGTTGGTTTTATTAAAATTTTTGTATTCAATAGAAGGAAATGAATTTTCTACTCATAGCATGCAGTGGTTATCAAAATACTTCAATACCAAGAGATATACAAAATAAAAAAAATTAAAAATTTAAAAAACCCCCGACTTTTTTCAGAAAAGATGTTATATCTTCTAAACGGCTCGACCGATGTTCTTCAAACATAGCTCAGAACCTTCTCGATCAAGTCATCTTTCAAACAGAAAAAACTAACTGAAAATCGGTTCAGCCGTTTGGCCTGTACGTGGACATGGACAGACACACAGACACACAGACACACAGACACACACTACAAACTTATAACACCCCTTTTTTTTAGTCGGGGGTTATAAAAAGTTAAAAACAAACACGTGCCTAAATTTTTATTAAGGAATTCAATCGTTATTAAAATAAATACATAAAACAAAAGCGTGTTATCTAATCTCGTACAAAATTAAAAAAAAATAATGCAGAATGGATTTCGTCCGAGATTATTTAACAAGTTATATCTCATTAAAAATATTAAAATAAATTGCACATTTTTAAAGAGCATAATTGTCAAAGATTTATTTAAAATATATTGAATTAATTATAGTGTCATGTGTCGAAGACATGTGTTGCGTGTAATGCTACTCAATTAAAAAAAATATATATATGTATATAATTTTAACAATATTTGTACTTTATTTACATCAATATTATTAACAGAGCAACCATTATTTTAATTTTTATTTTATATAATATGATGAAATCCGTTTAAAACATTAACTGCATTTGTTCAGAAAATAATATGGAATCCCACTAAAAAAAAGCATTATGACCATAAAACAGATTCACAAACATGCATCAGCATGTTAATGTCTATAAATTGATGTTATAATTGCTTATATAATACATTATTTGTAGGCAAATTTATTTATGTACACCCAGAGAAAAAACATATTAAAATCAATAAAAACCATATTGAATTAATAAGAACCATTAACGAAAGTCTAGTCTTTCCCTGAGTGTATGTATGCATGTACATGAATTTTTGATATATGCATTTCGCATTAACTTTTGCTCATTTGATTAAATAAATATTAAAATCAAACGATTAAATATTATGACATTCATATAATAGGATATGAAATACATTTTTTATACTGAAATCCATATTTTGAAAGTCATTTAATTTTTAAGCATTATATTGAGAGTAGTAGGGAACTATCGCTCCGGCCCCAATTAACATTGTGAAATTGTTGCTGAAATTGTTAAATTGTGGGCTGAAATTGTTAAATTGTGGCTGAAATTGTTAAATTGTTGCTGAAATTTTAAAATTCTTGAAAATTTGTGTTTTCGGCGGCGCTTTGATGTTTTTTGTTTACATTAGGAGTTTTTTTGTTTACATTAGGAGTTTTTTGTTTACATTAACTTTGTGTGAACGGGTGATTTTTTTGGGTTACATTAATTGTGATAACGGGTGATTTTTTTTTTGAGGTTTCATATGAGTGTATATGCCGACGGCAATACATGATTATTATTTTTTTCAAATGCCTACTGCAATACATAATAATTTTTCCTAATGCCTACCGCAATACATGATTATTATTTTTTTCAAATGCCGACGGCAAAAAATGAATATAATTTTTTCAAATGCAGACGGGAAAATGATTTTTCCTAATGACGACGGGAAAACGTGAAAGTTATATTTTCTAATGCTAATGTAGGTGTTGCTAGACTGTGGGAATTTAAGGCTGACCGTGATTTGAGTGGATGACGTTGTTGCCGTAATATGTAACCATAGGAATTTGCGGATGTGTCTGTCTGTCTGTGAGAATTTAGGTGAGGGTTTGATTGGAAGGGGCGGGGTGTAGTTGAGGTAGATCGATTGCGTATGTGTGTGTGTGTATGTGTGTGTGTGTATGTGTGTGTGTGTGTGTATGTTTGTAGGAATTTCAATGTGTGTATTTCTGTAGGAGCTTAGGACTGATTGTGATTTATGAGGGGTGAGGTGTTCTAGTAATATGTAACCGGGGGAATCTGTGTGTTTGTATGTCTGTAGGAGTTTAAGGCTGACCATGATTTGGGTGGGCAGGGTTGTTGACGTAATATGTAGCCATGGGGATTTGTGAATGTGTCTCTCTATAGTAGTTTAAGGTTGATCGTGATTTGAGGTGGGTGAGGATGTTGTTGAGGTAAATTGGTTATGCGTATGTATGTATGTATGTATTTTTGTAAGAATTTAAGATGATTGTGATTTATTAGGGCCGAGGTGTTCTTGTAATATGTAGCCGTGAGAATCTATGTGTATAGACGTCTGTAGAAGTTTAAGACTATCTGTAATTTCAGGTAGGTGAGAGTGTTGTGTTGTTGAGATTAATCTTATATATTGTATATGTATGTATGATCATGGGAATTTGTGTATGTATATCTGAGGGAGAATTTAAGGCTCGTCATGATTTGCAAAAGGTGGGGTGTTGTTGAAATTTTCTTGGATATTTCTTATATGAATTCTGCTATGTGTGTGTATTTGAGCTGGTATTTATGTGTAGGTAGAAATAAATTGTTTTCAATATCGACATATGGTACTATAAAATACTATCATATATCTGGACTTCCCTAATCCTAGTATGCTTTTATACTTACGATTGCTTTATATTTTCTCATGCTTAAATTTGTCTCGCGTTGAAGTCAGTCTGTGTGAAATTTGTTTATATTACAGATTTTGTTTATTTAACTACATTCGTCTTCTTTGACTGAAAGAGTTATCTACACACAGAGAAAAACCAACTTGAAATCAGTAAGAACCATGCTGAATTAATAAGAACCATTAGCGAAGGTTTAGTCATATTGAAATTTCTTATTTCAATATGGACAAAATATTAATTTACAGTATTCATTTATTAAACTCATTAGTTTGTAGATATCTCAATATACATTTTCTATTATATTAAAAATTATTGAATTAATGTGATGAATTCTTATTTTTAAGCTGCAGATTTTCCCTGAGTGTATTGATTGTTTATATTTGCATTGTGCTTTAACTAAACGACGCTTCATATATTTTCATGATGTAGGTCTAATAAATACTTAAGCATTGATAAGAAATTTGATATGTATACATACATATCTACAAATTGATTTTATGTATGTATGTATGTATGTATGTATGTACATATATATGTACATACAAATAAGTGTTCAATTCAATCTTTGAATACATTTTTTATTTTATTTTTTGTCATGTGATGTCTGTTGTTGATGAAATTAAAAACATTTTAATTTTTATCTGCGTTTACTTAAAAGTTTGTGAGGATTTTCTGTTGTAAGTAAAACTGAATTCTTGAAGATATGTGCTTACATACTCTATAGTAATAGTAACTATAATAGAAATATTTCTTATACTTAATTTACAGTTTTTTAAAGTATAGGGTATAAAATTTTTTCTAGCTATAGCCTTCTACATTTATTTTGGAAAGCTTGCTTTGCTTTTTGAAAATGTATAAACATTTTTAAATGAAACTGATCCGGCACTCCAGCTTAGGTACTGATAGTTTTTTTTGTTGTTAGTTAACTTACTTATTTTTTATTTTTTATTGATAAACATTGGAAATCAAAAGGGAGTTTTATATTGTAATTATTATTTTCATAATTGTTGAAAACAATCGCTGCTTTTTGTTTGTTTTTTGCGATGAAATCATTTGAATTACTTTTGCAACTTTACGCGTTTATAAAAATTATGTTATTTTCTATATTTCTTAATTTATAAGACTTTTAGACTTTGTCCTTTAGGGGTTATATATTCTATTATACGATTATGAATAAGAATGCAGTAAGCTGATGTATTTGCTTACTGCTTCAAATTAAAATTTTATTAAATTGAATAAAAGGAGTTTTTTTTCTTTAACTCTGATGCAGTTAGAAGCGCTGGAGATTCTTTCATATAACAGCTTTTTTGAAATTTTTGATACATAGTATAATATAGAATTGGATAACATTTATTTTTAATTTTTATGTTAAGAAGTACGGGTATGAGACTGAATTTAAATGTACTTTTAAATTAGTTAAATCATAATGAACAAACATATTTTCTTCTTTAATAGCGATCAACAGAAAACGAACTCGTTTTCATATAATTTAGGTATACCCTATCGACGGCTCCTCTAGGATACAAGATGACTTTGTATGACGAAATTTCTGTTGCTTTATACTGATAATATGTTTACATTAATAAGATACATATACATATGTTTATTTTATGAACGGTGAGCACCTATGGCTTTTATTTAATGTTCTATATGACTTTTTTTTTTCATTTTCTTTAATAATTTTCTCCCCATAATAGCATTCTAAATATTTCAAGGGCTCAAATGCTGTGTAGTCTTCTTCTGCAAACTTAACTAAACGTCTAACTTCTTCCAATGCTTCTTTATAAGAAGATATTTTGTTATGGTCTTCTTCTACGATACGTGCCCATCGGGCAGAGTGTACGTATTAGTTGGTCAGTCAGTCTCTATTTTTATTTATTTTTTTTTTCTTCTAATGTGCCACTCCTTTTTTTAGATTTTACTACTTGGAATAGAGAATTGTTGTCTAATTTTTTGGTGGGTATATACATTAGGTATGTAGAAATTAGTTTAGATACAAAGAAATGCATGTTTAATATACAACTATTGTATCAAATCGATCTCAAATAACTCAGTTACCTCTACCAGCAATTCACCGTTGGTGTATTCATAAAGTGTTAGAAACAATGAAATATCTATGTTTTGAGAGAATTTTTCCCCTCAAGTATTTCTACATGAGGTTTGAGGGGTCAATCACTGTCGCATTCATATGTAATGATTATTCACTTAAAAAACGTCATCATCACCATCAATCATCTCCGTATAAAATACATTCATGAGTTGGGTTGATCCAGATACAATTGCTGTTTCATCACCTTCTAACAGCTTTATATATTTTGCTAGTATGCATGCCTTAGCATGCTTCTATCGATAGTGACGTAAGAGTCCGAGATGTAGAGTGTTACAATTAAAAATCTTTACTATTAGAATATACCAGTTCGCTCTTTTGAATTTTTACAAAGTAGATACATATGTATGTATTTCATTGACCACAAAATCATAAAATTTCTTTGCTTACAAAATTGTATGACGTGAGGATTTTTTTTTTTTTTTTTTTTTTTTTTTTTAAATTATACATGCTTCGGCATGCTTTCTTTTTTTTTTCTATAAATTTATGTAATACTCATACAGATACAGATATAAAGTAAGATCTGTTTACTGTACATTTTAAAATTTATGCATGCTTCAGCATGATTCTACTTGAAGCGTATATTCATTCACTAAGTTTGTTTGATACTTATTCATACACATGTACATTCTTAAAGATTGGATATCAAAGTCCAATTTCCGTAGTTTATCTATATTTTCTAAAGATCTGATAGCTAAAGAAATAAATAGAGTGAAGATCTTCTATAATAATCCCATTTTCATATTGTAAAATTTTGCGTGCTAGCGCTTTCGATGGGAAAATATACATACAACTTTATAAAAAGTGATAATATGATGTGCTGCTGAATATTGCACTATGTTATAGTTCATTTTAAACACTGAAGTTTTAGCAATATTTCATTCCGACCAGAATTCCACTACATTTAGTTAATTATCTTTCTTAAGACTCATCATTCCTAATCAATCCTGCAAAAACAACACAAACTAGATTTTTCGTTTTAATTTTATTTTTTTTAAATTCAACATTCATTCTTCAAATTACTTTATACTATATTAAGTAGCTTTTCCTCATTTGTTGAGTTGACTTTAAAAGGAGACATTTTAATGGTACGATGAACTTTTCTATTGCATGCATTGAGTAAATCTTTATACATACCAATCCACTTATATGAACCATTAAAGCTAATTCTTTTCACATCATACCTTTCAATGATCTATTAAATCATTCTAATATTGATGCTTTCATATTAAGTAATCTTTAATCTTCTATTTATGTATGAGTTTTCCCAAGTATTTATTAAAAAATTCTTTAGAATCATCTGTTTGTAAGTTTTTTGGTACCCGTACCACTTCAAAAATATTTTCCATTGCCTTGGTTTTTAGAGTGCAGCTTTTATTTTCAGCTGTACTTTGAGAATGTGTCAATTACAGTCTTCAAAAATCAACAATTTCTATTTTCTGTAGAATAGTTCTACATTTCACCTAACTTAGCTCCATAAAACATCATATATTCCTGTCATTACATCTCTACAAGCACAAACAGTTGTTGAAATTTAATATGGACTTCGTTAACTAAATTCCTTTTTAAAGACATTGAATTGTTTCACAGATTTTTTCGAAAGTGTTGTGATCTACATCTTGCACTTTCAGCTATTTATACTAACATGTAGTTAATTTTCTAATCTATATATTTAACCGTAAACTCTTCAATTTGTTTTTAATTATTTACTTTTTAGAATTGCTTTTTCAATTTTATAACTGTCTTCTTTCTCTAATTTTATTTCACGTTGTTGTTCCTCAATTTGCATTTAAATATATTCTTGAATATTAATGCTTTAAGCTATATTATTAATTTGTCTTGTATTTTATCTTCATTCAGTTTAATGTAACTATCAACAATAGTTTGTATCTAATTCATTTATGCCTTCCAATACTGATAAGTCAGTATAAATGTCTTCAGAATTGGAAGTGTATGAGTAAAATCATCGTCATCATCATTCTCAGTATTAGCATCATTAAATATGATGGTATTATCAAATATTGTTCCTTCTACTAGTTTCTTTTGGGGTACTTGTCTATATCTTGAGTGAAGGTTTCTCAGGCTTTAAACTTGTATATTTTCAACTTCTGTCTTGATTTTACTTTATTCTTTCATAAGAATTCTTTTAATATTTTTAGAACTATTTATGAATTCTTCTGCTATAGGTTTAAATGTATCTTTTAGTTGTTCACTTGTATCTATTTCACCAGTTTTTATACTACGAAGCTTTTTCTTCAACACATTTCTTGTCAACACCAACTGTTTTAAAATTTTCTCATCCAGGGCAAATAACAGGTATCAGCAATCATATCAGCTTTTCAGGAGCTGGTCTGGTTTTCAGATCAGCTTTTCAGGACCTGGTCTGGTTTTCAGATCAGCTTATCAGGACCTGGTCTGGTTTTCAGATCAGCTTTTCAGGACCTGGTCTGGTTTTCAGATCAGCTTTTCAGGACCTGGTCTGGTTTTCAGATCAGCTTTTCAGGACCTGGTCTGGTTTTCAGATCAGCTTATCAGGACCTGGTCTGGTTTTCAGATCAGCTTATCAGGAGCTGGTCTGGTTTTCAGATCAGCTTATCAGGAGCTGGTCTGGTTATCAGATCAGCTTATCAGGAGCTGGTCTGGTTTTCAGATCAGCTTATCAGGAGCTGATCTGATTTTTAGATCAGCTTATCAGGTAACAGATCAGGCTATCAGGAGCTATTCAGATTTTCATCTCAAGATATCTGAGTTAGATTTAGTTATCAGTGTACAAGTAGCTAGCCATTTATAACATTTATATACATGAAGTTTAAAGTCAGATGAAATACGAAAAAGTAAAGTTTTATCTAGTAAAATTATTTTCTATAACGATCATCGTTTAATTCACTATCTTTGCTTATAATCAAAAATCCATATTTATCCTTTCAACATGCTTTTTATTTTTCTCACCTAACTTAAACATTAAATATACATTATGATGATCTCTTATTAAATGTTGGGTGATTCTGGTGTAAGTTTTACATAAGTAGAATGAATCAACATTCTTATCTCTCCCCATACAAAAATATGCTTCCCCACACGCATCATCGTTAAATATCATATTGGAATTACTTTGGACTGAAATAACAGATTCACTATCGGTAAATTTTGTAATATATTATTATTTTAATTGATGTAATTAATTTCTTCAGATATTTATATCTGGGGTGATATAAAGATTTTGAGTATAAATAAATGTTCTCAAAATTTAAGTCCATTAGGACTTTCTAGCAAGCCAATCATAGCGTTTTTTTTTTCGTAATTTGACAGGTCAACTATTGTTGCACGAATAGAATTTGATATAAAGGAACTATGATTTATTTTTGAACTATCGTTCGATGAATCATCAATATTTCGTACCAAGGCATTTTAGGTTGTTTTACTAACCGCATTTATGTAGCTAAATACATTTTATAAATATTATCTCTTATTATAAAAAATAAACTAATACAGCTATACCATATCAGAAAATATTTTCTGAAATCGTATAGCTGCATTAGTTTATTTTTTCTATAATAAGAGATAATGATCCACACTCATAATCAAAACAGCATAAAAATATCCTTTTTTTGACTATGAGTATGCATCAATATTTATGAAATGCGTTTAGTTACAAAAATGTGGTTAGTAAAACAAAGTATATTTTAACAGCCTTATTTATAACACTTATTAGGGCTTTATAAAGACTTTTTAAGAAAAAATTTTTATAAAAAATTTGTTTTAAAAAGCCTTTCCAAAGCCTTAATAAGTATTATAAATAAGGCTGTAAGAGTTTAAAATCAGCATTTTTTATGATAATACTGATTTGAAACTCTTAAAATATTCTTTGTTTTGACTATGAGTAGGGGCCATTATCTCTTATTATAGGACAAATAAAATAATATAGCTATACGATTTCAGAAAATATTTTCTGATATCGTATAGCTACATTTTTAATTTTTCTATAATAAGAGATAATATTTATGAAATACATTTCATAAATATTGGCGCATACTCATAGTAAAAACAACCTAAAAATACCTTGGTACGAAATATTGATGAATCATCAAAATTTCATACCATCCTATATTTATGTTGTTTTACTAATCGCATTTTGTAAATAAATGCATTTCATAAATATTATCTATTATTATAGAAAGAATCAAATAGTATGGTTATATGATATTAGAAAACATGATTTCTGATATCATATAATCATACTATTTTATTTTTCTATAATAAGAGATAATGACTCATACTCATAGTCAAAACAAAGGATATTTATATGCTGTTTTGATTATGAGTATGCGTCAATATTTATGAAATGCATTTAGTTATAAAATGCGGTTAGTAAAACAAAGTATATTTTAAGTGTTTAAGACCACCATTTTATGGTAATACCGGTTTTAAACACTTAAAGCATACTTTGTTTTGACTATGAGCATGAGCTGATATTTATGAAATGGATTTTATAAATATTGACTCATACCCTTAGTCAAAACAACATAAATAATTCTTGGTACGAAATATTGATGATTCATCGAACGATAGTTCAAAAATAAATCATAGTTCCTTTATATCAAATTCTATTCGTGCAACAATAGTTGACCTGTCAAATTACGAAAAAAAAAACGCTATGATTGGCTTGCTAGAAAGTCCTAATGGACTTAAATTTTGAGAACATTTATTTATACTCAAAATCTTTATATCACCCCAGATATAAATATCTGAAGAAATTAATTACATCAATTAAAATAATAATATATTACAAAATTTACCGATAGTGAATCTGTTATTTCAGTCCAAAGTAATTCCAATATGATATTTAACGATGATGCGTGTGGGGAAGCATATTTTTGTATGGGGAGAGATAAGAATGTTGATTCATTCTACTTATGTAAAACTTACACCAGAATCACCCAACATTTAATAAGAGATCATCATAATGTATATTTAATGTTTAAGTTAGGTGAGAAAAATAAAAAGCATGTTGAAAGGATAAATATGGATTTTTGATTATAAGCAAAGATAGTGAATTAAACGATGATCGTTATAGAAAATAATTTTACTAGATAAAACTTTACTTTTTCGTATTTCATCTGACTTTAAACTTCATGTATATAAATGTTATAAATGGCTAGCTACTTGTACACTGATAACTAAATCTAACTCAGATATCTTGAAATGAAAATCTGAATAGCTCCTGATAGCCTGATCTGTTACCTGATAAGCTGATCTAAAAATCAGATCAGCTCCTGATAAGCTGATCTGAAAACCAGACCAGCTCCTGATAAGCTGATCTGATAACCAGACCAGCTCCTGATAAGCTGATCTGAAAACCAGACCAGCTCCTGATAAGCTGATCTGAAAACCAGACCAGGTCCTGATAAGCTGATCTGAAAACCAGACCAGGTCCTGAAAAGCTGATCTGAAAACCAGACCAGGTCCTGAAAAGCTGATCTGAAAACCAGACCAGGTCCTGAAAAGCTGATCTGAAAACCAGACCAGGTCCTGATAAGCTGATCTGAAAACCAGACCAGGTCCTGAAAAGCTGATCTGAAAACCAGACCAGCTCCTGAAAAGCTGATATGATTGCTGATACCTGTTATTTGCCCTGGATGAGAAAATTTTAAAACAGTTGGTGTTGACAAGAAATGTGTTGAAGAAAAAGCTTCGTAGTATAAAAACTGGTGAAATAGATACAAGTGAACAACTAAAAGATACATTTAAACCTATAGCAGAAGAATTCATAAATAGTTCTAAAAATATTAAAAGAATTCTTATGAAAGAATAAAGTAAAATCAAGACAGAAGTTGAAAATATACAAGTTTAAAGCCTGAGAAACCTTCACTCAAGATATAGACAAGTACCCCAAAAGAAACTAGTAGAAGGAACAATATTTGATAATACCATCATATTTAATGATGCTAATACTGAGAATGATGATGACGATGATTTTACTCATACACTTCCAATTCTGAAGACATTTATACTGACTTATCAGTATTGGAAGGCATAAATGAATTAGATACAAACTATTGTTGATAGTTACATTAAACTGAATGAAGATAAAATACAAGACAAATTAATAATATAGCTTAAAGCATTAATATTCAAGAATATATTTAAATGCAAATTGAGGAACAACAACGTGAAATAAAATTAGAGAAAGAAGACAGTTATAAAATTGAAAAAGCAATTCTAAAAAGTAAATAATTAAAAACAAATTGAAGAGTTTACGGTTAAATATATAGATTAGAAAATTAACTACATGTTAGTATAAATAGCTGAAAGTGCAAGATGTAGATCACAACACTTTCGAAAAAATCTGTGAAACAATTCAATGTCTTTAAAAAGGAATTTAGTTAACGAAGTCCATATTAAATTTCAACAACTGTTTGTGCTTGTAGAGATGTAATGACAGGAATATATGATGTTTTATGGAGCTAAGTTAGGTGAAATGTAGAACTATTCTACAGAAAATAGAAATTGTTGATTTTTGAAGACTGTAATTGACACATTCTCAAAGTACAGCTGAAAATAAAAGCTGCACTCTAAAAACCAAGGCAATGGAAAATATTTTTGAAGTGGTACGGGTACCAAAAAACTTACAAACAGATGATTCTAAAGAATTTTTTAATAAATACTTGGGAAAACTCATACATAAATAGAAGATTAAAGATTACTTAATATGAAAGCATCAATATTAGAATGATTTAATAGATCATTGAAAGGTATGATGTGAAAAGAATTAGCTTTAATGGTTCATATAAGTGGATTGGTATGTATAAAGATTTACTCAATGCATGCAATAGAAAAGTTCATCGTACCATTAAAATGTCTCCTTTTAAAGTCAACTCAACAAATGAGGAAAAGCTACTTAATATAGTATAAAGTAATTTGAAGAATGAATGTTGAATTTAAAAAAAATAAAATTAAAACGAAAAATCTAGTTTGTGTTGTTTTTGCAGGATTGATTAGGAATGATGAGTCTTAAGAAAGATAATTAACTAAATGTAGTGGAATTCTGGTCGGAATGAAATATTGCTAAAACTTCAGTGTTTAAAATGAACTATAACATAGTGCAATATTCAGCAGCACATCATATTATCACTTTTTATAAAGTTGTATGTATATTTTCCCATCGAAAGCGCTAGCACGCAAAATTTTACAATATGAAAATGGGATTATTATAGAAGATCTTCACTCTATTTATTTCTTTAGCTATCAGATCTTTAGAAAATATAGATAAACTACGGAAATTGGACTTTGATATCCAATCTTTAAGAATGTACATGTGTATGAATAAGTATCAAACAAACTTAGTGAATGAATATACGCTTCAACTAGAATCATGCTGAAGCATGCATAAATTTTAAAATGTACAGTAAACAGATCTTACTTTATATCTGTATCTGTATGAGTATTACATAAATTTATAGAAAAAAAAAGAAAGCATGCCGAAGCATGTATAATTTAAAAAAAAAAAAAAAAAAAAAAAAAAAATCCTCACGTCATACAATTTTGTAAGCAAAGAAATTTTATGATTTGGTGGTCAATGAAATACATACATATGTATCTACTTTGTAAAAATTCAAAAGAGCGAACTGGTATATTCTAATAGTAAAGATTTTTAATTGTAACACTCTACATCTCGGACTCTTACGTCACTATCGATAGAAGCATGCTAAGGCATGCATACTAGCAAAATATATAAAGCTGTTAGAAGGTGATGAAACAGCAATTGTATCTGGATCAACCCAACTCATGAATGTATTTTATACGGAGATGATTGATGGTGATGATGACGTTTTTTAAGTGAATAATCATTACATATGAATGCGACAGTGATTGACCCCTCAAACCTCATGTAGAAATACTTGAGGGGAAAAATTCTCTCAAAACATAGATATTTCATTGTTTCTAACACTTTATGAATACACCAACGGTGAATTGCTGGTAGAGGTAACTGAGTTATTTGAGATCGATTTGATACAATAGTTGTATATTAAACATGCATTTCTTTGTATCTAAACTAATTTCTACATACCTAATGTATATACCCACCAAAAAATTAGACAAAAATTCTCTATTCCAAGTAGTAAAATCTAAAAAAAGGAGTGGCACATTAGAAGAAAAAAAAAAAATAAATAAAAATAGAGACTGACTGACCAACTAATACGTACACTCTGCCCGATGGGCACGTATCGTAGAAGAAGACCATAACAAAATATCTTCTTATAAAGAAGCATTGGAAGAAGTTAGACGTTTAGTTAAGTTTGCAGAAGAAGACTACACAGCATTTGAGCCCTTGAAATATTTAGAATGCTATTATGGGAAGAAAATTATTAAAGAAAATGAAAAAAAAAGTCATATAGAACATTAAATAAAAGCCATAGGTGCTCACCGTTCATAAAATAAACATATGTATATGTATCTTATTAATGTAAACATATTATCAGTATAAAGCAACAGAAATTTCGTCATACAAAGTCATCTTGTATCCTAGAGGAGCCGTCGATAGGGTATACCTAAATTATATGAAAACGAGTTCGTTTTCTGTTGATCGCTATTAAAGAAGAAAATATGTTTGTTCATTATGATTTAACTAATTTAAAAGTACATTTAAATTCAGTCTCATACCCGTACTTCTTAACATAAAAATTAAAAATAAATGTTATCCAATTCTATATTATACTATGTATCAAAAATTTCAAAAAAGCTGTTATATGAAAGAATCTCCAGCGCTTCTAACTGTATCAGAGTTAAAGAAAAAAAACTCCTTTTATTCAATTTAATAAAATTTTAATTTGAAGCAGTAAGCAAATACATCAGCTTACTGCATTCTTATTCATAATCGTATAATAGAATATATAACCCCTAAAGGACAAAGTCTAAAAGTCTTATAAATTAAGAAATATAGAAAATAACATAATTTTTATAAACGCGTAAAGTTGCAAAAGTAATTCAAATGATTTCATCGCAAAAAACAAACAAAAAGCAGCGATTGTTTTCAACAATTATGAAAATAATAATTACAATATAAAACTCCCTTTTGATTTCCAATCTTTATCAATAAAAAATAAAAAATAAGTAAGTTAACTAACAACAAAAAAAACTATCAGTACCTAAGCTGGAGTGCCGGATCAGTTTCATTTAAAAATGTTTATACATTTTCAAAAAGCAAAGCAAGCTTTCCAAAATAAATGTAGAAGGCTATAGCTAGAAAAAATTTTATACCCTATACTTTAAAAAACTGTAAATTAAGTATAAGAAATATTTCTATTATAGTTACTATTACTATAGAGTATGTAAGCACATATCTTCAAGAATTCAGTTTTACTTACAACAGAAAATCCTCACAAACTTTTAAGTAAACGCAGATAAAAATTAAAATGTTTTTAATTTCATCAACAACAGACATCACATGACAAAAAATAAAATAAAAAATGTATTCAAAGATTGAATTGAACACTTATTTGTATGTACATATATATGTACATACATACATACATACATACATACATAAAATCAATTTGTAGATATGTATGTATACATATCAAATTTCTTATCAATGCTTAAGTATTTATTAGACCTACATCATGAAAATATATGAAGCGTCGTTTAGTTAAAGCACAATGCAAATATAAACAATCAATACACTCAGGGAAAATCTGCAGCTTAAAAATAAGAATTCATCACATTAATTCAATAATTTTTAATATAATAGAAAATGTATGTTGAGATATCTACAAACTAATGAGTTTAATAAATGAATACTGTAAATTAATATTTTGTCCATATTGAAATAAGAAATTTCAATATGACTAAACCTTCGCTAATGGTTCTTATTAATTCAGCATGGTTCTTACTGATTTCAAGTTGGTTTTTCTCTGTGTGTAGATAACTCTTTCAGTCAAAGAAGACGAATGTAGTTAAATAAACAAAATCTGTAATATAAACAAATTTCACACAGACTGACTTCAACGCGAGACAAATTTAAGCATGAGAAAATATAAAGCAATCGTAAGTATAAAAGCATACTAGGATTAGGGAAGTCCAGATATATGATAGTATTTTATAGTACCATATGTCGATATTGAAAACAATTTATTTCTACCTACACATAAATACCAGCTCAAATACACACACATAGCAGAATTCATATAAGAAATATCCAAGAAAATTTCAACAACACCCCACCTTTTGCAAATCATGACGAGCCTTAAATTCTCCCTCAGATATACATACACAAATTCCCATGATCATACATACATATACAATATATAAGATTAATCTCAACAACACAACACTCTCACCTACCTGAAATTACAGAAAGTCTTAAACTTCTACAGACGTCTATACACATAGATTCTCACGGCTACATATTACAAGAACACCTCGGCCCTAATAAATCACAATCATCTTAAATTCTTACAAAAATACATACATACATACATACGCATAACCAATTTACCTCAACAACATCCTCACCCACCTCAAATCACGATCAACCTTAAACTACTATAGAGAGACACATTCACAAATCCCCATGGCTACATATTACGTCAACAACCCTGCCCACCCAAATCATGGTCAGCCTTAAACTCCTACAGACATACAAACACACAGATTCCCCCGGTTACATATTACTAGAACACCTCACCCCTCATAAATCACAATCAGTCCTAAGCTCCTACAGAAATACACACATTGAAATTCCTACAAACATACACACACACACACACATACACACACACACATACACACACACACATACGCAATCGATCTACCTCAACTACACCCCGCCCCTTCCAATCAAACCCTCACCTAAATTCTCACAGACAGACAGACACATCCGCAAATTCCTATGGTTACATATTACGGCAACAACGTCATCCACTCAAATCACGGTCAGCCTTAAATTCCCACAGTCTAGCAACACCTACATTAGCATTAGAAAATATAACTTTCACGTTTTCCCGTCGTCATTAGGAAAAATCATTTTCCCGTCTGCATTTGAAAAAATTATATTCATTTTTTGCCGTCGGCATTTGAAAAAAATAATAATCATGTATTGCGGTAGGCATTAGGAAAAATTATCATGTATTGCAGTAGGCATTTGAAAAAAATAATAATCATGTATTGCCGTCGGCATATACACTCATATGAAACCTCAAAAAAAAAATCACCCGTTATCACAATTAATGTAACCCAAAAAAATCACCCGTTTACACAAAGTTAATGTTAACAAAAAACTCCTAATGTAAACAAAAAAACTCCTAATGTAAACAAAAAACATCAAAGCGCCGCCGAAAACACAAATTTCCAAGAATTTTAAAATTTCAGCAACAATTTAACAATTTCAGCCACAATTTAACAATTTCAGCCCACAATTTAACAATTTCAGCAACAATTTCACAATTTTAATTGGGGCCGGAGCGATAGTTCCCTACTACTATTGAGCTCGCATTTGTGCGAGATTTCAGGCAAAAGCTAATAGATTTTTTATACAAAACAAAATCTACTTCATCACTAAATTGTATCGAAATATACTTAAAATTTATTTGAACTAAGTGCTACAACCAGTGCTGCCAGTAGATTTCTCAAAAAAAAAAAATACCTACACATTCTAAAAAAATCCAATTTTTCCCTACAAATAGAAGAAAACCATTAGTTATAAAAAATATATATGTTTATCAAAGCTTTGGTAAAAAAAATGTACTTTTAATTAAACTCAATTAAAATAACATAAAGTTTTTTTTAAATTAATATGAATAGTTCTTTTCAAATAAAATTTTAAAGGATAAATTGAAGTCATCTTTCAACATTGAATGATATCTTAGAAAAAGCATATACCAAGGCGAATTCATGTACCAGGTGGTGCCAAGTTAACAGCTGTTTGTTTAGGATGTTTGGCTTGTCAAATTTCATTGCAATGAAGTTTGTAGGAAGTTTGATTTGTCAATTTTCATTGCAATATAGCCCTAGGCGGATTTTGTTGTTGCAGGCTTGACACCATACATACATATTAACGTCACCAACTTCTTAAACCAGAAACAACTCTGGGAATATATTATTAAGCGATTTAATCCCTTTTTATTTAAATCGAAAATATTGATAAAAAAAATGTTATGTTTGCATTTATTTTCACAAATAATGCGAAATGACGAAAAAATCCCTACATTTTGGAGACTATAAAAAATATGTCCGATTTTCCCTACGCTTCTATTTTAGTATCAAAAATACCTACATGTAAGGATTTCCCCCTACTTCTGGCAACACTGGCTACAAGTACGTTTTATTTTTAAAAATTGTACTAAAAAGTAAATCTCTGTACTCTATACATTAGCTATATTACATTTGCTTGGTTGTAGTTTAGGAAACATTTTAGTCAATGTTTTTTGTTTTGAACAAGAAATCTTGATAAATCTCAAAAAAACTTGGTTTCAGTGGTGCAAATTTTGATAAAGATTTTAATTAAAATGTATTAAATTTTGTGCAAGTGAAAGTATCTTATTAAGAAATACCACAATCTGATGTTTGTTTTTATTTTTTGCTTACACCCTGTTTCCACAAATTCGTGTGGAAGGCGACTCGGGCCTAGAAGTTTTATATGAAAATTAGTGCTTTTTATATAAATTTTCTACTCGAGCCGATCGTCTGTGTTGTGAAAACAGAGGTAAATCTTGTATTTGCTGCAGTTTTACTATAATTAATATAGTGAAACTTCTTTTCTATAAATCACACAAATACAGTGGAACCTCGAAAAAGCTAATTGAAATGTCCCAAGGCTGATTTACTTTTCCGAACAATTTACTCTTCAAGTGGTTTTCAATGTTGAAAAAGTACAATAGTAAAAGTGGATTTATTTATTTATTTATTTATTTGACTAAGTCTTACGAACTAATTCTAAGACTAAAGGTTTAAGGAGTGCTAGCTGCTTGACAACATTTTTACCGATATAAAGAAATCAACAAATATACATTATTCTCTCCTTTTTAGAAAGGTAAAAATATTGCCAAGTTAGCAGATTATCTAAAAATTATATGACACACTTACGATTACAAATGTATATAATGCATAGCATATGTTAGTGAAAGGTTTTGTGCCAAACAAGAACTTGGTCAAAATTTATATATTACTGCTTTTGATGGCCGAACTTTTTGATAGGAACTTGGCATTTTTTCACATTTATGTTTTTGTGAGGTTCTGACTACGTTTTGAAAAATTTGCTATGATAAAATTTTTTACACTTAAAATTTGTAAAATTCATGATCACTTTGCCAGTTAAAAATTTCATAGTTACATAAAATAATGGGTTAGAGCGTGAGTAAAAATTAATTATTGTGTTATTACAACGGGTCGCCAGTGTGTACGTAATTTGTTAAGAGTCGTCTGGAAAGAAACATGTAAAATACAGCGTCAATTTTAGTGAGAGTGATCACGCCTATTTTCTCAAAATATTTAAATATTAAAGTCTGCTTAGCCGAAGTATATAAATCAAAAGGATATTCCCAATTTGCATGCAAAGTTTCAATAGAGTAGGTGGTGCTTTAATTTTTGGATTTTGCGATTGAATTAATCAATTAGGACTATTTGTTTACAAAATGTCAGCTTTCTACAGTATAATATTATGAAAAATTTTTATGGGCCTGGCCCCACCGACTTTTCTATCTGTTAGTGCTTATGATTCATGTAAAGTTTTGTAAGAAAAAGCTATTGAGAAATACATGAGTAATAGACTAAAAACTGCTAACCCGAAGTACATGAAAGAAAAAGCTAAGATTTATGGAAGTAGTCAAGGCCAATTTCAAAACGAAATTTTTACTTTGGACAAGTGCAATGTGTATGAAAATTTTCAATAAAATTTAACTTAATTTTGTGTTTACAGTGCTTGTTCCCAACCCCTGATTGAAACTTCTGGTTTCTTAAATTTTTTTAGTGATCTCTGATCTATATTAACTTGTGTACCAAATTTCAGCTCTCTAGCGCAAAATAAAGTTTTAGCGGATAAAACTTCTTGGTTTTAAGATTTTCCCATTGGCTTACTTATCTGCACTTGCTTGTTTATAAAATTTCAGCTCTCTAGTGTGCATTATACCTTTAAATTTTATGATAATTACCTCTCCCACAATTTTAAACTCACAATTTTGCTGTGAGCAGCGCTTATAATTCATGCTAATTTTCTTCTAAAATATGCTAGACCGAAGTAGATTAAACACAAGTCTAAAATTTTATGGGAGTGACCACGCCCACTTTTTTAGGCGATAGTTTAAAGTATTGTATACGTGCAACGTATATGCAAAGTTTCACTAAAATGGCTTAATTTAAAAGCTGTATATTAACAGCTTTATTATTATAACTTTTTAAGGCTTTATAAAGGGGTTTTAAGACAAATTTTCATAAGAAATTTTTCTTAGAATGCCTTAATAAGTTTTATTAATATGGCTGTAAGCTTACAGGTTCAAACAATGGCAGCGTGGCCCCGCCCATTCTGCGAATTTTTTTTTGTTTTTCAGATTTTTCTAGTTAGTTTCTCACCTAGACCTACTTGTGTATCAAATTTCAGCCCATAAGCGCAACTTTTAATTTTTAATTTTTATAGGCGCAGCCCCGCCCCTCTGACTAAAATTTCTGGGTTTTCAGGTTTTTCTTGTTGTTTTCTCACCTATACCTACTCGTTTATCAAATTTCAGCTCCTTAGCGCAACTTTTAATTTTTAATATTTATGGGCGTAACCATGCCCACTTTTCTAAACTTAAGATTTTTGCGGCCAGTGTTTATTATTTGTGTCAAGTTTCGTTGCAAATGAATAATAATACATACAGAAATAGTATATCTAAATATGCTGAGCCGTAGTACACGAAAATGTTGTTGAAGTTGTATGGGCGTGTTAAAGCCCACTTTTTTAATGGAAAATTTTTAGGCTTGCCCTATCGCAGTATTTATACCGAATTTCAATAAAATAGCTTCCATTAAGCGCCTTAGATTTGCTTTTTTAATTCTAGCCTTTATGGGCGTAGCCCCGCCCTCCTGGCCAAAATTTTTGGATTTTAAATTTTGTTTGTTTATTGCCCACCTAGACTTATCTCTGTACCAAATTTCAGCTCACTAGCACAAATTTTAATTTTTATGGCCGTATCCCCGCCCCCTTGGTTAAAATTTTCGGGTTTTCAGATTTTTCTAGTTCATTGCGCACCTAGATCTACACGTGTACCAAATCTTAGCTCTCTAGATATAGCGGAAGTGCTTCATAATATTGATGAGTGAGTCAGTAGGTCAGTGAGTCAGTGAGTATGTCTTAAAATATGCACTTTTTGCACCTTCATATCTCCGGAACCTTTCATTCTAAATCTTTCAATTATGGTTTAAATTTCATAATTTTACGATTGCGGAGAACAAAGTTATGAGGGCGGTACAAACAGCTCGAATGGCTTCCTGTAAATATACACAATGCGTGCATTGGCCGGAACTTAGCCTGGCGCACTGCCGTGCGCCTAGATCCTCGTGAGCAGTATGTATTTGATTTAATAAATTAAGACAACAAAATATCTTCTTCACTATCGTACTAACCTTCATCCCACATTTTTATCTTATTTATAGCTTGCGGCAGAAAAAAATTCTGCCCAGAAAAGTTAACAACAGATTCCTTGAGATAACCGAATTTTTTGCTAATCGAATTTTGGCCGTTGCTGCAACATCACAAAGATCGGTTCTGAATCTTTAAATAGTACCGTTATCAAACCGTTCAGTACGCTTAATCATCATTCAGTTTCAACAAGCAATTAATAGTATATTTTTTTTATAAATTTATACACTTCTTTTTAGTTGCAAATACTAATAGTTGGTATAAACATGCAATTCATAATATTTTATTCAGTTATGTTCATCACATCCGCTATTTAGTCAAGAAGAAAGCACACAATCATCGGATGATCTAATTAATTTATAATTTAAATTATAAAAATTTACCTCTTACGTTAATGAACGTGAATTGTTTTTTGGATTCATAGAAAATTTATAGCATGAGTAGAAATAATGTTGGAATTCGGTAAGCTTATCCAAGCAATTAACTTTTAGGCGAATTAACAGAAAAAAAGGTAAAAAACACTGAAACTCACGAAATCTTTTGTCAAAAGTGATTAAAGTATGTTTCTTCCCAATTTTACAATGCTAGTAATCAGAATTTAAGAACAATTAAACACATAAGAAAACACAAGCAGTAGTTTGTAGCACATTGTACTCTGTCATCAGCGTAAGTGGAAAGAAGCCGACACAAACTAGTCAGATGACTGGTACCGCATTCCTTCTAGTATTAACTATAAACCGTAACTTCACACAGAAAAAAATTACATATTACCACCAGAACTACTTGCCATATAATGATTTACTTTTCTGATTGCCAAATTTCAAATTTCGCTTACAAATCACATTACATAAAATTTGAAAAAATTATGTAGAAGTTAATTGTTTTAGTTTTAACAGATTACGTAAACATGTTGCCTAATAAACAAAGTAAGTACTTCTGAAGAATTGATTATTTCAGTTTCATGCCTTATATTAAAATCATTAAGTTGGTAATCCAGTAGGGAAGAGCTTCCACCAAAAATACTTAATTTCAAACCCGATTACCTGTTTTGAAAATACTATTATTTGCTGGGTATGCTTAATGAAAACATTGGAACGAATTGTAGACACTATCTTAAAGGAGAAAATAATATATGGTATAGTAAACGACACGTCGATATTAAGGGCAGAGAGTCACAAATTGAGGATAGTGAAAGGCTAAAGCGATGACTGAAGTACTTAGCACGTTGACTACAAAACCGAAAATCCTGGGTTCGAGCCCTGGTTCTGACAGTCATTAAAAAACAACACAGCACATTTTTCTAATGTGCATTAGTGTCCCTTTATATCGGTTATTCTAGAAAAGTTCAAGTGAAAGCAGAAAGCTTTGTACAATAACCTTTTATTCTAGAATAAGTTTCTGTTAGAAAAACCAATTTTGGCAATATGCACCCACGATAAGTAATTAATATCTCTACAGGCTACGTTTGTAAGACTTTTGCATGCGCAAAGTGTGGTCTGGCACCAAAAAACGTTCCGTGGTGACTAAATTTTATAAAATAATGCTAGCAATTTAAATACAACCTGTACGCCTCTCTGATTTGAAGCTGAGAAATACAATTTGTGTTTTACACATACATACATACAAACATTTATTTTAATAAAAAAATATGTAAAGGAAACTGATTTATCAAATACTAAGAACAATTTAACTGCTAACCGAAAATATTTTGTAAGGACAAAACGTGGATATCTTCTTTTTTTTCTTTCCTCTTTGAAAAGGCTTTTAAGTCAAAATGAAATAAAAGAAACTTTATAATCCCAAACTCATACAGAAATTTTTCAAAGCAAAAGTCAAACAAAACAGTAATAAAGTTGTTTATTTGCTTAAAATTGCTTTCAAATTGTTGTGTAGTTAACTTAAAATACATTGACATACAAACACATTTCTAGAAATTTCTAGGAATTTGTTTCTTAGGTATATTCCATAGATAAACAGAATATGAAAATGTGTTTTATACATTTCTATGTTTTGTATTTACGCACCTAGTACTCACACTCATCAGGAAGAGGAAATAAATTAAAAATAATAAGTTAATAAAACTAATTATTAACTTGACTGCACCCGGTCAAAAAAATACTTGTGTGGCAACACTCTATTCTTAAATAGCTTTTGTTGTTATTTACATTTATTTTCTTTTACATACTCTTACGACTACAATTTGAAGCTGAAAAAAGTCAGCCAATGTAGCAATAGTAAATAAGAAAATAAAAAACATGTTGATTATTGAGTTCTTGTTTCAACTTTGTTATTTGTTATTGAGCTTCTCATTTGTTTAAATGAAAGTTTATAATATAATAACTCTAGTTGTTCTAAGGAGCTTTGGGTAAAGGTTCCCTGATGATCTGCATTAGCAACAGTGAAATGCGCATAGGATCCATCTAAACCCCTCAATAATCAATTTCAATGTTTTTTTAATAAAAAAATATTTTACTTAATAAGTAAAATATTAATTTGGGATTATTAGTGCGTTTAAAAATTTTAAACTTAAATTGTAACAATTTCCATAAAAAACACTAATTATTAACTTGACTGCACCCGGTCAAAAAAATACTTGTGTGGCAACACTCTATTCTTAAATAGCTGTTGTTGTTATTTACATTTATTTTCTTTTACATACTCTTACGACTACAATTTGAAGCTGAAAAAAGTCAGCCAATGTAGCAATAGTAAAGTAAGAAAATAAAAAACATGTTGATTATTGAGTTCTTGTTTCAATTTTGTTATTTGTTTTAAGCTTCTCATTTGTTTAAATGAAAGTTTATAACATAATAACTCTAGTTGCTCTAAGAAACTTTGGGTAAAGGTTCCCTGATGATCTGCATTAGCAACAGTGAAATGCGCATAGGATCCAGCTAAACCCCTCAATAATCAATTTCAATGTATTTTTAATAACAAAATATTTTACTTAATAAGTAAAATATTAATTTGGGATTATTAGTGCGTTTAAAAATTTTAAACTTAAATTGTAACAATTCCCATAAAAAACACTAAATTAAAAATGATTTATAAACATAAGTTGCGTATTTATTTACCAAAATTTCAAATATTTAACAAAGTAGTCGATTTCATTTATTTGGTTTAACTTAATTGAAAAGTATGTATAAGTGTTTTAGATAGATATAGAAAATCAACATAAAGCTACATTTTCTTACCGTTTGTTTTATTGCTTAATACAAAGCAAGAACTTCAAATATATTTCAACCTTTCTTTTTAAAAATTTTGTATAGCTTTAAACAGAATAAATAATAAAGCGAATCAGCCAATAAAATGTTTGAAAGTTATTATCAGAAGATTTATGGGACCACAAGTATAATGTTTGGTGGTGTGTAATCTTTCAATACTCAAAGTAATAAAAATTATGTATTTTCTTTTCTCTGACCATATAGTTATGTTACATTCTGTTAGTGATTTTAATGATTTTAAAAGTTTCAATAAAAAAAGTCAAAAGAGAGAATACAAAAAAAATAATAAAAAAACGGCAAAAATAGACAATTTAAGGCCCAATTCATACGATGATTTAAACCAGTTTAAAATTATTTTTATTTTCTTTCATATAAAAGGAGTACTATATTAATACAATTATTCACTCTATGTATTAGTTACTGTCATAACTAATTATTTTGCTTTTTACTTTTCTTTTTCGACAAAATGTCCATTTACGTTTAAATACGTGGCATTTTTCTTTAGCAAATTTCTACTCAAATCATTATATATTGCAAAAAAATATAAAAAATTCGCAAGGGAATAAAATAATGGAAACAATCTCCCAAAGCTGATTATATAGACCGCAAAAAAAGTAATAACTCGAGTATAGACTTACAGCATATAAATCGTGAAAACTTGCAAGAATGCGAATATCTTCAAAAAATTTCCAAAGCCTCAAAAACTATAAACGAGTAAACCCAGTAGATTTTATGAATCAAAAATTATCTCACGTGCAAAAAATTTGCGAAAATTTGCGAATAGTTTTTTAATTGAAAAAAAGCCTAAAATTTATTTAAAAAAAATCGTAAATTGTAAGGAATGCAAAAAACTTTTAAAATTTCGCAAAAATTACGAAAATTCGCAAAAATTTGGTAACATCAAAAATATATTAAAGTCTGATACTTATTAAAAAAAATTTAAAACTGTTACAAAACAAAGAATTGGGAGCAATCACTTTTATTAGAAAAATTCGCAACAAATTGCAAAACTGCAAACAAGCTCCAAAATTACTTACAAATACCTAAAGGTCTAAGAAATTCCAAAAATTGACAAAATGATGAAAATTCGCACAAATAGATAGATGTATTGAAAATCGGTAAAATGGTAAAAAGGCAAGATTTGGCTAAAAATCACTTTAATCGCAAAAATAGCGAAAATTGGCGAAAAATTGCAAAAATTATAAATAAGCCCTAAAATAACACATAAATACCTAAAGATATAAGAAATTCAAAAAAATCGGAGAAATTCGCGAAAATTAAAATTTGCATAAACTTGCTAATACCAAAATGACAGCAAAGTGTGATATAAAATAAAAGTCGCCAAATGTGTAAAAAAAGGCAAAAACTGCAACAAAAAAAAACACTTCAATCAGACAATGATGTGGTTTGATTCAATACTAATTTGTTAAAATTACACACAAGAGCAATAAGTTTTATCAAAAATTACCTGATCGCAAAACTTAAGAAAATTTGCAAATAAATTCCAAAGCCTTAAAATTTTAAAAGGTCGAAAGCTCGAAAAAATTTTGTTTTACATATTGCAAAAATTCGCAAATAATTTTCGGAAACAGATAGAATTCTTTAAATAATTTTCTCATAGTTTTGCATATTCGTACCAAATATTATTTAATTTTTGTAATATTTTTTTTCATTTGTTTTGTATCATATTGTTTATGTTTCAACTAACACACTAAAATATGAGGGGTTGCTCACAGCAGTCGTATTTTAAACTAGTTTAAAAGTTTAGAGCATTACGACGTTATGACTTTAACACTACCGTTTGAATACCCCAATTGTAAATCATTGTAAATTACCTGATTTACATTAAGCATTTTTTCATGAAATTTCATGAATTTTGTTGTACGCAATCGTTTATATTTGCTATTTGCAGCGCTATAAAATATAATGTTATGATTATCAAGAAGGGCATAGAATAAATCTCTAATGCATTTTTGACAACTTTTTTTTATATAAGTTGCTCCTCCAGGACTCCCACTGATAAATAACAAATTTTCATGCAACTAAATTGAAAAAAAAAATGCTTAATGTAAATCAGGTAAATTAAAATGATTTTTTCCATGTTTCTAGTTTTTAATTTTTTTCTTCTAAACATTTTATCAGTGTTACCAGTAGATTTAAAAAAAATCCCGTATTTTTTATTTCCCTACATTTTAAAAAATTTCCCCCATACGAAAATCTACAAATTTTAGTAATTTAATTTAAAGAAAGATAAATTAAAAACATTTAAGGCCTTAACGATCAAACATAATTGCGGCATAGACACATTTTCGATACAAATTGACACAAAAAAGTAGCACGAGTAAGCAGTAATTTTCTATTTCCTGAGGTGCTTGCCATCAGAAGAATAGGGGGAAGATCCGACAAAGACAGGCACAGCGACACCAGAATAATTAGACAAAAGTCTATATAATTTCGAGCAAAAATAAATTTTGAAACGGTTTGTGAGCAAGAATATATTTTTAGTAGGGAGTAACGAATACCAGTTTAGCGAATGCGAATAATACATTTTAATTTCTGCGAAATTACAATACGTTAAAAATCACAAAAATAAATTTATGTAATAACATGAAGTTGTATTATATGCATAGACTACATATAGCATTTTATTTAAATTTAGTTTTAAATTGAGCAAATATTTGTTAATTTATTAAATATACAAATTCTTAAAACAGAAAGATATATGAAATTATATTAAAATAAGTTAAAATAATAATTAAAAATGTTAGACAATCAAGCCATTCGTACTTTGAACCCAAGGCATGGTACTCTGTTCCACAATTCATGTGAAATGCTGTCATATTAAGAAAAATTGGAATGCATTGTTCATAAAGAAATGTTGCACAAGTAGAACTCTGGTCATCTTGGGAAAAACATATAAAATATATCTTCAACATTTTAAGTTTCATGCGACTAGTATGAATGGACGATGTAATGAATCATGTTCAACATTTTTCAGAAGTTTGAGCAGACTAGTATTAAGTAGAAAATGTGTTCACGCAAACGAAGCACTGCTTTTTATTTTTCAAAAGTTTAAAAATATTTTCAAACACCGCTGGATGTAGGTTTCATTTTTATACTTATGAGACCTTGTTTATAGAAAAGTTTTCTGCTAAAATTTTAAAGCTTTGATTAGAAGGCTTTACTTGTCAGTATATGTATCTTTTTCATGCTGGCTTATAAAAAATTTTCAAATTTTTTGACGTTTCTTAATGGCAAACTTTTTTCGTAAAAGAAGTACAATTGTTTTTGTCTTTAGTATTCGCTTGAAATATTGGCATCAGTGCTGCCAGAAAATGATGATGAGAGAATGCTAAATCGGTAAAAAAATTCTGCTAAAATGTTCTACAGAAGAAAAGTATAATGCCAGATTTAAATGTAGCAAAAAATATTGAAATAGCTTTGAATTTTATGTTTATACAAACTTATTAGTATTTAGAAGTATTTCTGTAGCACTACAAACATAAAATAGTTAATAATTGGTGTTTTTGGAAATGTTACAATTACGTTTCAATTTTTTTTAACGCACTAATAATCCCAAACTATTATTTTACTTATTCAATAAAATATTTTTTATTAAAAACACATTGAAATTTATCATTAAGGGGTTAGCTGCATCCTATGCACATTTCACCGTTGCTACTGCAGACCATTACGGATACTTTACCCTGCAATACAAGTACATTTATGAGAAAAATCCTATATAGAGAAGAATTCGTGAAAAAATTAAAATTTTTATTTTCAACAAATTCTGCCAGAAAGCATTTAGCAGAATTTCTTGAAAGTTGAATGCTTTTTAGCTAATGAAAATGCCAGATCTAGCAGTGAAAATGCTACACTGGCAACAATAATTGGCATATTTTAGCGAATGCAAAAGCGAATACAAATAGCAAAAGTAAGCGAATAATTTGCGAATTCGAAAGCGAATGCGAACATTCGTTGCTTCCCTAATTTTTAGTATAGTTATTTTAAAAGAATGCAATATGAGAATAATATATTAGTGACAAAAATACCTACAGGTAATACTGTTTTGTATTAAAAAAAAGCTGTTGTCACATTCAATGAAAAAAATAAAATAAAGCAAAATAAAAAAATTAAAATATGTGTAAAGAAAATTTGAAAAAAAACTCGCAGAAGAGAAAATGTGATTTTTTCCGTTATACCGTTCGCCTACAAACTTTAAAAATCGTGTTTCAAAAAATCATTGAAAAATCAACGTGTGAATTACATGTAAGAAATAAAAATAATAATGTATAGCGTTAAAAAAAACATTAACATATTTAATTTATTTAATTTGTGGTTTACATGCCCTTACTTCTGGGAAACGGAAACCGCTGAGGCACAAATGTCTTCAACGAAAATATTTGTAGTAAAAGCAAGCATTTTAAAATTTTTGTATATTATTAATTTTTAGAAAATGATAGGTGTTATTGCTTAAGTTTTTTTTTTAATTACATATATCACACAAATATAAAAACATATGTACCTGGATTCTGTAACTTTTTGCGAACCGAAAATCGCTACATTCATCTACATATTTATTCGCTTGTGTTAACGCTAATGTGATTCCATAATTTCTTTATCAAGCTTTATCTTGCTCACCATTTAATTCAATATTATGTGGTAACCCTGTATAGAAAATCTGAAAACAAGCCAAAAGCACAAAGAATCATAAAGAAAAACTCGATGAGTTTGATATTTTTTTCTCCAGCCGACAGCAAATATCGTTAAAATATGCATAGAAAAGTCCATAAACTTTCGTTATATTTATTATAGTGATACGATTATCGATAAATTACGAATACAGTATACATACTTTCGTTTTTTCGTTCATAAGACAACAAGTTAAATGCTATAAGTCTGTTTGACAGATCGTATGAAGGTAGGTCAAATAAAAATTTTTGTACAGTTGATATTTTTTCTTTTATTTTCAAAAATCCTCAGGAGATTTACTTGCTACTAGCTTACGCTGCAGCCAGACGTTCAATAAATCACTTTAAATTTCATCACACTGTGTGTTAAAATTCAATGAAATTGATAGTTCTGACACAAATTGATACTCAATTTCATTTTTTTAAATGCCACCGACGAAGAAACAACTCAAATTTGTAGCTTCAATCAATGTGTGCTGTTACCAGCTTTTCAAATTCGAAATTAAATTGGCATATAAATGGATAGGCGAATTTGAAAACAATCTAGTTTTTATATTTATGATTTGAACAGGCTACAGTTCGTATCGCTTTTTAAGCCAAATTACATGTGATAATTATTAATAAACAAATAACACCAAAGTTAGTTGTAAATATTCTGACAACACATAGTTGAACGGAACAGTAGCCTGTTTAAATCATAAATAAAGAAACAAATGAAGTTCGAAAAATAATAATTAAATTAACTAAATTAATAGTCATTGGCTTGTGGCAAAAAAATTAAAAATAAATATACTTAATAGTAACAAACCAAAAAAGTTTGTCTAAGTAGAACAACAATAAGCAAATTAACCAACATTGTATAATTAGTAAAGAACAAACTACAATGGTAAGACTGTTGTAAATTTAGAGATGGTAAGGTGAGCTAGCTTTCATTACAAAACATCTTTCAGCAAATTGAAATACGATGAATCAAAACAATTCACATATTCCATTTTGCAAAAAAGTTTCATATATAAAGCAGAAATCTACACCAACTGACACCACACACAGTGGACCAAGCACAGAAGAACGCTGATTATGAAGGTTTAGTGGTCTTCGAAAACGGCTACCTGTTCCGTTCAACTATGTGTTGTCAGAATATTTACAACTAACTTTGGTGTTATTTGTTCATTAATAATTATCATATGTATTTTGGCTTAAAAAGCGATACGAACTGTAGCCTGTTCAAATCATAAATATAGAAACAAATGAAGTCCGAAAAATAATAATTAAATTAACAATCTAGTTTTTAATTTAACAAGTTTGATTGTGTTAATAAAAAAAGTGTGAGTGTATTGCAATTTCAATTGAATTGAAAGCCAAAAATTGTTAAAATAAATTTAAATAAATTAAAATCAACTTTTACTACTTAGGTGTTATGAAATATACGTACCATACCTCCTCAGGCAACCTACGTATTGGGGCTGTTGCTTAGAAGTTCTTCAAAATTATGTAAATGATTGTGTAAGCTTATTAAGACTCTACTCAATAAAGAAACTGACAGATAACTAAATATACAATGTGTTGCTCTACAGATAGAAGAAAAATTATAATGTTTTCAATGTTAAGCAAATTGAAAAGCTTTAGTAAATATTCTTGAAAGCTTTAGTATATTTTTCTTGTGTATGATTTCGATAGTGACCTTTTGGCTCTTTGTGTTATACACAAAGAAATTCTAATTTTCTTAACGCTTTATCCTACTACTTTTTTTTAATGAGGAAATAGATTTAAATTAGATAAGATTATAAATACAAAATAAAGTACAAATGGAATAAATTATAGCAAGATTTCCTGGAGGTATAAAAAAACCTTTTAAATTAAAATATGCTTCTTGATAAGGGAAAATATAAAGTATTGTTAAATGGTTTTTAATTTAATTAAGACCATTTGCGTTTTGATAGGTTTGCCCTCATATCACCCAGTGGGAAATAATTTTAGTAATATTTGAGAGATATCATAAGTAAAATCATTAAAAATAAATAAGTGCAGGTAATAGTATTTTAAAAAAGAGAGAATAGTAAATGTAGACATTTAAATATATTTAATGCTCAGAAACCAGCTTTTTTAGTTAAGAGTACTTAATTGAACCCTTTCAAGGGAAGGGGAGAAAACCCCATAAGGGCAAGATTTATAAGTTTGAAATGTTCTACAAAAATATCTCCCCCAGGATATTACATGGAACTGTTAAGAACATTAAATACATAAAAGTAGCTTTAGTTTATAAAAATGTTTAACAAACAAAGTTTCACACAAATTTTTTTTTTGTAATCCTTTAGTAAATCCAAATTACGTATTTCAAATTTAATTATGAATATATAACTATAAACAAACGCGTTTCAAATTCAAGCTACTTAACGGTGCTAAATTAAATTTACTGCCCTTTTCACAATCTACAATTAAAAACTAACAGGGACTTTAACGGCAAGTTTTGTGTGAAGAACTGTTAGTTAAAGTTCACCTTAACTCTTAAGCATACATTGTGAAAAGGGACCTTAATCATGGATTTGTTACAAAACTGTATGGCGAATATTTTTCAAGAGTATTTAAACTTGTTATAACAGCGTGTAACCCGGCAACCATTTGAAAGTGTACAAAAATATAAATTGGTTTTCTTAGCTGGAACAAAGACAACAGATTAGAGGAAAACGGCATAAATGGAAATGGCTCAATTATGGTTGCCAACCGAACTTAAATTGCCACTTTTAGCAAATATTTGTTATAATTATATTTTCTGTAACTGTTTGATAATATAATATGAATTTTAATTTCAGTTGAGTTGCCATTTGGCACGGCAATTGAAGTTCGGTTGTCATCCATAATAGAGCCATTAGTTGTCTTTATTTATGCCTTTGTTAGTTTTTATATAATGTAGTGTAATAAAAACTTATCATAAAAAAACAAATAAGTTCTTAGATACATATTATATTTTTTAAGAAACAAACTTCAATAAAATAAAAGTCTCTACGGCAATAAGAAAATACATAAAACCATATCTTTGTTTAGAGCCAAAAGTCTAAAGAATAGTTAGCTAAAACAATGGTACAATCTCACAAGCAAGTAAAACTTGAAGTTTCAATAAAAGTTATATTGTTACTGGTGCTGCTATTTAAAAATTCATTCTTGCATTTTTTTACTAGTTTTCCATATATTTACATTTGAAGTAGTGCATTCTTCAAACTTAAGCAAATCTACATAGATTTTATAATAACAAATCTTTTGATTCAGAACGAAAGGAAAAAGCAAATTTTTTTTGATGTTATCAGAGGAAAAGTTATTAAAAATTTGATATAAAAGCAGTATAATTAGAATTCAAACAAATTTTCAACCAGAAAAAATTAAATGGACAACATTCTGTACATTTTTCATATGAAAAAAAGAAATGGGATATATATAAAACAATTTTCATACAGATATATTAAATGGGCTATACATCATACATTTTTGATATTGAAAAACATGGGCTGTACATTGTACATTAATCGTAAATTATCGCACATTTTTCAAGTTGACAACAATTTAATATAGTTTTGGCATTTGGTTGGAAAAAGATTTTAAGTAAAATTACGATTTTTTATTTTTCCTCATACACAGATAACAGTGAATACGAAACGACAGCATTGATTACTGAAGGAATGGTACGAATGTTTTTTAATTCTTGGATATCAGAAGAGAGAGATAAATGGCCTCTTGACTTGTTTTGCCTTTTGCTAGCTTAAAAACTTTACTAATTACAGAAAATCTTAACACTTACTTGTAAATGAAACACTAAGCTACTCGCTAGCACAAGCTTGTGACAACAAAAAAGCCAACTTGAGGATCAAGACATACCTGTGCCCGTCTTTAATACATAATTTTTGATTTTGTAGTTAGTATTGAACCTTTATGGAAATACACGAGTGAGTCTTTCTTATGTACATATTCTAGTCTAAGTTAAAGTTCAGCTCAGAGAAGGTAAACATCGAAGGAGAAGTGTGCCGCATAATCTTTGGTGCTACAAACTCAAATTGGCATATTTTAGTGAAGAAAGAAGCCCTAAAAACCTCATACCATTTGTTTATTATATTTTGAGGTTCTTTAATTTTTTTTTGCTTTGCTCTGTAGACAAATTTCTGCGAAGAGTACTATGAAGGTGAAGAAAAAACTGAATGATTACACAGTGTGATAGAATTTTACAATTCTGGGCAGAGAAAATAGTCACAAACTTGGTTTTTTTTTTTTTTAAACACAAACACAACTCGCAAAGCGATTAGCTTGTCTGCGAAAAAAGCTCAGGGTCTATGGTGGGAATCGAACCCACGACCTCTGGACTGAGCGGCTAGCATCGCTACCACTCAGCCACAGGGGCACCCTATGATTTGTACTTTTTAAACGAATCCATAAAACTTTTGCCAAATGCTAGTCATTCTGTCGTGTGTCTAATGCCAAACATAATCAAGCAGTGAAAAAACTCATTTTATTAACCTCCGGCAAAAAAAGTGATGTTATAAGTTTGTAGTGTGTGTATGTATATCTGTGTATCTGTGTGTCTGTACAAGTGCACGTACAGACCAAACCGCTAGACCGATTTTGATTTAGTTTCTTCTGTTTGAAAGGTGACTTGATCGAAGAGGTTCTAAACTATGTTTAAATAAAATCGGTCCAGCCGCTTAGAAGAAATCACATATTTCCTAGAAATATTCGCGGATTTTTTAAAATTTTTAATTTTTGTTATTTAAAACTTTTCAATAACTTTTTTTAATCATTTTTATAATAATCAATACTAGCTTACTAATCATTAGTAAAAATCCGAGTTCGCACTATCAAAGCAATGATGCTCACTGCAGTAAAGTCATAAGCATGGTTCCGATTTCTATGTCACATTTTTTTGTAGTTGTTTTTAAGACTTTTGGAAATAAAAAAAAACTGTATAAACGATTTCCTTCTCAAAAACGAAAAGTTTTTGGTAATTTTTTTTTTTGTAATTTTTATCACTAAGGGCCTGTGCCAAACGGTAGCAAAGTACTAGTGTAAGTAAATTTTTGACACTTGTGGAGTGAATGAAATTTCAATAGCCCTGGGGGCTAGTAGAAATTTTGACAGAACAGGTAAACTTTTGACAAGCTGCAATAAAAGGCATGGTATCATAAAATTTAAATCCACCGCCGTGCGTTCGAGCCGTCGCCCAATACAAAGATTTTTACGTCTTTTAAGTTTGATTAGACTGTGAAAAAATCATTGTTTATTTTAGTTTGCGAAAAATGTTGCATCATATATATAATATTATATAATTTATTGCTACAAGAATATTGTTTTATATAAAAATGTCCTCTTAAAAATTTGTTGGTGGCCGGCGCCTTGTAGTCAGGCGAAGCAAATCCGCCGCAGCAATTGTCTCATCAGCTTCTTTCTATGCTCAAGCGAATTTGTCAAAATTTTACATTGTCAAAATAGATATCATTTGGCACAGCAGAAAAATGAAATTTTTTCCCCACAGCAAATATTATTTTATCATAGTACTTTTCTACTATTTGACACACGCCCTAAGTACTCAAATAAAAGCTGCAACTTAAAAATAAGAACGTGTCCCATTAATTCAATAATTATATTAGAAAACGTACACACAAAAAAAATCATAGTTTATATTTCCTAAAATAATGGTAGAATTTTAACTAAGTGAAAGCGTAGAATGGCATTTACAAAGTTTTTTTAGGGAATTTAACAAAAATTTTAGTTGATTTCTATTATCGAAAAATCAACTAAAACTTTAGTTGTAACTCCTTAACGACTAGGTAAATTCATACTTTTGTTTTCTGTGAACTATCTAAATACCAAAGCAAATTTATACATATATAATGCGGCAAATTATCATGGATTTTAGTTATATTAACTATTTATAATTCGACAATTGTCATGGATTTAAAGAATTTTTGAATTTTTAAAAAAATTTGTTATTTATCTAATAATTTATTTATCTACATACATATAAATAAAATCGAAAAAAAACACCACGAAAATAAAACATCTAAAGGTAATGCTAGGAACACAACTGGGACGAACGACGAATTTTTTCATAAAAAATAAAACACATTCATGAATATGCAAATTAACACAACACTGCCGTAGAACGAAACTCGTCGTCTATTCTCTAAGCCGACGAAAAAACAGTTTTATCTCTCTTTGCACAACTTTATCAGTTATAAGAGCTCTTATTTATTCGTCGTACTCAGCGAATTATTATAGACGAATTCGTCACTGTCCACGAAATTCGTCGTTTCTCCCAGTTGTGTTCCTAGCATAAGACCACGTTTGCCACCAATCGTAAAGCAGCTCTGAGTTGGTGGATACCATTAGAACTTGGGATGGGGATCTTCCTGTGCTAAGATATAGGTCGTCTGCAGCTTCCGACGGAAACACCTGTGTACATATATGCAGGATACACTGGCAATTTGCGTACATGCTTCTATACCATTAAAAATTAAAAACGAACATCAAGGAAGAGAGAGGACGTTTGCCGGGCTCAGCTAGTTTATCTATGTATAATAATTAAAAAGAATTATTTTATATAAATTTAAATATTTTAAAAATGTAATACATACAAACCTTCTTGCTCAAAAATTTACTTTTGACAATAAAATATAAAACATTTCAATAAAAATAATTTCGAAAAATATATGTACCTTATTGTTATAGTTTATATTAACTTGGATTTTAGGTAAAGTGTAATGTACAAATTACCTAACTGCATAGTTAATAAAACCCAAGTATTTTACTTTCATATAAAAAAATTTACCTATGTAAGCTTAGTTAATATTACCTCCTATATTTTTTTGTGTGTATATTGAGATACTATAAAATAAATAAAATTAATAAATTAATACTGTAAGTTAATACTTCCCCATATTGAAATAAGAAATTTCAACATGAGCAGACTTTCGTTAATGTTTCTTATTAATTCAATATGGTTTTTATTAACCCCCGACTAAAAAAGGGGTGTTATAAGTTTGTAGTGTGTGTCTGTGTGTCTGTGTATCTGTGTATCTGTGTGTCTGTCTGTGTCCACGTACAGGCCAAACGGCTGGACCGATTTTCATTTAGTTTTTTCTGTTTGAAAGATGACTTGATCGGGAGGGTTCTTAGCTATGTTTGAAAAAAATCGGTCTAGCCGCTTAGAAGATATAACATCTTTTCTGAAAAAAGTCGGGGGTTTTTAAAATTTTTAATTTTTGTTATTGATTTGAAGTTGTTTTGCCTCTAGGTGGGATTTCAAAAAAGGGAAGGAGGTTAACAATTCATATTCAATTTTTTTTGGCGGTGTACTTCATATCTCGGCAAATTTCAAACCGATTGTAAAAATTCGTTTTTTGTCTGCGAGTGACGCCCATTAAGTGGTTCTACTTTACCGATTTCTACAAGATTTAACACACAACTTGAGCTCTAAAAAACACACAGTCTGCGTTTCAAAAATGTGCGTAGGCACGCCCATTTAAATTCAATTTTGTATGTTACGTTCTTTTTCTATCAGATCTTTGCATTGTAGTTAGTTTTTTTTTGCAGAAAGAATCATGTTCATTTTAAATAATGTTTGCACTTCTTTATTTTTTGGGTAAATTTTTCATTACTTTAAGTCATGTTTAAAGGATTTTGATAAGGCTCCACTACTAAGGTCGCATTTTAAGCTTTTTCTTCCAGACGTATGTATTTACCATTACCAGCCGACCGAAAAATAATTTTAGGAAATTAAATAATATGATGGATTCAAATACCTATTTATAGGCATTGCATAGCATATTTACAGAGATTTCTAGAAATATGTTTTACGCTGCAAGCTACTATTGAATATTTATGTACTAACGATTCTTCTATATTTTAATGGTAGATGTAAAAATTAATTTTTTTCAATCTTCGAAAGTATTTATTATATATATAATCAAAACAGTTAAATAATTGATTTTAATTCATTGCAAATTTGTTGAAATAAACAAGTTTTAAGTGCTTTTTTACGCCTTTGAGTAATTTTGAAGGGTTTTTTAGTTATTTTTTTAATTTTTATGGGGATATTTTTTGTGTTGTGACTTTTAGGCCATTAACATGCCTATTAACAGAAAAAGTCTCAAGTCAGTCACAACTTTTGTTATGACAGAGTTCTATATTTACTCTTGTGACTCCGTCTTAATTTTGTATTCCCGTAACATAGTCACAAAAATCCAGATTTTATAGTTAACATTCTATGTTAATAAAAATTATGACATTAAAAATTATGGCATTTGAATATTTAATAAAAACTAAAAAAAAATACATACATACATACATATGTATGTACATAAAACCCTGCAAATAATATTGCAGTACGTGGTCCAATTTAGGTGAAATAGACTAGTTACATCATGGTCCCATGTAATGCAGTCATGGACAATGGCGCTTTCATACAAGAATTCAATGCTGCACGATAAGTGTTCGTTTAGTCTATAGCTATTCCAAATACGGTAGTTTTGGGGTTAGTCCGATGTAATGCAAAGTTTGACCATGAGGTCCAAACCTAAATCGACCAGCTTTTTTCATATATTTGAGTAGTTTCGAAGTACTTCTACTCCTCTTTGGACTAGTCCTTACATACGTACATGTATGAACTAGTCGCATTATCTGCAATGAATCCCTATTTCCATTGGTCACGGCAGCATGCGTGAACGCCTGGATCACCTATCCTTTTTTTGTTTTTTATTGTCTAGAGAAGAATGATATAAAAAAAATTGTGAAAGCAGTGCAGAATAGAATAAATCGAGAGATTTTCACTGTTGGTATTTTGTCTGTTTTAGATAAGATTGGCCTAAATACAATTTAAAGCCTACTCAGTTTCTTTCTAAGTGCGAACAAAGTCGCGAGAAAATGCTAGTATAAATATAAATATAAGGGTAAAATCTGGGAGCACAACTTGCTCTTCGATTGTTTGTCGAAATTGTACATCACTCCCAAAATTGGCTATTAGCAAAAATGTACATATTATGTACACTTTTAAATTAGTTTCTCTTTTTTAAATATTTTATATTAATTATTTTAGTTTGAAATGCCTGTCACAATTCCTATGATTGTCTACATTCCTAGTCTTTATTTTAAAAATTTATGTTGATAGAATTTTGTTTTGAGAATCGGAAATTTTAGTCTTTAGTTACAATGTTAAAGTTATGACTATTTTTCAGTCACAATACTTTCTGTGAATAGGCATGTAAAAGTAATGAGCCCAGTACTTCATTTCTGTAACTTGTGAGAAGTTCTCGCATCGAGATAAATTAAATAATTAGATTGGTTGTCATATTTTACACAGGGTTACTCACATAAAAACTTATACAAACTTACAAAAAATATCAACAAATACAATTTTTTCTTACTCACCCTGTGTTTCACAGGATGATAACAATTTTCTTGACTCGAAAAGTTCTCACATTCCTTACAGAAACGAGGCACTGGTCATAAGTAATAAACCAAAATTAAATTTCATGCATAATTGAAAAATATGAACTACACTCCAGTGGTAATAAAACCAAATAGACTAAAGCTAGAATTAGTAAAATAGAATCTTTCTACTGTACAACTTCTCATAATATCGTTCAGCTTTGTATACAAATTATAGAAAACGTTTGCACAGCACATTATTTTTGTTTGTGCGGTTTTTGGACATTCGAAACGGAAAGATCTATTTTCTATAGATTTCTACGTGAGCACTACTGCCTAACACAACAAATTTTGTAATTAGTAACATGTATTGCATATGGTACGATTTTTTTTCAGCTGGCAGGCAACTTGACCATAAGACTTTACTAATTCTACCTTTATTCCCGAATTATTTGAGGTATAAGGCTTTTAGCTTATGCAGCATGCTTTTCCAGATACACTATCTTTTATTAAATGTTTTTAGTTTATCTTATACTAATAGCAAAGATCTTGTTTAGAGTTCACTAAAGGAGTTTTCTTAAAGTCGCTAGCAATTGCACACCATAATTAAAGGTTTCCCTTCTCTGTGCTGAGAATATTATATCATTTATGACAGTTCTCGAATTATAATTAAAAAAAATCCTCTTATTCATTGCTTTTTTATTCCTTGTTTTATTTTGTTTGCATAATTGCCTGTTTCTTTGCGCTAACGAGGAATTAATTACAAATGAATGTCAGTTAAAAATATTCTCATTTTAAGTAAGTTCTTTCTTCCAAAGCTGATAATTAAAATAACAAGTAAAAAATATACCAAAAATATTGTGAACGTAAAGATTAGTTTATTTCTTATTTTCTTCTTTGATTTTTTTTTGTTATTTGCATTCTTTCATGTTTTTATTTTTCGTATATTTAAAAATTTTTCTTAAAAGGAAAATCATTTACATAAATGATTTTCCATTTAAATAACATTTTTTAATTACCTGCTGTCACACATAAATTGACACTAATGTTGCAAAATTTAAAAAATGATTTCAAGTACAAAAAAAAAATTATAAAATAAAGCTTTACAAAAAATTACTTTAAGAGATTAAGACCACTATCATGTATGGTAACAATGGTTTTAGATTCTTAAAGTGTACTTTATTTTGTGTATCAACAAATGCTGTATGAAACTTCATAAGAATACAATGGCCCATTAAGAAACTGCCCAGCAAAAAATTACACATTACTATCAGAACTACTTGCCATATAATGACTTACTTTTCTGATTACCAAATTTCGTTAAATTTAAAAAAATGATGTATAAGTTGCTAAATGAGGAAAATGATTCTTTTAGATTAAATCGCTTACATGAATAAGTTGCGAAATAAAAAATGTAAGTACTTTTCAAGAATCGATTATTTTAGTCTCACGCCTTGTTAAAATCATTAAGTGGGTAATCCAGTACGGAATAGCTTCCACCAAAAATGCTTAATTCCAAACTCGATTACCTTTTTTGAAATTTTTTGCTGGGTGTGTATCAGTACTTTAGGCATCAGAAGCACAGCTATGAACTAAACAACAAGCTTCGTCATAAAAAAGTGTACCATCTAAAAGCCATGATTTACAAATTACAGGTTCAATTGCTGAAAATTTAAAAGTGATGCAAGCAATAAATTTATATATACCAAAAAACTGATGTTCAAAAATAATCTCGTTTAAGCTATCTTGGAAGTTTTGGTGCGTACTGTGCGATATGCACTATACATATTGCTCATTTACTACAAAGAAAACAAATTTAAAATTATTAAATTTTATTTTGATCTATAAAGTTGAGTAAACAATATATTTATATGAAATTTTAACACAATATGAAAGACGATATGAGTATTAAGTTTACAATTTTTTTAAACGCACTAATAATAGCAAATTAAATTTAAAATATTTTTTTTTTATTAAAAAGACATAGAAATTGTTGAGCTTCTCATTTGTTTAAATGAAAGTTTATAACATAATAACTCTAGTTGTTCTAAGAAACTTTGGGTAAAGCATTAAACACATTCACCACTACCAAATGTCAAGAATAGAATACACATGTTTATATGAGAATAATTCTTTTGAAGACAGCAAGGCAACATGGCGGCAGGTTGTTGTCTATGCTGATTTTGTCGTTGTAGTCCAATTAAACTAATTTCTATATTTGTGATTTGAACGGGCTAAAGTTCGTATCGCTTTTTAAGCCAAATTACATGTGATAATTATTAATGAACAAATAACACCAAAGTCTGTTGTAAATATTCTGACTAAAAACACATAGTTGAACGGAACAGCCAGCCGTTTTCAGCAAATTGAAATACGATGAATCAAAACAATTCACATATTCCATTTGCAATAAAATGCTACGTATATAAAGCAAAAATCTACATCAACTGACACCACACACAGTGGACCAAACACAAAAGAACGCTGATGATGAAGGTTTAGTGGCCTTCGAAAACGGCTGGCTGTTCCGTTCAACTATGTGTTGTTAGTCAGAATATTTACAACAGACTTTGGTGTTATTTGTTCATTAATAATTATCACATGTAATTTGGCTTAAAAAGCGATACGAACTTTAGCCCGTTCAAATCACAAATATAGAAACAAATGGAGTTCGAATAATAATTAAAATTAACTATAAACTAATTTCGATTTTAGTTTGATTTTTTTTAAACGCACTAATAATTCCAAATTAATATTTTACTTATTAAGTAAAATATTTTTTTTTTAAATACATTTAAATTGATTATTGAGGGGTTTAGCTGGATCCTATGCGCATTTCACTGTTGCTAATGCAGATCATCAGGGAACCTTTACCCAAAGTTTCTTAGAGTTACTATGTCATAAACTTTCATTTAAACAAATGAGAAGCTTAAAACAAATAACAAAGTTGAAACAAGAACTCAATAATCAACATGTTGATTTTTGGGATTATTAGTGCGTTTAAAAAAAATAATTTTAAACTTGAATTTTAACAATTCCCACAAAAAAATCACTAATTATTAAATTGACTGCACCAGGTCAAAAAATACTTGTGTGGCAACACTCTATTCTTAAATAGCTGTTGTTGTTATTTACATTTATTTTCTTTTTACATACTTTTACAACTACAATTTGAAGCTGAAAAAAAGTCAGCCAATGTAGTAATGGTAAAGAAAATAAAAAACATGTTGATTATTGAGTTCTTGTTTCAACTTTGTTATTTGTTTTAAGCTTGTCATTTGTCTAAATGAACGTTTATAGCATAATAACTATAGTGGTTCTAAGAAACTTTGGGTAAAGGTTCGCTGATGATCTGCATTAGCAACAGTGAAGCGTGCATAGGATCCAGCTAAACCCCTCAATAATCAATTTCAATGTATTTTTAAATAAAAAAAAAAAAGATATTTTACTTAATAAGTAAAATATTAATTTGGGATTATTAGTGCGTTTAAAAAAATTTTAAACTTAAATTTTAACAATTCCCATAAAAAATCACTAATTTCTGTTTTGTTGGCTACAATGAGAAAATTCAGTATTGCCAGTATCATACAAAATGTTGAATGAATGATTTTGTACAATTATTTCATATTATTTAACAGAAATAATATCCAAAAATTGATGTTAGGAATAAATAGATTCATTTTTGTACTTTTACGTGAAACTTTGTTATTTGTTTTAAGCTTCTCATTTGTCTAAATGAACGTTTATAACATAATAACTCTAGTTGTTCTAAGAAACTTTGGGTAAAGGTTCGCTGATGATCTGCATTAGCAACAGTGAAGTGTGCATAGGATCCAGCTAAACCCCTCAATAATCAATTTCAATGTATTTTTAAATAAAAAAAAAGATATTTTACTTAATAAGTAAAATATTAATTTGGGATTATTAGTGCGTTTAAAAAAAATTTTAAACTTAAATTTTAACAATTCCCATAAAAAATCACTAATTTCTGTTTTGTTGGCTACAATGAGAAAATTCAGTATTGCCAGTATCATACAAAATGTTGAATGAATGATTTTGTACAATTATTTCATATTATTTAACAGAAATAATATCCAAAAATTGATGTTAGGAATAAATAGATTCATTTTTGTACTTTTACGTGAAATATGTACATTTTAAAGTGGCAATACTGAACTATGTATTTGTACTTGAATATCAACTGCAGATGGTGCTGCTGCCGTCTCCAAAATAATTAAGTAGCCGGCTACGAGGCGACAAATGCTGCTAGCGGCATTTGAAGTCGTGTGTTCGTGTAGCCTGCTGTTGTGAATGTGTTTAATGCTTAAAGGTTCCATGATGATCTGCATTAGCAACAGTGAAATGCTCATAGGATCCAGCTAAACCTCTCAATAATCAATTTAAATGTCTTTTTAATAAAAATTGGGATTATTAGTGCGTTTAAAAAAATTGTAAACTTAAATTTTGACAATTCCCATAAAAAGCACTAATGATATGAGGATTAATTCTGCGTCATTTACTTAAAAGTTAAATTTTTCAAGTTATGATGTTATTTCAGTAAATGAGCTATATTTATTTGATGTTATTTTTTATGTTTTACCTTTAATTTTTTTATATTTTTATAGTCTTTTTTATTAAACGTTAACTTATTTTGTTAGAGGAATCAACTTAACATTTAAAATAGATTCATATCGAATATAAATTATTTGATGGGTTTTGCATAAGTTTCTAAGCCTACTACGGTTATTTTTCTTTTGTGATTTTCAAAAATATTATTAATTGTGAATTCTCAAATAATTATTGAAAATCTTTGCATAAGATAAGAGGTTTGTGACTGTTCAAAATGTTTAAGTATTAATTTAAGTGCCTCCCTTTTTTCCTTTTTTGGGGAATTATATAAAAATTTAAATTCCTACAACAATGGCTGTATATATATATATATAATGTACTTTTATCATAATTTGATAGTCTTTGGTAAATGTTGTAGCATGTAAAGAAATTTTTGAATAGAAGATTTTTAAATTTAATTTTTAGAATTAAATAATTTTTTGTAATGTTTTGGAAAATAATAAATACAATACAAGACAAATACTGTTCAAACTGTGTGGTTGAAGTTTACTGATGATTTGTTACAGCAACAATGAAATGCATATAGACAATGCTTAAACACCAGCAAATAAATTTCAATTTAAAATTAATCAACTTAATATGTGTATAATAATTTTCACTAAGAAAACGGTTGGCCGGTTTTTCCTGAATTTTAAAAACCAAAAACGGGTTTTTTCATAATTTCAAATATTTGAACTCTTCGAAACCCGGTTTCTGGAAAATGTTGAATAATTAATCACCCTAATATGTACATATATATATAAATAGAAGCCTTGGGGGTGCTGGCAATGCAAAAGCTTTTTTTTATCCTTTGAGAATCTAAAGTACCAGCTAGCACGCATTCCTATCAAAATACTTAATACCACAGCCATTAACACATCTGTGTGCATATTTTACCTCAAAACTCATAACACAATTAGTAATCAAATTTTCTTTGAGAAATACAAACTTTCAATTCAATACAATTCAATAATAATAGTTTCAAATGGTAATGGCACACCAAGAGTAATTGAACGACGTTTTATTTACATGTAAAGCAAGTGTGTGTGGAAGAGAAAAAGTGAAGACAAACTTAAATGGATGAAAATAATATGATAGAAGTCAAATAAATTTAACTTAATTTAAAGGTAAAGTTAATTTTGTTGAATCGTAATTTGCTTAACATGAATATTTTGAGAACAAGTAGCTATTACACATAATTCAATTGAAATATAATTGGGAGAATAATTTAAATTAATAATTTAATTTTAAGTATTCCGCAAGCAAATGCTTTTTTTATCGTCGGTAGCATCCTATGCTAGAAATATTTCCGATCTTTATAATAAACTGGTTATTTTAGTTCATGTAGAGGCGGTTTCGCTTTGATATCAATCTACAATGGAGCAATACGTATTATTTTTTTTTGTGGGAGGAAGTCAATACCATATTATAGGACAGGGAAAAATGGAACGGAACATAATTGAAATATTCTAACTGATCCGTAGAAAAATTTAATCTTAAAATTTATAACATATTGGAGAGTATTCAAAAAGTTACTGGATTATATATAAAAAAGATAAACATTTTAACCCTAACATAACCCTACATATCCCAATTTTAAAACAGCTATAACATTTATATTTAGGTTTTATATGGATAGAATTTGGACTCAATGACTAATTTTTTATTTTATTCGTGTCAATGGAAAAAAAATCTTAAATTAACTCTTCGAAAAGCTGCTCATGACAAAATTGTCCCCTTGTCTAACAGATAATATGTGCATACCGGACCATCAGTTTGGTTTTAGAAGTCAGCATAGCACCATTGAGCAAACGCATACATTGGTTCAATTTATAAGGAAAACATTCGAAGAAAAGAAGTATTGTTCTGCCCTGTTTATTGATGTTTCTCAGGCATTTGAAAAAGTGTGGCATGATATCCTAATTTTAAAATTGAAGACATATCTACCAAATAACATTCTAAAAGTTTTGGAAAGTTATATTTTAGGACGGAAGTTCTCTGTTATGGAAGGAGAATTTATGAGTGCGCCCGAAACTATCTCATCCGGTCTACCTCAAGGGAGTTTTGTATTTGATTTATACTTGTGATATGCATGTGAACAGTAATATCCATACTTCTACATTTGCCGATGATACAGCCTGCCTAAGTATGCACGAAAACCCTCATGAGGCATCCCGATATCTTCAGGAACATATAACACAGCTTGAACTATGGTTAAACTCATTGAGAACAAAAGTAAACAAACAGAAGTGCGTACATATAACCTTTACCCTACAAAAAGATACTTGTCCCCCCATCACACAAAAAAGTAATATAAATGATTTTGTAATATTAATTAAAATATTTGTAATATCAATTAAAAATTTAATTAAATTTTCACCTATAAACAATCTGATAATATCAATTAAGTTTTTCCACTCAAATTAGTTAATACAATTAAAAATTTAATGAAATCAATTAAATTTTTAACTGAAAATATTAATTGGTGAATACTTTTTTCTATGATTAGAATCAACAGTCAAGTTGGTCCTCAACATTCACATGTGAAATACCTTGGTATACATCTTGATCGTCGGCTTACATGGAAACAGCATATTGACTCAAAGCTAACACAAATGAAGCTTAAAATAACTCAGATACATTGGCTGATTAGTAGAAATTCAACACTCAGTCTAGATTGTAAACTTTTAATATACAAGTCGATTTTGAAACTAATATGGTGTTACGGAATTCAACAATGGGGCACTGCTTCAGCTTCCAATATCGAGAGAATCCAACGATAGCAAAACAAAATTTTACGGTTAATAACATCGCCTACATGGTACATAAAAAATTCAAATATACATCGTGATTTAAAGATGCCACTAGTGATAGAAGAAATTGCAAAATACGCAGACAAATATTTAACAAAACTCTAGTCACATCCTAATCCGCTTGCTCGTAATATTTTGAACTTTATTGGACACATTCGCCTAAAAAAGAGAGCACAAGGGCTCTTATACTAAACACTCCAGATGGGACTGCTTGATAATACATTTATTTTTACTTTTTGATTATCACTACTTATGTATTATTTATAACTATCACTAAGTTTATATCCGACACTGTTCGGACCTAATAATTATGTTTTAGATTTAAAATTTTAATACTTATTGTTAGTTCACATATGAAAAAAATATTTAATGTACTGTTATTGACAGGGATTTTTTCATGTTTTGTTCATAATCGGCCGCTATTTACATATGTAAATATATATTTTAATTGTATTACTTTTGCTATAATTCAGTTTATTTTATACATAAAATATTATTTTGCAAAGGAAATAAGAATTAAATGAATGAAAATGTTAAAGAATGAAATATTAGTTAGAAAAATTTTAATTCAAAATTTTCACTTCCAGTTTTGAATTTCGTTACCACTCATGTTAAGAAATTTGCATTACTTTTAAAGTGTAGAAGATCTAACATCCAAACTTTTACAGTATAACTAGAATACTTCAGGTTTATCTTGTGAAAAAATTTAAGCTAGAGCAATTTTAATGTGAATTGGTCATTTCCTATTTTAAACATAAATTGTTAAATTAATTTTTCCTAAAAATTAGAGATGTTAGCACCTCATCACTCGCAAATAAACATAAAAAACTATGTGGAATAAACAATCAGATCTACTGTAAGTATATTTATGCCAAATATGAAGGTATTTCGGGAAAAACATTTTTTTTGGGTTGTCAGCTTTACGAATAATTCCTCATATTATAAAACAGACAGAGCAAGCGCTCAGCGATTTGTTTAGCATTTTGTCCTGTAATGTCTTAGCATGTGATACATTACATAAATACCCCCCCCCCCCTGTCTAATTATAAAATAAAATTATATATTGTTTATCTTTTGTTTCTGTGACGGCACAATCATATGGCATTTGAAAAAGTAAAATGACAGCTTTGTTCTTTTTGGAAACACAATGGTACTGTTTTTCCCATTTCCATGTTTATTTATCATCATTCCAAGAATAGACAATATCCAGGTTGCAAGTGTATCTGACAGAGAAAGGCTTGTGAATAAAACACAATACATGAGAAATCGGGTCCAGAATTTGTTTACCGCTCCGCTAGCCTTCACTACTCGTTGTGCTTATTTTTTTTCTATATAGCTGCACGATTTTTCTGTATATATCTATTTGTCCAGTTAAGGGTTATATGATTTAACATCGCATACCGGCCGGAGCTTTGTGCTGTATTTGGTGGGCTTGTATGGAATGTATTACGTGAATTTGGTTCCACCTCCAAAAGCCAAAAACTGTTCATCAACGCGAAACGAGTAGTATACTCATCTAGACATTATAATGGAATCCAACGATAACTGTAAAAGCAAAAGGGTACCTCTCTCGCCCAACATTAATTAGAATTTCAAAAACAAGATTTATCAAAAACTAACTACCTATGTATTTTCTTCGAAAATATTTGTATTTTTTTTTTTTCAAAATATGTATATTTGTTATTATATTATGTGTATTATCAAATTGCAAAAGCAAATAAGAATATCTATCTATTAAAAATAAAAAGCAAAATATACATACAGCCGTGTCACAGATTCCGTTCGGAATGGTTTTGATTCCGTATTAACCATTCCGTTCGATGTTCATTTTGATGCTTTAGATTCCTATCGTCTTCATCAATCCGAAAAAAATTGTCAAATAGTTTTTATGTAACAAGCGTGGCAATATAGTCTTCTATTAAAGCATAATGTGGCATATGTTTAGGAGATTTAAATTTTTTTTGTATGCATATTTTAATTCTGTCTCGTATTTTTTTTTTGTTTTATGTGCTGCCAATATGAAGATTTTGATAAAGTACATACAAAAATGGTATTGCAATACCAATGAAATCAATTCCGAACATTTTGTTCTGTTGATTTTATTTTTGTAATGACTTGAGAAATTTGCATAATAAATAAATAAAAACTAAATAATTGCAATCCAGCTTTGAATAAATAAATGAAAAATAGAATTCTTTATTGAAAAAAAATTCTTTAATATATTTTTTTTACTTTAACATGCAGAAAATGTTAATTCCGTTCATGAAATTCAAAGGGATTTCATTCCGAAATTTTTTTTCGTTTTTCGTTTTCTAAAGCACCAAAATACGGATTGGATTCCGTTTCCGAATGGAATTGAACTCTGTGACATGGCTGATAATAGGGCATTTACATTATCTCAAAATCTAGTATTTATGAGATTTCAAGCTAAATCTAGCTGCTTTGTAGGAGATCTCCCATATAAAACAATATCTAATCTGTACAACATGTTTACTACCCTGTACAACATGTTTATTTAAAAGATGATTGAATTAGCTACAGGTTGCTTAAAAAGTTGTGTGAATTGGCTATATGGCAGTTGTTTGATTGTTGTTTTGGAAATTTTTCAGTTAATGGGTTTTGTTTTGGATAAAAAAAAAATTGGTAAATGTCAAAAAACTTGATGTATACGGTATAGATTTTCATAAAGATTTTAATTAAATGTGTCAATGCCCTATAAGTATACATACGTATTTATAAATGTAAGAAGTGCCCGGATTCGAAGAAAAATATTGGTGTCCAAGCTAGGGTTAAAATAAACATATTTTGTCGGTTAATACAACTTCCCCTTTGTGCTAAATGCGTAGTCAGCATTTTTCCTGTTTAGAATTACATTAACACAAACGATGAAACTGAAATCTATAAATATTTTACCTTTGTAATATACACTCATTCTTTTTTAAATGACAGTACATTTTACCATAATTTAGCCTATAATTTATTTACTGCATCAGCACATAGAACTCTTAGGGATAAGTAGGATTTTGTCGGAAGTATAAAAACTTTATCATTTGCAAAATTATGCTTAACCTAAAGTGAGCGATAAACTACAGGCAAGTTTATTCTACCTGGTAAGTTAAATCCAATTTGCAATAATGGAAAGCTTTTTATACGTCCGATAAATTCCTATTTTTAACTATCTTTAAGTTCTAATAATGGCCCTTAGTTGAGCTCGATTAAATAGATATTATTTAATCACAAACCAGTCCATTTATTTATTACACTACTACAAAGGTGACAAATGACAATTAACGATCAGATTTAGTTATGATATTGCTCCCCATGAACAGTTTTCTTTTATAGGGCATTTACACATGCAAAAAATCTAGCAGATTTCAATTAAAATTTTTATCAATATCTCAACTATTTACACTAAGTTTTTTTTTTTTTTTGATATTTATCACCATTTCTTGTCCAAAACAAAATCCATTAACTGAAAATCATCCTAAACCACAACAAAAAAATTGTACTGTAGCTAATTCACTAAATACAAAAGCTTACTCTTTAGAACAAATTTGAAAAACAAAAGTCTACTAGATTTCAAGTACACTCAGAGGAAAAACAGCTTAAAATCAATAAAAACCTTATTAAATTAATAAGAAACATTAACGAAAGTCTAGTCATGTTGTTATTTCTTATTTCAATATGAAAAAATATTAATTTACTGTATTAATTTATTAATTTTACTTATTTTTAAATATCTCAATATACTTTTTCTATTGTATTGAAAATTATTGAATTAATGTGACGAGTTCTTACTTTTAAAATGCAGCTTTTCCCTGAGAGTAGATTTTTACAAACTCTAAAATACCAAAATATCGTTAATACCAGATTTCTCTCAAATGTTAAAGCACTACTACTTATTTTTAACAGATTGCATATAAATATTATATCTTTGGCTAGCAATATAAGTTCGGAAAAAAGTTAAAAAACCAGCAAGAAATATTATGAATATTTAATATTTAGTTCACTTTAAATGCTACCTAATGCAATTGAATGCATTTGAATGTCATCATTACAAAAGGACAAGTTAAGCTGGCCAAAATGCGTAATTGTGTTTGTTAACACAAACTCACATAAACTACTTCAAAACATAAAGTACTTTTCAAGAATGTCATACATATATATATGAATGTATGTACATAGGTAGGTGTTAATGTAAGCATCTTTCTATATTCGTGTATTAAGTTGCCTTCAAGACTAAGTACTATGTACATGAGGGCAGGTTAAAAATGAACTTAACTAATCAAAATTCGCAGATAACTTCATTATGAAAAAATTATTATATCATGATAGGATCAAAGCGGTCATGGAAAATTATAAGCTTAAAAATTAATTAAATGAAACTTGACCAAAGATTAATTTAAAAATTTTCTTGCCAAACGTGGCGATTTTGTAACTTTTTGGCGTCCAAATATTTAGTTTGGCAACATGCGAATTTTTCTGGCGATAAATAATTTGTTGGCAATTTTTATGGCTATTTTTTTTTAAACAAAATTTAACTTGCAAAATTTTTGTAATTCAGTGAAATTAGTTTGTTGAACCGGTTTCAAAAACAAATTATACCAAAAATCATGCACAGAAAATATCATTCCCATTATTTTCAAACAAACGTGTGTTTTAAAATATAATTTAGTTTCAGTAAATTTTTTTACTGCTTCAGTAAATTATTTGTTCCAATTTTATTTTATGTAAAAAAATGTATAGAATGAAAATTATCTATATAAAGTAAAATTTGAAAAAAAAATTTTTAGATTTAAATTTATTTCTATATACTGTAAAAAAATTGTCTGATTTTTTTTAATTTTTTCTGCAAATTTTATTATAGATATAAAAAACATTTGATTTTTTTTTAACGATTTTTGTTTGCGGTTTTCAAACTTATTATGTTTGTATATTGCGATTCCCAATATAGTATTAAGAGTCTTATTATAAACATACGGAGTTTGTTAGCTAAATTCAATTTTGGGTTGAAGTCTATTGACGAGTTTCAAAAGCGGTAACGAAATGCTTAACCATAAAAACAAGCCAATTTTTGAAAGTAAAAAAAATAGTTGAAACTTTTATTTAATTCAGTTATTTTTTTCAAATAAAACTTGTACAAATTTTTATTAGAAAAATTGGTTAGAATTGTTATTGATTCAGTTAATTTATTTTCTGATAATACGAAAAATTTTAGTGAATATGTTTGTAAATTATAAAAAAAAATTGCTGAATATACAAAAAAAAAAAAAAACAAATCTGTAAAAATGTTTTTCTGTTCCTATTATTTTGAGTTTCAGTTAACTTTTTTCTCTAATGCCATAATAAGTTAACTAAAAATAAATTTTTTTCCAGTTAAATTTTTACAAAATTGTTATCAGAATCTATAAATTTCTTTGTAGGTCCGAATTCGTACAAAATATTTACTGATTCAATGAATTTGGTTACTGAAAAGGAAATTAGTTTTTTCTGTGTGTGCAAGAAATTAAAAGATTTTGATTTTGATGATTTCTCTTATATAAATTAAGTTATAATTGAGTTTTGAATTTTGATGAGAAAAATTTGCAAGAAATAATTTTTGGTGTTTTTATTTCTTATTTTGGCGACTTTCTTCTGAATTTTCATATGATTATTTAAAAAAACATTATTTAAAAAAAGCGTGATATAAAGATAAATTTATTATCAGATATATATAAAGAAAAACTTCAACATCTATCTTCATAGATAGATGAATAGATAAAATGAAAAAGTGCTTAAGTCGAGATAAACTGATTTTGAGTTTATGGCACCCCTGTAATCTTCATACTCCTGGACAAAATCTCAATTATTTTGGGTAGTTTTTCAGGAAGTTATACTTTTCTTTTCTCAACTTATAATCTCATGGGGATAATGTACAACGTATGTTAGTGGTACAAGTTATATTTATATTGAAGTACATTCTTGTAGATATAATTTTTCTTATAGTAAATATTTTTCGACCATATTTCAAAAGATTTAAAATAATAACCCTCGTTTATTTGATAGTTTTCCAAGGACAGCTTACCATTGTAATCATAAGTAAGTTGTTGGTGTATGAAAAAGTATTTTGTTCTGAAAGTCCAAAGAACACATGAAATTAAGACTTCAACTCAAGTAAATCAATATGAAATTAAGGATTTAGTCACATTAAAGGTAGATGTGGAAAATAATGACATTGATGATAATGCTGATGATGGCAACAATTTTATCGTACAATCGCTATGTCAAATTGGCACTTATCTGAAATGTATCTTAAAACGAAAATAGGATAGTATGCGTTTTGTTGTATATACAAGCATATAAAATATTATGGGCGATATTTGTCTGAAAGAAGAACATACATACTTAAATGTATACACAAAATTAAAGCACAACATCCTTAACTGCTTCATTTCTGGTTATATCACGTAGCGCATACATGCATGTATGGAGAGGTAATGATGACTTCAGATGACATATAATGAGTTCTATTTTATATTATTACATCAAATAAAGCAGATCGTCTTTACAAAAATTCATCACAGTGAATAAACAATAAACAGAAATTGTTGCTGTATGTACTTTTAATGCTAAACGAATCTATTTAAAGTTAATAAAAATATTATTGAACGATTATGTGTGGCAATAAGATAGATTAGAGAGTGATAAATCACAAAAGCTCACATATACATATATTTATAAATACAACTACGAGTAGTCATAAAAAAATTAAAAAACAGTATTTTAGTAAAAAATAAGTGTTATATATGAAATATATAAGTATTATATATGAAAGTGATACAATAGAAAACTAATTTAGAGTTTTAAGAAAAAAAATTATTTTAGTACTCGTAACTTAAATTTGTGCTAATTGAATTTTTTTATACTTTGGGTTCTAATCTTAATTTTGTAACTTTTATTCCAAGTGTCAACATCGAAGTCACATTAATTTAATACCGAACAATTAAGTTATGTCTACCCGTTGTCAAAAACAGCTGACTGCTATTGATAGGTTCATGCAGTTATCTCGACCTTAGATATCAGAAATATGCTATGAATAATACAAAATTGTTATGGAGAGATAGAAGACAAGCCCCAATGTTTTCATATAATGTCGATGTTGAAAACTTGAATAAGGGTGAATATGTAAAAAATAAAAACTGTAAACGTTTTGTTTGCAACGGAGCTGAAAAGAATAATTAAAAATTTGTATTTTAGTCCCTATTTTATATTTATCCAATAAAATAAGATAAATAAAGTGATTTTTCATTAATGCATTTTATTATTCATTTTAAAGGGTGTCCCAAAATTAACGCAAGCTTTACAGCTAGTTAAGTTTTGAAAGTCCTAAAAAACAATTGAACAGTTGACATTTTAGGGTTAGTACAAATGGAGCATTACGCGATAAAGAAATGTGTCTTCATTATTTAACAATATTTAAAAAAAAAATTAAAAAGAATTAATTTGGCTTACAAACTTTAGACTAATCAAAACATAAATATATAAAAGTATATGGTCGGCATAGTGTTTTAACTTCATCAAATGTGAAGATATTAAGTGCTAAATTCAAGGAGACTAGACCCGTTGGGGATGCCAAATTCACTGGTCGTCCAAAAATAAGCCGTTTAAATGTCAATATCCAAGCAGTGTGTGAGAGTGTCGGTGAAAATCCATGAACCTTAGTTCGCCGTCGTGAACAAGAATTGCTCGATATTGGGACATGATAACACAGTACTTACTGCTGAAATTGGATGATATTAATGTAGTCAACAAGACGTAGCCACATGCTATACATCCCGTGAAGCAATTCAAATACTGCATGATACATTTTCATATCGCGTACTCTCACGTTTTGGTGATTGCGTGATTTAACACCTTTAAATTTCTTATTATAGAATTGTTTGACATCAAAAGTCCTTGTTATTAGGCAAAAAAAACACCTTTATATAACAACAGGATATTCAACGTTGCATCAATAAAATTCAGCCACATTTATGTAAATAGTTACTTACAATTTTGACAAACGAGTGCGTAAGTGCATACAAGGATGTAAGGTCCTTGTGTTATTCCATAAATAATCCTATTGTAGGTACCCAGCAAAAAATTACACATTACCATCAGAACTACTTGCCATATAATGACTTACTTTTCTGATTGCCAAATTTCATTACTCGCTTACAAATCGTATTACCCAAAATGTAAAAACATTATGTACAAGTTGCTAAATGAAGAGAATGATTTTTTTAGATTAAATAGATTACGTGAGCAAGTTTCCAAATAAAAGAGGTAAGTACTTCTCAAGAATTGATTATTTTAGTCTCACGCCTTGTTAAAATTATTAAGTTGGTAATCCAGTAAGGAACTGCTTCCACCAAAAATGCTTAATTCCAAACTCGATTACCTTTTTGAAATTTTTTGCTGGGTACTTTATATTTCATTTAACTGAAATCTTACAATAATTTTGAGACACTCATTCTTTATTTTAATTTTACTCAGGCCATTTGTAATACCTGCAAGTTATAAGCGAGTGACTTAAATATTACAAGTAAAAATTTTAAACTGCGAAATGAATGAGTTTTGAAAAACGTCCCAACAATAATTACAACTTGTAAATATATAGTTTAATAAATTAGTTTTTATTTAATTATCTTCATTTCATTCCTTCATATCATGCATTTGAAAACTTTGAACTCAGTTTCTGTTAAGCGATGTATTAAATAAGGGTATAACTAAGCATATGTCAAATACAATAGGAATATTAATGAATGCAATATCTTATTAACCCTCATACAGAGAAAAAATCTTTAAGCTCAGCTGACTTTTACTCAGTGAAGTTTCTAGAGAATATACGTAAGTCGGAACGAAAATCATTATTGGATAAAGATCTCTTACTCATAAAATTGTTTTCTGAATGCACGATACAATTGCTTAATTCACAACCTACTGTGGGAGTCGTAGTTCGTACATGAGTTATTAGCAGCATTTAAAAACTTTCCATTTGTGCATTTTCTTTTGCTTCTGTTTATACTCCTACTTCTGAAAATTCAAGAGTGGCAGTAGAAGTTAACACAATAAACGAATAACTATACTAAACGAAGAGCTTCAGCTCTCGACATATTTAAAAAGTATTCTTTTTATCTGACTGCTGCTTTAAATAAATTCGGAAGTTATCGTAGTAGAAATGTTGTGTGTTTATTCTTTTCTTTTGATTTTGCAGTTTAAATTGCGTATTTAATCTCTTGCTGGAAGAAATGTTGTTGTTGTTTGTTTTACTATTGTATTTGTACACACAAGAAAAACACTCATACACACATAAAACACACATGCACACATAAATACAAACATTTCTGCTTTGTATTTATTTAAAGCAGCAGTCAGTCAAACCGAATACTGTACGAACATGATGACAGCTGAAGCTCTTCATTGTGTATATCTATTGGTTTATTATGTTAACTTCAACTACTACTCTTTTAATTTCAGTAGCAAAAGTATGAGCAATAGGGTGTGATTGGGCAAAAAAAAAAAGGCCGAAGAAATAGCACAATTTTACGACTTTCGCTATTTCGACTGCAGTTTTTTTAAGCAACATTGTTTATGAACGAATGTTTACATAGAAATTACTAACTACGTTTGTACGAACTGCGACTTCTATAATAGGTTGTTAATTGTGCAAATATTTTTTTAACACAAAATATCTAGATTATTAAATTCTCCATGATTTTTGAGCAGTTGATTTCATAAAAGAGTTAAGTGAACAAACAAGCAAATATATTAGGCAATTCCTTACAAAATATTAAGTAAAAATGAATTCATAAAAACTTGAAATCAAATCTTTCCTTTTATGTATATCTTAAGAAGGATTTCTTTGCTTGAATGGCAGTTTTATTGAAAAATAATCATTATTAATTAGCATTTTGATGTATTTTTTCTTCCGAATTAAATTTGAAACGATTTTCTTCATTAAGATCACAAGCTTAAGGATATAGAAAGAAATATGACAAAAAAAAACTTATGAACCTACAGCCTTTTAAACCTGGTACGGAGAGTTCTTATGGAATTTTAGGTTCTCATACAAACTGTATGTAAAAAAAAATCACGGAAATTCAGGTTGGTAAATTTCGTAAAGGAAATTTCATTTGCTAGTACGGAGTTTTAAAAGAAAAATACACGGAATTTTTGAAATTTATTGCCTATCTTAGGGATGTTATAAATATAAGTGGAAACCTTTTTCAGTCAACTGAAACAAAAATTAATGTTCAAACAGTTGTTTGGTCACGGAATTTTTGACATTTATAATTTTCATTAATTTGTGATTACTTTTTAGAATTTTTTTTAAATGAAAATTGAAAAATAAATGAATTTTTGTGTATGCAAACATAATTCTCCACAAAAGCCTACACGGATATTTTTCCGTCTAGAAATAAATGTAAATTTACAAACGTGATATTCCGTAAGAACTCCGTACTGGCCTTTATTTATAAAAATTACTATGGCTTGATAAAAGCTTTTTTAGAAAATTTTTTTATGATTTTTTGTTTTTTAAAACCCTTTATAAAGCCTTTATAAGTTTTATAAATAATTTACAGCCTTATTTATAAAACTTAAAAAGTCTTTATAAAGATTTTTTAAAACAAATTTTCATACAAAATTTTTCTTAAAAAGCCTTTATACAGCCTTGTCACAGATTCCGTTCGGAATGGTTTTGATTCCGTATTAACCATTCCGTTCAAATTTCATTTTGGTGCTTCAGATTCCCATCGTTTTCATCAATCCGAAAAAAATGCAGCAGCATAATTTTGTAGTAAATGATAATGTGGCATATGTTTAGGCGTTTTAAATTTTTTTTGTATGCATATTTTAATTCTGCCTTGTATTTTTTTGTTTTGTGTGCTGCCAATATGAAGATTTTGATAAAGTACATACAAAAATGGTATTGCAATACCAAAGAAACCAATTCCGTACATTTTGTTCTGTTGATTTTATTTTTGTAATGACTTGAGAAATTTGCATAATAAATAAATAAAAACTAAATAATTGTAATCAAGCTTTGAATAGATAAATGCAAAATAGTATTCTTAATTGAAAAAAAAAATTGTTTAAAATGTTTTTTTTTTACTTTAACATGCAGAAAATGTTAATTCCGTCCATGAAATTAAAAGTGATTTCATTTCGAAATTTTTTTTCGTTTTTCGTTTTCTAAAGCACCAAAATACGGATTGAATTCCGTTTCCGAATGGAATTGAGCTCTGTGACATGGCTGATAAAGCCTTCTTATGTTTTATAAATAAGGCTGTTAATATTTAACCATGTATTTATTTTAATTTCTATTGTATCTATAAATAGCAAATAATTTTATTTTACTAAGACATTATAATTAAAAAATTTCATCTCTCTTATTACATTTACAACAAAGGAAGTAAAATCATCCCATTGTGCAACTGTTATCCTGGAAACTCGCTGTCGTTTATAATTATTCATTTTGCCACAAATGCGTATGAGTAATGCAGAGGTTTTTGATTTTTTTCTGGTTATTTTTACTTTTTTTTTCCTAATAATTAAACAAATATTTTTGGTTCAATATTTACAATAAATTTCTTTTATGTTAAGAAAAAAAAAACAACAATAAAAATGAAGTTCATTTATTTTAAAAGTTGTAGTTTGAGGAAATATATGTAGTTTGAAATGTAGTTTGTATAAATGTAGTTTGTATAAATGTAGTTTAGTTTGGCTTATATGCTACATTTATTATGGGAAGATAATTAATTATGATTATATTCCTTATAAAATTTCGGTGTCACTATATGGCTTTTGTATGTATTAGCATTTATCACTTTGTTTGATAAAATCCAGAAACATTTCCTAAATTTGATTTTCAGATAAATGTTTAATATAACTTCATGCTAACCGGAACGTGAATGAAAAAATTGATAATGAGAAATGAATAGTTGTACTTATAACTATGAAAATTATTTGCATCTATAGTAAAAGCTATTGAATCTTACGTTTTTATTACTAGTCTACAAATATAGCCGTACAGTTTGGTGTGCTTCAAAAGAGTTAAAAAAACTCTCGTTCTTTAATTATTGCAGTTCAACATTTTTAACTAAATAAGTCTATTAACTCGTTTTTTGTTTTAAGATTCAAAAATTCTTGTGTTACATGTGTGAATATCTAGGCGCACGGCAGTGTGCCAGGCCAAGTTCTGGCAAATGCACGCAGTGTGTATATTTACACGAAGCCATTCGAGCTGTTTTTACCCCCCTCATAACTTTGTTCTCCTCGACCGTAAAACTATGAAATTTAAACCATAATTAAAATAAATTCATGTAACCTAATATGCGAAGTTTGAAAGTTTTACAATGAAAGCTTCCGGAGATATAGAGGTGCAAAATGTGCATATTTTAAGACATACTCACTGACCACTGACACACTCATCAAATTGATGAAGCACTTCCGCTATAGCTAGAGAGCTAAAATTTGGTACACGAGAAGATCTAGGTGATCAATAAACCAGAAAAATCTGAAAACCCTAAATTTTTAACCAGGAGGGCGGGGCTACGCCCATAAAACTTAAAATTTGTGCTATTGAGCTGAAATTCGATACAGAGCTAGGTCTAGGTGACAAATAGAATAAAAAAAATCTGAAACCCGGAAATTTTAGCCAGGAGGGCGGGGCTACGCCCATAAAGGTCAGAATTAAAATGCTAATATAAGGCGCTTCATAGAAGCTATTTTATTGAAATTCGGCATATATACTGTGGTAATGCAAGGCTATAAATTTCTCATTAAAAAAGTGGGCGTTGACATGCCTATACAATTTAAACCTCATTTTAATGCCCTGCGGCTCAGCAAATTTATATATACTATTTATCTAGCTATTATTATCCGTTTGTAACGAAACTAGACACGAATAATAAGCACTGACCCAAAAAAATTTTGGCTTTGGAAAAGTGGGCGGCGTTGCGCCCATAAAGATTTAAAATTAAAAGTTGCGCTAAGGAACTGAAATTTGATATACAAGTAGGTCAAAGTGAGAAACCGACTAGAAAAATCTAAAAACCCGAAAATTTTAGTTAGAGAGGCGGCGCTGCGCCCATAAAACTTAAAAATTAAAAGTTGCGCCCAGGAGCTGAAATTTGATATACAAGTAGGTCAAAGTGAGAAACCGACTAGAAAAATTTGAAAACCCAAAAAAATTTACAAGAATGGGCGGGGCCACGCTAATATTGTTTTTAACTAAATGCTTAATATTCAGCTTTTAATTCAAGCCAATTTAGTGAAATCTTGCATCACCTTAAAAATTGGGCGTGATCACTCCCATAAAGTGTTAGCCTTGTGTTTAATCTACATCGGTGTAGCATATTTTAGAAGAAAATCAGCATGAATTATAAGCGCTGCTCACAACAAAATTTTGAGTTAGGAATAGTGGGGAGAGGTAATGCTGATAAAATCTAAAGATATAATTCGCGCTAGAGAGCTGACATTTTATACACTAGTAAGTGTAGCTGCGTAAACCAATGGGAAAATCTTAAAACCAAAAAGTTTTACCCGCTATGCAGAGCCACGACGTTAAAACTCCAATTAGCACTACCGATCTTAAATTTGATACACAAATAAATCTAGATAAGAGATCACTACGAAAAATCTGAAAACCCAGAAGTTGCTATCAGAGGGCGGAAACAAGCACTTCAAATTCAAAATTAACATACATTTTATTAAAACTTTTCATACACATTGCACTTATCCAAAAAAAATTCCCTATTTTGAAAAGTAGCCGTGACTTCACCCATAAATCTTAGCTTTTTCGTTCAGGTACTTCGGCTCAGCAGTTTTTAATTTAGTACTCAGGTATTTCTTATTAACTTTTTAATACCAAACTATGCATGAACCATAAGCACTAACAGATATAAAAGTCAGCGGGGCCAGGCTCATGAAAATTCTACGTAATATTATACTATAGAGAGCTGAAATTTTGTACACAAATAGTAATTGATTTACTCAATCGGAAAATCCAAAAATTAAAAGCACCAGCTATTCTATTGAAACTTTGCATACACATTGGGCATATCCGTTTGATTTATGTGCTTCGGCTAAGCAGACTTTATTTAACATGTAAATATATTGAGAAAATAGGCCCAGTAAAATTTAGCTGTATTTTACATGTTTCTTCCAGTCGCCTCTTACCAAATTGCATACACACTGGCGACCCGTTGTAATGACACAATAGTGCATTTTTAAGGTCAACAATTCAACACCCATCACACTCTTACCCATTATTTTATGTAACTCTGCCATTTTCAACTGGCGCAATGATCATGACTAGAAAAAAAATACACTAGAAATTTTAAGTTTAAAAAGTGTTATTATAGAAATCTTTTCAAAAAGTAATCAGATCCTCACAAAAACATAAATGTGAAAAACGGCCATTAAAAGTTGTGAGATATAAATTTTGACCAAGTTCTTCTTTGCACCAATACCTAACACAAAAATATATTATGTATGATATAAATTTGTAATCGTAAGGGTGTTATATAATTTCTAGATAATCTGCTAACTTGGCAATATTTTTTTCTTTCTAAAAAAGGAGAGAATAATGTATAAATGTTTATTTCTTTATATTGCTAAAAATATTGTCACGATGGCAGATTATCTAGAAATTATATAACACCCTTACGATTACAAATTTATATCATACATAATATATTTTTGTGTTAGGTATTGTGGCAAAGAAGAACTTGGTCAAAATTTATATCTCACAACTTTTAATGGCCGAAATTTGAGATAGGAACTTGGCCGTTTTTCACATTTATGTTTTTGTGAGGATTAATGTTACATTAACTTGCTCTTCCAGCACCAAATCATTCGATTTGAAATGCTTTTTATAATTTATATTTAAGGTGTGTCCAATTGCACATGGGTCTAAAACAATATTTTTTTTTTTGGTTAATCACATTTCGTTGCTTAATCAACAACAAACCAAAAGTTTTCAACTAACCAACGTGCTTCGTCTGAAGTAAAAAGCCTTTCATCGCATTGTATAGATCAGAATAAAGTTTAATTTTTACTGTATTATGATAGAAAGAAACATAGTCCAAAACATTTAAAATTTACTGTCGTTATTAAATTAAAAATATTTGAATAGAATTTGTTGGTCTTTTTAAAATATATATGTTTTTTTTTTTTTTTTTTTTTAAGTTAGCTCCTAAAAGCGTTGCACAATTTCTTACTACATTAAAAATACATTCGTGAGCATGTAAATGCCAAACTTTGCAAGAACTTATTAATTTTACATCTCATTGTAAAAATCTGTAAAATTGTATGCGTTTTGCTTCGTTTGTATGAATTTATGAATTTTAGAACTCATTAATGTTTTTTTCTCAGAACTCATTATTTTTTTTTTTCTTTTTGGACAAATCGAAGCCTTTTTCTCTTTTGCAAATTTAATTAAAATTTTTTAAACAGAACTGTTAATAAGACCAATGAAAACAAGTCTTTACAACCAGTTTCTCACAAAGTACAATTTAATTAGGAAATCGAAATTTATTTTTTTTGATGGAACTCAGTTTTTAAGTTTTATAAGTTTTGTTTGTGATTAAACATTTTTATTAGTAGTTGTAATTTTCTTTTTGAGTTTCAAACAATAAATCTGTATTTCCCCTATAGTCTTATGAATACATATAGCAATTTGAAGAAATAAACTAAAAAATATGAGTATAATAAAAAAATCTATCAAGATTCGTTTGTTTTTTATTACAACGATGGTACCCACCTTGAAGTAGTTTAAATTAGAAAAAGTAAATTTTTCTGTTCCAAACACTATCGAAATTTTAAAAATTAGTTTATGGAAACAGTATAAATATATTTCTTCATAGTTCAATAACAACAGCCTACTGACGTTCCTCGTATTAAACAAATTATTAAGTATATATTCTTACTCTTATATGTATATCTTACACGCAAAAAATTGTATGCTTGTAAAAATGGTTGTATATAACTGCAAATACTCACACACTTTTTCATTTCTATGTCACTAGAAAATGAAAAATTATATATATATATATATTCAAGTGCATAATTGTATATTCTGCAGGTGCGGATGTAAGGTCTGAAAATTATTTTTACCCTCCGCAAAACAATAAAATATTTATTCTGTTTAATTCGCTAATAAAAGAATTTTTTTTTTGCCTTTAACTTATCGCTTTTAAAAAAACCACACAAATAGTCGCTTTTACTTCCTCTAGTTTTTAAAATCTCTTGCTCGCTGCGCCAATGCACCTGTATACTAGAGACGTGCGTAAACAGTCTTTAAACGTAAATACGTCATGATTTTTAAATGTATTCACGTCGCATGTATTATACTAAACCAATAATAACCTTTATGTCAACGGCAACATACCTGGGTATGTTTTTAGTTTTGAAAACGCTGTAGCTTAAAACTGGATAACCTAGTCAAAACTGTTTTACGCAATAGTTCCAAGTTTGGTTAGGATTAGATCATCCGTTCGGAAGATAAAGCCCATTTACAAAGTTGCACAGAATACATACCTGGGTATGTATAGTAAAACGCATGCAAATATGATAATATAATATAAAAGTATAGTTTATTTTGAGCTAAGTTTTGTAATTATTTTTTTATTATTATTATATAATGTCAGTTTTAATTATTTTGCTTAAAATTATTGAAATTCAAATACATCTATCGCATTGAGGTAAGTTTTTGGAATGCTCTGCGCACACTGGTTTGTTGCATAATGTGCATGCTTTACGAGTAGGGCGTCGTTTCGAGCAGATATAGCAATTCTCCTTTACTTTTAGCCGGCCCGTACTATCACGTTCCTCCGATGCATGTGCCTCAGCATCCACAACTCCGATGGGCCCACCTTTCATGGCTTCGATGGCGTTGCGCGTTGAAAAATCTCTGGATATTCTGCTGTTATTCGCCCTTTTTTCCATTTCTGGCTTGCAGAATTGCTCGCTAAGCTGATGGAGAAACATCCTACGGCAGCTTGTAGATGTCTTCAGGTGAGTGTTGTTGTCAATGTATATTACGTATGCAGCAAACGCAGCAACGTCCACAATATTATAAAAGAAAGCCAGAGGCCATCTATTTGTGCGCCGCTTCGTACTAAATTCGGACAAGCACTTGTCCATGTTATCAACGCCACCTTTGGTTTCGTTGTAGTCCAATATAAGCAATGGCTTCTTCTTAGGACCGGTCGTTTCTGTTGTATAATGAGTAGTGGACAACATTACAACTGCCTTGTTTTTCTTGGGAACGTACGAGCACATCGTAACGTGATTACAGAACCCAAACATTGATGATTCAGCCTCACGTCATTTCGGGTTGGCAAATGCTACTGGCACGAATGTACGCATTTTGTTGCAAGTACCCAATGTAGATAAATTGTTGTCTAACATCAAAGTTCTTGCCAAGTTGTAGCTAGTGAAAAAGTTGTCACATACAATATTTCTTCCACTTCCAGTAAAAAGGTTGACAATTAAATCCTTTACTACTCTTTCGCCAACGTTTCTTTCACGTTCACCAGACGGTGCCATTCCTCTAAAGATTTGTCCCTGCATTGAAAAATTATATTCAATTTAGTTATTTAGATTTTCAACAATTTTCAGCAATATTCATTGTACCTGCAATGGATAGGAAGAAATGGAGTCGCACACCCACCACACTTTTATTCCATATTTGGCAGGTTTTGATGGTATGTATTGCGTGAAGCCAGTTCCACCACGATAAGCATACAATTGTTCATCTACGGTGACGTTGGCTCCAGCCACGTAATATCTACGAAGACAGCTGTTAATGTCACGGAGTAAGCCATTCACCATCAGCCATTTCACTTTTAATATTTTTTTTATTTCCACAAAATAAACAGAAACGTCTTTTCACTTCGAATCACAAATGTAAACTAAATTTTCTGACGATACTACAAGGAATGAAATTTCCGCAACAATAAATGTTTCTACCTGCCTATATTATATATTTATTATATACGTATGTCGTCTACCTATACAACCACTTTTTTCAACAAACAATGACTGTGAGGATGAAATTGGTTATCATAAAATTGTTTAGCCTTTTGTCCATTTCTAAAAAATAAAAAAATAAAATAAAAAATAAAAAAATAATTCGGAAATTCCAAAAAACCAGGTAGATACGTAATTAGCATTTTTATGCTAACGACGTATCATTCCCCATACAAAACGTATGTACATACCCAGGTATGCTGCTGTGGACGTGCGTAAAGCATTTCTGCTGTTGACATAAAGGATAAATGATGTCGTACTATAAGCGAAGCACGATGGATGTATTGGTGTACGTGTATGTCAGTGTTAACAAGCGATGTCGCCAAGACAGCTTGTTTGTAACAAACACTCAAAAGAAGTACTGTTGATTAGTGTATGCTTCTTATTTTTCATATTGTACGTTTGAGTGTGTGTGTAATATGTAGATGGTAAGCTATTATGTGATTAGCCGCATACAACTAATGTTAATGCATGTGTGTGCCTTTGCATGTGGGCAGAAAAATAAAAGATCATACACACATACATGCATGACGTTTGTACATGCGCGCATGCGCAGAAAGAAGCAAGTATCAAAAATTCTTACGTTACGAAGTGTTTTCTTCTTTACTCTTATACCTACAATACTCAAACAAATTTCTTGCAAACAGTGTTGTTAACGTTTGTTTTATAAGATTTCGCTGTAGTAAAGCATTTGAAAAATCCCTCATGTCTTGAAAGTTCTTATAAGATATCTTGTGGTGGACACTACTGTCTACTAATTATAATATTGAGATTTGAAGATTAATAGCAGATTTGAAAGAGAGAAGTAAAAAAAGTACCACATAAAAAGCCCACATAAAAGCGCGTAAGAATTATATTAAATTTCTGCAGAGGTATAAGATAAACTTTTGCGCGCAGTATGCCCACTAATTAGCAGCCGCGATTTTCTCAACTTCAACATTAAGTTTTTTTACTTTAATTTTTTAAAGGATGTTCCTCGAAATCCATATTTATATTTTATTATTATTTATATTTGTTAAGCAAGGATGATATAAAAGAAAAGAGAGCATAAAACAAATTTCGTTACTGCCCTTGAATAAAACTTTAAGAAATGTCCTTTTAAAAAATGTCTCTCTATATTCTAGACAACATACTTTCTTAGAGTCTAAACACAAGTTTTGCAGTGCGGTGCGATATCTCGTTGCGGGAGAGAAAATAAACATAATATAATGGAAGACGGCGACGGCAATACTTGTCATTGTTTAATTAAATTTTTATTAATTTTTTTGTGCATACATTTTTATAAGAAATTTACACTTTCTGTTAAATATTTTGTAATGGCAGTAACTAAAAATAAAAAATGATTAAAATTTTATACATTCGCAGAGAAACATTTTTGAACTTCAAAATCATGATTTTGTTGTGGACACCGCCAATTATTCAAAAACTATGGCAACATCAGAAAGAGAGTCAAAAATTGAGAGAATAAAAAAGTCCGCAATGAAAATAAAATAGATTTTAAATTTATGCCGTTCCGCACTGCGGGTTTTTAATTCAAAATCCTATGAAAAAACGCACTGCAATGAATTCTCGTTACATTGTGTTCAGACTCATACTTTTAAAAATTATATAAAAGACGAAAAGATTATCAAAAATTAGTCCTTAGCATACAATAATACTGAAGAATATTTATTTTACATTCATTTGACATAAAAAAATAAATGTCAAATAGATATACTTCGGTATTTTAATTGATTTTCCAAAAATTGAAATGTATTTTCAATTCAATTTTCAAAAATACTTTAGGTTTTCTAACCGCTTATTTGACATATTTCTACAAGAATAAAAAATAAAAGATTTTTTATGAATTAGGCCGATAATATCCAGCTAAATAAACTTAAAGAGAAAACAAAACGGATATAATTGTTTTGTAAGAACTGTGGGAAAATTTTTAATAGATTTTTAGTTCATTAAACACTGTATTTTTATATTGCACACAAAATGGGTGTCCTGACATCAGAGTTTTCAGTGAATATGACCTCGTTTTGGGACGACAACTGCCGATTTAGCTGACGTCATCATTTTTTCAGGAGAATTCTTTTTCTTTCATTTTGAGTTTCTTTAGTTCAATATGACCGACAATCCCAAGATGAATATTACGTAGCTTTTAGAAAAAGTTTTGAAAAAAAAGATTCCATAAAAAGGTAAAATTTTTTTTTTGCAAAAATTACCCAGAGAATATAAATCTAGAATAAGGTTTCAATAAAATAAAACCATAATGTAACTGTATATGAAAGATGGCGATATAAGAAGATAAGAAAAATGGTAAATTACTCGAAAAAAATTAAAAAATAAATAATTAAAAATATTTAAGTCATGTAAAAGATGTAAAGATGTAAGTTCCTAGTTTATATATAAACATGTATTATAATAAAAGGATTTGAAGTTTTATTTAAAAGAAACAAATTTAGCTTTTTTATTACATTTTATTGAAATAATTCCCCCTAAAATCTTGAGGCTGGTGCGTACCTTATATGCGATAATGCATATGCGTCAACATATGTATGTAGGTATAAGTATTTGTATAAAAGTATTTTTCAAGTATTTGAATATTTGCAAAAGTGCAGCTGCATTAGACAAACGTAAATGTAGTTTTGCTATAAATATAATAAAATTGCATTTACACTTATAAAAAAGCCATAAACTTTTTTACAATTCCACTGAAAGGAATACAAAAGTATGGCTCCGAAGTGAATGATATTTTTGGAAAATTTTAGCAAAAATATCTGTGTCGAAATAAATTTACCAATACTTGCTGCAGATTGCAATGGTGCACCAACTTTTTTTTTCCTATAAAGGTGAATGAAAAAGTATAATTAAATTAATTTTTCACTGAAACTACAAATATAATATAATATATAATATCAACAAAAAACAGAACAACAGATGATGGAGAAAAACTAAAGGCTGGTGTAAAAAATATAATTAATTACATTTATTAGAGGGAGGAAAACTTATACAAATACATATAAATCAGCAGGGCATTGCTATAAAAAATCATACTTTCCCTAGCTTTTATAGATATGGATATTTTCAAAAAATGTTTTCATATCAGTTGCTGAGAAAAAATAATTGTTATAAATCTGCATTATTTAAATTTATATACATATATTTATTTATATAAATCTAAATTGATAGAAGAGGCTATAGAAATCTAAAAACAATTTAGATAATATAAAATTATAGAAGTGGCTATTGAATTCTAAAAACAATTTATCTTGTGCACCAGTTTACCCAAATAATATGAAAATACATACATCTTTTTTTATTAATATCCTCAAAAAAACATAAATGTGAAAACGGCCAAGTTCTTATCCAAAATTTCGGCCATTAAAAGTTGTGAGATATAAATTTTGACCAAGTTCTTCTTTGCCACAATACATAACACAGAAGTATATTATGTATGATATAAATTTGTAATCGTAGGGGTGTCATATAATTTCTAGAGAATCTGCCAACTTGACAACATTTTTATCAATATAAAGAAATGAATATTTATACATTATTCTCTCCTTTTTTGGAAAGGTAAAAATATTGCCAAGTTAACAGATTCTTTGGAAATTATATGACACCCTTACGATTACAAATTTATATCATACATAATATATTTCTGTGTTATGTATTGTGGCAAAGAAGAACTTGGTCAAAATTTATATCTCACAACTTTTAATGGCCGAAATTTTGAATAAGAACTTGGCCGTTTTTCACGTTTATGTTTTTAGTGAGGATTAATATTTCAAGTATTCATTCGAATGTCTTTTGCTTTCAATAAGTAATTACCAATAAAATATTTTTAAATCCTTTGCAGAACTTTTCGTAGAAGATATTCTGATATGCTGAGCAATTTGCTATTTGTGTCATTTTGTAGATTTAATTTCATTTGAAAATCAAACCAAAATTATTTGTCTCGTATGCCACAATAACATAAAACGTGCATAACCATACTTTAAAATCTTAAAGCAAAAAAAGTGAAGACCAGAAAATTAGATTTTCAAATTAAAAAAGAAAGGAGAAAATACAATAAGTTAGCATAGATTTCAGCAAGAAAATTAAAATTTTGTAAAAATAAAAGAAATCTCTTGACAACAACTACATGGCCAGCATAAAGGTACATAAAATTGCATCTATTATGTTTGTGGATAAAAGAGGAGTTTCAACACAGTCCTGAAATTGGTTTGTAGAAACATTTCTAAAATTAATAAAGTATTTCAATTTTAGAAAATTATTTACAGAAATAATAGTATGGTGGCTTGAATTCAATTTCGGTTTTTATTAAAACATATTTCATTTATTTTTACACAAGATTGTCTTAAGCTGCTTGTACTTGTTACTGAAAAAATTAAAGCTGTTTCCTTTTTTTATTAAATAAAAAATGTTGTACTTGATTCTATTAAATTCTGTAGTACTTTCTTGTGTAGTAATAATTTTGGTTCAACTAAGCACAAAAACTCAATTTTGAAAAAAAGTTCATTTCCCTTATTTGTCATTTCACATGCTTTTTGCAAGGAAAAGGAACTCAAACTTTGTAGTAATGGAAAAGTAAGAAAATATAAATAAATGATTGATTAGTGTCTCAATTATGACATCGCTATGACTTTTTATTTGTTTATTTGAAATTTTAACTTAATCACCCTTATTAAAATTGTCGACATCGTCGCCACTTTAACACAATACCAAAAAATTGGTTCTTTTGTTCCCGTTGTCGAAAACAATTGACTCCTTTTAGAAGGTTTATGCTATTTTCTAGACCTTAGGGAACAGAAATATATTGTCAATAGCACAAAATTTTTCTTGAGAATGATTAAACAAGCCCCAAGTTTTTGCTATATCGTTAAAGTAACGTCGACGTCGGTAACTACAGGGTGGGCCAAAAGAAACCAAGGGGTGTACAAGTTTAATAACTTTTTTGTTTATTAACTTTTTTATTTTTTCTTTCAGATTATATAATATACAAAATGGAAATTTTTTTACACTGAGTATGAAAAATGATGTTTCTTAAATGACCACCGTTTTCAGCTTCGCACTGATGGGCTCTTTTTAGAGCATTTTCCATAACATCTTTCAAAACTTGTGGCTGTAGCGTTCGAATTTCTGCAACAATGTTTGCCTTGAGTTCAAGGATTGTCTCTGGCTTGTTCACATACACTCGCTCCTTCAAAAAACCCCAAAGAAAATAGTCGGGTGCTGTCAAATCTGGCGATCGCGCTGACCAAATAATTTCCGAATTTCGAGAAATTATTCGCTCTCCAAAAATTTGACTTAAAAGTGCCATTGTGTCTCAGGCAGTATGGGCAGTGGCTCCGTCCTGCTGAAACCACATACCAAGTCTGTTTTCAAGAGCAGGACATAAAAAATTTTCTATCATAAACCGATACCGCTCTCCATTTACGTTTACAGCACTTCCATCTTCATTCTCGAAGAAGTAGGGCCCAATGACATTTTCAGATGTGATCCCACACCATACTGTACACCTGATGGGGTGCAATTGGCGTTGATGAATGGCTCTTGGATTTTGAAAACCCCAGAACCTACAGTTCTGCTTATTAACAAAGCCATTCAAATGAAAATGAGCTTCATCACTCATAATCAAATTTTCAATAAATTTGATTTCATAAAATTCTATTCTTCTGGTTCTCTGTTCAGTTCTGAATCTCTCCATTATAAAATCTCCAAGTGTTGTCTATATAATCTGAAAGAAAATATAAAAAAAAAAAATTAATAAACAAAAAAGTTATTAAACTTTTACACCCCTATCATCTGCTATAGAAATAATGCAATGCACACCAAGCCAAATACTTCAATTACCAATTTCAATACATTAAGAATGCATTTTGTTTTTTATTGCATAAATTTAATATTAAATTTACAAAAGACTGCGATGAAAATATTATCGTTTTTTTATAAATACTTTCAAACGAAATTTTGTAATTATATTGAAATTTATGTATTAACTGCAGTGCAAGGAAACAAAACCAAGAGTTGTGTTTGGGAGTCTCAGAAGCCTTACAAAAATTCATACAAGTCCAAAACAATGAAATTTTAAAAAGCTTTGTGCATAGCATCGATATTTAGTTTAACCCGCGAATGGTGACTCAAATTTGACTTTGATCAATGGTGGCGCCGGTCTCACGCACGGGAATTTTCAACTGAAGATTTTTGCAAATTTGTTATTAATATTTCATGGTTTTTTTTAATTTATGCTCTTTGAGAATAAAGCAAAGATATTTATTTAATCAATTTAAGCTCTTTTATTTCAATATTAACATTAAAAAAAAATTGTTTTATTAGAGCATTAAGAACAACAGCGATTTTAGTAATACGTGTTTCAAAATTAAGAAAAAAAAACAAAAAATCACATATTTATAAAGGAAGATAATGTTTTTTAATCTTTCGACATTAGGAACTTTTACAAAATAAATAAAAAAATAAAAAATAAAAAAATAATAAAAAATATATACTTGGTTATTTTATTCGCATACACGGTAACACACGGTCTCATGTACCGGATTAGTAAAAAAATATACAAAGTGTGCTCACGAAGCAGTTTCGTCATTGGCTAATAGTAGGAGATGTTCAATGAGGCAGCTACTCGAAATTGCAACCAAAAATAATAACAGGGAATAATGTGATTCGAATTTTTTAACACGCCCGGTCTCACAGACCAATAGGACACCAATGGCGGGTTAAGGGCCATATTAAATAAAATTATAATTTTGAAGTAAAATAGGTCATACCACAAAGGGCCTAGGTTAAAAAAAAAATAGAAACAAAAGATAAACAATATGTATTCGTTTTAGTCCTGCAATAAGCACAGGGCCACAATTCCTTCTTGTTTTTATGGTTAAGTTAATCAAGTTGTTTTAAGATGAATGATTACTTAGGCCATAGCGTCCAAATCTGGTGTTGGAGTTCCCAACTATGCATTCAGGCGTGCTGAATTGCTGCAGATATTTATTCCTTACTGCGTTCATGTTTATAGTGCCTCCTATCGGTCGCCAGAGCCTCGTTAACGTAAAAGATGAGGCCAAGTCTCGAAGGGACAGTGGTTGAGGTGAAAGTTGGAGAAGATTAATTATATATCCAAATGTATTATTTGTATTAGTTTCACTTTCCCATTGGTCCTCCAAACAATATATAGGGTGTTTTTTTGAGGGGTATAGAACTTCGAATTGAAATAAAACACAAGAAAATCGTTTTAATGTCCATCAATTTGGCTTTATTGGAAGGATAATTTTATGCCATTAATGTTTAAATATGATTTCGGGCATGTGGCCGCCGCGGCTGGCTCGAATAAAGCTAATTCTACAGGTCCAATTTTCAACCACTTTTTCGAGCATATGGGGCCGTATGTTGGCAATAACGCCACGAATGTTGGCTTCCAAGTCCCCTAACGTTTCTGGTTTGTTGGCGTAGACGAGCGACTTCACATATCCCCAAAGAAAATCCAATGGTGTCAAATCACACGATCTTGGTGGCCAATTGACAGGTCCATTCCGCGAAATTATGCGCTCATCGAATGTTTCCTTCAATAAATCGATTGTGACGTGCGCTGTGTGGCATGTAGCGCCGTCTTGTTGGAACCACAACTCATTCACATTCATGCCATCCAATTCGGGAACAAAATAGTCGGTTAGTCGGCTCCAATTGCTGTGCACGGTGGCGAATCGATTCATTCGGGTCCTCTTCAACACTTTGCTCTACAGCGGCAATTGTTTCTTCGGTGCGCACTGTTCGACGTCTCTGCGGATGCGTATTATCACATAGAGTAAACGTAGTGCGAAAACGATCCATGGTTAACCGAATTAATTGCTCTGATGGACGATTATGTCGACCATAAAATGGACGGAGCTTGCGGTAAACTTCGCGAACTGAACCATTATTTTCGAAATAAATTTGCACGATTTGCAAGCGTTGTTCTTTTGTCAACCTGTTCGTGATGAAATGGCAAACCAAACTAAATATTAATCACTTGACAGCTGACAAAATGGCCGCCAGTTAAAAAAGTGATGCCAACTTAAAGTTATATACCTCAATAAAAAACTCCCTGTATAAATAAAGTAAAATTTTTATATTGTGTTTAACTTCTTACCTCTTCACAGTATTCAATGTACACATATGTACATAATAAAAGCTTTATTCCTTACAATTGTTAAAAAAATCTTTATGGATCTTTATTGATATAAAATAAGTCACATAAAAGTAAAATGTAATAAGTACAAAAAAAAAAAACCAAAAAAATTTCCAAAAAACGTTGTTGCTGCTTTTTGTACATTATTTTGGACTAATTTAATTTTTTTTTTGGGACTTATTTTGTGGGGAGTTATTTCATGCCGCCATTTTTACTCTTTCAAAAAAATTTCTAAATTTTTTTTCCAATTTCATATCTTGCCTAAAACAAACACTAAATTACTTCAACATGGCGATTAGTTTTTGCTTCATCAAATTTTCACCAAGAAATTAACATTTTTGAATTAATATAATCTGAAGGTATGATACTCCACAACTATTTGCTTTTAAATTACACCGATATCTATTGTTCTCATAATAAGATTTACTTTATAACAGCAAATATATAAAATATTCCGCCTTTTTAATGTTGCTGCCTTACAAGTTAAAATAGTTTTCTTAATACGAAGAAAACTTAAAGTTGAACTGAAACTTATTCTTTTCAAGTTGTGTGCAATAAAACTGAAGCTACGTAAGCCATATTACTATAATTTGTAATATGTAAAATAAATTGAAGAAAAACATTGCGGAAGTTTTGCACAATGAAACGAATGAAATCACAAACAGGCGGCGTTAAGCACAAGAAGACGGCTTAAAAAGTGATTTATTTAAAACTTTGCGTAGATATATACGTGTATAGAAAAAAAACTAAGAATAAAATAAATATTTTTGCGCAAGAAATTTTGTGTAAAAATAATTAAATTGTGAAGATTAAATCTTCTTTGAACATTAACAGGATAATATTGTCAAGTGGATGAATCATACGGATGTTACCGGTAAATTATTTTGCTGCACCTTACAGCATTGAATGGCAGCCACTTGTATGTATAGAGTAAGTACGTAAAAAAAATTTTATCTTAGTGAACAGAATTTGCAGTTCATGAAAATAACTAAATCATTTAAAAGAATTATATTATCAAAATATTACTAGAAGCCAAAAATGCCAAAAACTTGCAGCCATTATACAATGCTGCAAGGATCTTTAATGGCAAAATTTTGCACATAAAAGCACCTACGGTATAATTATTTGTTTAATAATGGTTGTATCCCTGTTTACGACTACATATGCGATAACTTTCAAATATGAATGCTTTAAATCTTCTTATCTGCCTCTACTAAACAGATGGAGGCAGGCTAAAGTTAGCATATATGCTAAGAAAAATTACAAAGACCTCCATGTTAGATACTTGATATCCACTGAGATAAATCAATTAACTCTTTTAAACCACTTTATAACTTCAAAGTAATTTAAACTACAGCAGCTGGCAGTACTCAGAGTAAGTACATTTAAAGTAATGTTTTGTGTTCTGTGGTTTGGTGAATTATAATTGTCATATAATTGTTGTTGAACTGTCAACAACATGTTACCAATGTAGAATAATAAATGTTGTTAAATGCTTTTGACGCTTCACTCCATTCACGGTGAGAAAACAACTGTTGGAAATATACTTTACAATTCTGACTGGATTTCAGTACACTATGAAAGTTAAATAAAAATATTGTGCATAAAAATATATCATACAACTAATATATATTTATGCACAATATTTTTATTTAACTCAAGTCATACCAATACATTATCTGTCATGTAGTTAGATAGACATAAATATTTTAACCACTTTAGTATACACATACATATGTACATATGTTCAAACTTAAATAATTGTTTGTAAGTGGACCTAAAGAGTAAATTTCACACAAAGATGTAAAAATAAAAAAGTGTTGTGAATGAATGATTTTATCGGTTGAAAATATTATTTTGGTTTTAAGTAAATATTTCTCTGTAAATTCGTTAAGACTTGCTAATGGAAAAAGCAAAATTTCATATCTTACAGGAAAGCTACATCCATATATATTTCTGTTAACGTGTCTTCATTAGGAATAAAAAAATATTTTGTTCATACAGAAAATGAAGAGAGTTGCAGTTGAAAATAACTTGACAAAAGAAAACAATTTATACCACTCACTGTATATGAAAATAAAAAATATATTACGCAAAACTTTTCAGTAAGGACAAAATATTTTAAATTTTTTTTTGCTCGTTTTATATATGAGCAAATCAAAGCAAACACAAATCAGGCACACAAAACAAATGGTGTTTCACTCAATTGTGTACTTGGGTACATCATTACAATCGTGCAATTGCAAGCAAAATAAAGACTGAAATGTATGTTTTTATTCATTCGTTTAGTTTATATGACTATTGTAGAGTAACTAATGTAATACAGTGGATTTAATTTTAACGAAAGCATTTTGCTATAAATTATTTTTGTCAGAAATAATTTCTTAATCGGGCTTAAGTTCAGTATTCTCAATTCGTATTGAATAAAATATTTTTATTAATTAATGTGAGTTTCTGAAGGAGAGAAGAAAAATAAAATTAGACTTTATTAGCTGGAGAAAATACCAACATTTTTCTGTGCAGCCACGCACTTTATAAGCACCCATGTTAATCTACTGGAGTAGGAATTGTTGTTAACATCAGCTATTTAACGCACATTTTCAAAGTATGTAAATAAAAATTCCAAATTTAGACAGAATTGAAAGCTGATTTTTATGTTGCGTATGATTGATGTTAAGCCGTACAATTCTTTGCATACAAACTGAATGTTAAGTATACGTCAAATATTTATTTCTCAGAAATTTTTCTTACTGCATACTTTACAGCGCAAAATTAGAAAGTCAAGCCTGCATGCAAATTTTTAGTTTTTCTTATAACTTATATTAATTTTTAAATATCTTTCAGAAGTAAATTTTCAACATAAGCAAATTTCTAACCCCCCCCCCTTTGTGTAAGACGTTTGAGTTAGAAATCTTGGCTTTTGTGTAATAGATTAAAGAAAAGTTGTACAAGTTTCTTTTAATCCATTACAGAAACGCCAAGATTTCTAACTAAAACGTCTTACACAAACAGGTGGTAAGCCTTTCGTCATATTTAAAGATTGAGCTACACATAATGAATTGTACAAATTATTAAAATTGTATGGCCCTTTGTTCTACCTAGGAATCCCAGGACTTATATATATATATATATATATATATATATATATATATATATATATATATATAACCTACGTCTCAGAGACGTATGCCTTTTTAATTTTTCGCTCTCCCTCTCTCGAATGTTTTTGCAACACGTTGCTGTTTTTATTACATTTTTATTTATTATTTACAGTAGCTTGCCGATAGCGGTTATTTTGTTGTGGTAAGTTCGATACTTTTTGAGTTTTGACAATCGCATACGTCTCGGAGACGTATATGTGACTTTTACACTCAATTTGAAAAAATTGTTTTGATCGTGATTTCGTTTTTTAATTTGTTAAACCAAGAAAAATGGCCCGAAATGGATGCTTAAATGACACAGAAATAAGTGCGTATTTGCAAGGTTTATCATACGATTCGGAATCATCTGATAACAGTGAAACAGAATATTAATTATTTGAAGATGATGTTGAGAGCGATGTAGAAGATGAGGAAATCGTCAGTGAAGATCCTGATATCAATACAGGTTTATTGCAGGACCAATTTACAGGATCTCCCAATTGTGATTCTTCTTCAGATAGCCGTATTCTTACGTTCTCTGAACTTACTATTAGAAGCAAAAGTAAGTAATGCTGGACAGCGGCGAAAGGTAAAAACGCTGGCAGAGTTTCTTTATCCAACATTGTTTGAACGGCAAGAGGTCCTACTAGACAATGTAACTCATTGCTTGAGCCCCTTTCCTGCTACAATGTATTTTTTACCGACGAAATTATTCTGGAAATTGTAAAATGGACAAATGTGGAAATATTCCTGAAACGTAAAGATGGAATGACGACAGCAACTTATAGAGATACAAGCGAACACGAACTCAGCGCCCTTATTGGAATTCTCGCTTTGACAGCTGCGTTAAAAAATGAAATATTTGATAATACCTACAGTGGAACGCTATATACTTTGGCTATGAGTCGCGATAGGTTTAAATTTTTTATTCGATGCCTGCGAATGGATGGCAAAGCATTGCGACCTTCTCTTCAACCTAATCACCGGTTTTTGCCTGTCAGAAAAGTGTGGGATATGTTCATTGAACATTGCCAAACCAGTTACACACCGGGGTCGCATACCACAATTGACGAGCAGTTGCTGGGTTTTCATGGCCGATGCCCATTTAAGGTGTACATTCCCAATAAACCAAATAAATATGGGATCAAAATTGTTATGATTTGTGACAGTGCCACAAAATATATGTTCAATGCCATTCCATACCTAGGCAAATCGAGTAATACTACCAACTTCCCTATGGGGGAATATTACGTGAAGCAATTATCCAAACCAATACATGGGACTTCTCGCAATATTACTTGTGACAGCTGGTTAACGTCAGTTCCACTGGTAAAGAACTTGTTAAAAGAGCCGTACAAATTGACTTTGGTGGGAACTATAAGGTTAAATAAACGTGAAATTCCGGAATTAATGAAAAATTCACGATCGCAAAAGTTTGCAACTGTCAGATTTTGTTATGATGGACCTTTAACGCTTTTGTCCTATAAACCGAAGCCTTCTAAAATGGTGTTCGTGCTCTCATCCTGCAATGAAAAAGGCACTATCGATGAAAGTAGTAAGCCAGACATGATTTTGTATTATAACCAAACAAAAGGAGGAGTCGACACGCTCGACCAAATGTGTTCAATAATGTCGTGCTCAAGGAAAACTAACCGTTGGCCTATGGCAATATTTTACGGACTGCTCAACATAGCTTTTGTAAATTCATACGTTATTTATTGTCACAACCTGCAGTCTCGAAACCAAAAACCGTCTAGTCGAAGAAACTATATGAAAACTTTATCCAGTTCGTTGACATCGCCATGGATGGAAAAGCGCTTGAGGCTCCTAGTTTGAGTAACGCTTTGAAGCGAAATATAAAAAATGCATTGCCTCAACAGGTTGAAAGAGACAATAATGGAGGCAGAGAAGAATCTGAACCAAAGAAAAAAAGATACTGTTCCTATTGCCCCTCAAAAATAAGGCGTATGTCTAAAATGATGTGTGTAAAATGTACTAAGCCTATATGCGAGGAACATAAAAATGAAGTGTGCAAAACTTGTACCTGATTTGACCATACTTAATATTTCTTTTTATTTATCACAAAAGTTATATCTAAATAAGCTTAAAAAGGGAAAGAAATGTGTTCATTTTAGTTTTTAAGAAAACAGCAGTTCCTTTTACAAAATACTTGGATTTTTTTTGTTTGTTTTGTAAGAATACTGAAAATGTGATTTTTTGTTACATAATAAAAAAAGTTTCTCCAAAAATGCATTTAAATAATAAGGAAATATATAAAGAATACATATCAGTACAAAAAGGTAAAAAATATTTCCAAAAATATTGTCACCATAAAGAAAAACTATGATACGTCCCACAGACGTATGTTTATCTTCTCCGTAACTTCCAATAGGGTTATCTCTCTAGGGATATATACATTAAAATTTTAGTGATTTTAAGAAACTGCTATTTGCTTTTATTAGTTTTGAAAAACAATTAATATATAACAAATAATATAAAACTTTTTGTTTAAAATTTTTTAAACGCATTAATAATCCCAAATGAATATTTTACTTATTAAAATAAGTAAAATATTATTATTAAAAATACATTGAAATTGATTATTGAGGGGCTTTAGCTGAATCCTATGCGCATTTCACTGTTGTTAATGCAGATAACCAGGGAACCTTTACCCAAAGCTTCTTAGAACAACTAGAGTTATTATGTTAAAAACTTTCATTTAAACAAAAGAGAAGCTCATAACAAATAACAAAGTTGAAACAAGAACTCAATAATCAACATGTTTTTTATTTTTTTACTTTACCATTGCTACATTGGCTGACTTTTTTCAGCTTAAAATTGTAGTCGTAAGAGTATGTAAAAGAAAATAAATGTAAATAATAACAACAGCTATTTAAGAATAGAGTGTTGCCACACAAGTATTTTTTGACCAGGTGCAGTTAAGTTAGTTATTAGTTATTAGTGTTTTTTTTATGGGAATTGTTGCCGGTTTTTTTATTATTTGTTTTTTTCGGCGTTTCTTCTACTTAAGAATTTTAAATTTATATCTACTGTTTTGACAAAAAGCAGCAGATGTGTAGCTATCACCATATTTAATCATTATTTCTTGGGAAAGCCTTACATTTTTTATTACATGAGAACCTTTGTTTTTATTCTCGAAAATCAAACTTATAATTTTTTTTTTAAACAAGGTGAAAATTTAAATGTGTTAAACTTTTTTGTAGAATGCTTGATGTTTTTTCTACTGCTTTAAAGAGAGATTTAATAACTATGATTATACATATGATTTGATTAGGCTAAAGTTTGTCTCACTCTGTAAGCCAAACAACATGTGATAATTATTAATGAATAAATAACACCAAAGCTAGTTGTAAATATTATGACAAACTCGTAGTAGAACAGAACAACTAGCTGTTTTCAAAGGCCACTACACCTTCATCATCATCGTTCTTTGGGCTTAGTTCACTGTATGTGGTGTCAGCTGATGCAGTTTTTTGCTTTGTATACTCAGCTGTTACTGCAAATGGAATATGTGAATTGTTTTGGTTCATCGTATTACAATTTTCTGAAAGTTTTTTTTTTTTTTTTTTTGTATATATGTATTTTATTGGTGCTTAGCCAAATCATCAGTAGACTTCAGCACTTAACCACCAGCAAATCAATTTCAGTTAAAATAAACTTATAAGAATTTCGAATTGTATAAAGGTGTCGAAAAATAAAATAGTTTCACATCTAAAGTTTCTAAGCCTACTTCAAAAATATTATTATTTGTAAGTTCTCAAAGAGTTTTTGAAAGTCTTTGAATAAGACAAGAGGTTTGTGACTGTTCAAAATATGTGGCTTAAGTCTAGTGTTGATTAGGATGAGCACAAATGAAATATATATATATATATAAATAAATTTGAATTAAAATAAATTTATGACAATATGTCAAATATTAAATTTCTTAAATTTTTTTTAATTTTTCTATTTATTATTGATTTAGTGGTAACCGGTTAAGACTCTTATAAGTTTTCTTTGCCTTTTTAAACAAATATTTGAAGCTTTTATGCAGAGAATATAAAATTGTTACCACAAAATCTGAAAGAAGCTGCAATTATCAAACAACCAAAAAATTGTTATTGCAAGTTAATTGTTTTTCAGGAGTAACTCTAATTTTAAGTTAATTAGCAAAACTTAAATTAAACAGAAGGCACGACATATATTTCGAATAATTTGTAAATGTTTTTGCTTATTTTTGCCTGACACATAAAAGATTATCCTCCTAGCTCATAATCACTTAAGAAATATTGTTAGTTCTAAACTCATAAGCTACTCATCTTCCAGTCTAGGATATGCAATTAATTTACCAAACCTTAATGATCCAATTAAGTATTTATTTAATGATATTTTGCGAAAAGAATCTATATCCAGAAACAATTTACAATAATAGAAAAAATAAACTTAAATTAGTCTAAATTTTTGCAGTAAATTTCATGAATATTTTTTCGTTGTTATTTTAATTATTGCATAATAAGTTGAAAAAAAGAAAGTTGCCCTAAATGAACATTTCCGTAATTTAAATTCAGTTGTAACTTGAGGAGTATACGTTTTTTTTTTCACAAGAAAAGTGAGTATGAATAAATATTACTTTTAATTATAATTCCTTGCATTTTAATACAACGCGGTGATGCACGTGGTGCTGATAAGAGAAACCTCAACACAATGAAGTTGTGTGAAATTTTTATTTCCATAAAATGTTGATTTATTTTATGCAGAATTTTTTCGTAAGTGACAAACAAATTACTTTAGTTGCTTTCAAATTTAATATTAAGGGTGCTTCGAATCAATATGTTACCAGAAATCGCTAAATCACCCCTTCAGGCAGCAAAAAAAAACCAAACTTTACTCTTTCGTTAAAAATAAAAATATGAAATTATTTTGTTTTATTATTAATGCTTGGTCTTTATAACTTCAAAAAATGTCTCGCATATTTTCTCGATACTTCTCAGATAGTTGTAAATTTTTTAATGAATTTTTTGGTATAACCTTGCTCGTCGTCTAGAGTGGAGAAAGGTGCAGCAGCACGTGATACTAAAATTAACCATGACCTCCATACATTAATAAACAACAAGGCATTTGACGAAACCTCAACCAAAATTAGTTAGAAACTAAGAAGCATAAGTTACTCTAATTTTAGTTATATAAAGATCAAATTCATGATTAAAAGAGTTTTTTTTTCATAATTAAAAAAAAAAAGTAAAAAGGAAAATTTCTTGTGAAAGAGTAATTTCTCATGAGTCAAAAAATTGTACAACAAAAATAATGTAATATATTGTGATAATTTGGCCCAACTTAATTTTTAATGTTTGCACATTACTTCATTTTGCTTTGACTTAAAATAAGTAACATAAGAGGCTAGCAGGTACTTGTTTTAAGTGTAGTACTGACAATTATGTTTTATATTTTCTGAAGATGATACACCCTCAATAGCGAAAACATGTTATGGAAACATAATTAGAGGGTCTTTCATTAAAACCTTCATATCTTTCAATTTAAATGAAACTAAGTGTGTGTGGGCTATTATATAAATTTTGTATTTGTTTGAAATTATATTAATACCATTATGCATCGAATGCAACATTGTGAAATTTTCTTCAGAGACTTCGTCTCACATTTTCGTTAAATAATTTTATCACCTAAACGTTTTCTTTAAAGCTATGCATGTCCAACCGTTTTGATTAAGCACAACAGACTGACAAAATGGCAGCTACTTTCGTTGAATATAGCTTCCACACTATAACCGTTATTAACTGTCAAAGTTCAGAAGTACTTGCTGTAAGGCTCTTTATAAGTGCTTTGCATTTTAAAACCTAAATGCTGACTACCTTTTGGTATGAATGCTGAAGTTGAAATAAGTTAAATACATTTGCACTTTTTGTTGCTGAATTTTTTTTTTTACAAAAGAAAACAAAATTGATTACACTACTCGACTTATTTATACATTTTACAGGACTCATTTTCCAAGCATATTTTTTTGAGTCGGATTATTTTCAAAATATTACTTTTTTTATAAATTGTTTCAGTAAGTACTCGTACGTTAAATACAATTTGTTTCTATGGTTATAATTTGCAACTGATTGTTCAAAAAATATAAATATAAAGTTATTCATAATGATTGAAACAAAATTGGTATTCCAAATGTAAAGGATATACTCGTAGTATGATGAATTTGAGGAATGTGTTTAAATGTTTAGTTTGTGTTCTCTTGAAATAAGAGTTGCAAGACTTTGAAAATTTTGTAACTATAAGATTAAACTGTGTCTAAAAATAAAAAAGCTGAATCAATTCCAAATTAAGTACTTTAGCCATTTTGACCGTAACCAGCTTGAAGTTAAGTAATTTTTTAAGTTACATAACCGCTTTTAATTAATCAAACGTAATCTACTTAGCATTACCATGAATAATTCAGTAAAGCAGATACTATCCACGCTTGAGACTGTTATTATGCGGATAGTTAAGTACAACGTGACCAGATGGTTTTTGCGGAATTTTGAAAAATAGAAAACAGAATGTGTAATAAATACATCAGACCACCCAAAAAATGCCGAAAGTATGTATTTTATTCGCTCCACCAGCAGTTTCTGGTAAATTGGCCATAAAAAATTAAATGTGCGTAAAAATTGCACTGAAAGCGTGCACGCCAGCCATGCGCATTGCACTTTTCATAAAAAAGATTTATAAATGCTTAAGGTACTATAACTTTAAAATGCGGCGTTTCTCGGAAAAATTTTATTTAGCCATTTTTGTGCAGAATTAATATCACAACATTTTTTGTGCACAAAATATTGCCCTAACTATGGCCTATCCAGGTCCTTTAATGAGATAAAACTTAGTTTTTTTGGAAAGACTTTTTTTCAAAAACTCTCGCTAAAAATTGGATAGCTATGATTATAATCCGTTTTCATTATTATTAAGATCTGTTGATTATATAGCCCCCATTGCATTTGGTCCAAATATGTATCATTATAAGTTTTTTTATGTATTTGAAAATTTCCTACAGCTCAAAAAAACTAGACACAAATATATATAGATAGAAGAATATATATTTTTTTATAAAAATTTTGTAAGTATGTATTTTGTTTTTGTAATTGAAAATTTTTCCATATAAAATTTGTCAACGCTAAGCGTTGCGTTTAATAACATTAGCCCCATAATGTTGTTATAGTAGAGTAAATTTAATTTTTTCGAATAATTCCTGAAAATTCGAACTTCAAGGAATTCTGAGTAAGCTCGTTTTTACAAGACCACTTGGACAATAATCTAGGACTAATATTGCTTTTTAGCAATGGGACTAGGTTTCCCACTCTCGTCTTGCTGGAGACGATTCGATGTTAACTCTCTTGAAATAGCTCAAGACAGATGGCGTAATGAGCTCACTTTTGCAATAACTCCCCTAAAATGAGAAATAGCATGAACTTCAATAGAAATCACTTGAGGAACCTTGTGACCACTGTAGTTTTCGAACCCATGCTAAACACATGAGTATTTCGCTTAAGGAATGCTTTGCACAGTCGCAATGGCGAGGAAGAGGAGGAAAATATACTGCATCTTCATTGTTTTTGTCCCGCTCTGGAGGGTCACTGTCTGCACCTTCTGGGCACAATATCCTTTGGCATCCTACCCGAGTTATCAGAAATTGACTTCAATAAGTTGAGTCTTTATAATTATCAAGAACAGTGGCTGGTATAGTCGCTGACTCCCCCTCTAGCAGATTTTTGACCTACTCCTACCTCATCTAAATTAACTATTATTTCTCTTCTACTTCTACCCTTCTCACCCTCTTCTCTCATCTCTCTCTCTTTCTCTCTCTCTCTATCTTCTTTTCAACTTACAGGTAGCACAAGGGAATCATTGTAATGCACCCAACTGAGCTGGACTCTAATTTTCTTTCTTTCTTATCAGCAGCCTGCTAACTAAAGCTAATGACTCCTTCTCAAAAAAGTTCATATTCCTCAGAAAATGCTGTTGAAAACTTGAAAATATTTGGTTCAAATTCATGCTTTTCAGATATAGATTAATGGGCCTTAATAAATGAAAACATTGTCTTTAAAATTTGCATTCGTTTTTTCCGTTTCGGGAAAATTCCTTTCAAAATGCATCAGTGGAAACACTATAACGGAGTTCTGTTAAAGCACAAGTTTTGTATCGAGGGCTATAAATTTTAAAATTTAGCTTCACACATATTCACTGCTAATATTCTGCTGAATCTGCCGATGATAGCAAATATTCGTGATAGTTATTGGACAAGTGAGCTTGGCTTCTCTCAAATAGAGTAATTATTTACATAAAAAAATATCTTGGAAATGAATGCAGTGATCATTTTGAATCTCATGTTAATAATTGTAATTCTGTTCTACAAAATAGTGAAAGTTGAACCCTTGTGACATTACTAATATATAAAATCTTTTCATCTCAAAACTTATATGGCGGTATATGGGGTGCAGCGAAGAAAACAGGGTTTTGGCTAGTTAAGCAATAACTACACTTAAACACATATTTGATTTTAATTTTTGTCAGTTACATTTTAATAAAAATCGAATAAGAGATTAAAAATTTCAAAACTATAAAAAGCGGGATAAAGCGGGATAGAAATGCAAGGTAGAATTGACCTATGGAAAGCGGGATAATCCAGCCTAAAGTGGGATGCCTGGTCAGGTAGCTAAGTTTAAAAGCTTGGCACAATATTTTGAGCCATAATAGTTCCTCATTTTTTGACTGATAATAAAATATTAAAGATATTAAGACCATAAGTACGGTTTGTGGCACAGATTTTCTAATTATGAAACATTATTGCCATATAAATTAACTTTGGCCAAAATCTTATGATACCATTTTTTAAGGGCACACTGATTTTCGAAATCTTTGTAGATCCATAAAAAAATTTGGTCACCAAAATCACCAAAATGAGTATAGGGTTTTATTACTCTTTGGTAGTACTATAATATTTACAAGTAAACTGTCCAGTCCTTGTGTTTATTTTTTTAAATTTCATTTGTTGCAAAGTGTAATTTATGTTTCATACATAAATTATTCTTTTATTAAATATGTCAGCACAAAGGCAGAATTCAATTGTTGCTTTTAAAAGCAAAGTATCAATTGCCATCTTACTGAGAGTTGCGTAGTGAAATCTTATAAATAATCAATATAAGCGAACTAATTCCTATTTTCTTTAACCCGTTTTTAGCAACACTTTTGTTATTTCGTAGCCCAAATAAATTCTCTTTCGATGTGTCCCAACTAAAATTCTCTTTTGATGTGTCTTGTACTCATATGAAAACAAATGCTATAAACCATTTGCATAGATGTATAACCGCAGTAATAGTTTTCTGTCGCGCAGTGTAATAAAGTGCTTTGACAAGGTGATATAATACGACCTCTGGCATAATCAGTGGAAATTTATTTACAGAATGAAGAAACACTGCATAGTTTCTAAGAAAATATTTATTTTCCTAAATGTGAATAGTGAATTTTTTTTTCCTTATATTTATTTCTCTTTTGAGAATTAAGTAGAAAATAAAAAAATGGCGGAAATTTTTCCGAGCAGAGGTATTTTAAAATTATTAAAAAATACTTGTTTAATTTTGCACAACTATTGGTGCGAAATGTTTTGTAAAGAGTGAAGATGATGTACACATGGGCTGGTATTGCATGCTTAGATAAGATACTAAGAACGCAAGTAATTTGTTCAAGAAAAAAAAAATATATATATATATATATATATATATATATATATATATATATATATATATACAAATTTATATATGTTTCCGTCGTTCCTATAAGGAGCATAGGGCCTCAACAAAATCTTTCCATCTAGATCTGTCCATAGCGATGTTTTTAACTTCGTTCCAGCTAGTTTGCATTTTTGACACTTTGGTTTCAATTTGTATTCGCCATGTGTGAGCTGGTCGACCTATTTTACGGCTGCCTTGAGGATTCCAATCAATCGCTGTTCTGGCAATATCTGTGAGCGGCTTTCGTATGGTGTGATCAATCCATTTCCATTTTCGCCTTTGTATTTCAGTAGTTATAGCGGACTGATTCGTTTGATGCCATAGTCTATTGTTTGATATGTATTGTGGCCAGAAGATTCGTAGGATTCTTCTAAGGCATTTGTTTATAAGAACTTGCAGTGCATGCATATCATGAGGGGCCGCATTCCACGTTTCGCATCCTTATAATAATGTAGATCGGAAATTGGAGTTGCAAATATTTAGCTTAATGCGGCGAGAGAGAATTGAAGAGTTCAATATCTTATTATGTTGGTCATGTGCTTGAGTCGCCTTCTTTATTCGATTGGAAATATATGCACCCCAACCGCCTGATGTTGTGATGGCAGCTCCGAGGTAGCACAACGAATTAAACTCCTCCAGAGGCACATTATCAATTATAAAGTTGTTTAAGTTCTCTGTGTTTATTCGCATCACTTTAGTTTGTCAGCGTTCAGAGCCATCTCCGTAAGACGATGCAATTGCATATTCATATCGGAGTATCGGTGAGAGAGAAGACAAATCAAATGTATGAGAAATAGTAAATGTGAGAAAATGTATAGAAAGGCCCTAACTAATAATTTTTTTTTACATCGAGTTTTTTGTATATTTCGATAGAAAAATACAATAATATCAATTTAAAAAAAATGAGTAAGGGCATTTCTATATTAAGGTAACGATATGTATGTTAAGAGCTTTTAATTTAATTTCCGCAAAAGAGAAATATCCGGTAAATTCCACGGAAAAGCAGCTTTTCAGAAGCATAATTTGCTTAATTGAAATATTGTTTGCATAATCTTTATTACTTTCTATCTATTGCTAGAGTCCTGTTGTATAGGGATGTTACAGATAGAAGAGCAGATGTGCCTAATGCTTCTTCATGTTTGATAGGTTCAAATTCATAAAATAACGATTATATATTATTAATCACTTTTCTCTCTCTCTATCTTTCTCTCTTTCTGCATAAAATTAAGTTTCAAACTCGATTAACAATCAATACAAGAACGTTAAAATATTTTTTTTCAGTTATTTATTTTATTCAACTTATAGTCACTCTGAGCAAAGTATATTTAGCAGACTTTGGATTTTATTTTTGGCACTTCACTCCCCTTCTTTATGTCTCAAGTATTTGTATGCCTTTTGGTTTATGAAAATTATAAATTATCTCATGAGAAATTCAAAATATTTTTGCATTTAATATTGCTATAAAAAAATTACATCTATATTTTTCCTCTTTAAAAATAAAACGGCTGAAAAGAATGAACAAGAAGTAGCATTGCGAAACCGAATATACGAATGAAAAACTTTTTTTGGTTTGTTAAAAGTTGGTTGAAATCAAATTTCATTTGCTTGCTTCTTTGTATTCTGGCATCTGCTTAAGAGTGCAGATTTTTCTTAACAAGTTTTTGGTTTTAACCGCAAATAGCCTTGCTCGTCCTAGTTAAATTCCCTCTTTGCAAGTTTTCATTTTCTTTTAGTTCACTTTTTCATTCACTTTTTATTTAACATAACACGAAATGAAATGGTATGTTTTGCATTCATTGTCGATTTTTTCATTTCAGGTTTTATTTCAACTTGGGAAAAGTTTGTTACTACTGTTTTTGTCTTTGCTATCAAAACTCTTCTTACAATATTTAAAGATTTCATTATAATCATTTCTTTTTACGTAGTTACCACTGGGTTTGACACTTTTTCACAATAGCCTGAATATGCATATTTTTTTACTCCATTTCAAATTCCAATATTTTTCGTTAAGTTGGAAAAGTATTTAAGTTGTCATTAATAATATTATCAAATAGTTTGAGCCTTTTCATTCTATGGGAATATTGAAACAATGAATACTTACTATATTTAAATGTATAAAGCAGTTGCAAGATAAAGAGTGAAATATATTGAGGCTTACCAAATTGTTTCACAATGGACAAGAAACTATTTTACGAAAATCAGTAAAACACTTTGTTAGCAAGCCTTCTTAAAAAAATCGTTGACAGGAGGTATTAAAAGCTAAAACTAAAATAAAACAAACAAATTGGATCTTATTATACATAAGGATATCAATTTCTATATATTTTTGGAAGATCAATGGAAAACTGAGAACTACTCAATGTAAGATAACAATATGAAGAGGCGGTGACGGAAGTATAAAGTTGACAATAAATTTCTGACGAAAGCTTTTTAGCATCTAAGAGCCATTATAACTTGACGATAAAGTTCCGGATAGTTAATCATAACTTTAGGAAAACTGAACTAAAGGGGTGTCCCAACAAGAACGCAAGATTTAAATTTTAAATAAAACACAGATATTTAAAAAACAAATCGTGAAACTTTATTATATCGTAAAGTAGACAAAATGAGGTTATGTGTGGAACAACAAATCGGGCAGATGGCCGCCGCGGCTTTGCTGGCACACACGCGATCTTTTAATGAAATTTTTAATGGCCGTTTTGCATAAATGCTGCGGTATTTCATTAATGCAGCGTCCAATTTCCTCTTTTAAGGCTTGAGTCGTCGTCGGTTTATTCGCGTAAACCATCGACTTCAAAAAACCCCAAAGAAAAAAGTCTAATTGTGTTAAATCGCACGATCTAGGCGGCCAATTCTGGTCTCCAAAACGCGAAATAACACGACCGGGAAATGACTGATGTAGCAATTGAATTGTTTCTCTGGCTGTATGACATGGTGCGCCGTCTATTAAGAAACCACATGCCCTCCACATTCATTTCTTCAATTCTAGGCACGAAAAAACTGGTTATCATTTCACGATACCGAACACCATTGACTGTTTTCGCTTGACTTGCGTGTGAGCAACATCATCACGTACAGCTGCGACATTTAGCCAAATTAGAGCCTGAACATAATGTAACGATAATTTATTGCGGTTCGATTTTTCATACGATTTTGAAGTAAAAACCCGCATAAAATTAATTAATCAATTTTTGAAACTCCTTCTCTTTCTGACCTCGCCATAGGTTTTGAATAATTGGCGGTGTTCATAACATTATTGTAGACAAAAAATATAATTTTGAAGTTCAAACATTTTTGTCACAAAATATAAAAATTTCAAAAAATATATCAATATGTCTGCGAATGTATAAAATATTAATCATTTTTTGTTTTTAGTTACTGCCATTACAAAATATTAAACACAACGAGTAAATTTTTTATACAAATGTATGCACAAAAAAAAAAGATAATAATAAAAATTTAAACAAACAATGATAAGTATTGCCGTCGCCGCGCCGCAAACATTGTGTTAAGACTTTTATGTTATATGTTTGTATTATTATTTTTTTTTGTGTCATATTCTGTTTAAGTAAAACTTGAGTATAATATGTATATAAAGTAGAAAGTTTGGCAACGTATGAAAACATGGTAACTTCAAATGACTGAACCTCATGATAAAACTTACAGGTAGGGTGAACTTGCCTTTAATTTATCGCTCACTTTTGGTTAAAGTGAAATTAAAATAATGAAAAAGTGTTTGCTTATCCATCTAACAAAATTCTATCTTTAAGTAACGATAAGTTTTATTACAATTTTGCTTTAAGTATAATATAACGCAAGGAACAATTGTTTGTTTATTTTTATCCATTGCTTTTAAGTAAATATAACCAGGAAAAACAACATTTTTACATTACTTAGAAATACAATAACACTTGAACAGAGGTGAAATACATCGCAAATGTATAAGGTCAAAAAAGTATATACATACAATTTGTCAAAAACTTTTGGAAAAATTTCGACAACCGTATCTCTCGAGCTTTTGAAATTACGTATTTTAAAAAGTAAATAGCTGTAAATAAAATTAGACGCCTTTTCAAAATTCTCTGACAACAATGTCTCTGGAGATATTGAGACGACATTGATTTAAATATAAGAATTCGCGTGGTTTTTCCCAGTCAAATAAACTTAAATAAATTAAATTTTTGTCTACAAAAATTCTCTTGAATTTTTTTAGATTTTTTAAAAAAATTGTTGTTCTTTTAATTTAGGAAGTACTGGAATTTTAAACACAATCAGCTTTCTAATCTAAACCATACGTTAAATTCAAAAATGTTCGAATACTTGACTTTGGTAAATTCCTTATAAAGAGTGATTTTTGTAGCAACTTTCTTTTTGGCAACATAATTTTTGGCAACTCAGCTGGTTTCGTGTAACATGTCACCGGTAAAAAGGTTCGATAATTTAACCCGACTTACAAATGAACAACATTTACAGATTATTAAATTTTATTATCAAAATTCATGCTCGCTTAAGAAAGTGTATCCGTGCACTTCTTGTATTTTATGGTCACTTTGGGCAACCTTATAAGGCGGCTATTCGGAATCTTCTGACTAAATTTCGCATCAAAATTATATTATTGAACATTAAACCAGCAACACATATACGTAGAGTAGTGCATCCACCAGTGTTGTTGATGACATCACGGTTACAGCAAAATCATGCCACACGCCACACACCCCTCGCAACAGTGGCCCAAGTGAGAGGCAAGTTCGGTGAATAGTTTTTTTTCACGTTTGGGCCCGGTCAATTGGCCACCTAAATTGTGCGATTTAAAGCTTTTGGGCTACTTTTTGTGAGACTATGTTAAGGCTCATATCTATAAGGACAATCCCGCAACGATTAACGCACTGGAAGATGATGAAAAATCAGTTTTAGAAAACTGGGATAGTATCAATAATTTTATATTTATGATGAAAGGAATTTAAAAATAGGAGTGATAAAAAGTTTTGACTAGAAAAACTAACTCTAGTAAATTTCTTGTATATCTAATTCTATTAAAAAAATAAAAATAAATAAAATAATTTTGTTACAACAACTAAATATACGTTTAAAATTTTTTTAAACGCACTAATAATACCAATTTTATATTTTACTTATTTGTTTTAACCTTCTCATTTATTTAAATGAAAGTTTATAACATAATAACTCTAGTTGTTCTAACCAGAGAAAACAGTGCCTAATAATTTCCTCATAAAATAGAACAAAGTTAATAAGAAATCTCTATGGCTTTTTTTCAATAAGGAAATCTTATTAATTTCATAGAGAAAACCTTTTTAAAAAAATCAAGAAGAAATCTTGTAGTTTTTATGAGGTTATCTTATTGATTTTTTCAATAAGGTTTTCTTCTTGATTTTATTAGCCTATCTTATTGATTTTTTCAATAAGGTTTTCTTCTTGATTTTATTAGGCTATCTTATTGATTTTTTCAAAAATAAAACACAATACTTATTGATTTTATTTGAAAATTTTATTTATTTTCATTAACATATGTATTTACTTAGGAATACACACAATATAGTAATAATAAGTAAGTTTTGTTAGCAGTATCTTTTTGAATTTTTCAATTACATATTTGCTTATAAATATTGGGTAGTGTGAATAAAAAAAGCATTTGCTTTTTACTTAGAAATTTGTTTGAAACAAACAAAAAGTACATATACATCTAAGACTTTACATCAAATTTTAAAGTAAAAAGCAAATGCCTTTTTTGTATTCACATTGCCCATTTACACGTACTTAGGGCCATTATTACAACTTGTCGTTAGTTAAAGGCATGATTTTATCAGATATATAAATGGCTTTGCATTATAAAACCTTCATTTAATATTTTTTTGTCCATTAAGTATTATGATTATTAATAATGACATCAATAAAAAAATTAAAATTGTAGCAATGCAAAGCTATTTATCGGGCAGACAAAATCAGACAAGTAGTAATAACGGCCCTTAATATATTATAATTTTCATATATTTAAAATTTCATATAATTAAAATTAATTAAAAATTAATCAACACACTGGTCACCCAATCTGTATTGAAAATCTCAACTCCAAGGCTCTTGTATTTCCAGAGATTATTCCTTGACAAAAAACATACTACGATTATATATGTACATAAATATAATAATAATATAGATATAGGTACGCACTATTTATAATTAGTTTTATTTTAATTTACTTTATATTTTATGTTAGTGGAACAATATTCAATTGTTCTTTCGACTTGTTCACTTCGCACTGGTTCACTTTCAACTAAAACTTTAATTTTAATACATATGTACATATGTATGCATGTAAAGTAAAGAAGTAAAGTTATGAGCGGCAACACATATACAAAAATACATAAATACCCAGTTAGCCACGTCTTTAAAACATCTTCGACGACGGGTACAAGACAATGGTAAGTCGTACAAGACATATTGAAGACAGCGCCATATAAATCATCGACGAATATTTCATACAAATGGAGGCGAGGTTACACAAGACGAGATGAGCGACAATGTCGCTCAGATTGTCGTCAACACGGCTTTATTGAAGACAAAACGGGGGACATTGTCGTTCAGATTGTCCTCAAAAAAGTTTAATTGATGACAAAACATGTGACATTGTCGACGATTTCCTTTAAATTGTGACATGTCGTACATTAATCGTAGAAGACAATGGGTAAAATGAATAAAAAAAGTATTTGCCTTCTACTTAAAAATTTGTTTGAAAACCCCAAATATGTGTATGTTTTTTTGTATTTTTAAACAAATTTTTAAGTAAAAAGCAAATACTTTTTTTATTCATACTACCCAATGTCGTCTGCGACGATTTGGCTAACTGGGTATGAATATTGAAGTTTCTGGAACAGAGATATTACGGAACAAAAACGAAAAAGATCATTAAAAAATTGTCTTTATGTTTATTTATATACATGCATACATACATAAATGTACGTACATATATACATAAATGAAATAACAAGAAACCTAATAAAATCAAGAAGATTTCCTTATTAAAAAAATTAATAAGATGCTTTACACATAATCATATAGGAACCTAATAAATTCAAGAAGAAAACCTTATTGAAAAAATCAATAAGATAGCCTAATAAAATCAAGAAGAAAACCTTTAAAAAAAATCAATAAGGCAACCTAATAAAATCAATAAGAAATCCCTATAGTTTACAATTTATAAGAAAACCTAATAGAATCAGGAATGGAATGGAATGTTTTTTTTATGCCAAAAATAACGGAAAATGAGTAAAAAAAGTTGTGAATAATAAGATTTCTTCTTGATTTTATGTGGTTTCCTTCTTGATAAAATTAATAAGATTTACCACATAAAAACAATAAGGAATCTCTATGAAAAAATCTAATCTTCTTTTTGCTGGTATACCCCTTTGCCTAAAAACGTTTCATAGAGAAAATCTTATTGATTCTATGAGGCAGTTTTTTCTCTGTGAAGAAACTTTTGGTAAAGGTTCCCTGATGATCTGCATTAGCAACAGTGAAATGCGCATAGGATCCAGCTAAACCCCTCAATAATCAATTTCAATGTATTTTTAATTTAAAAAAATATTTTACTTAATAAGTAAAATATTAATTTGGGATTATTAGTGCGTTTAAAAAAAATTTTAAACTTAAATTTTAAGAATTCCCATAAAAAATCACTAACTAAATTTACTTTCAATATTAGTTATTAATAAAAAAAATTTTATTGTGCGTATATAAATTAATTTCCTTATTTATAAAAATTAATAACGTTATAAAATGTTATTAAGTGTTTATAAAACAGATTTCCATACAATTTTTTCTTGTTAAGCTTTTATAAAGCTGTATTTTTTTTATAAATAAATCAGTTAAAAGTTAAAAAAAAAATAAATACATTTTTCCAGAATATATCAATTCATTGTCAAAACACTCAGTATGAAGGACATTTACTGATAAGCAAATACAATTATTGCTTGTTGATTTGTTTTCATTTCAAGCTTTTTGGCAACGCAATTTAAATCAAATAAATGAAGTACCCTGGTATACCACATGTTAACATGTACATTAGGGTTACAAAGTTTTCCATTTTCTTCAGATATCATACCTCCCAGAGTAAAATCGTGTAGAGCATAGAAAAATATGAAGAACTAAAGTTTTAGCTGCTCGAGATCATTAAAAAAGTTTACGCATTATGAGCGATGAAGTTTTTAATAAAAATAGTCTTTTTTACTGAAATGATATTATATTTATGGTCCGATGCTATTTTTTTTTGTCATTTTCGTACATAATATATAATAATTATGTACGAATTATATATACATATATTTACCATATTTAAAAAATTCATTTAAAATATTAATTGCTAAATACTAAACGCGTTTTAGAAATCGATTGATAAAAGCCCATAAGATAGACCCTTTGGAGAATGACGTCTAAAAAGTTTATCACCCTAATGTGTATCCATATGTAGGTATACATTTATTATAAAATTAATTAAAAGAAAATATTTATTCATAGCCTGGATGAGAATTTTGCATTTGAAAGCAATAGTAATAGGAAATAAAAAAGCGATATGTGCAAAACTTGTATTGGCTTTTTGTTGTATTAAGATGGAATTGTCACCAAATTTGTTTTAAATAAAACATCAATGTAAACATTTATTCAATAAAGAATTAAAAACCAATTAATTGTACACACATACTACGTATACGTATATACATAAAATATATACAAATTGGTAATTTGGTGTAATTTATCAAGTCGACTTAAACAAATTTAGCTTTATTATGCTGTATTACACTATGTGTAATGGAAATATAACCATATATAGACACCACTACGTAAGAAAAGACCAAGAAAAAAGACCCGTGTTTCCTAGTTTTGCCCTAAGTTATGCACTCTTTTTTATGGGCCCCCAAAGATCTGGGGCCTCGATGTCATTTCTGCATTTTCTCAGGCTCATATCTAGCCTGATATAAGACTTGAAAACTAGATATAAGAATTGAAAAGCTACAAGAAAAAAACTTAAACTACATAAAAAAAAATAACTCACGCCTGACTGAAAGTCTCTACCATCTCGAAGTGATCAGCTTTGGACTCTCTAACTAAATCTGTACTGTAAGAGGCTCACTCCAAATTTTCAGTTTTGGAACCTCATATCATTGACCATAATCGGTCCATACATAACGTTTCTATTCGATTGACAGTTTGAAAGTTGTACATGTATTACCAAATCTTTGTTTTTCAAAACCCCTATGTACTGACAATATCTCAAAAACCAGTCAAAAGGTATTAAAGTCTTTACCTGATTTGTGTTCAGCATGCTAAATGCAATAAGATATTATGTAAATTTTTAATATATATAATTATTTCTTAAAAATTTTGCAAATTTACATGGGAGTTAGCATTTATTTTCAACAAAAAAAAAAAAAAAAACTTTGAGATAGCAGAATAAAAAAATTTATATAAATCGAGAAAAAATCATTTTTTTGATTCGAAATTGATATTACTGATGGGGAGCTATTTGCCATCGGAAATCCATTTTGACTAAATTTGACTTGGCATATGTTGAATACAGGCTCTCGTTATATAAATAATAAGTTTTTCATGAAATTATACTGCATAAACTTTCATAAACTTCTTTATGACGGCTATCCCTTATCCTTGAATAACAGAAACATAGAGAAAATTTTTGCTTTTAAACATTAATGTAGCTTATTGTATTTATTGCATTTTTACAATGAAAACATCATGAGAAATAAGAAATACATACATTATATACTTGATTTTTTACGCAAAAATCATATCTCTCGAGTTTTTAATAATTTATTAATCGTTCTATCACAAGACGTCTTTGTATACCCACGTGATTAAAAAACAGAACCACTACTTTCATACATAATGTGTTTAAAATTCAAAACTTTGAGAAATTGGTGTGGCTTATGCTGTTATTACGAAAAAAAATAGAACAGAAACATTGAATTATACAAACTCAAATATCGTTTAAACCAGTTTTTTAACTCTGGTGTCTTATGATGCTATTACAGTAAGCCCTTTCAATAAAATAAATAAATAAAAGTTCAACTTATGCTAATAATCAATTAGTGTTATTCATAACTAACGATGAGAAATACTTGGAAACGCTCAAGAACACTCTTTGACAAGAATATCTGTAATTTTAATGTCATATTATTTATTTTTCGAATAATAGACTAAAAATTTTTTTTGTGTATTTTTACAGCCTTATTTAAAAAAAATTATTGAGGCTTTATAAAGGATTAATAAGAAAAATTTATTTTAAAAACCCTTTATAAAGACTAAGTAATTTTTGAAAATAAGAACGTTAGAATTTAACAGCCGTAAAAGAAGGTGTTACCTTCTATAGAGAAGACAGGCGGTGAAGAAAGAGACAGACAGCTTCATTCTTTTATAACTCTGCTTTTTGTACGTTTTTCTAATAATAATGCAGTATTGCAAAGCCTCTGGTATTAAATGAACACAGAAACAAGTGAGAGTGCTATATTCGCCTGTGCCGAATCTTATATACCCTTTACCAAAGTGCGTTTATGTAGTATAGAGATACATACATAAAGTAATTTGACCTAGTTACTTTTATGTGCAAAAAAATTAATTTTCAAACCCTAGAATCATCAAATTAGATTTTTCTCATTCCTTTTATCAATATAGTAGTTCTTAAAAAAATATGGAAAGTGTGTTAAGTGATAAAAAAAAGGGAATTCCAAAAAAAATGTTTTATTTAGTTACTTTAATATTTAGAAAAAAAGTTCAAAGTTTCCAACTCTGGAGATGTGATTTTTATTTTCATAATTTTTTAAACCAAACTTTTTATTCCAAAACGTAAAATATGTATAATTTAGAAAGGAAAAGATAAAAATTAATTAGACTAAGTTATTTTAATATATCACAAAAAGTGTAAGTTTCCCAACCCTGAAAGCATCCTTTTTGATTTTTCTGATTTCATACACCAATATCTTTTTTTAAGAACATAAGATATGTTTAATTTGTAAATAAAAGGAAAAATTTGTTCTAGTAAGTTACTTTTGTATAAGAAAAAAAAGTTAAGGCTTTCCAACCCTGGAAACGTCTTTTTAATTTTTTTGGAAACGTCGTTTTAATTTTTTCAACTTTTTTTATTTTGAAATACCAAATTCATTCGTACTGAAGTGTAAAAGAAATTTATTTTATAAAAAAAAATAAATATTAGTTTTCGGTAGCTAATTTTTTATATCACTAAAAGTGTGGGTTTACCAAACCTGAGATCATGGTTTTTGATTTTTCTGATTTCTTATACCAATCTCTTTCTTTTAAGAATATAAGATATCTTTAATTTATAGAGAAAACGAAAAATTTGCTTTAGTAACTTACTTTTGTATAAAAAAAGGTAAATGTTTCCAACCCTGGAATCGTGTTTTAAACTTTTTTAAATTGAAATACCATGTTTATTTGTACTATAGTATAAAATAAGTTTATTTATAAAAAAAAAATAAAATTACTTTTCGGTAGTTAATTTTTTATATCACAAAAAGAGTAAGCTTCCCAACCCTGGAATTATCCTTTTTAATTTTTCTGATTTCTTACACCAATCTCTTTCTTTTCAGTATATAAGATATCTCTAATTTATAGAGAAAAAGGAAAAATTTGCTTTATTAAGTTTTTTTTTTGTATAAAAAAAGTTAAAATTTTCCAACCCTGGAAACATCTTTTTAATTTTTTGAAGTTTAATTTTTAATTTGAAATACCAATTTTATTCATACTGAACTATAAAATAATCTTATTTAATAATTTACTTTTGTATAAAAAAAGTTAAAGTTTTCCAACCCTGGAAACATCTTTTTAATTTTTTGAAGTTTAATTTTTAATTTGAAATACCAAGTTTATTCATATTGAAGTATAAAATAATCTTATTTAATAAAAATAAATAAAAATTAGTTTTCGGTAGTTAATTTTTTATATCACAAAAAGTTCCAGTTTCCCAACCCTGGAATCATCCTTTTTAATTTTTCTGATTTCTTACACCAATCTTTTTCTTTTAAGAATGTAAGATATGTTTGATTTATAAAGAAAAGGAAAAATTTGTTTTAATAAGTTACTTGTATATAAGAAAAAGAAAAATAAAGTTTTCCAGCCCTGGAAACGTCTTTTTAAATTTTTAATTTTTTTTTATTTGAAATACCAATTTTATTCGTGGTGAAGTATAAAATAAGTTTATTTAATAAAAATAAATAAAAAAATTAGTTTACGGTAGTTAATTTTATATATCACAAAAATTTTAGGTTTTCCAACCCTGGAATCATCTTTTTTGATTTTCTGATTTCTTACATCAATCTATGCATTTTAAGAACATAATATATGTATAATTTGTAGAAAAAAGGAAAAATTTGTTTTAGTAAGTTACTTTTGTATAAGAAAAAAAATCAAAGTTTTCCAACCCTGGAAACGTCCTTTTAATTTTTTTTTATTTTTTTTTAATTTTTTTTAAAGTGAAATGCCAATTTTATTCATTTTGAAGTATAAAATAAGTTTATTTAATAAAAAATTAATAAAAACTACTTTTCAGTAGTTATTTTGTATGGCAAAATGAAGTTTAAGTTTCCCAGCTCTGAAACCGTGTGCTCGATTTTGCTGATTTTCAATACCAATCTTATTTCGACCATTTCTGACCCACCAGTCGAAGAACGAAGTCTCTAGCTTTTCTGGGACCTTCGCAAAACCGATTTCACGTACAGACAGACGGACAGACTGACAGACGGACATCGCTTATTAGTCTTCCCTATGCATAAGGATCCAGAATATATATACTTTATGGCTCGCTTATTAATATTCTGGACATTACAAACGGAATGACAAACCTATATATACCATTTTACCATTTTTTGGTGAAGGGTATAAAAACTAAATTTCATTTTCAGTAACCAAATTCGTTGAATCAGTAAATATTTTATTTGAATGCGGTCCTACAAATAATTTTGTAAATTCTGATAAAAATTTTGTAAAAATTTAAATTAATCATAGTTCGGCTGAGAGAAAATTTTATTTCAGTGTGTTGGTGTTTATCTTGCTTGTTGATAGGAACAACGTGCTGTTGTGCGGTTGTTGTTGTTTATTTTGATTGATCGTGTTGTATACATGTAAATGCCGAAAAGTAGCCGATAAACGTCGTGTTTTTTTTATTCTCTACACAGTTTTTTGGTACAAATTAATTTAGTGGAACAATACAGAATATTTACTGAAACTAAGTTTGATTTCAAACAAATATTTATTTAAAAATTTTTTGGGAATAATTTTTTCTGTGAAGCCTATTAATTTTTTTGATTCAAATAAAGTTCACTTTTAGATACATATATTAAATAAATATTACTAAAGAAAAGTTCTGGTTTTAGAATGTTAAAACTTCTTGATTGACATGCTGGGGTTAAGCAATGCAAATAAGTCTACTTCCTTAGCCATTTATTTGTTTTGCTTAAAATTATAAATTATTAGAGTTATTATCTCTGCTTTAATATTTTAAACTTTTGAAACTTTTATGTACAACTTGTTTAATCTTAGTGTTTTGATTTTCAAATTTACATCATTTAAACTCTTTTTTCTTTATTAACTTTATTTTTGCAAAGTGCCTTTGGTTACTTTCAGCCATTTGCTTTATCCTTTATCGCTTTAAATTAAATGTTTAAAGCTTTTTTCATTAGAACTTAATTAACTATATCTTTTTTAAAGGATGAGTTGAACAACAAAACTGCGTTAAAGAGAATCGAAAACCTAGTAATAATGTGTGTCAGCGTGCGCTCTTCCGTGAGGAAGCTGCAAGCTGATTAACAGTTAGCCAATATATACTTTTTAAATCTTAGGAAAAAAGTTCAATATATGTTGGAGAACTAAAGAAAACAGGAAATCTGAAAGATTTAGGTAAAAAATGATGAGTCCATAGCAGACGGAGATAAATAAAGAGGATAATTAGCAATATTCAATATTAGTGCAGTGTAAGGCAAAATAGTAAAATTAAATCACTGGTCAAGGATACGGCATTGTCAGGCTCTTAAACTTTGCTCTAGAATTCTTATATAAGTAAAATGATCATTCACTGGTAACCTTTCCAGCAATTTCTGTTGCTTAACTTTTATTTTCTTTTTTTGCATAACCAAAATATGAGCAAAATAATTCAGTTGACATGCCATTCAATTCATGCAAATATTTTATTGCGTAAAAAAATAATTTAAATCTAAGCGCACGGCAGTGCGCCAGGCCAAGTTCTGGCCAATGCACTCAGTGTTTGGAGTAAAGAATGTGAAAATGCATTCCAATACCTCAAAAAAGCTCTCCTATCGCCCAAAATATTACAATATCCTAATTTCGATAAGCAATTTTGCATAACAACAGATGCAAGCAAGAACGCTTGCGGAGCAGTACTCAGTCAAGATCATAATGGTGTTCAGTTACTCATTGCCTATGCCTCACGAGCTTTTACTAAAGGTGAAAGCAACAAATCTGTAATAGAACAAGAACTAGCAGCCATACACTGGGCAATAAATTTTTTCCGCCCTTATGTCTATGGGAAAAAATTTCTGGTCCGAAGTGACCACAGACCTCTAGTATACCTATTCTCAATGAAAAACCCGTCGTCTAAGCTCACTAGAATGAGACTTGATCTAGAGGAATACGATTTTACAATAGAATACATACAAGGTAAAAGGAATTGTGGAGCAGATGCATTGTCGAGAATAAATTTTAGTGACATAAAAACTATGGGTGAAACAATTAACGTTTTGAAAGTCACAACTCGTTTACAGACAAGAAATCAAGATACTAATGAAATACATGATAACAGAAATTCAGATAAAGTAAAACAACAACGTATATATGAAGCAATACACGCTAATGAATCAAAGAAAATTACCCGTTTAACTTTTTCCCAAATAGGTGATACACTTAGATGTACCCTTAGGAAGGGCAAACAAATTTTAACGGACTTCGCGATGGATGATTATATTGCTAATGGAAAGATTGATCTAAATCAATTCTTACCAATGCTTGAAATAATAGCAAACAATCTAAACATTCCAAAGCTACAGCTGTCGTTGAATGAAATAATTTTTAAAGAAACTCGAGTAAATGAATTTAAAGAATGCGCAAATAATAAATTGAAAAAACTAATTGTAATATTGACACCCCAAGTAACAATTATAAACAATGAAAAAGAAAAAATGGATATTCTTAGGAAATTCCATGATGATCCCCTGTCTGGTGGCCACCCAGGGATCACAAGATTATTAAACAAACTGAGAAGACATTATTACTGGAAAAATATGTCCAGGGAAGTAACTAAATATGTAAAAAACTGTGTATCATGTCAACTAAATAAGTCACGTCCCAAACAAAAAGAAAATTTAACAATTACACCAACACCAGCCAAACCCTTTGATATAGTTATTGTAGACACAATTGGTCCATTCGTTAAATCAAATTTTGGAAATGAGTATGCAGTAACTATGATTTGCGACCTATCGAAATACTTAATAGCCGTACCCATACAAGACAAATCAGCAAAAACTGTTGCAAAGGCAATATTCATGAATTGTGTATTAAAATTTGGACCTATGAAAACTTTACTTACAGACATGGGCACGGAATATAAGAATCAAGTACTATCTGAATTATGCAAACTACTTAATATAAACCAACTACATTCAACGGCATATCATCACGAAACTCTGGGTACGATCGAACGTTCTCATAGAACATTTAACGAGTACCTACGAGCATATTTAGCCCCAAACAAAACAGACTGGGACGAATGGGTTTCATACTTTGAATTTTGTTATAATACCACCCCTTCCTCTACCCATGGTTATTGCCCTTTTGAGCTAATATTCGGCAAAGCGCCCACGCCGCTCAACTTTCTAATGAAGGGAGGGATAGACCCACTATACAACATTGAAGCATACAGCAAAGAAGTAAGGTACAGAATGCAAGTAGCACATGAAAGAACTAAGGCACTACTTAACAAAAATAAAGCAAAACAAAAACAAATTTATGATAAAAACACCAGCCCACAAAATTTTGAAAAAAATGACCAAGTGCTAGTAGAAAATGCGGCAGGTCATAAATTATCTCAATTATATTTAGGTCCATACAAAGTAAAAGCAGTTTTAGATAAGAATTTAGTAATAGAACTAGAAAATAACAAAACACTAACAATCCATAAGAATAGAGTAAAATTATTTAATAAACCATAAGTTCTATTATCATAATTAGACTAGAGATGCATCCTAGAACTGATATGTAAAAGATTATTAATATAACTATAAAAAAAAGAATATATAAAAAAAAAATATATATAATTGAATAATCTCATAACTTACAGTATAAGATTATTCTTGTAAAGAGGGGAAGTGTCATGAATGTATGTATGTCAATAAATATTTTGCTATGATTCACTCTTCTTTAATAAGTAAAGATCATTAACACTTTATTTACTGAAATAAAGAAAAAAGAAACTCAATACAGCTAGAATTACTGAATTCAAATATTTAACATTCTTAAAGTTCATTACCACCATACATTGTTTAATTCAAAACATTATGAAATAACTAACATTTCAGTAGATCGGGTTACTGTCAATATTCTTCAGTGACCCACATTTTCTTTGAATAATAAAGCATGAGAAATTAATGACGCTTCACTTTCCTAGCATAAGTATAATATAAATAAGTTTACATTCTTTAAAATAAGCACATTAAGAACAGAATAATAAAACTAGTGAATAGATTGTGAACATTTAAATTAAATAATAAATATTGGGAAATACACAAAGAACATTTTTTTTTAAATAAATACGTTACAGTATATTTACACGAAGCTATTCGAGCTGTTTTTACCCCCCTCATAACTCTGTTCCCCGCAATCGTAAAAATATGATACTTAAACCATAATTAGAATAAATTCATATTACCTCATATGCGAAGTTTTATAATGAAAGGTTCCGGAGATATAGAGGTGCAAAAAGTGCATATTTTAAGACATACTCACTGACCACTGACCACTGACCACTGACACACTCATCAAATTGATGAAGCACTTCTGCTATAGCTAGAGATCTGAAATTTGGTACATGAGTAGATCTAGGGGCTTCGCCCATAAAAGTCAGAATTAAAAAAGCTAATATAAGGCGCTTAATGGAAGCTGTTTTATTGAAATTTGGCATATCTACTGCGATAATGCAAGGCTATAAATTTGTTTTTAAAAAAGTGGGCGTTGACACGCCCACACAATTTAAACCACATTTGAATGCCCTGCGGCTCAACATATTAAGATATACTATTTATGTGGTTATTATTATCCGTTTGCAAAGAAACTTGACACGAATACTAATAACTGGCCGAAAAAATTTTTGAGTTTGGAAAAGTGGGCAGGGTTACGCCCATAAAAATTAAAAATTAAAAGTTGCGCTAAGGAGCTGAAATTTGACATACAAGTAGGTCTAGGTGAGAAACCAACTAGAAAAATCTGAAAATTTTGAAAATTTAGTTAGAGGGGCGGGGATGCGCCCACAAAAATTAAAAATTAACAGTTGCGGTTATGAGCTGAAATTTGATACACAAGTAGGTCTAGGTGAGAAACTAACTAGAAAAATTTGAATACAGAAGTAAGTGTAGCTGCGGAAGCCAATAGGAAAATCTGAAAACCAACAAGTAAGAGTGCTATATTCGGCTGTGCCGAATCTTATATACCCTTTACCAAAGTGCTTTTATGCAGTATAGAGATACATACATAAGCACATACATAAAGTATAAACAAAAAGAAAAAATAATTTGACATAGTTACTTTTATGTACAAAAAAAAATTAATTTTCAAACCCTAAAATCATCATTTTAGATTTTTCTGATTCCTTTTAGCAATCTACTACTTCTGAAAAAAATATAGAAAGTGTGTTAAGTGAAAAAAGAAAATAAAAAAAAAATGTTTTAATTATTTACTTTAATATCCAGAAAAAAAGTTCAAGGTTTCCAGCTCTGGAGCTATGGTTTTTATTTTTATAGTTTTCTACAAAAAACTTTTATTGCCAAAACGTAAAATATATATAATTTATAAGGGCAAAGATAAAAATTAATTAGACTTAGTTACTTTAATATATCGCAAAGAGTGTAACTTTTCCAACCCTGAAATCATCCTTTTTGATTTTTCTGATTTCTTTTACCAATATTTTTCTTTTAAGAATATAAGATATGTTTTATTTATAAAGAAAGGGAAAAATTTGTTTTATTAAGTTACTTTTGTCAAAAAAAAAAAATTAAAGTTTTCCAACCCTGGAATCGTGTTTTTAATTTTTTAATTGCTTTTTTTTATTTGAAATACTAATTTTATTCGCACTCAATCATCAAATAATTTTATTTAATAAAAAAAATAAAAATTAGTTTTCGGTAGTTAATTTTTTATATCACAAAGAGTGTAAGTTTCCCAACCCTGGAATCCTCCTTTTTGATTTTTCTCATTTCTTATACCAATCTTTTTTAAGAATGTAATTTAATAATTTATAGTAAAAAAGGAAAAATTTGTGTGAGTAAGTTAAGGTTTTCCAACCCTGGAAACGTCGTTTTAATTTTTTTATTTTTATTTTATTTTGAAATACCAAATTCATTCGTACTTAAGTATAAAATAAGTTTATTTTATAAAAAAAAAATAAAAATTAGTTTTCGGTAGCTAATTTTTTATATCACAAAAAGTATGGGATTCCCAACCCTGAAATCAAACTTTTTAATTTTTCTGATTTCTTATACTAATCTTTTTCTTTTAAGAATATAAGATATCTTTAATTTATAGAGAAAAAGGGAAAATTTGCTAACTTTTGTAAGTTACTTTTCTATAAAAAAAGGTAAGGTTTTCCAACCCCGGAACGTGTTTTAAAGTTTTTTAAATTAAAATACAAATTTTATTCGTACTGAAGTATAAAATAATTTTATTTATTTTAAAAAATTTAAATTAGTTTTCGGTAGTTAATTTTTTATCTTTTTCTTTTAAGAATATAAGATATCTTTAATTTATATAGAAAAAAGAAAAATATGCTTTAGTAAGTTACTTTTGTATAAAAAAAGTAAAGTTTTCCAACCCTGGAAACATCTTTTTAATTTTTTGATGTTCAATTTTTAATTTGAAATACCAAATTTATTCGTCCTGAAACATAAATTAAGTTTATTTATTAAAAAAAAAATAAAAATTAATTTTCGGTAGTTAATTTTTTTATATCATAAAAAGTTTCAGTTTCCAAACCCTGGAATCATCTTTTTTAATTTTTCTGATTTCTTACACTAATCTTTTTCTTTTGAGAATATAAGATATGTTTAATTTATAGAAACAAAGGAAAATTTTGTTTTAGTAAGTTGCTTTTGTATAAGAAAAAAGTTGAAGTTTTCCAACCCTGGAAATGTCTTTTTAAATTTAAATTTTTTTTTTATCTGAAAACCCAATTTTATTCGTGGTGAAGTATAAAATAAGTTCTTTTAGTAAAAATAAATAAAAAATTAGTTTACGGTAGTTAATTTTAATTTTTTTTCATATAATTTCTAAATAATCTGCTAACTTGAGAACATTTTTACCGATATAAAGAAATGAACAAATACGCACTATTCTCTCCTTTTTTAGAAAGGTAAAAATATTGCCAAGTTAGCAGATTATCTAGAAATTATATGACATCCTTTCCTTTACAAATTTATATAATTTATATTATATTTCAGTGTGAGGAATTGTGGCAAACAAGAACTTGGTCAAAATTTATATCTCACTACTTTTAATGGCCGAAATTTTGGAAAGGAACTTGGCCTTTCTTACATTTATGTTTTTGTGATGATTTTACATTTCACCACGCATGTTATGAGGCAAATTTAAGAAACAACTGAAAATTTTATATAACATAGAAATATATTTGTTTATAATGCATGGTAACGAAATTATGAAAATAAGATACACTTACTACTTTATTTATGATTTGATTATTCTAATATCTGTATCGCTCTGCGAGGCAAATGACATGTGATAATTTTTAAGGAACAGCTAATTGTAAATGTTGCGACAAATACTGGCAAAACGGAACAACTAGGTGTTTTTGAAGGTCGCCAAACCTTTATCATCAGCGTTCTTGGGCCACTGTATGTGGTGTCAGTGGATGAAAATTTCAAGTTTACACACATACATACGTACTTTAAAGTGCAAATGGAATATGTGAATTATTTTGCTTCCTCGTATTATAATTTGCTGAAACCTTTTTCGTAATGCAAGCTAAATTTTACCATCTTTAATTTTCAGATGTGCAATCGACATTTTGATAAGTTTTTTGTTTTTATTGTTTAACAGTAACTGCTTTTATAATTTTTTAAACTAGTCGGGAGTGATTTCCTAGGAAAATAATTGGACTGTTAATAATATTAATTATATATTTAACCATATGCGTATGAGTTTCTTTAAGACAAACAAATCATTAAATAAAAAGATTTGTGTATAGGAGCATTCCAGTACAAAGACAGTTCCGACAGTAGTTTTCAATTGCCAATGAAACTCGCTAACTTTTTAATTTTTTAAATATTTTCGCAATAACTAAAAAATATCATAAGATTTTTTCACAAATATTGATATTCGTTTCTTAAATTCCAAGAAAACTTTATCATTTAATATTTCCCTACGGACAAAAATAAATTAACAAAAATAATAATTAAAACAGTTCTATGAAAAACAAAATATTTTACATAACACATACATTGGCGTAGCTATAATATTTTTTGGGGGTAGAAGGCATTATGACTGGTGATCTTTATGAGATATAATAAAATAAATAGTTACATGCAAATTTTAATAATTCTAGGAGGGGCAACAGTAATCCTTGGGGGACAATGGGCCCCTTTGTGGCCTTTCTACACCTATGAGTACATAATATTTTATCAGAAATATAACACCACTTTTTATTTTTTATTATGAAAAAAAAATAAACATCGACAAAAAAATATTCAAAAACAAGTCAGTTATCAAGCAGATATGACATTATAAAAACGAAATGAAAATATAAAATTATTTTATATCAAAGTAACCAAATCATGGTCATGAACTTATATTATTGCTATGGTTTGCAACATATTTAGTTTTTATAACGGAAATTTTGTGATTTTATTACTTGTTATTATTGCTTTTAACTACTACAGCCACGACACCAATAGGTAAAAACCATATCGTTTGTGTTTGTTACATTTCTTGTGTTTTATTTTTCATCTAATTTTTCAGTGGAAATTTTTTTTTTAGATATTATGCGCTGGCTAACAAAAAACATCAAAAGTGTTTCCGAGAAAATAAGAATCATACGCAATTAAGAATTTTTCTTAAAATGTCCAGCAGGCAATTAAAAGGATAAAATCCTAATAGGCAAAGAAATAAATTTTATTTAAAAACAAAACTGATTAAATAATTGATTAAATTGTAGATAAAAAGCAGTAAAATGTGTAATTTAGGTTAACTATCTAGCAAAAGAAGAGTTAAAAGTTTTGTTATATTTTCAGGTGAAAAACATATGAAATTACGACTATATGCAGGGAAAATCTGAGCTATGATATGTAGAACTTGAAAAAGTTTTTTTTTATACTCCTTTAATAAATATTTAACATTTGAAATAACATATAAAAACTATATATAAAATATACTTTTAGTAAACATTTATAGCTCCAATCGGTGTATAGGGAAGTTTCCGTATCTTATGAAATTAGGTTTAATGATTGTGTTACCAATCCTGAATAATCACAATACGTTTTTCGAAACGTACTGGTAGTTTAAAGGCCTTATTAGTTTTTACTTGCTGTTGCTGTTCAGTGCTGCGCCGTCCTGTTTCTAAATTTTAATAGTTACTTTTTCCGTATTAACTGCTTATCACAGTTTTCCACTAAAGTGATGAGATTTGCATCGTCTATTGCTGTGTTTCAATATATGATTATGTTTTATTGGTTAAAACTCGTTTCATTTATTTTATTTATTTTATTTATATATTTACAATTATAACTTTTTGATTTTCACAGGTTGAACCGAAAGAGAACAGACCGAAACAGAAAAACCAACGACTTGTATTAGATTTCTATAAATAAAAAATGGTCAGCTGATTCGTACCTTAAAACTTCCAGTATTGCCATGACAACCACCTTTGTTAAGACAGCCATTTGATTCAAGTATAGGCGCCTGCTTTCAAGCGTTCAGATCAAACTACGATCTGATAGCTATTGGATATTTTATGTCATGTACCCGCCGCACAGTGGGGCCGAGTACCCTTTTTTGTGACTCAATTCCTATCTTCACAACTACAGTAGTGAGAGTCACTAAATTTTATATGGGTGGCTTTTATAACAAAGTGCTTGGTTCAAGGAGTGGGGAGACAACTATACCCTACAAAGTAATTATTACTTTTATTTACTTACTTTTTAAAACGAAGTAACACTCAGACAATGAATGTCTACTAATATTACTAGGAGTAAATAAAAACAATATGTATATAAAAGGAAATTAAATAAACAAATATCATTCACACACGTCCTTAGTGAATTGCTTTTCATTGAATGCATTCGGATACGACTTATCCAAACATAGATTTTTCAGCAAGCCTAAGAAAGTTAGTTAAAATTAGACACAGTATTTTTCTAAATTGTTATTATATATACATACATACAATGAAGATCACGCTTGAATCATACGTGACTAATACGTCACCCACGCATTACAAATCATAATTGTTAATAAAAGCACATAAAATAAATATAAAAACAACATAAATACAAGTCTTAGCGGAAGTCGTTAAACGCTTATTATTGGCAAACTCCACGCGTGAGACTACTACTAATTCTGACATAATTTCTGAGGCACATCGATGCGCTGCATATGCTTAACCTTTTAAATAAAAATAAATAATAATAATGATAACTTTGTTTCCATTTAAACTGTGAAAATTCAGATACCTAGTTTTCTCTTACAATTACTGTTTTTCAAACGGATTCCTGCACATTTGCCGGTAAAGAAATCCCGGGAAATTTGAGTGGGAATTCCCGGGATTTTTTTTTTTGACATTACTATGGCAAGTTGATGAGTGTCGTTATTCATTTTATGAATGCGATGGTGCAATAATTAAAACAATTAAGGCCAAGTTTACATCTGCCACACATGTGGTCTGAGACCAAGAAGCCTTTATTCGCCATAAGCGGAACGCAACGTTCAAAATTCAGTTCTACAATTCATAAAAGTAAAAACAGAAATGCGCAAGGAAATAAAAGAAAAATTACAAAATAAATACATATTGTTTTTGGTAAAAAGAACGATTCTATTAATGCTTATTCTGTACTATTTGTCCTATTTTCAAAGAAATATTTTTTTATTAATGTACATAATTTGTTTCTTTGCATTATGTCCATGCATTTAGCTTTGCATTAACATATACTATTTTTTAAAGAACGGAAATGGTATTATTTTTTTTTACTAATGTCCTTATGAAACGTTATTATTTAATCGATTTTGAATTATAATTTGTTTTTTGTTGAAATAAATTAACTGCCACTTCCACTATGTTGAAAGAAAAACTCTGCGAAAGAAACCTAGTCACGCGAATTCTAATACATTTTCATTCCACTATGTCGTCAGCTTTCTTTCGCTTGTGATTACGTATGTAATTTATTTGTTTTACGTGTTTATAAATTAAGGTAGAGCCTATTTGTATATTTCAAGTATTTCGAGCGATTTTTTTAAACTTATTAACATTTACCTGAAAATAAATGCAACCATATTGTTGAAAAAGTATTCAACAAAATAGTCGCACAGCAACAGCATGTTATAACTGCTTTGCTTTACAACTACATTCGTATTGTTTAAAATGTGCGAGTAATTTTTATAATGAACATAAAACAATAATCAAAACAAGTGTTCAAAAATGTTTTGTTTAATATTTTATGACTTTTCTCTACAAGTAAAAAATAAATTAAAGAAATGTGAATTAAAAAAATAATAATTTGCTAAAATAATAATTTTGCAAACGTTATTGAGTTCTTTGCAAATATATTTTATTACACGAAAGGAAAGCAGCAAGTGAATGATTTCCATTCGAATTAGTGGTATAAAAATCTGTATGAAAACACTTATGTTTTCCTGCGACTTGTCGATCGACAAAATGTTCCTACAGAAGTAAGATAGAAAATAGAAATGAGTTTTCTTTCGCTTCGAATGTGATTGAAGAACTTCTTTTGAAATAGTGGAAGAGGCAGTAAATTAAAATTTTTTTTTTATGGTTTCCGAGATTTCTCGGGAAACCGAAAATAATTTTGTTAATAAATTTTAGCAAAATATTTCACCACCTGAACTTGATGGTTTAATGGTTAAATTTATTACCTTATCAAAACTACTTTAGAAAAACAGGGGTCCAATCGTCGCTTACCATAACGAGCTGCTTCGATCACGTTTTTCCAGTTTGAGATTATAGCATTCGCTGTCGAAAAATTAAATAATATGGTTTAATATCGAATGCCATAATCTGAAACTGAAAAACGTGTTTACTTTTTCAGTTCTTTTCTCAGAATGTTCATTTTTAAGGCGTCATTACAAAGGCACCATAGCTTATTTGACATTTTTTTTACCTATAATGTAGATTTAGAATTTTGAACACTTTCAGTGAATGCTTTCAAGTTTTACGCTACTTTATCTTTTTTTAATTAATTCGTGAAAACGCCGTCTTAGGCCCCTTATGAGCGCCGCCACGTCATTCTGAGCATCATTGATGTGGAGACTTGTGAACCCCAGGCCATAGATTTTTTGCGATACATTTGCATGCATACATATTTTCTCAGTATCATTGTTATTATTAAAAATATTTTAGTATTCTGGTATTTATAAAATTATGATTATAATTATACAAACAAGCAATTGCATTCGCTTAATGACTTAACATAATTTATATTTAATTTAAATTAAGAAAGCAATTTTTTGTATTTATATGAAACTGGAAAAAAGTACATAAATATATAAATTTTTCTTCGCTTCAATTAATTGTTTATTTCTGCTTTCAAATTTTCCAATTTGCATTTTTATATATTCTTTCATATAAAAGCAGCATATAGGATATGTATGTGTATATGTATGTATGTATATGCTTATAATAGAGTTTCCAATAAATATTTGTATAGATTTAAATAACCACAATATATTCATAATGGAATTTATTCAGCCATGCATGCTTGATGCTACGAGGACTTCAATATTAAATGGAAGCAAAGGAAATAGAAATAGCTGTAGCAGCACAAAACCATTATACAAACACATTTCAAATATATTTACAATAAAGTATAACTAACATTAATATTGATTTAATTCAGTGAAAGTATGGTAAAACAAGTGATATTGGTAGACAAAAAAAGTAGCACAACAAGCAAATATAATACCAATTAATTTTGTAAGTCTTTTTTATATAACAAAGTCCCATCTGCTTATATCTAAACTAAAAATAAATTGGGTTATACACTAAATATGAAAAACGCAGCCACAAAATATAATCTTATATGCATTGTTTTAGTATCACTTGTCCATAAATTCTACTAAGCTTTGGATTGAGTGGATAAATATTTGAAATATATTTTAGCTTACATTTAATTCAGTGGGATATATTATTTTTGTCTATCGGTATCGCCACTCCTGAGAACTAATTCCTACAAATATAACAAAAATTAAAACAACCCTCGAACATTTCTAGAAAAGATGTGATATTTTCTAAGTGGCTGGGCCGATTTTTATTGAAACATAGGTAAGAACCTTTTCGACCAAGTCACCTTTCAAAAAAAAAAAAAAAAAAAAAAAAAAAAAAAAAAAACTAAATCAAAATCGGTCCAGCCGTTTGCTCTGTACGTGTACTCGTGCAGACACACAGATACACAGACACACAGACACACACTACAAACTTATAACACCCCCTTTTTGGTCGGGGAATGAAAATATGTATAAAAAAAATTTACACCAAATCAACTTCTTAAAATACAATTTTTTTGGGTTAGAAGCCTAGCCCACTTCTTTATAAGACAAAGTTTGGTTATAAAATAATCTTCGATGTAATAAAAAAGATGGCTTGTAGAAAAGGCCAAGTTGCTATCAAAAATTTCGGTCATCAAAAGCAGTGAGATATAAATTTTGACCAAGTTTTTGTTTGGCAAAAAACCTTTCACTAATATATGCTATGCATTATACAAGCCCAATTCACAATCTTGTGCAAATGGTATTGCATCGTTGCATGTGCAAAATAGTGTAGTACAAGCTTGTGAATTGGGCCATACATTTATACATGTGTCATATAATTTTTAGATAATCTGCAAACTTGACAACATTTTTACCGATATAAAGAAATCAACAAATATACAGTATTCTCTCCTTTTTAGATAGTTAAAAATATTGCCAAGTTAGCAGATTATTTAAAAATTATATGACACAATTACGATTACAAATGTGTATAATGCATAGCATATATTAGTGAAAGGTTTTGTGCCAAACAAGAACTTGGTCAAAATTTATATCTCACTACTTTTAATGGCCGAAATTTTTGATAGAAACTTGGCCTTTTTTCACATTTATGTTTTTGTATGATAACATGTTTTCTATGATAACATTTTTTAAACTTAAAATTTCTAGGGAGTTTTATTTCTATTTATGATCACTGTGCCAGTTAAAAATTTCATAGTTGCATAATAAAATGGGTTTGAGCGTGATGAGTTTTGGATTGTACACATAAAAAATGAATTATTGTGTTATTACAACGGGTCGCCAGTGTGTACGTAATTTGTTAAGAGTCGTCTGGAAAGAAACATGTAAAATACAGCGTCAATTTTAGTGGGACTGATCCCGCCTATTTTCTCAATATATTTACATATTAAAGTCTGCTTAGCCGAAGTTCATAAATCAAAATGATATTCCCAATTTGCACGCATGGTTTCAATAGAGTAGGTGGTGCTTTAATTTTTGGATTTTGCGATTGAGTTAATCAATTAGGACTATTTGTTTACAAAATGTCAGCTTTCTACAGTATAATATTATGAAAAAATTTTATGGGCCTGGTCCCACCGACTTTTATATCTGTTAGTGCTTATGATTCATGTAATGTTTTGTAGGAAAAAGCTATTGAGAAATACATGAGTAATAGACTAAAAACTGCTAACCCGAAGTACATGAAAGAAAAAGCTAAGATTTGTGGAAGTAGTCGAGGCCAATTTCAAAACGAAATTTTTACTTTGGACAAGTGCAATGTGTATGAAAAGTTTAAATAAAATTTAACTTAATTTTGTGTTTACAGTGCTTGTTCCCAACCCCTGATTGAAACTTCTGGTTTCTTAAATTTTTTTAGTGATCTCTAATCTAATAGATTAATTTGTGTACCAAATTAGAGTTTTAGGGGATAAAACTTCTTGGTTTTAAGATTTTCTCACTGGCTTACTCATCTACAATTGCTTGTATATAAAATTTCAGCTCTTTAGCGTGAACTATACCTTATAATTTTATGAGCATTAGCCCTCCTACTATTTTAAACTCACAATATTGTTGTGAGCAGCGCTTATAATCCATGATAATTTTCTTCTAAAATATGCTAGACCGAAGTAGATTAAACACAAGGCTAAAATTTTATGGGAGTGATTGCGCCCACTTTTTTAGGTGATAGTTTAAAGTGTTGTATACGTGCAACGTATATGCAAAGTTTCACTAAAATGACTCAAGTCAAAAGCTGTATATTAACAGCCTTATTAATATAACTTTTAAAGGCTTTATAAAGGGTTTTAACACAAATTTTCATAATAAATTTTTCTTCGAAAGCTTTAATAAGTTTTATTAATATGGCTGCAAGTTTTCAGATTCAAACAATAGTAGCGTGGCCTTGCCCATTCGGAGAATATTTTTTGGTTTTTCAGATTTTTCTAGTTGGTTTCTCACCTAGACCTACTTGTGTATCAAATTTCAGCTCAAAAAGGCAACTTTTAATTTAAATTTTTTTTGGGCGTAGCCCCGCCCCTCTGACTAAAATTTCTGGGTTTTCAGGTTTTTCTTGTTGTTTTCTCACCTATTACTACTCGTTTATCAAATTTCAGCTCCTTAGCGCAACTTTTAATTTTTAATATTTATGGGCGTAACCATGCCCACTTTTCCAAACTTAAGATTTTTTTCGGCCAGTGTTTATTATTTGTGTAAAGTTTCGTTGCAAACGGATAATAATACATACAGAAATAGTATATCTAAATATGCTGAGCCGTAGAACACGAAAATGAGGTTGAAATTGTATGGGCGTGTCAACGCCCACTTTTTTAATGGAAAATTTTTAGGCTTGCCTTATCGCAGTATGTATGCCGAATTTCAATAAAATAGCTTCCATTAAATGCCTTAGATTTGCTTTTTTAATTCTAGCCTTTATGTAGCCCCGCCCTCCTGGCCAAAATTTTTAGATTTTTTTTATTGCCCACCTAGACTTAGCTCTGTACCAAATTTCAGCTCACTAGCACAAATTTTAATTTTAATTTTTGGTTAAAATTTTCGGGTTTTCAGATTTTTCTAGTTCATTGCTCACCTAGATCTACACGTGTACCAAATCTTAGCTCTCTAGCTATAGCGGAAGTGCTTCATCAATTTGATGAGTAATCAGTGAGTCAGTGAGTATGTCTTAAAATATGCACTTTTTGCACCTCTATATCTCCGGAACCTTTCATTATATGAGGTAATATGAATTTATTCTAATTATGGTTTAAGTATCATAATTTTACGATTGCGGGGAACAAAGTTATGAGAGGGGTAAAAACAGCTCGAATGGATTCCTGTAAATATACACACTGCGTGCATTGGCCGGAATGGCAGTGCGCATAGATATGATATTGTTTCCCGCATGGAATACGTATGTAATAAAATTTAAATGTAAAATGTACATAAAGATGCGAAAAAGATGACAACCTAAATTTGTTTTTTTTTTTAAATCAGTGTATTAGAGTGCTACGTAAATATAGACGTATTTGAAAATATACATAAACATCTAAAAAGAGGTTTTTGATTAGCATCCCACATATGGGCTGTGGACTCCAATAAACAAAATCTGCTATAAATCCCCCTCAGAGTCCGCGAATATTTTTTACTTTCATAGTGTAGTTTCTATTGTTATAACAACTTTCCTTTTTTATATACAATATTATTCAATTAAAATACAAAAGTAAGCGCCTATTGATTGCACCTTCAGTAAAAATGAGCCGAAGAAGTAAATTCACGGACGAAGAACTGACAAAAATGTTAGAAGAAAGTGAATATGAAAATATAGAGTCAGATTCTTCGGATTTTGACATTGACGATGGCAATGCCGATCCCGATTTACTACCTAAGGAACCTCAATCAAAATGACCAATTGATTCCTCTTCTGACGATGATGATCAAGCTCCTAGAAAGACAGTACCACTTGTAGAGAATGTTGGCTTTTCTCTTGAAATCCCAACCACACAACGAAATTCATCTGAAGATGAATCACTACCTGATTCCGCTTCCGATCCCAATATTTCAATAGCTGCAGTCAAACGTGGTCCAAGAATGACTTCAAGAACAGCATCAGAAAGTCAAATGAAAAAACGTGATGAAGAAAACGGATGGAATTATGAAATTTAGCGTTTAGATAGACAATTTTTTTGTGTTGAACGACACAGAACACATTCCAGAAGACGCTGACATTTTTGCAATATTTCATCTTTTAGTTGACGACAATATCATAGATTTGATGACAAAACAGACCAATATATATGCTGCAAGGCTTATATTTAACAACGCAGGATGCCGTATGAGTCGCTGGAAGCCAGTAGACGGGGAGGGTAAATCAGTGAATTAAATGGAAAGGGCTCCACAAATCATCGTGCCGAAGTTATGTTCAAGTATCTTCAAAAAAGGGTTTTTTTAGGAAAAATTTTAAAAATTGATATCAAAAAACTGGTATGCAAGTGTGGTTCGATACTTGAGCCAGATATAATAATTGGGATGTTGCATCGATTGCTTCAAAAGAATCTGATGTCATAGAAATACAAATTTGAATTATATGTATGATACATATTTGTGGCAATATGGAAAAATAGCTTAGTCGATCTAAGCAAAGCAGTGTTCGAAAGTTTTACAGCTAACACTAAGAAATTAGGTTTTAAGGCATGATTCTACTGTCGAGCTATTTTTTTATTTCCATTTGTAGCATTATCAAATTCCAAATGGAATATAAAACAGCATAATAGAGCTAAATTTTTTTAAATATACTTAAGAATAATGTCGTAATCGGGCTTAGGCTCAGTTATTCCAATTCCTAAAGAATAAAATATTTTTGTTGAATAATGTGATTCTCTAAAGAAGGCAAGAAAAATTTAATTAAATTTTTCTGTGCCGCCACGCACTGCATCATCATCCATGTGTTTGGACTTGGACAGAGATTGTTAGTTAACATCAGCTATATAACATGAATTCTTAATGAAATGATATATAAGAAATAATTATATTGTATATAAATTATGGATTCACCATTTGTAAATGCACTTGTAAGTATGTATTACTATTTATTTTCAATTTTTGTTTTTTAATTTTTCAAATTTTTTTCAGGTTAGCTCGAAGTTATATAGCTCTACCTAACTATGTTTAACTGTTCTTGTTTCTATCTCTCCCTCCCTATTTTATTATCCCAACCATCAGGTCACAAGTTAGCTACAATAAATAATAATACTTAATAACGAGGTGGCTTCATTTGAGGTTTTTGGAACTTTTCATATCTAATATTTTTACATTTGAGAGACAAAACAATAGTCATAGTCACGGTCATCGCAACCTCTTATAAATTTACCTATAAATTGCATTAAATTTTCATAAACAAAAGTTTTTAAAAATTGAACAAATTGCCGGACAATAAAAGTAATAGCAACTACAATAGCAATAAAACAATGCATATTATTTTTAGTTTTTCCTCTTATCCAAAATCATTTTACATTCTAATCACTAGGCACTTGATTTTTCATTTGTTTTTTGGCAAATGAAAACTAATCGATCAGCAGCAATATGAACACATTTTTAATAATTGTTTGCTTACTATTTTTTTTCAATTTTTATTATCGTTTGTAGCTAAACCGTTTATTGTTAGTTTTTCACCACTAAAATACCTTCCGTTACGTGAGTGATTAAATACGATGTGTAGCAGAGTTTAGAATGAAAACATACAATTTTGATAGAAAAATTAAAAAAAAAATGTATCTATGCCATCGAGCATTATTGTTTTATATTTTGCAACACATTTTCCATAGCAGCGTAGTTGCCAAGTTTCAACAATTAATCGACGTTTTGACGATTTAGTGGCTGAAAAATTTCATGTTGACGATTTGACAATTTTGCCATAAATTTTGAGATTTTAAGATGTTATTAGTGTTCCATGCACCAAAGGCGGAAAGGAATCCTATTGGTTTCACTACAGTATCCGTCTGATCGGCTGTCTATCTGTCTGTCTTTCTGGCTGTCAAAGGCTATTTTCTCGTGGTCGTTAAGAGCTACTAAACTACAATTTTCACATAATATGTAACACTTCAGCACTTACAACAACAAATATATGGCGGCTAAAAATTAAAGGATTTTCTTTAGCGGGCAACGAAACATGTTTAAATACTAATGTAATATACAGACAATTGTGCCCTTAATTATGAAAGAAGTCTAAGTCATGCGCATTTTTGCTTCAAAATTCTAAATAAATCTTAAAAAAACTTTAACAAATATTCCATGAATATTAAATAAATTTAAATTAATTGGTACTAGTACAATTCTTAAATAAAAATTTTCATAATATAAAAACTATTATTGATTTGTTAAAAAGTAATCTATATAACTATATATCTCGACCGAAGAAATATATGACTTAGATGACATTCATAATTAAGGGCACAATTATATTTAGCCACTTGCAATTTTCAAAATTAGTGCAGTGTAGTGCAGTGCAGACAACATTTGGACTGAAATTTAAAAAACCAAAATTAAAGGGTATTCTAACAGTTAATGCAATTTTGATAACTTGCTGTATCTCAAAGACCGTAAGAGACAAACTCTTGAAATTCCTAAAAATGCTAAAGCTAGAAATCTCAAAATTAAAAAGTGCCTACCGAAAAATTGCTAGTATGCAAAAAAAAAAACTTAAATGAAAAAGATCACCAAAAAAAATTAACTGCTATAATGCAAAAATCACCAAAAACAAAAGATCGGCATAAGTCGGAAAAAATCGCCAAAACTGAAAAAAAAATCCCTAAAATTAAAAATATGTATTAAAAAAAATCGCCAAAAACCGAAAAAATCGGCAAAACTAAAAAACGTCGATACCAAAAACACGCAGAAAACTGCTAAAAACTGAAAAAAGCCAAAACGAAAAAAGCGCCAAAAAAAATAATTCGCTAAAATTAAAAAAGATTACAAAAACCGAAAAACTTGTATTATTTGTGGTTGACTTACAGTGGACCAAACTGTATGTGGACCAAACACAACGACGCTGATGATGAATGCATAGTGGCCTTCGAAAACACTTAGTGGTTCCATTCTACTAAGTGTTTGTCAGAATATTTACAATTCATTTTGGTATTATTTGTTCATTAATAATTATCACATGTTATTTGGCTTACAAAGCTATACGAACTTTAGCCTAATCACATCATAAATATGAAAACAAATATAAATTTTTAACTGTAATAGTGTCGATTATTTTTGCTACGAGAATCACGTACTAGCTCCTGTGTCTGGCATTTAGAGCATAAGATCTCATTGGCTCAGCGTTTGTCTTCAACCAATAGTGTCCAGGGGGTCTACTGTGTAATTCGAAACGAAAGAAAATTTTTTCGAATTTGTATGCTTATAACGTGTAAATTCGGAAGCATTTTCTGTCGTTTCGAATTACAGAGTTCACCGCCAGGCATCATTGATTCCTAACCCCGTTGAAAAAATTATCAACCTTTGATTGTCATTGATTGTACTTAAAAGCTTAAATGAAAAACAAAATATATCAAATTTTTTGAGCACATCTAGATGAATTTCGTCTATGCTTAGGAAACTCGCTAGAAGTCTTTAAGCAAAAAATCAAACACAAATTCTTTTTAGTAATATTTTAGACTCAACGTCAAATAAATTTATGTATGTAAATAATAAAATTGAGGTTAGCTTAGCTTTTATGGATTTGAATTAAAAATTATTTCTGGATATTTTTAAAAATTCAAGTAAAGCTTAGTCCTAGGGTCTGATCTTATTTGAATTTGTTAACAAAATCCTTTAAAATGGTACTACGATATTAACGGGTGTTTTTTTAGAGGTATAAAACTTCGAATTGAAATAAAACACAAGAAAATCGTTTTAATGTCCATCAATTTGGCTTTATTGGAAGGATAATTTTATGCCATTAATGTTTAAATATGATTTCGGGCATGTGGCCGCCGCGGCTGGCTCGAATAAAGCCAATTCTACATGTCCAATTTTCAACCACTTTTTCGAGCATATGGGGCCGTATGTTGGCAATAACGCCACGAATGTTGGCTTCCAAGTCCCCTAACGTTTCTGGTTTGTTGGCGTAGACGAGCGACTTCACATATCCCCAAAGAAAATAATCCAATGGTGTCAAATCACACGATCTTGGTGGCCAATTGACAGGTCCATTCCGCGAAATTATGCGCTCATCGAATGTTTCCTTCAATAAATCGATTGTGACGTGCGCTGTGTGGCATGTAGCGCCGTCTTGTTGGAACCACAACTCATCCACATTCATGCCATCCAATTCGGGAACAAAATAGTCGGTTATCATGGCTCTATACCGGTCTCCATTAACGGTAACTGACTCTCCAGCATTATTTCGGAAGAAGTATGGCCCAATGACTCCACCAGCCCATAGAGCACACCAAACAGTCAGTTTTTGTGGATGTAATGGCGTCTCAAGGGTCTCATGTGGATTCTCTTCACTCCAAATGCGGCAATTTTGCTTGTTGACGTAGCCATTCAACCAAAAATGAGCCTCATCACTGAACAAAATTTTGCGATGAAAATCAGCATCGAGGTCAATCTCATTTTCGGCCCATACACCAAAATCACGACGCATTGCATGGTCTCGCGGCTTTCATTCTTGCACAAGCTGGATCTTGTAAGGTCGCAAGTCATTCGGGTCCTCTTCAACACTTTGCTCTACAGCGGCAATTGTTTCTTCCGTACGCACTGTTCGACGTCTCTGCGGATGCGTATTATCACATAGAGTAAACGTAGTGCGAAAACGATCCATGGTTAACCGAATTAATTGCTCTGATGGACGATTATGTCGACCATAAAATGGACGGAGCTTGCGGTAAACTTCGCGAACTGAACCATTATTTTCGAAATAAATTTGCACGATTTGCAAGCGTTGTTCTTTTGTCAACCTGTTCATGATGAAATGGCAAACCAAACTAAATATTAATCACTTGACAGCTGACAAAATGGCCGCCAGTTAAAAAAGTGATGCCAACTTAAAGTTCTATACCACAATAAAAAACACCCATTATTTAAAAATCAATTTACTAAGTGCTGAATTTGAATTTTCTTTACCTTGCGAATTCTTTTTAATTTATTTTTATAAAAATTTCAATGAAACTTTAAAGAAAATTTATTATTTGACATATTGTCAGTAGTGTACATAAAATAATTGAAATTTATTTGCTGGTAGTTTAGCATGTCTATATACGTATGATGATTTGGTTCAAGCGCCAATGAAATACGTATATAGACATGCTAAACTACCAGCAAATAAATTTCAATTTCAATGAAAATTGAGCTGCAAACTACTAATAAATTTCGATTTTTAAAGACTTTTAACCCATTAATTTTAATAAATTCTTAAAGTATGTATATTTTTTTAAAGAGAAGTAACATTCCGACATTGAATACCTACCACTATTAGTAGGTGTTACCTTCTTTAAGAAAATAATAGTGATTGAGAGGACAGGCGGTGAAGGGAGAGGCAAAAAAAACTTCATTATTTTACAACTCTGCTTTTGGACGCTTTTTTTAACAATGCAGTGTTGCAGCGCCTTCTGGTTTGAGGCGTATTAATTTTTTTTTTGAAGCTGTTGTTAGTAGCCATTTGATCGGTTATTTTACTTCTCCGATGATTCTACTACACAACAAAGGAAGGCGCTCTGATGTTACATTAGGATTAGTAGTTGCTGAAGTCGGTATAGTTCAGTGACCAGTGACTATGCCTTCATCACTTGAACTTTCCTACAACAACTGAAACAAATGTTGATCAGAAAAATGTGAGTGGATACAGGGATTGAACCCAGTACCTTCGGTTTTGTAGTCAACGTGCTAACTACTGCAGCCAACGCCAACCAAATAAAGGAGGAAAGATTTTCTTCTATGATGTTGACATTAATAATTTTTTGCGAAAAGAATTGAAGAAAATAATAATAATTTTTTTGACGTTAATTCACGTAAATGTGAAAAGTGTGCATTACAATAATAATAGTTAATAATATTATTACTTTAGCTATTTTTCTTAAGTTGTATAGAGTTGAAGACTGCAAGTGAATTTTGTTGAAATTGAGTTTTATTTTGCTAAGTAGTTACAGTAGTTTCACCTTAGTATATTTTCGCTGCGTTCTTGTTACAAAAACCAAAAATTTATCAATTAACAGATTAAAGCATTAAATGGAAATTACTGTATTAATTTTTTGGCATTTTGATTTATTTTGCTTATTATTTATCTAGAGCTAAAATTTTAATAATCTTATTAATTTTTTCCTCTAGATTTGGTGATTCCGGCTTTAATTTATCTGGCAACTGTGCACAGATGTGCAATAAATTTAGTTTAATATTAGATGTTTGAATGTTTGATGTTGGAGGGAATGTGTAAAGTTTAATTGAAAAATATTATATGTGCAAAATGTTTAGTAGTGGATGCCCAAAACTTAGCTTAATTGTATGAAAAAAAGCGTGAAACAAAAAATATTAGCACTAACAAAAATTTTACAATATTTAATATTTTAATATTTGAATTATTAAGTATAATTTTTTCTTTATTTGAATAAAACTAATTTTACTTTGCAATAAATTCAAATACATTAGTGGGATATTCAAACGGTACTTTTAAGTATCATAGTGGCATAATATTTTAAAAATTTTATTTGAAAAAAGAAGCAAAAGCAAAAAAAATTAAATAAAAATAATTTAAAACATTAAAGCTTAATTCACAACAATTTGTATCGTTTATTTGTGTATCGAATACACTTTCTGTTTTTTAATTGTGAACATCCTGCGTGTAATGTATTAATGTAATTATATTGTATATTTAGTGAAAAAAGAAAAACAATGTACACACAAATTCTCTCAAAGGGTCTCTCTCTCTCTCTAAATACAATGGCGCATACTCATAGTCAAAACAAAGTATACTTTTATGTATTTAAAACCATACAAAATACTGGACTTAAATTCTTAAAGAATACTTTGTTTTGACTATGAGTATGCCCCAATATTTAAAAAATATTTTAAATAAAAGTGTAATAGTGTACTTCATTTTTATATGAAAATTTCCAACAACAAATTTTACATTATTGTATTTAATATAACAATGCAATCGATACAAAGATACAAGAGGTTTTGTGAATTAAGCATTTGATACTATACTAAGCATATGATATGTTATGATATGACACTTACGACTACCGTTTGAATCCCCCAATTACTTTAGTAAGCGTTATCCTTTACAAAGTGTAAAATGTATAAATTTCTTTCATGTGCGATAAACCAAGTATGTAAATACTTTCTACAAATAGTTCTTGGTTTCTATTTAATAAATTTAAATTTGCTTTCATTACAAGCGTGGAAGCTTATTAACGGCAAAACACATTACATAAGCACCATTACGGAAATTCTTACAAAAGCATTAAAAAAACAGTTTCAATGGAAACTCTAGAAAAACCAGAAACATGATAAGTATCCCTTAATATAATGAAAGTCTTAACATAATTTAGGATGTTAACAATGACATGTTTTCAGACAATACAAAACATTCCAAAGCTTATCTGATAAATAATGGATAAGACATGTCCAGTTCATTGAAAACATTAAATACTTGGTCGTTCTAAGCTTTCCACTATGAAATCTTTAAAATCAAATTTTTTTCCACTCCATTAACTCAACGTTTTAAATGATTCAAAAAGATTTTTCATATTTCCCATCATCTTTAAAGTCTGCACTTCCTTCAGCTGAGCATAAGGAATAAATTAATTTAATTTAGCTATTAAGGCGCACGAAGCGCAACATTTTTGGCGTTGACTATACCTTTTTTAAACATTATGACACTAAGCAATTATCGTAATTAAAATAAAAAGTAAAATGAACATAAAAAAATATTCTCTAACATCTTGAGCAGATTTTACACTCCGTTAGTCATTTTTCATGTGAACAACTGGCATTTTCATTACCGTTTTGCAAAGGACATAAAAAAGAAAGCAAATGAAAATAAAAACAAAATTATGAATCTGCTTGTACCCTGTTCTTTTGCTACTACAACTTTTGTGGCACTGTTAACAAGTTTTGAGAACTTTGCATTTTATTTTTCACTTACTTTTTTTTTAAAGACAGTTTTGCTTTTATTATGCTTGACAAATATTTAAAGCATTTATAATTTTCTTTTGTGAGGAAGAAAAAAGTTCAGTTTATTATGATAAAATTGTAGGGGGTGAGGTTGGGCATGGTGAATATTTTTTGAACTTGTTTTTCTTATTTTTAAACTCATTTTAGATGCTTATCTGCAGAAGTAAAAAAATATAATTTAGTAGTAATTTTTTTCATATCAAGGATATCATCTAAAATTGAATCAAATATGTATGTATATATGAAAATTGTATACTTCTTCCAATCAGTGATTTCAGTCATATAATTCTTAAGAAGAAATCATTGCCTCTAGTAAGCATTCTTAGAAATTGGATGGAGTTTTAAGTACTAACACGTGTCTCTAATCAGAATATTATTATAGTATAACGTCTTAGTATATTTTATCTGAAAACAATCAAATTATTGTTAAGAGTTTTTATTTTTCGTTTTTTTTAAATAATGTTTGGAAAATATTTTAAATTACTTGCAAATGGACACTTGATATTGCAAGAAAAGTTCAACAAATGAAGAATGGCTTTCACTCATGTTCAAGATAGCTGCCCATTTTCTTTCAACCGATCGTTGGTTTGGGAGAAATATCTTGCTTTAAAATAACAAGTAAGAGTGCTTTATTCCGCTGTGGCGAAACTTATATACACTTCACCGATGAAGATATACAAAGGATACACAGACCGATATATTTGTTTTTGAAAATAATGGATTATTTATTCAATTAATAGTGAGTGACTTATGGATATTTTTCGACTAAAGCATTTGATGCAACAATTTTATTTTAAATATTAGCAATAGCTGAATAATTTGTTCAACGCTTTGTATGTCAGATTACTTTTAGCATTATTAATATTTAAATGTGTAAAATGAATTAGCAGATATTAATTAAAGGAAACTTTAACAGAGATATGTGCATATATTCTGTAACTCTGGGAGCTTTGGAAAACCGATTTAACGTACAGACAGACGGATAGACTGACAGACGGACATTGCTTATTCGTCTTCCTTATGAATAAGGATCCATAATATGGGCCGCTTATTAATATTGTGGAAGTTACACACGGAATGACAAAACTATATATACGAGTACCCTTTACCATTTTTGATGAAGCGTATAATAATGGAAACTATTATTGCAGTAGTCTAGAAAGGACTTTTAATTTTCATGAACATTTAATTCTTTTAAAATAACTTTAAAATTATTAAAAATTTAGAGACGCATTTTCTGCTGTTAAAAATTTAATTAAATCTTGTCATTTCGGATTACTTTTTCGCTGTGAAAATAAAGAAATCAGAAATGATTCCGATAGGGAATATGTACACACAGAGAAAAAACAATTTATAATTAATAAGAACCATATTGATTCAATAAAAAACATTAGTTTTGTTCATTTACTAAAAATTGTTACGAATTTGTAACAATTTTTACTGGAAAGTGGTCATTAACTCAAAAAGTTTGCAAGGAGAGAGCGTCAAAAGAGAGAATAAAATTTAGAGACAAAAAAATTCCTAGAAATTATTACTAGTAAAATTTTTAATTGCAAGAATTACACTGCACAACAAAATAGAGGTTTTTTTATGATGTTTAAATAAAAATGACTGATCCTTATGTATTTTTGTCTCCTGATTACGATGGCGTCATTAGTTTTTCTTTATCAGCTCTAGTTTTGAAGATATAGCGTCATTTAGGATTTGCATAATTTGCATCTCTTTTTGTATTATACCGTTAATATATTACGAATGGTACTCCAAACTTAAAAATACTTTCTGGATTATTTATCTACACAAAAATCCGTTTCATTTAAATAAATTCTCATTGATGAGTATATCAGGGTATCTGACTATTATTGCAAGGATGTTAAAAATCGTGTGTTCTTAGTTTAGTCCTTGTAAAATTTTTTTATTATAATTTTTTTGACCAAATATAACTAATTCTTATGTATTTTTGTTTGCTGATTACAAAAATAGGTTTATTTATTTTCTAGCACTTCTAGTTTAAAAGATATTTTGTGTTACATAAAAAAAATTCTTGAAATTTTTCTTTTCGAAATCCATCAAAAAAAAAAAATTGTTTTTATATTACATTTGTCCATTTAGAAGTTATAAGTGCAATTATTACGCAAAAAAAAATGTTGTAAGGACCAGTTTAGAAAATATTTATGCTATTTGTTGTTAATATATCACAAGTTTTAAATTTACAGCTTTTATGAAATAAAGAAAAAATATATGTGATATATTAACTACAAATAGCATAAAAATTTTCTGGACTGGTCCATACAACATTTTTTTTGCGTAATAATTGCACTAATAACTTGTAAATGGACAAAGGTAATATAAAAACAATTTTTTTGGATGGATTTCGAAAAGAAAAATTTCAAGAATTTTTTTTTATGTAACACAAAATATCTTTTAAACTAGAGGTGCTAGAAAATAAATAAATCTATTTTTGTAACCAGCGAACAAAAATACATAAGAATTAGTTATATTGGGTCAAAAAAAATTATAATAAAAAAATTTTAAAAGGACTAAACTAAGAACACACGATTTTTAACATCCTTGAAATAATAGTCAGATACCCTGATATACTCATCAATGAGAATCTATTTATTTTAGGATTTTTGTGTAGATAAATAATCCAGAAAGTATTTTTAAGTTTGGAGTACCATTCGTAATATATTAACGGTATAACACAAAAAGAGATGCAAATTATGCAAATCCTAAATGACACTATATCTTCAAAACTAGAGCTGATAAAGAAAAACTAATGACACCATCGTAATCAGGAGACAAAAATACAGTAGGATCGGCTGTTTTTATTTAAACATCCAAATCACTGTTGTGCAGTGTTATCCAACCACCTATTGTTTGTTTCGTTGTCAAATAAATCATTAAAAAAATATCTGAAAAATGAAAACTGAAAAAAATGTGAACTTCTTTGTTAAAAAACACACAGAGAAAACAGTGCCTAATAATTACCTCATAAAATAGAACAAAATTAATAAGAAATCTCTATTGTTTTTTTTTCAATAAGAAAATATTATTAATTTCAGAGAGAAAACCTTTTTGAAAAAATCAGGAAGAAATCTTGTAGTTTTTATGAGGTTATCTTATTGATTTTTTTAATAAGGTTTCCTTCTTGATTTTATGAGGCGATCTCATAAAATAAAAAAAAAATATGTCCTTCTTTATTATTTGTGCTTTGCATATATTTTCATTTAAATTCTATACCATATACTTTGAAAGGAGACAAGTATTTAATCAGCAAAGTTCTGACTGATAGACAAACACTCTAACCAATATGCTAACAAGCAGTCTAAATATCCATTGAAATAATTTTGCAAACATCCTTGTACAAAAACGAAAAAGATCATGAAAAAAATTGTCTGTGTCTATTTATAGATATGAAAAAATAAGACACCTCATAAAATCAAGAAGATTTCCTTATTAAAAAAATCAATAAGATGCTTTACACATAATCATATAGGAACCTAATAAAATCAAGAAGAAAACCTCATTGAAAAAATCAATAAGATAGCCTACTAAAATCAAGAAGAAACCCTTTTTAAAAAAATCAATTAAGCAACCTAATAAAATCAATAAGAAATCCATATAGTTTAAATTTTATAAGAAAACCTAATAGAATCAAGAATTTTTTCTCTATGAATTGTTTTTTTTGTGCCAAAAATAACGGAAATTGAGTAAAAAAAGTTGGGAATAATAAGATTTCTTCTTGATTTTATGTGGTTTTCTTCTTGATAATATTAATAAGATTTACCACATAAAAACAATAAGGAATCCCTGTGAAAAAATCTTTTCCCTTAGCCTAAAAACGTTTCATAGAGAAAATCTTATTGATTCTATGAGGCAGTTTTTTCTCTGTGCATGTACACGTATGAAAAAAGAAAGCATGTTTTCTTAATTTATTGTTTTTCTTTTATTAAGCCACATAAATTCAATTTTAATTGCAAAAAATTTTGTTTGTTTCTCATAAAGGGTGTTTTTTATTGAGGTATAGAACTTTAAGTTGGCATCACTTTTTTAAGTGGCGGCCATTTTGTCAGCTGTCAAGTGATTAATATTTAGTTTGGTTTGCCATTTTATCATGAACAGGTTGACAAAAGAACAACGCTTGCAAATCGTGCAAATTTATTTCGAAAATAATGGTTCAGTTCGCGAAGTTTACCGCAAGCTCCGTCCATTTTATGGTCGACGTAATCGTCCATCGCATAATTTCGCGGAATGGACCTGTCAATTGGCCACCAAGATCGTGTGATTTGACACCATTGGATTATTTTCTTTGGGGATATGTGAAGTCGCTCGTCTACGCCAACAAACCAGAAACGTTAGGGGACTTGGAAGCCAACATTCGTGGCGTTATTGCCAACATACGGCCCCATATGCTCGAAAAAGTGGTTGAAAATTGGACCTTTAGAATTGGCTTTATTCGAGCCAGCCGCGGCGGCCACATGCCCGAAATCATATTTAAACATTAATGGCATAAAATTATCCTTGCAATAAAGCCAAATTGATGGACATTAAAACGATTTTCTTGTGTTTTATTTCAATTCGAAGTTCTATACCTCTAAAAAAACACCCTATATATGATCAGAGATGGAAAGTGACATTTTTGTAATTGTTAATGAATAAAATAAAAAAATTATGTAAATTACATAAAAATAGTAAAAATACATGAAAATGTGTAAATTATTTCATATTAAATGTCATATTCTAAAAAAAATTGCAATCTAAAATATTATCAAACAAAATACATTAGAAAAAGTACAATTGTATCACGATTTCCATCCATGGTTCTGATATGAATAAAATTTTCCTGCCAGTTTGTACAAGTAAAGCTTTCATTTACTTGTTCATATTTATGCGAGTAATTTTGCAAATTTCTGCTTTACTCTCTCGTTGCTAGTTTCTGCTGAGAAAGTAGTTAAACAGACCTTTTAACGAACGTCTATTCATGATGAAAATTTTTATTTCAATATTAAACAATATTAATTTATTTTGATAATTTCAGCATGAAATTTTCGGCCATGTCACAGAGTTCAGCTTGTAGCAATCAAGTTTTTCAAACCCCAAATGTTCCAGAATTTACTCCAAGTATTGAACCAAGACATTTATGGTTGGAGAAACTAGACATTCATTTTAGTGAAATAGATTGTAAAGAGGACAATCACAAAAACTATATTTTTGAAGTCTACTGGAGCTGTTGCATATAATTTTCTGCATAATCTTTGTAGTCCTCGTCTTATTGATATGATATGGCTTACACATTCATTTAAAGCGGTGTCCTTTAGGTTTGTATATCTTTCCTATTAATTTAATATTTTGTAACTTAAATTTTAAAACTGAGAATATAATGAAATAAAAATAATAAAATATTGATTCAATGTAATTCAATAAATAAATCGAATCAACATTAACTCGAAATTTAAAATTATTAATTAGAATTATTTAATATAATTTTTCTATTATATTGAAATTTATTGAATTAATATGAAGAGTTTTTATTTATAAGTTGCAGGCTTTGCCTGAAATTATGTATATTAGGTTAGCTTAGATTGGCAGGTTGTGAGAAGAGAAACTAAGTTTTATGCTCATTTGGGTCCAAATAACAGATGCCTTTGTGTTATCTGAGAGAAATAAAGGAATAATTCAAGTACAGTTAGTGAAGAGACAGATATATCCATATACATATGTAATGAAGAGGACCTTAACTAATTTTTTTCATATTTTACTATTGGTTTTCTTTTCTCAAGAAAAAAATTACTTTAGGAAAATTAAAAAAGTATCTCCCTTGATTACACTGATTGACAAAAATGAACTTTTAATTTTTCACATGAACTTTTTTGGTCTTTTTTACTTTGTTTTTACTTCGTAAGGTGTGAAACAGAGGTAGAAAAAATTTGACACCCATAGTTTTTTTTACAGGAATTTTATGTATGTATAATAAAAAATACTGAAACTTTACATACAATTACACTTGATATGTCTTTTTGAACTAAAAGCTATGATTTTCTGAAGTATTTGACATAAGGCTGGTCTTTTGCAAGTATCCAACAATAATCTGCTAACATTCCATTTCCACTGGTTTCGTTTTTCCATGCTGTTTAATTGTTTCGATCTGTACTATCCCACTCGTATTAAAAAGCAACAATACCTTGTAAAACCTAGGTGGAATCCAAGAAGTTAAGCAATAACTTTTAAGTCCCCACATAGTTTAAATGAAAATTTATTATACTGGATTTTTCTTTTTAGAACCAATTTCATGTTTTTGTAAGTTTCTTTCATACCAAAAGCTTGTGTGCTACTTGAACAGAGGAAAATCTTTTTCCATTATGCAAGAATACAGCTTTCAAACTGGTTTTTGACGAGTCTATAAACAAACGCCAATCTTGTGGTTCAAATTCAATATCTAGGAAGTTCATAACCGAAGTTATATCATTACAATACAAACTAAATTTTCTTCTTGAAAAAAGAACTTTTTTAGTTCTTCGTCACGGCTACAAAAACGGCACACATTAGTATCTGGATGAAGCAAATTCCATTCTGTCAATGTAGATCCTAATAGTTCAGACTAGTTTTTTTGACAATTTTAAGTCGCGAACCAGATCGTTAAGATCAGCTCGAGTTAGAAAATGAATAAAATAAAATAAGGCACATAGGTTGGATTATGTAATTTATCTGCAATTGCATTAGATGAAGGTAACTCGATGTCATCATTTGCTGTGTAATTTGATGGATTTGGCACTGCAGGTATAGGTAAATCAGCACTATGAGGAAGTAGTCGTGTTGCAGAAAGTACATTTGCATATTTAACTGTATGTGTTGATGCTATATTTATACAATTTATAAAAGTTGGGCAAAATGAACAATCAGATACGTGGTCTACAGGCTCTGTAAAAATCATATGTTTTCCAAAAGTCATATATCGCTTTCCTTTTGCCCAACTTGTAAGATTATTTACACATGTCGTGTAGCATATATGATTTGCCCACTTATCTTGATGAGCCACAGAGAAGCCAAAACAATCACGATAAAACTGCTTTACCAGTTCAGTTAAATTTCGTCGCTGACTTTTGAAAGTTAGTTCACCACATACGTAGCAAAAAGAATTATGGTGATTGATACACTTCTTTTACATGTTGAAAAAATAACAACGTTTTACTTTTGTATTCTAAACTCAAAATATTACACTTTTTTTTTAATGCAATTAAACCTTAGGTACAGTAGCATTAAAGGAAAATAAGGTAAAATTATAAGTGGGTGTCACAACAAATCTGTGCGTGACAGAAACAAATTAGTTTGTGTTTTGCAATGAGGGTACATAGTAAAGTAATAATTAGCATACAGAATCTCTGTGGCAGAAACCTTGTTGATCAGTGTTATTAAACTAAAATGATATTTTTAATCTTAACTTGGCTTAACGTTAAAAACACAAATTTCAATAATAAAAGCTGCTTAAAACCAATTTTTGTGCATATAAAAATTTTATATTTTAATGTTAAATTTAAATTTATTTATTATTGAAAAGAAATGTTCATATGAAGATTTTTCAATTATTATCTATTTATATGGAAATTGCTTCTACAAAACGATAAATGGTAATAGAGGATAATAAATTAAGAAGGTATGAATACATTATAATGCACATATTTTTTTAATTTTTTTCCTTATAAAATTGAAATATAATTGAAATGTATGCAAATTCTCTTCATGTGCATTTCAGTTATAAAAAAAAGATATTGGCAAACATGCAAGCATACCCACGTCTAAGCAGGAACTTTTTTGGGAGTTATCTCTAAAATGTATTTGCTAAAACTTTACTAGACTACTACCATTTTTGTAAACTTTACCCTTTAGTTCTTATATTTGTTGTAATTATATAAAACGATTCAGTTATAATACTATTGCAATGCCGCTTCTCATTTATTGTTAGTTATGGTAAATAAAATTCTTTAACTATTTCTAAATTATATTTTACTCATATTGTATTGTAAGACTCAGTTTACATCTGGCATTTTTCTTGTGCCATGTGCCCAAAAAAAGGTAACCACTAATTACTAACGAAAAACTGTTTGATGTATTGATTTAAACTGTTTCCAATCACGTTAGATTCTATAAAACTGTGTATTAGTTATGAATGAAACCGTTTAACTTAATATATGTGTCTAAATCAAACAATTTTTTATTAGTAATTAGTGGCTACGCTTTTTTAGGGTTCCGTACACCAAAGGTGAAAAGGAAGCCTATTGTTTTCGCTACGCTGTCCGTCTGTCCGTCGCACGGTATTTTCTCAGGAACTGTAAGAGCTACGGACCTGAAATTTGGACAGAGTATGTAGAACCTTGGCCGTTACAACAACAAATACATGAGAATTAAAAATTAAAGGGTGTTCCAAAACGAGCAACGAAAAATATTAAAATCCCATGTAATATACATACAATTGTATGAACATATGTATATTGAAACTTGAAATTTGTAAAATTAGCGTATTTTTATACAGACTACAACAATTAACACTAAAATTAAAAAAAAAATTAAATTAAAGGGTGGTCCATCAGTTAATGCAATTTTGACTATGTAATTTGCTATATCTTGGAAACCGTAAGAGGCAAACACTTGAAATTTTCAAAAACGGTAAAACTAAAAAAACCGAAAAATATAAAATGGCCAAACCAAAAAAAATCGCCAAAAATAAAAAAAAATCGCCAAAACGAAAAAAATCGCCAAAATTAAAAAAAAAAATTTCTAACACTAAAATAAATCGCCAAATTTGAAAAAATCGCCTAAATGAAAAAAACGCCAAAATGAAAAAAAACGCCACAAATCTAAAAAAATCGCCAAAACGCGAAAATGTCGCCAAAACTAAAAAAAAATTTATATAAAAAAAAATTGCAAAAATGAAAAAAACCGCCAAAAATAGAAAAAAAATCGAAAAGAAAATAAAGGGTCAAAACTAAAAAAAAGCCAAAACTTAAAAAAATCGTCAAAACCGAAAAAAACGAAAAAAACGCCAAAACCAAAAACCCGAAAAGACCTCGAAAACGAAAAAAAAATGTTAAAACTATATATTATATAGGATAAAGTTTGTATTAAATTACATATCTAGTGTTCGTACGGAACCCTTTGTGCGCGAGTCAGAGTCGCACTTTACTGAATTTTTTACGCTTGTATGGCACATGGCACACAGATTTAAGCCCGGCCTAAGCCTCCAGCCGTATACCACTACTTAAGTTGCCTGCAGTCTATCAAATGTATATGTAAATGCCGTACGCTTGTTTTTTCAATGCGAGAAGTACAAAAACTATACCTTAATACATAACACATTATTATATAATCTATGTTTGCAACTTTCAGTGTTCTGCTGGGGAACATGTCTTCGTCATTTTATTCAGATGTTCACATTTGTAAAATTTAAATATTTTCTATTTTACTAAAATATAGTCTAAAATAAAATTTTCTATTGAATTTCTATTGGAATTGAATACCATTCTATTTATATCGTTTATTCAAATATACAGAAATATAAAAACTATTTTGTGTAAATTAAATCAAATTAAAATTTAAACAATTTAACTAGTTATTCATATTTCAAGTTGTTTTTTTGTAACAAAAATTTTAACAAAGTTATTTGTTTATTACAAGATTTGATTAAATTTTTATTGCTAATAAAATGCAATAGCAGTTGCTCAAAAAATTTCGCACAAAAAATAATTTTATTGCTTGAAATCATTTAAGATAATTTTAATTTCTGTTGAAAATATTCTAGATTTGAAAATTTATTATTCTCTATCCTGTAATCAATTCTCATTTCTTGAAATCTCAGTAACTAAGAAGCTCAATTAAAACTTTCTATAAAATAGTACCGCTGTTCATTTTTTTCAAAAGTCGGATTAATATATAACTTAAGCTATTTAAAATGGAGGCTAAAGTTTAACACCCTTATTCAAAAAAATATTTTACTTGAGCTTTAAAATTCATAGTAGTTACCAAGCACTTTAAGGCTAACATTGCTTTGTTAAGAAATTATATTCAAAAGACAACTTTAATTATTTTGTGATTTAATAATAAATTCAGATAACACCACCGTGTTCAACAACCATTTCACAGCTTATGATGTACAACATAGAATACAATTTTATTCGAGTATTCAAATAATTTTTTATTTTATTAAATACATTTTTATTATCTTAAAGTTAAGCAACCTATTTTAAAAAATATAAGTTTCTGACATGGAAGCAAAACAGATAAACATTTTTATGAAGTAAAAGTAAAAAAATATGATGAACATAGAAAAATTATCTCAATTTATTTTATTCGAACGAAATGAGTATTTGAATATCCAGCTTTTTTTGACTCGTTTTGTTTGAATGTACATCACTAAAACATTTTTGTACAATTGTATTTATTTGAATATTTTTTTATGGATTTTGCTATGTATTTCGAATCAGTTGGATAATTTAGTGATATTTTCCATCACATGACAGAAATAATAAATTTAAGATAAGAGCTAGCTTCATTTTCAGATGTAACATGAATCAATATGTGCCTATATGAACAAAAATATTTGAGGTACAAAATACACATTTTGGAAATATCAATTTAAAGTAGCCTTAACAAACGTAGGTGCCTGCTTTAGAATTTTGATATAATAATTTTTTTTGGAATACAACTTTACATAACATTGCTTTTCAAAGCTTCGTTAAGTTTTTTTGAATACGACCCTAAGACTTTTCAATTGCTTTTGTGAGAAATTAATTTTAACATGATTATCAGAAATTAGTTAAGAAGAATTGACTCAATCTAATTGTTGTTAGTTGTTGCAAGTTTCTTTGTCATTTTACTTTTTATTTTATACCAACTTTTTTTTGTTATTTATCAAAAGCCATTAACTGAAAAATGTTCAAAACCACAACCAAACAGCTGCAACTGGCGAATTCACACACCTTTTTAAGCAGACCGTAGCTACTTGTAATTAACTCATCTTTTGTTTTATGAATATGTTGTACAGGGTAGTTAAAAATAAATAGAAATTTTAGATTTTGATTAGATTTCCTATAAATCTACTGAATAAATAGATTTCATTTTGCATGGGATATCTTATAAAAAGCGGCAAGACTTAGCTCAAAATCTGGTAAGTACTAGATTTCCAGACAATGTAAATGCCCCATAAGTTTTTAAGACTGTTTAGTACTTAGTTTTGGAGTCCGTTTAACTTTTTTTTAAATTTTAAATGTTTAATGCGTATTTTGTAGTTTTAGGTGTGTAGTCACGAATAATTTGGAAAATATTAGTCTTCGCCCGCTTTTCCAAGTATCGTGGAAATAAAATAATACTAATCTTTCATACACGTATACCCGCCCACCTTTTTGATCTTGTGCTTGAAAGTCTTTTTCAGAACTTAAGGTGTTTGCATCAAGTTTCGTAAAAATTGGTAAGGATGACTAACGTGAAATAAAGTATTAGGTTTTCATGGGCGTAGTCCCACCCACCTTGAGGAGATGCAATACTGTGTCTTTTTTAGGGTTTAGAATGTGTATCTAGTTTCTTAAAAATCGGTCAAATAGAAGCACGTGAAATATAATAATAAAAATTAATGGCCGTTGCTCATTTTTCAACTCCAAAATTGTGTCATTTAAAGAACCTAAAGTGTTTGCTTAGTTTCGCTGTAATCGGATCAGCAAAACATCATAAAGTGAGAGAAAAATTAGTGTGCGTTTTCTTGTCCACTATTTTGACGATGGGACGAAATGGAAGCTGTACCCTCTCAGACAAAAGAAAATTTACAATCGGTCGAAAATTTCTAAATATAAATATAAAAATGCACACGAATTGATAACCTCCTCCTTTTTTTAAGACGGTCAATAAATAAATAAACGATTATATGTGTGACAAAAATAATGTCTCGTTGTATTATACTTCACTATAATTTTTACTTAATAGGTTTATCTAATGCAGTATTTTCCGGTGCAGACCTGAAAAAGTGCTTGGTAGCAGAGAACACTCAGCATTTTCCCCAGAAATCCAATTTAATTTTTATTTTGTTCTCTCAGTAAATTAATAAAAATACTTTTTGCTTAAACAAAAAATTAAAATTAGACTTCAGAGAAAAAACCTTTTTTAACTCCCGACTAAAAAAAGGGGTGTTATAAGTTTGTAGTGTGTGTCTGTGTGTCTGTGTATCTGTGTGTCTGTCCGTGCCCACGTACAGGCCAAAGGGCTGGACCGACTTACATTTAGTTTTTTCTGTTTGAAAGATGACTTGATCGAGAGGGTTCTTAGCTATGTTTGAAGAAAATCGGTCCAGCCGTTTAGAAGATATAACATCTTTTCTGAAAAAAGTCGGGGGTTTTTAAAATTTTTAATTTTTGTTATTTAAACAAGCTTCTGTTATTTGTTAATAACATTGACTAAAAAGTTAAAAATACAAAAAAAAAAATATCCACCGTTATTAGATCAGCTCTTTGTCAATAAATATTAATAATAGTAATAATTGCCTGCAAAATTTCAGCTCAATCGGAAACCGGAAAGTGGATCAAATTTAACTTTCAAGATTTGATTATAGCCAGACAACGAGACAGGTGAAACTAAATGAAAGTTTGTAAAAAACAATATGAGCTTGACTAAGAAATTTTTGATTACTCCGACCAACAAAAACAGAATTATGTTATTTTCTGTGTAAGTACATACAGTAAAAAGCAAAAGCATAGTTAAAATTGCAAAAATAAAAACACACTTAAATATTTCTAATTCAATATATTAGCATTACCTCATAAAAAAACTGGCCAGAACACTTCAGTTTATTTTCCTTCTATTTATATTTATTACGAGGAGAATTGTTTATGAGCACTTGTCTGTTTTTCTAAACCATTGTACAATAATAAACATTAAGTAAGCCCATCATAAATAATAATGATATTATTTACCAAAGCATATTTTAATATGAATTGATTCTTAAGGAAACTTCATATTAAATTTACTCTGTATATGCTTTATATGTATGTCAAGACGAATAAATTATAAGATACATTGATTGTTTTTAGTTTTCTTTCAAGAGGCCATAAAACAAAATGAAAAAACTCAATTTATTTTAATCATCAAAGTTTACAAAACAAAATATATCATCCGTAAATAATAAACCCTAACCTATAACAATTTAGCCAATAAATTAGGCCAATACTTTTGTAATAAACATTCAAATAGAGGTTTATTGCCACATATACTGTATCATACTGATAAGCACATAAATACATACAGACATGTTTATGAGTAGACAATATAAAACTCATTCACAAATGGGCAATTCCTGGTTGATGGTCGCGATATTTGTACACCTTAAGTGTAACCAAAAACAAAACCTGAATGGAAATATTGGGTATTTGTTTATCAACAGTATTTTAAAGCAAGGAAGAGTTCGAAATTTAAGAAAGAAAAGAGAAAATATGTGTTTTAGGACACCCGGTTAGAGCTATGCTGTTTACATATGTATACAAAACGAATTTTATGTGTTATATAACAATAGAATAAAATTATATTATATGATGATGTCAAATTGGTCGTTAATATTTTAAAACGTTTTCATTTAGTTCCCATTATTTAACTGTACTGTTTGTGCTCATTTATGAAAAAAAAACAAAATTGACCAATTGACCCCTGCACAAGCCCACTTACAAGAACTTTTAAGAAATTAATGGTTATTCAAAAGTTTTACTACAGCGAAATCTTCTAAAAAAAACTCTAAACAACAGTGTTTGAAAGAAGTTTGTTTCAGTTATTGCAGGTATAGGAGTAAAGACGAAAATACTTTGTGACGGACGAATTTGTGATGCTTTCTTCTTCATACGCGTATACAAACGTCATGCATGTACATACGCACACACGTTGTGTATATGATCTTTTATTTTTCTCCGCACATAAAAACGCACACATGCATTGACCTTAGTTGCGCTTGATTTAAAAAACCAAAATTAAAAACATAATAGCTTGCCATTTACATCTTAAACGTACAATATGAAAAACAACAAACACATGCGCATCAACACTACTTCTTTTGAGTGTTTGTTACGAACAAGAAGTCTTCGCGACAACGCTACTAAGGCCTCATATACTCAAAAGTCAATACATCCTTCGTGCTTCCATCGTACTTGCTACAACAATACATTTAGAAAACAAAAACAAGAAATATTTACATTTTAAGACTATTAACGCAGCCGTCTATTGAGCAATCGTTCGCATTGCTTTTATTTCACTCACTTCAAAAAACGAAACCAAACAATATCAAGCATTTTTTTGTTTGCTACAATTTTTCTTTAATCTAGTACAAAACCTTCGTAGTTGTTGTCGAAATACGACACTCGTAATTAAGTCCAATAAATGCCGTATTAAAAAAAATAATTTTGGTTTTCGAAAGGTTTACAAAACAAATATTGTATGGGTATTTGTTTTTTAAACGTTTTGCATACCAAAATTATTTTTCTCTAAATAAGACCTTAAATCTATAACTGTAATAATGTCTATTAGTTTCGTTACAAACATCACGTTTAGATGCTGTATCTGCAATAAAGAGCAAAGCTCTGACATAAGCCGACAAAAATTAAAGTTCTATTTGTAAAATATACAAAATTCAGCGAAATTTGTGAATTTTGTATGTATAGGGTGTTTTTTTAAGAGGTATAGAACTTTGAATTGAAATAAAACACAAGAAAATCGTTTTAATGTCCATCAATTTGGCTTTATTGGAAGGATAATTTTATGCCATTAATGTTTAAATATGATTTCGGGCATGTGGCCGCCGCGGCTGGCTCGAATAAAGCCAATTCTACAGGTCCAATTTTCAACCACTTTTTCGAGCATATGGGGCCGTATGTTGGCAATAACGCCACGAATGTTGGCTTCCAAGTCCCTAACGTTTCTGGTTTGTTGGCGTAGACGAGCGACTTCACATATCCCCAAAGAAAATAATCCAATGGTGTCAAATCACACGATCTTGGTGGCCAATTGACAGGTCCATTCCGCGAAATTATGCACTCCTCGAATGCTTCCTTCAATAAATCGATTGTGACGTGCGCTGTGTGGCATGTAGCGCCGTCTTGTTGGAACCACAACTCATCCACATTCATGCCATCCAATTCGGGAACAAAATAGTCGGTTAGTCGGCTGCAATTGCTGTGCACGGTGGCGAATCGATTCATTCGGGTCCTCTTCAACACTTTGCTCTACAGCGGCAATTGTTTCTTCGGTGCGCACTGTTCGACGTCTCTGCGGATGCGTATTATCACATAGAGTAAACGTAGTGCGAAAACGATCCATGGTTAACCGAATTAATTGCTCTGATGGACGATTATGTCGACCATAAAATGGACGGAGCTTGCGGTAAACTTCGCGAACTGAACCATTATTTTCGAAATAAATTTGCATGATTTGCAAGCGTTGTTCTTTTGTCAACCTGTTCATGATGAAATGGCAAACCAAACTAAATATTAATCACTTGACAGCTGACAAAATGGCCGCCAGTTAAAAAAGTGATGTCAACTTAAAGTTCTATACCTCAATAAAAAACACCCTTTACATATGCAATAAGATTTTTTTTTAAATGGGTAAAACACACATACGGTTGTGAAAAGATGGATGCGACAATTCTCTCAAGAGAACAACACACACTAATTTTGGTAATAAAAATTATTGCAGTTTAATCTAAAAAAAATTAAACAAGACTGTTGACTGTTATCAATTAATAGCGATTTTGGGAAACGTAAGGGACATTAAGATATAAATGAAAAGAAATTCAAAAAACTTCACTCTCCTTTTTTTTGGGTACTGTGAAATAAGGCCCAAGGAAAGAACGCCCAAATAAGAAAATTAAATAAGGCCAAGTAAAACTAAGTAATTTTTAACTGGGCCTTATTTCATTAATTTTGGGATTTATTTCGTTATGAATTTGGCTGGGGTTTATTTAGGGCCTAATTTTGTAAAACGCAACGCTTAACATTGACAAATTTTTGATGTATTTTGTTTTTGTAATAAAACTTTTTTCAATATAAAATTTGTCAACGCTTGGCGTTGAGTTTTACAAAATTAGGCCCTTTATTTTTTTTCGTTATTATTTCAGTGTGTTTTTTTATTGGGCTTTATTTAATTTTAATTGGCGCTTTATTTCGTTTATTATTTGGGCGTTAATTCCTGAGACTTTATTTCATAGCGCTCTGCTCTTGTAATAATGCGTCGGGTAATTGTTAGTATAAAGTTTGTAAATTAGCCGAAAATTCTCAAAAGTCCTATTAAAAAATTTTATTACATTTGTATATTTCAGTCAACAAATAAGAAACATTAAAAATACTTTTACATTAATTGAAATTTACTTACTGGTGGTTAGGCTTTATCTTTACTAATTCATTGGTGATTTGTCAAACCATCAGTAGACTTCAACCACATACACAGAGAAAAATCTGCCTCATAGAATCAATAAGATTTTCTCTATGAAACGTTTTTAGGCTAAGGGGTATGTATCCCAGCAGAAAGAAGCGAAGATTTTTTTAAAGAGATTCCTTATTGTTTTTACCTGGTAAATCTTATTAATTTTATCAAGAAGAAAACCACATAAAATCAAGAAGAAATCTTATTATTCCCAACTGTTTTTGCTCAATTTCCGTTATTTTTGGCACCAAAAAAACAATTCATAGAGAAAAACTTCTTGATTCTATTAGGTTTTCTTATAAATTGTAAACTATATGGATTTCTTATTGATTTTATTAGGTTGCCTTATTGATTTTTTTAAAAAGGTTTTCTTCTTGATTTTATTAGGTTCCTATATGATTATGTGTAAAGCATCTTATTGATTTTTTAATAAGGAAATCTTCTTGATTTTATGAGGTGTCTTGTTTTTTCATATCTATAAATAGACACAGACAATTTTTTTCATGATCTTTTTCGTTTTTGTACAAGGATGTTTGCAAAATTATTTCAATGGATATTTAGACTGCTTGTTAGCATATTGGTTAGAGTGTTTGTCTATCAGTCAAAAGTTTGCTGGTTCAATACTTGTCTACTTTCAAAGTATATGGTATAGAATTTAAATGAAAATATATAAGTAAAGCACAAAGAATAAAGAAAGACATAATTTTTTTTTATTTTATGAGGTCTCCTCATAAAATCAAGAAGAAAACCTTATGAAAAAAATCAATAAGATAACCTCATAAAAACAACAAGATTTCTTCTGGATTTTTTCAAAAAGGTTTTCTCTATGAAATTAATAAGATTTCCTTATTGAAAAAAAACCATAGAGATTTCTTAATAATTTTGTTCTGTTTTATGAGGTAATTATTAGGCACTGTTTTCTCTGTGTATTAAAATAAACTTATGCTAATATATCAAATAATAAATTTGTTGAATGCTTTAAGATTTCAAAATTACAGGGTCGTATTTAAAAAAACTTAACAACGCTTTGAAAAGCAATGTTAAGTAAATTTCTATTCAAAAAAAATTATTATATCAAAATTCTAAAGTTGATATTTCCAAAATGTGTGTTTTGTACCTCAAATGCTTTTGTTAATATAGCACATATTGATTCATGTTAGATCTGAAAATGAAGCTAGAAGTGCTAGATCTTATCTTAAATTTATTATTTCTGTCATGTGATGGCAAATATCACTAAATTATCCAACTGATTCGAAATACATAGCAAAATCCATAAAAAAATATTCAAATAAATACAATTATACAAAAATGTTTTAGTGATGTACATTCAAACAAAACGAATCGAAAAAAGCTGAATATTCAAATACTCATTTCGTTCGAATAAAATAAATTGAGATAATTTTTCTTTGTTCATCATATTTTTTTACTTTTACTTCATAAAAATGTTTATCTGTTTTGCTTAAATGTTAGAAGTTTATATTTTATAAATTAAGTTGCTTAACTTCAAGATAATAAAAATGTATTTAAAAAAATAAAAACTAAGTTGAATACTCGAATGAAATTGTATTCGATGTTGTACATCATAAGCTGTGAAATGGTTGTTGAACAAGGTGGTGTTACCAGTATTTATTAGTAAATCACAAAATAATTAAAGTTGTCTTTTGAATACAATTTCTTAACAAAGCAATGTTAGCCTTAAATTGCTTGGTAGCTACTATGAACTTTAAAGCTCAAGTAAAATATTTTTTTGAATAAGGCTGACAGACTTTTCGTTTTATTATATAAAAAATAATAAGTTGTTGACTCGTGTTTGACAATTTTCTGGAATTGCCCAAATGTTTGCTTCAGGTTCGGTGTGAGTTTTTGCATCTTAATTTCAATAGGTATATAAAATGTTTCTGCTTGACTGTTTTTAATGCGTTTTCTTTAGTTTCGATAAATTGCCTTTTATGTTTCTAACACATTAGATTCACAAATCTTAGCAAGAACGTTTACATACATAAGCATACTCTCACACACGCACACAGTGGCAAGCAAATAAATGCATAAAAGTCAATTATGTATTAGATAAACAATTTCCATAGCACATTTACTCACATTCTAATTATGAGTAACTTGTCATCTTCAACTTTAGTTAGAAAAGCTGACCAAAAAAAGTTTCTTTTGGTTTAAGACGAGGGCGGAGCGAAAGAAGGTCCTAGGAAATAAGGCCCCAAAGTGCAAAATGAAAAATTACTCCAAACTTAGGGTTATTTTGCATTATGAAATAAAACCTCAAAATTTTTTTATGAAATAAGACCCCAAAAAAAATGAAAATTTGCCCCAAACCTCAAATGAAATATGACCCCAAATATACGAAAAATATTTCATTATGAAAATGCACTCCAATAGAATAAATGATATTATACCCCAAAAGTAGATTTTATTTCAAAGTGAAAAGAACAACATAACTAAAGACCTTAGCATAGGCGTACAATGGGCATTCCGGAGTAGGAGCAATGACCCCTCTCCCAAAGAATTGCTTCGTCATCCTAGAATTATTAAGAATTACCTGTAACTATCGATTTTAATATTACTCATGAAAATCACGAGTAGTAATGCCCCCGAAAAAAGAATTTGCTACGGCAATAGACCTTATATAAGTAACCAGGAAGGCTCAAAAATTTAATTTTTTTCCTATGCGTTCATTATTTTGGTAAAACTATAAATTTTCCAGTACTCTATCCAGGTTTAAGTAACTTTAATGTGCAATATTTATTTATTTAATAAAAAATATAGACTTGAAATTCAAGATCAATATAAATGCTTACACAAATTCAGAAATTAATTTTTCACTAAATTTTTTCGAACGTAAATAATATATATCCATTAAATCTTCCCACACTACATCTACTACATCATAAGGGCAAAAAGCTTCGTCGAAATTTGATACAACTTTTATCTTGCATAAGCTGCAGATTTTCAACATGAAAACATTTGCGATTTGATCCCTGAAAATTTTTTCTCATTCTTTGCTATCTACTTTTGTTGATTTTTCATTACCGTCAACCTCTGAGTTTTCTATTACTTCGAAAAACAGCTACAGCTGATATCATGTCGTTACATACTACGAAACTTAAATTCACCATTCTTCCACGCTTATTCAATTATAATGAAATATATTTTGTATTTCTGTGTGGATATAATTGTATTTGCATTTTTATTTCAAGTAAAACTTGGAATGTTAACGATAGAAAAATTAAAGGAAAGGTATTTTAAAAATCGCACGATTTTTTTCATTTATTTTTTTAGTGTGTTTTTCGCTGTGTTAGACAGCTCATGGTATTAGCTGATAATACAATTTTATACTCAACATATTACTTCTCAACATATTACTTACTGTTGGCAATATACAGAAACATTTACCCTAATACTAAAAAAAAATAAATAATAACGTGTGCTTGAAGTATACAATAAAACAAAATTTTCATAACAAAACTAACTTTTTTTCTTTATATATGTGCATATTCAAACTAATATAAAACTATTCTCTGCTCTCGACTTATGAACTTATATTCACCACTCTATGGTGAACGTTTTCATCATCATTTAAATCAAAAGCTCTTAGCAATGGAATTTTTGTTTATATCTTGCCTAGTCCTACTACTTTTAAGAGCATTGTCCTTGAACAATCTACCAGAGTATTTCCTAAGCTTATATTTTCGGTGTGTCGAATTTTGCAGCCTTTATTTTTTTTGGTGAATCATACAAGATGTTGTTCAATGTTCAGTTTTGTAGCTAATGCAGCTCGTTATATTGAAAACTAATTTCGTAACATATTAATTGAGTGGCACTGTTTTCATCTGAAGCTACACAAATTTAATTTGTTTATGGTAAAAAAAAACATAAGCAAATTTCTCTTTCATATTATTGTTTAAATAAAACACACTTGCATTTGTGCATATCAAGAAAACTTGAAACAATATATGGAAAATAAGGTCAAAACCTTAAAATTGTGATATTATTTGTGTTTATGTATTTATCTTGTGTTAAATGTTTTGTAAAATGAGAAATTTGTGTGAAGACAATAAAGAAATGTTAAATTGAAAGAAGAATAAAATGTTAAAGCATAATGAATTTAATTTAATTTCTTGAACAACAACACCAGGATATACATATCTATATATGTACATATGTATATATGTATGTAATACATTATGTTGACACAATTTAATGTGCGTAGACTGGCATTATAATTTATAAAACGTAAATATTTATGTTTGTAAAAACATTTTTATTTCGAATGAGTGCACAACTTACAAACGTAGTACATACATACATGCATACGAATATTTACCCAAAGTAATCACATACAGATATTTTTATTTAACAAAACTGTCATCACATTTCAGAAGATTATTTGCTGTCATAAAATATTTATTGACCTTTACATATAAAATTCTAACGGGTAATTAACCATCATAAGAAAGACATGGGCGACAGGAAATTGATGCATTACTGTTTATCTTAAAACTACATTAAACTGGAATTAATGAGAATGGATGTGGAAGTTATCATCATGATAGTCTTTCTACTCACTTATAAATAGTTTGGGGACAGTGGAGACATAAATCACGGTTCGTTATGATCTACGAGAATATTTGCCATAAAATTCTGCTACTTCATTGCAAAAATTTCGCATTTTTTCATGAAATTTCATGTATTTTGTTGCACGCAACTTTTTCTATTTGCTAATAGCAGCGCTATAAAAGTGAATGTTATATAGAAAATGACGTATAATGAATCTCTGATGCATTTTTGGCAACTTTTTTGATATGAGCTGCCTCTCCAGGCCTCCTATTGAATAAATAAAAAATTTTCATGCAACTAAATTCATGAAAAAAATGCTTAATGTAAAAACTTGCTCCAGAAGCACTGCTAATTTTCGATCTCAGGTTTTATTGTACAGTGCCAAGAAGAACAGAATGTATTCGTTCAACTTGTATGTACAGCCAAGTTAAAAGTTTTACACATATTTCAATAGTTTATAAAAATTAAGTTACTGTTGCTACACTCAAAACAAATGAAATAAAACTTTGGAAATTTTTCTAAATTTGAATAAAAAAGTTGACGTATGGCGCCAAAGCTGTTTTTTATTTGAGTGAAGTTTTTCTAAAATTAAGCTAAATTTTCCCATAAAATTTTAAGCTTTGCAAAAAATCTTTTTCATCTTTGATCACATATTGAGTAAATTTTCCAAAGTTTTTTATATCTTTAATTCTGGTACTTATTTTTATTTTTTATTAAATTCTATACCATATGGTATGTTTTTTTATTATATCTTCATATTATATTCTTAACTAATTTAACATACATACACAGTAATTCCTTGAGAACTAACATCCTTCTGACTGATAGGCAAGCACTCTAACCAGTTGCCTAACAGGCAGCCTGAATAATCATTGAAATTTTTTAATTCTAAAATGTTAATTTATTTACAATAAATATATTTTAACCTCAAATATTCCTCGGAATTATGAAAAAATTACTTAGATTTTTTGCTTAGGGCAAATAAAAAAAAAATTCTATAATTTAAAGAAAATGGTATATATTTTTCTAAGATTTAAAATACCTTTTTATTTCATTCAAGTAAGTCAAATTTGATAAACTAATCAGGAGTAAGTCATTTCCTAAAATTAATTTTTTTTATTTAAAACAAGATTGAGTAGTTCTTAGGATACAATTTTCCTAAACTTTGAAAAAATTTTTTAATTTTTGGTAAATATTCCCTTTAAGCCAGTAAACTTGTCCTTGCATATGATAATTTTTGTGTGTATTTTTCTTTAGTCTATTACAGAAACGCCACGATTTCTAACTCAAACAAACAGGGGGTTAGACTTAGAAAAAATTACATAAACTTAGAATTTTTTTTACTTAAATTTAGATTTTTTGTACTTAATAGTAATATTTGTCTTTATTTTTTTTTGAGTGTACAGTATTGCTGAAATATCTTCGCAGTATATTTGTTTTAATTTTACTATATTTTATACTATTTTGGTTTTCAAATTGCGTGCAAAATTGTGAGCGTTTTGAAAGTATTTAAATTTTTTTAAGATATGTCAAAAGAAAATTTTATAGAGGGCTCTTACAATAGACCATTTATCAGATAAAACTTTGTTGTATAATTTGTTTGTTTGTTGTATAAATTGTTAGTTTTGAGTAGAAAATTATCAATGTTAATATAATGTATCGTATAAAAATAAGCTGTGTGATGATAGTAATAAAAATAATAAATATCGCGTAATTCACAAACATCTTACACAGAAAAAACTGAATTTCGTTTTCAGTAACCAAATTCATTGATTCAGTAAATTTTATGTGGGAATGTGGACCTACAAAGAAATTTGTAGATTCTGATAACAATTTTGTAAAAATTTAACTGAAAAAAAAATTTATTTTTAGTTAACTTATTATGGCATTAGAGAAAAAAGTTAACTGAAACTCTAACTATTTTCAGTCAAATTTATTAATAGGAACAGAAAAACATTTTTGCAGATTTTTTTGTATTATTCAGCAAATTTTTTTTTTATAACTTAAAAACACATTCACTTAAATTTTTCGTATTATCAGAAAATAAATTGATTGAATCAATAACAATTCTTATTTTTTTTTTAAATAACTGAATCAAATGAAAGGTTCAACTATTTTTTTTTTTAATTTCAAAAATTGGCTTGTTTTTATGGTTAAGCATTTCGTACGCGCTCGTCAGTAGACTTCAACCCAAAAAATTTTTGTATTTTGCTAACAAACTTCGTATGTTTATAGTAAGACTCTTAATACTATATTGAGAATCACAATATGCAAACATAAGAAGTTTGAAAACCGCAAACAAAAATCTTAAAAAAAATAAAATGTTTATTATATCTATAAAATAATTTGTAAAAAAAAATTTAAAAAAATCATCAACCTTTTTTACAGTATATAAAAATAAATTTAACTAAAAATAACAAATTTGAATATAAAATTTTTTTTTACAAATTTTACTTTATATAGATAATTTTCATTCTATACAGTTTTTTTTTACATAAAATAAAATTGGAACAAATAATGCACTGGAACAGTAAAAAATATTTACTGAAACTAAATTATATATCAAAACACACCTTTGTTTGAAAATTTTTTGGGAATAATTTTTTCTGTGTAGATCACAAATATTTTCTATTAATTAAAATTAAAGTAATTACTTACTTGCTTAAATTATCAATTTAATTTAATAATATAATAAATTAAATTTTTTTTCTTACTTACCTAAAAAAATCGAAAATAAAGTTTGCAATAGCTGAACTTCGCTGTTAATGTTTATTTTCAAAATTAAAAAATTAGCCTTTTCGCGGACAATGACGTGTATAGCCGTTATAACAAAGGTTTCTGGTGGGACATGACGTTCATACACGTCATAAACATTTTTGCTGCTAAGACTTTTTAATATTGAAGCTTTTCAACAATGAATCAGTAACTGCGTTTGATGCATTGCTTTTGCATACAATGAATGTTTATAAACAAAGTTTCAGTCATGATATCATATCAAATGTTGACCTGTTGCTAAGTTTCAAAATATAACATCTTATTGTTTCCAAGAAACACATGACGTATATACACGTCAAGTTTATATAGAAATTAGTGACGGCAATTGACGTTATGGTCTCTAACGTCATCGCTGAGGTACAAAGAGCATCATGACGGAAATAAACGTCAAAAATATTATACCCTTTTTATACTTTAGATAGATTATATTTTTAATTTTGAGCAGTTTGGTGTTTTCGAAATTTCGCTATCTAGAAAAATGACGTAGATATAGCAAAATGTCCACGGGAAACCCTTCGTTAAAAGGGGTGTCCACGAAAGCGTTAGTAAGACATTTAAAAGTTATGTAAATTCGTTAATATTATCTAAAAAATTAGCAGAACTAAAGTTTGCAATAGCGAAGCTCTATCGTATTTCTTTAAAAAATTAAGCAATAAAACTAATATTTTTTTCAAATTAAGCAGCTCCAAAAAGTACAGACTGACTATTAAATAATTTTGTCAGCCAGTTTCAGGATCCATCCCACTGTAGGTCGTTTTGACATAAAATGTTTTTAATAAAAGTTTTTTGTCAGTATATTAAAACTAAAAGAAAAAAATTATCCATTCCCAGAGGCGTTAACGGGTTAAAATTAGAGTTTGCATGGGAGTTTTTGGGAATTTAATATTTACGTTTTTGGAATATATATTGTTTTTTTAGATTGCTGTCCGTTGTTTTATTGCTTAAAAATACAACTCTAAGCTATTCATTGGGAAATCTTTTTTCAGTAAACAATAATTTAATTAGCAATGGTAAAGAATACAAAATTTTGAGTATTAAGCAACGTTATAGAATTTTTAGTTTACTGTAGATAAACGTGTAGCAGTCTAAGCAATCATTAGTGTGGAATTATTTTTCTACATTTACATTTGCGACGGTGCACAATAGAAGCAGATGTAATAGAGGTTTCCGAGGTAAATCCAACAACTTCAAGCGTCACAAAATATTCTCAACCTAAAAAGTGTTTAGAGGAAATAGTATCTAGTATGGCTTTTTAAATATTGTGGTTTTTGAAATGAACGAATAACGTTGTTTCGTTTTGCCTTTAAATATTGTATGTTTTTTCATAAAACTATATTTTTTATTGAGGTATATATATAATAAAATTAAATCTATATATTTTGAAAATTCCCAGAAATTCCCGGAAGTGAGATATTTCACTTCTCGATTCCTGGGAATTGGAAAAGACGAGGAAATTAGAAACCCTAGTTAAAATGCTCTTTGTTGAATAGGTCTAAGATAAAATTTGAAGAGAGCTACAAATCAAAGCCGTCTTTGAAGAAGATAATAATTTAAACTTTCAGAACGCTGACACATTTATATAAATCTTTTGGTCTCTTCTGCCAGGATCAGTTGACAGCGATGCCATCTTGGTACTCCTGGCACTATTTTTAGTGCTTTTTAATTAATTAATATAAACATTAATATAAATATTAATTAAAAATAAAATTTTTTCTAAGCAATCACTTAATTGAATAAAATTCAACAGTAATTTTTTCTGTGCTTGATTATCTAGTTATTTTAGCGGCTCTAAATACTTTATGTTTAAGTTATATCTGTTTTATTTCAACAAGATGTTTTTGGCAATTTATTTAGAGCAATTAAAGTTTTGGTTTTTATATTGCCAATAAGATTGTTATTTTATTGCAATAATTTTACTTTATGTTGTCAAGATAAATAAAATATACGGGGGAATTGTTTATTCAATAGGAAACTAATTGTTTTATTTACAGCCACATTGGAAATTATATGATATACAATTTTTGTTTAGCTAATTACCCTCATATAAAAAACGTGTAATTGATTTCACAAAGTAAAGTTCCAAACTGAATTAATTTTTCCCTTCTAATGAAATGTTTAATTTAAGTGCGAGTAAATAAATATGTTAGAATATGCAATTTTAGATGTTATTCAAAATAGTAAATTAATTTGCAGATGTAACCCTTCTTGTATACTAAATGCTAAAAGTCAATCAGATTATTTGTATATATGAAGATACATGTATATATGTACACATAGTATGTGTGTTTGCGCAATAATAATATTATGCACGACAAACTATTTATGAACAGCAAAAATATATTAGAAAACCTCACAACTTCAAATGCAATACACTTATAATAAATTTTATTTTATTTAGATTTTAGCTTTTTGTAAAATAAAAATTTAATATTTTAGAACAATTAACTAGTGATCTTTTTAATTTAAAAAGTAGTTCCACAGAAAAATTTAAACCTCATGATAATGAATGCACACCAATATTTTTTTTTATATTTAGTTGTACTTAAGTTTGGGAAACAATTAATTTATTTATGCGGAAAAAAATGTAAATTATTTTTCATAAATAAATATTGAAATTGATTATTGAGGAGTGTATTTATATTACTATATTATATATTATTACATTTATTATCTGCATTAAAAAACATTTCTTAAAACCACTTTCATTTATATAAATGAGAAATCCAAACTAATCGACAACTATACATTGCCCTTGTATGAAGAGAATGATGTCAATAAAGTATTTTTGAATGGCTGGTGACAATTTAATGATTGTTTTCTTAACTAAAGTTCCAAATGTAGCAAATTCCGTCCAACATCGGTCTTAATAAAAAAGACATGGTGTTATTAGGACATTTTCTACTATAACAAACATTTGCGAGTTATTTGTTCTGAAGACAACGCAATTTTGCTCTCCTTGTTTGCTTTTAAAATAAAGTACAGTTTGTGCTCACGAACGCAAATAAAACATAACCAAATGGGCCAATCGTTCTAAAACACAGTCATGTACACACCTTTACCCTTATATTATTTATGGATTAGTGATAATATGAAATAGAGTAAAATGTATGCTGTGTCGAATGCTTATGAAAAATTGAGTTGTTTTCTTCCACACGTGTGTTCAAGTACGAGTAAATAAGAGCATAACGAAGTGCCTTCTGGTGGCCTTTTGGTTGCTTCTGTCCTAAACCAAACATTTCATATTGTTTATTTCGTACCCTTTATTCATATTACTCATACGATCTGAATATCGAAAAAAGTATGCAACTAATGCTGTAATTGTTAGGACGCATGAGCGATATTGTAACTAAATGTATTAAATATCGCTCATACGCTACACCTTACGAAAAATTTATTTTATCATCCTAGAGCACGTACGGAGTTCTTACGGAATTTCACGTTTGTACATTTACAAGGAAAAATAATCGTATAGTCTTTTGTGTTGAATTAACATGCCTATTCACAGAAAGTATTGTGACTAAAAAATAGTCATAACTTTAACATTGTGACTAAAGACTAAAATTTCAGATTCTCAAAACAAAATTCTATCAACATACATTTTTAAAATAAAGACTAGGAATGTAGACAATCATAGGAATTATGACAGGCATTTTAAACTAAAATAATTAATATAAAATATTAAAAAAGAGAAAATAATGTAGAAATGGCGCAAGGGATATATATAATATGTAGATTTATGCTAATAGCCCATTTTGGGAGTGATTTACAATTTCCACAAACAATCGAAGAACAAGCTGAGCTCCTAGATTTTACCCTCATATTTATATTTTTTCCCGCGACTTTGTTCGCACTTAGAAAGAAACTGAATAGGCTTTAAATTGTATTTAGGCCAATCTCATCTAAAGCAGACGAAATACCAACATATGCATATTTTTTATTTTTTATTTAACTTCATTTATTATTCAAATGGCATAATTTTTAAAGTCATAATTTTGATTAACATAGAATGTTAACTATAAAATTTAGATTTTTGTGACTATGTTACGAGAACACAAAACTAGGACCGAGTCACAAGAGTAAATATAGAACTCTGTCATAACAAAAGTTGTGACTGACTTGAGACTTTTTCTGTGAATAGGCCTGTAAGTTTACATATATACAAATTCTTTTATTTTTTAGTATACAATATGCAATAACAACAAAAATTAATTACAATTTTTAAGCAAATTGAAATAAGATATGTCAAGAATTCCGTGGCCCAGCAATGGTATGAACATTAATTTTTATATCAGTTGCTTGAAAAAAGTCGCCGCTTACATTTATAACATCCCTAAGATAGGCAATAAATTTAAAAAATTCAGTGTAGTTTTCTTTTGAAAGTCCGTTCTAGCAAACGGAAATTTCTTTATGAAATTTATCAAGTAAGTTTTTTGTAGTTCTTACTAAAACCAGAAATCTCATAATAACTTCGTATGACCTTTAAACAGTGAAGCCAGTAGCCAGTGGAAAATATTCTAGAAAGACAACAGAAACAAAAAATTAACTTTTAGTAATGTACTTGATCCACAATTTAAAAACTTTTGAAATATTTTTTTATATGAGCGTGATAACATATTTTTAAATTGAATGGTAATGTGGAAAATATGAGTGCCCACCTTATTTGTATTTTTGGTATTTAATTATGTGTTTTTGCATACAAGCAAAAGTAGATTAGATGCTTGCATTTCGTATCAAAAAAAGAAGGCTGTTCTAGAAGACATTTTAAAAATAAAATTAACTGTAAATTTACAAAGTCCCAGTCAAGACTTGCAAATTTTTTTTCCAGCAGTTCTTGAGTTTATAGGTGAGAGAATTGAGAAGAGTGGGGCAATTTTCTTTTGTTTTGAAATTCACACTTTATAATTTAAATTGTATTTGAAGTTTTATTTTATTTTCTTTCTTAAATGGTACTTTTTATTGCAAATTTCAAAATGCAAATGCAATATCTGAAAGAAATTAAAAAAAGTGTATGTATGTCTAAAACTTTTAACTGGTTCTTGTCACTTGTCTGATAGTCGTCACCATAATTTTGTTTATTTGATTAATCTTTACCCCTGACCTTTAGGGCCCTGGAACAAGTGGTCAGGAATGTAGCTGAACGTGAGACAGTAACCTTATATATCTACAGCTAGGCAGCGTTAAAAGCCTGGAAGAGACACAATGTCAAATCGAAACTTATAAGTGACTGAAAGAGAGCCCTCAACTTGCTTATGGACAAATGAAGTGTCAGACTATGTTGGTTTCCTGGCCACATCTGTTTTGAGGGATAAGAAGTTGCTGATGAGCTGGCAATAATAGGGTCGGCATTAGATGAGGGAATGTGTGACAGATCGCGAACTCAGTAATTGTGTTGAGAATAGGACCAACAATTCATAGCGAAGTAGGGAGGATTGTAGAGTCTTGAGGGCTATTTGACCAAAACTTGACTCACAAAGATTGAAACTGCTACTGGATATGAATAGAAAGGCAGAAAGCATTCAACACATTATCTCCCACTGCCCAAAGCAGGAACATCATAGGCTAAGACGACTGAGCAGACGTTTCCATGAGAGCATTAGTGATACCAGGAAGTGTAAACTGGAGGATATTAGGGCTTCAGCATGGCGATTCAATGGCTCAATGACGGATAATAGGGCACTTCTGGGTACAAATGGGGTATAAATATTATTATTAAAGGGCAATAGAAGGGAATCACAATGGACCCACCACCACCACTACCACCACTCTTCCTAACTTAACCTAACCTACTCCTGATCTTGGTATATATAATGGCTCGATTATGGATGGCAACCGAAATTTCGTTGCGTTGCTAGTTGCCGAAATGGTATTACAGACCACAAATTTGTAGTTGCTACATAGTTTAAAGGCAAAAAAAAAAAAAAAAAAAAAAAAAAAAAAATGGAAAAATTAAACAGTAATTGCAATATTATTTTTATTTTTGAATTTCTTCTCTGCATATTTAAAAAAAATATGTTTTGCAGATAAGAAAAGAGATTGTTCAAACTTATTTTAGGCAACAACATTTACTCACAGTAGAGGCGGTAATTCTAAATAGTCGTCTAATAGATTCAACTTTTGTACTTCCTTCTCTTCACCAATAATTAATTCCACTTAACTAATAATTTTTGTGATCAGTGATGTTTTTCAACACTTTTACTCAATAATTTTCTTTTTAGCACTAGTATTTATTCTTATATTTTAAATATGTGTTTATTTTTTTTCAGTTGCCAATCTGCCGTAATTGTATTTTCGATAACTTTTAGGCAACTGGAGGAAGTTGCCATACATAATACAAATTTTAGGTTCAGTTGCTAGTTAACTCGGCAACTGAAGTTCGGTTGCCATTCATAATCGAGCCATAATACTGTGCAATCGGATGCCCCATTTAATCTTTCAGTTCGAGCTTTATATTTTCTCTTTTATTGCTTTCGGCAATAAACAAGTTAATTTTAATCGGGGGAATTCTATTAGGTTCAGAACATTTGCGTTATAATTATATAATGTTAGTAGATGTGGTAATTTTCACTGTAAATAACTCGCAAAAATTTAACATTTACTTGAATAATTATATTTAAATTCTACTGTTTTTTTTTTTTTTTTTTTGAAAAATTTTATTTTTAAATTTCTAGCGCATTTTTGTCATTCGGTTTACGTGTTGCAAAATTATTTATTTTCATTGCAGGAAGTTTGTTTCTTTGATAAATATTCTTTGAATTCGATGTCATGTTCATCATTTTAAGTAAATTTGATTTTTTTATGTCCTTTTGAACAAGTTCAAAGCAAATTTGAGTTGGGAAAATATACAAAGATGAATATACATATATCTTTGGACTTCTGAAAAAAGCACATATGTCTATTTTTCAAATTTTTTAGGAGAGCGAAAATACTCCTAAAATGCTGAACAAAGTTTTTGGGGTACACATTTAAGGAAAAGTAAAAAGTTTGTAATATAATTTTTTTTTTGTATAATTTTGGATTTATTCAAATATTTTCTCAAATGATTTATTATAAGAAGAAGAAAAAATAACCCATGAAATAAGTGGTTTATTCAAAGGACCTGTTAGAAATAAATTCAACTCTTCACTAAATTATATAGCTTTAAAATTTTATAAAAGCACTTATTTCAGTATAAGATGTGTTGTCGCAATGAACATCCAATGCATAATGATACGCAAAATCAACTTACTTCGATATAAATACTCCATTTTCACAACTTAGCTTTTGATGAAGAAACTTATTTCGAAATATGTTGTTTTGTGAAAATAATTTTTAAAAAAATGAGGAGTACTAAGATGAAATAGGACGTTTTGTCAAAAGTTCGTTAAACTTTATTTTTCGAATTCTTATTAATTTTTCATCATATTTACATTAAGTTGTTTTGTCAAAAGCAAACCATTAAAATCAAGAGATATGTTGATTTTTCGCATATAGTATATCTCGAACTAAGAAGAGTAGAATCGTGCCGATAAGACCAACAAATGCGCCTTGAAAAAATAGTCGCATAAAAAAAATTCAACAAATTTTCATAACTTGAGTTAAGTTCTTTTGTCAAAGGTCCACAGATATATAAATTAATTTTCAGCAGAAAATTAACATATAAATCATAAGTTACATCATTGATGAATTTAGCTCCAAGTAGTTAAATTTTTGGTAAAATATCAATAAATTTAACATATGGTTGTCAAAGTAAGGAAGTGATCCCGATAACCGAATGGTATCCACTTCAAATGTTGTCTCTAACAACAGACTTACAATATTAAATTCGTAGTAATTGGAAAACGTTTAAAAATTTTCCTTTAAAGCAATGCAAATATAACTTTTGTAAAACTGATTTTATTTGCCAAAAAAATCAAGATATATCAAAAATATTTGTGAAAACTACAAATATACTCCAATTATGAATAAATGAAATAACTTTTTAGTTATTTATCTCGATATTGTTAATAATCACTTCCTGAGAAGTCAAAAATAAACGCTAGTTGATACTTTGGAAACATTAATTTTTTTTAATGGGAACATATGCACAATATTGATTAGACATGTGGCCATGTCGCTTTGTGTTTATTGACTAAAAGTTGATATTTTAATTTTTGTTATCGTTGAAGTTTTTGAATGATTTTCTAACCTCGTTAACACAGTAATTTTTATTTCCTTAATAACACGACATCTCTGTTAAAACATTTATTCTTTCTCTTAACATCTGTTAAACCAATCGAACTCTTTTTATGTTATTTAAAGTTTAACATAAAATGAAATAAGAGAGCTAACTGAATTCGGCTCACATATGCATATGAATATATATATATATATATATATATATATATATATATATATGTGTGTGTGTGTGTGTGTGTGTGAGGATGTATTAGGTTACTACAACACTTTACATTGACATACTTTCCTTAAATGCGACTACGTTGAATTTACATACTCACATATTGTACAAAACATGTTTAAACAGCATCCTTTGGTTAACAGTTCCAACAACAAGTTAAATATAAAAAAAAAATAAAAAGCAAAAAAAGTGTGGAAAAACAGAATTTTTAAAATATTGGCGTCAAATGTAATCCACTAACAGGAACAAGGTTCAGTTGAAAATTTGCCGGTGAAGTTTAAACAACATAAAGCGGATAGTGTTAAAGCAATTGATTTTAATGAATATTAAAACAGAAACAAATTTATACATGTGTTTATATATATATATACATATATATATATATAGAAACATACACATGTATACAAAAATGTTTAATATAACAATTAAAAAAAGTTTTAATTTCAATTAAAAGTAAAAAAATACAAAAATTTACTACTATTTAAAAATAAGAATATGAGATAAATAGAAAATTTATAATAAGAATTTAATGCAAGAATAAATGCTTTAAAATTACTGAATCTTGATGCTGCTAAAATAACTAAATTTTTATGTGACAATTAAAAACTGCGTGTGAGTGATATATTGCACAATATGAACGCCAGTTTAAAAAATATTTGAGATAAACAGGCTTAAATAGAAATTATTGTAAAAAAATTAAACAAAATCACAACAAAAAGATAAATCATAATACATGCACACAGCATATGAAATGATTTAAATCATGAAAAAATATGAGCTAGAAAAAAATTATATTTCTATTCAAAAAACCTGCCAAGAAAGTTTATGTAAAAAAATTCCTGCAGAGTGAAAAAGCCACATTTATAAAATATATACATTAAACAAAATCATAGAAAAAAATTTAATGCAATGTGGGAATTGATAATTATGAAAGTTTATTAAAAACAGCTATTTAATTATTAAATAAATTAATAAATAAATAAACTAAATAATTAGTAAATTAAATTTTTATCATTAAAATTCAGTGATTCAAAAGTTTTTTTTAATGAAAACGCGGAGGATTATAAGAAATATATACAAATGTAAATATATATGGCTCAAATAAACTGTCAGTAAACCATAAATATGGATTTATTAAATATAACATCACACATGTGGAATATATTTCTATTATTTTTACTTTTGCTGCCAGGTAATTTAAAAAATTAATATACAAATTTTTTATAATGCTTACAAATTAAATTATCCAAGAAATTCAAATATAAGTTATAAAAATCATATTGTCATTATGTTTCAAACGAGAAAAAATGACAATAAGACATTTACAATAGCGTTTGAATTCCCCCAATAAAAATAACAGGATTATTTATATTTATTATTTTATTTTATCAATTACAATTAAGTGTTCTTATAACAAACCCCGGGATTAAAAAAGCACTGACCTAATACAAATGGTCTTATGGAAATATATGTACACAAATAAACTGTTTCTCCTATTAAGATCTTTTATTACTAAAATAAAATATAAATAATCAATCAAAAATTTTATTCAGTCAATTAAGTTTTTATTTTAAAATTTTATTGATTAGGAGTACAATTAAAGATTCAAATGAAGTACTTTGTTTAAGACTTTAAACAATTAAAAAGTTTGATTGGCATAATTAAATATTTCAATTAAATTTTTGATATTTTTTCAAAGCAGAAATATTCAAGTACGTTCTGACTTCAGAGTCGTTTTCACTTGTTTTCTTGTTAGTTTGGCTGGTAAGACACATGCTACACCTGCGAAGTTGAAATTTAAAAAAAGTCAAAAGGATGTTTTCTAGCATCCAAATTTAAAAGAATAAAATTGGGAAATGGACGATTTTTTTTTGTTAGACGATTTTTACATATGAAAAGAATACGAGTTTCTTTGTTCCAAAGTGAAAATGAAAATATGCAAAAATTTTAAATCGTCTATTTTCAAGTTTTTTCCTACTAAATATGGATGTTAGAATGCATCCTATTAATTTATAATTTCTAAATTTCAACTTTTGCAGGTGTAGCATGTGTCTTAACAGCCAGTAGCCAGAACATACAAACATAATTATAATTACTTTCAATGCAAAAAGTTACAGTTTATACGTTAGTTAGAATTAAAAGAAAATCAATATTATTTAAAATAATTGGCATAAATGTTATTTTTTTAAAACACCCATTTTAATGCAAAGTTTTATAGAGACATATATATATGTATGTAAAAAAGTATGTATGTTTATGTATAATTACCATATTAAAATTTGATCAATAATTAGAAACTGGGTTAGGTTTAAAACTTATTTTCCTCGGAAATCATCCACTTATTTTCACTTTCAATCCACCTTGGATTGGACAGATATCATCTAACCGTCAATTTCAAACTGCAAAGATACATAATTAAGTACACATATATATTAAGTGTGTGCATATTTGTTATATATGTTATACTATCTGTATTTTATCCCACATGAAAAGCTTTTCACGAAACTCCATACCAAGAGCGTGTATTGCTTCTTCTACGTCTGTTGCATGTATTTCTAACACTAAAAAATTATGATGGAAAAATGCTAAATGAGTTAAAATATCTGCTCTAAAGAACAAAAAAATTATAGTTTTTATATTTAAGTAGGTTCTCTTAGCAGTTAATTGAATGTTTTTTTTTTGCATTTGACCTGCACGATACTGCCTTTTAGTCATCAATAAATAATTAACTGATTTGCTCTCAACTAAAGCCCACGTTTCTAAGCTGATTATATTTTTAATCATCATCGCTCTAAAAGTGGAACTCTATCAGTGCTATAAAGGAAACTTTGTCGTTAAGAGGCTGGTGGTTCTTGGTCACCTAGAACGATAACATATTTCTGAGTGCTGTATTACAGTGACTTGAGGAAATGAAAATAATTGTTCAATCAAAACTTATGGGGCATGCGCATGCAGAAGGTATTCGTGCATGTTCCATTATTTTTTTTTTTTAAACTAATATGTTTGTATATATTTTATTTGTAGTTTGATGAAGCAACTATAAAAAAAACTACAAATTAATATATAAATCCTTTACGGGCCTTTTAAAAACATTAAAATGAACTTTAAGAATTTACGACTCATTTTTTATTGACAATTTTTATCGTAAAAAACGTATTTCAATATTTACATAAGTATGCATTTTGTGCTTTTTTATTAATATTTGCAAAGACGAGAGCAGCAGCAATTATTATACTGGGTTCACATACGACAATTTGGGGTCGTCATTTCTTTCCACTTTTTATTTTATTTAAGTCACCTTTACATTATTAAAAACACACTTTTGCAACCTAATATTTAAAATCAACCGCAAGTAGTCTAAAGTAAAATATGTATTTACGTCAGAAATTAAAATTTAGTATGTATCACTAAAATATTTTCGGTTAAGAAGTATAAATATTATATTATTTTGATTTTAAGTATTAAATATTTTTTCTTTTCGTTTTGTAGAATTTCAGTCATAAGCACACTAATCAGCTTGAAATTCTTTTATTTGAAAGGTTTTTTTATTTTGCTTCTCATATGTGTATAAAGTTTTACATACATCCGTACCTTAAGCATGAAGGTTTTACTCAATTTAAGAACTTTGTACTCAAGTTAAGTACTCATACTCGATTTGAGGAACTACAGAATCAGTTTTCTAAATTAATCTATTTATCGAGTTGATTGAAGTAACCGTTAGTGCTATTAGTGTTTAAATTTTAAGTGTGCTTCATACTAAAAGTAATTGGAAAGAAATTTAATTTTGCACGACTTTTTTCTTTCTGTGTTCATATTTTGTGCTAAAATATTGCCTAGTATAGTAATAACATCATTCAGCAGGTGATTGGGAAGTGTTTTTTCTCAAAGTAATTTTGCAATGATTCTTTACTACATGCTGACATTGAAAAATCAAACTAAATGGTGCAACAATTCTCATTGTTTTGTTTTGTTTAATTTACTCACTGAAAAAAGCAAAGCAAAACGGAAGCAAAAGTTTTGTTTTGCTGAAAAGCTCTGAAACAAATGAAGCATAGCCGTGAATAACGTTGTAAAAGACAATTTTTTGCAAAACCAGTTTTTTCACAGATTACCCTTAACATTATTCTCTTGCATTGTTCAAACATCAAAAAATCCAAAATTACAATTACAAGCAGTCAGTCAGTGAAAGAACTTTGTAAGTAACTGACAAAATCATGAAACGAAATTGTCGAAAATAATTGATAAATGTAACAGAGATACAAAGATAAACGTTAATGCTAATGATAATTATTTTCGATAAGATGAAAAAAATTACATTAAACAATAATTTTGCTTTAAAATACGTTTTTTGGCATTCCTGAAAAATTATTATTTTGTCACTTACAATGTTATTTGCGGCTAACCTTCAAATGAAAAGCTTAGAAGCTTTTTCAATTATTTAACGCTACGGTTACACGACCAAGATTTGCTTTCAAGGGTTTCACACATACTAGTTGTCAAAAGTCGTTTAAATTAAAAGATGTGACGTAGGCTGCACGCAATTTCCAGGCAAATTTATTTTCAATATGCCCTTGATAAAAAAACAGCTTAAGACAACAAAACTTCATGGCTTCTATATAAAAGTCTATAAATCGCAACACATCATTATACTTTTTATTTTTTTCCTAAACATATTTACTTAAGTGTAATCAAATTTTTTTGGTGGAATATAACATTATTTGTAATAAAAGAACAAAAAATACTATGACGGCAGAAAATTTTAAACAAAAACGAAAAGTGTGAATGTATTGAAATATGAAAGGCAAAACTTGATTGTGTAACCCTCAAGTTACACGTGTCAAAATTAATACGAATTTAAAATTAATTAATTTATTTTATTGCTGTTAACTTCTACTGAATTATTGCTTGAGCAGCAACGAAATACATCTAGACGTGCTTAACCAACAACAAATAAACTTTTTAAGTCTGCATTTTTATTACACATATTTATCTTTTTTTTTTTTTTGTTTTAAATATGATCTTTATAATAGAGAAGATGGATGTTTTTAAAGTCAAAATAAGCCAGCTTGATAAAAGAAGCCTTGTTACTGTTGAAACAAAAAAATTTTCTTTTTTATGCCCCTTAAAATATTTATATATTGTTTAACTTTTACAAGTCCAGAACACGCTGTTAAGAAGGTAAGAAGTAACGAAAACAACGCAAAGCAGAAGTGATAATAAAATTAAATGCACAACTTGTTTAATGCCGCAAAAGGAATGAAAATGACAAGAAAAACTTTTCGTTGTTTTTATTTTTCACGTTAAGCCCTTGCTTAAAAAAAAGCATATTGTGACTGCTGCTGGCTGTTGCAAACGCGAAGGAAAAAAAGCAATAAAATGCATTGAAAAATGACAGCAAAAATTTAAAGGCGACCAAATAATACGAAAATAGTTAATCTTTATTTTTGTTTTTTAAGACAAAGAACTTACAGCCATGTTTTATTTTAATAACATTTTTATAAATATTTTTATGCGCACTTTGCTTACACTTTCATAAAGGAAATCCGACAAAAGTAGTGAGTTTCTTTAACAAGTCCAGTAATAGTTCAAAAATTTATCAAAAACGAGTTTTTACGCCATTTGAGTATAAACAAAATTAATTCTAGAGGTAGCCCTCATGAAAGCTGATAAAACTGTTTCTTTTGTTGTTCAGTTCACTGGTTTTGGTAGCGAAAAAAAAAAATAAAATTAGCGAGTTGTCGGTTTAAAAATTTATGAGTAAAACCATAAAAAAAGAAAAGAATCTGTATAGAAAAATAATTTAATGTGAGATAATTATGCATAGTATTATTTTATTATAGATGTTTATGTATACCATATAAGCTCCTGGTGCCTTATTTTGGGATAAAATGTTTAAAGAAATACTTCTACCTAGATTTTCCTTAACAAAATTAATACATTGCATACATACACTAAAAAAACTAATTAAAACTTTGGAAAATTTTCTACATTTGAATAAAATAAGTTGTCATATGACGCCAAAGCTGTTTTTTACTTGAAACCAGTAGAATATTTTCTTTTTTTATATTTAAGTAAAGTTTTTGTAAAATTAAGTAAAATTTACCAATAAAATTTTTTTTCATCTTTGATCTAAAATTGAGTAAATTTTTCAAAGTTTTTTTATGTCTTTAATTCTGGTACTTATTTTTATTTTTAATTAAATTTTATACCACGGCGTATGTTTTTTATTATATCTTCATATTAAGTTCTTAATTGATTTACCATACACACATATTAATTCCTTAAGAGGAGACAAGTATTGAACCAACAATCTTCTGACTGATAGGCAAGCACTCAAACCAATTGCCTAACAGGGCAGCCTGAATATATTTCAATTTCAAATATTCCTCGAAAATATGAAAAATCTACTTAGATTTATTGCTTAATGCAAATAAAAGATATATTCTATAATTGAAAGAAAAAATACTTAAATATATAATATAATACTGATAAATATTTTTCTAAAATTTAGAATACCTTTTTATATCTTTCAAGTAAGTCAAATTCAAATTGGTGAACTAATTAGGTGTAAGACATTTCCTAAAATTTATTTTTTGGTTTCAAACGAGATTTACTAGTTCTTAGGATACAATTTCCCTAAACTTTTAAACCATTTTCCAAGTTTTGGTAAATATTTCCTTTAAGCTAGTAAACTTGTCCTTGAATGTGAGAATTTTTGTGCGTATTTGTAAAGGGTGTTTTTTATTGAGGTATAGAACTTTAAGTTGGCATCACTTTTTTAACTGGCGGCCATTTTGTCAGCTGTCAAGTGATTAATATTTAGTTTGGTTTGCCATTTCATCATGAACAGGTTGAAAAAAGAACAACGCTTGCAAATCGTGCAAATTTATTTTGAAAATAATGGTTCAGTTCGCGAAGTTTACCGCAAGCTCCGTCCATTTTATGGTCGACATAATCGTCCATCAGAGCAATTAATTCGGTTAACCATGGATCGTTTTCGCACTACGTTTACTCTATGTGATAATACGCATCCGCAGAGACGTCGAACAGTGCGCACCGAAGAAACAATTGCCGCTGTAGAGCAAACTGTTGAAGAGGACCCGAATGAATCGATTCGCCACCGTGCACAGCAATTGGAGCCGACTAACCGACTATTTTGTTCCCGAATTGGATGGCATGAATGTGGATGAGTTGTGGTTCCAACAAGACGGCGCTGCATGCCACACAGCGCACGTCACAATCGATTTATTGAAGGAAACATTCGATGAGCGCATAATTTCGCGGAATGGACCTGTCAATTGGCCACCAAGATCGTGTGATTTGACACCATTGGATTATTTTCTTTGGGGATATGTGAAGTTGCTCGTCTACGCCAACAAACCAGAAACGTTAGGGGACTTGGAAGCCAACATTCGTGGCGTTATTGCCAACATACGGCCCCATATGCTCGAAAAAGTGGTTGAAAATTGGACCTGTAGAATTGGCTTTATTCGAGCCAGCCGCGGCGGCCACATGCCCGAAATCATATTTAAACATTAATGGCATAAAATTATCCTTCCAATAAAGCCAAATTGATGGACATTAAAACGATTTTTTTGTGTTTTATTTCAATTCGAAGTTCTATACCTCTGAAAAAAACACCCTTTATGAACTATTTTTAAAGAAATGATCTTTTTATTTTTGACTCATATTAAGTAATTTTTATAAGATTTTTGTAAAAATTTACTCAAACTTAGAAAAAATTATTTTAACTTGCAAAATTTTTTTACTTAAATTTAGAAACTTTTTTTCCTTAATAATAGTATACGTAAACTGTTAACTACATTATTTTACTATAGAGTATGGGGTCTAACTACCTTTTGGCAGTACTATTGGTCCTATACAGTACATACCATGTGGATTTTCAACTACTGCACAGAGTAATCAATGCCGGTTTTGGACATACCAAAGTGTAGGAAATCCTAGAGCCAAAGGCCGTTAATGTAAAAAAAAGTGGGAAAGTCTTGGAAAGCGATTCTGTCTAAAGGCCGACAATGACAAATTCTTTGAAAAGTGCAACCGGCTTTACTCATCCCTCAGTGTAAATTTTTAGGGCCAGGTATGCCAATACCTTTTGAAATGGAAAAATTAAAAAAAAAGCAAAAGTCTCAAATAAAATTAAAGAAGTCCCAAATTTATATGCCGAGTTATTTCGTTTCCAGTTTTTCAAAAAATTAAATAAAATTTTTCCAAACATATTTGGAATTCCAAACAAATTTGGCTTAAAAAGCAATACGAACCTTAGCCCGTTCAAATCACAAATATAGAAACAAATGGAGTACGAATAATAATTAAAATTAACTAAAATTAATAGCCATGGGCCTGTGGCAAAAATTAAAAAATAAAAAATATACTTAATAGTAACAAACCAAAAACGTTTGTCTTAAGTAGAACAAAAAATAAGCAAATTAACTAACATGTGCATAATTAGTAAAGAACAAATGGCAATGGTAAAACTGTTGTAAATATAGAAATGGTAAAATTGAGCTTTCATTACAAAAAAAGCTTTCAGCAAATTGAAATAAGATGAATCAAAACAATTCACACATTCCATTTGCAATAATGCTAAGTATATAAAGCAGAAATCTACATCTACTGACACCACACACAGTGGACCAAACACAAAAGAACGCTGATGATGAAAGTCTAGTGGCCTTCGAAAACGGCTGGCTGTTCCGTTCAACTATGTGTTCTTAGTCAGAATATTTACAACAGACTTTGGTGTTATTTGTTCATTAATAATTACCACATGTAATTTGGCTTAAAAAGCGATACGAACTTTAGCCTGTTCAAATCACAAATATAGACATATTTAAATCAATTTCAAAATTTTAAATGTTACTTTTTAATGTATCAAAAATTTTAAAATTATCGTATTTAAGATTTTCTTACGTGTTTGCCTTGGATCTTATTTCATACATCCGTCATACATACATAAATACATAAAGCGTGTCTGAAAATAAAAGCAAGATTCAAATTAAAAAGAAAATAAAGTTTTAGGTTTTTGATTGTTAGTTTTTATTCAATCATAAGGTACATAGGGTAGGGTCATTAGTCGTGGTAATTTTTAATAACCCTAAACTGTCAGCTAACGAATAGTTTTTTTAGAGTTGCGAATTCAAATTTTAGGTTTGGGACATCCTATACATAAACGGTACACATCTGATGGCCTTCTGATAGTTAAAAGTATATTTGTTCAGGGCTATCATGAATAAAATTCCACGCGAATAAAATTCCAAGTTTTCCCTCGAAACAATTCCAACTAATACGTAGTAATAGAGAGAAAAAAATTATAATTGGAAAAGGGAGGATTTTTTTCATGATAGCCCTGATTACCCAGCAAAAAATTTCAAAAAAGGTAACCGAGTTTGGAATTAAGCATTTTTGGTGGAAGCACTTCTCTACTGGCTTACCAACTTAATGATTTTAACAAGGCGTGAGACTAAAATAATCGATTCTTGAGAAGTAATTACTTTTCTATTTAGAAACTTGTTCACGTAATCTATTTAATCTAAAAAAATAATTTTCTTCATTTAGCAACTTGTACATCACTTTTTTAAATTTTAGGTAATGTGATTTGTAAGCGAGTAATGAAATTTGGCAATAAGAAAAGTAAGTCATTATATGGCAAGTAGTTCGAATGGTAATGTGTAATTTTTTACTGGGTATCATTAGCAATAATTGGTTACTTTGGAAAAAACTAAAATATTTTTATATATTTTTTTAAATTCTATTTTGAAGATTGTAAGAAAATAACTTAAGTTTTACATTTATTACGCACTAATATTCTCAAATTATTATTTTACTTATTCAGTAAAATATTTTTTATTAAAACTACATTTTAATTCATTATTGAGGGGCTTAGCTGGATCGTAATAAGTAAAGAATGTAAAAAAATAACATTTAAAAACACACAAAAAAGTAAATGAATGATTTTGTAATATAAGTCAAAAATTTTTGCAATATCAGTTAAAAAATTAATTATATTTTCACCTATAAACAACTTCATAATATCAATTTAGTTTTTCCTCTCAAATTATTTAACAAAATTACAAATTTAATTGAATCAATTAAATTCTTAATTGAAAACAATAAATGGTGTATACTTTTTTCAGTATAGGAAGTGAATATAGTGAAACAATCTTTTATTCGATTTATAGAATTTGGATTTGGATTTGTCTTGTTATAGTACAAATAAATATGTATATTTATGAAAGAATATTTTTTTCACTTGTTATAAATATAAAAACTTTTTGCTTTCAATGAATTTAAATAAAAAAATCCTCTTTTTATTCATATTAATATTGTTGTTCAGAATGTCTTTCTTAATCTTCGTAACGTGCGCATGTCTTCTAAATATGTGCCAATATCAGTCAAAAGAAGAAAAAAAAGTCAGCCAATGTAGCAATGGTAGAGTAAGAAAATAAAAAACATGTTGATTATTGAGTTCTTGTTTCAACTTTGTTATTTGCTATGAGCTTCTCTTTTGTTTAAATGAAAGTTTATAATATAATAGCTCTAGTTGTTCTAAGAAGCTTTGGGTAAAGGTTCCCTGATGATCTGCATTAGCAACAGTGAAATGCGCATAGGATCTAGCTAAGCCCCTCAATAATCAATTTCAATGTATTTTTAATAAAAAAATATTTTACTTAATAAGTAAAATATTAATTTGGGATTATTAGTGCGTTTAGAAAATTCTAAACTTAAATTGTAACAATTCCCATAAAAAAACACTAATTGAAGACTTGTTTTGTTGGACACTTCCATTGATAACTTAGTCGGCAGAAATGTATACTAAAACTGATTCGCAATACCTTTTTAGTATCATCCTCAGATGCTTTTTGGCGGTTGTTGTTATATCCTAATCCAAAATATCTATACCATGGGGTAAAAATTAACACACGTATGTACCCAGCAAAAATTCTCGACACTTAGAAGTAATAACAGCTTTTAGAAGCAATACATTGCATCTCTAGAAGCACTAACGTAAGCGAGACCATTAAAATATGTTCAACGATCGTACAAGAACAGTACGAAATTATATATGTATGTATATAGTACAGCTACATGTTTGGTGGATAATTTATTGCTATTGCTTCTAAGTGGCTCATCGCGAACAAAAAGCATGCAAATATAAAAGCACAATTGCAATTAATTTCGTTTCATGGTCTTCTTTACAAAAATGCTTCCAGAAAGCGAAAATTTTTGCTGAGTATTTGCGTAATTTTTGCAAAGAAAATATATTGCTATTTTTAAGGATTATTTTAAAGAAAATCTTTTTCTATAGGCTACGTAAAAAGCAATTTGTTATTGTAAATAACATCTCAGTGGTTGAGCAATAACAGAATTCTTTTAAAAAAAGTTGAAGTCGGAGTAAAATTTACCACCACGTCCACAGTTAAGGGTTAATGTTATATCAAACTCAGCTAAATCGCAGCTGTCGACCTAAAATAAAATCTATGACCTTAAAATGTTGATATAAAGGCTAAAATGTAAAACTACGCGTCAAATTTACGTATAATAAAGCAATATTATGTACGTACACTGTGCAAAAACAGATTTAAATGAATTATAAAACTTGTAACAGGTTGACCCGCAGTTCCTACAACTACATTTTCCTACTGTGGTCTCTATTATTTTACTAGACTCTATACCTTTGGCAATAAAAAATTGCATTTAAGGTTTTGACTAATTTTAAATTTATGTCTTTTTTTCAATTCAGGAAGTGCTATTTTTTTTTGTTCAAAAAATGCCTATACAATAAACTGTCCGTTTTGGTGCACTGTGTAAAAAAATTTTCATCAAACGATTTTTTCATGAAAAAAGAATGCTGCGTCTTATATTAAAAAAAAATATCTAAATAATATGATTTTTTATTAAAAATTTTAGCAAAAATTAAAAGGGGTAAAATTTACCACCACGTCCCACAGTGGAATTAGTTCATACAATGTTTGGCAAAAAATAGAAGGAGTGCTCAGTTAACGCCCACCACTCACCGCGCCTATAACCCATATTATATTTTTTTCCCACAACTTTTTATTTCTTTACCAAAACTAATTATTTTATAAATTATTTTAAAATTAAAAATTTCATGAATTTGGACACAAATTTTATGATTTTAAAAAAGATTATTAATTATTTAAACTTTTTTTTTTAATTGATAGTATGAAGTCTTACCTTTCATTTTATTATAGCGGGAGTACCTAGCACGACCGAGCAACATTTTTTTTTCTTCCAAGGAAGTTTGAAATTACGGCACATTATAGAACAAATTTTATTCTATCATATCTTTTAAACCATATGAGCCAACTTTGTATTTTTTTTTAAAATCGCAGAAAAGGATATATATATAAAAAAAATCAGTATTTAATTCAGAGCAATAAAATTATCTCACGTACAAAAACTATAGAGGTGCGTAAACATTTTTCAACATTTTGGACCAAAATTTACATGTGACTTTACTTCATTATTTCAAAGACAGATAAAGGTTTTTTGGGATACGATTTATGGATTCTTCATACTGAATAAATTTTCTACAAAACTGCATCATTACATTTTTAAATTTTATGTGTCGAAAAAATTACTTATTGCATAAAAAAACCCAGTGTGCGTCTCAAGGTATGTCCCAAAATTTCACCTTTTAAGTTAAAGGTTAAATAAAAATCCTCTATTGAGCTACATACTATTACTTTATTAAAAAGGTATTCAAAATAACTTTAAATCTAAAGCTGGGGTCATACGATTGGCACAATGTACCAATTTTCGTCGGCTCACTGCGAACGAGTCATAAGTAATAACCCAAAATGACATTATTACTTAATTAATTCTTGAATAAGTCTATATGGATATATTACTAATGCAGTGTGGTGCAGTTATGTACTTATATTTCAATTAGTTGACAAATAAGACAAATTTACTTTGTTACTTATGAATTTATTTCAGTGAGCCGACGAAAATTGGTACATTGTGCCAATCGTGCGACCCCAGCTTAAGGATGTTCTAAGCTTTATATGTATATTTTAAAGTAAGTTCTAATCTATTTATTTCCATAATTGGTTATTTCAACAAGTTTATGCCTTGAAGTTGTTATATATTATTATTCATAATACAAACATAAAAAACATTTATTTTTTTTTTTTTATTAGCTAGCCCTTTGGATAAAAATTGCAACAGCCGAATTAAAAAGCATGCTGTAAAAATCTACCACAAAATAAACTATGTAAAGATAAAATTAATTATATGTGCGAATTGTAATTATAAAGATAACCTTGAGCATTTTTTCGCATTCCATTAAATTACTTTCTTGCCTTCTGCAATTTTGTTTCGGGCCTGAAAACTAATCTGTGTTAATTTTAAAATTTCTTTCCTTCTCGCTTTTATCATTGCCTAAAACCATTAGTTGTATATAATCTTTATATAACCACACAACACAGCTTACAGGAAATTAAATCTTCTATTATTAAAACGACAACATTGGACTCATGAACAACCATGATTATAAAGAGAACAATACAAAGCAGGATTATCTAGTTGACATAAACCAATAGAATACGGGACACATTTACAATGCAAGAGAAAGCAAAAGTTTATACACTAGGGTATTCCAACGAATAATTTTTAATATTAGATTAAACGAAAAGTTAAGGTAAAGAAATCCTGGCATAAATTAAAATGCCCCTATATGGGATAAATTTAGACTGCAAAATATTATTTTAGTTTTTTTTTTATTCGTAAGGGTATAATATCAGGTGTATTAATGCAAAATGAAAACATTTATCAATGTTACGATAAGAACCATTGGTAAATTACTTAAATATTTATGTCAGTTTCAAGAGGAATTCAGATTACGCGGTATTATGTTTACTGAAGTTTTAACAATGGGACAAAGAATTATTAATCTTAATAATAATTCTGCAATCAGCTAATACGGAGTATAATCTTCAGCTAAAGTAAAAGTTATACACACTTTAATATTTTTGTTTGTGGTGAAATAGCTTTAGTTTCCGATATAATGGTAATAGCCAAATAAAGCTAAATTAATTAATATTTTGGTAAAAGCACGAATGAGTACTAGTATATATTAAAGAGAAAACTAAAAAAAATCTTGCTTAACCTTTATGTCAACAGCAGAAATGCTTTACGCACGTCCACAGCAGCATACCTGGGTATGTACATACGTTTTGTATGGGGAATGGTACGTCGTTAGCATAAAAATGCTAATTACGTATCTACCTGGTTTGTTGGAATTTCCGAATTATTTTTTTAGTTTGTTAGAAATGGACAAAAGGCTAAAAAAATTTATGATAACCAATTTCATCCTCACAGTCATTGTTTGTTGAAAAAAGTGGTTGTATAGGTAGACGACATACGTATATAATAAATATATAATATAGGGAGGTAGAAACATTTATTGTTGCGGAAATTTCATTCTTTGCAGTATCGTCAGAAAATTTAGTTTACATTTGTGATTCGAAGTGAAAAGACGTTTCTGTTTATTTTGTGGAAATAAAAAAATATTTAAAGTGAAATGGCTGATGGTGAATGGCTTACTCCGCGACAACTAAGCGCACTTTCGTACGAAGAACAACAAGCATATATTCGGCAAGCGCTTGAAGAGAGCCAAGAAGAAACAAGTGACCACGATTCAATAGTTGGAGACGAGGCTTTAGGTGATATTGGTGGAGATGACTCAGACGTTGAAGAACCCATGTTACCAGAATATGACCCAGAGGGCGACAGTGATTCTGATGAAGATCTTGAAGATGCACCAATTGAAACTGGCGAAGTTTTTACTGCCAGAGATAGTAATGTTTGGTCCTCGATTCAACCACAACCAGTAAGATTCCGTACGCACAACATTCTAAGAAGTGCAGAATCTGGACCAGTACGGGCAACGCAGGGTTTGACCATTGCAGAAACGTTCCAATTGATAATGTCAAACGAAATATGCGACATAATTATTCGTGAATCAAATCGAAAGGCAAGGCAATTTTATGATATTGACAACGCAAAACATCCAACAAGAGAACCGAGATCATGGATTCCCATAACAAAAAGTGAATTTGATGCATATTTGGGCCTACTTTTGCTAAGTGGCGTTACACATTCTGGTTACGTGCATACGAAAGATTTCTGGAAAACTACTTCACATCCACTATATCGTGCCGCAATGAGTGTACGACGATTTTGGGAAATAAGCCGCTTCATACGTTTTGATAATGGAAACACACGCCAGCAACGAAAACAAACTGACAAAGCAGCAGCAATATCGGACGTTTTTTTGATGCTTAACAGCTGTCTTCGTAGATATTACGTGGCTGGAGCCAACGTCACCGTAGATGAACAATTGTATGCTTATCGTGTTGGAACTGGCTTCACGCAATACATACCATCAAAACCTGCCAAATATGGAATAAAAGTGTGGTGGGTGTGCGACTGCATTTCTTCCTATCTATTGCAGGTACAATGAATATTGTTGAAAATTGTTGAAAATCTAAATAACTAAATTGAATATAATTTTTCAATGCAGGGACAAATCTATACAGGAATGGCACCGTCTGGTGAACGTGAAAGAAACGTTGGCGAAAGAGTAGTAAAGGATTTATGTGTCAACTTTTTTGCTGGAAGTGGAAGAAATATTGTATGTGACAACTTTTTCACTAGCTACAAGTTGGCAAAAACTTTGATGTTAGACAACAATTTATCTACATTGGGTACTTGCAACAAAAGGCGTACATTCGTGCCAGCAGCATTTGCCAACCCGAAACGACGTGAGGCTGAATCATCAATGTTTGGGTTCTGTAATCACGTTACGATGTGCTCGTACGTTCCCAAGAAAAACAAGGCAGTTGTAATGTTGTCCACTACTCATTATACAACAGAAACGACCGGTCCTAAGAAGAAGCCATTGCTTATATTGGACTACAACAAAACCAAAGGTGGCGTTGATAACATGGACAAGTGCTTGTCCAAATTTAGTACGAAGCGGCGCACAAATAGATGGCCTCTGGTTTTCTTTTATAATATTGTGGACGTTGCTGCGTTTGCTGCATACGTAATATACATTGACAACAACACTCACCTGAAGACATCTACAAGCCGCCGTAGGATGTTTCTCCATCAGCTTAGCGAGCAATTGTGCAAGCCAGAAATGGAAAGAAGGGAGAATAACAGCAGAATATCCAGAGTTTTTTCAACGCGCAACGCCATCGAAGCCATGAAAGGTGGGCCCATCGGAGTTGGGGATGCTGAGGCACATGCATCGGAGGAAGGTGATAGTACGGGCTAAAAATAAAGGGGAATTGCTACATCTGCTCGAAACGACGCCCTACTCGTAAAGCATGCACATTATGCAACAAACCAGTGTGCGCAGAGCATTCCAAAGACTTACCTCAATGCGATAGATGTATTTGAATTTCAATAATTTTAAGCAAAAATAATTAAAACTGACATTATATAATAATAATAAAAAAATAATTACAAAACTTAGCTTAAAATAAACTATACTTTTATATTATATTATCATATTTGCATGTGTTTTACTATACATACCCAGGTATGTATTCTGTTGACTTAAGGGTGCAACTTTGTAAATGGGCTTTATCTTCCGAACGGATGATCTAATCCTAACCAAACTTGGAACTATTGCGTAAAACAGTTTTGACTAGGATATCAAGAAATTTCAAGTCGATCTGTTTATCCAGTTTAGAGCTACAGCGTTTTCAAAACTAAAAACATACCCAGGTATGTTGCCGTTGACATAAAGGTTAAATAATATTTAAGAAATAAATCTAAATTAGAGATAATTAATTATAGAAGTATAAAAATTAGCGGAGTATATTTTTATATAAGAAATACCGAAACATATTTATTTGAGATTAAGTGTATATTTAATTTGAACATTTTGCTTGTGTTTTTGTTAAATGTCTGTATTAAATTCGTTCGTGCTGTAGGTATTATTTTGGCTTAGAGTCCACTGACCACTTTCACGAAGCAGGAATGAGACGCATATAGTCCATTAAATTTTTTGTACGAAAACTAGACGACGCATATACTCCATTTAGTTTTCATAAAAAAAATTAAACAATGGACGATGTATAGCCAATTAAACTTTGTATGTATAGTCCATTTAATTTTTTGCATGAAAAATAGACGAAGTATAGTCTATTTAATTTTTTTCATATGAAATGGACGACTTATAGTCCGCTAAAGTTTTTTAAATATTATTTTACTATAATGAAATAAAAAGTACCCTCTAAGGTAAGTCCTAGTTTAGACTATGCAAGTCTTATTGCTAAGATGACCAGTTTGTAGGGAAAAGAAACGAGTACTCAGCTTATGTACTGTCAATACTTTTTCTTTCTCATTTTTAATGTGAAAAAGCACAAATGCATACACAAAACTATGCATACAAAATCTGAGCTGGAAAATAAGATTTGCATTGTGTGAACTCCAATGAAAGTTGAAAAAAGAAAAAGTGATAAGCTTGACTAGTTTGAATTGAGACTAAGTGAGATATTATGCAATAATTTGTTTCGGACGATTTCACTGTGTGTAATTTTTTAAGTCATGGAAATATAACCATATACGGACACCATAACATGAGAAAAGACAAAAAAAAAGTCTCGTGCCTCCCAAAGATTTTGGGCCTCTATGTCATTTTCCACTTTTGTCAGGCTCATTTCTTGCAAACTGTTCGGAATCTTGATTTACTTTCTAGTTCAAAGTGGTAGCTCTTGTCATGGAAAACAATAATTGTGAATATATAAAACCATAAAAACTTCATGAAAATCGCAAAAAATTAAAATAAATGGAAGTTTTACGCTTTTTCCCTTGTTCAGGTCCATAGGTAGCACACCGTTTTAAGTTCAAGGAAACAATCAACTACAAAAATTTACCTAAGATCTTAATTAAAAACTGTTTAAAACATATGAACTTCCTAGAAATGATTCTTAATACCGTTTAAGTAACGTTGAGGTATCCGAAGAAGTCAATTTCCAAACAAATGTGAAAAAAATATTCGTGAAAAATTTCACTTTTGTGGCTACTTAAGCGCTAGCCTTGCCTGATATTATATAGCTTGCTCAAACTTCCATTTCTTTTAATTATTATAAATATTTTAATTATTATTAATATTCCAGTGAGTTTCTGTTAGCAGTTATAAACAGATTTTCATGATAATTTGGATTCATTAGGCAATTTTCCCGGAATTTTGGAAATATTTTTTTTATTAACTACTTTTGTCAAAAGTGATTAAAAATTTTATATTTTTCTTCCAAAAAGTTTTAACTTCGATTAATTTTCAAAAAGTACCCAAGATGCTTTGTGAAAAAATCTCTTCATTTGCGCATTCACGGAAACCCTTTAAAACAACACAATTTCAAAACGTAAAATTTTTCTATCTCTCGATTAAAATGAAGCCCTAGGATATATTTTTTTGCTAGTCCAAACACACATCCACAATAAAAGCAGAATATAAGGCATTTTTAAAAACATTTTCATTTCAATTTACACCTACAACATATTTACATATGTGCAAAAACTACATATAGATATGAAGGGATGTGTATATAAATATACATTTTTCATAAAATGATAATTACCATACTACCACAATTGTATAAATAATAAAATATTTAACGAGTTTTGCTTGTACAAAAGAAGCTCGCACTACAAACAGAATAATTTCTTCTTTTTACGCAGATAATAAATGTGATTTTTTTTTTTGCTTATATTTCAGAAATTATCATATACAACGAACTTAAATTATGCAATGAGCCAAGCAAATGTGAAGATTTTAAGTATTTCAAAGGGAAAATAAAAAGATTTTTGTTTTCAGGTTAAGGTCATTTGAGTTACAAGGTTGGGTTCAGGAACTTGAAAGGAACTTATTGTGCTTATATTGAAATACGAGTATTATTTGTAGCGTAGACGTAAAATTTTGCTTTTGTTTACTTTGGTCTTGCATTTGGATCGATTTAGTATCGCCATCTTACGAAAAATATAAGGCCCGGCCCAATTTGTGGATAAAAAACTATTGAGTGACAGTTTGTTTAAGAACTAAATGGTCAAACAGAATAAGTCCGCAACTTCAGGAAAAATCGCTGTCAAATTAACAAAGCCCCTTATAAAATCTACGGCAGTAACTTCAAATGCTCTCTAATTTTTCTTTTATTTTTTTTGTGCTTTTGTTCACAAAATGTATGGAATTTATTAAAAATATGGTAGCATTGTTGAGAGAATGAGTGTTTATATGTGAGAGCATTATAAAAAAAGTTGTCAAAATAAAGTAGATTCTATCTCTCGACTGCTTTCTGGTGTTACTTTTTTGTTTCAATTTGTATGGAAAATGTGTTTATGCCGCAATTCTGTTTGATCGTTAACTGTAAACTAAGAAAATTTGTTTTTGTTTTCAATATAAATAATCGATCGAACGTTTTCTGTCGATATCAAGGTACCTTGAAAATTACTATCGGCTATATAATTAAATTTAATTGAACCAGAATGAGTTTAAATCAGGAATAATTATAGAATGAAATATTTTTAGAAATTGGTCTGATTTTCCAAACCAGAGAAGAAAATTAAACTAAACTTTACATGGGGGAATTTTTCTGTACCTAAGCACTTTACCAGTACTCATTTATATCTATCTGGCCAGAGATTGTTTGTTAATATCATCTATCAAGCTTCTGCGACACATTTCACATATATCAAAGACTATCATTATATAGTTTTTTCTGTTTTATTATTAAGCCTGTTTTAAAATCAATAGGAAAATTTCTTGACCGATATTTTCGCAGAATATTTCAACTACATAAATCCCTGTTTTAAAGGTGATTTTTAAAAAAGGCAAAAAGTTCAATTTCCTTAAAATGACTTAGCAATAAATTTCAAAAAAGGTAATCGGGTTTGAAATTTAGCATTTTTTGTGAAAGCTCTTCCCCACTGGATTACCAACTTGATGATTTTAACAAGGCCTGAGACTAAAATAATCGATTCTTCAGAAGTACTTACTTACACAGAAAAAACTAAATTTCATTTTCAGTAACCAAATTCGTTGAATCAGTAAATATTTTATTTGAATACGGTCCTACAAATAATTTTATAAATTCTGATAAAAATTTTATAAAAATTTACTCCGTTTGTGTAAAACGTTTGAGTTAGAAATCTTGGCGTTTCTGTAATAGATTAAAGATAAGTTGTACAAGTTTCCTTTAGTCTATTACAAAAACGCCAAGATTTCTAACTCAAATGTCTTACACAAACAGGGTTTTAAATTAATCATAGTTTGGCTGAGAGAAAATGTTATTTCAGTGTGTTAGTGTTTATCTTGCTTGTTGATAGGAACAACGTGCTGTTATGCGGTTGTTGTTGTTTATTTTGAAAAAAAAGTAGCCGACAAATGTTGTGGCCTGTTTCTTCTCTACACAGTTTTTTGGTACAAATTACTTTAGTGGAACAGTACAGAATATTTACTGAAACTTAGTTCGATTTTAAACAAATATTTGTTTAAAAACTTTTTGGGAATAATTTTTTCTGTGTACTTTTTTTTATTTGGCAACTTTTTTTGTTTAAAATAATCATTCTCCTCATTTTAAATTTTATACAATGTGATGTGTAAGCGAGTAAACAAATTTGGCAATCAGTAAAGTAAGTCATTATATGTCAAGTCGTTCTGATGGTAATATTTAGTTTTTTGCTAGGGAGTTTCAGATGTAAGCTTTTAAAACGCTGATATTCATACACGTATATCTTTTCTAGACCCCTCTACAAGAATCAGTTGACGAAAAAATGCTATTTTTGTATTTGTTGGACAGTGTTATCTAAATAATATTCTAGTTATTAAATATCTTATCTTATCAACGTAAGTAGTCAATAGAACGTTTTTTTGTCGAGGGTCAGACTGTCAGTCTCAGCTGCTAAAGTATTCTGAATAATTACAGTGAGTGCGATTTACAATGGCGACATTCCTCTTCGAATGCGTGTCGCTCTCCCAGTTGCATCATCCTATAGTGACTCAAGAGCTTTTAAGTATTTGTTATTTTTTCTTTATGAAGAATTTTGAGTTCAAGAAATAATTTCTTACCACCTGTTTGTGTAAAACGGTTGAGTTAAAAATCTTGGCGTTTTTGTAATATACTAAAGGAAACTTGTACAACTTTTCTTTAATCTATTACAGAAACGCCAAGATTTTTAACTCAAACGTCTTACACAAACATGGGGTTAATCAGTCTTTTTAATTCATATTTATAATAAAATAACTCACTTCAAATATATACAGTTCACAGTTATACGTTTTAAAATTATAAAAAAAATAATATAAAGCTTATTAATCAGAATTAATTTTTAGTCAGACTTAAGTTCAGTAATTTCAATTCTTTTATTGAATGAAATATTTTTATTAATTAATGTGAGTTTCTAAAGAAGAGAAGAAAAGTTAAATTAGACTTTTAAGCTGGGCGAAATACCGATATTTTTCTGTGCAGCAACGCACTTCATCAGCACCCTAATCTATATACTTGGGTAGAGATTGTTATTAACATCAGCTATTTAACTTAAATTCTAATGAAACGGAATGTGAGAAATGATTGTTGTGTACAATTATTGATTTACCTTTGGTAAATACATATGTAACACTATTTATTTCCCCTGTTTTTCAATTTTTTCATTTTTCTATTTAGGTTAGCACGAAGTCATATTACTCTACCTACGTATGTTTAACTATTCTTGCTTATCTTTTACGATCATCACATTAATTATTTTTACTTATTCGATGCACCGTCGGTACATACATACATATAAGTATTATAGTAGTGTATATTATGTTACTTTGTTGTTGCTTTCTACCATTTATTTGGTATTCCAACATTTGTGATTGCCAAGTGAACAGTGATTGTCAAGTGAACATATTTTTGTCTCTACCCAAGTAGATAGACTAGGGTGCTGATGAAGTGCGTTGCTGCACAGAAAAATATCGGTATTTCCCCCAGCTTAAAAGTCTAATTTAATTTTTCTTCTCTTCTTTAGAAACTCACATTAATTAATAAAAAATATTTCATTCAATAAAAGAATTGAAATTACTGAACTTAAGACTGACTAAAAATTAATTCTGATTAAAAATTCACTATAGTTCAATTAAAATCTAAAAATGTCTCATAAAGCTTTTTATAAAAAATTGCTTCAAAAAAATTCGTGAAAATTAAACTTTAATTTTAACAGCTTTATTTATAAAAATTATTAAGGCTTTATAAAGCATTTTTAAGAAAAAAATTTTTATGAAAATTTTGTTTTAAAAACCCTTAACAAAGCCTTAATAAGTTTTTTAAATAAAACGGTAAGTTTTCTAAATTTTTCTAAAGAAAAAACTTAACTCAGAGACTTTTTGTTCGATTTATAATTATATGTTATAATATAACTTAAAATTTTTTTTATAAAAATAGTTCAGCAATTAATAATTTTTTTTACCTACAGCAAATATACAGTTAAAAAGTAAAAACTTTCCGGGGAATTTCATTGTTTCTATTTTGTTTATTTTGCAGGTTCCATTTTAGAAAGTATTGACAAAAACTCCACCACCAAAGGCCCAAAAAAGAACACTCAATTAGATCTAAAAAGTATAAATTCAATGCAAACCTTCAGCACAATGTCATCAACAGCACCGGCTACCTTCTCAACAGCACTTACGGCAACAATACCAACAAAAATTTTATTATCGTTAAAAAAAACAACAGCAGCAACCAAATCGATAAAACTTTTTTCCTCAGAAAAAAGGGAGCAAAATTATACAACTACAAAACAAGAAGAACAGCACAACCATTATAAGAAATATACAAAGCTAGCAAAAAATACTACGTTAACAGGAGACAACAGTCATGAAATACATAAAAATTACACAACGACAGCATCAACAGAAAAAATTACTAAAAAACATGCAGATGAACAGGAAAAACAAGAAAAACAAAGTGAATTATTTCTAACAGATTTACACAATAAAAGTTATGAAGCTCAAAAACATTTCCAGCCGGTCAAACTACATAATATTACGAATACTTTAAGACATAACGATAAAGCTTTGCCTACGCCCGCAAATGCTACAAAAACTATATTAGAAAGGAAACTATTTTTATCTCAACTCAAACAAACAAAGATAAATATAACAAGCACTTTAGCAACTGCATTTACATCAAACCCTTTTGTAACTGTCTACCAAAAACCACATTTATTAGGAAAATTAGCAATTTCAAATAGTACAAGGATCAATGAAATGTACATTAATGACCCTGATATCATACTCACCAAAGGCAACAACATATTACAACGAAACGATTATAATGGTAGTGGCCAAACAGCAAATACTCTAAGTACTGCTGCCATACTAATTAATAGTTTTAACAAGAGTAATCAAGCAACAGCAATATCAACAATGACAATATCAACTACAACTACTACAAAAAAACCTTCAGCACTACTAACAACAAAACAAAACCACATGTATGACAACAATAGTGCATTATCATACTTGCCGTACAAGAGTGCTGCTTTAAAAGCTTCAGCTACAGACATGAAAACAATGAATGACAACAACAACAAAAACAATAAGTATAATAACCTTTATATGCACAGCAGTAGTAGTGGTAATAGTTTAAGCAGCAACATAAAACGGGACACGTTATTGTCTTCAAACGGCATATTAACAACAGTAAAACCAGCTGTTGTTGACAACAGTTTTATGAAAAACTCTACTTCAAATATTTTTGTGCGGGATGAAGATGATGATGATGATGGAGAAAAAATATTGAATATACAACATAATTTCAAAAGCAATAATTCTTCAGAACACCAAAAAGCTCTTGCTATGCAACAGACATCTAAAACAATAACAACACCAAAACCAACAACAACAACAATCAAAATAAATGAAACGTCATCATCATTAACGTTTAATGTATCATCAACATTTTCTGTCATATCAGCGGCAACAACAAGGGCAAAAGAAACACCCACGCCGGCAACAACAAGCTCAACAACGACAGCAAAAACGACATTAAAGACAACAACCAGACGTCGCACGACCACATTGAAACCACCTCCCACCATCGATGATTATCAAACAATAACCAGCCAAGCTGGAACTCATGCTTATTTACCTTGTAATGTAAGTGTTATAGTATATTTATTTACGCATAGTTTTTTTTTTTAATTTTTGACTTTTGAATACTCTTTCTTACAACACATTGCGTTTTTAACGAAATTTGTTATAAATTTATTTTATTAATTAACTATTTATTTCTAATTGGAGTATTACGGATAGTAATTTTCTTTCTTTATTCGCATTTTGTCCAAAATGATTTACAATACTTTTGAAACTATTCTTAGTTTTTGCTTTTAAGCATTTTAAAAATACACTCAACTTTTTAATAGATATCAACACCACTATATTCTATACTATTTCGTTAGCAAGTTGTCACACATTTGCATTTGCTATCGATTGTGAGCAATTGTGAAATCCATCTTATGGAAACATTTCAAATCAAAATACACATTTTTGAAATACCAGTAGAAAAAAGTTTGCTCTTAGCATAAATTAATATTGGGAAAATATCATAGTTCTTAGACAAAAGTATGATATAAAAAATTTATTTAGTAATATTTTAAGCTAAAATTTTTCACTTAAGTAGAAATGCAAATAAATAAAAAAAATATATTGCTTCTGAGTATTCGGCAATTCCTAAAAAAAAATTCAAAAATACCATAAAAATTAAAGTTTAAACTATTTTTTGTTGCTACGATGGATACACGCAAAGAAAAAATATGGTTGTGGCAACCACAATCAAACAGCAACATACTATGATTGAATTATATGGTTGCAGTCAAATCATATTATTGTTAATGGAAAAGCAAACTTTAATTATATTATTATCTGAGTTAATAATAATATAATCTACAAGAACAATAAACTTTGTTGTACCTAATATTATTATTGTTAATATGACACTATTGTAAGATGTGACTAAAATATAATTGAGACTCACCATACCATGATCTAATATTATATTAGTATTGTTAAATACGACCACAGTATTATATAATGCAATAATACTATTTTTTTAATCATATTTTTATTGTAGAAACAGCTGTGCGTTAAATTCGAAATAAAAATAAATTAATATTATTGAAATAAAATGTATATATAGAAATGTATACTTACACGACATACAGACATATCTGTATAAAGAGATACACAAATGTTTATATATTTTTATTGGCCAACCATCTTGTTTATACTTTATTTATCTATTAATTTATTTAACACCACCCGTGCACTACCGATAGCTTACAATCGAAATACCGAACTGACAGATGTTTCTGAAAAAGATTTATTTTAAAAACTTAAAATAGTATGGTTTTTGATAACATTATATTGTTATTTACATCATATTATTTTTAAATAATAATACACATTATGTTTTAGTCAGAAATTTCTAACAAAACTGTATTGTTAAACTCTACCCATATCAGCCTTTTTTATGGATGTGATAATGTAATTATTAAACTCAAACATTACTCTGTTTATCGTAACGAAATAAATATTTAAAATAACAATAACTAGTTTTCGACGACCACACATTTGTTTCAGAGAACATAATATTGTTTTCTCAACCATTCTACAACCATATCTTTTCTTTGCGTGTACTTTTTATATTTCGAAAATACCAAATAATAAATTTTTTTTAAAGATAAATGGCTTTATTATTTTTTTGAAATGCTTTCCTTGATGACCGGAACACTTTTGCATTCGTTCAAACCATTTGTCGTAGCACTTTTTCCATTCCTCTTGAGACACCTCCAAAACATGATTTTTGAACAACGCTTCAACTGCTTCTGTGGCGGTTGTAAATCGTTGACATGAAAGAGTCATTTCGATGTTTTGACTGCTCAAAATTTAACTCGTTTGACGAGATGTGTGATAGCTTGCATTGTCGCGATGAAGAATGATTCGTCTTCGCGGGTTAGTTTTATAAATTTTTCCAAAGACTTCCAGCAAACGAATGGTCGGTTGCCACTCAGAATTGACAGCTCTACGTTGCTCAAGAGAAACAGTGGTCACATTACCCATTAAGCCGAAGAAACATGCAACCATTTGCTTAGCTGTGCTTCTTCCACGAACAACTTTTGTTAGATTTAGCACGTCTTGGAATACCGACACGGTCGATTGCTGTTTTGCTTCCGGCCGGCTCATGAGCGTATTTCCGTGATCCGTCACCTGTCACGATTTTAAACACTCTTTTGAAGTACCAAGATTGAACTTTTTCATAATTTCCTTACACCACTTGACGCGATCCTTTTTTTAAGCAACTGATAAATAATAGGGTAACCAACGAGAACAATTTTTTTTTTAAATTAAGAGTTCATGCAAAATTGAATGTTCAAGGGTGCTAATATCTCTTAACGTGTCACATGATGATCATGCATTATAAGTGCACGTACTGCATCGATGTTTTATGGCACACCAATCGATTTTTGATGACCTTAACAGAGTTCGTCGGCGACGGAACTACTACCACTATTGAATTTACTATACCAGCTATATGCTATGATTTTTAGTATTGCTTTATCACTATACAAAACTGAGTTCATTGACACACTTTTATTGAGACAATCTACGTTGAAACGAAACCCTTTTCTTGAAATTTCCATTTTTTTTAATCAAATTGATTTTCTGAACTCACTGCCAACAAAACAAATATCACTTGCACATCAAAACGTTGTGAGTATATTTATGATAAAAATTTTTAAACTTTATTATGGTGTTTCCAGATTGACATTTGTGCTGCCACTTTCCGAAATATAAATAGCAGCCCTCGTATGATACAGGGCCCAAGGAAATAATGCCAAAATAAAAAAGTTAGTTAAATTAAAGAATTTTTAATTTTTTAGAGCTGTACCTGGATTCTGTAAATTTTCGCGAACCGAAAATCGTAATATTCATCGACATATTTATTCGCTTGCGGTAACGATAATGTGATTCCGTAATTTCTTTTTTACGATAGTCTCCAGCTTTATCTTACTCACCATTGAATTCAATATTATATAGTATCTCTGTATAGAAAAACTCAATTAATTTGATCTTGTGATTTAATTTTATTTTTATCCAACCGACAGCGAATATCGTTAAAAGATATTACTGAATAGCAAAGTTGATAAAATTTCGTTATATTTATTATAGCGATATGATTATCGTAATAAAAGTTACTGAATCCAGGTACTGGTGTTCCGAATGGGATATTACACTAGTCGAAGTGTGAAATGTGATCATAATATACAATATATTATTATAAATTCTGTACACTGAGTAAATATTTTCACTTAGCATTTATAAGTTGATAAAATTCCAATAAAAAGTAAAAAAAACGAAATCTTGTGCTGACAAATAAATTATTTTTAAATTTCTTTAATATTTCCTAATCCAAGCCTCTACATTTTAACAATTTTATTTGTAGTGTTTTTTTTTGTGCGGCCAACAAGTTTTCATTTATTTATATTACTCTAGGAAATGTCAACTTGATTTATTATACTTAGAACATATTTATGTAAGCAAATGTTGTTCTTTTCTTAACTGTTTTTAGATTTTTATATTTATTTAATAAAAAGGTTTTTAGAGTGAAAAATATTTTTTTATATGCTCGTACTTTATACATATTTATTGCATTAAAGTCACGTAAACATATTTTCCAAGCACAAAAATATTAAATTAAAAAAAATGTTTTTTGCAGGAATAAAAGGCCAACCAGCCACCTTTTTCGGTTATTTAATATGAGTTAAAAATTGGACATAGTCCAAAGAGCACGAGAAAAATAACATATTTTTGGCATAAACTCCAAAGCTGGTAAATGTATTTGAGTTGTTCTAACTTGACACTACTTGTCATATAATTATTATGCTACTGAAAATGATACTTATGAGTTATTTATTGATTTAAACAAAAAGCAAGTTTGATAAAAGTTTTGGAAAATAATTTTGTTCTATTTATGATTAAATTTTTAATACCCCAGATTTTAGAATTATTATGCTTTCAATGCCTATTATTTCTACAAACAGGTAATTTACCTGCGGCTTTTACCTACAAGTTGGCCTTATAAAATTTAACCTACACAATAGATATCTGTACACTTATAGATATCTATGGCTAGAAATAACGGAAAAAAACTCAGAAAAAGTAATTTTTAATAAACAGAACTTCGATTAGATACTCAAAGTCGAAAGGTATCCATTAAATTTAATTTTTTGAGACTTTGTGGAAATAAAAATTTTGAAATTATTAATTTTTACTTATATTTATTTTAAAATTTTAAATGGCTCGTGAGTTGCAATAGCGTTGCTTGTATTTTTTCATTTCCTTGAGTTATACAAAATTTCATGCTAGATTCCATAAAGTGGTTCGATTTTTAAATGAAAGATTGTGTGATTAGCAAAGAATGGGATACTCACTATATGCAACTGAAATATCAAGCCGACCTTAAAGTTTAATTTAAAATTAACATGAGTACGTGCTATGATAAACTAAACTCCCGTTCTCCGAACACGAAGTGAACTTATGCCAACAACTGCTTGATATAGTAGGCATCATATGCTTATGTCACCACGTTATCGTGCATTAACCACAGATGCAGATTAGCTATTGAGCCACTGGTTTTTTTCTTGCTGTTACACTAAATTACTGATTATGGTACAAAGTTCCGCTCAAAAAGGCTCCATTTGTTCTTGTGGCAATTCCAGGTTACTCTATTCCTTAATTTTTTTTTTAACAGAATACAATAAAGGCTAGAAAACTCCATGTGCATCCGACAAAAACTCTGAACCATTACCAAAAATTATATCTATTACCAAACGTAGCAACCTTAATTTATCTTTACATATCGTAAATATTTTTAAAATTTGAAAGGGCAAGAAAAACAATTTATTTGTGTCCAATTTTAACCCTGCACACATAACCCTCGAACGTATCCCTCTAAACCTAACCATTCGTCGTTTCGACGAGCACATAAACATATATATACATACATATATATTTTTGTACTTGCAACACATACATACCTTTAGCAAGTACTTTGTTAGTAAATACAACTATATATTTCTATTCTGTTACAAGGATATTTATTATAATCCATTTTTCCAAAAAGCACTTTTTTTGAGATCACATTGTTATAAAATTTATATAAACAAACAAAACAAAAAAGCCTTTTTCTCTTTGGCAAAACTTAACTATAACACTATTGTCATTTAAAAAAATATATTATATTAATTTTTTGAAGCGCATTGTGTGCAGAAATCAACTTTATGCTCGCCAACACTCGTCCAAGCGACGAGCAAGTTTATCATATCTCAATAATTACTTGATTACGCGCCGAGTTTGGTTGTCTCCTGCAAAAGCTCAGCGAAAACTAAGTCGGCAAGAAATTTAGCGGCGATCGGTGCACGTGTTAAAAAAAATGGCTTTTTTTTCGTCTAGTGTTCGTCGTTTCGACGAAGGTTATGTGTCTGGGGTTAATTCTTAAGTGAAAAAAAACTTATAAAAAGAGATAAACAGTTTGAGGCTATTATGAGAGTGAGAATACTTTCTAAATTAATATGGAAGTAGTACGGCAACCATAAATCACTGCATTGCCACTTTTTCCCACCATCATATTCAACCGAATATTTTACCCCATGCGAAAACCGCTTCTTAAACGTTAAAGAGAGAGAGAGAACTATATGTTATAACGCTTCGTCAACCCTAGACTACGGTGTTTTCAATTTCTCGCATCATCTTCCCATCTTCGCATCTTTCAGCAAATTGAAATACGATGAATCAAAACAATTCACATATTCCATTTGCAATAAAATGCTAAGTATATAAAGCAGAAATCTACATAAACTGACACCACACACAGTGGACCAAACACAAAAAAGGAACGCTGATGATGAAGGTTTAGTGGCCTTCGAAAACGGCTGGCTGTTCCGTTCAACTATGTGTTGTTAGTCAGAATATTTACAACAGACTTTGGTGTTATTTGTTCATTAATAATTATCACATGTAATTTGGCTTAAAAAGCGATACGAACTTTAGCCCGTAATTTTTTGACGTTTTAAGAAAGTAAAATGAAAACATTTGTACAATTATACAGGATTGTGGCAAAAAGTTATTATAAATTTTGCTTATGTTGTATAAATAAATGTTCAAAGAATTATAATATCTTCTGTTCAAATATACATGAAAAAGACAGTTCATGCCTTTTGAAAACAATAATATTACTAATACTTATTCCCAATTTATGCCCTTATAAATTTGTATAGATGATATTCTCGATAACTCTAATTAAGTTGTAAACAAAACCTGCTTTACGTTTCGACGACATTTTCAAAATGATCTTTAACTTTTATGTAAAAACGAACAAGAAATTTTCATGAAAGTCATTTATTTCATTAATACCCAGCAAAAAATAAATGGACGCGTTCAAAGTGAACTAGTTTTTCATGATTTCTTGAATGGCTTCGCAAATCGTAAATAATGCTACAGTTTTTGAACGCATGCATACATTGAAATTAATATTCAACAAAAAAGAGATGCAAAAACGGAATTAAATCATCACATTGACACATTTTCATAAAACAAGTTTTATCTCCAACAAATAACAGGAGTGCAATAGCTCAGTCAGAACAGCACGGTTCGTATCCTGGATATGCGAAAAATATTTTTTGTTTCGTTTTACGTGAAAACACGTCATCGAATCATGGGTTCTTGCATGGGTTCTAAGCACTCATTTGAATGATGAGCAGTTTTGCTAAATTTTAACCCATGCTCGTCAATGACACGCCTGTGTTAAAATCATGAGTTCTGAACCTAAATTGAACCAATGCATTTGCAGTAGAACCCATGTATTAACTTTTTCTTTGGAATGGCTTTTTTCTGGGTATTTATTTATAAAATATGTATACAGCATTTGTTGAAATATCACTCATACGCCGTTTCCATAAAGATGATTTCATATCTCAAGGCGTATGATTAATATGAAATTATAATCTCTTATCACACCCAAAAAAATATAGCATACTTTTGGGAAGTTCCTTGTATATATATCGTCATGTGAGAACTTAAGTGTCCAATACGCCATTATAAACTATTGGAAATTGGACACTTAAGTTCTCACATGACGATATGTACATATATCTGTGGTTTTCATTAATAACAACGTGTTTTAAATTTTTCTCATTTCAAGCTTATGATGTCAAATTGTTATGTTTTAAATGCCTTTTAACCCTAATCATACTGATTTAAAAACTTACAAATCTGATATGTGTCAAATCTCTAAGACACATATAAAAAAACTTACGGAAAAATCATTAAACTTTTTTTTTATTCATTACATTCTTTACATAAAAGAACTTTCACAGCATGTTCATTGCATTACTATTACATTTTTGCCAGCATTGCTTAATAATACGGCTTATTTTGGAATTGCATAAATAGCACCTCTTGCGTTTATTTGTTGCACTCTGGATATTAGTAGGTGCAATTCATTCTTGAAGGACTTCTTCCATTAGTTGTACGACAGGTCGTTCCAATTTATTCTTCAATCTTTGGCATTTTTGAAGTGTAACAAGCCCTTCAGCGACTTCTCGTAAAAAGAATTTTCGAGCTTTCTTTGCATGTATGTGTCTCTGAGACACGTGTCAGTATTTACTGCTACATTTTTATGTTTTGGCATATAAAAGATGTAAGAGGCCAATACCAAAATTTTTTTAAATTAAATTATACAAAACATACATATGTCAAATGAAAGTCATGAAGTTTGGTTGCGAAATATTATATATTTCTGTAGTTAAATTAAATGGAACATCCAAATGTGTCTCACAGACACATGTTAGTAAGATTAGGGTTAAAAAGGTCTAAAGGTTGTTTTTTCGAAAACAACAACACAACTTCTACGTTTCTTCAAACAAGTTTCAACACTAACGTAGTATGGTGACAAATATTGACTAGCAAAAGAATTATTTTCTTACAAAAAAATACAGCGCCAATTACGACGTTTTATCTGAACACATTTGAAAATTATTTTTTGATATTTGTTTAGTTAATAAGATACATAATCACTTGAACGTTTTTTTTTATATTTTCTAGTCATAACTGTACTTTATACGGCACTATGAAATGAAGCTTAAGGAAATAACGCTCAAATAAGAAATGAAAAAGATCCAATAAAATAAAACCGAAAAAAAATAAATAAGGCCCAAGAGAAAATTTATGAAAAAAACTCCCAATATAAATGAAACAAATCCGAACTAAAAAGCCCAATAAAACTGAACTCAAAATAAAACAATGCAAAAAAAAATACGAAATAAGGCCCAACCCCACTCAAGATGAAATAAGGCCAAAAATGAATTAAATAAAGCCCAATTAAAAACGTCTTAATTTTATTGGGCCTTATTTCATTTTCTTATGTGAGCGTTATTTCCTTGGACGTTATTTTATAGCGCCTGTTTTTCCTTATTTTAAGTCTTGTGTTATTTATATGCCGATTGTACATAGCTAGCACATTTCCTGACGAAAACAACCTACATATATCGTCCTATGGGTTGCACCGGCATTATTTTTTTTCAGCCACAATCACTTCATTGACAAAACTTGTTTTGTCAGATGTCGATGTTTATGATATTTTTTTTTAAATCTCTAGGATATGATCCTTAAGAAAATATTTCTTAAAAATTAGTTGCCACTACAGGGCAAAATAAACAAAATTAGAAAAATTTTGATACTGAGACCGCAGCTTCAAAATAACTAATTTTTGCTTCAAAATAACTAATTTTTGGACATACCCTCTTATTAATGAAAACCACAGAAGAATAACTTTTGAAAAATTACTGAAGACTAACGTTTGAAAAATTTTGGCAAAAAAGTAGAAAACAAATAGAGTCTTTTTCGACTGGAAAACTATATAATATATAACAAAATCCACAAAAACTATCGCACTTAATCAACAAATCAAAATTTTAAAATTTTCAGTAGAGACTAAACTCTGTCTGTGGTCTTATTTTGGGAGAAATTGAAAAGCTGAATAAACCAGAGTAAGCAAGTTCCATTTAAAAATATATTTACGTTGCTTTTGTTTAAAAACCTTGCAATTATTTTGGGAGGAATATCTATGTTTTGAAAAGAGTCACAACTCAAACAAAAATCTAGCAATTTTATCATAAAAGCAGTCACATTTAAAATTAAAATCATAAAGTAGAGTAAATTTTATCTGCAAAAGAGTAACCGGAATACACTGAAATTTCAACAGTACACAGGTATGGATATTTTTAGTTGATTTCTTGCAAAAAGTGAAATTTTAAAAATTTTGAGTTAATAAACTCTTGTTCATTAATTTGTATTAGCATTTGGGAGAAATTGCGAAAAAAGACTATCTTGACATTAATGTTTTTGAACTTAGTTACCAAGATGAAAACATTTATTTAATTTTCATAAACTATATACTAAAATAATAAATAATAAATATTGAGAAAGTTAAAATTAACTGAAAGAAAACTAGCATCTTCAAAATTACTACTTAACAGTCAAACCACTTTAAAGTACCTACAATGCCAGCTAAATGGGTAGGGTTAAACACTAAAACTTTTTGTTACTACCACAATTTGTTTTACTTTTTAGTATACTGGCATAGTAAACTGCATATTTTATGATCAACAGCAAAAAGTTTATAATTTTTTTTAACAAAAACTTGGCAAGTGATTTACAACACAAAAAAATTTTTGGTACTTAGCTGCTAATAACTAACGAAATGTTCGTGCCATTATTTAACTAATATAAATTGTGACTGCAGAGAAATAAAGTAACAATTGAAAAAGATAAAAATGCTACATTTGGTTTTTTAAATTGTATATAAAAACTAAAATTTTCCATCTGTCCGCCTTTAGTTTTATACAAAAAAAATTAATTTTAAATTTAAGCAGCTTTGAGAATATATAAACAAGTTTTTGACATAAAAATACGTAGTAAAAGTTTTAAAATTATTAAACAATATAACATTTGCGAGGGAGGCTGCAAAACTAGCTTAACTGAAGTATAGATGGTGGCAGGAACTCCAAAAAAACTTAAATTTGTGTAAAGGGTCAAACTTATAAAACATGTATATCCAGCTTCAAGGCGCCACTTTTTTTTTTTGAAGCCAGAAAGAAAAAATGAATTTCACTGAATTTGTATGCACAAAGAAATTGTCCAATGTTATGTAATTCAATACTTTCATTTGAATGGTCCCAGTTTAAGCAATTTAAAAGACGATCTGGAGTCTACTCTTAGCTGACAGAGTTTAAACAAGGGCTTCTTAGTTCCCGATTAAGAAAATACTCACAATGTAATTGGAAAATTGTCGTACAGCGGCCCAAAGATCCCATTTTTGGGGATCAATTAATAGCGCTACAGCTTCCACAGTGAAGGTCACTAAATTTTATGTGTGTAGCTCTTAGAACAAACTGCATGTTCCAACTAAATCTTCGGAGGTGGAAGGCAGGTATCGGCAAACAAATAATTATTTTTTTTTCTTATATCTTTAAGGCACGCTAGAGTTGATGAAGATAACTTTTAAAACATCCTGCGTATTTCACCAAAATCTTGGCGGTGTAGAAAGAGGAGACAGGTATCCCATATACAAAGTAATTAATAATATTAATTGATTAATATTATTAATCATTTTTTTATACAAGTAATACCGAAACAGGAACGAAATGCATATAAGGGGGTGTTTAATCCACAAAAATAAGCAGATATGTAAGATTTTTTGATGTGTAAACATCTATACGCTAGGGGGTAAAAATCTTTTGACTTTGATTTCTTGGCTGAGATTTCTTTGCTTTTCTTTCACAGCATTGTCAAATCGGTGTGAGCTATGTATGAGTGTATTAGTGTTTGAAAGAAGCAATACCAAGCAGAGAAACAAGTCGACCGGCTCGAAGCCGACGGTGCGCCGCCGCCGGTTATTTTTCTGTATATTTCCGTACACCAAAGGTGAAAATGAACCGTAAGAGCTACGGACTTGAAATTTGGACACAATGTGTAGACATTTGGCCACTAAAACAACAAATACATGAGAGTTAAAAACTAAAGGGTGTTCCAAAACGAGCAACGAAAAATGTTAAAATGCCATGTAATATACATACAATTGTATGTACATATATAAACTTGAAATTTTAAAAGTTAGTGTATTTTTATACAGACTACAACAATTAACACTAAATTTAAAAAATTTAAATCAATGGGTGTTCCATCAGTTAGTGCAATTTTGACTTTGTAATTTTGACAACTTGCTGTATCTTGGAAACCGTAAGAGTAAAACTCTTGAAATTTTCAAAAACGGTAAAACTAAAAAATCAATAAAATATAAATCAATAAAATATAATAAAACATTTATGTCGCAGTATATATGCCAAATTTCAATAAAATAGCTTCCATTAAGCGCCTAAGATTTGCATTTCTAATTCTGACATTTATGGGCGTAGCCCCACCCTCCTGACTATAATTTCCTAATTTTCAGATTTTTTTAGTTGACTGTTCAGCTAGACATAATTCTGAATCGAATTTTAGCTCACTAGAAGAAGTTTTAATTTGTATGGGCATAGCCCCGCCGCCTGGTTAAAATTTTTGGGTTTTCAGATTTTTCTTGTTCATCGCTCACGTATATCTACTTGTGTACCAAATTTAAAATCTCTAGCTATAGCAGAAGTGCTTCATCAATTGGGTGAGTGACCAGTGAGTCAGTGAGTATGTCTTAAAATATGCACTTTTGCACCTTCATATCTCCGGAACGTTTCATTGTAAAACTTTCAAACTTCGCAAACTTTCTAATTATGGTTAAAATTTTATAATTTTACGATTGCGGTGAACAAAGTTAAGAGGGGCGTAAAAACAGCTCGAATGGCTTCGCGTAAATATACACACTGCGTGCATTGGACAGAACTTGGCCTGGCGCACTACCGTGCACCTAGATTAGCTTGGCTAAATGGATTTTGTTTATGTGTTTTTATTTTCATGTATTATTTAATTATGGTTGCGCATGTATGTTTGTTTTTTGGCAATACTGTGATTGGCAACTCAGCTGTTTTGTGTATCATGTTACTGTTTAGCATGTTCAGTTTGATCTATAATTCAGCCATGAATCGATTTGCAAATAAATGAACATCACTTACAGATTATTAAATGTTATTACTAAAATTCATGCTCGTTTAAGGAAGTGCAACGTACACTTCTTCCATTCTATGGTCAGTTTGAGTGAACTTCTGAGGCGGCTATTCGCACTAAATTTCGTATTATTTAATATTAAACCACCATCGCACACATATATTGTGCACAGAGGAAAATATCGCAGCTGTATCCGCCAGTTTTGTTGATGACCGTGAATTATCGATTCGACGCCGGTCGTAGCACTCCCCTTTTTTTACATAAAATAAAAAAAGATGGATTTGGCTGATATGTGTTTTCAGCAAGACAACGCCAAATGCCACGCACCCCTAGAAAAACAATGGCCAAATTGAACAGTTTATTTCATCTTTGGGGCCGGTCAATTTGCAGCCTATATCGCGTGATTTAACGCCTTTAAACTATTTCTGTGAGGCTATTTTAAAGTTCATTTATATAAGGACAATCCCGCAAGGGTTGACGTGAGATAACGGCAATATTATGGAGAATTTATGCCAAAATTGGGCCCAACAAATGAACCATTTCAGATATATCTGCGGTCAAAATTTACATGAAATCATCTTTCAATATTGAATTATAAAGATCTTTCTACAGACTCAGACTCAAATAAAGATTTCATATATTTATCTACACCCAGAAAAAAGATTGGTTGGAAAACGGTTAGTTCAATAAAATATCATTTGCATTAAGTATATTTCAGTTCACGTTTTAAATTTTCTGTTAATCCAAAAAACAATCCATGTTCACTGCCATAAGGGGCTAATTATAACAAAGATATGATTGTGACAATACTTAAATTGATTGCATCAACCGAGCGTATCCTTTTGTCATGACTAATTAACTGATTGATTAGCACAACCGAATAAAATATTAGGAATTGGATTTTAGTACCGATTTTCGGTATTGGCAACTAAAAAAATTGTCCGTCTACATTTGAGTTAAAATAAAGACTTTCTATCAGTTGTTGCAACTAACTAGAGGTTAATGTACCCATCATAGTTTATAGCAGCAAATTAAAATAAAATATTAAGGTTTGATTGATATTCCCAACCGATTAATCGGTTCGTATTAACAATTGTCTATTATTGTTAAATATTTTTTTTAAATAAGTAAAAAAAACAAAATACTATTAGCATTATGTATAACAAAAAACAGGCATGAAGTTAACGTAAATGAAGAAATTAAATTAAATTAAATTAAAAATATAGTTGTACCACAAGAAAATTGCAGTCGTTATACCAGGATTCTATGGTAGTTGCTGCAATCGCCAAAATTCAATTGGCAACAAATTCGGTTGTTTCAACGAATCTATTTTCTCTGTGTAAACTTAATGTTTTTTTTAACTCAAATCCTAAAGCTCTCAAAAAATCACCCCTTATTATATTTCAAACAACTTAAAAAAAGTAATTTCAGCTTCTACGGTATTTGAACATTTTTTTTAAAAATTAGTGAAATTTCCAGCTTTAGCCATTGTGTGTGATGGCGGAAAGTAAATGAAATAGGTGAAATGATAAACATTTTATATTAAGCAAAATGTGAAGAACAGGAAGCTGTGCGCAATACGGGTGTTTCTTTTGCTCACAATAGAAAAAAAAAATGCCTAGTGAAGATCTTTTAATAGAGTGATGTCTCACCGCAATAAAGCCGAAAGTTTCGATCCCCTTAGTACCACGCATGGTACAAGAGACAAAGGAACAGTAAAATCATAGGACCGAATTTAAAATTTAATTGTTTTTATTATTTTATACAATTCAAAGTTCTATCAGTGACGTATTTTCGGTCATGCAACCTACCTTCCAAGGTGGTTGTGTAAAGTGAAAAAATGCCGCTTATGGAAATTTTATGGAATCTATTAAACTAGTCTGTGCAAAAAATTAATTTTGGCACTATAAAGGCCAAATGAAAAATTTATATTCATATTTAGTTTTTTCTTTAATTATAATCATTTGTACTTTAATTTTTTTAATCTTTTTTTTAACGCGTGTCAAAATGAATATGAATTTTAAAAAAATATTTGTTGCAACGAAATGCATTTAGAAGCGCTTAACCAACAAGAAACATTTTTTAATTTATATTAATCTATTTATATAATTAATAGGCGAACATTTTTTTGTAATCCCTTTTACGCTGGTACCACCGCACCGATTTTAAAAAGATTTATATGGTTTTAAAGGATTTTTTATACAGATGTTCAGAATCTATATTTTATTGAAATCGGTTTAGTATTTTGGGAGCTGTAAGCGTTTAAAGTTGCTACTACTACATGCACACATATTACACACACATTTATTAGCTTACAAGTAAAAAGAGAAACAAAACATGAGTGTGTGTGTGTGTGTGTGTTTGTAGTATTTCTCTTGACCTTACAATTGTTTTTTTCTTATTTGTTATTGTATCCAGCGTTGCCACGACCAAAAAAATTTTGTAACCACAATACAAAAAAAAGTAACCAAATGCAAAAAAAAAAGTAACAAAAATTTGTATGTATTTAAAATACTGTTTTATTTGTAGTTCAGTTGAAAAATATACATACATATGTTAATATATAAAATCATATAATATAAATTTGTATTTCAGTTTTAAAAGTATATCTTATTATAATTAACAATCAATAAAATCAATTTTGTAAAAAAAATACTTCAGGTAAATTATTAGAAATTTCAAAAATTGGCTTATTTTTATGGTTAAGCAATTGTCTATATGCATTTCGTTCCCGCTTGTGGAACTCGTCAGTAGACTTCAACCCACAAAATTTTTGAATTTAGTTAACAAACTCCGTATGTTTATAGTAAGACTCTTAATACTAATAATAAGTTTGAAAACCTCAAACAAAAATCTTTACTAAACAAGCATCTTTATTCAACTGTGCATCTATTTTATTTATTAGAAATTCCAAACCAAAAATGTTTTTAGTAACAACAAATAATATGTAATTTAATTACATTCGTTATCAAAACACAAGACTGTATAGATAAAGTTAAGTTTGTTAATATTAAAAAAAATCTTTGGCAGACCAAATATAATGGGAATTGTTTCGATTGATGCACAATTCTTTAGATTGCATTATTGAGTTTACAGTCTTAAAATCGAGCTTATTCCTATATTTAATTTTAACTAGACTTAGCTTCGAAAATATCCTTTCAGCAGCTGTGTGGCAGTGATATTAAATTTTACATTAAATTAATTAAATCATAAAAAGATTTTTCGTTCAATCCATTTGTATGTTTTGAAACCGCGTCCCAAAATTCAACTATGACCATATCAGCACTTACTTCTAATTTAGAAAATTTGCCAGCGGCGGCTGTTAGCCGACTCACAGCCGATCGGCTTCGTTCCCTGCTTGTTATAGTGGGTGCACACTTTGTAATGTGCTTACGCAACACGTTTATATTTCATGTTGCTATTTTGATACAGACTATGCAACCTACAATGCAACCGCCAATGCAACCCATAAACATCAAAACATTTTGATATTCTCGAAGCTTCGAAAGCAACTTCGAATGCAACCATAAACAAGACTACACACTATGCGACCGACAATGCAATCTGCCTGGTTGCATAAACACGTTGCTAAGTCTGTACCTACCATTATGCTCTCAAACTTAAATAAAAAAATTCGCTTTTAACTTTTTACATAGTGTTTGACGTTTAAAAATTTTGCGACCATGAATGCATCTGATTTTTGAAACCAGGGGGTCTACTCTGTAATTCGAAACGAAAGAAAATGCTTTCGAATTTGGATGCTTATAACATGTAAATTCGAAAGCATTTTATTTCGTTTCGAATTACAGAGTTGGCCCCCAGGCTTGATATGTTCAGAGACAGACATGTATTTTTTTAAACGCCATGTTGATTATCCAGTGTTGTCTTTACAACGTAGTAAAAACGCTTAAATTGTGATCTTTTATCAAGATAATTAGTCATATGCAAATTTAACATACCACATATGTACATATATGCATAATGGTTGTTTTTGTGTTGAAAAAAGTAACCAAAATGGAAAAAAGTACACAAGTACACATTGGAAAAAAAGTAACCAATTTTGGTTACAAGTAACCAAAACGGTAACGCTGATTGTATCAAAGCCATAATACTTAAAGGAAGAGAGTTGAATAAATTGAATTAAGTTGGTTGAAGGGATTTTGTTTATGTTTTTTTTTAATTTCAGGTATTATTTAATTATGCTTCCATATGCATGTAAGTTTGTGGCTGTGTTTTAATGAATTTTTTTATGACGTTTAGATACATTTTCTTTGAATCTTAAATTATTTACATTTTGATTCTAGAATACGGACGAGTCTGTCGTCCGTTTGGTATATCTAGTTATAATTATTTCTTCATTTTTTTCGGCAATGATATTTATATTAATTTCATATTTATATAGAAAATAATGTGCTGTTAATTTATATTCTTTGATTTATATCAAAATGTTAAAATGAATTTGTAAAATGTTTCATTGAAAACTGTAACAAAAGGAAACTTGCTGTACTTGCGCTGTGCTCTTAACATCTATGAACGGATGCATGAAAACCAATTTAAACAGTGATTGTTTCCGTAAAGTTTTTAACTTTGACTTCTTAGAAATAGCAAAAACAATAACAAAAAAGTAGCATATCTTGGTATTATAATTATAAAAATTCCTTTTCATATTAAAAAAAAAAATAGATGTAGAATGTTTTCACCGCATGCTACATAGTTTTTCCTCGGTAGCAAAAACCACACACATTTAGAAAATAACAGACTCAAAAAGACCATACATACATTATTTCCAAAGATCATACTAGTGAAGGGGATAGAGGGGAGTTTTTCTAAAAGGAAATGAAACTTTTGTAAATAAATCTGCCATAAAAATGCATTATATATAAAAACAAGAGTCAACTTTTCTTCATCACATCCTCTGCAAACGAAAAAGAAATATGAAGCTTTTTTGTAATTTTTATTGTTTTTCATATATTTTCTTTACTCCACCATGCAGTCATGGTTTTGCATATTTTGCCGTCTATTTTCTCTTGCCGTAAGAGAATTTTATTTGTTTTTATTTTCATCCCTGCTTGAATGAAATATTTGGGTCAATGTAATGCAAGGTTCTTTTTTTAAATAAACTATTTTTTTTCATTTAGCGTTGAATGAACTAGGGAAACTGTTTTTATAGTAAAAACAATAAAAAGTGCTTGCTAAAAAAATTTGTAATAGGGTACAAAAAACCAAGAAAAATCGTTTCCTTTAAATCGCGTTAACAATATTTGAAATAGAGTATCAACAAGCTCATAATTTCATTTGCAAGAAAATATCTTAAAACTGAATTTTGCATATCCTTAAATTTGATTACAGTATTACAATAAATATACTTTTAAGAAACACAATAAAATATTCTAGTATGCTTTTCTTTCGACATGGTGGAAGACTCAGTAAATACATATCGTTGGTCCCAAGTAGAAATGCCCTAACTAAAATAATTGTTATTTTACAGGGGAAGGTAAAAACACAATATAAACTGTAATATTTTTTAACCCATTAACCGCCAAAATGAAACCAATGACGATAATTAACGAAAAAGTTTATTTTTAATTTCATTGCGCTCAAAGTTAACATAAAGTAATGGAAAAATAAAAAAAAAATAAGTGGGCGGTACTCAATTGAGTACACCCTCAATTGAGTACAGCGGCACTACCAGCGAACTCTTGCATGGCATACGACACATCTGAGTTGATTTTCTAACTTTTTGGGGTAGTGCCCTACACCATCTTGTGGCAACCCTAGGACCAATGAAGACGAGAGTCGAGCTTTAGTTTGCGTATTTTGCCGTAAATAGTATCTTGCAATGTAACGTCGGAATAAAAGCTGATCCATGTCATCATTATGAGTCATTACATATAACCGCCAAGCATTTGCAATAGCCATATCTATTATGTAGGTGAACAAGACCCACCACAATTTCTTACCTCGAATGGCAATTCTGTACAGCGAAATTGACCTATCTAGCTCATCCACTCCTCCCATATGTTTATTATAAGACTGAAATACCTTTGAAATTTTGACATCAATTTTTTTTTTCGTTGTGTAGTGGACCAACGTTTTACAGTTCCGAATGGTTCAATCGTGTCATAATTTGTTGCCATTGTGCATACGCTATTATATTTCCATTTAACTAAAATAATTTCATTTTGTTTGTCAAACCTGTAGTCATATGAAGCTCGCTCTTCTTTTTTCATTTCTTTTGCACTTCTCCATGGACATTTTTTGGTTCTATTCTCTCTTATTGTTCCAGTCGCACGGAATCCTTTTTCCTTGAGCTCCACCAAAAGATTATAGCTACTAAAAAATTTGTCAAAAATATTTCGTGCGATGTCGGATCGGTGTTCATTTTCTCAAGCAATGTTTTTACTACCCTTGACCCCAATGGATCTGTAGAGTGTTCTTCCGATTTTCCACAATAAAAATCGAAAGTGTAGCAATAGCCTGTGGAACCAGATGCTACCCAGTTCTTAAAGCTAAATCGCACTGGTTTGCCACGTATGAACTGCTTAGCAGGGTGGTGGCCGAAATATTTTACCATCGACTCTTCAATTGAAATATGCTCATGCAATATTCCTCACTGGAGAAACTTGCTCATTACAACGTCACATATTGGTCTAATTTTAAACATTTTGTCCTTGGTAGTGGCAGCTTCGACATTGTTTACCAGATGAAGATTCTTTTTGATATCTCGATATCTTTGCCTAGACAATGATTTTGATACCATTTCGATGCCAACATCTTCATCGTAAGACCAGTATAAATCTTCTCTTGGTAATTTGTGATATCCAGACATTATCAACACGCCAATGAACTTTTTTAAATCGATGGAATCAAGTTGAAAGTTATGTCTGTTGTTCTGATTGGCATATAAAATTGAATTGCTGATAATCAAGCTAGTCACATCTTCATCAAATATTTTCTCGAATACCTGCACGGGGTTGAGATCAGCAAGCAACCTCTTTACTTCTTCTTGTCTGGCGAGAACTTCACTTGATACCTTATAACTTGAAGAATATGTTTGTAAGCACTTACGCCACGCTGGAAGCGTGCTGCGGCTTCTCTTTACCTTTTCGGTTAATGGTTCATCATTGCTGCTGTCATTGTCAGCACTTAAACTAATGTTATGACCGCGTCTCAATACCTCAATGGAACCTGGTACATCTCTCGGCAAGTTGTCAACTGTCATATCATCACCGCCTTCTTCTTCATCTGTTACTGTACTTGGCTCTGGTGGAATGATTGTGAATTCATGCAAAGAATCACTGTTACTATCTTGCAATATTCCATTAACAGCTTCTTCTAATCCTTTGTAAGAATCGCGTACTTTAAAATATTTAAAACTCATAGTGAATAACTTTTTTACTCCAAGAAATCTCAACACAGCTTAACAATACGAACTCTCGACAATTATGAACTTCATTTAAAGAAATAATTGATGTTTGCATATTTTGGGAGTCCCCTCTTTATTGTGAAAAACACACAAGTATGCTTTTGTATTTCTGGGGAAACAACAGTGTTGCCAGAATTTGCATGTGGATTCTGCCGCTGTACTCAATTGAGTACAGATATATCTAAACTACGATAACTTTATAAAAATGAGTGGGAGACAATTTGTTTCTACTTATTTTTTAAATAAAAATGCTTTAGTTTAGGAAATTAAGGTACACAATAAATTAACAACAGTAAAATTTATAAAAAGCGGAAAATAAATAATTGTCACGTCACATCAATTTTGCACTAGACTAAGAGTTAATTTTTTAACAGTCTAAATACATATAGACAGGTTTCTGTTCATTATTTCAATAGACTATGGTTCAGATTTAGCTAGAAACGCCAATTAATTACAACAACTTTCAAATATGCAAAATTGTCACCTTTTTTGGCTGTACTCATATGAGTACATCGGCGGGTAACGGGTTAAACAATTGCAATAAATTTTTGTGGCGAGGTGTATTTGTGTGAAATGTATTGTAATCAATGAAAAACTCAATTTTGTAAAAAATGCGAGTTAGAGCATTTCAACTTTTGAAAGCTACGGAAATATTAGCACATCCAATTAAGTTTTCATGGCTCGAAGCTCGTTATTTATATTATCATAATTTCCATTTTCTTTTGAGAATATTTTTTAATAAGAAAAGTTCGATACTAATAACATTTTCAGGAGTGAGTTTTGTTAGCCAGATTAAAATTTCGTCATGAAAATTAACTTTATGTAGTTTCGCAAGACGTTATATTAAATTGTCTAACATTATTTTTAAAATCCGTAACTACGCAACTTTTAATTTTATTTCTAGATAAATAAAGTTTTTCTTTTCAAAGTAAATTCTAATCATTTACATACATGGCGTATACTACACGCTATTTTAATCACTTAAACGATTTATATGACATTAATTAAGCAAGTTTTTTATTTCTTATAAATTTTATAATAATACAATAGATAATATAATTGAGGACAACGCCATCACATTGAAAACGAAACACTGGTAAGGTTAGATGTAGTTTTTTATAAAAAAAACCAAATAAGTGTAATGCATATCTAACAAGGTAGTCGCTCTCAACAACATATCAAATTCGCCACTCTCTGAAATTGGATATACTTTAAAAGATCGCAATTTATTTTTTGTGTTTAAAAACAAGGGATAGTCTCGCAAATTTTTCAAATAGTACCAAATAAGTCACGGGGTTACCAACGTACTTTTAGCGTTTGAATTGTATCAAAAAAGTGCAATTATACTAAAGGCCTGACCCACGATATCGACAACGTTCGACTTGTCGCACACTTACATTTGCAACAACAACAAAATGTTAAAATTTGTTTTTGTTTTGAATGTAAGGCCTAATAAATCAGTCAAAGTTTAAACGCTGGTTTAATTAAACTAAACCCAAATTTATTTGTAGTTTAAACTAAACAGGAGTAAATCAGTGAACCATGCTTTATGTGTAGTTAAAAAAATTATATTGTGGCAGCACTAGAATAAATGTCAAAAAACAGCTGTTTTGCAGCAGGCTATCAATTTTTTGTACAATCAAAAAGACAAAAAAATTAAGAAAATTTCAATTATATTTCGCCAAATTGTACCAAGAAAGGAATTACGTTTATGATTGGCGAAGTAGAATAGTATAAAAGAATACTAGAGTGTAAGAAAACAGGTCGAACAAGATCTGAAGAAAAAGTGGAGGCTGGTAAAAAAGTTGAAAGCTCGTTCAATGCAAAACATATGGTCTGTAAGTAATAAAATCATGTGGCCTGTATTGGTAGTTTAAACGCCCAATTTTATGCGTTTACAGATGGTTTAAATACTGTATTGATTTATAGGTTTGCTAGTTTAATCACATTTTAAACCAAAAATGGAGATTAACTTGCACTGATTTATTAGCCCTAAGTGTGCGACAAGTCGAACGTTGTCGATATCGTGGGTTTGGCCATAACTTTATTATCCCTGCTTCTTATCGCCCAACAGTTCACCTACATTAAATTTTTACAGCCACTTAAGCTGACAGTTTCCACTTTTCGTAGTACTTATACATTAATTATACTAGGAACACAACTGGGACGAGTGACAAATTTTTCGTTGCGAACTTTCGTCATCAGAAATAAAATACATTAATGCATATGCAAATTAACCCAACACGACGAACTCTCCGATAGATTTATTTCTATTTTTTATGCCAACGAACGACGAAAAAACAATTTTCTCTTTCCCTCTCTCTCTCTCTCTCTCTCTCTTTGCACCAACAATAAGCAAATTTATCTCCTATAAGAGCTGAATTTACTGAGTAAATTCGTTGTTGTTATGCTTCATATGACGAACTTAATCAGTGAATTCTTATCGACAAATTCGTCGCCGTGAACAAAATTCATCGTTCGTCCCAGTTGTGCTTATTTGTTTTACAAAAATTAAAGAAAAAATATTGTGCTATTTATCGTTTCATTGCAGGTCAAACAACTAGTTAAGAAACCCATATCATGGTTACGAGTACGTGATGGACACATATTAACTGTTGATCAAACAACATTTATAGCTGATCAGAGATTTCAATCAATTTATACAATAAATCCAGAAAGATGGTCACTACAAATAAAATATGTGCAACTAAAAGATGCCGGAATATATGAATGTCAAGTATCGACGGAGCCAAAAGCAAGTGCTATCGTATATTTGCACGTTGTGGGTAAGTAACAGAAAATGTATAATATTATTTATTAAAATGTGTTATTAAATGGAAAGGAAATGGAAAATTAAAAAACGGAAATTACAATTATTTTGAAAAAAAAATTAAAAGTTTTGAACTTTTGTACTCTTTGGTATACACAACTGCTATAGAAACGTGAAATTCAGTTAAAACTTAGAGGGTGTGTAAAAATTCAACGTTGTCTGAACCACAGAGGATACCAGAATCGAAAAAAAGTGACTTATGAAAAAAGCTAGAACCACTTGTGACATAGGTTGTATGAGAAAAGCACAATGTGTCCTATTTTACACTATGCAACTCTTATTGCTAAGCTGATTTGTTTAATAGAAGAGTACGACGAGTACTTAGCAATAAGACATGGATAGTGTAAACTAGTACTAATCGAAACAAACAAGAGAAAATGTGTACTTAACATAGCGTCTACGTGTCCCGCAAAATAAAATATGTTTTTATTGGTGAGAAAAATGAAAGTAAAATAAACTTGCACTTAAAGAAAAGTTTTGTAATATAAAATACATGATGTGGTTACTAGTTGTTTGTATTTTTTTTTTTCTAAATAAGCAATTTACTAAAAACTTAAATAAAAAGTAAAAATTTAATAACCATTCAACAATTTAGTGTATAAATTCAAAATTAAATTTATTCACAGCTCTGTTGATACTATTAAAATGCCCTTTTAAACCATTTTCCCTATTATTTTTTAATGTTTCATAACATAAAATGCATTGCATATTGCGAAAAGCATTTTTCATCACGAAATATTTCTTAGCTTCATAATTATATTATCAATTTTTTATCTGTAGAAATTTATTAAATTTTAACTTTAATTTCGTTCTGTGTGCTCAAAAAAACTAAACCAAAAACCAGAAAAAAATTAACACATGCGTGCACAACTTAATTCGTCGCTTGCTCAGTGACGACTAAATGAAAGAGCATAAGCATGTATGTGATTTTCATCTGCACAATTGTGCTATGTCCCAATTTTCACGAGGCAATTTTACTTGCGCAAGTCTTGAATTTGACGAACAAAGAAGTGAGGAAGAAGTGAGGAGTGTAAAAACCAGCAGAATTGCCGTACAGACTTGCCAGTACATGGCAATTCTGTTTTTGCTATCATTCGCTCTATATCAAATTTGACATTCCTTTTCATTTGTGTTTGTTTTCTGTTCTGGTTTTTCGTCTGTAAAATTCATTGTGGCTCGAAGTGTTTGTTTTGCGAGACTATTAATAACAATTGTTAATTTGCTTCAAATAAAAAGAAATAAAATGGTCAAGTAAACTTGCTCTATCTAAACGCTACAGCAAGTTTAATAAAAAATTTTATGACTTGCGCAAGTAAAATTGCCTCGTGAAAATTGGGACTATGGCTTGCGGGTTACTGGTCTACAACTGCAATTACCTCTGACATAATATTTGAGAGAACGTCGGCAGGCTAACAAAAATAAAATGTCGATATTTCTCTTCATATTATAAAATAGGAACACGTAATTTTACTTTTCTTATAACATTTCATTTTATGCAAAATCTCACCGAGTTAACATGTATTACGTTTGTATAATTATTTATTTTGTTTTCAGTTTTTCACACAAACTTAAATTCATGAATCAATTAATTACATTTAAACATATAAAACCGCAGATATTTTCTCAAAAACACTCACAAATGCATACTAATTTATTTTCATGTGCGTGTGTTTTTTGATAGTTCATATCATAAGATTGTTGTTAAAAACATAACATAATTGACATAACATTAGTTTGAAGTCTACATGTAACATAATTATCTCTGCGATTGAACTTGACGCTTTCATCTCACATATTATGTTAGGTGTAGACTCTATGTAATGAAATTAACAAGAGTGAATTTTTACAAAATTAAATTACTGAATTTAGTATGTTGAATGAGAAACAATATGTGAAAAATATGATTAGTATTAAAAAACTGACTAAAATTAGTTTGAAGAAGTGCTTTCTGATTTAAATTTAAGCATTTTCATTCAAAAATATTAACGTTTACCTTTTGTTTACAAAATATAAAATTAAAATACGCTCAACAATGCCACAACGAAAAAATCTTTAAAGAAGATGAAGTGACTGAGTGAGCAAGACGGTCCGAAAACAGAAATTATCTTCCGTCCCGTGACACCTCTGTATATCCTCTGTGGTCTGAACACTGGCCTCTTGGCAAAATTCGGCAACAGTAATGCTGAACATCGCATGTTTAAAACTGTATTTAACCAGTATTTCGATTTAGTTAAAATAATGAGTAAAATATATACATAAAATTATATATAAGTAGATCTGCAAACTTTTAATATTATTATTAATTTAAATTTTATCATACGATATTAAAAAAATGTTGATACGCAGCACATAATTTCCATATCCATGATTAAACATCTGTTGTTAACCAATTATGTGAGGATTTTTTGCAATTTTATTTTAATTTCCTTTACACTTTCCTCTTGTCATTTCCATTAATGCAAACACAGAGCCGAAAACGGAATTAATCGGAGCACCAACACGCCACGTTAAAGCCGGAAGTCAAGTGAAACTGTTGTGCATAATTAGTCAGGCATTGGAGCCACCATTATTCATTAATTGGTTTTATAATCAGAAACAAATATATTTACATAATCATAAAGGCTGGCATACAGAAATTGAACGCATTGAATTGCCGCCGGAAACAACAACTACTACCACTACTACTACTTCAAAAACAACAACAACAACGTCAAAAACAACAACACCAACAACAGCAACATCAACAACCACGGGCACTTCAACAACACTACCATCGTCCTCATCGACATCATCATCATCATTAAAATTATCTTCGACTAGTTCATCTATGTTAAACGGAAGTGAAATTCCTGCAATGCACGTATTTACATCAATACAACCGCAGCAGACACTAAATTATGGTAATCTCTTAGAATTGGTGTCAGAATCAACATACAATAATCATACCAATTTAATACAACCTGAAGCAGCATCGTCATCGATAATGAGTTCGCCAAGAACAGAACAAAATCAAAGGGCGGCATCAACCGTAGGAACAGCGGTAGAGACGACTTCAACCACAATAACAACAGCAAAAAGCAGCTCGCCAGCAGCATTACAAGAAACTACAACATTTTATGATATTACGGATGTTAATAATAATAATAATAATAGTAATGATGATGATGATGATGGTGATGATGACGAAGAGTATGAATTTAAAACAAATCCATCGCCATCAACGTTTGAAGGAATAGCAGCACAAAGAGGATACATGATGTTGTCATCGTTAATGACATTTACTGATGTTAAGCAGATAACGGTAATTGATTTTATTTTCTTTGATAGCAATTGTAAAGTTACGTATAAAATATACACAAAAGCTCTAACACATATACATAAATAAAAATAAAAAAAGAATAACACCAGTAAAGTTTGGTGTCCTAAAAGTTTTGCAATAAATCATAAGTTTATTTTAAAACAAAGCAACTTTTAGGGGTGGACCAAAGGAAATATATACTTCTACGTTGGCGCACTTCAAGTTTATTTCAATAAAATTATTTCATAAAGGCTGCCGCTGGTAGCCATAAAAAATCGATATTGTCCCCATACGCCCAATTTCAAAACGTATGGTATTAATATTTTAAAAATACTTGATTTTTGTTTTAGCAATAACTTTTCTAATTTTAGGAATATAATATTCTAATTTTAACAATGCATCGTCCTTTTTTCAACAACAATCGTTCTGATTTATATATTTGTATATAATTTCTGGATAAGAATAAGTGTTTTTTTTTCAGATATTAAATCTCTGCAGGCTTTCAAGCTCTTTAAATTTCTTTAAAATGGAAATAAAATTAATTATTTGTTTCATTTTGAATGTAACCTACGTTTCGTTGAGATTTTCGAGGATAATTATTTTTCTAAAATCTATTAACTTTGGTTATCATTAAAATAATGATTTTGATATAATTATATGTGAGGAGCTGGCGCACAAAACCGGACTAAGTCCGTTAACTGTTTTTTACAGGACAGTCATATTACTGACTAGCTACCATCAGTGTTCGCGACATGACTTGTAAATACTCATATACACGAACACTACTACATCTATCGTGCTTTTGCTTATTATACGACAGCATTTAAGGTTGGTTTAGTATAATACATTTCACGGCAATGCATTTAAAAAGCAAGACGTATTTACATTTCAAGAATATTTACGCAGGGCTCTAATATGTATGTAAGCCAGAAAATGATGTTTGCCAATTAAAAGTTTTTTTTTAGACTTCTACTTCACATACGTTACAACATGTATAAAATAAACAGCAATATGTTTTATTTATGTTACCAATTTTGTCAGCTGATCCATCAACTCACAATAGAAATAGGAAAAATAAATAAATAAGAAAATAACAAAGTGTCATTAGCGCCGTGGTCGGCAACCCATACCATTACATTTTACAATTGTATGTGTTATACTCTTACCACGATATATATATATATATATAAATATATATATATATATATATATAAATATATATATATATATATATATATATATATATATATATATATATATATATATATATATAGACAACGCTGAACCACTAGCAAATATATTTCAAATTAAAATAGACTTCTGACAATATGTCGAACAATATATTTCTTAAATATTAAATTTAGATTTTATTTTTCATTTTGCCTTATAATTACTTTTATTGTTATCCGATGGATTTCTAATTGTATAAAGGTATAGAAAAACAAAACTGATTCATATCTAATATAAATTATTTGCTGGGTTTTTGTATTAGTTTCTAAGCCTACTACGCTTATTTTTCTTCTGTGATTTTCAAAAATATTATTGTTTGTGAATTCTCAAATAGTTCTTGAAAGTCTGTGCATAAGATAAGGGGTTTGTGACTATTCAAAATGTGTGCTTGAAGTCTACTGATGATTTGTTACAGCAACAATGAAATATATAGACAACGCTGAACCACTAGCAAATAGATTTCAAATTGATTTCATTATGATCAGAAGCAGGGTTACCATTCATCCGACTAAAGTCTCAATTTGACCCTTTTTTTTAGCGGTGTGCGACTTTTTGTGAGACTTTTTTCGATCACCGACTTTTGAGACTTTTTTTTTTGTTGGGACTTTTTACCCTTTTTTGTAAAGATTCTCACAGAAAACATTTAAATTGAAGTAAATTATAAATTTCCATATTATTTTTATCAAAAAATAAAAAAGAATCGTAAAAATTTAAGAGCAATTCCCAGACTATTGTTCATTTGGAAACACTTTTATTAATTGCAACCTTGTCACGTGTAAAATGTATTTAAGAAATTTTTCGCAAATTTTCAGTAGAAGTTTTAAAGAATAGTAGCAAAAAAAAATTTTAATAAATAAAAATTGTGGTTTTTGGAGTGCTTATTTTACAAAATTATTTTTACCCGCCGAGTCAATGAAAGAAGTTATCGTAAAATATATACAGGTGTATACGAACATGTGAACATTTTGAAATAAGCTTTGCTTAATAATAAATTAACTAATAAATTAAAAGTAAAAACATGCAAATCAATGCTGTTAGCCTTAAATTTAATAGACAAAGATATAGAAGACTGGATTTCTTTTGATGAACTTATTTTTAAATAAATACAATTAAAGTAAAAAGTACACGGGGCTTTATTTGAAAATGTTTGTCAAAAATATCTTAAGTTTAACTTTTTTAGCTTGTTTTTTTTTAATGAATCCTACTCCTCTGACCTCGGCAGCATACGACAGCCAAATTTATTAAACCTAAGTAAATTTGTTCAGTATACATGCATGAAAACATTTATAGAAGCACATATAATGGAACTGTATATGTTATGAAATATGCAGTGCTTAAACTTATCTTTTTATTGTGTTAAGCTTTTTCAACGTTACGTTAAAAAAAAGATGTGCAACTTTTGTTTTCTCAAACGACTTTTTTGTGCGACTTTATTTTTATAAAACGACCCTTTGTGCGACTTTTCAAAAATTCCTAACGGTAACCCTGATCAGAAGAAACACTCAAGTTTTTTTTATGAAGAAATACATCTTCTCTTGTTGCTACGCCAATGTAAAGATGAGTAAAGAGATGGTTTTGTAGAAAAATGTTTTAAAATAATTTAAACATATGCTAGAAACTGCCTTTGCATGTCACGCTTTTTCATGCATGACAGCGTACGTTGACAAACCAAATTTTCTGGTTTGCCATAATAGTTTTCTGAAAATAAAAAATTTAGTAAATTCTCATCACACATATTTTCTTATTGTTGGGGAAAAATTGTTCTCTGGCAACGCTGATTCTTAAGAGTATGAGATACACACAAGGTGTTCTCAGTAATGCGTGTGCACACATTAGTGATGCACGAATATTCGTATTCGTATTCGAATTGCCGAATATTCGGTCATTTTTAATACGAATACGAAGCATTCGTATTCGTCAAATTCAGGCGAATACGAATACGAATATTTTTCCAAAAAAATTTACTAAATAAATGCATAAATCCTAAACTAAATTTAAATAAATGAATAAAAATATTAGTTTGTACGAATCCATTAAATTTTTTATAGAAATTTGTGCTTTGTATCATTTTTAAATATTATTTACTGACGATCATTAACATTTTGGGAATTTGTTATTGACTTTAAAGTACGCCAACAGGAGTATGAAGTTCTTTTTCATAAATTTTTTTTAATATTTCATATTGCATGCGTAAATAGAGCCCTAGTTTAATGTCTATAAATTTCACACGAAATATTGGTATTCGTATTCGTACTCGCGAATATCGTATTCGCGAATATCAAAAATTGATATTTGTTACATCACTAGTACACATACGTAATAGAAGAGTATAAGAAAAGGCGAGGCGCCCTTAATTAGTGTTTCCTTACATTATTATAGAGAGTAATATAGTAATTGGTTTTATTATTAAAAATAAATCTTTTTAATGTGACTTATACTGCCGAATAGTCAAGATTGGCATAGTAGTGTATCACCTACTCCCCTACCGGGCATCATAATTTATTCTTAAAATTTTTTGAGCTCTTTGGATGAAATTGAAATGTATTGCCTATATGTGACCTTCTCCGAGAAAAGGGACCTAGTGTGTCAAAAGAACGGGTTTGGACTTATGAGTAGATTCTGGTACCTAAAAGAGTGAAGAATAAAATGAAATGAGTTAGATTTCTGATAAAAATTTAACCATACCAAATCGCATCTTCCAACTGAAGGTGTGTTCAAAGTGATAATAAGTTATTGAACTTTAAATACGATTTTCTCAAAACTTCATTTTCACACACTAGGTCCCTTTTCACGGAGAAGGTCACATATATGTATTAAAAATTATAATATTCATCCTTATTCCAGTTGTCGGCATTGACGTCACTTTAACAGAATACCAAAAAATTGGGACTTGTGTACTCGCTCGCAAGAACAATTTTGTGCCACTGACAATGTACTTTAGTTCCCTAAGGTCTACAAAATAGCATAAACCTGCCAACAGGAGTCAGTTGTTTTCGACAACGAGTACACAAGCCCCAATTTTTTGGTATTGTGTTAAAGTGGTGTGAGGGTGGCGTTGGCTGAAGTAGTTAGTACGTTGACTATAAAACTGAAGATCCTTGGTTCAGTCCCTGTATCCGACAGTCATCAAAAGAACAACACCACGCATTTTTCTGATGTGCATTAGTGTCCTTTGTATCAGTTAGTGTGGAAAAAGTTCAAATGATGAAGGCATAGTCACTGGTCACTGAACTATACCGACTTCAGCAGATGCTAATCCTAATGTTACATCAGAGCGCCGTCCTTCGTCGGTATTGTGTAGCAAATTCATCGGCGAAGTAAAATAACCAATAAAATGGCTACTAAACACAGCTTCAAAATAAATACGCCTCCTTTAACACCAGAAGGCGCTGCAACACTGCATTATTAAAAAGCGTGCAAAAAGCAGAGTTGTAAAAGAATGAAACTTTCATCTATCTCTTCCTTCACCACCTGTCTTCTACCACTATCCTTTTCCTAAAGAAGGTAACACCTAGTAATAGTAGTAGGCATTAATTACCTGAGTGTTACTTCTCTTTATAAAAAAAAGTGACGTCGATGCCGACAATGAGAATAAGGGTGATTAATTGTTTTAAAAAAAATTGGTTTTGAGGACTATAGCGTACAAGCGCACAAGAGTACTAACATTATGTTTAATCCGGCCTTGCCTTATTAGTACATCAAATGCGTCAATTAAAAACCATAAAAAATTTAAATTGACTTTTATATGAACTTATGTATATGCATTTACCACGTACATTTGTATGTATGTATATGTATATTTATAAATGTCAATATATGCATAAGTGTTTACTTTTCAATTACAGACTGCTTCATTAATTATACCATCAGTGCAAAAACAAGACTCTGGAAATTACACATGCAGTCCTTCGAACAGCGAGCCACGGACAGTTATATTGCATGTCCTAAATGGTAAGTTTGTACGAGTAGTATGTAGCACAAGTGAATCAAATATTTTTATTTTAAATTATTTCTTTTTTATTTTTTTTTGATTTGAGTGGTTTTTACATTTATATATGTATATTTATATTATGCTTTTCATTCGTTATATTTTATAGTTTTGCTTTGAGTGTGCCAAAATGAAAGCACTACAGAAAAAAAAACTTAATTGAGTTAAAATTAATTTGAAAAATGAAAAGTCAATTTTATTTAATACAACCCAGAGCACGCAATTTTTAATTGAAAATGTAAAAAATAAACTGAAAGCATAATTAATGATTTTTAAAAGGTAACTGTGAATTTTTGCCATTAGTGTAATTTTAAAAACAAAAAGGATATTATGAGATAAAACAGTAACTATATAGCGTAATATTGAGCTGACAAAAGAGTACTTTGGTTTCATTGAAAATATCTGCAAAATTAAATTCTGCAAGTACTAGCAGGGAAAACACATTTACTTCATAATTACAAAAATAATGTAGGAAATTAATGTATGGTGTTAAGTTCATAAGGTTAAAAACCTTAATAAGTAAAATATTAATTTGGGATTATTAGTGCGTTTAAAAAATTTAAAAAAAAATTTCTTGTTTGACCTGCAACTTGAAGTTCTTAAATTTTTATGAAAAATTATAGAATATTTTCCAATATGTATAATCATTGAATTTTTGTATTTTCTTTTATAATTACAGGTGAATATTCTGCTTCCGCTATTACCTCGGCTGCTATAAACTCACATGTCATATTTAATATTTTTATATTTAAATTTTCAATATTTACTATGCTCAATAAGTTATTGCAGAATTCTGCTGCTTATAATCACCATTTAATTGAACAGTATAGTGGAGGTTAAGTGAAATGTAAAATAATTTTAGTTGTATAAGTTAAATTTGTATAACCTTTTTTGTACTTAATTTAAAAATATAAAAATACATACATACATATGAATGACAAAATAATAAAATAAACTAAACTTAAAGTGAGACTGCCATGACTTATAAATAAACGCATAACAATATTTAACATTTATATCTGTAATTATTTATGATTTTTACATTATTTTCAAAATAATAAATAAGAAGCTGTATATAAAAAAAATCAACGTGATTAAATTGCCATTTCGTAATCAGTTTTAAAAATTCAATTGTTTATCGATATTAAAAATAAATAATATAGCAAATGGTTTAATAATTAATAAATAAAACATAAACAGATCAAATAAATGCAAAAACCGCATAAATGCATACATAAATATATACATATATACATATGTATGTATCTAGCTCATGCATGTGAGGTTTAAATTACCCAGTAAAAAATATATGGATTAATCCATAATCGAGCAATAAAGGAGTAATGACTTGTTCATCCATTTGGAGAATAAGCGAGCTATCGAAACTTTTTTTTTTTTGTTTTGCTGTTTGTGTCTCGCTTAATACTCCAAATGGATCAATGCAGGATGTATCAGTTCGTTTTTGGTTTTTTTCTTTCTTTGACAACTGCTAATTGTTGATGGTTTCGTTTTGTTTTTCTGTTTAGTCAGTTTAGTTTTAAAAAGTGAAAGACGTGTTATTAAAAAAAACAAGCGAAAAGGTACGGGTATAGTAAAAAATTTTTAAAAATGTGTCAAAATTTAGTTTCTAAGCGTCATTTAAGACGACTAGTTGAAAAATAAATTGAAAAATTCTCAAATAAAAAAAAACGATTACTCCCTTTGTGCTCTTTTAGGAGACAAGAACGATTACTCCCTCTGTCGTCACTTTCTAGATCAAAGGGAGTGCTCCATAAGGAGCTTAAAAGGAGTACTCGTGCCTGCGGACATGCTGTCTTAAAAATCCAATGAGGTCCGGAGTTTTATGGAGTAATCCATTACGCGCAAAGGAACGCTCCAAGATTACTCTTTGGATGATCCTATTTTTTACTGGGTATATAAAGGTTTATAACTGTATTTAGCCCTACTCATTGATTGTGGATTGTCTATTGCAAGTGGTATTTACGTTCTAAGCAAAGCAATTGCACTATGGGAAATAATTGACAAAATTAAAAATTCGATTACACAAACAATATCTTTTCGTGAAAGAAGGCAGTAAAAACTGGATGTAAGTTCTTTAAAAATAGAAAAATGTTTAATCATTGCCTTTAGCAGTTATATTGTACCATGGATATTTAATCAGATAAAATTAATTTATTCTTTTTATACTATTTATACTTTTTTAGATTAAATAGTTTAAAGCTAAGATTTTTAAAGCGCAACAATACGTCCTAGTTTATACTACGCAAGTCTTATTGCTAAGCTGATTACTTTGTTAGGAGAGAGACGAGGGAAACAGAAACGGTTCTTTTCCCCTAGTCTCCTTCTCCTAACGAACTAATCAGCTTAGGAATACGACTTGCATAGTCTAAATTAGCACTAAGAATTGACAATTTGTGTATAGAAAAAAATGCAAATTACCTAAACAAAACATATACAATATTTGTCAAAGGTTATGGTTGCAGTTTGTAAAGTAAATAAATAAATAATAACTGTAATAACTTATTCATAAAAAATATTTCAGGTTTATTAAGCTCTTATTTGACATATTTCTATGGAAAATTTGTCAAATAAACCTGTAATAAACCAAAAATATTTTTTATGAATTAGACTGTAAATAAATAGTTGAGAAATAAAAATTTTCCAAAATGCTGAATGGAAAATTTGTGACTTAATCGAACCAAATTTTTTTTATTTATTTTTAAGACGTTAAACTGGCCACAATGGTTTTCAGGGTACAATGTGAGACAGTGTTACCACAAAATGATAAAAGGAGAATGCAAAAATCTCTCAAAGCTCAGTTAGCCGACTGTAGTGTAATAGTGTTTTCACACTGAAAGTTAAAACAAACTGCAAGTTTGTTAAATTCAGTTTTTAACTCACAGGCTGTCTAATAACTTTGCTCAAAATAAAATAAATCTCCTGCCGAAATGCGTGCATTTGTTGTTGCATTTTTTTAACGTTAAAATCAACTTTTATTAAAACCATGTCAGTGTGAAAACACTATAATGTAACTGCAATGTAGGAAACAGCGGATCGATATTTTTTTTTTAACTTTCATGTAGGTTACGTTAAATTACATATCTATAAACATTTTCATTACTTTTCACAGAACAGTACCGATCAGCTGTTTCGTAATGTTGCAGTTGCATTTTATCTCAGGTAATTAAAATAATAAATGATATTAATGTCGAAATGCAATCTGAAGAGGCTTTCTTTTTTCATCTCGTCATTGTTTCGATATTTTTTGAAAAAAAAATATATTGATAATCTTCATGTTGATAAAGAAAATAAAATAAAGAAATTTTCAGCATCTTCCAAAAGAATAAATTTATTGCGGGCAGGAATTGAAAAATTAATAACCAAAACTCAGCTTCCCAGCATAAAGTTGTAAAATTCAAGAATAGAATAAAGTCTATTTACATTTCATTTGTGTCATATTTGAAAACTAAATGTTTAAACAGAATAAGTCTGCAACTTCAGGAAAAATCGCTGTTAAATGAACAAAGCCTACAATAAAATCCACGGCAGTAACTTCAAATGCTCTCTAATTTTTTATTTATTTTCTTTTGTGCTTATTTTTCTTTGCAGTTTTGTTTATAAAATGTATGAATTTTATTGAAAGTATAGTAGCCTTGCTGAGAGAATGAGTATTTATATGTGAGAGAATTTAAAAAAACGCTGTCAAAATAAAATAAATTCTATCTCTCGATTTCTTTCTGGTGTTACTTTTTTCTGTCAATTTGTATGGAAACTGTGTTTATGCCGCAATTCTGATTATTTAGTATAACTTTAAGGACTATTATTTGAATTGGTTTGCCAAGTTTGCAGCAGAACATTTTCTAAGTCGAGACATAAATAACATTTATCCTTTTGTTACACAACTGTATCCAAACAAGACAAGACAAGAGTTTTTGAAAGATATCGCAGACTTAAAATTTTTAATTAATATTATCGAGTCGTTCAAGGTATTTTTTTGGTATTGTATTGACGTGACGTCGAATTTGACAACAGTTCGAAATTTGATAAAAAGTAAAATTTTAAAAATTTTGTTCGATAAATACTTTATGCGAAAAATCAACATATCTCTAGATTTTACTGGTTTGCTTTTGACAAAACAAGTTAATGTAATTATGATGAAAAATTAATAAGAACTCGAAAACTAAAGTTTAACGAACTTTTGACAAAACATTATTTTCAAAAAAACAACAAATTTCGAAATAAGTTCCTTTATCAAAAGCTAAGTTATGAAAACGGAGTATTTATATCGAAGTAAGTTGATTTTGCGTATCATTATGCATTGGATTCTCATTGCGACAACACATCTTATATTTTAAGCTTAAAAATTTAGAAAAGAGTTGAATTTCTTTTAAAGATGGTTTGAATAAACAACTTATTTCATGTATTATTTTTTTCTTCTTATAATAAATCATTTGAGAAAATATTTGAATAAATCCAAAATTATAGAAAAAAAAAATTATATTACAAAATTTTTACTTTTCCTTAAATGTGTACTCCAAAAACTTTGTTCAGCCTTTTAGGAGTATTTTCGCTCTCCTGAAAATTTTGAAAAATAGACATATGTGCTTTTGTCAAAAGTCCACACATATTTAAATAAAATACTAAATCCAAAACCGAATAATTTCTGCTATATCGACATAATCTTTGTGGGATTAAAATAAATAGCTTATAATTACTATTATTTTTAACATTTACAAATTTATAAAACTTGCCATGGACCCTTTTTTGTGATATTAATGAAATTTCCCAATTATCAACACAATAAAGTATTATTCAAGGACAACAGTATACATAAACATCAAGTGCCAACATTGAAATTATTTTTTTTAAAGCGGTTTGGCACTATGCAAGTGATTTTGACACTATTTAGAAACATATTCGGGCATGAAATGAAGATTTCCAATTCCCATCACTGATACATATGGCACTTTCCGTTTTTCGAAATAATTTATCTTCAATTGCACTTGACGTTAGCAAAGACTACAATTATTTTTATATCCCGCACAGCAATTTTAGTTGAACCCAAAAATTCCCTAACTAAAATTACCGTATGTGAACATATAATTATAACATAAGAATACCCAAACTAGTGCAACAATGATTAATTTTCTTCGACTTTCGTGATCATATGCAATGTTCCCTTTCTTTTAAAAATATGCGACTGAAAGATATCAGACTTTATTAAGCGAATATCTGATTTCATGCACATTATTTTAAAATTCGACAAGTTAATGTACAAACAAATATTTCACTTTTGGTGCATTAGGTATATCGTACACTTTTCTCTTTCAGCACTAAAAGTTATCACTTACATTTACATGTATTTTACATTATTGGATGCATCACCAAAAAAAAATTCCCTGCAGGAAATGTCAATATTAAAATTATACTAATTATCTATTGACGATATCACCAGAACTACTGACAAATTATACCCCAGCTAATGCTATCTACTATTGACATTTAACACAGGCTTTTCCTACGAAATCTACTAGTATACTGTGTCAATACTGACTAGGTAGTTCTTGTGGGACCATATGGCGAAAATGTCAATAGTAAGATTGTACTGACTTACTATTGACGATATCAACACACTGTGGCAAATATCCGTAGTAAAACTGTACTGATTAATTTAAATTGTATGTTTCGCTAAATTATTAAAGTCAAACATTTACGTATGGATCTGGAAGTGTGGCCAATCTTTAACTGATGGAACAAAATCTTCGATATGGTCAACAAACAATTTCCATGATTGCACTTTCACTAAAAATTTAATATGAATTGTTCAATACATTTATAGGTATTAACCTTTTAATTTGATTTCTTAAACTAATTTTTTTAAACACTTAAATTTTTCATGACAGCACTTTTATTTTCGACAAACCAATAAAACATTAAGAAGAAGCATACATATTCAATTGTGTGTATCTGAAAAAAATATTTTCTACGCATGGAAAACAACATTAATATGTAGACGCTTCGTTGAAAATGTCACCAAAATAGTCGACAAAATGGTAACTTGCGGACACTTAACCCCACGTTTACTTCAGGGTTTTCTTCCATATACATATATAAAAGAGTATTTCTATGCAGTTACGTATATGTATGTATATGTATGTATGTATCTATGTGTACGTAAATTAAGTTAAACTATACTTATACTTATGTATGTAATCAAAGTTATTCCTGAGCATTGTAAATATGTAGTTTCTAATAAATAAATCTCTGTAAATATCTTTTATCAATTCATTAGTTAGTGATTCCTTTAAAATAAGCAAATTTTCTTCCACACAACAATAATAATAGTAAATTCGGAAAATATAAAAATATATGCTTCCCATAAAAATAGAGCATACAATTTAAATACTTAACAAAATATAAGTCCTTCAAAGCTTAAATAAATTAAAATAAATAGTATTAAGCCATAAGAAAATGAATTAAAATTGCATTTCAATAGAAACGAATGCAATATTGATACAGGCATATATGTATCTTAATTATTACTCGGTATATAAAGTAAATTTATGTCAATGAAATTAATCTTTCTACCGAAAAAAGTAAGTAAATTAAACTACTGGATTTATATGCTAGTAAGAATTACAAGATATAACCTGGAACTAATTTGAGCATTGTTTTTATTTAATTGTTTTTATTTTAATTATAAATGAGTACACATAAATAAGTTTATTTAATGCAGATAATCTTCTTTTAAAGCAGTTTAATGTGAAAGTTTTTTAAACTGCTTCAGAAAGCTTCTTTACCGATCAAAACGTAATATCGAAAAGCCGTTTCTTATGATACTCGTATACAAATTGAAATTAAAAAAGGAAATCAGCATTATTTCTGTGGTGCTTATTTCCATAAATTTAATACTATTATTTTCAATAGCTTGAAAACTTTGCTTGTTTTTATGGTTAAGCAATTGTCGATATACCTTTCGTTCCCACTTTTGGATTTCATCAGAAGACTTTAATGCAAAAAATTTTTGAATTTAGCTAACAAACTTCGTATGTTTATAGTCAGACTTTTAATACTATATTGAGAATCACAATATACAGACATAATTAGTTTGAAAACAGCAAACAAAAATCGTTATAAAACAAGCATCTTTATTCGATTGTACATCTATTTTCGATATATATACATGTATGAAATTCAATGGCTTTCGATTTTGATTTTTACGTGAAACTATCTTTCGATTCATGCATCGTCCTATCGACTATAAATTCTATTTATTTTAACTATTATGAATTTTTAATTCTAAGCATATTTTTTCTTATTCAGCCTTTTTAGTTCAGTAATTCAATTATTTTTTCATTAGAAATAAAAATGCTTTAATTAATGAATATGGTTTTCTTTGAGAAGACAAAAATAGTTAATCAACCTACACTCTTTATATGCTAGGGAATGAAAAACATCAGCTATTTAACATGAACTTTTCATGTTATCGATTAGGAGTATTTTGGTGCTTGTATTGTAATTGAGTAGTTACCGTTAGACAACTATAAATGTGATGTGTACAGTTAAAAATAAAACCTGTACCCATACGCATCTAGTCTAAAATGAATAACTATAAACAGCCGACGCAATGTGGGGTGCATTTCACTGTTCTATCGTTACTACAACGAAATGAGTTCTAATGAAATTAGGGAAATTATTCCTGAAACCCGCACATTTTTACGTACACCGCGTGGGTCATTCAGAGCACATCCCATTATGGTCGATTAGCCAATTAATCGCACTACACATTACATAGAGAATTCCTATATTAGCCGCACTGTTCGTATGTGGATCCAACTACCTGAGGAGGTTTTCCTATCGCTACCAGCGTGGGAAAGTTTAAATTAAATGTCTACTAATACTACTCTCTCTATCTTCCTTCCCTATAAACTATTTTGCTAGTTCTATCGAAATGTTTTGCATGAGTAGGGGTTATCCCTTGAGTGCTAGTCTTATTAAAAAAAAAGGATTATTTTATTTGTTCACACCTCAATCATCAGTGCTGCTTAAGCCCCGTTCAGACTATTATACAAGTATTAATACTTTCATCACATTTTACGATACAGAAATCTAAATACATTCGTTGCGACTGTCAAAAAAATCTAACGTAAAATCACATACTGTGTTCAGACCATCACACTTCAAATCAAATGTGTAATACAAGTAGAAAACAAAACAGCTGTTCAATGAAAATGTCTGCGCTATTCACTTACTAGCGGCGGCAAAACGGTTTCATGCAGGCCGGGACGTGCCGACACTTGAAAAAATTCAGCAGTTAAAAATATTCTATGTAAATAACAGAAAAAATTTAAGAAAAGATATTACAAAAACGTTAAAAAATTACGTCAACGAAATATACTTCCATACGATTCACTTATTCAAAATTTTTAGCCGATATACATATGACAAAACATTACATCAATGACGACACGCTATTGGCGGCGAAACAGCCGACTTGGAAGTTTGGTTTGTGATCTAATGAAAAGTGTTATCGTTTAGAAAATTTTCTAAAAACGAAAAAGTCTTATGGGATGTCAAAATTTGTATCGTATTATTTGCCACTTTGATGACATTTTGCGTTCAGACTATCACACTTGCACGTATTATTTGAACTTTTGCCAAGTATAAATACAAAGTATAATAGTTTGAACGCGGCTTTAAATGACAACGGTGTTCAGCAGCATTCAATTGCATTACAGGCATAGAAAATGGAATTAAATAGTTCTAGACTGTGTTAAAGACGTTTCAGACTAAATATTTATATACATACATATATATATATATATATATATATATATATATATATATATATATATATATATATATATATATATATATATATATATATATATATATATATATATATATATATATATATATATATATATTTATATTAACATTTACTACTTTACAAAATCCAAACGATTTATGTTTGCAAATTGTACACAAAAGATTTTAAGAATAGTATCAGTGGCGTAAAGGTTAAAATTGCAAAATATCAAATCTTTAACATAATTTTTGTTTGAAGATTTAATGAAATTTTTTGGGAATAATCAATTGTTTGAATATTATACTAATTCTAAATTTTAACTCCTAATTACCTGAGTAATACTTTCAAATAGTCAAACAACAATTTCCATTATATTTCACAAAAAAAAAACTGCATAAAGGGGGCGTATGATGAATAAATAATCTGAGTATTTTATTTTTTATTTATAAATATCCATAGTCTGACTGATTTCAGGCATACTTCGCGTATTTGTTAGATAGAAACTCAATACTTACAATACGCATGTGACTTTTTATTTATACTTCCAGAGTATTTTATTTTTTCGCAGTGGTTATCGTGTGTGTTGTTCGTTGAAAGCAAATATATAGCGTACAAATGATTTGTACTATAATTATTAGTTTACGCAATTACAAAAATTAAGAGCAATTTCTTAAATAATATAATATATATATAGTATATATTTTTTGAGTACTTATTGTCATTAGGTAAATACATTTTTAAGTATATCTATTCCCTACTGCTCATATCTTGATTTCATGTTCAGGTAAGCAGCAAGCTTTATCACTCTAATCAAGTAGATTCAACTACTCCAATTGCCCTCTTATTACTGTCACATTAATTATTGTGTAATTATACTTAAGGAAAAAATATCAACCGTTAATTATCACAAACAACATTCAGTGGATCGTTTTCGACAACTTTTTATAATTATAATACTGTCAGACAGAATATTAATTTCACCTTTTTCTATTTACATGGCACATCCTCTTTTGGTCAAATAACTTTAAAATTAGATACTTAAGTATACTAAAAATTTTATTTTGATTTTCTCAGAAAACTTATTTTTGTTGTTAGCTAAGCATATCTAGACTCTAGAGCATTGATTTCAGTTTCATAGCACAGTTATGCTAACTAAAATCACACATATTCTTATTCTCTTGAATTTGGTCGTCAATGATATAGCGATATTGATATTGAATTCTTCATAGGTATAGTGAAACAAAAAAAAAAGAGTTATGTGAAAAATATTATATGATCAACAGTGCGTTTTGCGACATTAAATGTTTTTTATGTCACAAAGCTTTTAAGGAAAGAAATGAATATGTATTAAAAACACATTCTAATTTTTGTTTTGAACAGTTTCACTAAACTACATTTAATATCAAAACTAATCTTTTTGTTTAATTTTTCAAGTTTTTGTATATATAAATATATAAATAACCCTTTTAAAAATTTTCGTTTTGGAGATTCTTTACATTATCCGATGAATAGTTCAGAGCTCCATAACTCCGAATATATGGATCGCGGCCAACTATTTTATTTAATTTTTAATCCTTATCTTTTAATTTTCTATCGCATAAGCTCTTTTTAATTTTTTTTGAGCTGCTTTACTGAACTGCATTTGTTCCAAATATTTATTTTTTTCGATGTACTTCAAAGACAACTTTTCTCACACATAGAACTATAGTTTTATTTTTGACATCACTGGTCTAGATCAATTTCGTTGCGGCTCAAGCAACAAATCAGTAGATTTTAATCGGTTTATGTTTTTCTACAATCAATGCTTGCTTTGGCGTGAAATGTTGCTAAAAAAAAACAAAACAGGCAACACATGCAAAAAAACATAAAAAAATTAAACCACCTTTATGCACTAAAAAGTTAAAAATAAAAGAAGTATTATATGCATTAACTACTTAACCATTTGCAGAAAGAAGAAAGAATGTATCTTCTTAGTTGACAACCTAGAAATTTATTTCTGCGTTTAGTTAAACACCTTATTGTTATTGAATTGCCTTTTTTAAGGTAGGGAGCCTTTCCCCTGCTCTTACACCAATTCTTTTCTGATGGATTATGCTCATTAACTGTAAAGTAATTCTCGCAAGTTTGAAGCCTCTCAATGATATAGTATTCTTATCGCATATTGAGACCACCTGTAGAAGGACAAATTTTTAAAATCGCTTCACGAATCGCTGAGAAATCGGTGAACATATAAAAAAATACATACATGCCGAAAATATAAACTCCTCTTTTTTTTAAGTCGGTTAATAATATTATTTGTTGTTTTTTTTTTTTTTTGAAAAAGATTTTTTTTTTATTTTCAATTCTCAATAATCTATTAAGAGTATGTCTTTAAGTATTGGGGTTTTTTAGGTTTTTTTTAATTGTGACTTAAATCTCACAATGAGTTGCTTGACGTTCTATAGATGTCCTTAACCAACAACAAATAATTAAAGTAAATTTATACTAATTTTTTTTAAAGCTTGTAATTTATAATAAAGTATCGTAATATTACTCAATTTAAGACAAGTTTCTATTAAATAATAAGACAATGCCAATAAACTTTTAAACATACAAACTTTACTTTTATATAATTGTAATATGTGTTATTTAATAATAAGATGAATAATGTAAATTGAAAAAAAATAATACATTTAAAACTTAAATAAAACCTTATGAAAACAATAACACTGTCTGAATTATTTTTAAATATGGAACTTTTTTTATTAGCGTTGATAATACTAGCTGATCGTTAAGTATTTTTGTCTTCTCGACTCTAGTTTAGAATTTGCATAATTTACTCCACTTGTTGTATTATTCGCTTAAAATTTCACGGATGGTTCTCCAAATTTAAAAATACTTTCTGGAACAAGGAATAGGGAATAAAAGCTTGGGGAATTGTTATTCAGAATAAAATAGCTAACTTCAACAATAGGCAGTATAGCTTAAATTAGACGTGACATAGCCATAACCAAACCAAAATTCAATTCGTTTCTATGGTAAGAGTTATGGCGAGTCACCTATAATCAAATACAGTGTTACCCATTAGTTTGGTTCGAACGGCTGTTTTCTATGGCTATGGTTATATCAGGTCTGATTGAGCCTTAAAGTGTTAAAAACAAAAATGAAGCAATGATGATGAAAATAGGTGCCAAAGTTTGCACTAATTTCGAACAACACTGTAATTAATAATGGATTAGTTAGTTGGCAGAATATTAATTATTTTTAACATTTTATTGTTTATTAATGTTATGGAAAATAAAAAGTCCAGAAAAAATGCTGATGTTCAGGGCAAATCATGAATAAAATTTCATGAGAAACTTATCTCTTTTTCTATTTAAATTTTTTGTTTACCCTATTACTTGCTATTGTTTTAAATTATTTCCTGGGAAAATTTTCACGCGGAATTTTATGCACTAATTCAAGTTACTTTGCGGAGAAGGATACTTGGTACTTAAATCATTTTTGAAATTTATTTAATTTGTGTTCATTTTAATTTTATAAATTCCTAAATATGTAAATGGGGGATACGACCGATACTAATAAAGATTATATTGTCATAATATTTTAATTAATTTAATATGACGTTTATTACTACTCTTTGAATCCCTCAGTAGTATATTTAAATTAATTAATTTAATTATTCGGAAAACATATTCTATGCTTAGAACTCTCTGGAAAACACAAAACTGCACTTCTTTTCGTATAAAAATGCTTCTAGCAAAAAGCTATTTGTTACCAACAATTTTTTACGGATGTGAGTTATTTGCCAGGTGTGACGCTTCTAGCATCTCGAAACTGAAAGTCCTTTTTAATAATATTACCAGATATGTATTTAACTTAAGACGTCGTATTAATGTATCTTCTAGATCTATTCAAATTTTTGAGATATCATTTCAAAACCTGCTAAACACTAAAATTTTAATCATGCTCCATAAAATAATTTCCAACAAACATCCCGAACACCTTTTTAACCGCATAAACTTCTCAAGGTCAAAAAGATGCAGAAGACTCACTATATTTCAACACAGTAGCCTAACATCTGAATGGCAGTTCTTCATCAATGCTATCCGTCTTTGGAACATCTTATCTTATAGCGTACAAACTGTAACCAATGCAACAACCTTTAAAAGAAAAATAATCGAATTATATTCAAATTAGCTTCTTTTATTTTTCCCAATTTTCACAATTTCAATTCAATTAAATTCCATTTCATTTTTATTATAAGTTTATTGATTTAATTATTATTGATTTCTATTTTTATTTATTTTATGTAAAGTACTCGTATGTCCTCATGTAATTAAGTTCAATCAAACATGTAGATTTTATGCTGTAATATAAAACTTTAAGTCATGTGCATACAATATCTAATAAAAAAAATAAAAGCGCCAAAAACACATGACTCTGTAATCGAAAAGAGCTATTGTTTCCCTTAACATGTGCTAAATCATTTCACATAGACCTTCTCTTTTGAGGAATATCAATATTGCCATTGGTTTTAGAATTGGAATATTCTAATCTTCGACAGGTGTTTGCATATTTGGCTCTATATTTCGCGACAAGCTACACAGTCCTTCACAATGTATTCTAGAATTTCAGCATCATCGTGGTATTTTTTTATCTCCATCGATATAACTGCTACTCCCATGTGGTCTGAGGCCAAAGTAAGTTTTAATCCGACCACAAAAAAATAAGCAATGTGAGTCCAATCATAAATTGTAAATATTTATTGTGTAAATATTTAGTAATGAATTTTTTTTTTTTAAGCTGGAAGTACTTATGCTTTTAGTATCTTTTTTTAAATTAATTAAAAGTATCAAAACTTTCAATATTGTAAATACATATGAATTTGTTGGTTTTTGTTTGTTTTATTAAACTTATTTGGTTAGTAAATGGGCACACTGCAGTATATGTATATGTACTGCATTCAAAATTGCAGTAAGCAGTAAATTTACTGATTGCTACAAAATTCAGTAAATTTTTACTGCTAATGAAATTTAATTTGCATTAACAGTAAAATCGTAGGGCCGTAATCATAATAAAATTGTAGCAAGTGGCAAAGTTTCTTCATTCAAATTATTAAACTTTTGTATGAAAAACATTTAGCCACTTGGTAGAATTTCATTATGAATACGGGCATTACTGATTACTGAAAATTCAATGCACCTCATCATATAACAAATCATTTAGGAAATTTATAAAAATTGTAGAAAAAAATTTTACTAATCAGTAAAAATTTACTTGTTAAACAATTTTTATTGTTTTTACTGAAACTTTAGTGATACTGCAGTGCTCATCTATGGTAAATGCCTTTACTTTTACTTTTTAATTTTTAATTCCTGCTGTTCATCGTTTAGTTGTTGCTGTTTTTGTTGTTGTGTACGCATTGCAATTAAAATAAATTCAGTAAAGTGCGACTTTGACTCGCCCACATTCGGTTTTGATCATTTTTTTTTTTAGCTTTCATCCTTTTTTAAGTTTTTTCAGTTTAAACGATTTTTTTCAGTTTAATCGCTTTTTTCTCGTTTTGGCGTTTTTTTTTCTCTTATTGGGTTTTTTAATTTTCGCAATTTTTTTCATTTAGTGATTTTTTTCATTTTGGCGATTTTTTTCTGTTGTTTTTTTTTCATTTTGGCGATTTTTTTCTGTTTTTGGGGTTTTTTTATTTAAGCAGTTTTTTCATATTGGCGATTTTTTTTGTTTAAGGATTTTTTTCATTTTGGCTATTTTTCGGTTTTTTGCGATTTATTATAGTCCTAGAGATTTTTTTTAATTTGATGCTTTTTTCGTTTTAGTGATTTTTTTTTTGTTTTTGGCGATTTTTTTATATTTGGCGATTTTATATTTTTTTGATTTTTTAGTTTTACCGTTCTTGAAAATTTCAAGAGTTTTGCTCTTACGGTTTCCAAGATACAGCAAGTTGTCAAAATTACAAAGTCAAAATTGCATTAACTGATGGAACACCCATTGATTAAAATTTTTTAAATTTAGTGTTAATTGTTGTAGTCTGTATAAAAATACACTAACTTTTAAAATTTCAAGTGTATATATGTACATACAATTGTATGTATATTACATGGGATTTTAACATTTTTCGTTGCTCATTTTGGAACGCCCTTTAGTTTTTACCTTTCATGTACAGGGTGGGCCAAAAGAAACCAAGGGGTGTAAAAGTTTAATAACTTTTTTGTTTATTAATTTTTTTTATTTTTTCTTTCAGATTATATAGACAACACTTGGAGAATTTATAATGAATGAAAATAATAAATGAAAATCAGAAAATAAGAAATGAATAAATGAAATCAACTTTATTGAAAATTTGATTATGAGTGATGAAGCTCATTTTCATTTGAATGGCTTTGTTAATAAGCAGAATTGTAGATTCTGGGGTTCTCAAAATCCAAGAGCCATTCATCAACGCCAATTGCACCCCATCAGGTGTACAGTATGGTGTGGGATCACATCTGAAAATGTCATTGGGCCCTACTTCTTCGAGAATGAAGATGTAAGTGCTGTAACCGTAAATGGAGAGCGGTATCGGTTTATGATAGAAAATTTTTTACGTCCTGCTCTTGAAAACAGACCTGGTATGTGGTTTCAGCAGGATGAAGCCACTGCCCATACTGCCCGAGACACAATGGCACTTTTAAGTTAAATTTTTGGAGAGCGAATAATTTCTCGAAATTCGGAAATTATTTGGCCAGCGCGATCGCCAGATTTGACAGCACCCGACTATTTTCTTTGGGGTTTTTTGAAGGAGCGAGTGTATGTGAAGAAGCCAGAGACAATCCTTGAACTCAAGGCAAACATTCTTGCAGAAATTCGAACGCTACAGCCACAAGTTTTGAAAGATGTTATGGAAAATGCTCTAAAAAGAGCCCATCAGTGCGAAGCTGAAAACGGTGGTCATTTAAGAGACATCATTTTTCATACTTAGTGTAAAAAATTTCCATTTTGTATATTATATAATCTGAAAGAAAAAATAAAAAAAGTTAATAAACAAAAAAGTTATTAAACTTTTACAACCCTTGGTTTCTTTTGGCCCACCCTGTATTTGTTGTTGTAGTGGCCAAATGTCTACACATTGTGTCCAAATTTCAAGCCCGTAGCTCTTACGGTTCATTTTCACCTTTGGTGTACGGAAATATACAGAAAAATAACCGGCGGCGGCGCACCGTCGGCTTCGAGCCGGTCGACTTGTTTCTCTACTTGGTATTGCTTCTTTCAAACACTAATACACTCATACATAGCTCACACCGATTTGACAATGCTGTGAAAGAAAAGCAAAGAAATCTCAGCAAAGAAATCTCAGCAAAGAAATAAAAGTCAAAAGATTTTTAACAATGTAAAATTAACATACAAAAACTTTAATTGAAAATCATATAAAATTAGTAGAGAAAATATGTTTGTTGCTTAACTGTGTTATAGTTTATTTGCTTTGTCTAGAGCTACAATTTAACTGCCATGGCCAGTTCTGTGACTTGTTCTTGTTTTTTTTTGTGTTCATTTTGAAGTTCGTGTTTTGCAATTTGTCGAAAAACGTCGCATTACCATCGATAGTTTCCTGCTAATGTCTAATGTCCAGTCTTAGGCCTGGAGGGTTGCAGGTTGTTTGATTCCTGTTGGAGAATCTGGATATTTTTATGTTAAATCATCAACTAAATCATTTTGAATTACAGTTAAAATAATGGTGGTATTTGCCTAGTGGTGTATCTACAGAATATTTAAGGTTGTTGTGGCTGTAGTGGTAAGCATGCTGAATTCCACGGGATGAGTACGAGTTTACACATCTTTGCCACACAAACAACAATTTACTGATGTCTGGTCAATATACAAAAAAAAAACGTTAGTAAAAAAATAAAAAATTACTACATTTTATATAAATATATTTCTTTCTTTTAACTACTACATGGAGCATACATCGAAAGAATTTTGCTTCATAAGTCCAATGAAACAATTTCATTAAAATTTTTTCACAAATCTAATAATAATTTCACAAATCCAATGAAAATTTCATGAATATTGCGAAACAATTTCATTGGAATTGCTTCCTGGGTATTCTGGTTTCGTAAGAATATTTTCTAATTATTAAGAAACTCTTTTATATTTGAGTTATATTATTCTTTTGATGAAATTATTTTATTGTTTCCATGAAGTTATAGCACTGCATTAATTACACTGTTAAATAAATTTGATGAAGTTTTCAATAAAATAATTTTAACGAAACTGGTTTTATTAATTCAACGAAGCGTGACGTTGGTTGAATTTAAATGAAATTTTCATTAGATTAATGTCGAAATTCCTAGAATTTCTGGCGGAAATTCTTCCAGTGTAGAGACGTAGAACAGAAGAATAATACATTAATCACAATTAATTTGTGTTGTTTTAACATGATATAATTTTGATTCAAAATTACTTTTCGTGTTATTTCCTTTTGAACTGGCATTGATTCAATATAATTTTTAGGTATGATTTAATAGTACTGGAATATTAAATAAAATTTTACTGTAAATCATGTTGAACTGACGTGAAATAGATATGTTAAATTAACCTTGTTTTCGTAGATTTGAATAAAAAAATAATAATTTAGTGTGCATGATGTGCTAGGCTCCTTCTGGTTAGTTTATAGGCATTTACATTCCTTGCACTCCAACCTGTTTCAAAATAAAATCCAACGTAGTGTGACCTACTTCGTGCTGCTTAACTCATTTGGCATTATGTGGCATTCCAAAGTTAGGAACTCAGAACCTTAATGGTATCCTAACTATTTTCCTATGGATTGTATATTTAGTGCAATTTCTTTTAAAAAGCTATCTCAATCATTAGGTCAACTGATGTATGTAGAAGCCGATCTTCGGTTTTAAAACTTAAATTAAAAGATATTAAATTTCCTTTTGCTATTTAGCCTATAATATTTCAGAAAATGTATTGAAACGAAATGCGAAAAAATTATCGAATAATCTGCTTAATTGCTAGGGATATTTTAAACAACTCGTCTGCTTATATTCTCAAATTTCAAAAGTTTTTACATGATTTTTTTCCATTATCTCTGTACTTTGTGTCCATTAAGCATGATGGCCTTCTCAGGTATGTCCTTGTAATATTGTTTAATTTATATATGTTGATATCGATGGTCCTATTTCAAAACATGCTAAGTCGCCATAACATGTCATGCTCAGAATAGCATTTCTGAATTCGTCATTTATTAACTTAGATTCGATAAAATTTTGATAGTAATTAGACTATCCTATCAAAAGTTATGAGCAAAACTGTACTTAACATAAATTTTCAAGTTTAAAAAATTTTAAATTAAATCTTTCTCCAAAATAAAACATGTGAAGTGTAATTTAGATGACCATTTTAGGTGAGAAAGAACTTTACTTAGAGGACTAGGTATTATATTTGTGACTTTAAATCACTTTTAACTATGACCTACGACAAATTTACAAATTTCAAATAAACTTAAAAAATTCTATTGCAATTATTATATGATTACAAAAGGTTTCAAGCTTCTATCTCGTAACATTCCCGAGATATCATCAATAAACTTTAAAGGCGTTTATCTCAAAACTAGCTTTTTTGACTTAGCATGTTTTAGAATGGAGCCGTCGATACAATACGAAATAAATACTGTTTAAATTTTATATGTATGTATATGTCTTTGTACTTAAAAACATGTAATCATCATTTACAATAGATTACAACGAAGGATATGAAATCTAATTTCGCATAGTGTTTCTAGATTAACTTAATACACATTTAATGCCTTTGCAAATATGTTTATGTTTTATTTAACTATATATATGTGTGTATATATTTCTATACTAATACACAGAAATAAATGTCCTTGTGTCAACACGAAGTAAGAAGGAGTTCATTTCACTGATTGCAATAGTTAAAAATTAAAAAAAAAACATTAAACGTGTCCAATTAACCTGTATTTACACACATAATATATTTCTTTATAACAATATGGATTAGGCGAAATCAGCTAAGGTGACCATATGCGATTATGAAATTTATCAAATACTTTTATGACATATATTTACACAAAAGGGTCATGTTTTAAAATACATATTGATTTTGTCTTAAATTTTGCATTTTATCTACATATATCTTAAATATTATAATAAATACATACTCATATACAAACGCAGGATAATTTTAAAATTTTTTTAAGCATTTCAACTATATGGTATTCTTAATACAAGAAGCTTACATACTATTTACAGATTTATTGTATGTAAGCATAAACTTAAGGGTGTCAACTAAATTGCCATACTTTTGAAAGTATATTATGCAGAAAATAAGATAATGTAGTGTAATTTCGTAAGTAAACTTTAACTAATTTTTTGTTGAATTCAAAAAGGTACACATTCTTGTTATATATATGTGTGTGTAAGTACATGAAAAGGAATACTTAAACTTTCGCGTAGTTAAATATATTCTTATGAACTTCATTGAATTTCGTTTTAAGTGTAAATGCTTAAGTATGTTAGTGCAAGTATTTATATAAAATATCAGTATTGGCAAAACTTTGGCGCAGTAATAAATACCTTAAAACTAGGCATTCCGAAAATATTTTAGGCAGTTTTCAATAGAGCAAGACAACTACAGAATTTTTAAACCCGAAATTATACATTAGGTGTGTTCATTTACTTTCTCAGCAGAAACTAGCAACGCAAGAGCAAGGCAGAAATTTACAAAATTACTCTCGCATATGATATGATATAATTTACTTTTTTAATCAACACTTTAGTAGCAAACACTTGTAAGAAACTTTTATATATACTCGTATGAGAAACTTGGATGGAAATCAAGATAAAATTGTATTTTATGATATATTAATTTTGTATATAAAGAGCCTTTATTCAAAATACAGCATTTCAAAACAGCAAACTTTTCAGTAGAGCGAACTAGTTTTTAGTTTATTCGCTCATTATTGTGAAAATAAATGATGTGCCTTCAAGAAAAATTGATATAAAACGAGAAAGAAATCATTTGTTTGATTCGAAATTTATATTACAGATAAATATTGATATTTAATTATTTTAATAATGAGCTATTTACCATCGAAAACTAATTATGACAAAAGTTGAGTTGACGTATTTTCAATATAGGCTCTCGAATATTCTTATATGACAATATTTTAAATCAAAAAATTTTTAAAAACCGAAATTTAACTTGAAATACTTTAACACAGTTTCATATATTATTTATTATTTTTCTGCATAATTAATTATTTTGTAATTCATTTATATTAACGCAAACACAAAAACAATTTTCCAACCCTGATCAGATATAATAAATAAGTATTCTACAATTGTACTACTTCCTTGTCCACACAATTATTTTTATATTGCTTAATGAAAGAATAACAATAAATAAAGAATATATGCTTTCTTTTTGCATATCCCTCATTTATTCAAACAACGTCATAATTCAAAAAAAAAAAAATTGTTCGCCAGAAAACGAGTTTTCAATTTACACACAAAGCTTAATGAAGAAAGAAAATTTGATTTTTCACTTAAGAGCTGAGTGAACAAAATATTTGTATGCAATTTTTACACCATTTGAAGAACGATATGAGAATTTGTTGTTCTTTGAGTAAATGAGCGATATTTTTTAACAAAGAAATTCACATTTTTCGAGTTTACTTTTATGATATATTTAAAAAAAAGTAATATGTGAACAAAATACAGAGCAGCTGGTTGAATAATTCTTGCAAGTAAAAATTTTACTGGTAATAATTTGCAATAATTTTTTGTCTCTCAATTTTTTACTCTCTTTTGCTCCTCTCTCCATGCAAAATTTTTGAGGGAACGAACACTGTCCAGTTACAATTGTTAGTCCCAAATCACACTGTGCAAGTCTTATTGCTAAGCTGATTAGTTTCAGGGAGAGAGAGAGACGAGGGGAACAGCAACGTTTCTTCCCCCCCCCCCCCCCCCCGTCTCTCTCACCCAATAAACTAATCAGCTTAGCAATAAGACTTGCATAGTGTAAATAGGGACTTAGTTAGGCCGTGAGCAGCGTTGCCATAATAATTATTTGGAAAACTGAAAATTTACAATAAAAAAACTGATTTTCATGTGAAAAAACTGCTCATAAAAATTCTTTAGTATTTTGTATATTTTGGGGTTAACCATACGTCTATATCTGATATATTTTTATATTACGACTTGCTAATGTTTGTACCATCTCGAAAGCCTCATCGGCATCAGTTAAGAATACATAGCCCTAAAAATTTATAAAGTTTTTAATTAATTGAAATGGAAGTGTAGATGAGACATTTTTAGATTTAATTGAACTGTATTGAATTTTAATCAGAAATAATTTCTTAATCGGGCTTAAGTTCAGTAATTTCAAGTTTTATTGAATGAAATACTCAGCGTGACCATATTAGCTTATTTTGAGCTAAATTTAGCTTATTTTTTTGGGATTTAGCTGCAAAATTTCCATTTAGCTCTCAGCTTATTTTTTAGCTTTTTTTAAAAACTCATTTAGCTTTTTTAGCCGTTTTTAATCTAAATTGCATGTTCTCAAAAAATAAGTAAAAGACATAAAAAAGTTATAATGACAAAAATTTAAAATTTTAAGCGTACTGACTAAATGGCTGAATTGATTTTCTTCAAGTATAGGCGAGATTAAGTCACTTTTCAAACGACAAAAACAATATTAAAATCGGTCTAGCCGTTTGGGAGATACGGCGTCAAAGACACACAGATTCAACTAAATATATATAGAAAAGATGTGATATCTTCTGAATATCTGGACAGATTTTCTTCAAAAAAAAAGCTAAAAACACTCTCGGTCAAGTCACCTTGCGAACAAAAAATAAACTAATTCAAAATCAATGCAGCACTTTGGTCTGTACGTGGACTCGTACAGATGCACAAATGTACAGAACCACACTACAAACTTATAACACCATTTTTTGGATGAAGGAAGGTTAAAAATTATAATTTGTTAACATTCAAATATTTAAAATTTTTTCATTGAAAAATAATTCAAAAATAAAAAATGTAAATTGCGCATTTATAGGAAAAATGACAAATTTAAAAATAGGTGACATTGATTGAAATTTTGGAGTTACAATGGCAAAAGTTAAATTAATATTGCCTATAAGACTTTTAAAGATTTTCTTTGAGTTGAGTTGAACTTGTATTTAGCGGCATGAATTTACTTAAAACAAAAATAAGGGAATAGGTTTTCTGTTAATAAAACTAATTAATTTAAAAAAAGGTTTCGTATTTTAGTATAAACGTTTTTAAATTTTTGGAAAGTTTTTGTGTTATTTTTCTTTAAATTTCAAATATAATAATGAATCAATAATTTAATTAAAAGTTATTCAATATTTTTATTTCAAATAATAGAAAATATATTTTTGTGTGTATATATTTAACGTTATTTTAGCAATAAGAAACTATTGCAACGTGGAAGAAGCCGAAAAAAGTTTAGCTTTATTTTATGGCTTAAAATTTTAATTTTTAGCTTATTTTAGCACTTTTTGAAACGTGATGTAGCTTAACTTTATTTTAAAATCTGGTCACACTGGAAATACTATTATTAATTAATGCGAGTTTTTAAAAAAGAGAAGAAAAATTAAACTAGACTTTATTATCTGAGGAAAGCTGATGAAGTGCGTAAAGTAGCTAAAATGTTTGCTTTTTTAAGATTTTGTTTTATTTGAAGTGCACAATGATTTATTAATTCAACACATTTGCTTAGCCAAAATAAAATAATTGTTTGTTTTTCTGTGAATTACTGAAATTTTGCTACGAGAGTTCTAAAAAAAATGTGTAGGGCTTCAAATTCTATGGGGTATACCCTTTAATTTGGTATATACTACATTTCGTCGAGTTTTATCTCATTATAAAAGAGATCGAATTATTTTAATGTAGAAAGTGTGAAAATTGTTTTTCTTTTTCAATATTCAAGGTGAATTAATATTAATTAATAAATAGTAAAAACTGTAAAATTTATAGAAAAACTTATTTTTAGACAAAAAACTGCAAAACTGCTCTATGCTTTAAAAAGCTGTTAAATTAGTTAAAACTGCATATTTGGCAACGCTGGCCGTGAGACATGTGCCAAGAGAAGTGTCACCATTAATTACTAATGAAAAACTGTTTGATTCAAACATGTATTTGATGATTTAAACAATTGGATTCTATAAAATTGTCTATTAGTTATGTATGAAACTTTTTAACTCAATAATTATGTGTCTGAATATGTGTCTGTTTACGCTTTTTTCGCACATGCCACATAGATGTAAATTCGGCCTTACAAATTCGTAAAAATTTTAAGTATATGAAATAATAAAATAAAAATGATTTTAAGATTAATTTTTGTCAGAATAAGTAAAAACTTGAGCTTGACGGTAACAAAATTTGTGGCAAAAAAAATGCTTAAATTTAGATAGGCTGTTTCTGAGTTAATTAAACTTCTGTAATTTTCATGTTAAAAAGTACCTTCTGTAAAAACGTCAACGATTTTGATGGCTATTTATGAAGTTATAGTGCAATGACTTGCTGATTATCTTTTTCGTCACTTACAATCTCATATGGAATAATAACTTAAACTAGCTTATACATGCTTTGAAATATTTCAAATTTAATGTATTATTTATACCGCGAAGAAGGATGTTATTCTTAAAACAATAAGAGATAACACCAGATTTCCTAATTAAACTTTTAAAGAAATAAATAGCTGAAAATCTTCTTAAAAGTTTCAAAGTCCTTTCCTATAAAACTGCCAAATATGACCTGATCAATTTTTCCTTATTGTCACAAACATATTTTTCTTAGTGCAGGATGCATAAAAATAGTTTCAGAACACAGCTAAAAAAAAATTATATATGGCCCATATGTTTTTAATATATGAATGTACAGGGTGGCCCAGAAAGACCGAAGTAGTGTGAATTCCTTATAACTTTTTATTTAAGACATATTTTTTTAATTTTTTGTTTTTTGAATACAGTAAATTTATAGGGAATATTTTCAGATTAGTTATTAACAATGATATCCCGCAAGTGGTGGCCATTTTCTGCTTCGCACAAATGTGCTCTTTCCAACACATTTTCCATGACCTTTCGCAAAACTTCCGTTGTTGTGTTTTTAATTTCGTCTCGAATATTGGTTTTTAATTCCTCAATAGTCCTAGGCTTATTAACATAAACTTTCCCTTTTAAATAACCCCAAAGGAAACAGTCTGGAGCGGTTAAATGTGGGAAACGCGGAGACCAATTAAAATTGCTTCTACGCGAAATTATTCTTTCACCAAAGATGTCGCGTAAAAGAGCCATTGTGGCCCTCGCAGTGTGCGCTGTGGCTCCATCCTGTTGGAACCATATTTGCGGATGGTTTTCCACGGCTGGCCTTACAAAATTTTCCAACATGGCCCGATATCGATTACCGTTGATGGAAATGGCGACACCTCGTTCATTTTCAAAAAAATGTGGGCCAATGATCCTTTCTGAAGAAACACCGCACCAAACAGTACACTTAACTGGATGTTATTGTCGTTGATGAAGTACTCTCGGGTTTTCCGTAGCCCATATCCTACAGTTTTGCTTGTTAACGAACCCATTTAATTGGAAATGGGCTTCGTCACTTATAACTAAGTTATGAATAAAATAAGGATTCTCTTGTGCTTTTTGCTGGAAATAAATTGCATAGTCAAGTCGTTGCTGGTAATCTGTCGGTTTCAATTCTTGGACAAGTTGAATTTTGTATGGAAACATTCTTATGATATGCAAAATTCACTGCAGCGACCCTCTTGAGAGGCCAAGTTGTGTCGAACGTCTCCTGGTTGATGTTTCTGGATCATCCCGAATACTCTCCTGTACCACTTGAATATAGTCAAACGTTTGGACAGTTCGTAGTCTGCCAGAACCAGGAAGGTTCCTTACTGCTCCTTATTGTCGAAAATTTGCAACCACGCGGTTTATTGTTGACTGAGAGGGTGCAACCCGCACATTAAATTGACGACGGTATGCACGCTGAGTCAACACAATGGACCGTTGATTTGAAAAGTAAATTTCAACGATTTGGGCACGTTGTTCAGTTGTGTATTGCTCCATTATAAATTGTCCAAGTCTTCTTTACAAAATACTGAAAAGAACAGAAAAAAAATTATAATAAAAAAGTTATAAGGAATTCACACCACTTCGGTCTTTCTGAGCCACCATGTATATAATATATGAATATGTATGAATTCCTGTATGGAAATTTATGGGATTATACATGGCAAAACTATTATATATGAACTAATATATTGACTAATATATGATATGTATTATAACATATGAGCTCATATATGGAAATTTAATTACGAAGCTCTTTATATGTGGATCCATATATAGATATAAGATTTAATATATGGAGCTATATAAGAATGAATCCATACATGATATCTCACAAAAGATCGTTTTTGCAATCAAAAAAGCTTGGTATTTTATCACTGGTCAATCGGAAATCCATTAGAAAATGCATACAGTATGAAAAGTTTATATGCGTACCCTCAACGTTTAAAAAAGAAAAACTTTTGTTACAAAAAAAAACCATTCTTGTATGATTTTATACATTGTGGCCCCATTTAATATATCAAATAAGCAAAAAGGATAATCCAGTCATTAATTTTATAGAAAATATCCAAATTCTCGACATAAGAAACAAATTTCATATTACTGCAAAAAATTATATTGAAATTATATTGTTAGACGGATTATTTTTTCTTTTATAATTAATTGCATTAGATTTTAATGTCATTTCTTAAATTAAATTTTAAGTACGAATATGAGTTTTGTGTTTTTTAAATAACTGATTCAGCTCTTGACTTAAAATGATGAATGAAATGACTTTTTGGTTAGTTTTTCATTATTTGTCCAAACAAATGTTTCATTAAATACTACATTCCTGCTCAAAATCTAAAAAATAAGTAATTTTAGTAATTTAATTTATTGCACAGCAGTGCGTTTTTGTGAATCAAGAGAGTATGGATCTGAAGCATATATGGTTCATACATATTTTTTTAGCTGGGAAGAAACGGTTTTTCCAAATTTCGCGTTAAACCAAAATATTTAATAATAATAGTTTCCTATAAATGTAAAGAAATTTTTTATTATGTTTCCGATAAAGTTGAGATAAGTATTAAAAACATTTTTTACTTATTTGAACAACGATAACTTCCGAATTACTTAACTGATCCCGACCAAATTTGCGGTAGTCGATTCTGTTTTTTTAATTTAAACAAAGTTAGTGGATCCTCAAAATTTTTTTGTTTAGTATAGGGTGTTTTTTTTAGAGGTATAGAACTTCGAATTAAAATAAAACACAAGAAAATCGTTTTAATGTCCATCAATTTGGCTTAATTGCAAGGATAATTTTATGCCATTAATGTTTAAATATGATTTCGGGCATGTGGCCGCCGCGGCTGGCTCGAATAAAGCCAATTCTACAGGTCCAATTTTCAACCACTTTTTCGAGCATATGGGGCCGTATGTTGGCAATAACGCCACGAATGTTGGCTTCCAAGTCCCCTAACGTTTCTGGTTTGTTGGCGTAGACGAGCGACTTCACATATCCCCAAAGAAAATAATCCAATGGTGTCAAATCACACGATCTTGGTGGCCAATTGACAGGTCCATTCCGCGAAATTATGCGATGGACGATTACGTCGACCATAAAATGGACGGAGCTTGCGGTAAACTTCGCGAACTGAACCATTATTTTCGAAATAAATTTGCATGATTTGCAAGCGTTGTTCTTTTGTCAACCTGTTCATGATGAAATGGCAAACCAAACTAAATATTAATCACTTGACAGCTGACAAAATGGCCGCCAGTTAAAAAAGTGATACCAACTTAAAGTTCTATACCTCAATAAAAAACACCCTTTACTTTTCAAGTTAACAAAATAAAGCTAATTTCTTAAAATACTTTCTTAACAATGCCTACTGATTTAATCGGATGAATCTATTTTAATAAATCGTCATTGATCTTTTTACACTTGTGATATTTTTTATTCGATATTCAATATGTTAAAACTTATTTAATGGTAACGTTTCTCAGTATATCGGCCTTTTGTAAGCGAAAATTAACTTTTTATTCCGAACTTTCTATATTTTTAATGGCTTTTGCAATTTTTAATAAATTTAAGGGTCTACTTCCGATTTTGCAACTTCTCGCAAATTTTTGCAAACATTGCGCTAAAATGGTATTTTGCATGTTTTACCCTTGCTGACTGTTATTGTTATTAAAAATTGTTATTATTCTGCTGTTAGTAAGTTTTCACGAATTTTCGCTGTTTTCTCGACTTTTATCTAATTTTTTGCATTCCTCACAGTTTTGGCGATTCTCGCGATAAAAGCAACTTTTTGCATGTGCTATATAAATGAATAATTACTTTGAAATTAGCACTAAAATTTTGTAACTTTCTTTTTTATTTTGCAATAAAATTTTTTTTTTAAAATAATTTAATTCACATATTTTACTATATTTTCAACAATGTTTTCGTTTTGTATCCACCAAAAATAGAAATTAGTTTAATTTGACTACAACGACAAATTAAGCATGGACAACAACCAGTACCAACCATGTTGCCTTGTTGCCTTCAAAAGAATTATTCTCATATAAACATTTGTATTCTATCTTTGACATTTTGTAACCGGTAGCTTGCTGTGGTGAATGTGTTTAATGCATTAAGCATTCAAAAACAAATGTGTCAGAAATTTTAGAAAAGCAAAGTGCTTTTATTGTTATAAATCGTCAGACTGTTATCAGAAGAATCTTTTAGTAATTGTATATTAAACACACTCCTCTAACAATTCCACGATTTCAAAAAGTTGAGAATTGATGCAGATTCGATCTTCCTTGATCAGGCTAAATTTTATAACTTTCTATAATTTAAATCTGAAACTTAAACAATCAAAATTAATCAATGTAATTAGTGCTTCCATCTAACAATGCTGCACCTCACCTTTAAATATTTTCACATTTCTGCTTTGTAAGATAAGCTCTTACAAAAGGTTACACAAATTTGTGTTCATGCTGTTAACAAATTTACATACACATACCATTATTGCTAAAAAAAAATTTAAACATCAGATAGTATTTCTATGTCATATCGCAGCACTTGTCTCACATATTTTGTGACACGTTTTCTGCGCCAGGCTTTTTTTTTCGCAACATATTTTCCTTTACTCATGCACATTGGATCTTAAGTAAAATAAAAGTGACTAAAATATTTATTTTTTAAATTTTTTTAAACTACTTAAATAATCACCCTTATTCCAGTTGTCGGCATCGACGTCACTTTAACACGATACCAAAAAATTGGGACTTGTTTACCCGCTCTCGAGAATAATTTTGTGCAACTGACAATCTATTTCCGTTCCTTAAGGTCTAGAAAATAGGATAAACCTGCCAACAGGAGTCAGTTGTTTTCGACAACGGGTACACAAGCCCCAATTTTTTGGTATTTTGTTAAAGTGACGTCGATGCCGACAAATGGAATAAGGGTGAATGTAAAAAAACATAAATTAACGATTATGTAAGAGTATATTTTTAAAATATTTGAAGCGCCCACATTGACTGTTTGTCAATGTAATTTATATGAAATATAATTAACCACTGAACAAATTAAACTTTATTTAAATACAATTTAAATTTAAATAACAATTAGTCACTGGCAACAAATGTTTAATTATTTTTAAAATGGCAGCAGCACCATATGAACCTGATATTGATGTATAAATGTTAGTGTTGTCATTCGAACAAAAATTGTTCGAATATTCGAACAACTTTTTATCATTTTTGTTCGAACGAACAAAAATATTCAATTTAGAATAAAAAATTATTCGAATCATTTTTGTCGAATATTCGAATATTCGAACAATTTCCTTAACTACTTTATACAAAAAGTATTTTAGATTTCATTACTTTTTAATTTGTTAACAATATGATATTAAGTAATCAAATTACTCCAAATTATAAATACTTGTGTAAGCTTTGTTTGTATGTACATATGTATGTATGTATACATACATATGTTCGCTAAACTCATCTTTTTCCTTTCTGGGAAAAGGTAAATCTTCTTTCATGGAATTAGAAGGTGTCTTACAATTTCTGATAAAGAGATTTGAAAAAAAACTGATTTTCTCTATTCAAAAGCGTTAAAAATCGAATTATTGAACGACGTAAAAAAGCATTAAATACCAACTTTTTAAAATATGTACGTCACAAATAGATAAAAAAATTTATAAGTTTGTAGTGTGTGTCTGTGTATCTGTTTGTTTTTACGAGTCCACATACACACCAAACGGCTGGACTGATTCTGATTTAGTTATTTCTGTTTGAAAGCTGACTTGATCGAAAGTGTTCTTAGTTATGTTTAAAGAAAATCGGTCCAGCCGCTTAGAAGGTATCACATCGTTTTTAGATATATTCTGTTAGATCTGTGTCTTTGACGCCGTAGCTCCCGAACAGCTTGGCCGATTTCAATTTGCTTTGTTTTCGTTTGAAAGGTGACATGATGGTATATCTTCTAGTTTATACTTGAAGCAAATCGGTCTAGTCGATTGGAAGTAATCTTAAATTTTCTATATATTAATTTACTCTCTTCTTTTTTTGCGATTCTGCTACTTCAATAGTATTAGTGGAACATAGAGTTTTTAAATTATACTACAGCGTCAACTGCGGCAAAGGTTCTTAAAATTTTTAAGTTTTGTTATTAATTTTTCTAAATCTGTTATTGAAATCATATGATTTTCTTGTGTAATGAATAATTTTTCGTTTGTTAATAAAAAAAAGTTAAACTAATACACATACGTATCGTTTTTTGCAAACTTTTTTAAGGTTATTCGAATATATTTTTTTATTCTTTGTTCATTCGAATATTCGAACAAAAGTACAAAATTATTCGTCTGTTCGAACAAGAAAAAAATCATGCAATTTTATTCGAACAAATATAAAAGACGAATAATTAACAACACTAATAAATGTATATTTTAGAGGTACACTTTCAAATATTTAACATTTGTAAGAATAACATAGTTTTTTCAAAACTATAAAAACAAATATTTATATTTTTTTTGCGAATTTTTGCTGTTCACAGGTTTAGTAATTTCTTCAATACATTTAGCAATTTTTCGCTAACTTGTGTTTTTCCTGTTTTCCAAACTTTTTATATTTTTAATGGCTTTTGTGATTTCTAATAAGTTTTGGAGCTTAACGCAAAAACGCCACAATTTCTATCGTCAACGTCTTTGACGTTATTTAAAATTTTGCAACTTTTCACGAATTATCGTTTCTTTGCTTTGTAAAAATATTATTTCTTATGTAATTAACATTCAAAATTTTGTAACTTTTTTTTTATTTTGCAATAAAAAATACTTCTTGGCAATAATTTGATACATATAAATTGCTATATTGTCAACACTGTTTATGTTTTGTAGCCATCAAAAATAGAAACTTAACTTAACTTGACTACAACGACAAATGTAGCATGAGTAGTAGGGAACTGCCGGTTCTGGGACAATTAAAATTGTGAAATTGTGGCTGAAATTGTTAAATTGTGGGCTGAAATTGTTAAATTGTGGCTGAAATTGTTAAATTGTTGCTGAAATTTTAAAATTCTTGGAAATTTGTGTTTTCGGCGGCGCTTTGATGTTTTTTGTTTACATTAGGAGTTTTTTGTTTACATTAACTTTGTGTGAACGGGTGATTTTTTTTTGGGTTACATTAATTGTGATAACGGGTGATTTTTTTTGAGGTTTCATATGAGTGTATATGCCGACGGCAATACATGATTATTATTTTTTTCAAATGCCGACGGCAAAACATGTTTATTATTTTTTTCAAATGCCGACGGCAAAAAATGAATATAATTTTTTCAAATGCCGACGGGAAAATGATTTTTCCTAATGACGACGGGAAAACGTGAAAGTTATTTTTTCTAATGCTAATGTAGGTGTTGCTAGACTGGGGAATTTAAGGCTGACCGTGATTTGAGTGGGTGGCGTTGTTGCCGTAATATGTAACCATAGGAATTTGTGGATGTGTCTGTCTGTCTGTGAGAATTTAGGTGAAGGTTTGATTGGCAGGGGGCGGGGTGTAGTTGAGGTAGATCGATTGCGTGTGTAGTTGTGTGTGAATGTATGTGTATGTGTGTGTGTGTGTATGTGTATGTTTGTAGGAATTTCAATGTGTGTATTTCTGTAGGAGCTTAAGGCTGATTGTGATTTATGAGGGGTGAGGTGTTCTAGTAATATGCAACCGGGGGAATCTGTGTGTTTGTATGTCTGTAGGAGTTTAAGGCTGACCATGATTTGGGTGGGCAGGGTTGTTGACGTAATATGTATCCATGGGGATTTGTGGATGTGTCTGTCTATAGTAGTTTAAGGCTGATCGTGATTTGAGGTGGGTGAGAATGTTGTTGAGGTAAATTGGTTATGTGTATGTATGTATATATGTATTTTTGTAAGAATTTAAGATGATTGTGATTTATTAGGGCCGAGGTGTTCTTGTAATATGTAGCCGTGAGAATCTATGTGTATAGACGTCTGTAGAAGTTTAAGACTATCTGTAATTTCAGGTAGGTGAGAGTGTTGTGTTGTTGAGATTAATCTTATATATTGTATATGTATGTATGATCATAGGAATTTGTGTATGTATATCTGAGGGAGAATTTAAGGCTCGTCATGATTTGCAAAAGGTGGGGTGTTGTTGAAATTTTCTTGGATATTTCTTATATGAATTCTGCTATGTGTGTGTATTTGAGCTGGTATTTATGTGTAGGTAGAAATAAATTGTTTTCAATATCGACATATGGTACTATAAAATACTATCATATATCTGGACTTCCCTAATCCTAGTATGCTTTTATACTTACGATTGCTTTATATTTTCTCATGCTTAAATTTGTCTCGCGTTGAAGTCAGTCTGTGTGAAATTTGTTTATATTACAGATTTTGTTTATTTAACTACATTCGTCTTCTTTGACTGAAAGAGTTATCTACACACAGAGAAAAACCAACTTGAAATCAGTAAGAACCATGCTGAATTAATAAGAACCATTAGCGAAGGTTTAGTCATATTGAAATTTCTTATTTCAATATGGACAAAATATTAATTTACAGTATTCATTTATTAAACTCATTAGTTTGTAGATATCTCAATATACATTTTCTATTATATTAAAAATTATTGAATTAATGTGATGAATTCTTATTTTTAAGCTGCAGATTTTCCCTGAGTGTATGGATTGTTTATATTTGCATTGTGCTTTAACTAAACGACGCTTCATATATTTTCATGATGTAGGTCTAATAAATACTTAAGCATTGATAAGAAATTTGATATGTATACATACATATCTACAAATTGATTTTATGTATGTATGTATGTATGTATGTATGTACATATATATGTACATACAAATAAGTGTTCAATTCAATCTTTGAATAAATTTTTTATTTTATTTTTTGTCATGTGATGTCTGTTGTTGGTGAAATTAAAAACATTTTAATTTTTATCTGCGTTTACTTAAAAGTTTGTGAGGATTTTCTGTTGTAAGTAAAACTGAATTCTTGAAGATATGTGCTTACATACTCTATAGTAATAGTAACTATAATAGAAATATTTCTTATACTTAATTTACAGTTTTTTAAAGTATAGGGTATAAAATTTTTTCTAGCTATAGCCTTCTACATTTATTTTGGAAAGCTTGCTTTGCTTTTTGAAAATGTATAAACATTTTTAAATGAAACTGATCCGGCACTCCAGCTTAGGTACTGATAGTTTTTTTGTTGTTAGTTAACTTACTTATTTTTTATTTTTTATTGATAAACATTGGAAATCAAAAGGGAGTTTTATATTGTAATTATTATTTTCATAATTGTTGAAAACAATCGCTGCTTTTTGTTTGTTTTTTGCGATGAAATCATTTGAATTACTTTTGCAACTTTACGCGTTTATAAAAATTATGTTATTTTCTATATTTCTTAATTTATAAGACTTTTAGACTTTGTCCTTTAGGGGTTATATATTCTATTATACGATTATGAATAAGAATGCAGTAAGCTGATGTATTTGCTTACTGCTTCAAATTAAAATTTTATTAAATTGAATAAAAGGAGTTTTTTTTTCTTAAACTCTGATGCAGTTAGAAGCGCTGGAGATTCTTTCATATAACAGCTTTTTTGAAATTTTTGATACATAGTATAATATAGAATTGGATAACATTTATTTTTAATTTTTATGTTAAGAAGTACGGGTATGAGACTGAATTTAAATGTACTTTTAAATTAGTTAAATCATAATGAACAAACATATTTTCTTCTTTAATAGCGATCAACAGAAAACGAACTCGTTTTCATATAATTTAGGTATACCCTATCGACGGCTCCTCTAGGATACAAGATGACTTTGTATGACGAAATTTCTGTTGCTTTATACTGATAATATGTTTACATTAATAAGATACATATACATATGTTTATTTTATGAACGGTGAGCACCTATGGCTTTTATTTAATGTTCTATATGACTTTTTTTTTCATTTTCTTCAATAATTTTCTCCCCATAATAGCATTCTAAATATTTCAAGGGCTCAAATGCTGTGTAGTCTTCTTCTGCAAACTTAACTAAACGTCTAACTTCTTCCAATGCTTCTTTATAAGAAGATATTTTGTTATGGTCTTCTTCTACGATACGTCCCCATCGGGCAGAGTGTACGTATTAGTTGGTCAGTCAGTCTCTATTTTTATTTATTTTTTTTTCTTCTAATGTGCCACTCCTTTTTTTAGATTTTACTACTTGGAATAGAGAATTTTTGTCTAATTTTTTGGTGGGTATATACATTAGGTATGTAGAAATTAGTTTAGATACAAAGAAATGCATGTTTAATATACAACTATTGTATCAAATCGATCTCAAATAACTCAGTTACCTCTACCAGCAATTCACCGTTGGTGTATTCATAAAGTGTTAGAAACAATGAAATATCTATGTTTTGAGAGAATTTTTCCCCTCAAGTATTTCTACATGAGGTTTGAGGGGTCAATCACTGTCGCATTCATATGTAATGATTATTCACTTAAAAAACGTCATCATCACCATCAATCATCTCCGTATACAATACATTCATGAGTTGGGTTGATCCAGATACAATTGCTGTCTCATCACCTTCTAACAGCTTTATATATTTTGCTAGTATGCATGCCTTAGCATGCTTCTATCGATAGTGACGTAAGAGTCCGAGATGTAGAGTGTTACAATTAAAAATCTTTACTATTAGAATATACCAGTTCGCTCTTTTGAATTTTTACAAAGTAGATACATATGTATGTATTTCATTGACCACAAAATCATAAAATTTCTTTGCTTACAAAATTGTATGACGTGAGGATTTTTTTTTTTTTTTTAAATTATACATGCTTCGGCATGCTTTCATTTTTTTTTCTATAAATTTATGTAATACTCATACAGATACAGATATAAAGTAAGATCTGTTTACCGTACATTTTAAAATTTATGCATGCTTCAGCATGATTCTAGTTGAAGCGTATATTCATTCACTAAGTTTGTTTGATACTTATTCATACACATGTACATTCTTAAAGATTGGATATCAAAGTCCAATTTCCGTAGTTTATCTATATTTTCCAAAGATCTGATAGCTAAAGAAATAAATAGAGTGAAGATCTTCTATAATAATCCCATTTTCATATTGTAAAATTTTGCGTGCTAGCGCTTTCGATGGGAAAATATACATACAACTTTATAAAAAGTGATAATATGATGTGCTGCTGAATATTGCACTATGTTATAGTTCATTTTAAACACTGAAGTTTTAGCAATATTTCATTCCGACCAGAATTCCACTACATTTAGTTAATTATCTTTCTTAAGACTCATCATTCCTAATCAATCCTGCAAAAACAACACAAACTAGATTTTTCGTTTTAATTTTATTTTTTTTAAATTCAACATTCATTCTTCAAATTACTTTATACTATATTAAGTAGCTTTTCCTCATTTGTTGAGTTTACTTTAATAGGAGACATTTTAATGGTACGATGAACTTTTCTATTGCATGCATTGAGTAAATCTTTATACATACCAATCCACTTATATGAACCATTAAAGCTAATTCTTTTCACATCATACCTTTCAATGATCTATTAAATCATTCTAATATTGATGCTTTCATATTAAGTAATCTTTAATCTTCTATTTATGTATGAGTTTTCCCAAGTATTTATTAAAAAATTCTTTACAATCATCTGTTTGTAAGTTTTTTGGTACCCGTACCACTTCAAAAATATTTTCCATTGCCTTGGTTTTTAGAGTGCAGCTTTTATTTTCAGCTGTACTTTGAGAATGTGTCAATTACAGTCTTCAAAAATCAACAATTTCTATTTTCTGTAGAATAGTTCTACATTTCACCTAACTTAGCTCCATAAAACATCATATATTCCTGTCATTACATCTCTACAAGCACAAACAGTTGTTGAAATTTAATATGGACTTCGTTAACTAAATTCCTTTTTAAAGACATTGAATTGTTTCACAGATTTTTTCGAAAGTGTTGTGATCTACATCTTGCACTTTCAGCTATTTATACTAACATGTAGTTAATTTTCTAATCTATATATTTAACCGTAAACTCTTCAATTTGTTTTTAATTATTTACTTTTTAGAATTGCTTTTTCAATTTTATAACTGTCTTCTTTCTCTAATTTTATTTCACGTTGTTGTTCCTCAATTTGCATTTAAATATATTCTTGAATATTAATGCTTTAAGCTATATTATTAATTTGTCTTGTATTTTATCTTCATTCAGTTTAATGTAACTATCAACAATAGTTTGTATCTAATTCATTTATGCCTTCCAATACTGATAAGTCAGTATAAATGTCTTCAGAATTGGAAGTCTATGAGTAAAATCATCGTCATCATCATTCTCAGTATTAGCATCATTAAATATGATGGTATTATCAAATATTGTTCCTTCTACTAGTTTCTTTTGGGGTACTTGTCTATATCTTGAGTGAAGGTTTCTCAGGCTTTAAACTTGTATATTTTCAACTTCTGTCTTGATTTTACTTTCTTCTTTCATAAGAATTCTTTTAATATTTTTAGAACTATTTATGAATTCTTCTGCTATAGGTTTAAATGTATCTTTTAGTTGTTCACTTGTATCTATTTCACCAGTTTTTATACTACGAAGCTTTTTCTTCAACACATTTCTTGTCAACACCAACTGTTTTAAAATTTTCTCATCCAGGGCAAATAACAGGTATCAGCAATCATATCAGCTTTTCAGGAGCTGGTCTGGTTTTCAGATCAGCTTTTCAGGACCTGGTCTGGTTTTCAGATCAGCTTTTCAGGACCTGGTCTGGTTTTCAGATCAGCTTTTCAGGACCTGGTCTGGTTTTCAGATCAGCTTTTCAGGACCTGGTCTGGTTTTCAGATCAGCTTATCAGGACCTGGTCTGGTTTTCAGATCAGCTTATCAGGAGCTGGTCTGGTTTTCAGATCAGCTTATCAGGAGCTGGTCTGGTTATCAGATCAGCTTATCAGGAGCTGGTCTGGTTTTCAGATCAGCTTATCAGGAGCTGATCTGATTTTTAGATCAGCTTATCAGGTAACAGATCAGGCTATCAGGAGCTATTCAGATTTTCATTTCAAGATATCTGAGTTAGATTTAGTTATCAGTGTACAAGTAGCTAGCCATTTATAACATTTATATACATGAAGTTTAAAGTCAGATGAAATACGAAAAAGTAAAGTTTTATCTAGTAAAATTATTTTCTATAACGATCATCGTTTAATTCACTATCTTTGCTTATAATCAAAAATCCATATTTATCCTTTCAACATGCTTTTTATTTTTCTCACCTAACTTAAACATTAAATATACATTATGATGATCTCTTATTAAATGTTTGGTGATTCTGGTGTAAGTTTTAATTAAGTAGAATGAATCAACATTCTTATCTCTCCCCATACAAAAATATGCTTCCCACACGCATCATCGTTAAATATCATATTGGAATTACTTTGGACTGAAATAACAGATTCACTATCGGTAAATTTTGTAATATATTATTATTTTAATTGATGTAATTAATTTCTTCAGATATTTATATCTGGGGTGATATAAAGATTTTGAGTATAAATAAATGTTCTCAAAATTTAAGTCCATTAGGACTTTCTAGCAAGCCAATCATAGCGTTTTTTTTTCGTAATTTGACAGGTCAACTATTGTTGCACGAATAGAATTTGATATAAAGGAACTATGATTTATTTTTGAACTATAGTTCGATGAATCATCAATATTTCGTACCAAGGTATTTTAGGTTGTTTTACTAACCGCATTTATGTAGCTAAATACATTTTATAAATATTATCTCTTATTATAAAAAAATAAACTAATACAGCTATACCATATCAGAAAATATTTTCTGAAATCGTATAGCTGCATTAGTTTATTTTTTCTATAATAAGAGATAATGATCCACACTCATAATCAAAACAGCATAAAAATATCCTTTTTTTGACTATGAGTATGCATCAATATTTATGAAATGCGTTTAGTTACAAAAATGTGGTTAGTAAAACAAAGTATATTTTAACAGCCTTATTTATAACACTTATTAGGGCTTTATAAAGACTTTTTAAGAAAAAATTTTTATAAAAAATTTGTTTTAAAAAGCCTTTCCAAAGCCTTAATAAGTTTTATAAATAAGGCTGTAAGAGTTTAAAATCAGTATTTTTTATGATAATACTGATTTGAAACTCTTAAAATATTCTTTGTTTTGACTATGAGTAGGGGCCATTATCTCTTATTATAGGACAAATAAAATAATATAGCTATACGATTTCAGAAAATATTTTCTGATATCGTATAGCTACATTTTTAATTTTTCTATAATAAGAGATAATATTTATGAAATACATTTCATAAATATTGGCGCATACTCATAGTAAAAACAACCTAAAAATACCTTGGTACGAAATATTGATGAATCATCAAAATTTCATACCATCCTTTATTTATGTTGTTTTACTAATCGCATTTTGTAAATAAATGCATTTCATAAATATTATCTATTATTATAGAAAGAATCAAATAGTATGGTTATATGATATTAGAAAACATGATTTCTGATATCATATAATCATACTATTTTATTTTTCTATAATAAGAGATAATGACTCATACTCATAGTCAAAACAAAGGATATTTATATGCTGTTTTGATTATGAGTATGCGTCAATATTTATGAAATGCATTTAGTTATAAAATGCGGTTAGTAAAACAAAGTATATTTTAAGTGTTTAAAACCGCCATTTTTATGGTAATACCGGTTTTAAACACTTAAAGCATACTTTGTTTTGACTATGAGCATGAGCTGATATTTATGAAATGGATTTTATAAATATTGACTCATACCCTTAGTCAAAACAACATAAATAAAGGATGGTATGAAATATTGATGAATCATCGAACGATAGTTCAAAAATAAATCATAGTTCCTTTATATCAAATTCTATTCGTGCAACAATAGTTGACCTGTCAAATTACGAAAAAAAAAAACGCTATGATTGGCTTGCTAGAAAGTCCTAATGGACTTAAATTTTGAGAACATTTATTTATACTCAAAATCTTTATATCACCCCAGATATAAATATCTGAAGAAATTAATTACATCAATTAAAATAATAATATATTACAAAATTTACCGATAGTGAATCTGTTATTTCAGTCCAAAGTAATTCCAATATGATATTTAACGATGATGCGTGTGGGAAGCATATTTTTGTATGGGGAGAGATAAGAATGTTGATTCATTCTACTTAATTAAAACTTACACCAGAATCACCAAACATTTAATAAGAGATCATCATAATGTATATTTAATGTTTAAGTTAGGTGAGAAAAATAAAAAGCATGTTGAAAGGATAAATATGGATTTTTGATTATAAGCAAAGATAGTGAATTAAACGATGATCGTTATAGAAAATAATTTTACTAGATAAAACTTTACTTTTTCGTATTTCATCTGACTTTAAACTTCATGTATATAAATGTTATAAATGGCTAGCTACTTGTACACTGATAACTAAATCTAACTCAGATATCTTGAAATGAAAATCTGAATAGCTCCTGATAGCCTGATCTGTTACCTGATAAGCTGATCTAAAAATCAGATCAGCTCCTGATAAGCTGATCTGAAAACCAGACCAGCTCCTGATAAGCTGATCTGATAACCAGACCAGGTCCTGATAAGCTGATCTGAAAACCAGACCAGGTCCTGAAAAGCTGATCTGAAAACCAGACCAGGTCCTGAAAAGCTGATCTGAAAACCAGACCAGGTCCTGAAAAGCTGATCTGAAAACCAGACCAGGTCCTGAAAAGCTGATCTGAAAACCAGACCAGCTCCTGAAAAGCTGATATGATTGCTGATACCTGTTATTTGCCCTGGATGAGAAAATTTTAAAACAGTTGGTGTTGACAAGAAATGTGTTGAAGAAAAAGCTTCGTAGTATAAAAACTGGTGAAATAGATACAAGTGAACAACTAAAAGATACATTTAAACCTATAGCAGAAGAATTCATAAATAGTTCTAAAAATATTAAAAGAATTCTTATGAAAGAAGAAAGTAAAATCAAGACAGAAGTTGAAAATATACAAGTTTAAAGCCTGAGAAACCTTCACTCAAGATATAGACAAGTACCCCAAAAGAAACTAGTAGAAGGAACAATATTTGATAATACCATCATATTTAATGATGCTAATACTGAGAATGATGATGACGATGATTTTACTCATAGACTTCCAATTCTGAAGACATTTATACTGACTTATCAGTATTGGAAGGCATAAATGAATTAGATACAAACTATTGTTGATAGTTACATTAAACTGAATGAAGATAAAATACAAGACAAATTAATAATATAGCTTAAAGCATTAATATTCAAGAATATATTTAAATGCAAATTGAGGAACAACAACGTGAAATAAAATTAGAGAAAGAAGACAGTTATAAAATTGAAAAAGCAATTCTAAAAAGTAAATAATTAAAAACAAATTGAAGAGTTTACGGTTAAATATATAGATTAGAAAATTAACTACATGTTAGTATAAATAGCTGAAAGTGCAAGATGTAGATCACAACACTTTCGAAAAAATCTGTGAAACAATTCAATGTCTTTAAAAAGGAATTTAGTTAACGAAGTCCATATTAAATTTCAACAACTGTTTGTGCTTGTAGAGATGTAATGACAGGAATATATGATGTTTTATGGAGCTAAGTTAGGTGAAATGTAGAACTATTCTACAGAAAATAGAAATTGTTGATTTTTGAAGACTGTAATTGACACATTCTCAAAGTACAGCTGAAAATAAAAGCTGCACTCTAAAAACCAAGGCAATGGAAAATATTTTTGAAGTGGTACGGGTACCAAAAAACTTACAAACAGATGATTGTAAAGAATTTTTTAATAAATACTTGGGAAAACTCATACATAAATAGAAGATTAAAGATTACTTAATATGAAAGCATCAATATTAGAATGATTTAATAGATCATTGAAAGGTATGATGTGAAAAGAATTAGCTTTAATGGTTCATATAAGTGGATTGGTATGTATAAAGATTTACTCAATGCATGCAATAGAAAAGTTCATCGTACCATTAAAATGTCTCCTATTAAAGTCAACTCAACAAATGAGGAAAAGCTACTTAATATAGTATAAAGTAATTTGAAGAATGAATGTTGAATTTAAAAAAAATAAAATTAAAACGAAAAATCTAGTTTGTGTTGTTTTTGCAGGATTGATTAGGAATGATGAGTCTTAAGAAAGATAATTAACTAAATGTAGTGGAATTCTGGTCGGAATGAAATATTGCTAAAACTTCAGTGTTTAAAATGAACTATAACATAGTGCAATATTCAGCAGCACATCATATTATCACTTTTTATAAAGTTGTATGTATATTTTCCCATCGAAAGCGCTAGCACGCAAAATTTTACAATATGAAAATGGGATTATTATAGAAGATCTTCACTCTATTTATTTCTTTAGCTATCAGATCTTTGGAAAATATAGATAAACTACGGAAATTGGACTTTGATATCCAATCTTTAAGAATGTACATGTGTATGAATAAGTATCAAACAAACTTAGTGAATGAATATACGCTTCAACTAGAATCATGCTGAAGCATGCATAAATTTTAAAATGTACGGTAAACAGATCTTACTTTATATCTGTATCTGTATGAGTATTACATAAATTTATAGAAAAAAAAATGAAAGCATGCCGAAGCATGTATAATTTAAAAAAAAAAAAAAAATCCTCACGTCATACAATTTTGTAAGCAAAGAAATTTTATGATTTTGTGGTCAATGAAATACATACATATGTATCTACTTTGTAAAAATTCAAAAGAGCGAACTGGTATATTCTAATAGTAAAGATTTTTAATTGTAACACTCTACATCTCGGACTCTTACGTCACTATCGATAGAAGCATGCTAAGGCATGCATACTAGCAAAATATATAAAGCTGTTAGAAGGTGATGAGACAGCAATTGTATCTGGATCAACCCAACTCATGAATGTATTGTATACGGAGATGATTGATGGTGATGATGACGTTTTTTAAGTGAATAATCATTACATATGAATGCGACAGTGATTGACCCCTCAAACCTCATGTAGAAATACTTGAGGGGAAAAATTCTCTCAAAACATAGATATTTCATTGTTTCTAACACTTTATGAATACACCAACGGTGAATTGCTGGTAGAGGTAACTGAGTTATTTGAGATCGATTTGATACAATAGTTGTATATTAAACATGCATTTCTTTGTATCTAAACTAATTTCTACATACCTAATGTATATACCCACCAAAAAATTAGACAAAAATTCTCTATTCCAAGTAGTAAAATCTAAAAAAAGGAGTGGCACATTAGAAGAAAAAAAAATAAATAAAAATAGAGACTGACTGACCAACTAATACGTACACTCTGCCCGATGGGGACGTATCGTAGAAGAAGACCATAACAAAATATCTTCTTATAAAGAAGCATTGGAAGAAGTTAGACGTTTAGTTAAGTTTGCAGAAGAAGACTACACAGCATTTGAGCCCTTGAAATATTTAGAATGCTATTATGGGGAGAAAATTATTGAAGAAAATGAAAAAAAAAGTCATATAGAACATTAAATAAAAGCCATAGGTGCTCACCGTTCATAAAATAAACATATGTATATGTATCTTATTAATGTAAACATATTATCAGTATAAAGCAACAGAAATTTCGTCATACAAAGTCATCTTGTATCCTAGAGGAGCCGTCGATAGGGTATACCTAAATTATATGAAAACGAGTTCGTTTTCTGTTGATCGCTATTAAAGAAGAAAATATGTTTGTTCATTATGATTTAACTAATTTAAAAGTACATTTAAATTCAGTCTCATACCCGTACTTCTTAACATAAAAATTAAAAATAAATGTTATCCAATTCTATATTATACTATGTATCAAAAATTTCAAAAAAGCTGTTATATGAAAGAATCTCCAGCGCTTCTAACTGCATCAGAGTTTAAGAAAAAAAAACTCCTTTTATTCAATTTAATAAAATTTTAATTTGAAGCAGTAAGCAAATACATCAGCTTACTGCATTCTTATTCATAATCGTATAATAGAATATATAACCCCTAAAGGACAAAGTCTAAAAGTCTTATAAATTAAGAAATATAGAAAATAACATAATTTTTATAAACGCGTAAAGTTGCAAAAGTAATTCAAATGATTTCATCGCAAAAAACAAACAAAAAGCAGCGATTGTTTTCAACAATTATGAAAATAATAATTACAATATAAAACTCCCTTTTGATTTCCAATGTTTATCAATAAAAAATAAAAAATAAGTAAGTTAACTAACAACAAAAAAACTATCAGTACCTAAGCTGGAGTGCCGGATCAGTTTCATTTAAAAATGTTTATACATTTTCAAAAAGCAAAGCAAGCTTTCCAAAATAAATGTAGAAGGCTATAGCTAGAAAAAATTTTATACCCTATACTTTAAAAAACTGTAAATTAAGTATAAGAAATATTTCTATTATAGTTACTATTACTATAGAGTATGTAAGCACATATCTTCAAGAATTCAGTTTTACTTACAACAGAAAATCCTCACAAACTTTTAAGTAAACGCAGATAAAAATTAAAATGTTTTTAATTTCACCAACAACAGACATCACATGACAAAAAATAAAATAAAAAATTTATTCAAAGATTGAATTGAACACTTATTTGTATGTACATATATATGTACATACATACATACATACATACATACATAAAATCAATTTGTAGATATGTATGTATACATATCAAATTTCTTATCAATGCTTAAGTATTTATTAGACCTACATCATGAAAATATATGAAGCGTCGTTTAGTTAAAGCACAATGCAAATATAAACAATCCATACACTCAGGGAAAATCTGCAGCTTAAAAATAAGAATTCATCACATTAATTCAATAATTTTTAATATAATAGAAAATGTATATTGAGATATCTACAAACTAATGAGTTTAATAAATGAATACTGTAAATTAATATTTTGTCCATATTGAAATAAGAAATTTCAATATGACTAAACCTTCGCTAATGGTTCTTATTAATTCAGCATGGTTCTTACTGATTTCAAGTTGGTTTTTCTCTGTGTGTAGATAACTCTTTCAGTCAAAGAAGACGAATGTAGTTAAATAAACAAAATCTGTAATATAAACAAATTTCACACAGACTGACTTCAACGCGAGACAAATTTAAGCATGAGAAAATATAAAGCAATCGTAAGTATAAAAGCATACTAGGATTAGGGAAGTCCAGATATATGATAGTATTTTATAGTACCATATGTCGATATTGAAAACAATTTATTTCTACCTACACATAAATACCAGCTCAAATACACACACATAGCAGAATTCATATAAGAAATATCCAAGAAAATTTCAACAACACCCCACCTTTTGCAAATCATGACGAGCCTTAAATTCTCCCTCAGATATACATACACAAATTCCTATGATCATACATACATATACAATATATAAGATTAATCTCAACAACACAACACTCTCACCTACCTGAAATTACAGATAGTCTTAAACTTCTACAGACGTCTATACACATAGATTCTCACGGCTACATATTACAAGAACACCTCGGCCCTAATAAATCACAATCATCTTAAATTCTTACAAAAATACATATATACATACATACACATAACCAATTTACCTCAACAACATTCTCACCCACCTCAAATCACGATCAGCCTTAAACTACTATAGACAGACACATCCACAAATCCCCATGGATACATATTACGTCAACAACCCTGCCCACCCAAATCATGGTCAGCCTTAAACTCCTACAGACATACAAACACACAGATTCCCCCGGTTGCATATTACTAGAACACCTCACCCCTCATAAATCACAATCAGCCTTAAGCTCCTACAGAAATACACACATTGAAATTCCTACAAACATACACATACACACACACACACATACACATACATTCACACACAACTACACACGCAATCGATCTACCTCAACTACACCCCGCCCCCTGCCAATCAAACCTTCACCTAAATTCTCACAGACAGACAGACACATCCACAAATTCCTATGGTTACATATTACGGCAACAACGCCACCCACTCAAATCACGGTCAGCCTTAAATTCCCACAGTCTAGCAACACCTACATTAGCATTAGAAAAAATAACTTTCACGTTTTCCCGTCGTCATTAGGAAAAATCATTTTCCCGTCGGCATTTGAAAAAATTATATTCATTTTTTGCCGTCGGCATTTGAAAAAAATAATAAACATGTTTTGCCGTCGGCATTTGAAAAAAATAATAATCATGTATTGCCGTCGGCATATACACTCATATGAAACCTCAAAAAAAATCACCCGTTATCACAATTAATGTAACCCAAAAAAAATCACCCGTTCACACAAAGTTAATGTAAACAAAAAACTCCTAATGTAAACAAAAAACATCAAAGCGCCGCCGAAAACACAAATTTCCAAGAATTTTAAAATTTCAGCAACAATTTAACAATTTCAGCCACAATTTAACAATTTCAGCCCACAATTTAACAATTTCAGCCACAATTTCACAATTTTAATTGTCCCAGAACCGGCAGTTCCCTACTACTAGCATGGATTACAACCTGCTGCCTTGTGCCTTTTTGCCATCAAAATAATCATTGTCATAATATATTATAATCATGAGTATTCTATTTTTTAAATTTTCTAGTCGGTAGCTTGCTGTGGTGAATGTGTTTAATGCTTAAAACTGCAAAACTTATATTTTATAATAGTTGAATTTACAAATAAACATTGAAAGAAAAACACTTCGAAAGGGGAATGAAACGGTGAACCCGTTTCATTAATACAACGTCCAATTTCATTAATAAAATGAAAAATTATTTATTGATGCACCATCTACATAATGTGGTCTTTCCCAAACTTTAGTCTGTGTTGCTTATGTACGTCTTACAATGGTGGCTTTTTTGAAGATTTAGATGCTTCAAGTACTCCGAGGTTTTTATAACATCGTGCCATAACCTCAAAAATAGCTTAAGCGACATAATTTTCAAACTTCAATTTTTGACCGAAATCGATCATTTGCGATCGTAAGTAGTCAGTTGATTTTCGTCAAAAAAAAAAACGAAGTCCAAGAAATGTGTAGCTTAAGCTATTTTAGCGGTTATGGGTCGACATTATGAATAGTTATTTTACTGACGATAACTCTGACTGCAGCTCTAAATATACTTAAACTCGCAGATAAATTCGAAGCGATTTAGAGAATTTTGCGTCTATATCGAGGTGAAAACTTCTTGTAAGTCTTTCATTTGTACCATTTGGAATACTCTGATGGATTCTTCATGTAATTGCTTTAACTTTTGGGCTGCGACGAAGTTTTCCGCCAATAGCGCGGCTAGAAGGCCCTAGATCGTGATACCTCTCAATTTTTCCGATTTCCGTGGAACTAAGCGATGGCTTTTTCGTCATACTTTTTCTTTGTGCAAATAAAACGTATTTCTATTGCACTTAGGGCCATTATTAAAACTTAAAGTTAGTTAAAAGTAGGATTTTATCGGATGTATAAAAACTTAATCATTTGCAAAATTTTACTTTAACCTAAAGTGAGCGATAAATTACAGGCAAGTTTATCCTACCTGGTAAGTTAAATCCAATTTTCAATAATGGAAAACTTTTTATACGTCCGATAAAATCCTACTTTTAACTAACTTTAAGTTGTAATAATGGCCCTTAAAGGTAGTTTGACATAAACATCAAAGATTAATTGAAAATTCATCACTAAGGCTAATATTAGTTAACATTGAAATATTAAAATTGTTCCTGCTGTTTACGAAAACTATTGGAAAAGCCAATTATATACATACAAACATATTTCTGATTCCTGTGCCAATATACACACGTAAGTTGCATAATTAATATAATACAATGATAATTAAATACATTAAATTAATGAGTCATTAATGACTTATGTCATGTAATGAAATACTGTCATGATATATGTATATGAAAAATGTTGTTATTTTAATGAAATAGTTCGTTAATAAAATCTAAGGCTAACGTGACTTCATTGTACAAATTAAAAAGTTTCTTTGCAATGATAACATTTTTCATTTAAAATATAAAAATGTATGTTGCTGAATAAAAAACTTATCGTTACATGCATGAAAATACTTCGTTGTATATATGAAATTTTTTCAGCTAATGAATCAATTTTCGTAATGCGAATGAAGCGTTGCATTAGTTGAAAATGAATGACAAATTTATGAATAAAAAATTATTGTATTTACGAAGGTTTTTCTCTCAGTAAATGATCTTTTTGAAAAATAAGTTAACATTTTCGAAAATGTCACAGATTTGTATATGTAAAGGGTACGAATCATAAACGCAAAACTTAATAAATTAACAAATTTAAAATTGCAAAAACTTGCTTGCAATAGACGAACAATAATTTTTAATTGACTTCGATAAACAGACAGCATGAAAAAACAACAGTTAAATTTATATTTCTTGGAGACAAAAAATATTATTTCTTATATTTAAGAAATTTATTATTCGACATATTGTAATAAGTATATTTTAAATTGATATTTATTTGCTGGTGGTTCAGCTTTGTCTATATGCATATCATTGTTACAGCTGTTGCTGTATGCACATAACAAATAAATTTCAAATTATTTCTTATAACGGGTGTTTTTTTAGAGGTATAGAACTTCGAATTGAAATAAAACACAAGAAAATCGTCTTAATGTCCATCAATTTGGCTTTATTGGAAGGATAATTTTATGCCATTAATGTTTAAATATGATTTCGGGCATGTGGCCGCCGCGGCTGGCTCGAATAAAGCCAATTCTACAGGTCCAATTTTCAACCACTTTTTCGAGCATATGGGGCCGTATGTTGGCAATAACGCCACGAATGTTGGCTTCCAAGTCCCCTAACGTTTCTGGTTTGTTGGCGTAGACGAGCGACTTCACATATCCCCAAAGAAAATAATCCAATGGTGTCAAATCACACGATCTTGGTGGCCAATTGACAGGTCCATTCCGCGAAATTATGCGCTCATCGAATGTTTCCTTCAATAAATCGATTGTGACGTGCGCTGTGTGGCATGCAGCGCCGTCTTGTTGGAACCACAACTCATCCACATTCATGCCATCCAATTCGGGAACAAAATAGTCGGTTATCATGGCTCTATACCGGTCTCCATTAACGGTAACTGACTCTCCAGCATTATTTCGGAAGAAGTATGGCCCAATGACTCCACCAGCCCATAGAGCACACCAACCAGTCAGTTTTTGTGGATGTAATGGCGTCTCAAGGGTCTCATGTAGATTCTCTTCACTCCAAATGCGGCAATTTTGATTGTTGACGTAGCCATTCAACCAAAAATGAGCCTCACTACTGAACAAAATTTTGCGATGAAAATCAGCATCGAGATCAATCTCATTTTCGGCCCATACACCAAAATCACGACGCATTGCATGGTCTCGCGGCTTTAATTCTTGCACAAGCTGGATCTTGTAAGGTCGCAAGCCAAGATCTTTGCGCAAAATCTTCCATAAAGTTGATGGACAAAGCTCCAATTGCTGTGCACGGTGGCGAATCGATTCATTCGGGTCCTCTTCAACACTTTGCTCTACAGCGGCAATTGTTTCTTCGGTGCGCACTGTTCGACGTCTCTGCGGATGCGTATTATCACATAGAGTAAACGTAGTGCGAAAACGATCCATGGTTAACCGAATTAATTGCTCTGATGGACGATTATGTCGACCATAAAATGGACGGAGCTTGCGGTAAACTTCGCGAACTGAACCATTATTTTCGAAATAAATTTGCACAATTTGCAAGCGTTGTTCTTTTGTCAACCTGTTCATGATGAAATGGCAAACCAAACTAAATATTAATCACTTGACAGCTGACAAAATGGCCGCCAGTTAAAAAAGTGATGCCAACTTAAAGTTCTATACCTCAATAAAAAACACCCTTTACGAGTATAAAAAATTTTTTCCCAGGTTATACGTCTCGTATAACGCCGCTCCTTTTAGTTGTTTTCTAGTGTTTGTTAAAATCGTGTTAGATTTTTTATACCAGCAATATTGCTCGTAAAGGCCACTGTGCTCAGTAGCAATGTCACACGTGAACTCATACAGGTAAAAAAAATATTTTTGCATACAAATTTGATGCACATATGTATACGCTATACTTATAAGTACAAATATGTGAAGGTACATAATAAAACTTTTTTTAACATGCTTGTTGTTAACGTATTCAATGGTTCATTACGCTAATGCTGCATTTGTAGACACTTATGATTTTCGTACAACTGCTTAAATCCACTAGAAATCTGTTTTTTTTTTCAACATATAATTTTGAAAACTTAAGTTGAGATATTTTATTATTTTTTTGTTCTACTTATTACATGAAATACTTGCAACATGTTGCAGTTTATTTTCTTTTGCTGTATGACTGTTTTTATTTTGAAATAAAATTAAGGTATAATTTGCATAATTTTTAAAGCTTGTTAATAAAAGAAATTCTAATTTTTCACTAACTATCTTGCACTCTTATTATAAAAATTTTTACTCGTAAGTGCTCATAAGAAAATTTGTTTTTTTTTTTTTTTTGTATAAAATAAAACCAATACACTCACGACTTTGTTTTTGTAATTTATGAGAGATCGATAAATAAATCGGCGTTTGCAAATAATTTAAATCTGGTGCTAATTGGTCTACGACATTTTGAATTTTATAAGTTCTGTTCGTGATGTCTATTACGGGGAAATTTTAACCAAGAATGAAAAAATTTTGCATAATTTTATACAAAAATTAATATAGAGACTCTACTTATATATTTAGTCACAGAACTGAGAAATTTTATACTCTTTTGTCTTGTTGATTTTTTTTAACAAAGAAAAGTAACACTAAGCCAATGAATGCCTGCTACTATTACTAGGGATAGTAATGGCGAAGACAGATAATGAAGGCAGAGATAGAGGAAAGCTTCATTATTTTACAAATATGCTTTTTCCAAGTTTTTAAGTATTGCATCGCCTCTAGTGTCAATGCGGCGTATTAAATTTTCTAAGCTGTGTTTTGTAGCTATTTTATTTGATAATTTACTTCGACGATGATTCTGCTACACAATACCGACGAAAGAGGGAGCTCTGGTGTCACATTAGGATTAGTAAAAGGTGGTTAAATTTTAAGGGCCGATTTCGATTTTCATTATCTGATACCGTTGTAGTGACTAGTGTCTATGCCTTCATTGCTTGAACTCTCCTACAACAAGTGATAAAAAATGACACTAATGCATATCAAAAAAATGCGTGGTGTTGTTACTTAATAACTGTTGGAGATCAGACTCGAACCCAGAACCTTTGATTTTGTACTCAAAGTGCTAATTACTTCAGCCAATGCCACTCTCAATATTTTTTAAGTGCTGCATATAAGAAACAAAAACAAATCTGTGTACTATATGTATCAGGCTAAAGTTCGTATCACTTTGAGCAAATAAAATAGCACAAAAGTTAATTGTAAATGTTCTGACAAATACGTAGTAGAACGGAACAACTAGCTGTTTTCAAAGGCCACTACGTTCTTTTGTGTTTGGTCCATTTTAAGTGATGTCAGTTTGTGTAGAGTTCTGTTTTATTATACGCAACTTTTATTGCAAATTGAATATGTGAATTGTTTGATTCAACGCATTTCAATTTGCTGAAATTTTTTTTTTGTGATGAAAGCTCAATTTTACCATCTCTAAATATGTAAATATTTTTCTACATAATTACTACTGCACAATTTGTGTTCTTTGTCTAAGTTAAAAAGCGATCTAGGCGCACGGTAGTGCGCCAGGCCAAGTTCTGGCCAATGCACGCAGTGTGTATATTTACAGGAAGCTATTCGATCTGTTTTTACCCCCTCTTAGGTTTGTTCCCCGCAACCATAAAATTATGAAATTTAAATCATAATTAGAATAAATTCATGTTACCTCATATGCAAAGTTTGAAAGTTTTACAATGAAAGGATCCGGAGATATGAAGGTGCAAAAAGTGCATATTTTAAGACATACTCACTGACCAATGACCGACCACTGACCACTGACACACTCATCAAATTGATGAAGAACTTCCGCTATAGCTAGAGAGCTAAAATTTGGTACACGAGAATATCTAGGTGACCAATGAACTAGAAAAATCTGAAAACCCGGAAATTTTAACCAGGAGGGCGGGGCTACGCCCATAAAAATTAAAGTTTGTGCTATTGAGCTGAAATTCGATAGAAAGCTAGGTCTAGGTGAGAAATAAAATAAAGAAATCTGAAAACTCAGAAATTTTAACCAGGAGGGCGGGGCTACGCCCATAAAAGTCAGAATTAAAAAAGCTAATATAAATAAGGCGCTTAATGGAAGCTTTTTTATTGAAATTCTGCATACATACTGCGGTAATGGAAGGCTATAATTGCTTTATTAAAAAAGTGGGCGTTGACGCGCCGATACAATTTAAACCTCATTTGAATGCCCTGCGGCTCAGCATATTTAGATATACTATTTATCTAGCTATTATTATCCGCTTGTAACGAAACTAGACACGAATAATAAGCATTGGCCCAAAAAAATTTGACATTGGAAAAGTGGACAGGGTTACGCCCATAAAAATCAAAAATTAAAAGTTGCGCTAAGGAGCTGAAAGTTGATATACAAGTAGGTCTAAGTGAGCAAACAACTAGAAAAATCTGAAAACCCGTAAATTTTAGTTAGAGGGGCGGGGTTGCGCCTATAAAAATCAAAAATTTCAAGTTGCGCTTATGAGCTGAAATTTGATACACAAGTAGGTCTAAGTGAGAAACCAACTAGAAAAATCTGAAAACCCAATTTGGCAGATTATCTAGAAATTATACGACATCCTTACGATTACAAATTTATATCATACATAATATATTTCTGTGTTATGTATTGTGGCAAAGAAGACCTTGGTCAAAATTTATATCTCACAACTTTTAATGGCCGAAATTTTGGGTAAGAACTTGGCCGTATTTCACATTTATGTTTTTGTGAGGGTAAAGATTTACAACAGGAAGTCATGCAGATATCGGTGCTAAGATTTTTTTTAATTCAAATTTTTAATTTCAATATTTTATTTGTATTAAACGCATGTCAAAATGAATACGAATTTAAAAAAATCATTTTTGTTTTTTGCTAGAAAAACAAAATGGGCAACACATGCTAAATAACATTATTTGTTGTTTTCTTTTAATCTAAATAAGTTTTTGTTTTATAAACATAAATGTACATCATATAAATTGTATTGTCGAGCTTACATCTGCCCAAAAAAGCGTAACCACTACTTAAATATTTAAACAGTTTCCAATCATGTTGAATTCTATAAAATTGTCTATTAGTTATGCATAAAACTGTTTAACTTCATAAATACGTGTCTGATTCAAACAGTTTTTCATTAGTAATTAGTGGTTACGTTTTTTTTTTTTGGCATATGTGTGCCACATACGATGCTTTAGTTTAATCTGACCTTAGAAGAGTGAAAAACTAATGAAAAAGCTGAAAACGTTCAGTTGGCATATACGGTGGTAAATAACGACTTTTAAAAGGCTTTATAAAACTTCTCCTTCAACTTCAAATATGAGTCTTTGTGTTACAAAATAAAGTGTTTTTATTTAGTCATCTTTTAACTAAACTGCACCGTTGCATTGGTTACTAAATTGATATTTGTTCTACTGTTCTTTTTCCCATAAAAAGTGCGGGTACTGTAAGTCAATCAAAGTTTTTCGCCATTTCATACTCCAGTTAACATGTACTCGCTCGTTCACTTTCATTCAGTCATTTTGAGGAATTTTTAAGTGTTTTTTTTTTCAATGGTAAAGTGAATTTTTCAAATAGAAATATTCAAACGTTTTATTTTGCAACTTTCGTTTATGGTGATATTTTAAAACCAGTAACTTTGAAGATGTTACTTGTTTTATTGAAACTTAAAAGAGTTGGTAAAAATTTTATATTTGGGAAACGTTTTTTTTTAAACTAACTGTCAGTTTATAGAAGCCATGTAAAAATTTTCGGCTTTCTATTTATATTGAAAACAAAAACAAATTTTGAGTGCTTTGTTTTTGCTTTCAATTTAAATAGACAGCCGAGAATTTTTACATGGTTTCTGTAAACTGGCAGTAAGGCTGATAAAGGTCACAATTTCTTTTGTCTCTAAATTTTTTTTGGCAGTGTTACTTCATAACTCGGTGCATTTTAGACCGATTGTAAAAAATAATTTTTTTGTCTGAGAGGTTATAGCTTCACATTGGTCCCATTGCAAAAGAAATGGGCGGGGATACGCCCACAAGTTTATTTTATTTAATTTTATAATATTCTACTATTTGATTTCTGCTATAAAACACTGTTGGTTCTTGTAAGTACACAATTTAAAAGTTAAAAAAATGGGCGGGGTTACGCCCAGTAAAATATATTTTAATATTTCACATGGTTCTACTAAACCGATTTTTATGAAACTTACCACACACCTTGAGCTCTAAAATAGACACAATCAAACATTTAAAAAAATAAGCGGAGTCACGCCCATTAAAATCTATAATTTTATTTTAAGCAGTTCTACTTTACCGATTTTTATAAGACTTAGCACGCACCCTGAGCACTGAAAAACACACCATCTTGCATTTAAAAAATGGGCGGAGTCACGCCCATTAAAATTAATTTTTTTATTTCACGTACTCTTTCTTTACTTCTTCTTTTAGATCTTTGCATTGAAGTCGGCTTTATTTTTAACAGAAATAATTATTTAAATAAGTTTTTGTTTTGTTTGTACAAAGAGTTTTATGACATTTCCATCTGCAATAGTTAATAGTTACTTTTATTGTGATCACTTTTGAGCAAGTTACATGATGTGTACAAAAAATTTTATTTTAATATTTAAGCATTACTTTTTTTAATTTTAAGTAAGATATACAAATTTATAGTGAAGGAAAACGCATATAATTAGTTAATTGCAAAACAGTAGTACTAATACTCCAAAAGAATTTTTTTATTCACAATTATATTACATTAAATTTTCATTTCCGTTAAAAAAAATTATATACACTGTTCTTAACAATTGTTATAATAATTAATTATTTATGTTCCTCATGATACGAGCATTGAAATTTAATTTTTGCTCAAGTAAATTTTTTTTAAATGTAAATTTCGTTGAAAACTATTTAAATTAAACTAGCTTTGCCAATTATAAAAAAAAATATTATATCAAAATTCTATAGTAGGCACCCATGTTTGTTAAGACTACTTTAAGTTGATATTTCCAAAATGTGTATTTCGTACCTCAAATATTTATGTCAATATAGCACATATTGAAAATCCTTAGAAAATATTCAAATAAATACAAATATACAAAAATGGTTTAGTGATTTACATACAATCAAAACGAATCGAAAAAAGCTGGAACTTCAAATATTAATACAAATGTTCATCTGATTTTGTATCATATGAGAAGCTCATATTTTTTTTAAATAGCTTGCTTTGATTCAAGATAATAAACATTAATTTAATAAAATAAAAAATTATTTGAATACTCGAATAAAATTGTATTCGATTTTGTACATCATAAGCTGTGAAGTAATTTTTTAAAACAATAAAGTGCTTGGCAACTGCTATGAACTTTAACAGCCTGTCTTTCGAAAACATAAGCCCTTTCGTTTATAAACGATAACGTTTAAAATTTACTTTTCATAAAACATATTTAAAGCTTCCGATTTGACTTAAAAACAGCTTTTTAGGTATAACACACACTCACAAAATTATAAAATAAGGAATAAAAACATCATCTATATAAATATTAAATTCTGTAAAGTGCGACTCTGACTCGCACACGAAGGGTTCCGTACGTACACTAGATATGTAATTTAATACAAACTTCATCCAATATAATATATAGTTTGGCATTTTTTTCGTTTTTGGGGTCTTTTCGGTTTTTTGTTTTGGCGTTTTTTTGCTTTTTTTTCGGTTTTGACGATTTTTTTAAGTTTTGGATATTTTTTTAGTTTTGACACTTTATTTTCTCGTTTTGGCGATTTTTTTCGGTTTTTTGGCGTTTTTTTTTTCATTTTGGCGATTTTTTTATTTTTGGCGATTTTTTCATTTTTGCGATTTTTTTTATATAATTTTTTTTAGTTTTGGCGACATTTTCGCGTTTTGGCCTATTGTTTTAAATTTTTGGCGTTTTTTTCAATTTGGCGATTTTTTTTATTCTGACGATTTTTTCGAATTTGGCGATTTATTTTAGTGTTAGAAATTTTTTCATAATTTTGGCGATTTTTTCGTTTTAGCGATTTTTTTTAATTTTTGGCGATTTTTTTTTTTTGTTTGGCGATTTTATAATTTTCGGTTTTTTTAGTTTTACCGTTTTTGAAAATTTCAAGTGTTTGCCTCTTACGGTTTCCTAGATATAACAAATTGTCAAAATTACATAATCTAAATTGCATTAACTGATGGACCACCCTTTAATTAAAATTTTTTTAAATTTAGTGTTAATTGTTGTAGTCTGTATAAAAATACACTAATTTTAAAAATTTCAAGTGTATATATGTTCATACAATTGTATGTATATTTCGTTTCTCGTTTTGGAACACCCTTTAATTTTTAATTCTCATGTATTTGTTGTTGTAGCGGCCAAGATTCTACATACTGTGTCCAAATTTCAGGTCCGTAGCTCTTACGGTTCCTGAGAAAATACCGTGTGACGGACAGACGGACAGCGTAGCGAAAACAATAGGGTTTCCTTTTCACCTTTGGTGTACGGAACCCTAAAAATGAAATGATGTTTGTTTATTAATCGCATCACGTGAGAACGGCTTGACCGATTTCGCAAATTTTTTTTCTGAAATATTTGCAATAGCACGAGAATGGTTTTATGTAAAGAACAATTTAAAAAGTTGCTTGCAAAATTGCAAAATTTGCAAAAAACCTAAAATTCTGTTTTTCTATGGGTATTTACATTATTTTATACATGCCGGTCAAACTCAACATCAAATAGGTTTTTATGCAAAAAAAAAATGCAAATTGCTTGGAAAATGGCAAAATTTAAAAAAAAAAAACTAAAATTGCGTTTTTCTATGGGATTTCAAATTTTTGTCAAACTTACTTTTCCCTCAAACTTACCATGAATTACGTCTTAACCTCGCAAAATATGCATGTACATTCACAATGACCATGGCCACTTTTTGCACCTACCTAATACACGAATTTTTTGTAATTTGTTTGTCGTTAACAAGTTTTGAATTCACGAAATCTGCAGTTTTCAACAGCGCTATCGATTCTCTTTTTTATCAATTGCAAAATTCGCAAAACACCTAAAATTCAGCTTTTCTATGGGATTTCACAATTTTTATACATTCCGCTCAAACTTAACTTCCAACAATATACATGTACAAGTTTCATTCACCATGCCCATTTTTACGCCCACTTTTTCTACATACCTTCTTTTTTTGTCGCTAAGAAGTTTCGAATTCAGCCAATTTGCAATTTTTTAATGTACTAATTGGATAATTGAAAAATTCTGAAAAAACTACAATTCTGTTTTTCTGCGGAATTTTACTGTTTTACTTATTTCAATTCATTTGTTTTTTACTTCATTATCCTATGAAAATAATTAATTTCTTACGTTGTCTGTTCCTCGCGGTCTGTACAACAGATACTATTGTGTTCTTATAACCAGTTTGTAAATATTAAAGTGCTGCCGAAAAGGTGAATTTCCCCGACAGAAGTTAGTGTTGCTGAATTGTGAATCTGTTGTAAGTTCATGGTAATCCCTTCATAAAATTAAATAAATTAATCCTTTCATCTAAACAAATTTGCAGTAAGAACAAACTGTATAGTCTTATTACAATGCCGCCAACAAGACGTAACAACTTAGGTCGCAGAACTCGCATTGCAGCAAGCCAAATAAACTTTCGAAATAATCGAACTGCAGAGCAACGCGAAGAGCGAAATGAAATGGAACGTGATCGAATATCACAAGCACGTTTAGCACGCACACAACAGCAAAGAGAAAATTCAAATGAAGCTGCTATGCATAGTGAGAGAAATAATCGTTCAATAGATGCCAATCGCGTGGCAATGAAGTTAAGTCAACGTGTAAAGGTACGGTCACACTTGTCAAACATTTGCCCAAAAAAACGTAACCAACAAATACTAATGAAAAAAGTTTTGATCCAGACACTTGTTTATCATATTAAACAGTTCCGAACACAACTAATGCCAAATGTCATAGAATCCAACAATATTGGCTACTCTTTAACTTGACAAATTTTTGTCTGAATTGAAAGATTTTTCATTAGCATTTAGTGGTTACGCTTTTTTGGGCAAATGTTTGACAAGTGTGACCGTAGCTTAAGAAGGCAAAAAAATGTTCCGCTCAATACATACCGTTCTGCATTCCGTTACGATATGACAATTGATTACAGTGCCGATCAAGCCGTTGCTATTGGAACGATGCCCACATTGTAAGGCATTGAAATACAAGAATGAAACTCCTGGATTATGTTGCGCAAGTGGCAAGGTCAAATTGCCGCAATTGGTGCCGCCACCGGAACTACTACGCTCATTGGTTTCTGGAATAGGAACATATTTCAAACATTTCTTAACACAAATTCAAAAATACAGGGTGGGCCAAAAGAAACCAAGGGGTGTAAAAGTTTAATAACTTTTTTTTATTTTTTCTTTCAGATTATATAATATACAAAATGGAAATTTTTTTACACTAAGTATGAAAAATGATGTCTCTTAAATGACCACCGTTTTCAGCTTCCCACTGATGGGCTCTTTTTAGAGCATTTTCCATAACATCTTTCAAAACTTGTGGCTGTAGCGTTCGAATTTCTGCAACAATGTTTGCCTTGAGTTCAAGGATTGTCTCTGGCTTATTCACATACACTCGCTCCTTCAAAAAACCCCAAAGAAAATAGTCGGGTGCTGTCAAATCTGGCGATCGCGCTGGCCAAATAATTTCCGAGTTTCGAGAAATTATTCGCTCTCCAAAAATTTGACTTAAAAGTGTCATTGTGTCTCGGGTAGTATGGGCAGTGGCTCCGTCCTGCTGAAACCACATACCAGGTCTGTTTTCAAGAGCAGGACGTAAAAAAATTTCTATCATAAACCGATACCGCTCTCCATTTACGGTTACAGCACTTCCATCTTCATTCTCGAAGAAGTAGGGCCCAATGACATTTTCAGATGTGATCCCACACCATACTGTACACCTGATGGGGTGCAATTGGCGTTGATGAATGGCTCTTGGATTTTGAGAACCCCAGAACCTACAGTTCTGCTTATTAACAAAGCCATTCAAATGAAAATGAGCTTCATCACTCATAATCAAATTTTCAATAAAGTTGATTTCATTTCTGGCCAACTCTTGAAATTTAACTGCAAAATTTAGACGTTGCCGATGATCTGCGGGTTTTAATTCTTGGACCAATTGCACCTTATATGGGTATAACTGTAAATCTTTTTTTAAAATGCGCCGTAGTGACGTGCGAGACATTTCTAGCTGAGCAGAACGCCTTCTGCCAGATGTTTCTGGTGCTTCGTTAACACTTTGCTGTACTCGTTCAATATTTTCCGCAGTGCGAATTAAACGTGGTCTACCGGTTCGAGGCAAATCTCTTACGCTGCCATGTTGGTGATGACGATTAACTAAGCAACGAATCATCGCTTCAGAGGGCGAAATTCTGACGTTAAAATGTCGACGATATGCTCTTTGCGTTAAAATAATTGATCTCTGGTTTAAATAATAAAATTCTATTGTTCTGGTTCTCTGTTCAGTGTTGTTGTTCCATTATAAATTCTCCAAGTGTTGTCTATATAATCTGAAAGAAAAAATAAAAAAAAAATAAATAAACAAACAAGTTATTAAACTTTTACACCCCTTGGTTTCTTTTGGCCCACCCTGTATAAATACAATTGTATGTATGTACAACAGTTGCTTCCAAATAACTTCATTTGGTGCAACGAATGTGGTTCGGGATCAATTTATGCCCACTTTCAAAGTAATTCTAACGCAATCATCTACACCACTTATTTTTTTACATACATTAACCATTATAGATTCAAGGTCAAATATATCGTCAAGCTGGCTCACTATTACCACGGCAAAATGCAGACCATAAGCAACAATTCTTAAGGGGAAGTACAGAGGAGAAACCGTGTTGATAGCACGCATTCCAATGATTCCCAGCGACATGCCGTTTGAATTTAAACGCATGCAGTTTCCGGTGAGGTTTGCATTCGCAATGACAATAAATAAATCCCAAGGACAGTCATTGAGTGTTTGCGGCATTAACCTGGAAAATCCATGCTTTTCCCATGGACAATTGTATGTCGCCTGTTCCCGTGTTGGAAAACCATCATCTTTGTTTGTTTACGCGCCACACAACAAAACCAAAAATGTCGTGTATCAAAAAGCACTGCAATAAAGGAAATTTTTAAAGAGAGAAAGAGAACTATACAAATAAACACTTTTTAAAAAATCATCAATCACAAAGGTATTTTGCCTTCATTTTTACCTTGTTTATATATTTCCAATAGCTTTACACAAATGTACAAATTTATAATAAACAAATTTATTACATTTTAGGCAGGACAACATCTCTCAGGTCGAACGTCCTTCTTGCAGTCGAACTGTAAGTAAAACATCTTTGCAATATCTGTCATTTCAAATCAAAACAAACCATGATCAAAATGCTACACGAATAAAAACTTTTCAAAAAATCATCAATCACAAAGATATTTTCCCCAAAATTTTTACTATGTTAATATATTTCCAATACTTTTTCACAAATTTATAAAATTATCACACACAAATTTATTTAAATTTAGACAGGACAATGTCTGTCGGGTGGGCTAGTATCTATTAAATAAAAGTTCTGTGCAAAACAAATTTATTTAAAATTTTTTTAATTTTATGGAAAAGGGGGTAAGCAATTTAATTTTTAATTCATAGTAGCATTCAATTAGAAAATTGAATTACACATTAATACAAATTGTCATTGCATTTCGGATTTTATGTTGTTTGTTAGAACTAAGTTTTTTTTCTATAACCTTTATTTTATTTTGACTCAATCCTAAATTTTTGTGTGTTTTGCTTGACAGTCAAATTATGGAAAATAAAGCAAAAATTATTTATTTTTACTGAATTTAGTGTTGATTCTTTGACCGAAAAATAACAGTAGCAAGGGAAAAATCTTTCCTTTGTACGAAAGTCCAGATTCATTCTTGTGAAAAATAAATAAATCAATTCGCTTATAGAAAAAGTCATTTAGATTTTTTCGTTTATTAAATTCTTTTTTGTAAGTTGAAGTAAAAAATAAAAGAAAACAATTGTTTTTAACTATTTTAAGTCAGTTAACATTTTAACATTAAAAATTAAATAACACTTTCGTTAAAGTCAAATGAAAAATATGTAGACCTAGTTATTTTTATTTAATTTTACAAAAAAAAAAAATAACTGAAAGCTCTTTTGTTGTCACTCACATGAAAATAAATAAATGCTACAGAAACGAAAATGATATTTTATTGGATTAACCGCTTTCCAACCAATCTTTTTTCTGGGTGTAGTCAGTAGAAAGTTAGAAACATTCACAAGTATATATTTTCCTATAGCTTAGGCCTTAGAAAATTTTATATTACAAAACCTATAAAAAACAAACAAAATAATTATTTTTTCGACTAAATCAACCACACTTTTTTGCACTTGATACTATAATACAAAAAAATAAAGAGTGCAAATAAATAATGTATTCAAGTCACATAAATGCTAATGTTTAGTGTTCTTGCACGCTGTTTTCCTTCATTCTCTATTTTATGGTTCTAACTCTCCTGGGAGAAAATTCATAGAGTGTTTGCAAATAGAGATGAAAGTGTTTAACAAATCTAACAGACAACATTAAACTATTGTGTTGTGGTGTTGTTTTAATTTAACAATTCTTGCTTTGCTGAACAATGCTGTAAGAATTTCGCACCGCACAGTGGGATTTTTGTGACAAAACCCTGCTTTTTGGGCCACTCAAATGCAAAAATGGAATGATGCAGTTTTTTAGAGAAATGTTACAAAAAAAAATTATTTTATATTTGAAAAATTGAAGTAGAGTATATACAGGGGTAACTAACATACGACTTACATATATATTCACAAAACTCATAAACTATTAAAAAGATATGCTGATACCTCTAGGCCCACAAAAAAATTAACAGCATAGCAGTTCACTTTTTTTACTGTCACGTGATTTCGTTTTTAAAAAACAAGTTTGGAAGGGCCCAACAAAATAAAAATTAATTTTTTTTAAACCTATGCCATCAAGAAGAATATTTTGTTTGTACTGCTGAGCAGCGTTACCATATGTGAAGATTTATCTTAAAAAAGCAATCTAGCAATTTCATCTAGTAATGAAAAATTTTTTTAAGTTGGAAGTACTTATGCTTTTAGTATATTTTTTTAAATTAATTAATTAAAAGTATCAAAACTTTCAATATTGTAAATACATATGAATTTGTTGGTTTTTGTTTGTTTTATTAAACTTATTTGGTTAGTAAATGGGCACACTGCAGTATATGTATATGTACTGAATTCAAAATTGCAGTAAGCAATAAATTTACTGATTACTAAAAAAAATTCAGTAAATTTGTACTGCTAATGAAATTTAATTTGCATTACAAGTAAAATCGTAGGGCCGTAATCATAATAAAATTGTAGCAAGTGGCAAAGTTTTTTCATTCAAATTTTGAAACTTTTGTATGAAAAACATTTAGCCACTTAATAGAATTTCATTATGAATACGGGCATTACTGATTACTGAAAATTCAATGTACCTCATCATATAACAAATCATTTAGGCAATTTATAAAAATTGTAGAAAAAAATTTTAGTAATCAGTGAAAATTTACTTGTTAAAAAATTTTTATTATTTTTACTGAAACTTTAGTGCTACTGCAGTGCTCATCTATGGTAAATGCCTTTACTTTTCCTTTTAATTTTTAATTCCTGTTGTTCATCGTTTAGTTGTTGCTGTTCTTCTTGTTGTGTACGCATTGCAATTAAAATAAATTCAGTAAAGTGCGACTTTAACTCGCGCACATTCGGTTTTGAGCATTTTTTGATTTAGCTTTCTTCTTTTTTTAAGTTTTTTCAGGTTAAACGATTTTTTCAGTTTTGTCGTTTTTTTCTCGTTTTGGCATTTTTTTCTATCTTTGCGCTTTTTTCATTTTCGCAATTTTTTCCATTTTGGCAATTTTTTTTTCATTTTGCGATTTTTTTTTCTGTTTTCGGGGTTTTTTTCATTTCGGCGATTTTTTTCATTTTAGCGATTTTTTCTGTTTTTGGGTTTTTTTTTATTTTGGCGATATTTTCATTTTGGCGATTTTTTGTTTAAGGGTTTTTTTCATTTTGGCGATTTTTCCGGCTTTTCGCGATTTATTTTAGTCCTAGAATTTTTTTTTAATTTCGTGCATTTTTCGTTTTGGCGATTTTTTTTTTTTGTTTTTGGCGATTTTTTTAGATTTGGCGATTTTATAATTTTTTGATTTTTTAGTTTTACCGTTTTTGAAAATTTCAAGAGTTCTGCTCTTGCGGTTTCCAAGATACAGCAAGTTGTCAAATGGAACACCCATTGAATTAAATTTTTTAAATTTAGTGTTAATTGTTGTAGTCTGTATAAAAATACACTAACTTTTGAAATTTCAATTGTATATATGTATGTACATACAATTGTATGTATATTACATTTATTTTAACATTTTTCCTTGCTCGTTTTGGAACACCCTTTAATTTTCAACTCTCATGTATTTGTTGTTGTAGTGGCCAAATGTCTACACACTGTGTCCAATTTTCAGATCCGTAGCTATTACGGTTCATTTTCACCTTTGGTGTGCGGAACCCTAATAAAGCAATTATCAAGTTAAATAAAACAAACGAAAACCAGCAAATTCCTATGTATTTACAATGTTTTAATTAAATTTGTATTGCTTCTTTCAAACACTAATAGACTCATACATATGTAGCTCATACTGATTTGACAACGCGGTGTGAATCTCAGCAAAATTTGTGATTGTATTGTGAAAAAGAATTTTACCCCCTAGCGTATAGATGTTTACACATCAAAAAGACTAAAAGATTTCTGTGTTAAAAATAAGAATTTTAAGACTGTGATATTTGGTACCTTTAGTATATTATTTAAGGTGCTTTTGACTATTTTCTTATTTCCTTTATCAAAAGTATGAATTATGTGCATGCATATATTTATCTTATACATGGTCTATTCTGTAAATATTTTGTGTTATTTACCTTTACGTTTGTTATTTCATTTGAAACAAAATAATTTTTTCCTGAATTTGAATTTAGTAAAATCAATGCATATTAATATATCATAAGCAAAATCCTAAAAAAAAGATTTTTAATGAGAAAAAAATATTTTTTTTTTGTTTGACTTGAAGGTTTTTGAGGCAAAAAATATGGCAACGCTGCTGCTGAGTGGTATTTTTTGTCACCAGCCACGGTAAAGTCCCCAGTGATGATATTATCTCACAGTAGAAGGTTACCATGTCTCTTTGAAAATCAAATATGGTCGAACTTCTCTACAACGAACTTCACTATAACGAATTTTTCTCCATATCGAATTATTTTTGAGATAACTGTACTTTGCTAAGGTTACCCTCACATTTTTATCTCCCTTTAATGAAATTCTCTATAGCGTATTTTTCTCTTTAAATACACTTTTACAGAGATACGACTTACTTTTGATAAAATAAATGATTTTCTATAACGAATTAATTTCTCCATCATAAATTTCTTTTTAACAACACATACATTAGTTGTAGCAAAATCAAAAGTATTTATGTTATGTATTCATATAAATTTGTTTGCCTTAATTTAAATTAAAAACAATTAGGGAATTCATAATTAGTTTATTAAAATTTTAATGTGGCAACATTGTGCCATCTTAAATTTTTCATTCTAAGCTGGCAACGATAAAAAAACATATTATGTCAAAGTAAAGCAAAAACACATACATCCCAACAAAAAATTAGACATTACCATCTGAACTACTTGCCATATCGTCCCTACCACGTCAAACTATCCAATATGCAAAATTGGTTTTTTAGATGCGTTATCTTGGTACCCTAATTTTTACGATATGACCCATTTTAAAATGCTGAAATTCTAACGGACGATAGATAACTCAATAAGAAACATTCTAACTCTGGCACTTTTAGCAATATGCTGACTTTAAATTCACAATTGACGTGTCTTCGCGCTCTTCTGAAAAGTAGGGACGATATAATGACTTACTTTTTTTGTTGACAAAAAAATATGAAGCAGAAGTTAAACACATTCTTAGGGTTTTAAAAGATGACGTGAAAATATTGCCAAAATATGCAGTTATTTTGAATAAATTATATATATTTCTAAATTTTGTACTTATTTATTTTAAACCAAAAAAGAACTACTTTCATATTGGAAAATTATTATTTAAATATAAGTAGTTCCAAATAATATTTTTCATTTTCGGTTATAATAAGAAATCATCAATCAAACAATTGAACTTTTTCTAAATATAGTATTTATATATTTATATATAAAGTATAACCCACTTCAAATGAGTTTATAAAAAAAAAATTTACAAAATCTGGTATTTCGTGGTAAAAAAATAGTTTTCTATATATAAATTTTATTAAAGCTATAGGTCTTTTTGTAATAAATTTGCAATTTAATTTAATTTATCCGATATTTCGCTTCAACCTTGTGTAGCTTCTTCAGGAAATTAAATTGTTCTAAATTTACTAATACATAGATATATAAATTGAAAAATATTTGTCAAAATTGAAAAAATACAAAAGTTCAAAAAAGCTTTTTATATACAAAAAGATGTTTAAAAGAATTAAAATATTAAATATATTAAAATAACTATAACTAATTTTCTGATAAATTGTCCACAAACAATAAAAGTATGAGAAAGTTAATTGCAAATATGTAGATTTTTTAACCGTAGCGATCGCTGGAATGAGATCAAAATCTAAATGAACAACATAAAGTTTTTTTTTGTTAAGTTAAAAAAAACCTGTGGCAAAAAGGAAAAAGTGCTTAAGTCGAGATAAGCTGATTTTGAGTTAATGGTGCCTTCGTAATCTGCATAGTTGAAAGTACCCCTGGTCAAAATCTCAATTAATTTGTGTGATTTTTCAGGAAGTTATAGCACTATGGCTTGTAACTTATCTTTTTTAGACTTCTAATCTCATTTGAAATAATAGATTAATTGAGGTTATACTTTGGTATATTTCAACTTAAATGTATTACTTGTAGTGTGTAAAATGATGTTTGCTCAAAAAAATTAAGTTAAACTGAGAATTTACCACTTCAACTGTAAAAGAAATAAATATCTGAAAATCGACTTGAGCGTTTAAAAGTGCTCTCCTGCAAAACAGTAAAATATGACTTAAGCACTTTTTCCTTATTACCACAGAATTATATTTTCTGTTTTGCTGTGGTATCTTTATATATTTTTTATAAATATAACATCAATGTTCAATTAATTTGTACAGTTTTTGTTGACTGTATCTAAGTAAAAAATATAATTATTATTATATCAAAAATTTTCTTTTTATGAGTGAAAGTAAAGACAATATATAAACCGGATTTAGCTAACTTTCCAACTTATCAATTTAATATTTTCCATGAACAAAAAATGGTGAACAAAACTAGAAAATAGAACACTGACACAACAACAATGCAAAAATTGGCAATCAAAATTTTAGCGAAAAGGAATACATTTCACGTGAATTTATGATGTTGTGATGATTATGTCGTTCGTTAAACCAGAATACTAGTGTATTTCTATGAATACGAGTTTTCTTGATCTTGTTTACGTATAAATAATTTATAATATATTTATCATTATTTGCATATAAACTGAAGAGAAAATTTACTAAAAATTTCAAAATCAATTAATAAAAAAAATTTTTAAAATATTTCTTCGAAATTTTCAATTCAGTTTTCTGTCTTATATGCCATTCAGGCTGACACGAAATTAAGTAATTTCACGTTCAAATTACGAACGAAATGAAAAGTTTTATACAGGTACTTAATGGCATTTGAGTTGATTTCGCAAACATTTTATTTACTGCGGCAGACATAGAAGTACTTTTTTTAGTTGAATAAATTCTTTGTTATACTTGTACAAATTTTTCTTTCAAAAATTGTCATAAATATATTAATTTTCAATCTTCAATATCATATTTGCCCATGTTTGAAAAAAAAGGTAATTTTAGTACAAAAACAGAGTTGGTTATTGTAATTTCTTGTTATTTTCATCGAAATTAAGTAAAATAACTTAACCTTCATAGGGTCTTTGGATCAATTTTGACCCATTTCAGGAAAAAACTTTGATTTTTTCTGAAAATAAGTGATTGATCTATGTCATATTTTCTGACTTTTATTTAATTTTATATCTTAACAGATATAGTAGGTTTGCGGATATATAAACTTGCCAAAGAAATTGTATGCAAGATTTTACACTAGAGATCTTCGGGTCAAATTTGACCCGTTTTAAAGTTTGGTAGTGTTGTGTCTGGTATTTCTTGTAATATAATGAAAGATAGTGAAATAGAAAATGGCCTGCATACATTATCAGACGATTTCAAAAATCTAACACGACTGCAGATAATTTTTTTACATCTTATCGGTTGGAACAATAAATACTTAGATCACAAATCATTTTAGTTCAAACTACACCTAAAAATATAAATGAGTTACTACCAGAGATAGTACATGTGTTATTATCATACGTTTTTATCATTATTTTTGATTTGTTTTGTTTTGTTGTACTCGTACCCTTCTTATATATATTTCGATAAAAAAAAGTCTGTCAATCTTCTTAGTATAATATGGTCACTTCTGGCTGCAAATGGGAGGATAAATATTACTTTTTTGAGGAACATAAGGGAATCACAATGGACCCAATTGGGTCTCCAAGTGGAGGTGCGGTAAAGCACCACCCTTCCTAACCTAACCTAACCTTCTTAGTACTTTGCATCATATCTCTAAAGTTAGTAATCGCCAAGACAAAAAACTGCAAATATTATTAGATTACAATAAATAAAAGGGAATGGTTTATTTGCTGGATAAAGTTAGATCATGTTTTACTTGCAAAAGAAAGACTAATCAATGTTGTCAAGTGGTGGTGAGTAACATGCTAGATATATAAGCTCACAATGCTTTTGTGATATTTACATCAGCTAATATCGGCTGGAAATAAACTGTTTTGCAAAACGCAGACACTTCTATATATATTATAAAGCACCAAAAGACGTTATCAATGTCAGTATTTTCACAGAAAGGTGCACTAAAACTACGTGAGGTAAATGAGTAGCCATAAACTTAAACTAAATCCAAAGAAAAATACTTGAACAGGGTAAAAACAGAGCCAAAAAAGTCATTGCAAATTATTCCTCAACACAAAAAATAAAACATCATTAGATACTATTATAACTTGCAAAAACTTTATATGAAAACTGCACTCTGAAACAATTGCTTTATGTACAATTAATATTAATATCGATTTAATATTACGTTTTTATGTATTATGTATTAATCGAATTAAATCTATGAAATAATGTTTTCGTTCATAGGCAATAAATGAATCACAAATAAATGAAACCAATACATAATTTTCAATTTGGGTAAAATTTGACCCGAAGATCGTTAACGTCAACGATTTTAAAGACCCTATGAAGGTTAATTTGGAAAATGTAAAAATATATGGGAAATTACTTAATTTGAACTTGATTTCAACCGAAATCACGAAATTACTTAGTTTGGAGTCATCCTGAATGGGCTATTAATAAAATTAAGAAAATTTTAAAGTTTCAATATCATGAAATCAATTTTTCTAAAGCCAAATACTCACGTCATAGACCTCTAAATATTAAAATCTCACTGCTGTTTTTATGGTTGGTGTTGCTTGATTCACATTGTTGTGTTTTGTTGCTCTCTTTGTTAAGGCAAATGTTAAAATTGTTTTACAAAACTATTAAGCTTTGTTGTATACTAGTTTGCTTTTATTTTTTGTGGCGTTAAGCTGAGTTTACATCTGGAATTTATTGTGTGTCATTTGCCCAAAAAAGCGTAACCAAGTAATTACTAATGAAAAACTGTTTGATTCAGACACATATTTATTGATTTAAACAGTTTCCAATCATGTTGGATTCTATAAAATTGTCTATTAGTTATGTATGAAACTGTTTAACTTAATAAATACGTGTCTGAATCAAACTTTTTTTCATTAATAATTAGTGGTTACGCTTTTTTTACGCTTGTGTGGCACATGGCACACAGATGCATTTTTTGTATGTCTTTTTTTCGTTTGCTTTTATTTTTACTTACTCATTTTCATTATTTATAAGTACACTTGAGTGACTGTTAGGTTTTGTTTGTATATTTTCTGTGCATTTAAGTTTCATTACGTTCAACTTTTTTGTCGTATTTTGCAGATGCATTGTATTGCTTTAGTGTAAATTGGGTGGTAGAACAAATACTGTCTGTCATTATTAATAGGTATTTAAATAACTAATAAGAACTTAATAATTTTGTTGTCGATCCACTAATTATAAATATTAATTTGAGGCATCATTAATGAATACATATTTTCGTTAATGCCACCTGTAAGATTTGAAAGACTATTTAATTAAGTTTTTAATTTAATATATATTCACATATATAATTTTTTTTAAAACTTTAATTTTTTTTATATAAAGAAGAAATTTCATTTTAACTTACCTATATCATAGATATAATATTTCGAAGCATTTCTGTAATTATGAGTTGTTTTAATTTGTAGTGCGTGCCTACATCTGTTACTTTATTTATGTTCTATTACTCACTCCTGCCTCTCATTACAAAGTTTTGCAACTTTTTATATTAAACAGTTATGCCAGTAAGAACGTGTCAGTGAGTCCCGTGTGCCAAACATTTTTTAATGTTTTATTAATGGTTTTATTTATGGTTATTTCTGGCTCGAAAGACCATGAATATATTTTTGTACTCTTTATAGATAATTGGGAATGTGAAAAGGGATAGTATAAATTATAACTATATTATAGAGAAATGATAATGCATACTATCATTTTTTAGATTGCAAATTACCTATACTTAGATAATTTTAAATACATTTGTGGTGACACATACCCAAATATATTTAACAGTAGCCTAGCCTATATTTATGTGTGGTGCGATAGCATGGTGGCCTGATTTATTAAAAAGCACCTATAAAGGAATAACGGAAGAATTTCTTCTTACCTTTGCTTTGTTGATAATTAACTGCCATAAACAAGCCTTTCTAGGGTTCCGTATACCAAAGGTGAAAAGGAACTCTACTGCTTTCGCTAGGATGTTTGTCTTTACGAAAACTATAAGAGCTATCATCTTGAAACTTTCACAGAATACAAAAGTTTTGCCCACTGCAACAATATGTTACAGTTACAATTAAAGGGTGTTCCAAAAATACAAAAAATTATATATACACAATTGAAATTTTCAAAGTTTGTTTTTATGCAGACTACACCAATTTTAAAATTGCAATAATTTGGAAACCGCAAAAGTAAGCTCTCGAAATTTTTAAAAACGCTAAAACTAAAAAATCCCGAAACAAAAAAATCGACGAAAGGAAAAAATCGCCTAAAACCGAAAAAATCGCCAAAAATTAAAAAGACGCCACACACGCTGAAAAAATAAACAAAATCTTTGAAGGAGTAAAATCGCCAACAATAAGAAAAAGCGCCAAGCAAAAAAAAAAAAAAACAATAATCGCCAAAAACAGGATAAAGTTTACCGGGTACTCAAAATATTTAAAAAAATGTCTACGTCATTTGATCATATAGGCTAAAGGTCGTATTGTATTACATAGTAGTGTCAAACTAGTTTCAATAATGTCAACGATGAGGTTACAAGCAAACATGCGTGGAAGAAGGCGGTTACTGCCATGCCTTGATATTGAATTAGGATATTTTTTAGAGTATATATACATATATACTACTGCACTATGTTGCACGGTAGAAGGCTTGGTATGAACACATCTTACATGCTTCAAACAATACGAACAGATCTTTCCAGCGTGCTTGAAGTTTCACAGACAGATTAAAATCTCACAAATGTGTGGTAGGGGTAGATTTTATTCGTGGTGTCAAGCAAACGATAAGTTTCCAGCTAAACAATGTGTGCAGTGTAATACAATCTGAAATACCGACAGTTGTGGGTGGTTAATTGGCTGAAGTACTATAAAATATCCAACGGTGATATTCGAATATAGACCGACCGTAAAGCTAAGATAAAATCTGTGTAAAATGTGTACACAACATATATTTTGGCTTATGAATACTGGATTTCTTTCCACCATATAGCAACGGGCTAGCAACAGATAAGGCTCGACTTTCCGACAGGTATTCCGATCAACTAGTCGAAACTCCATTGGAATGTTGCATATCACAAATAGAGTAGAATATCTTTATGATACCGCGAACTGGCATAACGTACTGGTCAACTGCTTGGAACTATTTTGAAATGTTGGTTATCTGTTCTATCACAAAATTAATTCAGCCACGATACAATACCATATGGTCCGACATTCTATGCTTTAGTGGCATAACTAAGAGACCCCTGACATATAGATATACATATTTACATTCTTGGACATCACATCTCTCGTTTAATGAGGAGGGCCAAAAAACAGTTGAATAACTAATATGTCACTATTTCGCTCTTGCTGAAAAATTGGTGTTTTCTGAAGGTTCTCTAGTTCTACAGGAACTTGCAAAAATATCGAAATGGGATATAACAGCATTGAATTTATTGATACAAAACTCAGACTGGGCAAATTGAAAGATGATGGAAGAATTCTTTCTCATATTCTTCTCACCCAGCCCGTCAGCACAATGGAAACTATCAGGACCTAAGTCAGACAATTTTCGTGGAACTGGCAGATTAAAAGCCTTAATATTAATTAATATTAATTAATAGCCTTAGTTATCTATTATAATTTACTATTTTCAAATAATCTCTTTTCTTTGGCTTATTTAAAGAGGTTGTAAGAAGTTATAAGAAGTTTTTTTCACTCTTAAGAATTTAAATATTTTTAAATTTATATTTTAGTTTTTGTATTGTTTTAATTGTACATTTCCACTATGAGCAAAACAAGTTGTTTTTCTCAGAACACTTCGAAGTGTTTCCATTATGTTTTTTTTTGTGTTTTGGTTTTATGAATTTTCGAAATCAATTTGATTTTATTATCAAGGCCACAAACCTTATTATTTAGATTAGTAAATTTTTCACTCATTTGCAATTAAACAACATATAGCTAGAAACACAACTGGGACGAACGACAAATTTCGTCCACGTCGACGAATTCAGTATAACCGTGAACGGACCTGTTTATGCAGTTCACGTTAAATACCAAAGGATCCATTTTTGTAAAGTTATTGCCTTATGTTGAACTTCATTCTTATATATAGATTGCTCTTGCTTGTACTTGCAGTTTAAAGGCCCAACTATAATATGAATAAGCTAGCTTAAGCAACTGTGCGGTTACATATAAAACGCATGTGGCAAACTATAGTGTACTTAACAAACTTTTCGTGAAGTTTCGTCAAATGTCATTTGCTTAAGTAAAGTGCCAAACTGAACGCACATTCCGTAAGGAAACAACTGTTTGTGCATTTTTTAAACTCAAACAAGCAGCAGCAGAAAATATTCATTGATTTTAAATATTTTTTTATTGTTTCTTATTTTAAACTCGGAAAATAAAGTAAAACTTTTATTTTCATTGTTTGTTTTACAATACACATACACATGTATTTACTTATGTATATTCACTGTTGTACTTTTTAGTAGGCAAAACAAATAAAACAAGTAATAAGGTGATGGATATATTTATATGTGAATTTTTAATAGATTAGGACATTCTTTCAAGTTAGTTTGATTGAATTGCATTCATTTAGGAGTTATGAGAAGAAACAAAATTACTACAAAATTATTGACAATACCTAGATGTGCAGCTGTGGCTAAAGAATACTTAAGTGCATGTAAGTACATTATGGCCACCTAAAAGTCACATCTGAATTGTTTAAGCATTTGACAGACTTATCGTTCAATTCTGACATTAGCTTAAGCCAGCTTATTCATATTATAGTTGGGCCTTAAGTCACATATTATCAACATCGACACTTCCTTATAGCAAAATCCTTTAAAATGATTAAACCAAAAATTGTTTAATTTCATGTTGGGTGTGTTGATATCTTTCGCATCCATTCACGTCAAGCACTTGTACAAGTGAGCAGCACTTTGTTGAATTATTCCTGTTTCTTTTTATTTATTTTGCGTTTTGGGTGTTGCAGACAACTTTAGTACGTGCTAGAATATTGCGTATGTTTGTTTCTTATATGTTTGTTGCTTTTGTTGTCGCCCCTGCCTTAACGTACTTTTTGTTACTTCAATTTATTTTTTGGAAATTAGATCTACATACTAAATGTTGAAGTTAAGTAAGTAAGAGAAATAATGATAATGAAGTTGAAAGAAGACGTTTTCCTAACATGTGCACAAAATTAGTTAAATAATAAGAAAAGTTTAACTTTTGTTTTGCAATTTAGTATCAGAGCATTAAATTAATGCCGAAGTGTTCAACCATGCTATTCATTGATCTTCAAAAACAATGTAATTTAGTTAAGATGTATTGTGCTGTGGTTTTTTTTTCAAGAAAAGTAATGATGTTTCAAGGAAAAACGTCTACTCGAGGCAATAAGATAAATAGGTGAGAAATTAAACTAATTGAAATTAAATAGAGGCAAAATGAATTTAATTAAAAAATGTTGGTAAACAATAAGCGAAAATACATATATGTATATACAGGGTGGGCCAAAAGAAACCAAGGGGTGTAAAAGTTTAATAACTTTTTTGTTTATTAATTTTTTTTTATTTTTTCTTTCAGATTATATAGACAACACTTGGAGAATTTATAATGGAGAGGTTTACAACTGAACAGAGAACCAGAACAATAGAATTTTATTATTTAAACCAGAAATCAACTTTATTGAAAATTTGATTATGAGTGATGAAGCTCATTTTCATTTGAATGGCTTTGTTAATAAGCAGAACTGTAGGTTCTGGGGTTCTCAAAATCCAAGAGCCATTCATCAACGCCAATTGCACCCCATCAGGTGTACAGTATGGTGTGGGATCACATCTGAAAATGTCATTGGGCCCTACTTCTTCGAGAATGAAGATGGAAGTGCTGTAACCGTAAATGGAGAGCGGTATCGGTTTATGATAGAAAATTTTTTACGTCCTGCTCTTGAAAACAGACCTGGTATGTGGTTTCAGTAGGACGGAGCCACTGCCCATACTGCCCGAGACACAATGGCACTTTTAAGTCAAATTTTTGGAGAGCGAATAATTTCTCGAAATTCGGAAATTATTTGGCCAGCGCGATCGCCAGATTTGACAGCACCCGACTATTTTCTTTGGGGGTTTTTGAAGGAGCGAGTGTATGTGAACAAGACAGAGACAATCCTTGAACTCAAGACAAACATTGTTGCAGAAATTCGAACGCTACAGCCACAAGTTTTGAAAGATGTTATGGAAAATGCTCTAAAAATAGCCCATCAGTGCGAAGCTGAAAACGGTGGTCATTTAAGAGACATCAGTTTTTATACTTAGTGTAAAAAAATTTCCATTTTGTATATTATATAATCTGAAAGAAAAAATAAAAAAAAAATTAATAAACAAAAAAGTTATTAAACTTTTACACCCCTTGGTTTCTTTTGGCCCACCCTGTATATACATGTAATGCTGTAACGGACTTTTTCTCCAAGGTCGCTAGTTTTTGAGTGCATACTATGACTGACATTTAATGATCAGCAGATCTATTTATATTCTTAATAATTGCATTATTCAACTAACATATGTGACGCGCAAAATAGAAAGGGACCTAAGGGTAAAAATCGGTTTTGTTCAGGAGAGCCATTTTAAAGATTTAAATACGTGTATCTTTGGTGTACCAACACATCATAAAACGCGCATATCTCTGGGAGGGAACACTTTTAGGGCATGGGATCGGTCTAATTCGATGCTCAGATGTTGTCCACATCAAAAAAAAAAACAAAATGTGAAAATGGATTTTTTTTTTATCCTTAGGTCCCTTTCTCTATGCGCTGTCAAATATGTATGTATCTCAATTTTGGAATTTCGCGAATAAATAAAATTTCAATTACTTCATATTTAATTGGTGTAGCCACATTTTTTAATACAATATGGTACGCACGCGCAGTAATTTGGGGCGTCAATCACGTAATACTAGAAATGTTGCGGCATATAGAGCATCTCAAAGTGACAAACAGCGTGTAAATAATACTTTGGCTGCTCGAAATGCCATTGCACGTGGTACGGCTCTGCAAAATCCAGCTCCACGTCCGTAAGTGCGACGTTCTTTGGAGCGTGCTCTATTCAATTATGATGCAAACTACTGTTTGCAGTCATTGCAAGGCATTTAAGTTTAAACATGAGGTATCTGGATTGTGTTGTTCGAACGGGCGAGTTAAATAACCAGAATTGAATCCACCACCGTAGCCCTTGCATAATTTGATAACTGGTGGCACAGCAATTTCAAAGCATTTTCTGGCAAACATACAAGCGTATAACTCCGCATTTCAAATGACTTCATTTGGAGCGACAAATATTATTCGGAAATGTTTTGCCAACGTTAAAGCTATTTTTGTTTGTTTTGTGTTTATTTAGATAATCGCGAAAAGTACTATTGTGAAAATTTCAATCTTCAATAGATTCAAGGCCAAGTTTACCATCGACTTGGTTCTTTGTTACCCTTTCCTGATCAAAGCTATCAATTTTTGCAAGTATACTTTGTGGGTAACTCAAATGTGGAAATCGATTGTCGTTGTGTTATTTCATCAAATTTGCGGAGGGATATTATTGAGCATTTGCAGAATATGTTGCATGCTGAAAATGAATTAGTGCGACTTTTTCAAACTACTCTCGATCAAATGCCATCTGATGAATATGCAATTGTGATTCGAGCTGATAAAATGCCTCCTGGGCAACATGTCAGACGATTTAATGCGCCCACAATGGATGATGTCACTATTTTTATTTTCTTTTTTGCACTACGAAGTGTGCAGGGGTTCGCTAGTTTTTAAATAATTTTACCCATGTAGTTTTTATACCCTTTAACAAGAAATGCTTAAGGGTATAACATAGGTTTGTCATTCCTTGTGTAACTTCCACAATATTAATAAGCAATCTGGATCCTTATGCATAGGAAAGACGAACAAGTGATGTCCATGAAATCGGGTTTCCGAAGCTCCCAGAAAAGCTAGAGACTTCGCTCTTAAACTGGTGTGTCAGAAATGGTCCGAAATAGATCTAAATAGCATCCAAAATAATTACTTACATAAAACTTGAGAATTAAAACCAATAATATCAGAAGTATGTGCATTTGGAACTGATTTTCCAACTTTGAAGTAATTCAGCAAGTTCTTGATATTCGAGATATTATATAACTATATTTCTTTTTGCAATGAAAATTAATTACAATCACTTCTTTATTATTAACTTACTTTTTGGCACTTTTTTATTTCAAAATTTTTTTCTTTAATTTCCACACAAACTTATTTATTACACGAAGAACAACAACTGATTGCTTTGTGTTTATTTTTAGGGTTCCGTACACCAAAGGTGAAAAGGAACCCTATTGTTTTCGCTACGTTGTCCGTCTGTCCGTCACACGGTATTTTCTCAGGAACCGTAAGACCTACGGACCTGAAATTTGGACACAGAATGTAGAACTTTAGCCGCTACAACAACAAATACATAAGAATTACAAATCAAAGGGTCTTCCAAAACTACCAACGAAAAATATTAAAATCCCATGTAATATACATACAATTGTGTGAACATATGTATATTGAAACTTGAAATTTGTAAAATTAGTGTATTTTTGTACAGAATACAAAAATTAACACTAAAATTTAAAAAAAATTTAATTAAAGGGTGGTCCATCAGTTAATGCAATTTTGACTATGTAATTTTGACAATTTGCTATATCTTGGAAACCGTAAGAGGCAAACACTTGAAATTTTCAAAAACGGTAAAACTAAAAAAACCGAAAATTATAAAATCGCCAAACAAAAAAAAATCGCCAAAAATTAAAAAAAAATCGCCAAAACAAAAAAAATTTTTTAAATAAAAAAAATCGCCAAAATGAAAAACGCCAAAAATTGAAAAAAATCGCCAAAACGCAAAAATGTCGCCAAAACTAAAAAAAAATTTTTAAATAAAACAAAATCGCATAAATGAAAAAAATCGCCAAAAATAAATAAAAAAAATCGCCAAAATGAAAAAACGCCAAAAACCGAAAAAAATCGCCAAAACAAGAAAAAAAAATGTCAAAACTAAAAAAGAGCCAAAACTTAAAAAAATCGCCAAAACCGAAAAAACCCAAAAAACGCCAAAACAAAAAAACCGAAAAGACCCCAAAAACGAAAAAAATGCCAAAACTATATATTATATAGGATGAAGTTTGTATTAAATTACATATCTAGTGTTCGTACGGAACCCTTCGTGCCCGAGTCAGAGTCGCACTTTACTGAATTTATTTATTTTTAGTACGTTTTTGCCCGTTATAAAACAAGGAACTAGTACCTTGAATTGAACCAAGTAAAACAGAAATTCAAATGGTGGTTCCTTGAATCAAAGTACTCGTTCATTGAATAAAACACCTTCTTTTTGCTCTTGAAGTCAAATTCAACGTACATTACTTAAAATCAATGAACAAGTTCCTTGAATCAAAGTACATTTTCTTCAAATTTACTATACTTTTTTCTTTTAGTTATATAAGAAAGAACGTGTACCTTAAATTCAACGTATTATACGTTAAATCAATAAACTGGTTCGTTCTTAAATTCAACGAATAATATCAAGGAATGCTTTCAACGTTCAGTTCATATCTACATAAAATTTTACGTTGAATTTCAGGGAATATTTTTTTGAAACAACATATAATACGTTGAATTTCAATGAATTTAAATCAATGAATTTGAGTTCGTTGAGTTTATGTAAAACTATTTTTTCAGTGTAATAACAATCTCTACCCAAGTAGATAGACTAGGGTGCTGATGAAGTGCGTGACTGCACAGAAATATATCGGTATTTCCCCCAGCTTAAAAGTCTAGTTTAATTTTTCTTCTCTTCTTTAGAAACTCACATTAATTAATAAAAAATATTTCATTCAATAAGAATTGAAATTAATGAACTTAAGCCCGAATAAGAAATTATTTCTGATTAAAATAAAAATTTATTAAAATGCATTGGCAAATAATTTTTTTGGGTTTCTTGAATAAAAGTGCTTTCCCAGTGCTAGATATTTTGTTCGGTTGGCAGTTTCTGCCTGGGCGGTTTTCTAGAAAAAAAAAATTCTTTCATAAAAAATCATATAAGAATTACTTTTATTAATTGTTTCTGCCTGTGTGTTTATCTTTTTTGCTCACTTACAAATTTATCTTGGTCACCCATGGTCTAATCAGGTATTTTTGACATAAAAAATTTCTATTATTGTATCATGCAAACAACCAAGACATTTCGTCCAATTCTCAAACTTCATATTCTTATTAAGCTTTAGGAAGGAACGCAAAGAAGCAAGTACAGTCACATTGTTATATTGAGTTTCAAAAAAGTGAACAAATCATAATTCGCGTTTTTTATGAAGCTACTAGACTATCACAAATTTATATTTAGTATAATTGTAAAACGCACTAAAAGCACTAAATTCACCAATTTAGCACCATTCACCAATAAAGCACCAATTTAGTGGCTTTTTAAAAAAGCCACCCAACTTGATAAAAATGCGCACTGTTATGACTTAAAAAGCACTAAATCGAGTGCTAAAGGCACTAAACTGGCATCACTGACATATATCGTTGCTTGCTCACAATTAAAAAAATTAAGATGGCGCAATATTACCACATTAAAATTTTAATACCTATACTCATTGTGAATTGCCTAAATATCAAATTTGAATTGTAATTTGTTTCCTTCTGGCAACCGATAATTTTTTTTATTGCGAAATGTAAACTGAACTATAGTTTTGTCGCTAACCATAATATATACATTAATTTTCTTTCAGAAATTTAGAATTCAGAATAATGGATTAGGCATCAGGACATCGCATTATATTTACAACTCATCTGATTTTAAAAGCAATAAATTAAAAAAGTCTATGCTACCTTAAAGAATTAAATTATTAAATATTATTCCTTTCGGCAATAATGTTAAGTCAAAAACATAAAACAGCCAAAATCGCTTTAAAGTAAGATAACAAACTTTCGCTTACTCAAACTTTGTTAACATAAATAAAAATATCAATAAAATTAAAGAACAAAAAACAAACACTCATTATATTATATTTTATTAAGCCCAAGGTAAAACTTTTTTTGTACGCAAATGAATTTTATTGATGGAAAAACTGGTGCTCCAGGCAAACTTTTACTGTTGAAAACTTATTTATAAATTTATAAAAGTTGTAGGACGTTGCTGACAATTTTACTCATTGTACTCAAATATAATACATCAAAGTGATTTGTTGCATCTGCTGCAACAAAAATTAAAACATTTAAAAACTTTTATTTATTTACGCACAACATTTGTGGAAAAGTTCTTAGCAAACCTCCAAACATCATCATTTAAAAATGTTATTACGAGCATGTTTTTTGTTACATTTACCAAAAAAGAAATTTAAAGCAGTTATTTTCATAAAGGCTGTAATGGTTGCAAAAAGATGTTTAAATATGGCTTAAGTTAAAAAAAAAACTACTAACAATTCGAATTGCATTTTAAGTGTTACTCAAACCCCATCATGAATACAACCATATAGTTATTTAGACTGGTTAAAACTGATCACATTAGTAATGGAATGGAAAAAAACATTTTTTTCCTGGTAAAATAAAGTAAATACTTGTAAATAACATTTCATACTCGTATGATGACCAATTACTAGTAATAGTTGCTGGTAGTGACAGCTGTAAACAAAATATTTTTATGTTTGTACATTTTGAAGTACTCTTGTATATGTATCCATAACAGGGCAAACAAAATCCAAATAATATTTGTATTGCAAAAACATTTATTTATGAAAGTAAATTCTACTTCCCACAAATGTCAGAAAATTGAATAAGATTTTTCTTTCATAAACATAATACAAACTTAAAGGCATTTAGTTCAGAACATATATGTACAATGTACATTGTACATATATAGAATATAAATCTATATAATTAATAGGCAAAGATGTTTTTTGTAATACCTTTTACGCTGGTACCACTGCACCGATTTTAAAAGGATTTATATGGTTTTAAAGAATTTTTTATACAGATGTGCACAATCTATATTTTATTGAAATCGGTTTAGTATTTTGGGAGCTATAAGCGTTTAAAGTTGCTACTAGTACATGCAAACATATTACACACGCATTTATTACCTTACAAGTAAAAAAGAAACAAAACATGAGTGTGTGTGTGGGTTTGTAGTATTTCTCTTGATCTAACAATTTTTTTCTCTTATTTGTTATTGTATCAAAGCCATAATACTTAAAGGAAGAGAGTTGAATAAATTGAATTAACTTGGTTAAATGGATTTTGTTTATGTTTTTTACAGCCAAACCCATGATATCGAACGTTGTCGTTCGCAATCATTTTTAACGACAATCAGTTGATTTGGGACCCACTAAACTTGTTCAGCACGACAAGTCGATCGACAATACATGCGAACGATGACGTAACCATTTCCATACAAATTTGGTACCCACTATGAAAATTCAAACGACAACAAATGTCAAAATCAGTCACTTGGTTTCTGCTTGTCGACAAAACAAATAAACACATAAATACCAAATTTTTAAACAAATTTACATTTATGAAAATCAAAAATGAAAATGTTAATTTGTTTGCGTTTATTTTATTTATTTAACTCACAAACATGCATTTTTGTCACATAATTCTTTTTGAATTACATACATACATACATATGTATGTATGAATGTGTATACGTGCAATTTATCTAACCAATTCTAAACACTCAATTAGGCACATTACTCTTTCCACTTCAATAGATTGCTTGTCCCATTGGTGCTACCCCCTCCATTCTTCATTACAATCCGCTTGCATTATTTTAGGAGTATCAACACATTTCAACTGATATATTTATTTATATTTCACACACAAAATTTTGAAAATAACTTTTTAATTTTTTTTGTATTGTCTTATGTTTATTATTGTTGTTATTTTTATTACATATTTATTTGTAGAAACTTTAAGTAGCATAGAGTTGCATTTTTTATGGAATACTTTTCACATTTCAGCGCTTTTTATTTGTAAAGTAGCGTTTTATTTGTGAAATTTTTGATGTGGCAATATGCTAATTTGACAATGAGTAAATGCATTACGTTAACAACGTAAAGCCCGACGTCCGGCAAGTCGATAGTTAGTGGGTCGCTCAAACGAACTTTAATGAGTGACTTGTCGTCAGTCGATCGAGTTGTCGATCGACATCGTGGGTTAGGCTGTTAATTTCATGTATTATTTAATTATACTTGCATATGTATGTAAGTTTGTGTGTGGCTGTGTTTTAATGAATTTTTTATGAAGTTTAGATACATTTTCTTTGAATCTTAAATTATTTACATTTTGATTCTAGAATACGGACGAGTGTGTCGTCCGTTTGGTATATCTAGTAATTCTTTAATTATTGATGTTCAATTTATTTATGGGCGCAAATCAACTTACTATTTGCTTGAATTGTAAATAAGTTGCTGTTAAATTGAAATGAGCATGTATAATCATTAATATTTAAAAAAAAGCAAAGCAGGCTTACGTGAAATTTATGTATGATTATTTCTGGGCTATCATGTTCCGTTGTTAAAGTTTCTAATCCCACAACGCTTTTTTTCATTTCTGATTTTAAAAATTATTATTATTATTTGTGAATTTTCAATTAGTTTTTGAAAGTCTATGCATAGTATAAGAAGTTTGTGACGGTTCAATATATGTACCTAAAATCTACTAATGATTTGGCTAAGCAACAATGAAATATATAGACATTGCTAAACCACCGGCAAATAAATTTAATATTTCAAATATTATTTTAAATTCTTCTTATCTTATCAAAAGAAACTGCCGATTTTAACTTTTATTTAAATGGCAACTATATTCGCCCATAAGCATTAGTAAGAAATGGATTTTGCAAAAAAAAATTGTTAAATTCTACTAAAAAAATTTAATTTAAATTTTACTTTATTTGAAGTAAAAAATAGTTATTACAATGCTTAACATAAAGAACAACAACCGAAATCGGTATTATGTAGGGATTTGTTACAATTAAGTTTAACATTCTTTAATCCAGCAATAAAATATTAACTGTGGCAGCACTGCATTCCTATCAATTTAATGAATAACTGTTTAATAAGTTTAAATAAAGAACGACAAAGATAACCTTAAAAAATTAATAAGTTTTCAATCAATCACGAACATTGTAATATCAACTCAAGCATTTTATTTGAAAAATTTTCTCAATTAAAAAAATATTAAGCACGTTGCCTACAACACCGAAGGCACTGTGTTCAATAGCTGCATCCAACAGTTATTAAATAAGAACACCAAACATTTTTCTGATATGCACTAGTGTCCCTTTGTGTTAGATGTTATAGGAAATTTCTGCGTATTTTAAAATATCATTTAAATTACTTTGTTTGTGTTGGTGTTTGTCTTGCTGGTGGATTGACTCAACGTGGCCATGTGCTGATGTTGTTCTTTATTTTTATTGTTGGTGTTGTATACGTGTAAATTCCGACAAGCCGAAAAACGTCGTGGCTTGTTTTTTATCAACAAAGTTATTTTTAGATTATATGAACGAAATGCGCCATGCAGAAGAAACATTAGAAATCATGTTTTGCGTGTATTCATTATTTGAGTACCTAATAACGATTTGCTCTTTAGCTGAGTGGTAAGTATGTTAGTCAATTAGTCAAGAGGTTGCCGGTTCGACTCATTCCAAACATCTTTAAATTAAAATTTAAGAAAAAACCAAGTTCTAAAACAAAATTAAACAAACAACGAAATAACACATTAGAATTTGAAAAACGAATTCATTAAAAATTTTTGTTTTCTGTTAACAACTCAATTGTAAATAACACAATAATTTTAATTGGAAATAATTGAGTTGATTTTGTTTTCTTATGTTACAAATGTGTGTTTGTATTTGCAAAAATCGTTGTAGGTGCCTTTTTAAATAATATTTTATTTGTATTCACAAATAAATTAGTTGTATTTACAATTCTTTTTTTTCTGTGTTAGCTCCAAAGACCAAACAAATGACTATTTTAAGGAGCTCGAAAAATCCTATTTTTTGTAATTGATACAAAAACTGTAGAAACGTTGCACTAAGTGTATTGAGTTAAAAGGACATTGTATTGAAAAATAAATTTTTGTTTTGCAAAAAAAAAACTGTGTTTCATTCAAAAAGTCATGGACTTATTGATCGCCCTCGTAATACGCAGTTTTACGGACGTTAGATTCAATAAAAATTCGGTTTGGCTATTTGTGATGCACTCTGACATTAGTTGAAGTTGTCAATATATAAAAGTTTATTCAGATGTGTCAAAAACGATTTTATTTGATTTTCTAGGTCAATATTTTGATGTTTGTTGTAAAAAAAATTTATAAATGAAGATTCTGTCTTATCTTTCCAAAATACAGTTCAAAAAACCTTAATTCTAATATCGTGTTCTTTCGAAATTGAAGTTAAACTCTTATTAGAGTATCCAATAAAATTTAATTTGTTTTATTTGGTTTAGTCAAAATTTTGTATGACAATTTTGTTTCAAAGTGCTGTTATTCTTTGTTAATTTTGTTTCCTTTTTTTTTGGTTATTTTATTTTTGTCTCTTTTATATGCATATGAATTTAAAATATGTTTTCATTTACAAATAAACCAATTTTTTTTTACTTTTAAGTGCATAATTTTGACTTTTTAGTGCATTTTTTAAAGTTTGTATTGCATATTGAATGAGCATTAAACGATTTTCATAGATAATATTTCTGTTTTCCCTGCATATAACCTATGTGTCTTGCTAGATTTAGATCTATCTCTATATGTATATCCAAAAAAAGAAACATAAAAATTTAATCAAATAACTTTTTTTTTGAATATTGATTAAAGAAAAACAAAAATTTAATTTTATATAAAAAACATTTACTTACAGAATTATTATATATGTATTCTTAATAAGAGCCCTATCACAGAAAAAAGTATTCACCAATTAATATTTTTAATTAAAAATTTAATTGATTCAATTAAATTTTTAATTGTATTAATTAATTTGAGTGGAAAAACTTAATTGATATTATCAAATTGCTTAGAAGTGAAAATTTAATTAAATTTTTAATTGATATTACAAATATTTTAATTAATATTACAAAATCATTCATGTTACTTTTTTGTGTGATGCCAATCGACTGAATGAGCCGCGTTATGGCCACCTCTGGTGATTAACATGTAATAATAATTTTAAAGCATACATTTAGGCTTTCATAGTATTATACAATTGAATAACGAATAACGTTGTAAGTGACAAAACAATGAGGGTTTTCATGAGAATGTTCAAAAGTCTCGCAAACTGTGCAATTGTGCATTTTTACACTCTCGTAAATAAAATGTCAAAAATTGCATGGAAATTTATTTACACAAACCTGTTAACTTTGCCCAACAATTTTTACCCGTAAACTTAAGCTGTGCAATTGTGCGTTTAGTAAACAACAACTCTTTGGTTTTTTGATTCATTGAGGCATTTTTATATATATATACACACTTTTTATTTTTAGAGAAATATGTAGTAATTACGTATTTAATTCAAAAACTGCTTGAAATTTTATTTTTTTATTTTTGTTATGATAATTTTTTTTGACATTTCATTCAAATTTACTTAACTGTTTGCGCAAAAGTTTAAAAGGGGCTTTATAGGAATTTTAAGAGTTCTCCTAAAAACCCTTAATGTACTTTCAGGAGTGCAAAAAACTCATTTTAAAGCAAGATTGTTTGTTGTTTTCGTTAATTTTTTTAATCTTATCAAAAATAATGATAATTAGAATTAACGTTTTCTTGTATCTCTGTTACATTTATCAATTATTTTCGACAATTTCGTATTTTGATAAATTTTTACAAAGTTCTTCCTCTGACTGACTGTTTGTTATTGTATTTTGACAGCAATAAGATGCATTATTTTGCAAGATATGATGTTTGAGTAACGGAAGAGAATAATACTAATAATAACGGTTATCTGTGAAAAAAACTGGTTTTCTAAATATTAGCCCAATTCACAATCTTGTGCAAATGGTCTTGCATCGTTGCATGTGCAAAATAGTATAGCATATTAATATTCACCACTTAACAATTCTTAGTGGTGAGTATCAATATAATATACCACTTTTCACATGCAACGATGCAAGACCATTTGCACAAGATTGTGAATTGGGCTATTGTATTAATTATTTCTACCAAGTCTTGCCAGCTAAGGTTTTTCGATGTTTTCGTCATTTGACATATTCCAATTTAAATTTATAAGCAGTAGACAGCAAAATTAAAGACACATCGCCATATAATTATAGTTTCTTAATTTTTTTTCCTTATTTTAAAAACTAAGCAACAAAAAACGGTTAAGCACACAAGAGCAAAAGATAATTAAAAAATTAGCTCGAAAAATAATGGACTTAATTTCATAAATGTAGAATAACAAAAAAATACTAGAGAAACATCGTAAACTCGAACCGCAAAAGTAGCGACACACCTGATTGTGGGGATTTACTTTAAAAAATTAACAGATGATCGATTGAGATGTTGGAGTTGGATGGAGTTGTTAGTTGCTATACAGTATCTTGAAAAATACAATATTTTCTCAATATGGGCTGTGTGCTTTGAGGCATTGTCGTATGGAAGCTAGGTAAACAGCTTTTTGACGTAAATTCCTACAGATTGTTCTTCAATTTATGTACACTATGTCTGTTATGCGCTCAAAGGGTTATCTAGAAAAACTTGTGATATCAACAAAACATCAGAATATTAATTTCAGTAACTGTAGTAATTGATATACATTGAAAGAGGTTAACCTTTGGAACTAGTACCAGCTTGCTTTGCAGGGTGTCTTTGATGTAATATAATCTTTTTGAATTATATTTAATTAGATCAAACAAAGAACCGAAAGCAAATTCGAATAGAAACTTAAGATTAGCCATTTGTGGTTGTTAAAACAACGAATTTTAGCATTTCGTTCCCGCATATGAAACTTATCAGTAGACTTCATCCCAAAAGTCTTTGAAATAAACTAAAAAACTTCATATTCCTATGTAACATTCTTAATATATTATTGAGAATTACAATATACGAGTACAAACATAATAAGTTTAAAAGTCTCAAATAAAAATCTTTACATAACAAATATCTTTATTCGATTTTAAATACATTTTAAATTTTTCGCAACTTAACGTATTTAAAAGGCAAAAAATATAATATAATTAAAATATTATTTAGCTAAAATAAATTTGAGTAATATTTTTTTCAATAAAACTTTGCCTGTAAATAGAAAACTTTTTACGTTGCTTATCAATTTTCTAGCTCACCGGATATAATATTTGTCAGACTAAGAAAACGAAACCGTAATTGCTGTTATTATAAATAAGCTATTGTTTTACTTAAAGTTTCCTGTGAAAGTGATAAAGATTGTTGCAGTTTCTTGCAAATGATTTTTATGAATTGTTTAATGAATGTCATGTACCACATAAACTAAAACTAAAAAATACTATAAAACTATTACCAAGTTCTGAATGTATAATTCCATTAAGTTTACTTCTTATGTGGTAAAGTTAATTAACTCAAAAATTTTGTTTGAGCAATATAAACCTTCCCAAACATTTTTCAGGTATAGCAAATCTTTTGAATTCAATACTTTACAAATATTTTAAATGTCTACCTGCATATTTATAGAAAAAATATGATTAAACAGCAGGTGAAATCTTAGCGCATAAAAGAATAATTAACTGGAAGTAAAAAGTTTACTTGATTAGCATAAGTTTTATTTTTTTTATTTTTTTAATACATAACAATAAATTTAGTTCATAATCTATATGCGTAACAAACTTAATTAACACTTTCATTTTAAAGTAAATACTTAATAATAAAAAGAAAGGTAATATAAAAGGCAGATCGGAAAATTATCGTGAATAATCTTCTATTTATATTAAATTTATGTATAACAAAAAATAACAAGCTTTTTTGGAAGTTCACGCATTAAGAGTGTCAAAAAAATTAAAGCTGATATCAAGTTTCTATTACTGCCACAGAAAAAAGTAAGAATAAGATTCAATTAAAAAAAAAGATTGAGTTAAAAAATTAACTCATTCATTTTAATTGAATTTTTTTTTCAATTAAAAAAATATTACATTAACTTAAAATTTATTTGATTTATTTGATTTTAAAGATTCAATTAAAATTTACTGAAATATTTTAAAGATTCAATTAAAAAATTAATTGAAATATTTTTTAAGATTCGATTAAAAAACTAATTAAATATTTTTAACGATTCAATTAAAATGGTAATTCAAACATAGAAAATATCTAATATAAAAAATGTTATTTACACACATATAAAAAATTTCCAAAAACGGAAACATTTGTCTATTGCACCAAAAGCCTAACTGATGCATCGTATGACTTGAAGTTCGAATGGTGCACAAAAGTACAATGACCGTATTCGGTGTTTGATAGTCTTGCGTAAGTGTAAATGCAGAATATCGTAGCTTTTTTTTGAATTTTGTTTGTATTTTTTGATTGGGTTTTAAAGTAAGGATACGATGTTTTCCAAATGCATCCCAAATACAATAAATGTACTAACTTTACCATCCACATTTACCGTCTTATTCATTAACGCTTCATAACAGCTTAATAAGCAAAAATCGAAAAAAGACTATTCATAAATGCTTAATAGCCTATTAGACATTTAATAAACGTTTCATAACTCAGAGATTTTTAATGTAGCCTCCATGCTACTTTAAGCGTTTGATAAACAATTATAAATAATATTTTCTTAATTTTTTTTTATCCCTTATGTGAGATTTTCTGTGGTTCCTCACTTTTATGTTTCTTGTTTATTCTTATGCATGTCTCCTGAATAATGTTCTTGGACAAATGTATTAATTTATGTATGTCGGTACATGTATGTATGTATACATAATTGTACAAAAAGAAAAATACATACATATAAACATCATTGAAAATTAATACTCTTTCTTCAGCGACAATTGCACTAGTTAAAATGTCCACAACTTCCCTTTTATGCGCGAGTAGAGATGCGTTAGAGACAAAAGTTCTAGTGTATTTCTGGTGATATTGTCAATGAACGCGTCAATAGTTTGTTTTTCTTTTTTATTATGATGTGCAATAATATTAAATACATATATATATATATATATATATATATATATATATATATATATATATATATATATATATATATGTATATGTAGACGAGTATCACTAAAATCTACTAGTGAATCTTTGGTTCAAATATGTCCATATGGCCGTAAAAAACTACCTTCTCAATAGTGCTAAAGTCTACTGGTAGATTTTCAATGACAACCCTATGTTATGTGTCAATAGGCGATTACATTGGCTTGGGTACACCTAGTCAGTAGCACTATTGACAATGTCACTAGAAAATCACTATAATTTTACTATTGACAACGAGCGAGGAAATATCGATATTGTAGACTAAAGCCCCAAAAATTTGGTCGCAAAAGAACCACTTAGTCAGTAGTGCTGGATTTTCAATGACAAGCTAATGTTAAATGTCAATAGATGATTACATTGGCCGGGGTACGCCTGGTCAGTAGTACTATTGACAAAGTCACTAGAAAATTATTACAATTTCACTATTCGCACTTTCTGCAGGGTAAGTACAAGCATACGTATGTTTTTATGGTACTGCATGCTTACATATGTATGTATGTATGTACAATAACATTTTAAAATTAAACCAAAATAGTGATGCATAATCGACCGCTATAAAATGGGTATTTGCATACCTCTGTACTCAGCCGAATATAAATGTGTTTAAATACAATTTTTTGTAACATATAAATTTTTCTTTGGTTTATTTATTAATAAAAAGTGAAACGCCTACTTTTTAAGTTATTTTTTAATAACATTATCCGTAATGATTTAGTTTTTTTTCGACTCAAACAGACTACCTAGATAATCGATTCTTCGTTGTATGCATCACTAAACATAAAATCAGAGCGAAAGTAGCATGTTGTTGCCATCATAAATTTACAAAAGAAGCAAAATCGTTTAATAGTTAATTCACTGATATTAATCAGTTATGAATACAAATGTTTATTAGAGCTTAATAAAGCAAAATCTGTTTCATAAGTAATGTACAGATTAAAGCTGAATTAAGGAATTTTTATGAATAAGACCGTTAGTCTATAAGCTTGCATTTATTATTATTATTGTTTTGTTTCATTCTCATATTTAATTTTTATTTAACACATGTCAAAATTACTTCGAATAAAAAAAATATTTGTTATTGAGCTTCTAATTTGTTTAAATGAAAGTTTATAATATAATAACTCTAGTTGTTCTAAGAAGCTTTGAGTAAAGGTTCCCTGATGATCTGCATTAGCAACAGTGAAATGCGCACAGGATCCAGCTAAACCCTTCAATAATCAATTTCAATGTATTTTTAATAAAAAAAAATATTTTACTTAATATGTAAAATATTAATTTGGGATTATTAGTGCGTTTAAAAATTTTAAACTTAAATTGCAACAATTCCCATAAAAAACACTAAACAAAATTTAACTGAGTAGTTTTTTTTCCTCCCATATAAAATAGCAATACCAGATTAATTGACTATTTTAATTGAAAATATTTTTTTAAAACAATGTGGCATACTAAAGAAAACATAAAAACAAAATTTACATTGGTCGCATTCATAAGACGTAGCTGTTGAACTAAACAGTTGTAAAACTGTTAACAACTGTTGGCCCCAACTGTTACGTCTTAGAAACGGCTTAATGAATAAAATTTAATTTTATATCTTTATTTCATTTCCTCGTCGCATTTGTAATGTAAAATTCAACAAATAGAAATAAGGAATAACTCTATCGATCAGCTGTTTAGACTGAGCACAACATGTTGACTATAGGTAGCGAAAAAATTTTGTGATGGAAAATTACTCACCTGTTGAGTGGATCAGAACTACTCAACTATGCGTTTCTAAGACAAACACTCAACGGTTGCGCAACAGCTACGTCTTATGAATGCACCCATTATTTACATACAATTAATATATAATAATTGTTAACTAATTCATACTATTCTGAGTTAAGCACTGTTGGTAACACTTGTTTGACAGCGCAATAAATTATATTAATATAAACATATATTCAACTAAAATATTAATCGCAAATATTTTTTTTTTCGAATTGAAAAAAAAATCAAAATAATTTTTTCTGTGTAATTTAATTTAAAAAGTTTACTAAATATGGATTTTTCAGGTTAAGGTCTATAAAAATATTACAAGAAACAGAACTGCGAACTGGAAAATTACGACTCGTATCTTAGTTTTTTTGCCTACGTTTGATGTGTAAAAAAAAAGAATTGAAATATTTGTTTGTTGTTTGGTGGAGCAATTAATGAAATTCATCTAGCTGTGCCTTATTAGAACAAACTGTTGGCTTACAAAGCGATATAAACTTTAGCCTGATCACATCGTAAGTATAGAAACAAATAAAGATCGAACAATAAAAATTAAAATTAACTAAAATTAATAGCCACGAGCCATGGAAAAAACTAAAATAAATATACTTAATAGTAACAAACCAAAAAGTTTGTCTTAAGTAGAACAAAAATAAGCAAATTAGCTTACATCTGCATAATTAGTAAAGAACAAACGACAACGGCAAGACTGTTGTAAATTGAAATATGGTAAAATTGAGCTTTTATTAAAAAACAGCCTTCAGTAAATTGAAATAAGATGTATAAAAAAAAATCACATATTCTATTTTCAATAAAAGTTTTGCATATAGAGCAGAAATCTACAATAAGCGACACCACCCACAGTGGACCAAACACAAAGAACGCTGAAGTTTAAGGTGTAGTGGCCTTCAAAAAAAAAAAGCTAAACGGAACATTCCACTCAAAACATTTACAATTAACTTTGGTGTTATTTTTTCATTAATAATTATCACATGTAATTTAGTTTACAAGGCCATACGAACTTTAGCCTGAAGGTGGCGTTGACTTAAGTAGTTAGCACGTTAAATACAAGACCGAAGATCGTGGGTTCAATCCCTGTATCCGACAGTCATTAAAATAACAAAACCATGCATTTTTCTGATGTGCTTTGTGTCACTTTTTGTCAGTTGTTGTAGCAAAGTTCAAGTGATGAAGGCATAGTCACTGGTTACTGAACAATACCTACTTTAGCAGATGCTAATCCTAATGTAACATTAGAGCGCCCTCCTTCATCGGTATTGTGTAGCAGAATCATCGGCGAAGTAAATTAACCAATAAAGTGCATACTAAGCCCAGCTTTAAAAGAATTTAATATGCCTCATTTGACACCAGAAGGCGCTGCAATACTGCATTATTAAAAAAAAAGCAGAGTTATAAAAGAATGAAGCTTTATTCTATCTCACCCTTCACCACCTGATATTACACTAAAATAATATATCAGAACTTATTTTAAATTTAATCTTCAGCGACCAAAATTAAAGTTCTTAGGAGAAGGATTTTTTATTATACTCAAATATGTTTAATATACGTATATTGTTGCTTAAGATAAAATTACTTATTCTTAACTGTGGGTGGGTCCATAAAAGTTTAATTTCAATAAAAATTTTATTCATATATTTATAATTTTATCATATTTTTTACAATTAAATCAGAAGAAGGGCTTGGTATTTATCTAAATCTATTCAATTGAAAAGGTGTTGTTTTAAGACCAATTTTGAATTAAAAAAAAAAACAATCCAAAAGGCTTAAACAAAGCGAAACAAAAAACTGTATACAAAACTACAATGAAATTACCAGCAACTAAAATGAAATAATCAACAGGTAGATAAAGGCACAACCAAAATAAATGCTCGGTTTTAATAAGAAAAACAATTCTCTGCCAATCTTCCAAATACTAGAAAGATCAAACAAAGGTTAGTCAAATAAACACATTATAAGCAATTAAGCATGCATATATAACATATAATAGTACAAAATACTCAACAAATGTAAAACAAAACAAACAAAAAATAAAGTATATATGTATATTCATTGTCAATGCCCAAACATGACTGAATGGCAGACTAGCTGCTAAACGAAAGAAGAAAGAAACAAAGAAAAGACCTTGTGGTAAAACCGACAGCCGTAAAGTCTTTATGCTTGCTACCTGTTGTTCATTGCACTTTTTCCACCACAATGCTGCGAATATTTCTTTGTACTCTAGCCAAGACTACTGCTTCTCATGAAATTTAATTCAAACATGTTGCAAGCCTAGTTGCTCTTATGCTCAAACCTAACGATCAAGATGAAGTTGAGTAAAATATTTACTTACAAGTTGCACATATAAATGTTGATGGCCAGGTGAATTCTGCATTTCTTCGAGCTGGTTTCATATCGAACACAACTTCATTGGAGCAAAAAATAGGTCAGCATATATATAGCCAAGTTCAAGGCGATAGCAGTTTCAGTTGTAAGAAAGACATACGAGTGGTAACACATCAGATTAGCCAGTTAAGGTATAGTGCGAAAAAAAAAGAAATCTTAAGCCAATATACAAAAAACAGAAGTTCAATTGGGAGTGTCAAAGAGAAAATATCTGCTAATATTGACATAAATTTGGATTAATTTGATTTAATTGTTGTGACTTCAAAAGTGTCAAGTGTTAATTTAATTATTATTTAAATCTTAACAATCTGTTTATTAAATAAAAACTAAAAAGAAAACGTTACGAGTATTAATAAAAACAGGTAAGATATTTACAACAAAATGTTTAATAATAAATAAATTTCCGATTAACGGTTAAAAGAGAAAGTTTTTCAATTCGATCGGCTTATAACAACAAAAAATTACACATTCAAATAGTACGTGTTTTCTAAAAAATCATCAGCTTAAAATTCGAGTTATAATTACAAAACAAAAGACTTAAGGCAAGAACTTGATGTAATTTAATATCAATTTTATGAAATAAAAGACTGAAGACACATGCTTTGTAAATCAAAGAACATCTAAATTAAGTGATAAACCATAAAAAAATTTAGATTAAATTTAACTAATAAATTATTTTTATTTTTGATTCTTAAAAAAAGTATTATGAAAAAATTTAATATAAGGCCTTATTTGCTGAGTTATATATATATTAGTTTTAAAACTTATAAATACTAAGTTTCATCTTTAGTACTAGAAGCTGCTAGTCCACAGAGAAAAAAAAATTATTTCTCCAATCAACACCTTTAATTTAAGATAAAAAAAATCAATGAAAATTTTTAATTAAGTCAATTAAACTTTTTAATTAATTAAATTTTTAAACAAAAGTTCAATTGGCTTAATTGCATAATTGATAAAAATTGTAATCAACTAAATTTTTAAGCAAAAGTTTGATTGATTAAATAAATTTTTTTTAATCATTACTTATATTTTTTCATTTAAAAGTGTTAATTGGAGAAAAATATTTTCTCTGTATAGTATCGAAAACGAAGATAATTTCATCAGAAGAAAGATAAAATTTTCTATAGAAGAGTAATGATTTTTTTTCACTTTATGAAAGCAAGATGCAGTAGAATGATACCAATATAAATAAATACCCGTATATATTTTAATAGTTCAACATATACCCACCCATGATATGAATATAGCAGGTACTTTCAGTCTCTCTTTGTTTTGAAAAATAAGAATTTTTGAAGTTTGATTTTTGAGGGAAATAAAAAAAATGTTCCCATATAGTAAAAAAATTTTAGTCTTACGCTAGAAATTTTTTACAAAAATTTGCAAATAAATAAAGCAATATATACAACTACATACCAGTGAAGTTTCAAAAATGGTTATTTAATAACTTATGTAATTTTTTTAAGTTTTCTGCCTAATACAAACCTTTTAACTATATTTGCATCTAAATTTGTCGTTGAGAAACAAATTGATTGATGATTTTGATTAGTTGACAATAAATTTGCATTAAGTTTAAAAAATATTGTTTGATATAGCATTTTGTTTGTTCTACATAATTGGATCTTGTTCATTTGTAACATCCTTCCTTTTCCAAAAAAAAAAACAAAAAAAAAAAAAAAAAAAATTGGTTTAATAACCGATCAGATCTTTTGGTAAGTCTATTTCACAGATCTTATAGGCTGTTGACGAACACTAGGAAATGAATGTAATTTAAAAAATTCTGCACTCGTATTTTTAGTTAATTTTTCAATTTATACATTCGGTATTTTATATAACCAATTTTTAAAATAATTCTTGTATAAAATTTTCAAGCAATAGAAGAAACAGAGGTATCACGATTTTACCGGTAACTTCATTATCCTTAAGGCCCAACTATAATATGAATAAGCTGGCTTAAGCTAATGTCAGAATTCAACGATAAGTCTGTACTTACATGCACATAAGTATTCTTTAGCCACAGCTGCACATCTAGGTATTGTCAATAATTTTGTAGAAATTTTTTTTTCTCATAACTCCTAAATGAATGCAATTCAATCAAACTAACTTGAAAGAATGTCCTAATCTTTTAAAAATTCACATATAAATATATCCGTCACCTGATTACTTGTTTTATTTGTTTTGCCTACTAAAAAGTACAACAGTGAATATACATAAGTAAATACATGTGCATGTGTGTATATGTGTATTGTAAAACAAACAATGAAAATAAAAGTTTTGCTTTATTTTCCGAGTTTAAAATAAGAAACAATAAAAAAAATATTTAAAATCAATGAACATTTTCTGCTGCTGCTTGGTTGAATTTAAAAAATGCACAAACAGTTGTTTCCTTACGGAATGTGCGTTCAGTTTGGCACTTTACTTAAGCCAATGACACTTGACGAAACTGGACGAAAAGTTTGTTAAGTACATTACAGTTTGCCACACAACCGCACAATTGCTTAAGCTAGCTTATTCATATTATAGTTGGGCATTTATGCTTGTCAGATGGTGAGTGTCAAGAAAAATGAGAGAATGGAAGTACCTTATGTATTTATATCATGTACCCACCAGCTTGGAAAAGTTAGTAAGCTGAGATTAAATATAATCCTCACGAAAGCATAAATGTGAAAAAGGCCAAGTTCATATCCAAAATTTCAGCCATTAAAAGTAGTAAGATATAAATTTTGACCAAGTTCTTATTTGACGCAATACCTAACACTAAAATATGTTATGTATGACATTAATTTGTAATCGTAAGGGTGCCATATAATTTCCAGATAATCTGCTAACTTGACAACATTTTTACCGATGTAAAGAAATTAACAAATAAACATTATTCTCTTCTTTTTTAGAAAGGTAAAAATATTGTCAAGTTAGCAGATTATCTAGAAATTATATGACAGCCTGACGATTACAAATGAATGTCATAATTCTTATACTTGTCAAATGGTTAATGTCACATAAAATGAGAGAAAGGAAGTACCTAAAATATATATACATATATATATATCATGTACCCACTAGCTTGGAAAATTAAGTTAGCAGTGACTAGATATAATAACCACATTCACTTCAACAGGTCAAAGAATTTCTTAAATTCTAAGTACCGAGGTTTTTTATTTGACATTTTGTGTTTAATGCACCAGGACTTTTTTATTTTTTATTTTAGTTTTTTTTTTGATTCAGCAACGTCTTCATTAATTCGTTCCTGTTTATGTCCTAGTTTACAATATTCAAGTCTTATTGCTGAGCTGATTAGTCTGTTAGGGAAGAGATACGAAGGTAAAAGAAACGTTTCTGTTCCACTGGTATTTCTCTCTCCTTACAAAGTAATCAATTTAGTAATAAGACTTGCATAGTGTAAACTAGGACTATAGAATTTATCACTGCATTAAGTGAAAAATTACGATGCAAATTTTTAATAACCAAATTCTTAATATTTCAATCTTGAAATTTGGTCAGTAAGATTGACATTCTCAAATTTAAGCGTAAATTCTTAATTTATAGTATAAATTCTTAAAATCAAGAACCTTATCTTAATTTAAGATTTTTATTAAGAAAAAAATCTTGAATTCGATAGTAAAATGGGATTTTATTCAAGATTACATTCTTAAATGACCAAGATCCCGTGAGATATGCCAGAAGAAAAGATTTTTAAAATTAAATATGCAATTTGTAATCATTTAAATTACATTATAAAAAATCCCTACGGTCCTGACAGCATAGGTTCGATAGTACTGCCAAAAGAGAGTAAAACACTATACTCAATTTGGCGATTTTGGAGACCAATTAAATTGTATGAACCTCCAAAGATTTCGTAAATCAGTGCACCCTCAAAACATGGTATTATAATTTTTTTGGTCAACAGCTTAACTACTTTTCAATGAAACCAATTACCCTTAGGTGTTCAAATAATCCAAAAATCTTTAAACAAGGCACAAAACTTCTTGGCTATAATAATGTAAATTTCTGAGGTCTATGCTTTCCTTTTTTTTTATTAGTATTAGCGCTACAAAATTTAATAATACATAGATCGAAATAATGTAGCTAAGAGTTTACTAAATATATCATTCATTCATATTTTACACCGAAAAAATTATTTTTTCATGCACTTTTTTTGCAAAGTAAAGTAAACAATTTTCTTTAATTTCTTTCAAAATAACTAACAGGGAATCCTTATTTTTTGCTAACAATATTTGGCAATATAATCTAAACGTGTCTGGGCACCCTAATAGGTTAGACAGACCTCTCTTAAACGCAAAAATATTCGTTTTTCACAATTTTACGACGTTAAAAATTTTTTCGAAAATCATATTATTATTGTGTTGATTTTCCCCGTATTTTTTTTTTAAAATAGAGAAAAAATGTTTTTTTTACTTTTAATCATAACTTATCAGGATTAATAATTTTTTATTAACATTATTTGGTAATCCAGCAACAAACAAAAACCCTAAAATAGTTAATAGTAATATTTGCAACACAAGTAATGCAACAATATCAAAGTGGAAAAATGCAAAAAATATAGTCTAGTAAAAAAAAAATTAAACCTCCGAATTTGTTTAAAAGAGCAGTCAGTCAAACCGACAACTGTTCGAACATGTCCACTGCTGAAATTCTTCGACTGTTTACATTTTGAGAATCAGAAGCATAAGCAATAGCAAAAGCAATTACACAAATCAGCAGTTATTAAACGCTGTTTGTCAATACCTCCTAACTCTAGTGCCCTCAGGTTTCGTAAATAAATATGTAAAATACACTTACCCAAACTGTTCTTAAATCTCAACAATTTACATTTGTCTACTCAAATGCCTTAGAATACTATCGTAAACATAAATCTAACAAAATTTACATTGCACCGATAAATTAAAGGGTAAGGTCAGAATTATAGTTTAAATTTTTCAATGATATAAAGCAAAACTAATTCTCAAAACTTATCAATTTCAAAATATTTAAAATGTTAATTTTTGGTGTTGTGAAAATGTTGCCGCCCATAAAACCAAGCATCCCTAGGCCTGGACCACACGGGCCTTTACGTAAATCCATCATTGTGTAAACTCTACTTTACTGTCGTACTCACAAAAATATTTTTGGTTTACAAAAGTTTTACAAAACAAATTGTATATGGAATTTTTTCTTTTTAAACTTTTCCTAAGCCAAAATTTGTCGTTTCTGAAAACTTTATAAATACATAACTTTATAAATACATAAAAATTCAATTATCACTAATTATTTAATATACATTTTATCAAAATCACATTTTATTTAATCAACTTCTCAACAACATGTTCTAATTTTTATTTAAGAACAAAATTATATCAAAACATATGTACATACATAATCAAATAGATAATATAAAGTAGTTAACAAAAAATTTCTCCAAATAATAATCAATTAACATAAACTCACAAATTAAATGCAAATCACAAATAAAACGAAATAGAAAGTTAAGAATTTGAAAAGTCAAACAAATCCACACACACACACACACACTTTTTACAACATCTGATAATTGAGAAGCATATATGTAGGTCAAGACAAACAAAGCAACTATGTACAACGTTGAATGACAAGTTAACAGAATTAACAACAAAATAACTGTAGAAAAAAAATAACATCAGAGACTTCAACAGAAACTCGCTCTTTTTCCGCTACTTTTCATTTCGTGTTTGCTAGAAATTGTGACGACATACTTAACAATTTTTGTTAAGCACATGCATTGCAATCAATTGGTGCTTAAGTATTGTCTACTTTTCAAAAACTTTACAATAATAACAGAGAGAAAGGGAAAAAAATTGAAATAAAAAATTTGATCTCAATTTATTCTGTCTGCATGCAAGCAGGGTTACCGTTCATACGACTAAAGTCACAATTTGACCCTTTTTTAACGGCGTGCGACTTTCTGCGAGCCTTTTTTTATCACCGACTTTTGCGACTTTTTTAATTTTGTTGGGACTTTTTACACTTTTTTGTAAAGATTATCACTGAAAACATTAAATTTGCAGTAAATTAAAAATTTTATTATTATAAATATTTATCAAAAAAAAAAAAAAGAAAAATCGTCAAAATTTAAAAGCAATTCACAGATTATTATTTATTTGGAAACACTTTTATTAATTGCAACTTTGTCACGTGTGAAATCTATTTAAGAAATTTTCGCAAATTTTCAGTAGAAGTTTCAAAAAATAGCCTAAGCAAAATAAAGCTTTTAAATTAATTAAAAATTGTGGTTTTTAGAGTGCTTATTTTACAACATTATTTTTACCCGCTGAGTAAATGAAAGAAGTTGTCTTAAAATATATACAAGTGTGTACGAACATGTGAACATTTTAAAATTTGCTTTGCTTAATTGTAAATTAATTAATAAATTAAAAGTAAAAACATGCAGCTCGATGCTGTCAGCTTTAAATTTAATAGACAAAGATATAGAAAACCAGATTTCTTCTGCTGAACTTATTTTTAAAAACAGAAATGAAACTTCAAAAATCTAATACTTATGTTAAAAAAATATATTGCGTCAAGATCAAAAGAATATAGCGTGTTTTTTAAGAGGTATAGAACTTTGAATTGAAATAAAACACAAGAAAATCGTTTTAATGTCCATCAATTTGGCTTTATTGGAAGGATAATTTTATGCCATTAATGTTTAAATATGATTTCGGGCATGTGGCCGCCGCGGCTGGCTCGAATAAAGCCAATTCTACAGGTCCAATTTTCAACCACTTTTTCGAGCATATGGGGCCGTATGTTGGCAATAACGCCACGAATGTTGGCTTCCAAGTCCCCTAACGTTTCTGGTTTGTTGGCGTAGACGAGCGACTTCACATATCCCCAAAGAAAATAATCCAATGGTGTCAAATCACACGATCTTGGTGGCCAATTGATAGGTCCATTCCGCGAAATTATGCGCTCATCGAATGTTTCCTTCAATAAATCGATTGTGACGTGCGCTGTGTGGCATGTAGCGCCGTCTTGTTGGAACCACAACTCATCCACATTCATGCCATCCAATTCGGGAACAAAATAGTCGGTTAGTCGGCTCCAATTGCTGTGCACGGTGGCGAATCGATTCATTCGGGTCCTCTTCAACACTTTGCTCTACAGCGGCAATTGTTTCTTCTGTGCGCACTGTTCGACGTCTCTGCGGATGCGTATTATCACATAGAGTAAACGTAGTGCGAAAACGATCCATGGTTGACCGAATTAATTGCTCTGATGGACGATTATGTCGACCATAAAATGGACGGAGCTTGCGGTAAACTTCGCGAACTGAACCATTATTTTCGAAATAAATTTGCACGATTTGCAAGCGTTGTTCTTTTGTCAACCTGTTCATGATGAAATGGCAAACCAAACTAAATATTAATCATTTGACAGCTGACAAAATGGCCGCCAGTTAAAAAAGTGATGCCAACTTAAAGTTCTATACCTCAATAAAAAACACCCTTTAGAATTAGGGCCTGTCCCACGATGTCACCAACGTTCGACTTGTCGCACAGTTACATTGGAAACAACAACAAACTTTTAAAATTTGTTTTTGTTTTGAATGTAAGTTTGCGACTCTTCGAACGTTGGTGACATCGTTAGACAGGCCCTTAAAGTAAAAAGTTCACGAGGCTTTATTTGAAAATGTTTGTCAAAAATATCTTAAGTTTCTCTTTTTTAGCTTGATTGAATCCTAATCCTTTGACCTCGGCAGCATTCGACAGCCAAATTTATTAAACTTAAGTAAATTTGTTTAGTATGCATACATGAAAACATATATAGAAAGCCATACATATAATGGAACTGTATATGTAATGAAATATGCATTGTTCCAATTTATTTTTATGTTGTGTTATGCTTTTTATAAGTAAAAAAAAACTTTAAAAACGATGAGCAACTTTTATTTTCTCAAACGACTTTTTTGTGCGACTTTATTTTTACAAAATGACCTTTTGTGCGACTTTTTAAAAATTTCTAACGGTAACCCTGCATACAAGCATAAACGTGTTTAAACATCACTGACGCTCTTTTTGAGAAGACTTCTTTGGCACTTTTTCGTTTATTCATTCAATTAACAAATTTAATTTTTTTAATAAACTTTAACTGCGAGAGCTTAAATACGAGTATGTACATATATGCAACTTTTTTATTTATTTACTTTTTTATGAAAGTGCGCTACCACTAACCCAGTTCTATATGGTTGAATGAATGTGGCACATTTAATATGTGTACATGGATAAACGCCGACATACACACATACATACATACACACATACATATGTATGTGTACAAATGCTTGCATGTATCTTTTATAGAATTTGTGTCATAAATTCACACATGATATTTGTAAAGGTTTCATTAATTGTAGATATTCGTTTATGCTTTTGAAATATTTTATTTCTTGATTATTTTTGGTTGAAAATATTTTATTTTTTCGCAAAAATTCCATTTAATTACGCCAGAGCCATTAAGAGTTTTGTAAAAAGTTGAAAAGCCAATCAGTGATTACTTTATTCTGCGAAAAAATTGGGTGCTTTTAAGAGTTCATATCTTTAAACAAATGACCAGTGAATTCAAATAATATAGAATGTATCGTTACCTAAAACGGAAAACACTGTATCTAACAAGTTTAAGTTTAAGTTTAATTTTATTGAGCCTTTTTTTAATTCTTTATACAAATAAACTTATAAATAACCGTAAAATATAAAAAGAAATATCTTAAGACTATAATGTAAAATCTTAATTTGCGTAAAATTGTATTCAGCACCAAAAAAAATTTAAATCGACTTTATTATAAATTCTGTGCAATATCATCAATGTAATCGAAAAAGAAATAATTCTGCTCGAACTAAAATAGCAATAATTTTTTTTATTACCTTGCGAAAATTGGAAATATTTTCAATATTGGAAACAGCTAAAAACTAAATTTCGTGGAAATACGAGTTAGGGCCTTTCTACTTGTTACCCCATTGACATGTATTTTTGTGTTTAATATAACATTTATTTAAGTTTATGTCTGACACTAATAGAGACTAATAATTATATCTAGATTTAAGATTTGAATACTTATTGTTAGTTCATTTTCGAGGATACAATGGGTAGTATGAATAAAGAAACTCTACTTTTTACTTAAAAACTTGTTTAAAAAAAAAACAAAAAACAAACACATACATATGTATTTGAGGTTTTAAAACAAATTTTTAAATAAAAAGAGGGTGGCGTTGGCTGAAGTAGTTAGCACGTTGACTACTAAACCGAAGGTCCTGTGTTGTAGCCCGCTATCCGACAGTCATTAAATACTAATACCACGCATTTATTTGATGTGCATTAGTGTCCCTTTCTATCAGTTGTTGTAGGAAAGTTCAAGAGATGAAGGCATAGTCATTGGTCACTGAACAATACCGACTTCAGCAGATACTAATCCTAATGTAACATTAGAGCGCCCTCCTTCGTCTGTATTGTGTAGCAAAATTATCACCGAAGTGAAATAACCAATAAAAAATGGCTGCTAAACCTAGCTTAAAAAATTTAATATGCCTTATTGACACCAGAGGCGCTGTAACTTTGCATTGTAACGTGCAAAACGCAGTTGTAAAAGAATGAAGCGTTTCTCTATTAAGGGGCCCATACACACATACTGCTTGCAGCTACTGCCAATGAACCCTTGGTATATATGTGTGATTGATATTTTACCACTAACTTATCAATCATGATTTAAAATAAAATTTCATAAAATAAACATGCGTTTGAGAAAGAAAAAAAAAATTGGTAGAATTCAAGAAATTAAGAAAAAACTTATTTTCTTTACACATTTTTTTTTCAAAACTTATATTCTGTTTGTTTTATTTCCTATTTTGCTTCCCACCAAAAGATTAGACATTACCATGTGAACTACTTGCCATATAATGACTTACTTTTTAGATTGCCAAATTGAAGTACCCGCTTACAAAAAACATTATGCAAATTTTTAAAAATAGGAAGCAGAAGTTGAACATATTCTTTGGGTTTTAAAAGAAGATGTGAAAATATTGCCAAAATAAGTACTTATTTTAAATAAATTCTATATATTTCTAAATTTCCTACTTATTTATTTTAAACTAAAAAATGAGTACTTACATTTTGGAAAATAATTATTTAAATATAAGTAGTTCTAAATATTTTTTTTTTCATTTACGGTTTTAATAAAAGTTCATCAATGAAAGCAATTGAAATTTTGCTAAATATAGTATTTATAAGTAACAATAGAGGCACTGATACGAATAAAATATAACCCACTTCAATTGAGTTTATAAAAGAAATTTTACAAAATGGTGTATTTCATAGTAAAACAATAAGTTTCTTTAAATTATTTAAATTTTTCTTAAAAGTTATTATATGTATATTTAATCAAACTGAGTTTTTAACCAAGACTTTCCATTCACTCAAACAAAGGCATATTTAAAAAAAAGTAGTTCAATCAAGGAAAAAATAACTATTTCCCACAACGGAAAATATAATTAATTCCTACAATAAACAACATAACTACTTCTCGAGAATCGATTATTTTAGTCTCACGCCTTGTTAAAATCATTAAATCCAGTAAGGAACAGCTTCCAACAAAAATGCTCAATTCCAAACTCGATTACCCTTTTTGAAATTTTTTGCTGGGTTATTTTACCTTTTTTTAAATAAAACTTCAAATTTAAAAAAAATAGATATCAGAAAAATTAACAAATTCATTTTTTGTTCATTTGAAAAACTGTCAGCAGTATGAATTCATTTCAAAATCAAAACTATTTTGATTTTTTCATACTGCATTGTCTGTGTGACAAATACATTAAAAAAATTTAAAATTTACTAACACATGCTTATCGCATGAGCATGAGCAGTATGTGTGTATGGGCCCCTTTACTTTCTTCTCAATCACTATACTTTATTTTATTGCCCGAGTGTTACTTCTCTTACAAAAATAAAAATAAATAAATACACTAATACCCTGGTTTGTATTACATCGGCTTGCATCGCTTCGAAATTACAGCTTTTTAAAATTTGCGTGACTTTAAAGTTATGTCGACTTTGTTTCAGTTTGCGTCGCCTGGCCTCGAATTTTCGTCGTTAGTGCTTCAGTTAGTATTGTTAATATGAAAATGTTTGTACAAAGTTAAGAAATAAATAGCAGATTTTCCGCTCAAGTCTAATGCAAATAGAAATCTCTAGAAATATGAACGCCGCTATCTATTGCTATAAGGAAATTAATTTGAAGAAAAAAGCTATTAAAATCCAACAAACTTACAGATAATTTCAAACAAATATCCAACAGCAGATATAATAATCGATTTGAATGACACAAGTTCAGAATATAAAAATATCACTAAACTTTTGCATTTAAACGGAACTCATAATTCCTTATTTTGAATTTTAATCTCAATATTTTCTCATGAATTGTTATATTTTTATAACTGTTAAAAAATAAAAAAATTTATATTTTATTGAAAAATAAATTTTTCAGCTAAATATTTTAATCTCGGTACCAATAAAATAAAAATCAATACAAAAGTACGGAAAATCGTGCTTCGGTTTGCGTTGCGTTTCTCCAGTTCCAATTAGTGATGCAAACCGGGGTATTGATGTACTTTTTTTATTCATACTACCCAATAAATAAATATTATTGGGTTAAATTTAATACTTTTTGGTCAAAATTACAAAATGTACATTTTTTTTCAATATTACTCTATTAAAAAAGAAAACCCACCTCCTTCAAAATTTCAGGATATGTCAAAATAGTTAGGGCTAAAATATATGTTTTTGAGTAAGTCCATTTTGAAAATTTTTAAAATTTTGCAGATATTACATTTTTCCAAAAAATAAAAGTTGTCTTCACATTCTCTGTGGCCTCAAATATTGTAAATGACATAAGAATCATATTTCTCTATGAGATTGTTTTTGAGATATTGAGATGAATTCTGTGAACTTATCAAGTTTTGAATATGACATAACTTTTGAAAAAAAAAAAATTTTAATTTTTCCATTTGCTAAAGGATGAAAGATACCTTCTGACCAAATTGAGTTAAAATCGAAAGGGGTCGTGCTTAACTCAAAATCGATTTGGCATGGAATTGCCCACATACCATTTGATAAATTAAAATTATATTATATTGAATACTAGCTAAGAGCCGGTAGGCTCCGCTACACCTCATCGGATGAAAATCTGATTAACAAATTATATATATGTAGCTTTTTTAAGAATTTTTGTTTGTTTTGTTTGTTAAGAAAAACAATTAAAAATTCTTGTTGCAAGAAAGACTAACAACCGAACTTACAAGATTTGAAATGAGATTGAAATGTATTTAAATTAAAATTTTTCATACAAAATTTTCATAAAGTGGATTTGAAATACATTTTTTTCTTTTTTTTAAATGCTGGTTAATATCAAATAAAAAAAACGGCATTTCTTATATGAAAATGAATATTATAATTTTCTCTTGTCTTTTTAAATAAGGTTTATTTTATTGTTAGCCAATGTGACTAGTTGTAATAAATTTGTGGAAAACTATAAATTAATGCAAAAATTTAACAAATATACTTGTTTTGTAAAAATTTTTGTTTGAAGTTCTTAAATTTATTTTTATTTGCCTGTGTTATTTTCAACAACGTATTAAGAGTCTTGCTGTAAACATACAGTTTTTTTAAACTTATTCCAGAAAAGTTTGGGTTGAAATCTACTGATCAGTTCCTTAAGAGCGAAGCATACCAAAGCAGAAAAAAATTTTAATTTATTCAAGACTTAATTTTATGAAAAAAAAAAAAAAAAATTATTTGTACTTCAAGTCTGCTTTAGTCAAAATTTTAATGGAAATTTTGTTTTAAAGGCAAATTTTGTAAATAGAAACGTTTTTTTTTCGTTTTGAAATTTATATGGAAAAAATATTTTATGAAACGAGTTTTCGTTATTTTTCATACAAATTTGAAACGTTTAGAAACGAAATTTTATACAAAATCTGCCTATTAATGTACAATTCAAATTCAAAATATAAAAAAAATATATACTTCGTAATTTCTTATATAAAATTATTAAGTTTAAATTATTATAATGATATGCAATAAAATCGCTCTAATTCCTTGGAATAAACTACATTCTTTGACTTTTATTAGTTGTACAAAATTGTATATAAAACTGTTCAGGTGAAGAAGATGAGTTTTCTAAATTTATGTGGCATACTTTTAAATACTGACTGTGGAATTTATTTATTGTCCTCACAAATGGGACTGTAGTTCGGGGTTATACCCATATTAGCTTTCAAGATATCTCAAAATAAATGTTTGTTCATGATGGCAGTGGCAACTGCAACCCACCCGCGTTTCCAATTAAATTTTTTTGTTGTGTATTTCTTTTTATATTCTGATAGCACCTTTTCCAAAAATTAATAATTACCTTGTTTATTGAAATATTATTTTTTGTTGAATACATTGATCTGATTTTGTGCGTGTTCGGTTCATTACGTGTTGAGCAAAATTGACACGGAAAACACGAAACGATTTTAGATGTGAAATATTTATGAACGAATTTCCAGTAGAGAAAAAATTTAACATTTTGTTCCTTCAAACTCACAACACCAGCATATTTGTTGGGCCTCTGAAGCTTAAAGTTTTGTACGCACACCGATAGTATCAGCTGTGGTGGCAGATAGTATCAGCTGGCAGTGCCAACTCGCTGCCATATTTTATAAAAACGACTTTTGAATAAAATCAATTAAATTTTCTGATCTTCAATACCATATAAATAATATTTCATGAGCGTTGTGCAGTATCGTGTTGACGAAATTTTTTGCGTGCGTGCATCTTGGTCTTCGTGTTCGTGTCATGTCGTGTTGGAAAAACTCGACACGCGCCCATCTCTAGTTGAAATGTTTGTGATTTCGCTTCAAGAGTTGACAACAACAATATTTATTTGCTCAAAAATGTTTGAAACAAAAGCGTCACACAGTCTTTAAATTGTATGCTTTTTTTATTTTTTTTTTATTTTTGTCTACCTTCATGATTTTCTATTTTCAGAAATAGACTTTAAAACCATAATATAAATAAGTTTTTATTTATGTTTTCTACAAAGAGGGGAAAAAATATTGTCAAAAATTCTTATGGAACTAAACCAAGCTTACTGAATGTTCAGCTATTTTTGTTTTCCAATACAGGAAAGGATCCTATCGTTGAATACAATTCGTATAAAAAAATATACATAAAATTTGTATATGTAATCCTACTCGATATGCAAAAAATATTTAAAAAAAAATTTAATTGGAACTTCATTCCTGCATACCAATCAATCAAACTATTATACAATTTTTGTTTTAGTTCAAATTACATAAAAAATAGTTGAGCAGTGAGTATTTAAAAAGCCCTTGTCTAGTGCCACCTTTATTAATACTGCTACAATTCCCCCGGTTTAAATTTGCTTTCGTCATTTCTTTCCATATGATTTTTTTTTCTTTTGCAAAAAAAAAAAAATAAATAAAACCGCTTAGAGTATAAAACATTTCTGCTCATTTTGTCGTTGTTTGGTTGCTTGGTTGCTTGGTCGGTTGGTTGGTTGGCTGTTAGTCATGTTGTTTAACTTTTTTTTTGCAGTTATAAGTCGTGACTTTCATTCATTCATATCTTTTTGAGTATAAATATTTTTGTTAAAGGTTTCTGTTGTTGTATTTTGTTTTGCTTTGTATAATACCACACTTTACGTACTCGTAGTTTCTATTGGTTTTTTTATGAACGTTTTTTTTTTCTTAAAGAGGGAGAAAGTTTTTTTTGGTATTTACGTTTGTGTGCATGTAAATATATTTTTGCTTCAATGGCATTTTTTTTTTCTTTGTATAAATATTTTCATAATTTATTTATTGCAATTTATTATTGAGTGAAAAAAATAATGTGTAATTTTATTAATTAAATAATAGATGAATTTAAATATAAATGTTTTTGATAAGTCTTTATTGATATTTCATGTAAAAGTCTTACGGTCTTATTCACAAAAAATATTTTAAGTTTATTACAGGTTTATTTGACAAATTTCCCGTAGAAATATGTCAAACAATCACTTAATAAACCTGAAATATTTTTTATGAATAAGGCAGTTAATTTTTAAATGTTGAATGCTAAAACAATTTCAAAATATTTGCAAAATTCTTTACTATTTTATCAGTTGACTTATTTGCCTGCCTTAAGGCTTTATTATCTTGCATTGCATTTTGGCATTAAAAGTTTACAATAATTTTCTTTATGAAACTTTTGAGCAATCTTAGTAAAGGTAAAAAATTATTTAACAGCTTTAATTCATGAAATGTTATTTAAATGTTAAATTGAAAACTTGAAGTAATAAAAAAAAATCTGAAAAAAGAAATCATCAATCATCACCGTTTGGATTTTACGGGCGAGTAAATAAACTACTGGCTTTATAAATTTCCCACCTCTTAGCTGACAGTACAAGACTACCCCTTTCAACAAGCAACCATCAATTGCTTCCTGTCAAAATTTTAAACAACATGCGTCATCAGTTTGTATTTGAAAGCCATTGGTACCGCATGATTTTAGAATAAAAGGAAAAAATGCAATCTCATGTGGACATTAGCCAAGGTTAAGCTTGATAAATACCATGGGTACTAGTTAGCAATATATTTCAGTGGTAAATAAGTTGTTTAATGAATTTCGTTGTGGCGGCAGAAGCAACCCAGCAAAAAAGTTTGCCTACTAGAATGCAAAAAAGTTTATGTACTCTACAGTCGTGAGTATTTACAATTTGACTGAATAACCCATTATTTTTGTTTGAGAAGTTCAAAAGTGCCTACAAATATCCAAAAGTTAATATATTACTGATTGTCTAAAAGTATTAAAAATTTAATGTGTTATTTTTTTCTCACAAAAATGCAAAATTTAATAGAATAGCCTAAAATTATAAACAAATAGAATTTTGTAACATAATTACAAAACTTGTGCCTTTTTAAGGGATTGTTAAAAATCATAATTTTACAAAGCAAATATATGAACACGTATATTGAAGAATATGCGAAAAAAACTAAGATTTTGAAATAAATATTGTAGTAAACCAAAGTTATTTTATTGTTTTCGAAACTCACTTTCACGATCAATAAATATTTTTCTAGATAGATTTCATGATTAACTACTATGTACTACAATAAATACCTTCACGTAATGATATAAATAAGTTGCTATTTTATTCATTACTAGACAGTTATTATTATATACATAAGATAATTAAATAAATAAGTACCACTCATTACTTTATAAGCTATTAAAAGAGTAATACCCATTATAAAATCTTCAAATTTTTTTTGCTCACAATCGACCACAAACGCAATCGTGAGACTATTTCGTAGGAGTCTTTGGCTTGTGCAACCGCAATATGGATCAGTTCCTGCGCATTTTGTTGCCGCAAACGAAACGCAGATAGACCACAACACTCCAGAGACCTAACGGCAGTCAACGAAGTGGATTTTTTTGAGTGAATCGGTGCCAACGAAGACCAATAAAGTCCTGGCGACCGGTTTATATGATACTTGCAATATTATACACACCCAGCAAAAAATTTCAAAAAAGGTAATCGAGTTTGGAATTAAGCATTTTTGGTGGAAGCTGTTTCTTACTGGATTACCAACTTAATGATTTTAACAAAGCGTGAGACTAAAATAAACGATTCTTGAGAAGTAGTTATGTTGTTTATTGTAGGAATTAATTATATTTTCCGTTGTGAGAAATAGTTATTTTTTTTCTTGATTGAACTACTTTTTTTAAATATGCCGTTGTCTGAGTTAAAAACTCAGTTTGATTAAATATACATATAATAACTTTTAAGAAAAATTAATTTAAAAACACTTAGTGCCATTATTACAACTCAAAGTTAGTTAAAAGTAGGATTCTATCGGACGTATAAAAAGCTTTCCATTATTGCAAATAGGATTTAACTTACCAGGTAGGATAAACTTGCCTGTAATTTATCGCTCACTTTAGGTTAAAGTAAAATTTAGCAAATGATAAAGTTTTTATACGTCCGACAAATTCCTACTTTTAACTAACCTTAAGTTGTAATAATGGCCCTTATTGTTTTACTATGAAATACACCATTTTGTAAAATTTCTTTTATAAAATCAATTCAAGTGGGTCACATTTTATTCGTATCAGTGCCTCTATTGTTACTTATAAATACTATATTTAGAAAAATTTCAATTGCTTTCATTGATGAACTTTTATTAAAACCGTAAACGAAACAAAAATTATTTAGAACTACTTATATTTAAATAATTATTTTCCAAAATGTAAGTGCTTATTTTTTAACCCCCGACTAACAAAAGGGGTGCTATAAGTTTGTAGTGTGTGTCTGTGTGTCTGTGTATCTGTGTATCTGTGTTTCTGTGTATCTGTGTGTCTGTCCGTGTCCACGTACAGGCCAAACGGCTGGACGGATTTTCATTTAGTTTTTTCTGTTTGAAAGATGACTTCATCGAGAGGGTTCTTAGAAAATCGGTCCAGCCGTTTAGAAGATATAACATCTTTTCTGAAAAAAGTCGGGGGTTTTTAAAACTTTTAATTTTTGCTATTAGTTTAAAATAAATAAGTAGGCAATTTAGAAATATTTATAATTTATTTAAAATAACTAATTATTTTGGCAATATTTTCACGTCTTCTTTTAAAACCCAAACTTCTGCTTTCTATTTTTAAAAATTTGCGTAATGTGTTTTGTAAGCGAGTACTTCAATTTGGCAATCTAAAAAGTAAGTCATTATATGGCAAGTAGTTCAGATGGTAATGTCTAATTTTTTGCCGGGCAATTATTGCAGTATTGTATATTGAAATTTAAAGCTACTTTTATTTCTTATTTAAAATAAATGTTGTTTGTATTTAGAGGAACAGGCCGAAAGTTCTCTGAAAATCTTTGTTATTGCAAACAATTTTTGAATTCATTTTTTCGGAAAATTTCGAAAGTGCTGACTGACTGAGCGCTTAATATAAGACTACTTTAGCATTTTTTTTATCTTTTTTTTAAGTTTATTTTTAAAGCAGGTTCAACTGCTTTTTGTTCGATACAAATACTTCTTTTGAAAAAATTCCAAGACATACATGTGTTGTATATGCAGATAGGTAAACTTTATTATGAGTTTGATAGAAGACATGTAAAAATTCTCGTCTGTCTATTTACAATGAAAACAAAAACAAAATTATTCTTGTATTCAATATAAATAGACAGACGAAAATTTTTACATGTCTTCTATAAACTGGCAGATAAAATCACAACAAATTGATATTTTTTGTCACATCACTTTTTAACAGTCACCCTTATCATGAATATTTTTCCCTCGAAATATTTTCACTTTTCACCAAATTGCAATCATGAATAATTTTTCCCTTGTTTTGATTCCCCTTATCGTGAATTATATTTTTCACGGGAATTTTTTCACTTTTCCCTTAGTTTTTTTTCACTTTATTTTTGCAGGCGAACTAAATTATTACATTGAATAATTCCGATATTTTCCTTTAAATTATAGATTAAAAATTATAAATATTAATTTTTAGGACAAGATTAGTAAGTAAAGTTCATGATTCTTAACAATTATTCCCTGCAACACCTTTTTTCGTTGAGTATGAATCTCTTTGGTTCACACTGTAAATTTTTTGATACTGCACTGCGGTGGTATACTTAAGAATTATTCTCCAATGCACCTAGAATATTTAAAAACCCAACTTTAAGGTTGTAAAAATTTATTCAGATCATAAAATTTCCCTATTTCTATTAATTTAACTTAAATTTGTCTGATTTTCAATTAATTTTTAAGAATTACAAGTTTTCTTCCCTTTTTACATTTACTGGGACTGATAGCGGGGAAAAAATTTCACGCGACATGCACGATAGCATTTTTCTCTTGGAGGGGAATAAATATTTCACATGAACAAATATTCCACTTGTTATTCACGATAGGGGTGTGTGTTTCTCCAAGTAGACAAAAATTATTATTATTATTACTGTATGCGATAAACATATTAAGGGTTTTCATGAGGACTGTTAAAACTGCTATTTGGTCAAATTTGAGAGACTTGTTTCATGAAGTCCCTTTTGAACTGTTGCGCAAACAGTTTATGCAAATTCGAAACAAACGTAAAAGAGCTCATTTAATTAAAAAAAATTAAGCAATTTTTAATTTCAAAACATATTTATCGTCACCTAAAATCCAAAAGGCCGTAATAACCAAAAAATTCAAAATAGACTTTTTTTATTAATTATGATGTGATTAACCAAAATATATTTTTTCCTAAAATTTTACTCACATATGTTCAAAAATACCGATTTTATTCATTATTCAATTTTGCACCTAACATATAAATAGTATTAAATTTATGAAATTTTTTGCTTCTCCTGTAAAATAGTAAAAAGTGTACTTACGGCCTTTTGGATTTTAGGTGACGTTATGTATATATTTCTATAAAAATAAAAAAGTGTTTATGTGTCTATTAGAGTTGAGCGATATTTGAAAAACTGTTACTTTTTCACAGCGATTGAAAAATCACATATCACAACTGTGACGGAATTTATCAAGTAACAGGTTTTGGAAATATAGTTCTTTCATACAAACTGTGAATGTTCTTGCATGCTTACTGTACAAAAAATAAAGCTATCACATTAATTTTTTTTATACATTCAGCTTTTGTCAAGAAAAAAATCATCAAATCGTGTCAAATCGTCTTTTCTGGCAACTATGTACAGCTCACATTTTTATATTTGCAATTTTATTGTCTCTCTGCCTGTTATACGACAATTCTCAATGTATGGATGGTGTTGATTGCTAATTGTTTATTCTTGTCGCTCTTCTTATTGGTATTTATCAAGACACCAATACTAATAAATACTTTTGAAGCAGAAGAGCTGAAATGTGTTAAATCGTGATCACAGTCACTGTTTAATTTCACTGCTGTTCTTCTTATTAGATTTTCTCAAAATAACAGAACTGCTACAAACAAAATATTGCTAAACTGTGATCACAGTCACAGTTTGAAAGAACAGCGACTTAGAAATCACGTTCACAAGGAGCAACATTATTAAAAAATCACGCTATCGCTCATCACTAGTGTCTATGCTTAAAGAAATCCAAAAAGGCAAGAAGTTGTTCTTTAAAAAAAATTAACAATTAATTGCACAGCTTAAGTTTACGAGTCAAAATAATTGGGCAAACTTAACAGATTGTTGTAAATAAATTTCTTTACAGTTTTTGATATATTATTTACGAGAGTGTAAAAATGCATAATTGCACAGTTTGCGAGACTTTTGAACATTCTCATGAAAACTCTTAATACTCGTATGTATACAAAATCTACAAATCTGAAGATAATTTGTAATTAAAACTTTTAAATAAAATATATTTCAAACTCATTTTAAATTTAATAATTATGGAGGAAAAACTTGTTTCTAAAAAAAAAGGCAAAATATTAAATTGCTTAGATTATTGAAAGAAGTATTTGTTTATAAAATGCATAATTGAACAGCTTAAGTTTACGAGAATTTTTGGGAAAACTTACTTGCTTTGTGTTTATAAATTTCCATAACATTTTTGACAGTTTGACTTTCAAGCGTTTTCATGAGCACCCATATTATCTTACACAAAAAAAAAATATTTATTTTTCCACCTTCAAAAGGATAAACTGCTTTAATTTCATAAAAATTTATTATCACCGCCTTAAGATGTATTTTTTTTATCAAAAAATCAATAATCGTAAATAAAAGTTACCTACAAAATAGAGCAAATTCAAAAAGAAATGCTTTAGTTTTTATTCTATACTACTGGCTAGTTAGTAGGCAGTGTACTACTCTTGTAGTCGGAGGGTGGAATTTTCGAAGCTTGCAGACCAGCCAAAGTAGCTCCTGCAAATTGTTTGTCATTCGTGACCTTTCTTTTTAATATTGAATATTATTACATAAATCAATAAAATGTTGAGTCATATGAGCAATTATTTAACTCCAAAAAAGTTATTAAAAACATGCGCCATAAATTTTCTAAGAATTCGTTGTTCATTACTGAAATATTTATTTAAAAAAACTCAGGCGATTGTTGAATAAAAGCAAAAAAAAAATCAAAAAGAGTATCAAATAAGTTATTTATCCCCACAAAAACATAAATGTGAAAAAAGGCCAAGTTGCTTTCCAAAATTTGGGCCATTAAAAGTAGTGAGATATAAATTTTGACCAAGTTCTTGTTTGCCACAATACCTAACACAGAAATATGCTATGCGTTACATAAATTTGTAATCGTAAGGATGTCATATAATTTCAAGATAGTCTGTTTACTTGACAACATTTTTCCAATAGAAATAAATAAAAAAAAACACGCATTATCCTCTACACTTTAGAAAGGTAAAAATATTGCCAAGTTAGCAAACAATCTAGAAATTATATGACACCCTTACGATTACAAATTTATATAACGCATAGCATATTTCTGTATCAGGTATTGTGCCAAGCAAAAACTTGGTCAAAATTTATATCTCACTACTTTTAATGGCAGAAATTTTGGATAGCAACTTGGCCTTTTTTCACATTTATGTTTTTGTGAGGATCTGACTACTTTTTTAAAAAATTTCTATAATAACACTTTTTAAACTTAAAGTTTCTAGTGTATTTTATTTATATTCATGATCACTGTACCAGTTGAAAATGGCAGAAGTACATAAAATAATGGGTAAGAGTGTGATTGGTGTTGAATTGTTGACCTTAAAAATGCACTATTGTGCCATTACAACGGGTCGCCAGTGTGTATGCAATTTAGTAAGAGTCGTCTGGAAAGAAACATGTTAAATACAGCGTAAATTTTAGTTGACGTGATCCCGTCTTTTTTCTCAATAAATTTACATATTAAAGTCTGATTAGCCAAAGTACATATATCAAAAGGATATGCCCAATGTGCATGCAAAGTTTCATTAGGGTAGCTGGTGCTTTAATTTTTGGATTTTCTGATTGAGTAAATCTGTTACTATTTGTCTACAAAATGTCGGCTCTCTATAGTATAATATTATGTAAAATTCTTATGGGCCTGGCCTCGCTGACTTTTATATCTTCTAGTCCTTATGGTTCATGCAAAGTTTTCTATTTAAGATATAATAAGAAATACCTGAGTATTAAATTAAAAACTGCTAAGCCAAAGTACCTGAAAGAAAAAGCTAAGATTTATTTGTGAAATCACGACTACTTTTCAATATAGGAAATTTTTATTTTGGATAAGTGCAATGTGTATGAAAGGCTTCATTTAATAAAATTTATCTTAATTTTGAATTTAAAGTGCTTGTTACCGCCCTCTGGTTTGAACTTCAGGCTTTTTAGATTTATCTTAGTGATCTCTGATCTAGATTTATTTGTGTATCTAATTTCAGCTCTCTAGTGCGAATTGGAGTTTTAAAAGCCTGGCCCCGCACACCGGAAAAAACTTCTTGGTTTTATAATTTTCCTATTGGCTTACTCTACACTTACTTATGTATAAAATTTTGGCTCTCTAGAGAGAATTTAATTTTATGAGCACTATCCCTCCCACTATTTTCAACTCACAATTTTGTTGTGAGCAGCACTTACAACTCATGCTAATTTTCTAGTAAAATATGCTAGACTGAAGTAAATTAAAGACAAGGCTAACATTTTATAGGAGTGATCACGCCCACTTTTTAATTTGATAGTTTAAAGTATTGTGTAAGAGCAACGCGTATGCAAGGCTTCACTAAATTAGTTTGAGTTAAAAGTTGTGTATTAAGGTTTTAGTACCAAACAATATAAGCGTGGTCCCGCCCATTATGATAAACTTTTTTGGGTTTGCAGATTTTTCTAATTGATTTCTTACCTAGACCTATTTGTGTATCAAATTTCAGCTCCTTAGTCCAACTTTTAATTTTAAGTTTTTATGGGCGCAGCACCGCCCCTTTAACTAAAATTTCCGTGTTTTCAGAATTTTCCAGTTGGTTTCTCACCTAGACCTAATTGTATATCAAATTTCAGCTCCTTAGTGCAACTTTTAATTTTTAATATTTATGGGCGTAACCCCGCTCACTTTTCCAAACTTAAGATTTTTTCGACCAGTGCTTATTATTCGTGTCAAGTTTCGTTGCAAACGGATAATAATACCCACATAAATAGTGTATCTAATATGCTGAACCGCAGTACACGGAAATGAGGTTTAAATTATATGGGCGTGTCACCGCCCACTTTTTTAACACAAAATTTATGGCCCTGCATTATCGCAGTATACATGAAAAATTTTTTTATGGGCGTAGCCCCACCCTCCTAGCCAAAATTTCCGGGTTTTCAGATTTTTTATTTTAGTGTTCACATAGATCTAGCTATGTATCAAATTTCAGCTCACTAGCACAAATTTAAATTTTTATGGGCGTAGCCCCGCCCCCTGGTTAAAGTTTCCGTGTTTTTAGATTTTTCTGATTCATTGCTCACCTAGGTCTACTCGTGTACCAAATTTTAGCTCTCTAGCGATAGTGGAAGTGCTTCATCAATTTGATGAGTGTGTCAGTGGTCAGTGAGTATGTCTTAAAATATGCACTTTTTGCACCTCTATATCTCCGGAACCTTTTGTTGTAAAACTTTCAAACTTCGCATGTGAGGTTATATATGAATTTATTCTAATTATGGTTTAAATTGTATAATTTTACGATTGCGGGGAACAAAGTTATGAGAGGTGTAAAAACAGTTCGAATGTCTTCGTGCAAATACACACACTGCGTGCATTGGCCAGAACTTGGCTTGGCGCACTCCTGTGCGCCTAGAAAACTGAATTGAAGTGTTTTATTAATTTGTTGGGAATTCAATTCAATTACAATTGTAATAATTTGAATCGTATATGATTAAATTATATTATACCATTGGCCTTAAGTTTAATTGTAAAGAAAAACTGACTTAAAAAAATTGTAATTCGTTAACTCTCTAAATGCAAGGATTTTGTTAAGGTAATTTCTAATATGTGATTTCGATGTTTTTGTTATTGGTTTTGGTCTTAAATAGAAAGAAAACTTAATTAACCAGAGCGGAGACTCAAAAAAGTTGTAGAGGAAAAATTAAATTAGACAAATAAGGGGCTGTTCACATATTGCGTAACGCTCAATGTTGGGGGGCGGAGGGATAGTGGTGTGGTAGCGATTTGTTACCGTTTAGAAAATTTATGTATGTATGCAAAAAGAGTTACTGAAGGGGAGGAGGAGAGTATAAAAACTGCGAAAAGCCCCTAAAACCCAACGGCAAAGAGGTTTACTGGTATAACAACTTATTTTAGTTATTTTTTTTTACTTCGATTTAAAGCAGCTCTAAGAAATCAAAACCAAATGAAATCATTGCTTTCTAAAGTAAAGTAACGTATGACAAAAATATTAGGTATGTTAAAAAATTTTATATGTATGTATATAAAAAAAACATGTTCTTCAGGAGACTGTTATTTTTTCACAATCTACAAGCTATTCCTCATTGCTTGCACATTTAAAAATTTTTAAATAAAAAGTCAAATATTGTCAAAAATAATTTTCCAATTCCCGCCTTATTGAAAAACTAATATGTGTAATACCTACATAACTTCAATTGAAAATCAAAACAAAATATATCCCTGAAGAAGCTACCCATGAGGCAGCGAAATATTGGAGAATAATAAAACAATTAAACATTTTTAATAAAAAATAACAGATCTTAAGCTTAATTAAAAAAGAATCAAATCAAATCAAAAACTGAAAAATCAAATAAATACAAACCTTCAAGATATTTAAAACAGTCCATATCTGAATGTATTTTCCTTTTTTGTAAGATGTTAAATAAATGTTTCCCGTATAGAATTATAATATTAAAACTAAATATTTTAACATGAAAATATTATGATATGTCTTAATAAATATTTTACCATTAATTTTATTACAAGATACGAATTTGGTTATACAATTATATGTAAATACCAAAAAAATAATCAAAGAAACGTTGCATCATTGAAGTAAAAAAAAATTTACCTTAATATGCATTGCACACTTTGAATATCCAAAAACCACAAGTTTGATTGCTAAATACAATATTAAATTCATGATATAACTTTAAATTAATTAAAAGAAATTTATTGAAAATATGTGCAACAAGTTTTAACTGCGGTTATTTATTTTTAATATAAAGCATACCAATACAAAAAAAAAACTTATGTCAACAACAGGTCTTTGACTGTTTAACGAAAAGATAAAATATTTTTTTATAAAATATTTAAGAAAATATTAATAAAAAAAGCACAAAAATACAGAAATAAGGTTAAACAAAGTTAAACAATCGTTTCTACTTAAATAACCATATTGGTGTTTAATCAAGCTTCTACATGCTTTCTTACTTATCTCGTGTCTTCATTTTGTTTATTACCGAAAAGAAAGTGAAATTCATTTGCCCGTGTGTGTGTGTGCCTTCTCTTAAATATTATCTTTCAAGCTTTAGTTTGGTATAATGATCAGCAAAAAAATAAATGTCTTTCATTTTCAAAATTAATTTCACTATCACTTCTTGTGAATCTACCTAAGGTTGAATCATTTCGATTTTAATGAACTTTAAGAAAGAAAAATAAAAGAAACTGCAGACAAAACAAAAGAAGCTCGTTTAAGTTTTTTGTATTTTTTTTTTTCTTAAACTCACTGAACTGTATCATGATGTTGGCTTGTATTAATTTTGGTTAAACTATTATTCGTTTCTATGAATTTCTTTTCATTAAAAAGTAATTTATTTTCAAAATATTGCATGTTAAGTAAGATTTTCTCTTCGGATGAGTATATCACATGTAATTATTTTTTATAAAAATAAAATTTTTTTGTTATTAATTTTTCAAGTTTATTTTTAAATATTTTCTCCTAAATTTACTCTTTAGTTTTTTCTTTCTTTCTTTAAAGTGAGAGTTTTTCAAAGATGCATATACATGCATATGTAATTTGTTAAGCAAATTAATTGTTATTAACTGAAAAAAAAATTTTTTTTGTTACAAAACAAATGACTCAAGACAAAAACCTGAACAATAAAATAAAAAAAGCAAAAAATAAACAAGATTCCCACCGAACATTAAATAAGTAACCCAGTATTGTCTTATAATAAAGCTTAAAATAAGTTTAGCATTTTTTTAGATTTAAAATTCCAAAGAAAATATTTTACATAATAATAAGGTATTTGTGTTGCAGCTAAATAAGATAAGAAACTTTTAATTACCACTAATGTAAGCCGTTCTGTTCATAAATATGTATTCATTAAAAGAATTATTTTTTTGGAGACATTTTTTACTGTAACAGCAAGAAACTCGTTTTTGGTTCTTAGAAAAAAACCAAAGCAAAAATATTGCACTTTTTTAATAGTCTTTGTGAATATAAATTATTAATTCACATGCTTGCTTTTCTCATGTTCGTAATTAGGACATTTACGACAAGATATTTCCTTCAGAACCAGTTACTATTCACATTCAGTTCACTGTTCTAAGCAAATAATTTAAATGGATTTTTAAAAGCATCATAAAAAAAATGTTCTGTGTATATTATTTTTTATACACATTTAATTATACGCTATAGTATTAACTGACTGATAAAAATATATGTGGGAAAATTTCAAAAATACTTAACATTGCAATACCATTAAAAATAAAACATGCATACCACCTAATAATTAACAAAGAAAACTGATTGGATAACCATTTTAATAATCTAGTGCGCCAGGCCAAGTTCCGGCCAATGCATGCAGTGCATATATTAACAGGAAGCCATTCGTCGTGTTTCTACCCCCATTATAACTTTAATCCCCGCCTTCGTAAGATTCTAAAATTTAATTCATAATTAGAACTAATTCATCTCACTTCATATGCGAAGTTTAAAAGTTTTACAACAAAAGCTCCTGAGATATGGTGGTTCAAAAAGTTTATAGTTTAAGACATACTCACTGATTCACTGACTCACTGATTCACTGACTCACTCATAAATATTATAAAGTACTTTCGCTATACCTAGAGAGCTGAATTTTGGTACGAAAGTAGACCTAGGTAAGCACCCACATAGAAAATCTGAAATCAAGAAAATTTTAACCAAGAGGTCGGGGCTATGCCCAGAATTAAAAAAAAACATATCTAAGGCGTTTAACTTAAGAAATTTTATTGAAATTTAAAAAATTTAAATATTGGGGCTTAAAAAAGTGGGCGGAATTACGCCAATAAGAATAAAGAATTAAAATTTGCAACTAGTTAGAAAAACCTGAAAATCCAGATATCATAGTCAGGGGGAGGCTGCGTCCATAAAAATTTAAAATTTAAAGTTGCGCTTCTGAGATGAAATTTGATACACAAGAAGGTCTTGGTGTGAAACCAACTAGTAAAATCTGAAAATACAAAAAAATGTTACCAGAATGGGCGGAACCATTCAATGTATTCTTAGTAAATACATTGATGTATTCAATGTATTTTTAATAAAAAAATATTTTACTTACGGCCCTTTTCACAATGTACAATTAAAAGATAACAGGGACCTTAACGGCAAATTTTGTACAAAGAACTTCCAGTTAAAGTTCAGGTTAACTCTTAACCATACATTGTGCAAATCAGGATTAATAAGTAAAATATTAATTTGGGATTAGTAGTGCGTTTAAAAAATTTAAAACTTAAATTGTAACAATTCCCATAGAAAACACTAATTATCAACTTGACTGCACCCCGTCAAATAAATATTTGTGTGGCAACACTCTATTTTCGAATAGCTGTTGTTGGTATTTACGACTACAATTTGAAGCTGAAAAAAAGTCAGCCAATGTAGCAATGGTAAAGTAAGAAAATAAAAAACATGTTGATTATTGAGTTCTTGTTTCAACTTTGTTATTTGTTGTTGAGCTTCTCATTTGTTTAAATGAAAGTTTATATCATAATAACTCTAGTCGTTTAAAGAAACTTTGGGTACACAGTAAAATTATTCCCAAAAAATTTTTAAACAAATATTTGTTTGAAATCAAACTTAGTTTCAATAAATATTCTGTACTGTTTCACTAAATTAATTTGTACCAAAACACTGTGTAGAGAAGAAATAGGCCACGACGTTTGTCGGCTACTTTTCGGCATTTACATGTATACAACACGACCAATCAAAATAAACAACAACAACCGCACAACAGCACGTTGTTCCTATTAACAAGCAATATAAACACCAACACACTCACATAACATTTTCTCTCAGCTGAACTGTGATTAATTTAAATTTTTACAAAATTTTTATCAGAATTTACAAAATTTTTTGTAGGACCGCATTCAAATAAAATATTTACTGATTCAACGAATTTGGTTACTGAAAATGAAATTTAGTTTTTTCTGTGTTTAACGCTTCCCTGATGATCTGCATTTGCAACAGTTAAATGCGCATCGGATCCAGTTAAACCCCTTAATAATCAATTTCAATGTATTTTTAATAAAAAAACATTATTTTACTGAATAAGTAAAATAATAAATTGGGATTATTAGTGCGTTTTATAAAAATTTTAAGCAGTTTAATTTGATTGCAATATCTTCTAAGTGATTGGACAATATATACATAAACATATGTTTAAGACCTTATGCATAAGAAAAAACAATTTCCATAAAAAACACTAACCATGCTAATATTGTTTGGAGTAAATTATGAAATTAAGAATTATCAAAAAAAGTGCAATCATAGCAACATTCCCATCAGTGCTCTGTATGACTCTCATTATGAAAGTTAGCATAGATATTCGAGCAGCCCGCCTAATATCATCTGAACACAGAAACTCAGAATGTAAAACACATCGTCTACTGTTACACACACTCAGAGAAAATGTTTGCGTTATCTCGTCATATTCCAAGCATTAATAACACAAGCCTGAACGAACTGGGTTACTTTTTCACAGAGGATACTCGTAGTTCAGTTCAAAGTGACCAGAAAGAAAATCAGTAAAAAGCCGTAAATTATTCCTGTTGAGGTTCAGGATGCCATTATGTAAATGGCTGCTTCAATGCTTTGGCCAGCCTTATTCCTATAAACTTGCTTCAATATTAAATAATCACGCTAGAGAACTTTATTTACAACCTTACAAGCAATATATCTATATGTGACATGAGTCTGTTTATTATTCTGAGAGCAAATATCAAATTTGTACTCGTATTTCAAAATATTTATCACAACAAAAAATAAAAATATAAAATAAAAAAAATTGTTTACGTATAAAAACATATATTTCAACCCTTAAATACATGTTGTTGCCAATTGTCTGCATTCTTGTTTCACTTGATTTCGTTAATAAATTTTAAACTTTGTATTTTTAAAAGTTCCCCGCTGAAGATGCGCACTCATGATAATAAGGATAGCGTAAGGTAAGAATTTGTTTGGTTTTAAGATGGATTTTAAATGGAGTTGAAAGAAAGCTTTTTTATGAAATGTGGCACAGATTACACAGTGCAACACGAAAAAATATAAGCATATACGGACACCACTACGTGATAAAAGACCAAAAAAAGCCCTGTGTTCCCCAGTTTTTTGGGGCCTCGGTGTTATTTTTACATTTTCTAGGGCTCATATCTTGCAAAGCGTTCTAAATTTTTATTTATTCTCTATGGCAAAATTATACCTCTTGTCATAAAGAATAAAGATTGTGAACATATAAAATCAAAAAAGATCATATTCGAGATCAAAAACGCAAAAAATTTAAAAAATTTCGATTTTTTTTAATTTTTCCCCTGTTCAGGCACACAGGTAGCAAACCGTTCAAAATTCAAGATAACAATGAATTACAAAATTGTACCTTAGATCTTAGTAAACAACTTTTTAGAACATATGAACTTCCTAGGAATGATTCTAAGCACCGTGTAGGTAGCACTTAGGTAGCCTCAAGAGTGAAAAGTTTACCAAAAATTTTATAATTTCTTTTGTTTGGAAATAAAGGTCAAAAAGTTCATTTAATAAAAATAAAATAAGAAGGAACATTTTAAGCAATTTTGAATTTTAAAACATATTTATATATTTCTATACAAATATAAAAGAGTGTGTGTGTGTGTGTGTCTAAAAATGCCTAAAGAAAGCCAAAAAAGCAAAGAAATTGTTGTTTACAAAATGCACAATTGCACATCTTAAGATTACGAATCAAAATTTCTGGGCAAACTTGACAGCTTTGTGTTAATAAATTTCTATACAATTTTTGACATTTTATTTACGAGAGTGTAAAAATGCACAATTGTACAGTTTGCGAGACTTTTGAACATTTTCATGAAAACCTTTATTTGAGGATAGAGTTGAAATTGAAATTATATTAAATAAAAATAAATATATTTGAAAATCAACTTACTCGACATTAAAACCTTCTTAGGCGCAAACACATTTTTATATCCATATATTTCTATTAAAAACTTTCATGACAGAAAAAAAACTTATAGCATTTTTCTTTACAAGAAAATATATGTAAATATTCATGTTAATCAAAAAACGGCTTTCTAAATTTACATACACATAATAATTAAAATATCTTAGTGCTTCTCTAATAAATACTGTCAAGGCAGTAGAACGATTGCATGTTATAAACAAAAATTGTGTCACATATTAATGAAGCAAAAAGGAGAGAAAAAGAAAGCAAATGAACACTAACAGCATTGTTAGAAATATAAAAAAATCATACTCAAAACTAGAGATGTGCACGTGAGTGTTTTCAGATTCACGACACGCACGCTCACGCAGAAAAATATTTTACTCACGCACTTTCACGCACGAACGATTTTGAAAATTTTCACGATCACGAACGCTCACGAATAAAATATTTTTAATCACGCACGAGTGCTTTACAACTTATCAGGATAGCGCACGCTCACGAAAAAGTATATGTATAATATAATTTTCATGTTGAAAAATAGGTTCTTAGATATACATATATATATATACATATCTATGTTATGTATGCTCGTGTTTTTGTAAAATTTACAATGTAAATTAAAATAAAGCAAAGTTAATTTAATATAGTTTTAAAAATTCGTATTCGCGGATATCATTTTAAATATTCGAATTCGAATTCTCGTATATCAAAAATTGACATTCCGCACATGTATGTATGTATACATTCGTTATATAGATGTGAAGGTAAGACGGTATGATCAATTAAATAAATGATAATCAAATATATTATGAGAAAAGCATATTAAATGAGGAAACATACAAATTACTAAAATTTTTCTGTTACGTAACAAAGACTCCCCCCACCCCCCAAAAGCTAATCGCTTTGCGAATTGTGTTTGTGTTAAAAAAAAACTGACTCTTTAAAAAAAACAAGTCATAACAAAACTCGAACCCCATCCCTCCCCCCTACAGCGTTAAGTAATATATGGACGGCCCCCAAAGCAAAAAACATCCAAAACGCTATGGAAATAGTTTATAAGAGACTTACTACCATAAGCCTCAAGGTTAGAAAAGTGTTGTGCATACTCTTGTGAAAGGTTTATTAACAATTATTTTATAAAGAAAATTGAACCCTTGCGATAATATTGCTAGCCTATAGTATACAACAAGCTTATAATTCTAAATTATAGAATATGCTTCCAGGAAAATAGTTTTCTAAACATGCTTATAGTAGGCATATTTAAAATTCAAATTTATATTCCAATATAATAATTACTATTTTTTAAATGTAAATTTTTGTAGAAACTCCACTTAACTTTAGGACACTGACCTAATTAAACAAGACAAAACATTACGACTTTAACAAATAATATAAAATTCACGCGTTCAAAATAACTGGTCATCATAAACAACAAAAAAAATCTTGCAAACAGTGATACCACTTACAAAAAAGTGTTTAAGTGATAAGCTGGAGAATAAGCTTATATTTAGCTTATGGAGTGGTTTATTGGGAATGTTTAAAAAAAAATTGTTCAGAGAAACTACCGGTACGACAAGTCTGACTTCAGAAAAAGTCGAAACATACCATACATATGTATATGCATTTATTATTAATAAATAATTTATTTCAAATGATTGAATACAGTTACATATGTACCTATGCAGGAATGTTATCTCGTGAGAGTGTGATAATTCGTGCGTGATTAATAAAAAAAAGCTCACGCACCATCACGGACGAGTAAATTTTTTTCAGTCACGCTCACGCACTCACGCGTGATTAGTTATAATATTTGATAACGAATCACGTGAATCACGCGTGACACGATAAAATCACGACATTTGCACATCTCTACTCAAAACATGTTTTCTGGCTTAAAATAAATACAACTGCAAATCAGAAAAAGTTCTCAATCATTCGAAAGTCATAATATATACACAAATGTTATTACATATTTTTCGCAACATTAGTAGAAGAAGTTCTAAAAGAACTAAGAGCATAGAACATTTGGTTTAAGCTTCATTTATTTTTTTTTTTCATAATTTCCGCTAAATACAGTTAACATTTTTTTTTAATAATACTTGTAGTAGACTGTAAAAAATGAGATTTTAAGTAGAAAGCATATGCAAGAATTTTTACATTACATATAAACTGGTGTGTTAAAGAAACCAACAGTAATAACAACAAAGAAGAGCAGGAGAGGGAAAACAGCAAACATGAAACATGAAATGACTCTAAGGTGTACAACTAAACAAACGGTATTATATAAACTGGAATAAAATTCAAGCATGGTAAGCAAGTAACGAAAACATCTCAAGAATCATCAATAAATAAATCTAGGAAGTATAAGACATAAAACAAGTTAACAAACTTCTTATAGTAGTTGAATGATGAAAATGCAATAAAATATTAAAAAAAAAAATATACAAGAAAATCGATTTTTCTTTTAATTGAAATAAATATTTCCTTATGTGCATTTGAGCAGGAAAAATGAATAAATTTAAACAACTGAACTTGATCTTCCAAGTTTACAGCAATCGTTACATATTTGATTAGAAATGTCTTCGCGTTAAAAACGAAAGACTTAAGAAGCAAACCTGATCTACTATGATCACACAAAAATTATTATGTGACTCAGTGTGCACACTTAATTTTTTTTTAAATTCGGTAGAATCGATAAAAAAAAATCGGTAGATTTGAATGAAATTCGGTAGAAAATTTTTTTATTCAGAGAAACATAAAAAATAACAATTCAAAGAAACATTAAAAATAAAATATATGTACTTATAAATAAAGTGTAAGTGAAATGAGTATCAAACTAAAGGCTCAATCAGACGTGACATAACCATAGCCATAGAGAACCAAACTAATGAGCAACACTGTATTCGATTATACGTGACTCGCCATAACGCCATAACTCTCACCATAGAAACCAAATGAATTTTGGTTTGGTTATGGTTATGGCGTTATGGCTATGTCACGTCTAATTTAAGCTTAAACAGGTTCCAAAAGCGCATTTAAAACTTCACATGTGATTGGAAATTAAACTGCCATAAACAATGAAGCATTTCCAATAAAAAAAGTGTCATCCCCAGTTATTTGCCCTTACCCTTTATATAGATATGCTATGCATATATAAAATAATATGCATAAATAACAGGAATTCAGTTTTTGTACATAGGTTTTATAAAGGTACTAAAATAACTCTTATTTGACAAACATTTGTAACTACAAAGATTATATGTAAGATCTATTTATGAATTTAAAAACTTTTGTGCAAAAATTATTGAATAATTGGTAGGAATAAATATTTCATTCCCAAGGCACAATTCTTTGGCAAATACCTATTAGGTTACTTAAAGTTTCAGTTTTTAACAGATTTCTTTGTTCTGTTTTAATGATTTTCATGACAGAAAATGACCGCTCTTTGGCCGCACTGCTATGCGGCAAAATAGGCAATTTACACATATATCGACTTAAATTACTAAATAACAATATTCGGTAGATTTCAGGCCTTGTTCGGTAGAATTGATAGATTGTTAAATTCACAAACATATTCGGTAGAATCTACCGAATATCGGTAGAAGTGTGCACACTGATGTGACTACGGAAAAGATTTATAATCACATACTAATGCAATTTATAAATGTATTTCTGTGAATAAACTATTGATAATTAATAAAGAAAATGGTTTGCAAAATGAAAACAAGCGATGAAATAGCAGTTTAGGCTTTCAATAGATCGTTTTAAATAAATACTGAAGCAAATGACTGTCATTTTGCATAATTAGAAAATTCAGTATTTAGATTAATTCTGCAAGTAACTGAAAATAAAAAAGATTTAGTGTCAGTTTTGCACAAAAAATACAATGAAATACAAGGGCGGATCAATAAATCCGTGACTTTTTGAATGTAACACAGTTTTTTTTTTGCAAACAAAAATCGATTTTTCAACATAATCTCCTTTTAACTCAATTCACTTAGTCCAACGTTTCTCCAGTTTTTGAATCCTTTACAAAAAATAGAATTCTTCGAGGCCCTTAAAAAAGGTAATCATTTCATCGTTGCAGCTAAATCTCTTTCCATCGAGCAATTTCTTTAGGTTTAGAAGTAGGAAGGGGCTAAATCCGCAGAATATCCCAATTTATAGAATTTTGCCAGTGGGACTGCACACGTGTGCACTCGTGCATTATCTTGATGTCAAAGAACTTTTTTCTTGGCCATATGGAGTCCTTTTTTTTTTAAAATCCTCATTAAATCCCTCTAATAAGTTGGCATTCTATTCGCCGTTTATTGTTTTTCCCTTTTGAAGGTAATCAATGTGGATTAGTCCACGTTATCAAAAAACTGTTGGCATCACCGTGTTGGCCGACAAATTCACCTTGGCCTTCTTCGGAGCAGGTTTAGACTCCTGCTTGTTCTCCGGTGTGCAGTAATGGATCCATGTTTCATTCACAGTTACAAAACGCCGCAAAAACTCATTCGGATTGCGGTTAAACAACTCAAAAAAAAAAAAATTATCTAATTTTTCGACCTTTTTTATATGTTAAATTAAACTATTTGCTTGAGCTTTTGCTCAGTTTATATTTAAAAGAAAAAAAGGAAAAAGAAAAAAATTAGATATCATATGAAGAAGTAAACCAAAGGTTAAAGAAATATTGAAATAATAAACTGAAAATATAAACTCACCAAAAGCTCAAGAAAATAGTTTAATTTAACTCTAAACAATCCTTTGAAGTTGTCACACGTTTACGTTTATGGCCAATTGAGAGCAAACGCGGCACTCATCTTGCAGACAACTTTCTTAAACTCAGCTGATCATTTAAAATCGAAACAATTCTGGCGTATGAAATGCCTATGGCATCAACAATCTCACACACTTTTGCTCTTCGATCGGAGAATACCATATCAGCGTCATTTTTACTTGTGCGATCACAACGAAAGTCAGTAAACCACTTTTTTACCACTGAAATCAATGGTGCAGAGTACCCATAGTATTCATCGAGCTTTTTCTTGGTTTGATTTCCGGTTTTTTCCCAATAAATAATGTTTAATGGGCACAAGAAATTCACTTTTTTCCATTTTCTTCTCAAAAGGTGCCAAACACAAACTAAATGACGCAGCTTCTTCAAGTTTAGACAGAAGTCAACTGACAGTTGCCTCTTGACAGGAGCAGTGTTGCCATTTCAATAAAGAGGCAGGAAATTCAAAAAGACACTATGTATATAACCATGTAATGTGATGGCTTGTGTATGCTATTTTTAAACCCACTAGAGTTTTAAATTTTAAGATGTATCAAAAAAATTAAATCCTGATCCAAAAAAAAATTTTGTTTTTCAAAAGATTAACTGCCACTTCCACTATGTCGAAAGAAAAACTCTGCGAAAGAAACATAGTCGCTCGAATTCTAATACATTTTCGTTCCACTATGTCGTCAGCTTTCTTTCGCTTGTGATAACGTATGTCATTTTTTTTTTGTCTCACGTGTTTATAAATTAAAGTAGTGCCAATTTGTATATTTCAAGTATTTCTAGCGATTTTTTTAAATTTATTAACATTTGCATGAAAATAAATACAACCATATTGAACAACGAAAAAGAATTCAACAAAATAGTCGCACAGCAACAGCAAGTTATTTCTGTTTTGCTTTACAACTACATTCGTTTTGTTTAAAATGTGCGAGTACTTTTTATAATGAACATAAAACAATAATCAAAACAAAAGTGTTCAATAATATTTTTATGAATTATTTATGACTTTTTTCCTATAAATAAAAAAACAAATTAAGAAATGTGAATTAAAAAAATAATAATATGATAAAATAATAATTTTACAAATTTATTGAATTCTTTGCAAAAAATTTTAGTACACGAAAGCAAAATAGCATGTGAGTGATTTTGACATGGTATTCGCTTTATTGGCAACTCATTCGAATTAGTGGTATGAAAATCTGTATGAAAACACTTACGTTTTCTTGCAACTTGTCGTTCGAGACAATGTTCGTACAAAAGTAAGATGGAGGAATGGAAACCAGTTTTCTTTCGCTTAGAAAGCGAATGAAGACCTTCTTTCGAAATAGTGAAAGAGGCAGTAATACTTACATTTCAAAATTATTTGGGGCATAACAAGCCTTCTTTTCGATTTAATTCAATTCAAAAGAATTCAAATTTTTAAAAGAAAGTTTTTTATAATACTCAAATATGTTTTACATACATAGGAAGCCAATGACAATAAAATTATTTAGCTTATGGGCCTTATCACGAGTGTCGTATCACGACTTCGACTACGATAATTAGTAATTAGACTAAAGAACATTCCAACATTTTTTTCTGTAATCTAGTACCAAATCATCGTAGTCGTAGTCGATATAAGACACTCGTGATATGGCCCTGTATCTTAAAAATTTATCAACAATTTTGACATTTTGATAATTCAATAAAAAAAATTATATTTTACTATAAAATAAAATCGAAAATAGGGCTCGATATGACCACAACAATCGTAATATTCGAAGCGCATTCTAGATCTACCATTTGGAAGAAATAAGGTCAAATTATACCACGAGCACACAGTGGTGTTACCTTCTCAATGGGCTGTCCGATTGTTATTAAATTTCTTACAGCATTTAAAGATCTGGTAGAGCGCATGAATTTAGAAATTTCATTTTTTCATTAGCCACCTCAGGTTAATGAAAAGTGCAAACGTATGTCAAGTTGCCGTTTTTTATCTGATAAAAATTATTTTTACAAGTAGGTTTTTATATCTAAAGGCAAGATCACACGATTGCCGTAATGCACCAATTTTTGGTCCATTTTATATGCCAATAGTGTGATCCAAAAATTTATCATTTTATACGGCAATCGAGAACGATATTGTACTGATTTTTCGCAATCCAGTGCAAATATAAATAATTTCTTTTACAACCAACAAAATGTTATTTTTAATATTTTTGAATTAAATTTCAAAAGCAATGTACCACGTCTTTCTTAACCTCTCCCAGTCGCGAAAGTTTTTTATAAACCTTATTTCTATATTATAAAGAAAATTTACAAATTTAGTTATGGCCAAAGCAGCAACTTTTAAAAATAAGAACCACCCTAATACTCCATAGATCAGCCCTAGCACTCCTAATTTTTGATAATTTATTATTATTATTATTTAAATTATTATTCCATTCTTGCATTATTGGGTCCACAAAGAAAACCAGCTCTGTATATCGTCACCTAAAATCCAAAAGGCCGTAAGTATACTTTTTACTATTTTACAGGAGAAGCAAAAAACTTCATAAATTTAATACTATTTAATAATGAATAAAATCGGTATTTTTGAACATATGTGAGTAAAATTTTAGGAAAATATGTATTTTGGTTAATCACATCATAATCAATCAAAAAGTCTATTTTGAATTTTTTGGTTGTTACGGCCTTTTGGATTTTAGGAGACGATATGCAAAAACTTTTGAATTTATTTTAAAAAAAATTTACTTAATTTTTCTTATTATAAAAAATGTTTAAAAAAATTGAATTAGAAAGACAATTAATTAGGCCTCAAACGCATGAAAATAAAAATTAACTAGAAGTAAATTTAAAATTTTTTTTCCAATATAGAATATTTTAATGAGCTTCGTTAATTTAAATCACTGAACAATAGATTTGTCTTTTTCTTTTATTATTTTTATATTTTCTTTCCAGCATGTTTAATCAACGGAAAATAAACTCTTATATTTTATTGGCTATAGTGGCTACAAATTGTATTCTACTCACATTTGCTTATCCACAAAATGAAGCTTATCAGAGACGCTTACAACAGAGGCAAACGCAGCAACAACAAATTTCACCTGTTTATGCTGGTGAGCAAGAAAGTGTAGCGCGCAAATATGCCGTCAAGCCAAATGCTTCTAAGAAGGTGGCACTCGACGATATCGAAGATGATGTGGAAAGCAATCAAATTCAAGAAGCACCAAATGGTTTCTCCTGGTCCAATATGCTGGGAACTGTACTAACCATGTTCTTCAATGGCGCCGGCAATTCACCCACGAAATCCGATGACGTTGATAATTCTGTAGGCTTTGGCAGTTCGCCTTGGGCCAATGTTATATCAATGGGTATTTATTTATATTTTAAATAGTCCGTACAATTAAAGTGTATTTTAATGAGTTTCTTTTTAAAGGTTTGAAAATCATCAACACTTTGTTAGGCGGTGGTGCTCCCAGCGATGGCATTGACAAAGTGGACAATGGAGGTTCTCCAATGCAGGTAATGTATTGAAATTTTATTTGCAATAATTTTTCTTTTGTTTTTTGCTAATTTTAAGTAGCCTGCACATGTTTTTTATTATTTGTATATAAAATGTAGTTGTTTTGATTTTGGTTAAACTAACGTTTTTTGTTTTATTTTTTATTTTTTGCTCATAAATGCTTTTATAGTCTGCAGTGCTTTCAAATTTTAGAAAAAATTATCACCTAAAATTATAATAAAGAAATTTTTAAAAAGTTTTTCATTATGAAATTATTTCTCGATATATGTATATAGAATTTTTTATTTACGAGAAAATGTTTAGAATATTTTTTTTCGATTTTTTTCTACTACAAGGTCAATTTTGCTACTGCAAATAAACATGTCATGTTAAGTGGCCCATCCACTTGCACTATAATTGTGCAATTTTTCATATTGTACAATAACATCACCGATGTGTATATCATATTCTAAAGATGACACACTATTTTGGCAAATATCAAAAGGCTAATGACTTTTATTGTACAATCAAAATTGTAATGTAATGTGGTGGCAACACTGTTCAATGTTATAAACTTTTTCACTGTCATTAAAATTTATCAAAACTTGCTCTTAAAAATTAATAAATAAACACTTTAACCCCCGTATTCTAAGCTCTGTGACAAAATAAAAATTATAAAAAATGATAGGTATTACATTGCTTGAATATAAAAATTGTCGAGACATTTTTTTTAGATTTTAATTGAACTATCGTGAATTTTTAATCAGAAATAATTTTTAGTCAGGCTTAAGTTCAGTAATTTCAATTATTTTATTGAATGAACCATTTTTATTAATTAATGTGAGTTTCTAAAGAAGAGAAGAAAAATTAAATTAGACTTTTAAGCTGGGGGAAATACCGATATTTTTCTGTGCAGCAACGCACTTCATCAGCACCCTAGTCTATCTACTTGGGTAGAGATTGTCATTAACATCAGCTATTTAACTTAAATTGTAATGAAACGGAATATGAGAAATGATTGTTGTGTACAATTATTGATTTATCTTTGGTAAATACATATGTTAGTATTTATTTATTCCCCCTGTTTTTCCATATTTTCATTTCTCTATTTAGTTTAGCATGAAGTTATATTACTCTACCCACGTATGTTTAACTATTCTTGCTTATCTTTTACAATCATCACATTAATTATTTTTTACTTACCTACCATTTACACATGAAACTAATTGCAAAAAAGTAGCAATGAAATAAATTTTTTTTACTACCACACTCATATTGTTTTTAATTTCCAGTCAGCTTTCAACGATTTTTTCAAGAAATTAAATTTTTTATGCTTCCAGAAAGTAAAATGAAAAAACGTTAACAGTATTAGCCCCTTTAAATATTTGTACAAATATACAGGATTGTGGTAAAAAGTAATTATATAAAGGGTGTTTTTTATTGAGGTATAGAACTTTAAGTTGGCATCACTTTTTTAACTGGCGGCCATTTTGTCAGCTGTCAAGTGATTAATATTTAGTTTGGTTTGCCATTTCATCATGAACAGGTTGACAAAAGAACAACGCTTGCAAATCGTGCAAATTTATTTCGAAAATAATGGTTCAGTTCGCGAAGTTTACCGCAAGCTCCGTCCATTTTATGGTCGACATAATCGTCCATCAGAGCAATTAATTCGGTTAACCATGGATCGTTTTCGCACTACGTTTACTCTATGTGATAATACGCATCCGCAGAGACGTCGAACAGTGCGCACCGAAGAAACAATTACCGCTGTAGACCAAACTGTTGAAGAGGACCGGAATGAATCGATTCGCCACCGTGCACAGCAATTGGAGCCGACTAACCGACTATTTTGTTCCCGAATTGGATGGCATGAATGTGGATGAGTTGTGGTTCCAACAAGACGGCGCTACATGCCACACAGCGCACGTCACAATCGATTTATTGAAGGAAACATTCGATGAGCGCATAATTTCGCGGAATGGACCTGTCAATTGGCCACCAAGATCGTGTGATTTGACACCATTGGATTATTTTCTTTGGGGATATGTGAAGTCGCTCGTCTACGCCAACAAACCAGAAACGTTAGGGGACTTGGAAGCCAACATTCGTGGCGTTATTGCCAACATACGGCCCCATATGCTCGAAAAAGTGGTTGAAAATTGGACCTGTAGAATTGGCTTTATTCGAGCCAGCCGCGGCGGCCACATGCCCGAAGTCATATTTAAACATTAATGGCATAAGATTATCCTTCCAATAAAGCCAAATTGATGGACATTAAAACGATTTTCTTGTATTTTATTTCAATTCGAAGTTCTATACCCCTGAAAAAAACACCCTATATATATTATATATATATTATTGTATAAATATTTTTTTTTTTTTTTTTTTTTTTTTTTTTGTAAGGCATGTATTTATTTATTGTATCTTCATATGTGAACTAACAATAAGTATTCAAATCTTAAATCTATAAAAAAAATTATTAGACCCGACCAGCGTCGGACATAAACTTAGTGGTAGTTATAAATAATACATTAGTAGTGATAATAAAAAAAAAGGGGGGGGGGAAGTATTTTCAAGTAGTCCCATCTGGAGTGTTAGGTATAAGAGCCCGTGTGTCCCTCTTTTTTAAGCAGATGTGTCCAGTAAAATTCAAAATATTACGAGCAAGCGGATTAGGACGTGATTCGAGTTTTGTTAAATATTTGCCTGCGTATTTTGCAATTTCTTCAGTCACTAGTGGCATATTTAAATCACGATGTATAATAGAATTTTGGATATACCATGGAGCCGATGTTATTAACCGTAAAATTTTGTTTTGCCTTCGTTGGATTCTCTGGACATTGGAAGCTGAAGCAGTGCTCCATAACTGAATTCCGTAGCGCCATATTGGCTTCAAAAGCGACTTGTATAATAAAAGTTTGCAGTCTAGGCTGAGTGTTGAGTTTCTGCCAATCAACCAATATATTTGAGTTAACTTAAGTTTCATCTGAGTTAACTTAGAGTCAATATGATGTTTCCATGTAAGTCTTCGATCAAGGTGTATACCAAGGTATTTCACTTGGGAATGTTGAGGAATATTTTGATTGTTGATTCGAATGGGGGAGCAAGTATCTCTTCTTAGGGTGAACGTTATATGGACACAATTTTGTTCATTGACTTTAATTCTCCATAAGTTCAACCATATTTCCAGCTGAGTGATATGTTCCTGGAGATTGCGGGATGCCTCATAAGGGTTTTCGTGCACACTCATACAGGCTGTATCATCGGCAAAAGTAGAAATATGGATATTATTGCTCACAGGCATATCACAAGTATATATTAAATACAAGACAGGACCCAGAATACTACCCTGGGGCACACCAGAAGATATAGATTCGGGCACACTCGTGAACTCTCCTTCCACAACAGTGAACTTCCTATCAATAATATAACTTTCCAAAAGCTTTTGAATGTTTATTGGCAGATATGTCTTCAATTTTAAAACTAGGCCTTCGTGCCATACTTTATCAAACGCCTGAGAAACATCAATAAAGAGAGCAGAACAATACTTCTTTCCTTCAAATGTTCTTCTTACAACTTGGACCAGTCTATGCGTTTGTTCAATCGTGCTGTGCTGACTTCTAAAGCCAAATTGATGGTCCGGGATGCACCCATTATCAGTTAAAATTTTGGACAATTTAGTCATGAGCAGCTTTTCGAAAAGCTTTGAGATTGTAGATAGTAAGCTTATGGGCCTATATGACTCAGTCTTGGTAAGATCTTTGCCCACCTTTGGAATCATTTTGATCTTGGCCAGTTTCCAGTTATGTGAAAAATACTGCATTCTTAAAATAGCATTAAAAGTAAATAGCAGGATTCTTATTGCAATATGAGGCAAGTTCATGAGCATTTTGTTAATAATGCCATCAATACCTGGAGCTGTCTTCGGGTTGAGTTCAGCAATTACTTTTTGTACTTCACGCATCTTAAACCTTAAGGGACGAGGGGGTAGAGAAACTACACTCGGTAAGTCAGCAGCACCCGTACATGAATTGGGAGTGAATACAGATTTTAAATGCTTAGAAAATAAGTTACCTTTCTCACTATCACTTCTTGCCCAGCCTCCGGTCGCAGTACGCAATGGTGATTTAAGATCAACGGGTCGTTTAAGATTTCTAGTAGCGCGCCATAAAGAGTAATTAGATGCGGACGTTACATCAAGACCTTCTAAATACTTTTCCAGTAGTGCAGTTTTTTCCGACGATAGCAGCTCTTTGAGTCGTTTAGTACATTCTGTAAGTCTGGTTTTATTTAGGGGTGATCTGTGTTGTTGCCATTCTCTTCTAGCTCTCCTTTTTTCACATACAAGACGTTCAATTTCCGTAGAATAAATTCTGTTAAAGCCGGTCTGCGGATAGGAGGTAGTGGCGTGTTCAGTTAAATTCAATATCATCGCATGATCTAAGCTGAATGTTTTCTACGCAGTGACTACTAAGATATTTTTTGAATACCAGCCAGTTGATTCCATTAATCATCTTCACATATGAGTTAGTTAAATCACTCCTTAGTGGGTTGCAAATTGTAACTATTGTTGGAGAGTGATCGGAGGACAGATCTAGAGAGGCCTCTACATGAATTAAGTCCCTATGAATATTTTTCGTGACGGCAAAATCTATAACATCTGGAATTTTTCTCACGTCAGTAGGCCAATAAGTAGGCTCCCCACTCGAAATGACATCTAAGCCCATTTTTGAAATTGTATTGAACAAGGTTCGACCTCTAGGTGTAACAAGACGCGATCCCCAGTACGTATGTTTTGCATTGTAGTAACTAATTAGAATATCTTGCGTTCAAATGTACATAAAGAAAACAATTTATGCCCTTTCAAAACAACGATATTATTACAATATTAACAATAATACTTATTCCCAATTTAATACCTTGTAAATTTGTGTATGTGATATTCTGGGTAAGAAGTAAACAATAATTTTTTTTTTCAATTTTACTTTTCGACATTTTTAAAATGAACTTTCACTTTCCTATGAAAATTAACAAGAAATTTTCATGAAAGTCATTTAATTTATTTAATATAATTTAATTTAATTTACTCATTCATAACACGAAAACCTAGCCTCATGGCCATAATCAGTTTTCACTAATACTACTACAAAAGGTACTACTACAATTCATTTATTTTATAAACAAATTTCATTCATAGTACACAGAAATTTCAAGACGGTACTTTCATGTGTAAATGTAGCGTTATTCGATGTACCGTCGGTACATACATGTAAGTATTATCTAATAAAGGAGAGAATACTGTATATTTATATAGGTAAAAATATTGCCAAGTTATCAGATTATCTAGAAATTATATGACAACCTTACGATTACAAATTTATATAATGCATACCATACTTCAGTGATAGGTATTGTACCACACAAGAACTTGGTCAAAATTTATATCTCACTACTTTTAATGGCCGAACTTTTTTATAGGAACTTGGCCTTTTTTCACATTTATGTTTTTGTGAGGATCTGACTACTTTTTGAAAAATTTTCTATGATAACATTTTTTAAACTTAAAATTTCTAGGGAGTTTTATTTCTATTTATGATCACTGTGCCAGTTAAAAATTTCATAGTTGCATAATAAAATGGGTTTGAGCGTGATGAGTTTTGGATTGTACACATAAAAAATGAATTATTGTGTTATTACAACGGGTCGCCAGTGTGTACGTAATTTGTTAAGAGTCGTCTGGAAAGAAACATGTAAAATACAGCGTCAATTTTAGTGGGAGTGATCCCGCCTATTTTCTCAATATATTTACATATTAAAGTCTGATTAGCCGAAATACATAAATCAAAAGGATATTCCCAATTTGCATGCAAAGTTTCAATAGAGTAGGTGGTGCTTTAGTTTTTTGATTTTCCGATTGAGTAAATCAATTAGGACTATTTGTTTACAAAATCTCAGCTTTCTACAGTATAACATTACGTAAAATTATTATGGGCCTGGCCCCACCGACTTTTATATCTGTTAGTGCTTATGATTCATGTAAAGTTCTATAGGAAAAATCTATTGAGAAATACATGAGTAATAGACTAAAAACTGCTAACCCGAAGTACATGAAAGAAAAAGCTAAGATTTATGGAAGTAGTCAAGGCCAATTTCAAAACGAAATTTTTACTTTGGACAAGTCTAATGTGTATGAAAAGTTTGAATAAAATTTAATTGAATTGAAGCTTTTGGTTTCTTAAATTTTTTTTAGTGATCTCTGATCTAGATTAATTTTTGTACCAAATTTCAGCTCTCTACCGCAAATTAGAGTTTAAGCGGATAAAACTTCTTGGTTTTAAGATTTTCCCACTGGCTTACTCATCTACACATGCTTGTATATACAATTTCAGCTCTTTAGCGTGAACTATACCTTATAATTTTATGAGCATTATCCCTCCTACTATTTTAAACTCACAATATTGTTGTGAGCAGCGCTTATAATTCATGATAATTTTCTTCTAAAATATGCTAGACCGAAGTGAATTAAACACAAGGCTAAAATTTTATGGGAGTGATCACGCCCACTTTTTTAGGTGATAGTTTAAAGTATTGTATACGTTCAACGTATATGGAAAGTTTCACTGAAATTGCTTATGTCAAAAGCTGTATATTTACAGCCTTATTAATATAAATTTTTAAGGCTTTATAAAGGGGTTTTAAGACAAATTTTCATAAGAAATTTTTCTTAGAAAGCATTAATAAGTTTTATTAATATGGCTGTAAGTTTTCAGGTTCAAACAATAGTAGCGTCGCCCCGCCCATTCCGGGATTTTTTTTTGGTTTTTCAGATTTTTCTAGTTGTTTTCTCATCTAGACCTACTTGTGTATCAAATTTCAGCTCATAAGCGCAACTTTTAATTTTTTATTTTTATGGGCGCAGCCCCGCCCCTCTGACTAAAATTTTTGGGTTTTCAGGTTTTTCTGGTTTTATCACCTATACCTGATCGTTTATCGAATTTCAACTTTTAATTTTTAATATTTACGGGCGTAACCATGCCCATTTTTCCAAACTTAGGATTTTTTTCGGCCAGTGTTTATTATTTGTGTCAAGTTTCGTTGCAAACGAATAATAATACATACAGAAATAGCATATCTAAATATGCTGAGCCGTAGTACACGCAAATGAGGTTGAAATTGTATGGACGTGTAAACGCCCACTTTTTTAATGGAAAATTTTTAGGCTTGCCCTATCGCAGTATGTATGGCGAATTTCAATAAAATAGCTTCCATTAAGCGCCATAGATTTGATTTTTTAATTCTAGCCTTTATGGGCGTATCCCCGCCCTCCTGGCCAAAATTTTTGAATTTTAAATTTTTTTTTGTTTATTGTCCACCTATACTTACCTCTGTACCAAATTTTAGCTCACTAGCACAAATTTTAGTTTTTATGGGCGTAGCCCCGCCCCCTTGGTTAAAATTTTCGGGTTTTCAGATTTTTCTAGTTCATTTCTCACCTAGATCTAGACGTATACTAAATCTTAGCTCTCTAGCGATGCGGAAGTGCTTCATCAATTTGATGAGTGATTAGGGAGTCAGTGAGTCAGTTAGTATGTATTAAAATATGCACTTTTTGCACCTTCATATCTCCGGAACCTTTTATTTTAAAACTTTCAAACTTTGTATGTGAGGTTACATAAATTTATTCTAATTATGGTTTAAATTTCATAATTTTACGATTGCGGGGAACAAAGTTATGAGGGGGCTAAAAACAGCTCGAATGGCTTCCTATAAATATACACACTGCGTGCATTGGCCGGAACTTGGCCTGGCGCACTGCCGTGCGCCTAGATAGTGGTGGATATTATGTTACTTTGTTTTTGCTTTTCACAGTTGATTTGACTTTCCAACATTTGTGATTGCCAAGTGAACAGTGATTGCCAAGTGAACATATTTTTGTCACGTGCCCATGATGAATTAAGTGAGACATTTTTTTTAGATTTTAATTGAACTATAGTGAATTTTAAATCAGATTGTCATTTGTTATAGTTTTGTCATTTGTCACAAAGTTCAGAATAAGGGGGTTAATAATATTTTTCCATATTGAAATACAAAACTTTATTACTACTAGACTTTAGTTCATGTTATTATTATTATTAATTCGATATGGTCTTTATTGATTTTAAGCTGTTTATTCTCTAATATATGCAATAATATTGTATGATGTATGGACCGCTTTAGATTTATTTTTATGAGAATTAAGATTTTGTATTTGTGATTCGGTTAAGCTAGAGTTTGTATCGTTCTGTTAGCCAAATTATATGTGATATTTTTTAGGAAACAAGCAAACTCAAACTTTATTGTAATATATATTCTGACAAACACCGGCAGAATGGAACAAGTTTCAATTTTGGAATATCTAAGTTGTTTTGACTTTGATACTAAAAAGCAATAAACCAAAAACATTTGTTTTAAGTATAACCAAAATAAGCAAATAAACGGATATGCGCAAAAATATTAATGAACAAGCCACAATGAAAAGACTTTTGTAAAGTAGAGAATGCAAGTTTAAGCTTTCATTATAAGAGAGCTTTCAGCAAATTGTTATACGACGAATCCATACAATTCACATATTTCATTTGCACTGCAAAATATAGATATAATGCTAGTGTTTGTCAGTATAATTACAAATAACTTTCTTGTTGCTAGTTACTTAATAATTATCTCAAACATAACAATATTATTTTTAGCCTAACATATATGCATATATATGTTCCTTTATTTCCCATTAGAGCATAGCGCGCCTAATATAATCACAAAAATATAAACAAATAAAGTTTGAAAAATAATAATTAAAAGGAATAAAAATTTTAATTTATATTTGAGGTTATCAGTGCAGAAGTGGTGTAAGTCACATTTAGTTTTTTAAACAATTGCTCCTTTTAGATTATTGATTGTTTTATTAAATTGCAATATTATGGTCTCTGCAAAAACGATTTTCAGCTCCATTTTCTTTAGAATAGCAAAAAGTGGCAACCAAAAAACCAATGTGGGTTACACCACTTCTGCGCTGATGGGCTCAATCATCTGTATGTTCATTAACAGAATTTTCTCCAAATTTTGAGTATAAGAAATATTATGTACTCATATATTAATAAAGGTTACTTTAAACTTAGTAGGGTCTTAACTCAATATCTAAGGTCAGTAATAATATACTTTGTTTTAAATTTTTAAACTTTTTTAAATGTTTCATTTTCAAAAAAAAAAAAAAAATTTCAAAATGTTTCAATCATCAAATTTAAGAAAAAATAATTATTTTTATAACAAAAATATTAAAAAATGGCCCTCAGCCCGCAACTATAACTAATTAAGGTCTGACTTAAGTGACCAAATATTTAAAAAAATTTAAAAAAAAGAATTTTATCGACCTTCTGCAAACCAATTATCAAACCCATATAAATGACATGGACTTGATAATTGGTTTCAGTCCAAAGCGACCTATTGAAAGAGTTTGTACAAGCCAATTTGACAATATTACTTGCAGGGCTGATTGAATTTTGCAGTTACTCGGCTTAATATTTTTAAATTTATTTAAAATAAATACTATATTCGAAAATTTTGTTTTGATTGTAATTAAGTAATTTTGTGTTTGTTTTTGCTCTCTATTACTACGTAAATTGTAAATTGTTTCCACATAATTGTTTTATTGCGACTTACTAACTGAGAAAACTATTCATATTTAACGCACTATTTGCAAATAAAATGCTTGAGATTGCCACACTTAGAAATGGCTGCTAATAAAAAAAAATAAATTGATAAATATTGCACAAAAAACATTGATAGAAGAAAATAATTAAAATAAAAAAAAATATTATTTGTTACTTTATACATTCACTCAATTTTTTTTTAAACATAAGTAACTTTTCTATAGAAGTGTTATCAAGTTTTTTATAGATTTTCTATGCCGCACAAAGGCCGTGATACACTATCATACAAAGTCGTGCGATCTACGAAAATATGCAACCCTGGTGTGATGAATTGTTATTGTCTTTTAAAAATTTTCATAAACTGCATCATATCAGCGTTGTACTTTTTCGTAGATCGCATGACTTTGTATGACAGTTAATTTATTTGTAAATAGTGCCCGTATAAACGTAGTATATGTTAAATATTGATATTCTTCTTGCGGATATATGCAGCGAAATTTTATGAAACATTTTATCTCCGACCTCGCATTACTAAGTTACAATTTTTATGATTTGTTAGAATCAAGTTAAATATTACGGCAATGAGGGAGAGTTAGAGTTTTAATATGCTCCACAAAATGTTTGTCTTTAGTTGCTGAATATACCCAACAACTCAGATGTAAAGAACACATAATTTGTATGCCGACATGCTGCACGAATAAGCAAGAGGAGGCAAACTTGAACAACTCCCGCCCCTTAATAAAATAAATTAGTTAGCGATTTTTCTGGCGATAAATTAATTTGTTGGCGATTATTATGGCTATTTTTAAACAAAATTTAACTTCAAAATGTTTCTAATTCAGGACAATTAGGTTTTTGAAGTAGCAGTTTCAGAAATCAATCCTACCAAAACTCGTCTGCAAGAAATTAAAACATTTTAATTTTGATGATTTTTCTTATATAAATTATAGTCATTAATGAGTTTTGAATTTAGATGTGGAAAATTTACAAGAGATTATTTTTGGCGATTTTATTTCTAATTTTGGCGATTTTCTGATAAATTTTGATACGATTTCATTTTATAAAAATTTATATTCAAAAAAGTGTTATATCTATCTATATAATTAATAATCGAACATGTTTTTTGTAATCCCTTTTACGCTGGTACCACTGCACCCATTTTAAAAAGATTTATATGGTTTTAAAGAATTTGTACAGATGTGCAGAATCTATATTTTATTGAAATCGGTTTAGTATTTTGGGAGCTATAAGCGTTTCAAGTTGCTACTACTACATGCACACCAGTGAACAGAGTGAGACCATTCACATTTGCTAACTATTTATAAATTCGTTGCTTTTGCCATGCATTTATTCGACAACAGTAACAAATGTAGTTGCCTTGCTATAATTCGTTGTTTTTGTTGATTGCTCTGACACACTCTATTATTGCAATGCCGTTATAATACAAGCAGCGAAATGAAATGATGCAGCATGAAAGAATGTATTTCTTTCATACCATTGCGCTGATTTACACGGGCATAATTGTGCTGGCATAACATGCCAGTTTGTAGGTGAGAGAGGCAAAGAGAGTGGTTTTGGGGTTGGCATAACTTTTCAACCAGCTTCAACCCCACATTAGCAGCATAAAACCAATACACACACAACTAAAAAAACAGTAAATGTTAAATGAATACTAAAAACACTAACACACACACATCTGTGTATACGAATACATTTTGTGCCAGATGAATTAGTCTCGTGTAATTTGGAAAAGAACAATAATTGTGCGGATTAAAAATTGTTCTCGTCTAAACTACCTCATTCACTGGAGTATTCGTTGATCTTTTGCATAATACATACATACACACATATAAATACATACATTGAATACCAATGTAAGAGCATACATATGTACATACATATGTACGTTTTATACAAGATTACGTTGTGTTCAATCACAATAAAAAGTATTCGCACCATTCACTGAGTATTCGCTGCTTTTGAAAAGACCAGTGAACATTTATATAAAACAAGCAATGCAGGCAATAAAATTCGCCACATTCATCTCTTTGGATTGTGCCATGCGTTGTTTTTTTTAAATGTTGTGGATTGACAACAATATGCAGGTTTTTTGTGATTGCATTCAAAACAGCAAAATTAGGCATTCAATCTGATCTCTGATGCACACATATTACACACGCATTTATTAGCTTACAACCCTGAAGGAAATGTCGATGGTGAAAATGTACTGAGTCGCTTTTGACTATGTCACCAGTAATACTCTACAATTATTCCCCATATAATAATTTGTGCTATAGACATTTAGCATGTGCTTATCATTGAAATTGTACTAGTAATACTTTTTTTCTCTTTTTCTCACTAATATTACATTTTGACCAATTGGGATGGTCCTATTGTTCTTACATATTTTCCTAATTGTTAAACTTTGTTTTTATTGCATATATTTTATTGTTTTTATATTGTTATATTTTTACATACTAATTTAAAATAATATTATTATAGTAGAAATTTGTAACCGTTTATGGCCTGCATTGGCTAGGTTATTGGTAATAAATAAATAAATAAATAAATAAATAAATAATACTAAATAATAAATAAATAATACTATTGACTAGATAGTGAATTCATACTTCTTATGGGAACATGGCGACATACCAACCAGAAATTTACTGGTACATTTCTATACCTTAATTTATGTATATTGACAAGTTGTTGCAAAATCCACCAGAAATACACCACATCTGTTTTCTCTCTTTATTTCATACTGGCGAATAAAAGAGAAATTGTAGACAATGTAACTACTACTAGAGTTTTAGTGTTGACATAGAGACACTTGGCCCCAGTCTGACTGCAGGGAAGTAAAAAAAGAAACAAAACATGAGTGTGTGTGTGTGTGTGTTTGTAGTATTTCTCTTGATCTAACAATTGTTTTTCTCTTATTTGTTGTTGTATGAAAGCCATAATACTTGAAGGAAGAGAGTTGAATAAATTGAATAAGCTTGGTTGAAGGGATTTTGTTTATCAGCCAAACCCACGATATCGAACGTTGTCGTTCGCAATCATTTTTAAGGACAAACAGCTGATTTTGACCCACTAAACTTGTTCAGCACGACAAGTCGATCGACAATGCATGCGAACGATGACGTAACCATTTCCATACAAATTTGGTACCCACTATGAAAATTCAAACGACAACAAATGTCAAAATCAGTCACTTGGTTTGTGCTTGTCGACAAAACAAAAAAGTACACATAAATACCAAATTTTAAAAAAAAATTACATTTATGAAAATCAAAAATAAAAATGTTAATTTCTTTTTGCTTTTATTTTATTTATTTAACTCACTAACATGCATTTTTGTCACATAATTCTTTTTGAATTACATACATACATACATACATACATATATATGTATGTGTGTATGAATGTGTATACGTGCAATTTATCTAACCAATTCTAAACACTCAATTAGGCACATTACTCTTTCCACTTCAATAGATTGCTTGTCCCATTGGTGCTACTCCCGTCCATTCCTCATTACAATCCGCTTGCATTATTTTAGGAGTATCTACACATTTCAACTGATATATTTATTTATAATTCACACAAAAAATTTTGAAAATAACTTTTTAATTTTTTTTTTGTATTGTCTTATGTTTATTATTGTTGTTATTTTTATTATTTATTTGTAGAAACTTTAAGTAGCATAGAGTTGCATTTTTTATGGAATACTTTTCACATTTCAGAGCTTTTTATTTGTAAAGTAGCGTTTTATTTGTGAAATTTTTGATGTGGCAATATGCTAATATGACAATGAGTAAATGCATTACGTTAACAACGTAAAGCCTGACGACCGACAAGTCGATAGTTAGTGGGTCGCTAAAACGAACTATAATGAGTGACTTGTCGTCAGCCGATCGAGTTGTCGATCGACATCGTGGGTTAGGCTGTATGTTTTTTAATTGCATGTATTATTTAATTATGGTTGCATATGTATGTAAGTATGTGTGTGGCTGTATTTTAATAAATCTTTTATAAAGTTTAGATACATTTTCTTTGAAGCTTAATAAAATTATTTACATTTTGTTTCTAGAACACGGACGAGTGTGTCGTCCGTTTGGTATATCTAGTAAAAATAAATTTAGTATCAAATAATTGCTAAGAAAAACTACATAACTGACTTGTGGGGACTTTTGGCGATTTTAAAAATCTATTAGGCGAAATAGGTCGGAAAAAATCTGACAACCCTGTTGTACTATGTTATCATATGAGATCTCAATTTTTTTAGAATGCTCATCATTTAAATTTAAGTCAAGGTTAAGCCAATATTAACATAAATTTAAATATTAACTTTTTTTAAATAATAATTGAATCATATAAAAGCATTTATAATCAAAAAAATTCATTTGTATTTCATAACCTCTTTTAATGGAATAAAAAAAACCATCATCAAATAACATTTAAACAACTTCTTATTTTTCTCTCTTTTTCTTTTCCCAAAACTTTCCGATTATTTTCATGTGCGTGGAAAATTTGTTACGCTTTTGTTTTTAAACTAAACACAATCATACTCTCATGTTAAACTTAAAAATAAACTCAAAATTAAATACTGGTTAATGGTTTTGGTGGATTTTATATGGTAAAATGCTTGAATAAAAAAAATATATAAAAAATAAAATATAAAAAATATAAACAGGGAGTCTTGGCGGCAGTATTATCAACCGTACTTGGTACAAAAGATCCAGAACAAGTGAATTCTATGGCCAAACAAGCCGGAGAGGTAAAGCATAACTATTTATATAATATTTTTTTTTATTTTTTTATAAAATAAACCAGTAGCGTTGTAAATTTAATTTCAATTATAATTATTATTATTATTTTGTTTTTCATTATGCTTTTATCTACACTCTAGTTTATTTATCTAATCAATTCTTGACTTAGCTTTTGCTTCATATTCGCATTTGTTATTTGATGTTCTTATTATATTTTTATTTTTAATGCATTCTAGTTTATACAAATCGTTATGAATCTGTTGGATGCTTTGAAAACGTCATTCTCGCATCGTTCGTTGAATGCCCGTTCTTTGGGAAAACGTGATTCTGTTAGCGATGCCACTGTTGCTGGTATATCCATGTTAAAGGGTTACGTCCGCACTTATCGTAGTGCCGATGAAAAGTGCTTGCAACGTTATATCTGTGAAGCCAACACCGAATGTGTTCGTGAAATAGGTGGCAGCAGTATTTTCTGTCAGTTGGGATCGTAAGTTTCACTACATGTATACAAAAGCTTTGCTAGTAGTAAGGCTATGTGGATTATAAATTGAAGCTTTATTAAAAATACTGGTTAAAAGTAGGGATATTTGTACATACTTTAACGGTGTGTTTAAGTTTGTTCTCAAAAGTTGTGCGTGTTTCCAATTACCATTGTTGCCATTTTAGCATTTTCAATGCTTGATTTAGCATATTCTTTTCTTAAAGCATTTAAGTTTTTCAACAAATAATAAATTAAAAATCTGCCATTTTATTTTTGTTAATGTCGAAAAAATAGCATATTTTTTGAACAGATTTAGCACTATCCCGTTCTTATATTCTGAAAACTCTGCCAAATTCAAAACTGGAAGAGTATTTCAATAACTGGTGTTACATACCTTCCCAAATATAGTTTGTCGATTCTTTTGAAGGACCTTCAGTTTAATTCATATAAATACATATATTGTGAGATTTAAAAGAATAGTTCCGCAGTTTTTAGACAGAATATCTAGAAAAAAACTCAGTGTAAGTAGCCACTAATTGCCTTATTGAAAAAAAAAAATTTTTTTATAAAGGTTTTATAAAACAAATAAACCTATTACATTATATAATTGTTATTATTTAATTTATTTTTTTTTTTTTTTTTTTTTTTGAAAAAGGCTTTAGAAATAAAGCTAAGAAGTAATTTTTTATTATTGTGAATATAGCTTTTAGGCGGAATCGTCTATATTAAGGCCTTTGTTGGAATTAAAAAAACTTAGGAGCGTAATATTTTTTAATTGTGCCGGATTTATTATTTTTTGTTATTTTGAACAGTGGATTGAGTCAAAATTTAATAGCAAGAGTTATATGACTTTAAAATCTTTAAACCGAAAAAAAATTCAATCAATAACTTAAACATGCTCATGTCTTTTTAATGTTATGTTTTTTTATATTAAAAACTGCAATTTGAAAAAAAAAATTAAAATCTTCCTTCCGACTACTACAATTTAGAGTTGGCATGGTCCTGGGAAGTACATTTTTAATAAATAGATACTGAAAAAAAGAGCTAGAATGCCTAAAGATGTCTAACTTTATATGGATTTCTTCTTTGAAAAAAGAAAAATCGTATGTTCTCTTTTCTTCTATTAAATTAATCCTCAGTACTATGGAAGCTATCCATAGGCGTAGAAACGCCTTTCCGAGGGTGCATTGCCTCAATAATTGCTGTTTCCTCCTAGAATTATTTAAGACTTTATGCAATTATTTATTTAAGTATTACTCATAAAAGTAACGAGTCATAAGGCACCCCATAAAAAAATTTTTAGCTATACCAAGGAAGCTTTCAAAATGCTTTATTGAAACGTATTTCCTCTTTTCTTTGGTAAATTGCCAAAATTACAATCAGGAAATATTTTTAAACTTACATAATTGCATAATCAAACGCAATTATCCAGAAACACGAGTAAATAAAGTTAAATTGTTTTTAAAAAATTAATTTCGCATAAAACTTGGAAGAAAATTACAGCGTTAAATATTAATATAAGCTTCCGTGCAAAAAAAAAAAAAATTAAAATTATATGAAAATTTTTTCGAAATCGAATGCCCAAATTTGCCCCTAGCTTTATTGCACAATTAGGGTTTCAGTCAATATCCCAAACGAAAACTATTGATAATTAAAAAGAATTTATTTATCTTAGAATATAAATGGTAAAAAAATGCTTCGACATATAAATGATTTTTTCCCTTCACTAAAATAGCGAGTCGTCATATTAATTTCAACTTCACTCAAAATGTTTGCTTGACAATAACTAACAATATTTCACTTTTCTAGATACGCAACCAGCTACCTTTTGGATCGCACCAGTGACGGTAGTTTTGACCATATATATGAAGCTGGACGCAGGGGGCGTTCCGGAATTGACTGCAGCCAATTATATTTGGAATGTAATGAAGTTTAAATATTTGTAATTTCTTCAACATGTGCTCGAACTCTAGGACTGGTTTAAATAATTCCCTCTACTTTCCCCTAAAAAAAACAACTTTCACCCTGCTTCTGCTTTATTTATAGGAAATATACATAATTTATTTATTTATTACTTATAACATTTTACCTTATTTTAAGTATTAGTTTTGTATTTATTTATTTTTTTATGTTATTTGTGGAATTTATAAGATAAATTATCAAATGTCATAAAAAGTGCATAACAATTTAATTTTTAAGTACTAACGAAGTCGAAATGTGTTTAAGGTAATTAACAGCAAAGTAAAATAAAGAACTTTTTTTAAATAATATAATATGATAATAAGTTAATTTGCATTTTAAGTGTTCTTTAGTAAAAATAGTTGACGAAATGTTGTTTTAACATGCACTTTAAACTTAAATTAATTTTTTACGCACGAAAGAAAGTGCTTTCTATTCAAGCCGTTCCGGTATGTGCCTGATGTAGCAATATATTTCATAGTTAAAATAAGTTTCACTAAATGTTGTGGTTCGCGTACCACAAAACTCACAACCAACAATTTGCGTACCACCAAAAAAATTTTATAATTATCTATAAACAAGTATAGGCTCAATAAATAACCAAACAATTTTAAAATATTTAATCCATTTCATTAAAATTATATACATAAAAATTAGGAGATCTTGCCGATTTCAGTACTTTATAAATAATAATAAAAATAAAATAAAATAAAATAAAATAAAATAAGCAAATTAAACATAACAAATTAATTAAAATGCTCAAATTTTCGAAGATTTGTCGTACCACCTCGGAAAGTTGAATAGCAGGTTGAATAGCCCTGCTATAGAGCACTCAAATAACTCCAGCTTTTTTATTACATGATGATTTTACAATTCATAAGCTTTAAGTTTTTAAAGTGGAGTGTATGTTAACGCAGAAAACTTGCGTTCCACAAAAATTTAAGGTAATAATGACTAGTGTTTATGAACGGTGCTTTTAAGTAATGTTAAACATTTACACTAAAGCGACAAATCCATGGTACAATTATACTAGGTACATGCACAACTACAGCAAAATTACAACACCAAAAAACACATTCATTTTGTTGGTATAAACAAACGAATAATTGTCAGAAACACATGCCTTTTGTTTTTAAAAATAACAATTACAGGGTAACTAAAGTACAATTGCAGAGGCGGCATTCATGAATGATTATAGTCATTCAGTGTTGCCAATAGGTGTGTAATTACACAGAGTGTGCAATTACTCTCATTTGTAAGCCATGTAATTACATTCATGTATAATCTGTGTGTAATTCTACTTTGACTTGTATTTTTATTTATTTTTGTTTTAATTTTAACCTACACAAAAGATGTGTATTGTAATTTTCTTCAACATATAATTGGAAACACAGCCATGTGTAATTTCATTGGCAACACTGTAATCATTTTATGCACACACATACACTAACATTTTTGCAGCTTGTAAACAAAGTTTGACAACTGTAGGTATTGTATACATTAACAGGCTGGGCTTGTGCATGTACCTGTTATAATTGTATCATGGGCCAATCCACTTACAATATAATTATACAATTTTTCGTATTGTACGATAATATCGCCAATGTGTATGTCATATTCGACAGGTGACACAATATATTGGCAAAAATCAATCAAACAATCAAGACAATTGTGTGATGTAGTGGCAACATTGTTCAATGTGGTTCACTTTTTCACTGGCAAGAAAATTGGGCAATATTTTCTTTGAAAATATTGTGCCATTTATTGCATAGTATAAGTTAAAACGACAATGATGTGTTCAACTACATATGCATTGTATAATGGATGGGCCGCTTTATAGTCATGTTGGGTTTACGTCAACATTAGTAAAAGAAACTCTGTTTTTGTTTTCAATATAAGTAAACGATCGAACATTTCCTGTCGACATTGCAAGACAGACTGTAAAACCAACATGAATATTGACCAAGACTTCCGTTAATGATATCAATTTCGAATATATCACGACCATTTATGGTGTAAAACTTTCAAGAATGACACTCAAAAATTAATCGAAAAAAGTTTACCTGTCGATTAGTTTTGTTCCAAAAAAATAAAAATCGATTTCTTAAGATCGCTAACAATACCAAAAGTGGGGTAATATCGAACTAATTTCGATTTCGAAAAAAGCCGCATAAAATAAAAAACGTAATTTTATTTTTTAATTTATTTATTTTATTTAACTAAATTTTTAATTCATTAACTTACGCTGCAGGATTTGAACACGGTTCCTCCATTCTAAGCAGACTAGCACACATCCACTAGGCCATTATCACATACTCGAGAAACTATCGAGAGAATTCGCTTTAGCGAACGTTCGATTTGTTTTTGTCTTCGTGAAAAAATTTTCGAAAAAATTTTGTTTCGAAATTTCTTCTTTTCATTTATATCGAACCTCAGGTCAAGTGGAATTGGTTGAAAACAATTGCACCCTTACACTTGCGTTGTGCAATATAATTTTTTTCTTGGCCAAATTAAATAGGGGCCGATTCGTCAATGTGGACAGGACCATATTTTTTCAAATTCTCATTGAATCGACTCTAAAAGTTGGCATAATATTCATCATTGATTGTTTTATATATTTGAAGGAAGTCAATGTTGATTATACCAAGTGCGTCCCAAAAAAAAAAAATATCGCCGTTACGTTATTGGCTGACAAATTGACCTTGGTCTTATTTGGCTCCTAGTGACCCCCCAATAAAGCAGTGAACCCATGTTTCATAAACGGTATCGAAACAGCTCAAAAACTCGTCCATATCGGGGTTGATCAACGCCAAACAATCTCGCGAAGTTGTCTCACGATTTTGGTCGATTATAAGCAAACGCGGCACTTGTGTTGCGTAAAGCTTTTTCCTACATAATTGCTCGCTTAAAATTTAAACCACTGAGTCATGTTAAATAACTATTACTACATTTATACGCGCAATAAATAAACTCAGTGTTTATAAGAAAACTTATGTATGTTGACAAAAAAAAATTGTGTAAATGTATGAAAAATTTAAAATAAGTATTTGTTTTTGTTGTCAGTATTTGCTTCTTTTAATGTTGTTTTTTTTGTGGTATATGAATCCATTTATTGTTTTTTGTTATCAAACATTTGTGAACGTGGGAACCTCAAGCATTTTATTTGCAAATAGTGCGTTAATTGTGAATAGTTTTCTGAATTAGTTAGTCGCAATAAAAACAAACAATTTACAGTTTTATTTGCAAATAAGCCCTGGGTTTCACAATCTATATCACTTTCAATCTCCGAACTGGGCTACCAGAACGTTCGTGCATGTATGGCCACAGCTAAATGCAGCATACCATCTTTTTATCACTGAAAATAGCAGCGGAGAGTTTATTTACTGTTAATTGTCAGATGGTTTGAGTAATGATGTTTTTCCAAAAAAAAAAATAGTCCTCAATGAGCACATGAAACTCTCTTTTTTCTGGTGTCTTCACAAATCACGCGCTGGAATGATTGACCCGCTTTGTATTTCTACCCGAGATACGAGTACCAAAGCAATGATTTGTATTTTTTTAATCATAAAAGCATCATAATTATTGGCCATTAAAATGGAAGCGTTATTTTTAAAACTACCTTAAGGTCTTATTTTGTAAAATGAACACGTTAAGCAATAAAATTACAATAAAATTTTCAAAGCTTAATGTTTCCAATTTTCAAATTTTAGCGCTTATAGTCTCTGACAACTACAGATAATACTAAAAATATTTGTTCAGGATAAAAAAAAACTTGTAAAATTTATTAAACCACTTGCATGGGAATAAAAATAAAAAAAGGACAAATGCTTAAAATATTACATATTATTTATTGTCTTAAAAACTTTTTGGTGGGTTGGTGAACATCTCATAGTAAACTTAATACTTAAAAATGTGGAACTTTTCTTTTATTATTAGTGGTTTTTAATCTCTACCAGCTGTTACAATCTGCTATATTTTGAGCAATTATGCGACTTCGTTGTGAATAAGAAAAAAAAAGGTATCAGTAGGCAATTTTTATCTTAAAATTTTTTACCATAAATACTCCAGATTTTAAATTTATTTGCTATAAGATAAACATAAAACCTTTTTTTTTAACAAATCTTGTTTCTTTTACTAAATATGACTTTGCACATATTGTAATATTTTTTTTTTTTTTTTTTTTTTTTTTGGAGTGGGAAAAGGATTCAATTTTATTGCACATAAGTCAATGTAATAGCAGTATTTGAAATTTGTTCCACTTAAAGTTATAACTTTCTTACTTTTATCTAAATTGATTGGAAATTTGATCGCAAGTCCCTTTTTTAAAAATGATACAAAAGAAAAGCAGTTTGTAGTTAACAGCATAATGTGTTTTTTTATATTTTCACCCTTAGAAATTAAATCAAAGCCTCTTTTGGGTCATTTCTTGTGTTAGGAAATCTACTAAGATGCTTTTCTTATAACAAGACATTAAAAAGATGACATAATCCACTTTAAGCGGCTTTACAATTTTAATCGTTTTGATACTAATGCGTATTTATTTAAGTTTCGCAAATAAAAACCTTATGTTTGTTATTCAATTGTTAGTCAAACAAATGCTTGAGAGTTAATCTTACAAAAACATGTGACAATTGAAATAACCATAAAATTAAACACACATACATACATGCGTACATAAGTAAAGGATATGTTGTCCATTTTCATGTTGAGATTATGGTCTAAAGGACTTATTAACGGTTAAATGCTTTTGTAAACATATGGCACAAACAAAAAAACACATACTTACAAACAAAGGCCCATGGTCACAACTTCTCATGCAGTATTTATGCCTTCAAAATATCTGTATGTGTAGGTATATGTATTCGTATGTGTGTGTGTGTATGTGTTTATAGCTGTGTACTTAATTTGACAAATCAAATAAGAAATAAAACAGCAGGTTGCGTTTGGAATCTTGAGAAAACAGCATTGGTTTTGAACAAAATCTAAAATGAAATTAAACCCTTGAGAATGTAATATTGACCTTTATGGCAAAAAAGAAAAACATTTTGAAGGTATTCGTTATACTTTAGGTCTTGTATAGCGTTGTCAACTTTTAAATTTTAAAAAGCACTGAAACCAGGAAAAAACGCGTAATTTAAGTAAGAAAGCACTAAATTAAAATTTTTTGTTTTATAAAAAAAATTTTGTATATAAAAAATATAGAAATCGGTTGACCTTGCATTTTATCCCTAAAACTTCAAATTTGAAGCATCTGATACACATTTTGATTCTATGAGAATCAGTGAATTCTAAAATCAATTTGACGAAACCTTTTTAAATTATTATAAAAAATTTAATTTTTTTCGTCAACGAAGAAACAAATCACCTGAAATTAGCAGTAATTGGCAAGTCTTTTTGACTTTCTGATTAGATTTTGACCACGATGGGAGTAGTAGTTAATTTTTTTAAAATCAAGACTTTCAAAATTTGATTTTTATTAAACCATGATTTGGAAACATTCTTTCACAGCAAACGCAATATTAATAACAAAGTAACAAAATAAAAAAAAAGTAGTTTGCAAGTTAACCAAGTTATATAAACTTAAATTATATGTACTATTATCTTAGAAAATAGGAACGAAGTAGGTTATAAATATGTAACCTAAAACGGCAAATCTTTTAGCAACACAATTTTCTCGTTTCAGACCGCTTTTATATAAAGCCAAGTGTAAGGACAACTTTTTACATATTTTAGACTTAAATAAAGTAATAAAGGTAAAAACGTGATCAACTTCTGCGTTTAAACATTAAAGTTTGATGGGAATGCAATTTCTATAATGACCCAAACGAGTTTATATCAAGTGAATAGTTATAAGACTTTATTTCTGGCCAAAACTCGATAGCGTACTCAAAGTTTATCCATTGCATTAAGTGAATTATTCTCTTTTTACTGTATATACTAGAAAATATTTCGCTATTAGACTATACTTGCATTATGTCTTCTTGGTCGTGTGGCAAAACACTGTTTCCAATAATTGTGCTTAAAATGTGAAAGTTTGAGAATAAAATTCACGTATTTCTTCAACCAAGTTTTGTACAATCTTATTAGAATATTTTGAAATGTCCCATTTAACTTCAGTGCTTATGATTTTTAAATGTTAGACTTCTACAAAAAAAATATATATATTATATAAGGAAAATTCTTTTTGAATTTTAGGTTTAGTGCCATCGCCAAGAAATAAAAAGCACCAAAAATTAGTTTAAAAAAGCACCGAGCACTAAGTTCAAAATTGTTTGCGTCGAAAATTTCAAAAAGCACTAAAACGGCGCGAAAAGCACCGAGTTGACAACGCTGGTCTTGTAGGCTCTTATAAACTTTTCCTAGTAATGTTGAATTGCTTCGGTAGGTTTACAGATAAAACTGAGATAAACAGCTTGCCATAATCAGGGTGACCGATGACATTTTTCAAAAAGTGGCACCAAATAGGGGATTTATCAAAAAAAAGGGGCAAAATTAAAAAAAAAACGAGAAAACTGCACTAAACTTTTTATTTTTAATGTATTTTCATATAACTCACCCTACATAAAGGGAGTCAAAAAGTGGCAAGGCAGTCGAAAAAGGGGAAACGCAGTCGAAAAAGTGGCAAATTGCCACTTTGGTCGGCCAAACGGTCACGCTGGCCATAATAAAGTGTGTCAAATTTGATAAATTTTTAAGTTTCATTGTTTTTACAACAGAAGACAAATTTTTTGGGTAAAATCATTAAAAAAAAACTTGTAGCGCTTTATGTCACTCTCTCTCTCTCTCTCTCTGTCTCTGTGTCTCTCTTGGTAGTTTAATCATATGCAGTACCAGTGATGCCAACTTAGCCCTTTTAGCCCCTTTTTAGTTTTTGCTCGATATGGCTACATTTAAACTTTTGCGAACTTTTTCTTCCTTTAATCTAGCAAAATCAAATGAGTAAAAAGTCGATATTGCTTTACCAATTTAAAAAAGAAGAATAATAATTATGTATAGAGTAATCTTTTATTTCTTCCAAATTTTTTATGCCTTGAAAGTTATTCAGTACAGCCTAAAACAGATAATGGTATGTTTTTGGAAGAGCGAGAAATCAAAATTTTATTTAATAACGGCCAATTTTAAATGTATGTACTTATGTAAGCATACATATGTATATATATTTCTATTAAATATGTATGTATATGCTAAATATTTAATCTACGTATGTACATACCTTATTGAAATGTCATATGAAATGTAAATGAAATATGTACAATATGAAGCTCTAAAGCTATGTATGTGTTGATCCCATGATAGTTATTTATATTATAATAAATTACTTTACAAAAATTGATTTGATGTTTTTATTTTCAACGGAAACATTTTAACACTAGCCTTTTTCGCGCTTTTTCGAAAAATTTCACTATTTTTTTATTTTTGATTTTTTTCAATTTAGCCCTTTCTAGCCCTTTTTTCAAAAATTTTTACGCGTTTTGAGTCTCAAAAGTTGGAATCTCTGTGTAGTACATTAAAACGATAATATCTGTTAAAAATTATTTTTCTTCCAACTGTTTAATAATAAATTACAAGGCTTGTAGAAAAACTGCACTGCTCTAAGATAACGTTAATTTAAATTTTATATTTTATTTCATATTTTATATCTACGAAAAAAAAGTGTGCTACTGGTTCTGTTTTCTCGCATCAAAAACATAATTCATGGGCAAAATAAAAATAAAATTTAACTGTGCAAAAAGACCTTATGTTACAATGAAAAACTTTTTCTTATAGGACAAAAGAAAACTTATAGAAAAGTTCATATTCCACACAAAATAAATGGCAAAATATTTGAGTTACATAAAGTAAAGGTCGAATGCAAGATCATGTTCTTTGACACAGTGAAATTATTTAAGAGGAATTCGTTTCGTATTTAACAGAATATTAGGCTTCCAAAAAATACGAACTTAAGCCTTATTAAATAAAATAAAGAAACAAAAATAAGTTCCAACAGAATTAAAAACTAAATATATAATACTTTTTTATTATGCGCAAGCCACTCTCTCAACATCAGAAGATTGCTGTTTCAATACAGGAAACACAACAAAACAATCTGAAGGGAACTTTCAGATTTATCATATCTGTATTTTTGGCCCTGCAGACGATCAAATAAACTTGTCAATCAGTGATTTTGTGTGACTCAGAGATTGATAAAAGTATCGTTTTAAATACTCTTTGAGTATTGGCCGTCACACAACTATGAATGCGTGCAACTAAAAGTAAAAAACACCCAATTTGCAAATACACGCATTAATTTTAAACCGAATACGTATAACTAAAAACATCCAATAACTATGTTTATACACATTTCTTAAATAACGTTGCACAAATGACATCAACTAAAATTTATAGAGTGTATGGAGCTAAAAACATACACGCAAAGAAAAGATATGGTTGTAGAATGGTTGAGAAAACAATATTATGTTCTCTGAAACAAATGTCTGGTCGTTGAAAACTAGTTATTGTTATTTTAAACATTTATTTCATTACGATAAACAGAGTAACGTTTGAATTTAATAATAACATTATCACATCCATAAAAAAGGCTGATATGGGTAGAGTTTAACAATACAGTTTTGTTAAAAATTTATGACTACAAATTATGTTGTATTATTATTTAAAAATAATATGATGTAAATAACAATATAATGTTATCCAAAACCATAGTATGTTAAGTTTAAAAAAAAACTTTTTCAGTAACATCTGTCAGTTCGGTATTTCGTTTGTAAGCTATTGGTAGTGCACGCGTGGTGTTAAATAAATTAATAGATAAATAAGGTATAAACAAAAGGGTTGGCCAATAAAAATATCTAAACATTTGTGTATCGCTTTATACAGACATGTCTGTATGTCGTGTAAGTATACATACATTTCTGTATAAACATTTTATGTCAATAATATTAATTTATTTTTATTTCGAATTTAACGTACAGCTGTTTCTACAGTAAAAATATGATTAAAAAACAAAATAGTATTATTATATTAAATAATACTGTGGTCGTATCTAACAATATTAATATAATATTAGATCATGGTATGGTGAGTCTCAATTATATTTTAGTCACATCTTACAATAGTGTCGTCATATTAAAAATAATAATATTAGGTACAACAAAGTGAATTGTTCTTGAAGATAATATTATTATTAACTCAGATAATAATATAATTAAAGTTTGCTTTTCTATTAACAATAATATGATTTGACTCCAACCATATAATTCAATCATAGTATGTTGCTGTTTGATTATGGTTGCCTCAACCATATTTTTTCTTTGCGTATACGCATGAGTTTAAAAATACTCTGACTATTAATCGGCTACACATGCGTATGTAACGGGCTATTTTCTTTTCATACACACATAAAACATGTTTTCAAACAGCTGCACACACACATTACATTTCATTCCATTCCATTTTATATACACAAATGTATGTACACGGAGGTCAAATGAGTATCATGCGCACGTTTTTTTTTTTTTCAATCAAAGACCCATAGCCTAAGCATACGCATAGTCATACTTGAAACAATTTTATTAGATTTTTTCACAAATCTAATGATAATTTCACATTTCTAATGAAAATTTTACGAATATTGTGAAATATTCGAAACAATATTTCATTCGATTTATGGGAACAATATTTTCTAATTATTTAGAAACGCCTTAATATTTAAGAAACATTTACAGTTATTTCTTCTTGATATTACAGAGTAATCTAGGTCTTTATTGTATGTTAATGCAAATAAAAAAACTGTTATTACATTATTTTATCCAACGTTTCGCTGGTATTTTCCAGCTTCTTTAGGGATAAGTTTTATTAATCTGGCAACGATACGTAAATATAATAGATATAATGAATAAATATTTAAGTTATTTCATTGTTTTAATAAAGTTATTTCATTGCTTTTATGAAGTCATTGTTTCAACGATATTATTTCGTTATTTTAATGAAACTATTTCGTTGTTTCGGTGAAGTTATTACATTGCGTTGATGATACTGTTTAAAACATTTGACGAAGTTTTCATTTAAATAATTTTAATCAAACTGGTTTCATTAATCCAACGAAGCGTGACGTTGGTTGAATTTTAATGAATTTTTTCATTGGATTAATGTCGAAATTCATAGAAATTATGAAAAATATTCATTCAGTGTGTTTATGTGCCTTTTTTAGTTGTATGGTATTTTAGTTTTTCGCATAAACGATCTAGAGAAGCTATTTTATGTATGTTGGAATCGGCTATAGTAATAGTTGCTTATTAAGCGTACGAATTGTTTCCTCTAAATTTAAATTTCCATTTTGGCTGTGATAAAAGGGCATTTAATATTTAGTAGATTTTAATTAAAATATTTATGAAAATTTATACCGTTTACAGCAATTTTGTTTGGCATTTATTGACTTTTCGTATTCAAAACAAAGACAATTGACTGAAATTTTCCTTAAACTACAACCAAACAACTGCAATATAGCTAATTCACACACCCTTTTCTTAAGTACTTCAATTTATTTTTTAGTACAATTTTGAAAAAACCCATAGTTGTGTCACTGAGTTTTGATCGATTTTAAGCAGATTTCCACCAAATCTAGGAACGAAATAGATTTGATTTTGTATGGAAAATCTATTCTAAATCTACTATACCTACATTTTACTCTAAATCTCGTCAGTACTAGATTTGTTTCAGGTGTAAATGCACTATTAAAAATTTTTTTTAATTTCGTTGTTGTCCCTTGTACTTTTTGAAAATACCTTGGTTGCCTTGATACTTGTAAACAGTTACCATAAAAACAAAATAGGCAGCATATACTGAATTATATTATTTGTTGTTTTTTGAAAAAGTTTCTTAGCCTTGTGTGATTGTAGATTTATAACTCTCAATAATCTATTGAGGATTTGTCCTATAAGGAGATTTAGTGTTTCGTTAGGTAATTCAGCGCACTTGCCCTTGATGGTACAAAAGAAATTACGCAAAAAAATAAAATTTTTTGTCAAACAGACAGTTGAAAAGATTGATTTTCATCAATCAGTGCCAACAACAGAGGATACCAGAATTAAAAAAAGCTAAAATCCCCATGTGACGTAATTTTTGCGAGAAAGGAAGAACTGTAGTATATTTATTCTTAAGTTGATAACAAAATAATCGAAACAAAAAGGAGAAAATATGTATTTTGGGAAATGAACAAGAGAACATTTTTTCAAAATTAAATCAAAGAATTTGTTTTGTTGAATGAAAAAAAAAAGTGTGAAGAAAAAAAAAGTGGCTGAAATTATTTTTTAACAAATAATTCCTGATTTAAATTTAAGCATTTTGATCCAAAAATATTATTACGTTTTGTTTATAAAAATGGCACAGCGAATGAGTCTAGCAAAATGCAATAAAAACTCATTAACTGAGTGAGCGAAACCAACCGAATATAAAATTATGTTTCGTTTCGTGTCACCTCTGACATTATCTGTACTGCCAACAACTCGTTTCAAAATAACCTAACCTAGTCCAAGAAGAGACATGCATTTAAATACTTCAATTTAGACCAGACTTCTATACTAATAAGTCGGGATAAAAACTAGCTTTTAGGGTTCCGTACACCAAAGGTGAAAAGGTGTTTTGGCTACGCTGTCCATCTGTCCGTCACATGCTGTTTTCTCGAGAATCGTAAGAGCTACCTATGAACCTGAAATTTTGACAGAATATATAGAACCTTGGCTGCTACAACAACCAATACATGACAGCTAAAATTTAAAGGGTGATCTAAAACGAGCCACGAAAAATTTTAAAATCCCATGCAATATACATACAATTACATATAGACACTTGAAACTTGCAAAGTTAGTGTATTTTCAATTAGACTACAACAACTAACTCTTAAATCTAAAAAATTAAAATTAAAGGGTGTTCTGTAAGTTAATGGTACTCGCATTTTCACTATGTAATTTTGACAACTTGCTGTATCTTAGAAACCCTAAGAAACAAACTCTTGAAATTTTCAAAAACGCTAAAACTAAAAAATCCCAAAATTATAATAAAGTCGCCAAACCGAAAAAAATCGCCAACAACCGAAAAAAAAACGCCAAAACGAAAAAAAGTGCCAAACTAAAGAATTTTCTGTAAAACTAAAAGACATCAAGAAAACCAAAAAATCGCTAAAATTAAAAAAAACGCCAAAATGAAAAAAGCGCCAAAAGCAAAAAAAAAATCAAAAAAAAAGCGTCATGTTAAAGAATAAAAATAAATTCAGTAAAGTGCGACTCTGACTCGCGCACGAAGGGTTCCGTACGAACACTAGATATGTAATTTAATACAAACTTCATCCTATATAATATATAGTTTTGGCATTTTTTTCGTTTTTGGGGTCTTTTCGGTTTTTTTGTTTTGGCAGTTTTTGCGTGTTTTTCGGTTTTGGCGATTTTTTTTAAGCTTTGGCTCATTTTTTAGTTTGGACACTTTATTTTCTTGTTTTGGCGATTTTTTTCGGTTTTTTCATTTTGGCGATTTTTTTTATTTTTGGCGATTTTTTTAATTTTCGCGATTTTTTTTACATAAATTTTTTTTTCTGTTTTAGCGACATTTTCGCGTTTTGGCGATTTTTTTTAGATTTTTGACGTTTTTTTTCATTTTGGCGTTTTTTGTTTCATTTTGGCGATTTTTTCGAATTTGGCGATTTATTTTAGTGTTAGAAATTTTTTTTATTTTTCGCGATTTTTTTCGTTTTGGCGATTTTTTTTCATTTTTGGCGATTTTTTTTTTGGATTTTATAATTTTCGATTTTTTTAGTTTTACCGTTTTTGGAAATTTCCAAGATATAGCAAATTGTCAAAATTACATAGTCAAAATTGCATTAACTGATGTACCACCCTTTAATTTTAATTTTTTTAAATTTTAGTGTTAATTGTTGTAGTCTGTATAAAAATACACTAATTTTACAAATTTCAAGTTTCAATATACATATGTTCATAGAATTGTATGTATATTACGCGGGATTTTAATATTTTTCGTTGCTCGTTTAGGAACACCCTTTAATTTTTAATTCTCATGTATTTGTTGTTTTAGCGGCCAAAGGTTCTACATACTGTGTTCAAATTTCAGGTCCGTAGCTCTTACGGTTCCTGAGAAAATACCGTGTGACGGACAGACGGACAGCGTAGCGAAAACAATAGGGTTCCTTTTCACCTTTGGTGTACGGAACCCTAAAAATCTCTAAAACTAAAATAAATCGCCAAAACCGAAAAAAGCTCTAAAAACGTCGCCAAAAACCGAAAACCCGAAACAAGTGCCGAAATTCGTATATAATTACATATCTAGTGTCCGTACGGAACCCTTTGTGTGCAAGTCAAAACCGCTCTTTGCTGAATTTATTTAGTACATATTTGCATTCTTTAATTAAATCAAATACTAGGGTTAAATGCATTTGATGGATACAAAATTACTGCCGTTTTTATAATCTGATCTCTTTTACTTATGCTGAGTAAATAAACTGGAAAAAGTAACATTCTGTATCTTTACAAGATTTCCCAAAAACCCTTTTTGTAGGGTGAACCAACAACAAACACTCTTACAAAATGAACAAGAAAGTACATTAAGTTCTTGCTTTTTTTTCAACATTATTCAACACAAAATTTATTTGATACTGTTAGTTTGTGATAGTACACAGGAAGCTTAAATTTAATATACATAATTTTATAACTATTTTTATCTTTTAATAGCATAATTTGCCAGGATGTTGAATTTTAGCTTAAAGACATAAATGCTGGAAATATTATGGCCTATTTTCTACTGCTTGTATTTTAATTTTCTTTTCCATTTCTCTGGAAAACAATGAAAATAAATGACTGTAAAATGAAAAAATCATAAGTTGACATATGTCGGAGTTTGACGTTTATCAAGCTGGTGGTGGTGATTATGTGCTAAAATCTAGAACAAATATTGTGTGCAAAAACACATGTTTATATGTATGTATACATGTATGTGGTTGTTTGTTGTACACAAAAAATTCACATCTCTATTAATTCTATAATATTAAGTTGCTGTACAATCATGTGCATGTGTTTTGTGGTTTATTGTTTGTTTTGTGTTCTGCAGCTTCCGGTTCATGATTTATTCATTATTCTTAGGAAATATAAATACTCTGAAACAATCACACTTGCGCATACATATACATAAATACATATATATTTTTTTAAATAGACTGTATTGTATATTTGGATTTGTGGCTTTGGTGAATTTCTATTTCTATGGAAGTAGATATATAACAATTAAATTATCTCCTCAATTCATATATTATCTTTATTGCTCATTTTCTATAATAAAGTCATAAATTATTAATAAAATATTTTTTAGACAATATAAACAATATCGTTAAAAGGAAACGTTAAATGTTGTTTATTGACTGAGTAGGAAATTTAATTTAAGCATTGACTTAAATTAAAAATCTATTGAGAGATTTTTATAAAGGTTATTTAAAAAAATATTAGTTTAAGGTTTTATCAAAAACATATTATTGCTAAATAAAGGTTTTCGCGAACATTATAAGTTTTTTTCAACAAATTTTTTAAAATATTTAAATAGTTCAGGTGAGCTACAATAAAAAATAGTTGTAAAAATAAGCATTCGTAGCCTGCGCAGAGGTTCCTTAGGTGAAAAATAATAAATCTGCATCTTCTGAGTTATTGATCTAGTTACGAATTATGTATGAGAAAAAATTGAACCAAGACATAATTCATTCATTAATGATAACAGAGCCATAAAGATTAAAATTTGGCCACCCCAGATTTTGTTAACATTTCTAACAGTTTTCTTTTGTGATTTTCAAAATTATTATTATTTGTGAATTCTCAAATAGTTCTTGAAAGTTTGTGCATAAGATAAGAGGTTTGTGACAATTCAAAATGGTTGAAGTGGTTGAAATCTACTGATGATTTGTTACAGCAACAATGAAATGCATATAGACAACGCTGAACCACCAGCAAATAAATTTCAAATTTCTAAAAAAAAAATTATTAATCCAGAAGCTAAAAGTCCTAATTTCACAAAATAAAAAGATAAAGTAAATTAGTAGTGTTTAAAAAATTTATGTCTGAAATGTATAAAAACTATAAAAGGTAAAAAAATATTTTAATAGTATTTAGAAAACAAAAAAAAAAAAAAAGAATGGGTAGTGGATTCCCACAAAACGGTTGTCTTGGTTAATTTGATAAAGTTTCAGAAAACATGTGAAGTTTTGCTTGCGCAAACCAATGCATTTAAATTAAAGCGAGGGTGCGCCTATGGCGGAGTGGTAGCGATGCTAGCATGTCAGCACAGATGTCATGGGTTCGAATCCCGACATAGACACTGGATGCTATCCGTACATGGGTTAATCGCTTCGAGGGTTGTGCTTGTTTATCAAAAAACAAGCATATATTCAATTGGAATACCTTCTGAAAAAACTAAAATAAGATTCAAACCCTGTACCGATTATCCCTATTTTTTATTGCAAAATATTTAAATCAAAGAAGAAAAAAATTATTTTCAAATCATTCACAACTAGTTAAATATTAGTAAAACAAAATTATATAAATTTTCGACAAACCCATATATCGATGCTTTAATATAGAAAGGGCATATATGATATCCCATATATGTTTCGGATCCGAAAAATGAGGGTATATGGGCATATATGATTATATATATTCATACATTTTCATACATGTATGTGTAAATATTCGCTCTACAGTATGCAAAGTTCATATTCATACTCTCTTGATTCACAAAAGCTCACTGCAGTGCAATAAATTAAATTACTAAAATTACTTTTTTTAGATTTTGAATAGGGAGGTTGTATTTAATGAAACATTTGTTTGGACAAATAATGAAAATCGAACTTAAAGTCATTTCATTCCTCATTTCAAGTCAAAAGGTAAATCAATTATTTAAAAAACACAAAAATCATATTCGTACATAAAATTTAATTTAAGAAATCAGAGAGCTTTTGATAGGGTAAATCACTCTCTTTTGGTCAGTAAATTGTATACCCAGCTAAAAAAATATGTATGGAGCATATACAGGGTGGGCCAAAAGAAACCAAGGGGTGTAAAAGTTTAATAACTTTTTTGTTTATTATTTTTTTTTATTTTTTCTTTCAGATTATATAGACAACACTTGGAGAATTTATAATGGAGAGGTTCACAACTGAACAGAGAACCAGAACAATAGAATTTTATTATTTAAACCAGAGATCAATTATTTTAACGCAAAGAGCATATCGTCGACATTTTAACGTCAGAATTTCGCCCTCTGAAGCGATGATTCGTTGCTTAGTTAATCGTCATCACCAACATGGCAGCGTAAGAGATTTGCCTCGAACCGGTAGACCATGTTTAAGTCGCACTGCGGAAAATATTGAACGAGTACAGCAAAGTGTTAACGAAGCACCAGAAGCATCTGACAGAAGGCGTTCTGCTCAGCTAGAAATGTCTCGTACGTCACTACGGCGCATTTTAAAAAAAGATTTACAGTTATACCCATATAAGGTGCAATTGGTCCAAGAATTAAAACCCGCAAATCATCGGCAACGTCTAAATTTTGCAGTTAAATTTCAAGAGTTGGCCAGAAATGAAATCAACTTTATTGAAAATTTGATTATGAGTGATGAAGCTCATTTTCATTTGAATGGCTTTGTTAATAAGCAGAACTGTAGGTTCTGGGGTTCTAAAAATCCAAAAACCATTCATCAACGCTAATTGCACCCCATCAGGTGTACAGTATGGTGTGGGATCACATCTGAAAATGTCATTGGGCCCTACTTCTTCGAGAATGAAGATGGAAGTGCTGTAACCGTAAATGGAGAGCGGTATCGGTTTATGATAGAAAATTTTTTACGTCCTGCTCTTGAAAACAGACCTGGTATGTGGTTTCAGCAGGACGGAGCCACTGCCCATACTGCCCGAGACACAATGGCACTTTTAAGTCAAATTTTTGGAGAGCGAATAATTTCTCGAAATTCGGAAATTATTTGGCCAGCGCGATCGCCAGATTTGACAGCACCCGACTATTTTTTTTTTGGGTTTTTTGAAGGAGTGAGTGTATGTGAACAAGCCAGAGACAATCCTTGAACTCAAGGCAAACATTGTTGCAGAAATTCGAACGCTACAGCCACAAGTTTTGAAAGATGTTATGGAAAATGCTCTAAAAAGAGCCCATCAGTGCGAAGCTGAAAACGGTAGTCATTTAAGAGACATCATTTTTCACACTTAGTGTAAAAAAATTTCCATTTTGTATATTATATAATCTGAAAGAAAAAATAAAAAAAGTTATTAAACTTTTACACCCCTTGGTTTCTTTTGGCCCACCCTGTATGATATCCCATATATGGTTCGGATCCGAAAAATGAGGGTATATGGGCATATATGATAATATATATTCATACATTTTCATACATGTATCGGTAAATATTCCCTACATAGTATGCAAAGTTCATATTGATTCAAAAAAGCGCACTGCTGTGCAATTAATTATATATCTAGAATTAAATCTTTGTAAGATTTTATACAGGGAGGTTGTATTTAATGAAATATTAGTTCAAACACAATAAATAAAAACGAACTAAAAGACATTTCATAACACAAAACTCATATTCGTACAAAGTTTAATTTAAGAAATCAGATTAAGAACTAATCAATTAGAAAACAAAAAATAATCCGTTTTTATACTGTCACTAATTTTCAATATAATTTTTTGCAGTAATATGAACTTTTTTCCTAAAAGTATTTAGAGTATTCCATTATTTTCTATCAAGTCAATGCCAGAACTATCCTTTTGATTATTTGATTTATTAAACAGGGCCACAACGTATAAAATCGACAAGAATTTTTTTTTGTTACAATAGTTTTTTTTTTAATGTTGAGGCTGTACGCATATAAACTTTACATGCCGTATGTGTTTTCTATAGATTTCCAATTCGCCAGTGATAAAAAGAGCAAATAAAATACCAAGCTTTTTTGATTGCAAAAACTATCTTATTTGAGATATCATGTATGCATACATTCTTATATCGCTCCATATATTAAATCTTATTTCTATATATGGATCCAGATATGAAGATCTTTATAATGAAATTTCCATATATGAGCTCATATATTATTTTATTTTATTTTATTTTTAGTCCATATATTAGTTTATATATAATAGTTTTGCCATGTATAATCTCATACATTTCCATACATGAATTCATACATATTTATATATAGTTATATACATTCATATATTAAATATATATGGACCATATATAATTTTTTTAGCTGGGTAGTTTTTATGGGTTTTCTAGGTCGGCATGTAGATTGGTTTTTTCTGCCATGTCAGCCATTTTCATTTGCAGATGACATGCAACTATTATTCAAGGGTGATTCGGAATTTCCTGATGTTTTACAGAATATGATAGACTATACTGTTGGTTTACTTTACGGATGGATGACTAATAATGAACTTTCGGTTAATCCTTGTAAGACTAATGCAATGCTATTTGGTGATTGTAGAAGTGATAATTACACTTTTGTGTTTGACGGTGTTTCCATTGAATTTGTTGATAAAATTAGATGCCTTGGCCTCATTATGGATGTAAAGTTGAATTTTGAAAGTCACATTAATTCGGTAGTATCGAAGGTTAGCTTTATATTGCGCCGGTTATATAGTTTGGACTTAGTATTACCTTTTCAGATTAAGGGCCATTATTACAACCTAATGATAAAGCTCCTGATAGTTAATCTTAACATTACCTAACGTGAACGATAAAGTGACCATTAATTTTTTTCATTATTACAACTGTCCGATAAAATAAATAATACAAATGATGTATTGTGGCAACACTGGTGTAGATACTGCCTACTTTGACTCATAAAATGCTTAAAGTTCACTTTGAAAGTTACCATGAGGATAAACCTGCTGTTAGCTTATCAGTCACTTTTACATTAATGTTTACTTGTAATAATCAAAATATATTTACCTGTCAGATAACATCCTAAAATTAACTATTTGTAAGTTGTAATAATGGCCCTAAGAAGCAGATTGTCGATGCAACGATAATGCCATTGTTATTATATACCTTAGAAGTGTATTCTGGAACATATGGGCATGTGCTCAGAAAAGTTAAGTTAACATTAAATAGAGTTGTTAGATATCTCTATTCTCTTAGAATGCGACAACATGTATCACCTTATGTGCAAAAATTTTTAGGATTGTGTTTTGCTGATTTTGTTAAGTATAGGAATCTAATACACTTTTACAAAGTTATTAAATTACAAGTGCCTTTGTACCTAATAGAGTTTTTCGAGTTTGGTAGGTCGCATAAAAATAGACAGTTGAGGATTCCCAGGCTAACATCCATATTAGAGCGATCATTTTATGTAAGAGTGGCAAGGGATTATAAGGAATTGCCGGTTGTTTTAAGGGCATTTAACTGCTCTGTTGACACTTACAAGAGGAAACTATTTCGGGAGATACGACTGAGTAGCTCTTCCTTATAGTGTCTCACTACATTGAGTATCAGGTCTCAATTTTATTAAACTTATAGTTATTTAATATTCTGTTGAATTTTAAATTTCTTATTTTTTTATTTTTTATAATGTTATCTATTTTATTCGATACTAGATATTTTATTTATTTATTTATTTAATTTTATATATATTAATATTGTTGCAAATTATTTATTAGTTAATATTAGCCATGAGGCTAGGTTTTTCTATCTTGGATGAATAAATGAAAACTGAAAAATAAAAACTAATGTAATTAATTATAAAAGAAAAAATAATCCGTCTAACAACAGTTTTCAATATAATTTTTTGCAATAATATGAATTCTATTATTTTCTATAAAATTAATGACTGTATTATCCTTTTGATTATTTGATATATTAAATGGGGCCATAATGTATAAAATCATACAAAAATGGTTTTTTTTGTAACAAAAGTTTTTCTTTTTTAAACGTTGGGGGTACGCATTAGAGTTGAGCGATATTTAGAAAGATGTTACTTTTTCACAGCGATTGAAAAATCACAAATCACAACTGTGACTGAATTTATCAAGTAACAGGTTTTTAAAATATAGTTCTTTCATACAAACTGTGATTGTTCTTGCATTACTTTACAATAAATAAAGCTATCACATTAATTTTTTTATACCTTCAGCTTTTGTCAAGAAAAAGATCGTCAAATCGCGTCAAATCATCTTTTCTGGCAGCTATGTACAACTCACATTTTTATATTTGCAATTTTATTGTCTCTCTGCCTCTTATATATTTTTTTTATTTATTCTCAATATTTGAAGGGGGTTGATTGCTAATTGCTTGTTCTCAGCGTTGTCAACTTCGTGCGTTTCGCACCATTTTGAGTGCTTTTTGAAATTTTTTGTGCGAAAAATTCCTTAGTTGGTGCGTGGTGCGCTTTTTTTAAAATTTTGGTGCGTTTTTTTAATTTTTGGTGGCACCAACGCAAATTTAACACAACAATATGTTAAAACTGGAAAATTTTTGTTGTGAAACTTAATAACTTCCTGATAGTGTTAATTACCATATTAATAGTAATGAAGTTTACAAAATATCACAATTTGAAATGAAATCTGTTGTATGATAACAATAATAATGAAAATATTAGCTTTTTTAGATTTAGTTGAACTACAGTGAATTTTAATCAGAAATAATTTCTTATTCAGGCTGAAGTCTACTGATGATTTGTTACAGCAACAATGAAATGCATATAGACAAATCTGAACCAACAGCAAATAAAGTTCAAATTAATAAATATACTATGACAATATGTCGAATAATGAATTTTTAAAATTTTTTTGGTTAAGTTTTTTTTAATAATGTGCATACATTGTAAAAGGCTGTTTGTTTTTATTGTTATATATTTAACTCCCGACCGAAAAAACGGGTGTTATAAGTTTGTGATGTGTGTCTGTACGAGTCCAGGTACAGGCCAAACGGCTGGACCGATTTTGATCTAGTTTTTTCTGTTTGAAAGGTGACTTGATCGATAAGGTTGTTAGCTATGCTTTAATAAAATCAGTCCAGCCGCTTAGAAGATATCACCTGTTTTCTAGAAATATTCGGGGGTTTTTAAAATTTTTAATTGTTGCTATTAATATGGATATATTAAGCTTCTGATAAAAAAAAATTTTAAAATATTTGAATAGAATGATAAATAATGAACTTTTATTAGTTCTGAATCCTTTCTATTTATCGTTGATATCTTTAAAAAGTTTTGTAGAGAATTTATGAAATTAAAAAAAGAATATCTATGTAGTACAAATGAATTTATAGTAAAAAATTTGCCAAGTCTCTTTAGGTTTTATTTTTTTTTAACCCTGAACTGTAAAAACCTGTTTTAGTGTTAAATTTTTAACACAAAAAAATTTACTTTTATGCAAAACTAATATAATAAACATTTTAAACTAAAACAATAAATTCTAAGCTTGGTGCGTTTTTTTGCAAATGGCGCGTTTTTTTTCTTCATTTTGGTGCGTTTTGAAATTTCAAAGTTGACAACGCTGCTTGTTCTTGCTGCTCTGCTTATTAGTATTTATCAAAACACCAATACTAATAAATACTTTTAAAGCAGAAGAGCTGAAATGTGTTAAACCGTGACCACAGTCACTGTTTAATTTCACTGCTGCTCTTCCTATTAGATTTTCGCAAACTAACAGAACTGCTACAAACAAAATACTGCTAAACTGTGATCACAGTCAGGGTGACCGATGACATTTTTCAAAAAGTGGCACCAAATAGGGGATTTATCAAAAAAAGGGGGCAAAATTAAAAAAAAAACGCGAAAACTACACCAAACTTTTTATTTTTAATGTATTTTCATATAACTCACAGGGGGTCAAAAAGTGGCAAGGCAGTTGAAAAAGGGGAAAGGCAGTTGAAAAAGTGGCAATTTGCCACTTTAGTCGGTCAAACGGTCACGCTGATCACAGTCACAGTTTAAAAGAACAGCGATTAACAAATCACGTTCACAAGGAGCAACATTATTAAAAAATCACGCTATCGCTCATCACTAGTACGCATTATAGCATTGCACAGATACATCTGTTTGCACTAGTTTGTGCGAGGTTTTGGTTCTGGTATGAATAAATATGTTATTTAGCGTTTTCTGTTACTAGTTGTAAATATTGATTTTTAAAGCAATTATTGTATGGTTGGGCAATGAGCAAATGAAAACAACACATTTATTTTTTTTTGTTTTTTTTAAACAAATAAGATACATAAAACTGCTTTTACCGTAAGTGCCTTATGTTTTGTTGAGAAAAAATACATGGCTGATGATGAATGAATAAAAACAAAATTTCACATACATATGTAAGTAGATGATATATGTACATGAAACACATGAGCTGCAAATACAAAAAAATGACACACGATATGCAAGTGTAATTACTCTCAGAGCAAAATTGTATCTCTCTCTCTCTCTCTCTCTCTCTCTCTCTCTCTATACTTGTCTGCGCCACAAAATAACATAACGAACGTCCGCACATACATCTGTCCATCATGTACTTGTTTCAACAATGGTTTTTTTCATATAATTGTATTACAATATGTATTTTTAAGCAATAAACGATCTAACAGTTGCTCAGCAGCAATACAATAAGCACTTGTTATTTGTTTTTAATTGTATTGTAATTTGGAAACGCACGCACACACAACAAGTCATACTAGGTCTGTCGCTCACACTGCAATTACATGGTACATACCATGGCATATTTGTTTTGGCTATACAAACGAGTATACAAATGCAACCCTTTAGTACGCATATAGACTTTGCATACGTTTGTATTTACTAATGGATTTCCAATTCACCAGTAATAAAATACCAAGCTTTTTTGATTGCAAAAACTATCTTATTTGAGATATCTTGTGTGCATATATTCTTATATGGCTCCATATATTAAATCTTATATCTTTATATGGATCCACATATGAAGAGCTTAATAATTAAATTTCCATATATGAGCTCATATATTATAATACATTTCATATATTAGTCCAAATATTAATTCGTATATAATAGTTTTGCCATGTATAATACCATATATTTCCATACATGAATTCATACATACTTATATATAGTTATATACATTCATATATTTAAAATATATGGACCATATATAATTTTTTTAGCTGGGAAATTATATTTTATAAACAATTAATATGCGGTTTGTTCAGAATTAATATTTTTTTTTCTCCTGGGAGTATATAGACTCCGTGATGGTTGCCATTTCGTTAAGGATATTTGCTTTCATAAAACCGCTAATAAGTCGTTTTACTAGGGTAAGCTTCGGCTTTGATATCAACCCACAGAAAAAAGTCCATAGAGGTTAAGTCAAGGCGGTGTGGAGGTAAATACATATTGGCTTTTTCCATCGGAAGGTTACATTTTTGTAGCGTGTGACACCAAACAAATATGAAATAAGATGAATCAAAACAATTCAAACATTCCATTTGCAATAATGCTAAGTATATAAAGCAGAAATCTACATCTACTGACACCACACACAGTGGACCAAACACAAAAGAACACTGATGATGAAGGTTTAGTGGCCTTCGAAAACGGCTGGCTGTTCCGTTCAACTATGTGTTGTTAGTCAGAATATTTATAACAGACTTTGGTGTTATTTGTTCATTAATAATTATCAGATGTAATTTGGCTTAGAAAGCAATACGAACCTTAGCCCGTTCAAATCACAAATATAGAAACAAATATGTTTTTTTTTATTTGTGTAGATTGTCAGCTGCTCCACATTAGGTTAAAATTTAAGAAAAATTTAGTCACACTGTTCTGTAATATAAGCTTAATTGCCAGCTGTAAAAAAGTAAACTTTCTCGTAGAAATGCCCATATTTCATTTAAAAACGCTATCACCCCTACCATTTTATAAATTACATTTACTGTACTTTTACTTATAAATGTCTATTTTATTTCATAACCATGGAGGCAGCGATGTACACTGGGCCGCCTAGTATAAAATATACACCTATCCCTCGATTTACACGATAGATACGTTCCTGAGAGTAAATCGTGTAAATCGAAATTTTAAATTTTTGTATGAAAAATCGTGTAAATCGAAAATAAAGGCAGAATCACGTAAAAAATTGATTTTATTAAGAAACTATATTATGTATTTCAACTTACGGCTTGTCCCACGATGTCATCAGAAATCGTTCAATCGACAACTTATATTGAAAACAACAACAAATTTTCTATTGTTATTGTTGTTTGTAATACATGTTGTACAGGGTGGGCCAAAAGAAATCAAGGGGTGTAAAAGTTTAATAACTTTTTTGTTTATTAACTTTTTTTATTTTTTCTTTCAGATTATATAATATACAAAATGGTAATTTTTTTACACTAAGTATGAAAAATTATGTCTCTTAAATGACCACCGCTTTCAGCTTCGCACTGATGGGCTCTTTTTAGAGCATTTTCCATAACATCTTTCAAAACTTGTAGCTGTAGCGTTCGAATTCCTGCAACAATATTTGTCTTGAGTTCAAGGATTGTCTCTGGCTTGTTCACATACACTCGCTCCTTCAAAAACCCCAAAGAAAATAGTCGGGTGCTGTCAAATCTGGCGATCGCGCTGGCCAAATAATTTCCGAATTTCGAGAAATTATTAGCTCTCCAAAAATTTGACTTAAAAGTGCCATTGTGTCTCGGGCAGTATGGGCAGTGGCTCCGTCCTGCTGAAACCACATATCAGGTCTGTTTTCAAGAGCAGGACGTAAAAAATTTTCTATCATAAACCGATACCGCTCTCCATTTACGGTTACAGCACTTCCATCTTCATTCTCGAAGAAGTAGGGCCCAATGACATTTTCAGAAGTGATCCCACACCATACTGTACACCTAATGGGATGCAATTGGCGCTGATGAATGGCTCTTGGATTTTGAGAACCCCAGAACCTACAGTTCTGCTTATTAACAAAGCCATTCAAATGAAAATGAGCTTCATCACTCATAATCAAATTTTCAATAAAGTTGATTTCATTTATTCATTTCTTATTTTCTGATTTTCATTTATTATTTTCATTCGTTATAAATTCTGAAAGAAAAAATAAAAAAAAATTAATAAACAAAAAAGTTATTAAACTTTTACACCCCTTGGTTTCTTTTGGCCCACCCTGTAGATCGAACGATTTTTGCTGACATCTTGGGCCAGGCCGTTAGTTTTTAAAATATCAGAAGCGTTTACTCAAAACACATAAAAAATCATGTAAATCAAGGTATTTCATAAATCGCTCAATTTACACGAAAACCAAAATAATCGTGTAAAAGTGAAAGCGTGTATAAAAAGTATCGTGTAAATCGAGGGATAAGTGTATTAAACTATTTGCTGTGGACTTATTTGAAGTTGAATTTTAAAATAATTTCGCTCTTCAAGTACTACGAGTACTAACACAAATCTTGCGCAAACTTGTACAAATTGCAATCCTAGTAAAATACACTGTGTGGGAGGACTATGCAATAATTAAATAATTTCACTAAACTTTGGCGTCACACATAAGCAACAGTTTTCCGTGTGACACTAAAATCTTAACATATATTTAGTTTTATATAAAGCGTCTTGAGCAGCCCTAACAAAGTCAATATTTTTATAAAGAAATAATCAAGATTTTAACGTCCACATGCTTTATTATACCTAAGATAAACGAAAAAACTTTTTCTGTTCTAAGTAGAATCTAATAAAAAAAGATTTATTGGGAATTTTATCGAATGTTAAATTAAAATGAAGGAAATATAAATCTCCCGCAGTTTTATATTTTTAATATTAAATCTTCGGTTAAGGTGAAAGCGAAATAATAAAAACAAATGAACTAAAAATATGCTGTCACCATTTAAACTTTAAATTTTGAGCTATAAAATTTAAAAAATAAGCAATCTAATATAAAATTTATTGACCAAAAGCAGCATTAGAAGTGGTTTGCAATTTTAAGGACTGCTGATCTTCTTAATTAGGTTGATTCATAATATACGAATATTTGAAGACAGCCATTATCTGGAAGGTGCAATGTTTCGCTTTTAATATATAAAAAATATTTCCTTTATGCTTTGAAGCATATTTTATATTTTTTTTTAACTTTAAACTTCATAACTTTTACTCCTTCTCGTCTCATAGATTTTCTAAAAAAAATTTATTTCTCTTCGCAATATATAACAACTACACTTTTAATAAAAGCAAACGCTTTAATGCCTTTGCTATTTCTGTTGCTGTTTTTTTTTTCAAATTATTTTACTGTAACGTAGCAATATAGTCTTAAAAGCTTAGACAACCGTAACAATCATTCAACAATAACATTTCCCAGAAACTAAAACAATAGCAATAAAAATTGTTTTCAAAGCCTAATGAATTATCCTCTATTGCCTTTTGCTATTTTTACACTCTAACAATAATGGAAAATAACATTTCATTCAAGTCGCCCATAAAACAGCATGAGTTCGATAGTTAAAACTGCAACACCTGCTGTGTGCAAATATAAATAAAAATTAGATGAATGAAAATGGAACTGTAAAAGGGTGTAATGGCGAAATACATTCATATATATTTAGACAGACACTTGTTAACATTTACACTTGCAAATATTTCAAGCACAAGAGATGGCATATGCCTGTGCTTGAGTGCCAGTAATTAAAATTTTATTATAGTTGTGGGTTTGGTACCATCAATGGAAAAGATAATAAATAATTGATGAATAAAGAACTTTTGCCAGATAAAGATACCTGAGATTATATAAATTTTAAAGCTTAAGAAGCTTTTTTTTAAAACAAAAGAATATTAAAACAATAAATAAAGAGGTTCTTATTAACTATTTATAATATCAGGGACAAATAGAAAACTCGATTTAAGTGTGACTTTCCAGTGTATTGCCAGAATATTTTTGAGCTTGTGTTTTTCTTTAAAAATATTCTTGTTCATATAAAGTATGTGAGAAGCCTATTAATTGGTAAACTTCAAGTATATTTACTTTTATATATATACTTTTTCTAAAAAATCTCTTTTCTAAAAATAAGTTCTTGAAACAATTTGCTTTAAAAAAAAAGCAATGTGAGTCCGATCACAGAGGAGATGTGTAAACATCTAGTAATAAAAAAAATTTTTTTTTAAGTAGGAAGTACTTATGCTTTTAGTATCTTTTTTAAATTAATTAATTAAAAGTATCAAAACTTTCAATATTGTAAATACATATGAATTTGTTGGTTTTTGTTTGTTTTATTAAACTTATTTGGTTAGTAAATGGGCACACTGCAGTATATGTATATGTACTAGATTCAAAATTGCAGTAAGCAGTAAATTTACTGATTACTAAAAAAATTCAGTAAATTTTTACTGCTCGTGAAATTTAATTTGCATTACCAGTAAAATCGTAGGGCCGTAATCATAATAAAATTGTAGCAGGTGGCAAAGTTTTTTCATTCAACTTTTGAAACTTTTGTATGAAAAACATTTAGCCACTTAATAGAATTTCATTATGAATACGGGCATTACTGGTTACTGATTATTCAATGCACCTCATCATATAACAAATCATTTAGGCAATTTATAAAAATTGTAGAAAAAAATTTTAGTAATCAGTAAAAATTTACTTGTTAAACATTTTTTATTGTTTTTACTGAAACTTTAGTGATACTGCAATGCTCATCTATGGTAAATGCCTTTACTTTTACTTTTACTTTTTAATTTTTAATTCCTGTTGTTCATCGTTTAGTTGTTGCTGTTCTTGTTGTTGTGTACGCATTGCAATTAAAATAAATTCAGTAAAGTGAGACTTTGACTCGCGCACATTCGGTTTTGATTTTTTATTTTGTTTATTTAGCTTTCTTCTTTTTTAAGTTTTTTCAGTTTAAACGATTTTTACACTTTTATCGCTTTTTTCTCGTTTTGGCGTTTTTTTCTCTTTTTTGGTTTTTTTAGTTTTCGCAATTTTTTTTTAATTTTCGCAATTTTTTTCATTTTGGCAAGTTTTTTCAATTTTTGTTGGGGTTTTTTTCATTTTGGCGATTTTCTTCTGTTTTTGGCGTTTTTTTATTTAGGCGATTTTTTCATTTTGGCGATTTTTTCATATTGGCGATTTTTTTGTTTAAGGATTTTTTTCATTTTGGCGATTTTTCCGGTTTTTCGCGATTTATTTTAGTCCTAGAGATTTTTTTTTAATTTGGCGATTTTTTTATATTTGGCGATTTTATATTTTTTTGATTTTTTAGTTTTACCGTTTTTGAAAATTTCAAGAGTTTTGCTCTTACGGTTTCCAAGATGCAGCAAGTTGTTAAAATTACAAAGTCAAAATTGCATTAACTGATGGAACACCCATTGATTTAAATTTTTTAAATTTAGTGTTAATTGTTGTAGTCTGTATAAAAATACACTAACTTTTAAAATTTCAAGTGTATATATGTACATACAATTGTATGTATATTACATGGGATTTTAAGATTTTTCGTTGCTCGTTTTGGAACACCCTTTAGTTTTTAACTCTCATGTATTTGTTGTTGTAGTGGCCAAATGTCTACACATTGTGTCCAAATTTCAAGCCCGTAGCTCTTACCTTTGGTGTACGGAAATATACAGAAAAATAACCGACGGCGGCGCACCGTCGGCTTCGAGCCGGTCGACTTGTTTCTCTGCTTGGTATTGCTTCATTCAAACACTAATACACTCAGACATAGCTCACACCTATTTGACAATGCTGTGTGCATCTCAGCAAAGAAATCTAAGCAAAGAAATCTCAGCAAAGAAATCTCAGCAAAGAAATCAAAGTCAAAAGATTTTTACCCCCTAGCGTATAGATGTTTACACATCAAAAAAAAAAAAACCCCAAAATAAAAATTTTAAATAATGAGACATTTTTAGATTTAATTGAACTGTAGGGAATTTTAACCAGAAATAATTTCTTAATCTGGCTTAAGTTCAGTAATTTCAATTCTTATTGAATGAAATATTTTTTATTAATTAATGTGAGTTTTTAAAGAAGAGAAGAAAAATTAAACTAGACTTTATTAGCTGGGAGAAATACCGATATTTTTCTGTGCAGCCACGCACTTTATCAGCACACATGTATGTCTACTGGGATAGATAGAGATTGTTAATAACATCACCTATTAAACGTAAATTTTCAATGAAATGGAATATGAGAAATGATAATTGTGTATACAATTAATGATTTACCTTTGGTAAATACATTTGTATGGGCCAATTTCACCAACTCTATTTAAATATCAATTCATATTTAAATGTCGATTTTCATTAATTTTTGTATGGAAAAATTACTTTTAAATATGAATTGATTTTTAAATAACTTGGTGAAATAGGCTGTAAGTGTCACTATTCATTTTCTGTTTTACTATTTTTCATTTTCTGTTTAGGTTAGTTAGCACGAAGTTATATCACCTTACCTTAGTATTTTAAATAATATATACTTCAAATTCATATTATATTTTATAAAAATGGATATGTGTGTTCAAAAGGTACTTTTTGAATAACTACTACTTAAAAAAAGTACTTTTATTTTTTTTTAATATGTTTCCAAAAAAGGCCCCCATTACAGAAACCTTTTAAGAAAGCGTAACTTGTGAGCAGTTTACGCATTGAGAAAAATTAAATAATTATATTAAATAATATATAAACTTACAAAAAATACCAAGAAATAAAGTGATTTTTCTTACTCATCGTATTAAAATTGGCAATACTGCTTTATTTGACAGCCAATATATGATATATCTGTGGCAAAAAGAAAAAAAGTGCTTAAGTCGAGATAAGCTGATCTTGAGTTAATGGTGCCTTCCACTTTGTGGAAATCTCAATTATTTTCTATGATTTGTCAGGAAGTTATTGCACTATGACTTTCGACTCATATTTTTAGGGTTCCGTACACCAAACGTGAAAAGGACAGAGTATATAAAACATTGGCCGCTACGACAACAAAGACATTAAAATTAAAAATTAAAGGGTGTTCCAAAATGAGCAACGAAAAATATTAAAATCTAATACAATTGAATGTACATATGTACATATATTGAAACTTGAAATTTGTAAAATTAGTGTATTTTACATACAGACTAAAACAAATAACACTAAAATTAAAACAAAATTAAATTAAAGGGTGGTCCATCAGTTAATGCAATTTTGACTATGTAATTTTGACAACTTGCTATATCTTGGAAACCGTAAGAAGCAAACACTTGAAATTTTCTAAAATGGTAAAACTAAAAAATCCGAAAATTATAAAATCGCCAAACCAAAAAAAAAAATCGCCAAAAATTAAAAAAAAAATCGCCAAAACAAAAAAAATCGCCAAAAATTTAAAAAAATCGCCAAAACGAAAAAAATCGCATATATTAAAAAAAAAATTTCTAGCACTAAAATCAATCGCTAAATTTGAAAAAATCGCCAAAATAAAAAAACCCCAAAAACCGAAAAAAATCGCCAAAACGCGAAAATGCCGCCAAAACTAAAAAAAGTTTTACATAAAAAAAAATCGCAAAAATTAAAAAAATCGGCAAAAATAGAAAAAAATCGCCAAAATGAAAAAACGCCAAAAACCGAAAAAATCGCCAAAACGAGAAAAAAGTGTCAAAACTAAAAAAGAGCCAAAACTTAAAAAAATCGCCAAAACCGAAAAAACGCAAAAACAAAAAAACCGAAAAACCCCAAAAACTAAAAAAAATTTTCAAAACTATATATTATATAGACTGAAGTTTGTATTAAATTACATATCTAGTGTTCGTACGGAACCCTTCGTGCGCGAGTCAGAGTCGCACTTTACTGATCTTTTTTAGACTTCTAATCTTAATTGTATTTTCTGCCAGTTTATAGAAGCCATGTAAAAATTCTCGTCTGTCTATTTATATTGAAAACAAAAACAAATTTGAGTGCTCTGTTTTTGTTTTCAATGCAAATAGGCAGACGAGAATGTTCACTTGGCTTCTATAAACCGGCAGTTTAACTTAAATGTATTAAATGTAGTGTGTAAAACGGCGTTTGCTTAAAAAAATTAAGTTAAACTGAGAATTTCCCCATTTAACTGTAAAAGAAAAAAGTTTCTGAAAATCGACTTGAACGCTTCAAAGTGCTGGCCTGCAAAACAGTAAAATATGACTTAAGCACTTTTTCCTTATTGCCACAGAAATATTATGACATATTTAGTAACTCGAAACAAATCGACTAATTCCAACATTAGTTTGGCTAACCATTTCATAACGAATATACTTGCACGATAGCAATGTTTGCGCATGAATTTCATTTTCGGTTTTAATGTAGTCGTAAATAAACAAAATTGTTGCATTGAGAGTAAAACTACTATTTGTTGAGCTTTATGGGCCGCGGCGGAATAGTTAGTCGAAATGTTTTCAAAAACGATGATGGACGGAATTCACTGTCAATGGTGAATATTAAAGAGACATAATTATAAGGCATGTGATACCAACAGGACCAATAAGACAGGGCCATATGTCACACCGCACACGCTAATTACATTTTTATGTACTTAAAGAAAAATTTTGATGTGGGAAGAATTTCACGTAATGGCCCCCTGTTAACTGACCACTAAGATTGTGTTATTTATAATAATATTGTTACATATCTCTTGCTTAATAAAAAATATACAAACACTAAAACTCAAAGGCCAACGCAGATATCAGACACAAACAACAACAATTGTAATGCTTGTATAATAGAACTCTTTTGTAAGAGTACCCACACACACAGTGTAACAGAACGAATTGTAACACGAACGCTTGACATGATCGGAAGCTAATATTGAGAAGCTCTTGAATGTACTGTGCTAATCAAACAGTGTTGTGCAGTGAACAGCGAATAGAACATTGTGGTATTCTTGCAGTGAATAATTTAACATTGTGTATTGAAAAGCTCTTAATATTAATATTGGGTATAAAGAGTGTTTTGACTTGATAAGAGTTGTGCATTTGTGAATTTTATTTAAAAAAGTTAAAATGTAACAATCAGTGCTCTTCTGAAAAATTCACATGATTTAAAACATAAGCTTTTAATAGCTGACTTGCAGCTGGTTCTTTTAGATTTTAAGTGTTTTCTAATTATAATAAAATATTTCATTCCATATAAAACTTGCAATTTACAATACAAAAGCAATTACTAATAAATTTTTTTTAAATAATCGGGGTTTGTAGAACAGGCCTGAATATATGCATATTAAAGAAAGATGCTAAAGCTAGTTTTACAAATAAATTTTCTTTGGGCATTTATTGCTCTTTGGAATCAAGAGATTCCATCACAACAAACAAAAAGGGAAGTTATTTAAATTCCTTTCATGAAATTAATGTAAATATATGTATTTTAAAACAAATGTTAAAGCTTTCTATATTAAAAAATATATTGCATTGCACAATTTTGAAATTAAATTTAATTCTTTGCATATTGTCTACTGCAAATGTTTCGTTTGTTTTACAAAAATTAAATAAATTTTTTATAGTTAGACACTCTCTCACACACATACAAACAGCACAAATTAAAATCTGTCATTTCCTATAACTTTTGAATGACTTTTATCTATTCATGCACCATTGGCCAACCATGGTTGTATATTTTCAATAATGTTCATTCGGATTTGTAGTTACAACAAATGGAGAATAAAAAATAATTACAATTGACATAATTGCTAAATCGTGTAACAATTCTATATCGTACTCCTTATATATTTTTAAATGGCAAATCTCAAAATAAACATTTCTTCAATATGCAGTTAAAACTAAACATGTTAACGAAACATAAATTTCATATCTAAGTATGACTCTGCAATGATTAAAATTTATTTGGTGTTCGATGGCGTCAGCTTAATGTAATGATTTGAATACATTTGAATATTAATGATGGAAAGTTGGAACCCACTAGCGCAGACAAGATAGTAATTGAAATGGCACAAGTTAGCACAAAATGTATTTTGTAAATGTAATTAAGCCAAATGCTTTTTTTAACTGTGTTGAAACGGTAGGAATTTGTTTTGTGCTTCAATTTAGGTCAAATATCATTTGTTACCGAATTATTGTTTTCATTCCTGGAGGTGGTATTTATACTAATTTACATATTGAAAAGGCTTTCATACAAATAAAAGTGTATATGTATGTATGTATGTATGTATGTATGTATGTATGTATATGTATATATTTTTAATTTTCAGCATATTTTGTAATAAAAAACAAGTAAGAGTGCTATATTCGCCTGTGCCGAATCTTATATACCCTTTACCAAAGTGCGTTTATGTAGTATAGAGATACATACATAAGCACATAGTTACTTTTATGTACAAAAAAAAATAATAATAATTCTCAAACCCTAGAGTCATAATTTTAGATTTTTCTGATTACTTATACCAACCTAGTAGTTCTTAAAAAAATATAGAGCGTGTGTTTTGCTTTGCAAAACCTAAAATATATATAATTTATAAAGGAAAAGATAAAAATTAATTAGACTTAGTTACTTTTATATATCAAAAAAGTGTAAGTGTCCCAACCGTGAACTTATCCTTTTTGATTTTCTGATTTCTTACACCAATTTCTTTATTTAAAGAATTTAAGAAATGCTTAATTTATAATAAAAAAGGAAAAATTTGTTTTAGTAACTTACTTTTGTACAAAAAAAGTTAAAGTTTTCCAACCCTGGAAATATCTTTTTAATTTTAGAAGGTTAATTTTCAATTTGAAATACCAATTTTATTCGTACTAAAATATAGAATAAGTTCATTTAATCAAAAAAATTAAAATTAATTTTCGGTAGTTAATTTTTTATAGCACAAAAAGTTTCAGTTTCCCACACCTGGAATCATCCTTTTTGATTTTTCTGATTTCTTACACCAATCTTTTTTTTTAAGAATACAAGATCTGTTTAATTTATAAAGAAAAGGAAAATTTTGTTTTAGCAAGTTACTTTTGTATAAGAAAAAAACGTTAGTTTTCCAACCCTGGAAACGTCTTTTAAATTTTTTAATTTTTTTTATTTGAGATATTAATTTTATTCGTGGTGAAGTATAAAATAAGTTTATTTAATAAAAATAAATAAAAAATTATTTTACGATAGTTAATTTTTTATATCACAAAAATCGTAGGTTTTCCAACCCTGGAATCATCCTCTTTATTTTTCTGATTTCTGACATCAATCTCTTTCTTTTAAGAACATAAGATATGTTTAATTTATAGAAAAAAAGGAAAAATTTGTTTTAGTAAGTTACTTTTGTATAAGAATAAAAGTTAAAGTTTTCCAACCCTGGAAAAGCCTTTTTGATTTTTTAATTTTTTTTTAATTTTTTTAAATTAGAAACACTATATTTATTCATACTGAAGTTTAAAATGAGTTCTTTTAATAAAAAAATAATAATAACTACTTTTCGGTAGTTATTTTATATGCCAAAATGAAGTTTAAGTTTCCCAGCTCTGAAACCGTCTGCTCGATTTTGCTGATTTTCAATACCAATCTTATTTAGGCCATTTCTGACAACACTGTTCAAGAACGATGTCTCTAGCTTTTCTGGGAGCTTCGGAAAACCGATTTCACGTGCAGACAGACGGACAGACGGACATCGCTTATTCGTCTTCCCTATGCATAAGTATCCAGAATATATATATACTTTATGGCTCGCTTATTAATATTCTGGAAATTACAAACGGAATGTTTGGTAAAGGGTATAATAATTTGAACAAGTAACACCCAGCCAAGACTTACCTTCCGTAACTTTTCAATTTAAATGAAAACAAAAGTGAGCTATTGCATATCTTTTTTATACAAATAGCTTCATGTTTGCTGTTGGGATTTAAAGGTTAAAAAGTAATACCGTAATGAACTTGAATATATACATATAAACATACATTTATGCTTACATACATACATACTCGTGCATATGTAATAGTATATGAAATTGTATGCTTTTACTTAAGTTTTATAAATTTTAAAAACCCTGTCTTGCCAAACAATGGTATCTCATATTTTGTAATCCTTTTGTCATTGCTGAACAATAAAATGAAATTTTTTATTACTTTTTTTATATGCTGCTAGCACAAGGAGAACAAGTTATTCAATCTAAATAATAATGAGCAAAGAACCAAAAGAACATCTACATGTAATTTAAGCCCCAACAGAAAACTTAATAATACAGGTGTGTATACGTGGGTCATTTGCGAAGTTTTGTTGCTGGTCACACCAGTTCTTGAGTTAATTGTTCGAAATTTACTCGCCCCGCGACTTAAGAAAATAGGAAAGGTACCATGAAAGGTAATGCTTATAATTATAATAGCTAATAAGAAGACTTACTGCCTTATTCATAAAAAACATTTCAGGTTTATTAAGCGCTTATTTGACATATTTCTATGGGAAATTTGTCAAATAAACCTGTAATAAACCTAAAATATTTTTTATGAATTAGACCGTTAGAGTCTAACAGCCTTATTCAAAAAAATATTTTACTTGAGCTTTAAAGTTCATAGTAGCTACCAAGCAATTTAAGGCTAACATTGCTTTGTTAAGAAATTGTATTCCAAAGACAACTTTAATTATTTTGTGATTTAATAATACATTCTGGTAACACCACCATGTTCAACAACCCTTTCACAGCTTATGATGTACAACATCGAATACAATTTCATTCGAGTATTCAACTAATTTTTTATTTTATTAAATACATTTTTATTATCTTGAAGTTAAGCAACATAATTTAAAAAATATAAGCTTCTGACATGGAAGCAAAACAGATAAACATTTTTATGAAGTAAACGTAAAAAAAAAATATGATGAACATAGCAAAATTATCTCAATTTATTTTATTCGAACGAAATGAGTACTTGAATATCCAGCTTTTTTCGATTCGTTTTGTTTGAATGTACATCACTAAAACATTTTTGTATAATTGTATTTGTTTTAATATTTTTTTATGGATTTTTGGATAATTTAGTGATATTTTCCATCACATGACAGATATAATAAATTTAAGATAAGAGCTAGCTTCATTTTCAGATGTAACATGAATCAATATGTGCCTATATGAACAAAAATATTTGAGGTACAAAATACACATTTTGGAAATATCAATTTAAAGTAGCCTTAACAAACGTAGGTGCCTACTTTAGAATTTTGATATAATATTTTTTTTAATACAACTTTACTTAACATTGCTTTTCAAAGCTTTGTTAAGTTTTTTTGAATACGACCCTAAGGCCTGTTTCTACATAACATGTAAGCTCTCAGGCAAGCAAGCGGTACACAGGCAAGTACGTAACAAAATAAGTTTTTATAGTACACTTGTCTAGCTTACGTTGTATTTGGTATCACTTTTTGTATATTTAATTTCATTATTGCCATGGTATACAATTTGGTATTTGATTTAATTTTTTCCATACTAGAAGCATTACTTAATGGCAGCCCTAGGAGAAAATCGAGCAAAATAAAAAACAGTTGCTTTTAAATTACAATGCAATATTAGATCAGTTCATTTATTTTTCAAGCAAAATCGAGCAACTGAATAAATCCTGAGTATTTTTGCCATTAAGCATTAAAGAATGTTTGGATATATCAAAAAGGCTGCATCACAGATTCTTAATTAATAACATCGATAGTGACATACTTATTTTCATTTACGGTATGTTATGATTTTTTCACAATTATAAAAGCATTAAGATTTTGCTGAAACAAGTCAGAAAGCTTTCATGCTTCATGAATGGATTTCATCCATCATATACGATATGTACATATATATATCGTCAGATGGTTACTAATTTGCCGCATTTAATGGAAATACTTCCAATCTTCTTGCTTTGAATACAGCTAGATCCAAGAAAATAATGAATAAAAAACTTTACATGGAAATGTTGTTCAAAGCACAGGAGTTTATATATGAACCAAAATAATATGCCTTATCGTGGTTAGGAGGTTAATATCTTTCAATATATTTTAAATGTGGAAAAATGTATTACAGATATAAAAAATATATTTCATATACATAGAAACGATGCATACTCTTTTTTTTTAAATATGCTACACATCATACAAGAAAATGATTGAAGAATTTACTTAGAAATAAAATTCACAAAAAAGAAAAGTGCAACCGCTATTTGCTGCAACCATTTATTCAGTAAGAGCTTGCAATTACTCAGTCTCAAATTACAAACGAACGAAATTCAATATAATACAGCGAAGCTCAGTAAAAAGTTGCAGGTAATCGAACAAACCTATTATTACTTTCCTTGAACAAATTTATGTGAACAAAATTGAAAGTAAAATAGTGATGAAAATACATACAATTTTGTGATATAATGTAAGAATGTTTGGATTTATGCTTAAAGGTTCCATAATGGTTCAATTAGACGATTGTGTGAACATTCGATTTCTTCTTTAATGAATAAAAACCTATTTTAATTTCCACACAAGTACTAATTTTTGATTGCCTATATTTCACATTAGATACATAGAAAAAATTAATGGCTCGATTATGGATGGCAACCGAACTTTAGTTGCCGAGTTAACTAGCAACGCAACTGAACTTAAAATTTGTATTATGTATGGCAACTTCCTCCAGTTGCCAAAAAGTTATCGAAAATACGATTATGACAGATTGGCAACTGAAAATAATATAAACAAATATTTAAAATATAACAAACACATGTGCTAAAAAGAAAATTATTGAGCAAAAGTGCTTAAAAACATTACTGATCATAAAAATTATTATTGGTGAAGAGAAGGAAGTACAAAAGTTTAATTTATTATAGTGTTTTCACACTGAAAGTTAAAACCTGGTTTTAACGTTAAAACCATAAACAGCTGATTTTGCATTCACACTGCAAGTTTGTTAAATTCAGGTTTTAACTCACAGACTGTCTAATAACTTTGCGCAAAATAAAATAAATCTCCTGCAGAAATGCGTGTATTTGTTGTTGCATTTTTTATACTTTTTAATAACTCTTGTTGGACAAACTATACAACAACAGTTTTTGTTAATATGAAAAACTGAGATATTTCACAATACGCTGTGAAATGGAAATTATTTTATATTTGATAAATAAATTTTTTTTAAATTATGGAACTTCTTACACAGAATGAAGAAGTGCTTGGAAATAAAGTTATATATAAAAATGCACAAATACATTATAAGACAAACCTTTTTTATAGGCAGATGAATGGCAATCATATGGTCTATTTTCACTTTACGGAGTTCAATAAAAATATTTTCTTTGTTTTCCTTCCAAAAACTCTTTTTTCCCATAATTTTTTGATTGTTGTTGCTGCTGCATCCATTTTCAAGTTGAAAATCTTTCAAACGCCATCTATTGTTATTCACTGGCATAAACATTATCATGTGTTGTCGGTCATTTCAACTTGGCAGCACTGAATTTGTCTCAGCGAAAACAAGGTTGCATTTCATAAAACCAACTTAAAACCAATTCAAAAATGGTTTTAATTTGGTTTTAACAACAACAATTTGTATGTTAAAACCAGGTTTTAACAGTTGGTTTTAACGTTAAAACCAGTTTTTATTAAAACCATGTCATTGTGAAAACACTATTAGACGATTCTTTTTGTTAGTTGCCATCCATAATCGAGCTATTAAAATCAACTTTAATTAATATTTTAGTTAGAAATTTGTACTATTAATTGAATCCTGTACTGATTTTCGTCCTTCAAACAAATTTTCTTGCTGTTTGAGATCCAATTAATAGAGTTAATTGAAAGTATGCGTTTATTTTAAACAAATGATTAATTGGCCCAATTAAATTAGTAATTGAATATAGAAATTTTAAACAATTAAATTTTTCGTTAAATGAATTAATAACAGTAATTGAATTGTATAAAGTTTTAAAAAGTTAAAGCAAAACAAATTTTAAAAAGTAAAGTAATTTTTTTTTTATTTATTTTTTTTAACTCACTTATTTTATTTATTTTTTTAATTCCGTAACTTACGCTGCAGGCTTTGAACATGGTACCTCCATTGTAAGAGGCTAACACACATCCACTAGGCTATCGTGACAAATTATTTTTCATTCAATTATTGTACATACATATGTAGGTATGTGTTCTTGTTTTATTTTTTAACTTACAGTGCTGTCATGCTTCGAACTTGGTACTTCTAGAATAACAGGCTGACACACTTCCATGAAAACATGAACAAGCACAAACACAAACTAAAATATTTTTTCTCATTAAACAAAGTTAATTCAAACAATCAAAAAATTGGTTAGATTTTTAATAATGCGTACAAAAGTTTAATCTTCGTCTGTATGCTTGTATATTTGCTAACATCCATACAAACATTAAACTTTTTTGTTTTCAATCAACACAATTTAATTGGGACAATTATAAAATTGTTTGAAACAGCATTAATTGATTTAATTGGAAGCATTTTGATTAAAAATTTTTCTGTGTACAATTGAAATTATTATATAGAAACAACAAAATAAAAAAGTATTACGTATTGTACTCAGAAAAAGTTGACACTTGTTTTATGAAAGCCCAAAGCCAAAACCCCAGTAGACCAAACATAAAAGAAGGATCATGATGAAGGTTTAGTGGCCTCCGAAAACACTTAGTTGTTCCGTTCTACTACGTGTTTGTTACAATATTTACAATTAACTTTAGTGTTATTTGTTCATTAGTAATTATCACATTTAATTTGACTTACAAAGCGATATGAACTTTAGCATGATAAAAACATAAATAGTGACATTTTGTGTTCAGACTATCGAACAATAAATTACATTAAAAATACAAGTAGAAAGCAAACAGCTGTTGAGGGTAAACATGCCTACATAAAATTGTTAACTTCCGGCGGCAGAGCAGTTTGATGCAAGCTGTGGTCGCGCAGGCCTTTGAAAATAGACGGCACGTTAACTTTCAGAAATGCTTATACGAAATATATTTTAATACGATAAACGTTTTCAATAATTAGAGCCGATTTAAGGTTGAGAAATATACTATAAACGACGACGCGCCATCAGCGTTAAAACCAGCGATTTGTCAGTTTGTTTGTTACTTGTAATAATGCAACTCTGATCAATTAAAAAGTATAATCGTTTAGAAAATTAAAAAAAAATGGTAATGTCTTATGAGATGTAAAATTTTCATCATATTATTTACCATTCTTCACGATATTTAGCATTTACAATACAGCATTTGCACGTGTTATTTGAATTTTTGACATGTGTTAATACAAATTATAATAGTCTAAACGGCCCTTAATAGATATTATGATGAGTAGCTCAGCTGGAGAAGGATACATTTGAAAATAGAAAATAAGTGTAATGTGATACTTCTTTTTTGTAACAAATCAATTTTAAGAATTTCAAATAAATTGGCCCTCACAAAATTCATGCAGATATTGGGAATGAAGTGGTTAAATTTATATCTCTTTAGATACGGTCCCACTTAGGCAAATATTTGCCAAATAAGCGTAACTACTAAATAGTAATGAAAAACATATTAATTCATACACGTTTTTATCATGCTAATGATAATGATAATTCTATGATTCTATTTATGTATGAAACTGTTAAAGTGAATAAACATGTATCTAAATAAAAACGTTTTTTGTTAAAATTTTAGAGGTTACGATTATTTGGGCAAATGTTATCCAAGTGTGACCGCATAGTTTTCAACATGGAAACTGAAAGTATTCGCTTTAAATGCATAAAATTCTACATCACTAGTCCAAAAATAAATCGCATTCCAAAATATGCTAAGTCGACACAATATGTTATGCTGGGAATAGCGTTTCTGAATTCATCGTTTGTCAACTTCGATTCTGTAACATTTTAATAGTAATTAGACTATTCTATCAAAAGTTATGAGTAAAAATGTACTTAACATAATTTGTCAAGTTTAAAAAAAACTTAGGTCAGAAAGGAACAACAAAAAGATGTCAAGTGTGCTTACAGGTCTAGGTTATATATTTGTGTAAAATCTTTAGTAATCTAAGTCACTTTTAACTATTATCTACGACAAATTTATAAAGTTCAAATAAACCAAAAATACAATTATATTGCAATCATTATATGATTACAAAAATATATATCTCATAACATTCCCGAGATATCATCAATAAACTTTTAAGGACATTCATATCAAAACTGGCTTTTTTGAATGGAAACCTCGATATGTGTTTCTGTGTTAAAGGTTATATTGGAAGCTCAAAAAATAGATTTAAAGTTGATATAAAGTTTTTAAGTTGGCTCCAGTAAGTAGAGATTTTAATTTTATTTTAAAGGTTAAACAAATGATGCACGTAAGAGGGGCTTTTGATCCTACTGTGCAGCGTTTAAAAAATATAATAAATATAACAATATAACAGAAAGCGGTTGATAGTTAACCGACATACAGACCTGCTCTATAAGTCCCACAATTTTAGAATTAACCCGGATAATACAAAAAAAATTCAAAATTTTTTCAAAATTTGAAACACTTCTGCAGGACCCATTAATAATTTTGGAAATCGTACGATTTAAAACTTATTCGATTTACAGAATAGCGGCGATATAATGTTGTATTTTTTCTATTTTGTGTTAACTCGTTAACATTTCATCGTGGGTGCGAAAAGTGTTAATTGACAGGCTATGACCAAATCAAAGCTCACAAGTCTTAGAAATAATACAAGTACATACCACTTGAAGACTAGTTACGTAACTAGTTTTGTGTCACTTTTTCCCTTCCACAGATAAAACAATATGGCAACGCTAATGGCAGGATCTAGAAAGAAAAATTGAAATTGACTCTTAAGATAGATAAACAAAATATGTAAAGAAAAGATATAAAAACTCCAACAAATTCTGTTTTACCATTTTAATATTTGTTAAAGATCAATAATTGTAATATTTTTTTTACAAAATTTTGCACGATTTTAACGAAAATATTACAATCCTTATTCTTCTTATAAAGTATATGTCAAGAAATTAAAGATTGTACGTACTTTATATTCGTATAGCATGATAAACCTTTCAGACCGGCAGCTAAACTGCTGGGAATATTTTCATAATATTTGAAATATATGCTCTAAATATGGAGCGAAACTATAATTAAATGATGAAATTGGGATCTCGGCTTCAGAATGTCAACTGTAAAAATTAGTTTTCTTACATAGAATTATTCTTATTTTTATGCTCATACCAAAACATCAATTGACGCAAGCATAAACCTATTTTATAAAGCTATTTTTATACCCTTTACCAAAAAATGGTAAGAGGCTATATATAGGTATGTCATTCCGTTTGTAATTTCCAGAATATTAATAAGCGAGCCATAAAGTATATATATTCTGGATCCTTGTGCATAGGGAAGACGAATAAGCGATGTCCGTCTGTCGGTCTGTCCGTCTGTCTGTACGTGAAATCGGTTTTCCGAAGCTCCCAGAAAAACTAGAGACATCGTTCTTGAACAGGTGTGTCAGAAATGGTCTAAATAAGATTGCTATTGAAAATCAGCACAATCGAGAAGACGGTTTCAGAGCTGGGAAGCTTAAACTTCATTTTGCCATACAAAATAACTACCGAAAAGTAGTTATTATTATTTTTTTATTAAAAAAAACTCATTTTATACCTCAGTATGAAAAACATTAGTATTTCTAATTAAAAAAAATTAAAAAAAAATTTTAAAAATTAAAAAGACTTTTCCAGGGTTGGAAACTTTAACTTTTTTTCTTATACAAAAGTAACTTACTAAAACAAATTTTTCCTTTTTTTATATAAATTAAAAATATCTAATGTTCTTAAAGAAAGAGATTGATGTCAGAAATCAGAAAAACAAAAAGGATGATTCCAGGGTTGGAAAACCTAAAATGTTTGTGAAGTTTAAAATTAACTACCGTAAACTAATTTTTTATTTATTTGTATTAAATGAACTTAATTTATACTTCACCACGAATAAGATTGGGTTGTCAAATAAAAAAATATTAAAAAATTTAAAAAGACGTTGGACGGGCTGGAAAACTTTAACTTTTTTTCTTATACAAAAGCAACTTACTAAAACAAAATTTTTCTTTTCTTTATAAATTAAACATATCTTAAAGAAAAAGATTGGTGTAAGAAATCAGAAAAATTAAAAAGGATGATTCCAGGGTTGGAAAACTGAAACTTTTTGCGATATAAAAAATTAACTATCGAAAATTAATTTTATTTTTTTGATTAAATGAACTTATTTTATATTTTAGTACGAATATAATTGGTATTTCAAATTAAAAATTAAACTTCAAAAATTAAAAAGATGTTTCCAGGGTTGGAAAACTTTAACTTTTTTATACAAAAGTAACTTACTAAAACAAATTTTTACTTTTTTTCTAAATATTAAACATATCTTATATTCTTAAAAGGAAGATATTGGTATAAGAAATCAGAAAAATCAAAAAGGAGGATTCCAGGGTTGGGAAACTTACAATCTTTGTGATATAAAAAATTAACTACCGAAAACTAATTTTTATTATTTTTTATTAAATAAAATTATTTTATGATTAAGTACGAATAAAATTAGTATTTTTTTCAAATAAAAAAAAAACAATTAAAAAATTAAAAACACGATTCCAGGCTTGGAAAACTTTAATTTTTTTTTTTGGACAAAAGTAACTTACTAAAACAAATTTTTCCCTTTCTTTATAAATTAAACATATCTTATATTCTTAAAAGAAAAATATTGGTGCAATAAATCAGAAAAATCAAAAAGAATGATTTCAGGGTTGAAAAAGTTAAAATTTTTGTGATATATAAAAGTAACTAAGTCTAATTAATTTTTATCTTTGCCTTTATAAATTATATATATTTAACGTTTTGGAAATAAAAGTTTTTTGTAGAAAACTATAAAAATAAAAACCACAGCTCCAGAGCTGGAAACTTTGAACTTTTTTTTTGGATATTAAAGTAAATAAAAAAACATTTTTTTGAATTTTCTTTTTTCACTTAACACACTTTCTATATATTTTTAAGAACTACTACATTGGTATAAGGAATCAGAAGAATCTAAAATGATGATTTTACGGTTTGAAAATTAGTTTTTTTTTTGTACATAAAAGTAACTAGGTCAAATTATTTTTTTCTTTTTGTTTATACTTTATGTATGTTCTTATGTATGTATCTCTATACTACATAAAAGCACTTTGGTAAAGGGTATATAAGATTCGGCACAGCCGAATATAGCACTCTTACTTGATAAAGATATGACTATTAAATAAATAGTAAAATTAAAAAGTGCACAAGCATAATAAAGTCGCTTTGCATCTCTGGGACTACCCACTCACTATTTAAAGTTAAAAATATAAATTTAGGTAAATTGTAAAACATGCCCGTTTGCTATTGACTTCTAAACCCACAGTTACGAAAAGTTCATTGTAAAATGAAGGAAAAATAGAAAAAAATGCCCTCAGTTGCACACAATTAAATATAGACTATAAATTTTCACACTAATACATACAAACATATAAACACATGTTAACGTTTCTCTTTATAAAGGCATGTCTGCCGTATGTAGTAAATGAACAATAAATTTTACACATATGAACTTGTTCCTGGGGTTGGATGTGTTGTCTGAAAAATGTGTGTAGCTGTAAATAGTTTTATAGTTACTCGGTGTAGGTGTGTGTATGTATTGAGTTTAACGAAAATTGCAAAAGGCTAGTGTGTAAATAATATAGAACGGGGGGCAGTAAATACTTGAAAAAATAATAGAAAACATAAATTTTTTCAAACAATATTTGGACATTTTCTAGATTTCATTTTTAAATATATGAGATAAAAAATTTTACAAACTTCTTTATATATTTTTGTAAATTTTGGTAAAGTTGAATTATTTAAGAGAATTAGTAAACACAAAATAAAAAAGTAATTTCACGATATTTGGTTATGATTTAGCATACTGAGTCCAATATAGTCGTGAGTCCAATAATTAGGGATAAAACGATACTACCAAGGTACCGATAATTTTATTTGATACGGTATCGGTTCAAAGGTATCGATACCTATACAGTATCGAACAAAAAGTATCTGTACCTACTTACTTGTATCGGTCAATTTCTTCATATGATTTAGTGAAAACAAAAGTGAATACACATAATACAAACACATGCATGTATTTATCGTTACTTTTAGATTGGAAAGCCCAAACTCATTATTTTTTTGGAAATTCCAATTTTTGCACTTTTCGATACATGACAATAACAATAACATATATTCTATCGAAATATTCAAAAAACTCGATTTCAAAAACGTAATGACCCTAGGACTTTTTATATTAAGGTAACGATATGTATGTATATATGTAATTACTTTAAAATACTTTCGCCGACATGAAAAATATAGTTGGGATGACATTTTAAAAGTTTGTTTGTGCAAACTCAATAAAAATTTTTGATATTTTTGAAATCTCTAATACTACACGAAATGAAACCATAAACAAGAGTACACACTATGCGACCAATAATGTAATCTGCTTCGTTTCCTAAATATGTCGCAAAGTGTGTAACTACCATAAGAAACGAGTATTTTTGACCGATACGAGTACTTTTTACCGATACTGGTATTGGTTAGTAGAGTATTGTTATCAAAAGTACTTGGTTTCTAAGAAAAAGTATCGAGTACTACTTGCATTTACTCTTATAGTTTCATCCCTACGAATAATGAAATTTTTTCATTATATTTTAATTGGTTAGCTGGCTTTTATAGTATGTTTCCATTATGAGCAAATTAAGTTGATTTGAGAAAATCATGTCGAAGTGTTTCGATTATGTGTTGTAAGTGTTTCTATGTTCGAAATAAATTTGACGTTTGAATTGTTTATTCATTTTTATAACCTAAAAGAAGCACACAAATTTGTTTAATAATAATTTTGAACAGCAGAATAAATAAAACATATACATAAGAATGGAAAACAGCATTGACAATAACTTTCTTTTTTTAATTACTTTTTCCTTTTTATAAGCAAATAGAATCTGCCATTTTAATTCTTACTTAAATGTCACTTTTTCGGATTTGTAAGTCATCAGTAATGGATGACCCAGAGTTGCATTTGCAATAATAGCAGCAGCGCAGTGTTGCATTGACAAATTCGACTTAATTTGTAGCAAATTAAGTCATTTGAGATAATTTGCTCATATGAAAATCGTATGGTAAATCACTTCGCAAATTACTTAATTTGGGCAAATCAAATGTTTTGAACTAAACCACGTATATGGAAACGTACTATTAATCTCATTTTTACAAAGAAAAAAATTGTCCCCAAAAAGTTTCAAAGAAACGTTTTTTTAAAATAAAATTTTGTACTGTTGCAGTAAATTGTTTGTTCCAATTTTGTTTCATGCCAAAAAAGACTGTTGAAGCACAATCAAGCAATTTGTGCTCATGCGCCTTGACGATCAATCAAAATAAGCAACAACAAGAGCAAAATAGTATGTTGTATCTATCAACAACCAACACACTTAAATAACAAATTCTCTAAGCCAAACTCTGTACCCGGATTCAGTAACTTTTATAACGATAATCATATCGCTATAATAAATATAACAAAAATTTACCGACTTTGCTATTCATTAACATATTTTAATAATACTCAATGTCTGTTGAAGTAAAAAAATTATAATATAATAAGCTCAAATTAATTTATTTTTTCTCTAATTCTTTTTTGTGTTTTTTCGCTTATTTTGCCATTTTGTATGCAGAGATGCCTCATGGTATACAATTCAAAGGAGAGTAAAACACAGATGCACGCTATCGTTAAAAAGCAACTACAGAATAACATTATCGTTATGGCAAAAAAAATAAATTTATCGATAAATATTACGATTTTCGGTCCACAAAAAGTTACTGAATCCAGGTACTGGTATCAAAGGAAGAAATTGTCCTGCAATAAACACGTTTAATTGAAAAAAAAACAAATAAAAATTTAATCGACACAATTAAACTTTTGTTTAAAAATTTAATTAAATTTTAAGTTAAGTTAACTCAATAAAAATTTTTATTGTTTTTTTTTAATAAACGTGTTTATTTCTTTATATTTGCTCAATTCACAATCTATTGTAAGAGTCGTAGTTCGTACAAACGTTGTTGATAATTTCTATATAAAAACTTGTTTATAAACGATGGGGCATACTCGTAGTCAAAACAAAGTATACTTTAAGAATTTAAAACCAATATTTTGTATGGTAATACTGGTTTTAAATACATAACAGTATACTTTGTTTTGACTATGAGTATGCGCCGATGTTTTTATTGAAATTATCAACAACAATGTTTTTATTGAAATTATCACATATGGAAATGGAGTACTACACAGATACGTTACTCGTTTGATTTGCTTTTTAATTTCAGTAAAAAAAATGTTTCCATGAAACAGTTTGTTGTTTGAAAAAAATCGGAGTTTTTTTTCAAGCAAACTATTCAAACATCTTGCATTTGAATTTACAAATTTCTTTGCAGGACCTTAATAAAACAAATTAATTTTATTATTTGCTAACGCACTAATAACTTCAAATTATTATTTTATTCATTCAGTAAAATATTATTAAGAATTGACTATCTATATTAAAATCTTGCAAGGTAGCATTAAAAAAAATATATTCTTATACACAGAAAAAACAGAATTTAATTTTCACTAAGCAAATTCATTAAATCAGTAAATATTTTGTGTGCTTCTGATAACAAGTTTGTAATAATTTTAATTTAATAGAGTTCGGCTGAGAGAACTTGTTATTTAAGTGTGTTAATGTTTATCTTGCTTGTTGATACCCTGTTGTAAAATCACTAGTCGACTACAAAAATAATTAACTTATAGTTAACTTTTCTTACACTAGCTAAAAACTAACTGCAATATAGGCCAGAACTGACCCAAAATCAATTTTTACTTCGAATACGTAATAGGATTTGATGAAAGCTAACAAATTTATCATCAGCTACTTAGAAACTCATTTAAATTTTTTATTAACATTTTGGTTTTTCTTATATTTTATATGGTACTTTAGCTGGGTGGTAGCGCGTTGACTAACAACCACGCAACCACGCGACTTAAATAAAGTCAACTTTAGGTTAGTTGATTAGTAGCAGAGGGTGGGACAATTGACTACGGCAAAGTTAAAATGGTTAGCTGTTTCCATTGTAAATCAATCTAAGTCTCAGTCAGTACTAGTTGCAAAAAAGTTAGCTTAAAGTTAGTTTAAAGTTTCCGATAGGGTAGGTTCAACGTGTAAATATGTAAATGCCGACAAATATTCTTCGAACTTCGTGGTGTTTCAGCTCTATATATATATTTTTTTAAGCAAATAATTTAATGGACCAGCAAAAAAAATTTACTGAAACCGAATTTTATTTTAAAAAAATATTTGTTTGATAATTTTTTTGGAATAATTTTATCTGTGTAGCTACTAGGTTTACTTATATGTTGTGTGCAGACTGGCGGAAGTAAAAACAAAATGCACTCAAGAAAAAACGAAGATTAAATTAAAAAATTAATTGGACTCAGCTGCTTAAATTGAAATTTTTTGTATATATTTTATTCAAAATTTATTGCATTCACTAAAAATATAATTCGTGCTTTTTTTTAAATTTTCACAATTTTATTATTTTACTCATTAAGTAAAATATTTTTTTTTTAATTAAAAATACATTGAAATTGATTATTGAGGGGCTTAGATGGATCCTATGCGCATTTCACTGTTGCTAATGCAGATCATCAGGGAACGTTTAGCAAAAAATTTATCAGAACAGCTAGAGATATTATGTTAATATTTCATTCAAATAAATGAGAAATTCAACTTATATCAAAATATCTAGGCGCACAGCAGTGCGCCAGGCCAAGTTCTGGCCAATGCACGAAGTGTATATATTTACACGAAGCCATTAGAGCTGTTTTTACCCCCTCATAACTTTGCTCCCCGCAATCGTAAAATTATAGAATTTAAACCATAATTAGAATAAATTCATATAACCTTAGAATAAATTCATATAACACATGCAAAGTATGAAAGTTGTACAACAAAATGTTCCGGAGATATAGAGGTGCAAAAAGTGCATATTTTAAGACATACTCACTGACCACTGACCATTGACCATTGACCACTGACCACTGACCACTGACCATTGACCACTGACCACTGACACACTCATCAAATTGATGAAGCACTTCCGCTATCGCTAGAGAGCTAAAATTTGCTACACGAGTAGATCTAGGTAAGCAATGAACCAGAAAAATCTGAAAACACGGAAATTTTAACCAGAGGGCAGGACTACGCCCTTAAAAATTTAAATTTGTGCTAGTGAGCTGAAATTTGATACCTTTCTAAAATGTAGAGAAGAGTGCGTATTTGTTTATTTCTTTCTATTGGAAAAAATGTTGTCAAGTAAACAGACTATCTAGAAATTATATGACACCCTTACGATTACAAATTTATATAATGCATAGCATATTTCTGTGTTAGGTATTGTGCCAAACAAGATCTTGGTCAAAATTTATATCTCACAACTTTTAATGGCCGAAATTTTTGATAGGAACTTGGCCGTTTTTCACATTTATGTTTTTGGGAGGATTAGTATTACCAGTGCAGCAATGGTAAAGACTTAAAAAATACCAATTAAGCAAATTAATATTTGAAAACGGTTCAGTTTATTATGAGGGCAATTAGGAATGAAATTCCCCGAGAAATTTTTCCTGGGAAACAATTCCCTATAGTAATAGGGAAAACAAACAATTCTAATTGGAAAAGGGAGAGGAAGGGGAATTTTATTCACAATTGCCCTGTATCTAACGTGATCTAAGAGAAGTAAACGTCTTAAGGATGTCATTACTTTGAATTTAATTGCTCAACCCTTTCTTGAGCTGTAATGCTTTAAATACATTCACCACAGCAAGCTACCGACAACAAAGTGTCAAAGATAGAAGACACATGCTTATATGAGAATGATTCTTTTGAACACAGCAAGGCAAGAGGGCGGCAGGTTGATGTCTATGCCGATTTTGTCATTGAAGTCCAATTAAAGTAATTTCTATTTTTGATGGCTACAAAACAAAAACTGTGTTGTCAATTTAGCAAAATATGTAAATCAAATTATTTTTTATTGCAAAATAAAACAGAAAGTTAAAAAGTTTTAATGTTAGTTACAAAATTAATTTTACTTTTATTAAGCGAAAACTACGACGATCCGCGAAAAGTTGCAAAATTTTAAACAAATCATAATATTGAATAAAAATCGCTTAAACTATAAGCTGAAAACATAGAAAAGACAGAGATTAAAAAATTGGAAGCAAGCCCTAAATAAAAATAAAAAAATTTGGTAAAAACGCGACAAAATCGCAAGTTATCGAAAATATATTAAATGTATTTAAATATTATTATTAGACCTGTTAAAAGTGAAATTCGCAAAAAAGAAAATAAAAAGAAATAAATTGATTTGTTACTATATTTTTGAATAAACTATTTTATTTTTATAAATGTAAAATATTTGGACGCGGCACCACTGTAATATATGTTTATGAGGGTGGATCATTAACTCAGTGTCTTTTTGAATTTCTCGCCTCTTGATTGAAATGGCAACACTGCTCCTGTCAAGAGCAAGAGTTGACAGGAGTCAACTGTGAGTTGACTTCTGTGTCATTTATATTGTGTTTGGCAGCCGTTGACAACAGACTATCTGGCCTTTTAAGAAGAAAATGGAAAAAAGTGAATTTCGTATGCTCATTAAACAGTATTTTTTGCGAAAAAAAACCGTCCATCAAACCAAGGAAAAGCTCGATAAATACTATGGAGACTCTGTACCATCGATTTTCATTTTATAAAAGTGGTTTACTGAATTTCGCTGTGGTCGCACAAGTACAAATGATACTGAACGTTCAGGGCAGCCAATTGAAGTCAATACACCCAAAAATGTTGAAAAATCTACGATATGGTGGTGGCCGATCGAAGAGTAAAAGTGCGTGAGATTGTTGGTGCCATGGGCATTTCATATGGCACTGTGTTTTCGATTTTATATGATCAGCTGGGTTTAAGAAAGTTGTCTGCAAGATGGGTGCCGCGTTCACTCTCAATTGACCATAAACGTAAACGTGTGAAAACTTCAAAGGATTGTTTGGAGTTGCTTATCCGCAATTCGAATGATTTCTTGCGGCGTTTTGTAAATGTGAATAAAACATGGATCCACTACTGTACTCCAGAGACCAAGCAGCAGTCTAAATCTACTCCAAAGGAGGCCAAGGTGAGTTTGTCTGCCAGTAAGGTGATGGCAACAGTTTTTCGGGATGCATGTAGGATAATCCACATCGATTACCTTCAAAAGGGGAAAACAATAAACGGCGAATATTATGTCATTTTACTAGACCGATTTAATGAAGATTTAAAAAGAAAACGACCCCTTATGGTCAAGAAAAAAGTTTTTTTTTCATCAAGATAATGCACGAGTGCACACGTGTGAGGTCTCAATGGCAAAACTCTATGAATTGGGCTACGAATTGGTACCCCATCCTCTAAATTCTGCCCCTAGTGACTACTTCCTATTTCAAAACCCAAGGATGAAATTATTAGCTATTTTAAGGACCTCAAAAATAAATTTTTTTTTGCAAAAAAAAAACTGTGTTTCATTCAAAAAGTCACAGATTAATTGATCCGCACTCGTATACTTTAATACCAGGTTCTCATAGTGCTGCTGGCGTTTTCCAGATAATTAAGTAGCTGGCTACCAGGCAACTTTTGTTGCTACCGGCACTTTTGGTCGTGTAGCCTGCTGTGGTCTATGTGTTTAGAGCATGAGAGGCTGACTTATTTATACACACATACACTAGTCGGCATAAGTATTTTGACGAAACATTTTTCCGACTGTTGAACCTAGCTTGGCTTAGTGTCGTCAAATAACAGTGCGAAAATGATGTGTTAAACAAAGAATGCATTTTTAGCTCTTCTCATGCGAAATTTTATATTCTTTCCTTTTGCATTCTCTTTCTGCTGATAGTAATGCATAGAGATAACAAATTTTTGCGTGGCATAAGTATTTTGACGGTGTCTTTGTGGCTGTTTCTTTGCATTTTTCAGCACGTTAAAGCGAAACAACTTTTGTATTTAAATTAAATTAAAAATAAAAATAAAATTAAAATAAAAATTGATTAAAATGTGTTATAAACCATGGGTAAAACGGCAGAGTTGAGTTTGGTTACCAGATCTTCCACGATAGCAAAGTTTAACGCTGGAACGGCAGTAAAAGACATTGCAAAAGAGATCAATGTTTTGCGTCAAACTTTGCACTATCAAATTAATAAGTTTAAAAAGCTTAACGACGTAAAAAACTTAAGGAGATCAGGTGCAAAACTTAAAACAACGCACACTGAAGAACGAGTCCTTCTACGAGAATTTAAAAAAAAATTGTTTTCTGAAGCTTCAATCTGTTGCAGATCAATGGAATTTGACGGCCAAGAACCCAGTCAGTGAGCGCAGTGTTAGACGACGTTTAAAGGTAGAAGATTTTAAGACAATTAAAGCTAAGGACGTGCCGTACATAACAATGTCAAACAAGCTAAAAGGACTGCCCTTCGCAAAGGAATACTTAAACAAACCAAAAGATTTTTGGAGAAGTGTTATATGGACAGATAAAAGCTCCTTTGAGTATAACTCATCCAAAGACACATTTTTTGTAAGATTACCAAAGGTAGTACGTCAAAAGAAACGACCAACTTATCAAAAAGTGAGCCATGGTGGATGCTCTATCATGTTCTGGGGATGTGTTGCATATAATGGGCTGGGTGACTTGGTTCCTCTCACCGGATCGATGAACCAAAACCAATATTTGTTTACGCTAACTGAAAATGCCTTTCCTTCTAGTGAAAAGCTTATTGGGGAATCATTTATCCTGCAACAGTATAATGCTCCGTGCCACAAAGCCCGGATGATTACTAAGTTTTTGAAGGATGTTGGTGTTAATACTTTAGATTGGCCAGCTCAAAGTCCAGATTTGAATATTATAGAAAACGTGTGGTCTCTTTTTAAACGCAAAAGAACAGATTAATTAAATAAAACCAGAGAGGAGACAATTTCTGAGGTCACTTCCCTATGGGAAGAAATATCTCCAGAGATTCTTAAAAATTTAGTGGATTCAGTACCAAGACGTGTTCAAAAAGTTATTGAAGCCAAAGGAGGATATATATTTTACTAACTTATTCTTCTTTTCTTTACTTTTGTTAAGTTAAAACACTGTTATCTTAGTATTACATTTTTGTCACAATACTTATGCCAACACATGAAATTACAAATTAATTTATATCCTTTTAAGTTTGTGTAAAATCATATTTGTTTGCTTATTTTTAAGTTTGTACAAGTTATTAATAAAAAGGAAAAAATAAACAAGCATTTTTAACAAAACCGTTTACAAATCAAACGTAAAAATGTACGATTTTTATTTCGTCAACATAATTATGCCGACTAGTGTACATATGGAAGAAAAAATTCGTGTATAATTATACACGATTACACTCTTAACTAAGAAACAGATGTGAGAAATTTCACAAAGATGGTCACTTACATCAGGTTACATTCGTCAATCATTATAAACATATAAAGCATTAGATTTTACTTATTTTACAAAAGTTTTTTAAAATGAAATTTTTGTGAAATCTTATGACATTCAGTATCATACAAGTTACATAAGTATTATTTGCCAGCACATGTTTTGCTTTTTTCTTTTGCTTTTTTCTTTTGCTTTTTTCCGGTAAATGGAAATTATGTGGTTACTTTTTGTCAGCTTATAACGGAAATTAGAAAACAAACACACAGGAAACAATGTCATCAAAGAGATGATGAGGCTTGTGTTTGTCATGAGACACGTATTACAATTCCTCTCTTGAAATTTTTTATTTTGTAGCCAACGTTTTATCACATCTAAGTGCTCACATTCGTTATTGTTACATTTTCTTATAACTTTTTGCTATTACAATAAAAATAAACTAGCTTTATTTAATGTATATTTGTATAAAAGTTAAACAAAAAAGTTTCTAGTTTTTTTCCTAAAACCTTTTTGTTGAAAAGAGATTAAAAAGTTTGTAAACAATTATGAAATTGAAAGCAAACGACCATCACAGAGGATATTCTTTATAGAAGAAGTGTAAACACATACTTAAGTTTGACCTTTTGTATTATATATATATATTTTTTTTTTTTTGGTCTTATTTTGTGTTTTTATATCTTCTTGTTATAATGGGATTTCCTTCAATTCGCAATTAATAAAAATAAAACACGTTGATACTTGAAGGACTTGGCAAAAAATTCGATGCAAGTTTTTATTTTGACAAAATTTCTTTATAAAGATTTATACTAAATCATAAACGTAACCTTATTATTTTATATTATAAATGTGAAAGGGAATTTTTTTGTTTGTTTGCTACACTTTCACAACCCAGCCGCTCAAGCGTTTTTAAAATTCTTCCACCAATGAAGATTTTCATTATCGGCGTGAAATACAGCATATTGTTTTCCTGTTCGGAACTGGTGTTTTATATTTGGTATGGATATTTCCGAAAAAAAAAACAAATTTTTGGGCTGCTTAGGGCAATTTCCGTTTTTAGTTTGAATCTTTAACCAGTTTAAAAATTAGATTTTAAAATTTTTAAAACATATCAATGCGATCGGGGCTACGGGTAACAACTAGTTTATAATAAAAAGTAATATTTTGTTTAAGCCTTTACTCACTTATTATAAAAAAATCTTGTTTATTGTATATTAACTTTACAAACTAGGCAACGTTGGCAAAATTAAACATTTATTCAACAGCTCACATTACTATTTTAAAAATAAAATAGTTCTTCAATATCACCTGCGGTGTGATTCAGTAACCTTTAGCGATCCGACAATCGTAATTTTTGTCTAGACATTTAATTGCTTGCAATAACAATTGTGTGATTCTGTAACTTCTTTTTAACGTCATTACGCAGCTGCTATTTTCTGTTTATGTTTGTCGATAAAATTAACAGCACATAAATTAGCGTCGCTTAAATAACGGCACAGCTGTCATTAACCAAAGGCGAATATCGTTAAAAAGTTAGTGAATCGTACTACTAGTTATTAAAATAATGATTCTTATAATCAAGTTTAAATTTACACTTTGTCACTTTACGTACTTTTTAGGGTTCCGTACACCAAAGGTGAAAAGGAACCCTATCGTTTTCGCTACGCTGTCCGACTGTCCGTCACACGGTATTTTCTCAGGAACCGTAAGAGCTGCGGACCTGAAATTGGGACAGATTATGAAGAAACTTAGCCGCTACAACAGCAAATACATGAGAATTAAAACTTAAAGGGTGTTCCAAAACGAGCAATTAACAATGTTAAAATCGCAGGTAATATACATACAATTGTATGTACATATAAATATTGAAACTTGTAATTTGTATAATTCAAATAAAACAAATAATACTAAAATTTAAAAAAAATTTAATTAAAGGGTGGCCCATCAGTTAATGCAATTTTGACTATGTAATTTTGACAATTCGCTATATCTTGGAAACCTTAAGAAGCAAACACTTGAAATTTTCAAAAACGGTAAAACTAAAAAATCCGAAAATTATAAAATCGCCAAACCAAATAAAAAACGCCAAAAATTAAAAAAAAATCGAAAAACCGAAAACAATCGCCAAAATTAAAAAAAATTTCTAACACTAAAATAAATCGCCAAATTCGAAAAAATCGCTCAAATGAAAATAAAAAAAAAACGCCAAAAATCGAAAAAAAATCGCCAAAACGCGAAAAAGGCGCCAAAACCAAAATAATTGTTTATATGAAAAAAAAATCGCCAAAATGAAAAAAAAAACGCCAAAATTAAAAAAAAAAATCGCAAAAATTAAAAAAATCGCCAAAATTAAAAAATCGCCAAATTGAAAAAACGCCAAAAACCGAAAAAAATCACCAAAACGCGAAAAAGACACCAAAACTAAAAAAAATCGCCCAAATGAAAAAAAACGCCAAAATGAAAAAACGCCAAAAACCAAAAAAAAATGCCAATACTATATATTATACAAGCTGAAGTTTGTATTAAATTACATATCTAGTGTAACGGAACCCTTCGTGCGCGAGTCAGAGTCGCACTTTACTAAATTTATTTTATATTTAGTCAAACTACTAAACACTTGCACCCTAAATATATTTTATTTCTATCATTATTATTTATATTTGATTAAATTGAAGTATAGAATTTTTCTTTATATTATCTTATCCACTTATTATGGTTTGTGCTACGTACTCAAACATTTTATCACGTTTTATATGTTTTAATATTTATATCATGTGAATGGTTGTCATTATCTCATATGTGTGTGCTGAAACTTGCAAATTTTTTACTATATAGTTAAAGACAATTATAAGTATACAAATAATTATATAAAAAATACTCGTATATAAAGCAATGAACAAAAACAGGGAACTCCCGTAAACGTAAACAGCTATGTACTATAATATTATTTATTTTATTTAAAATCAGTACTTAGAAGATTTAACCTGCCTATGCATATATTGTTTTAGAAATCAAAAAAATTATTTATAAATATTATCAAAGCAAAGAGAAATAAGAGTGTTTTATCGGGCTCCATGAAAAATCGTCCAAAAATAAAAATTAAAAAACGCCCAAAATTTCAAAAATTAAATATTGCCCAAAATTTAAAAAAAAATACCAAAAAATATTATAGTAATTTCATTTGTATATATAATGAAAAAAAGAAAATTTTCAAATAAATGGTAAATAGTATTTGGTTTTTTACTAAATTTCAATAAAAATATGAACAAAAGGCAATATTTTCCATCAGCCAAGGGCAATATAGACAACTACCTTAGACACAGTAAAAACTTTATAAACATATTGAGCCTTTTAACAAAAAGCAACACAGGGTGGCCTTGGCTGAAGTACGAGTAGTCAGCATATAAACTACAAAACCGAAGGTCCTAGGTACAAGCCCTGTCTCTGACCGTCATTAATAGCAACACCACGAATTTTTCTGTTGTGCATTAGTGTCGCCTTGTATCAGTTGTTGTTAGAAAGTTAAAGTGATGAAGGCACTTAAAGCCGTTTCAGACTATAATACAAGTATTAATAATTTTGCGGAAAATGCAACTCTGACATGTTGAGTTGTTATTGTTTTTTGAAATTTTTTAAACAGAAATTAAATCAGAGAAACATTTTCGTCAAAAGTATTAATACTTGTATTATAGTCTGAAACAGGCTTTAACAACACCGGCTTCAGCGGATACTCATTCTAATGCAACATCAGGGCGGCCTCTTTCGCCAGTACTGTGTAGCAGAATCATCGGCTAAGTAAAATAAATAAAATCAAATAGCTAGTAATAAGCACAGCTTAGAAAATTTAACACGTCTGATTAACACCAGAGGCGCTGCAACACTGCATTATTAAAAATATGCAAAAAATCAGAGTTGTAATTAAGCTTTCCTCTATCTCGTACTTCACCAACTATCTTCTCTATCACTATCCCTTTCTTAAAGGGGATAACACTTAGTAACATTAATAGGAATTCATTGCCTGAGAGTTACTTCTCTTTTTACAGAAAAAAAAACCATGGCAAGGTTGGAAAAGTCTATACATTCGTAATATTGTTGACAAAAGGTGTCCCAACAAGAACGCAACATTTAAATTTTAAATAAAACACAGATATTTTAAAAAAAATTCGTGAAACTTTATTATATCGTAAAGTAGACAAAATGAGGCTATGTGTGGAACAACAAATCGGGCCGTTGGCTGCCGCGGCTTTGCTGGCACACACGCAATTTTTTAATGAAATTTTCAATGGCCGTTTTGCATAAATGCTGCGGTATTTCATTAATGCAGCGTCCAATTTCCTCTTTTAAGGCTTGAGTCATCGTCGACTTATTCTCGTAAACCATCGACTTCAAAAAACCCCAAAGAAAAAAGTCTAATGGTGTTAAATTGCACGATCTAGGCGGCCAATTCTGGTCTCCAAAACGCGAAATAACACGACCGCGAAATGACTGATGTAGCAATTGAATTGTTTCTCTGGCTGTATGACATGTGGCGCCGTCTTGTTGAAACCACATGCCCTCCACATTCATTTCTTCAATTCTAGGCACGAAAAAACCGAACACCATTGACTGTTTCCGCTTGACCTGCGTTTGAGCGACATCATCACGTACAGCTGCGACATTTTCGGTCGATCGACCTGGTCGAAGGCGCGTTGTTGTCTTTACATCACTAACAGACCCAGTTTCGGCAAATTTATCCATTAATCTCTTTACAGTTGACTCTTTTGGAGCATTATTGTGACCCCAAATTGATCGCAAATTTGCGAACTGTAGCTGCAAAACTTTCACCATTTTGGTAAAACAATTTCACAATGAGAATGCGTTGTTCATTCGTGTATCGCTTCATTTTTACTAACCTCGTACCTTCTACTAGCAAACAATAACAATTGTTCAAATGTCAAACAATGACACTTCGAATGGCGCCAAATTTAAATCTTGCGTTCTTGTTGGGATACCCTTTAAAAAATGATTTTTAAAAACCGTTTAACTACTTAATACTCATAAAAAAATGTATTGTTGTACTACCTACATGCAAAATAAGCAAACTTATTATACCCTTTACCAAAAAATGGTAAAAGGGTATATATAGGTTTGTCATTCCGTTTGTAATTTCCAGAATATTAATAAGTGAGCTATATATATATATATTCTGGATCCTTATGCATAGGGAAGACGAATAAGCGATGTCCGTCTGTCCGTCTGTCTGTACGTGAAATCGGTTTTCCAAAGCTCCCAGAAAAGCTACAGACTTCGTTCTTGGACTGCAAAATCGAGCAGACGGTTTCAGAGCTGGGAGACTTAAACTTCATTTTGCCATACAAAATAACTACCGAAAACTAGTTTTTAATAATTTTTTATTAAATAAACTTATTTTATACTTCAGTATGAATAAAATTGGTATTTCTAACTAAAACAAAATTAAAAAAAAATTAAAAAGATGTTTCCAGGGTTGGAAAACCTTATTTTTTTTGTTATGCAAAAGTAACTTACTAAAACAAATTTTTCCTTTTTCTATAAACTAATCAAATGTAATGTTCTTAAAAGAAAGAGATTGATGTAAGAAATCAGAAAAACAAAAAGGATGATTCCAGGGTTGGAAAACCTACGATTTTTGTGATATATAAAATTAACTACCGTAAACAAATTTTTTATTTATTTTTATTAAATAAACTTATTTTATACTTCACCACGAATAAAATTGGTATTTCAAATAAAAAAAACATCAAAAAATTTAAAAAGATGTTTCCAGGGTTAAAAACTTTAACTTTTTTTCTTATACAAAAGTAACTTACTAAAACAAATTTTTCCCTTTCTTTATAAATTAAACATATCTTATATTCTTAAAAGAAAAATAAATAAAATAAAAGAAATCAGAAAAATCAAAAAGGATGATTTCAGGGTTTGAAAAGTTACACATTTTGTGATATATAAAAGTAACTAAGTCTAATTAATTTTTATCTTTGCCTTTATAAATTATATATTTTTTACTTTTTGGAAATAAAAGTTTTTTGAAGAAAAAAAAACCAGCTCCAGAGCTGGAAACTTTGAACTTTTTTTCTGGATATTAAAGTAAATAAATAAAACATTTTTTTGAATTTTGTTTTTACACTTAACACACTTTCTATATTTTTTTAAGAACTACTAGATTAGTATAAGGAATCAGAAAAATCTAAAATTATGATTTTAGGGTTTGAAAATTAATTTTTTTTTGTACATAAAAGTAGCTAGGTCAAATTATTTTTTTCTTTTTGTTAATACTTTATGTATGTGCTTATGTATGTATCTCTATACTACATGAAAACACTTTGGTAAAGGGTATATAAGATTCCGCACAGCCGAATATAGCACTCTTACTTGTTTTTATATCCTCTGGTATCTAATAAAATTTAATATGGAAAAACTCTTCAACGCTTTAATTCAAATATCCCATTGGCCATATTGAACGTTCAGTTATATCTCGATATTTGGTAAATATTTTATTTCCACAGAATTATTGAACTTTATTCAGCAGAAAGGATTTATCTCAGAGAAATGAAATAAAATATGTCCGTTAGTTCAGTTTGTAGTTTTGAATGTTCTTTTTCAATACGTTTTATTATAAAAAACATTTTAAAAAGATAGACAACGTTTTGGCGAGTTTACTGTATTAAAAAAAAAATTTTTATACAATATACAATTATACATATAAGAATATGTTATATTACTGCAAACATTTGTGTCTGTATGCGTTATTTTTTTATACATGTCCATGCATATGAACATGCTCATTTATAATTTTTTTATATACTTAGATTCCACAAAATATTAACTTTCTGGGTCAAGGATATGAAGCAAGCAAACAAAAAAAAAATATCTTTATATCAACCTCAATGGCTTCAATCACAAAACAATTTTAGCACTTTAATACTTTGTATAGTTAATTTTTTTTTCTGTAGATTTGGTTCTTTAAAGCTATTTATGCTTGCTCAGATGAAAGTTTTTAAATTAATAAGCTATATAAAAAAATCAAATATTATTGTATCATACACTAGCTAAGCTTTGATTTGTTTTTCAATATGATTTTAAAACATATGTAACATAATTAGATGAGAAGGTATATACGGTCAAGATTACTAAAAGACCAATAATACTTGCGTTTTAAATCTAAAACTTCAATTAATGCTGACAGGTTCTTCTTATGTGATATGATATATATATATATATATATATAGTAGCTCCCTAACTGGAATATGGAAATAACAAATATAGGCTGGTTTGCAGAAAGTCAAGGAAAATACAGAAAAAAATTATTTTGTGAAGAAATGATTTTGTAATTTTTACTAAAGATTCAGCCCCATTACGAATAACAATTTCCGAGAATTTTTTTTTCCTTTTGCAATTTGTCCTCTTACTATTTCTTTAAAAAATAATTTCTGGAGAATAAGGTAGGTATTCCAATTATGAGCGAGAAGAAAATTTTTTTTTTCAAAGTTTTCTTTCAATGTATTTTGAAGGAAACTCATAGTGTTTTTACACTGAAAGTTAAAACCTGGTTATAACGTTAAAACCATAAACAGCTGATTTTGCTTTCACACTGCAAGTTTTTTAAATTCAGTTTTTAACTCACAGGCTGTCTAATAACTTTGCTCAAAATAAAATAAATCTCCTGCCGAAAAGCGTGTATTTGCTGTTGCATTTTTTCTGCATTTTAATAACACTTGTTGGACATACTGTTCAACTGTTTTTGTTTGTATGAAAACTGAGATATCTCGCAATGCGCTCTAAAATGAAAATTATTTTATATTTTGTAAATAAAATTTTTTTAAATTATGGAACTTCTTATACAGAATGAAGAAGTGCTTGGAAATATTGTTAATATAAAAATGCACAAATTCATTATAAGACAAACCTTTTTTATAGGCAGATGATTGTCAGTCATATTGTCTATTTTCACTTTCCACAGTTCAATTTAAAATATTTTCGTTGTTTTCCTTCCAAAAAAAACTCTTTTTTCCATAATTTTTGGATTATTGTTGCTGCTGCATTAATTTTTAAGTTGAAAATTTTTCAGGCGCCATCTATTGTTATTCACTGGCATACCATTACCAGCTGCTGTCGGTCTTTTCAACTTGGCAGCACTGAATTTATCACAGCGGAAACAAGTTTGCATTTCATAGAACCAACATAAAACCAATTCAAAAATGGTTTTAATTTAGTTTCAACAAAAACAACAGTTGGTTTTAACGTTAAAATCAACTTTTATTAAAACCATGGGTGTGAAAACACTATTACGCAAAAATTGAAAAACCAAAAAAAAAAAAATTCCCGAAAATTTTTTTAAATTCATTTGTTTGGAAATTTTTCACTTCTGCGGCTACCTAAGCGCTACCTACACAGTGTCAACAATCATTCCTAGGAACTTTATATCTTCTAGTAAGTTGTTTATTGAGATCTTGTGTATATCCTTGTAGTTAATAGTTTCCTTGAATTTTGAACGGTTTGCTACCCATGGGAAAAAAGGGGAAAAAGTTAAAAAAAATCAAAGTCCCAAACGGCTTGCAAGATATGAGCCTGAGAAAATGCAAAAAAGACACCGAAGTCCAAAATCTTTGGGGCCATAAAAACTGAATTACTTGTGGCAAAACTGAGAGACACGGGTCTTTTTGTAGTCTTTTATTACGTAGTGGTCACCGTATATGATTTTATTTTTTCGTGTTGCACCGAGTTATAAAGGCTTAATAAGAAAAAGTTTGTATAAAAGTTGTTTTAAAACACCTTTATAAAGCCTTAGTAATTTTTATAAATAAGACAGTATGTTTATACACATTTGACATATTACGCAGCTCAAACGAAAATAACTAAAATGTTTACGCGGTATAAGCTACATTCATATGCATGAGTATAAAAACACTCTGACAATTAAGCGGCTACACATGCGTATATACAGGTCTATTTTGTTTACACACACACATAAACCATATTCTCAAACACCTACACAGCCAGCCACATATTTTCCATGCCAATTAATATAAAAAAGTTTATGTATAGGGTGCCAAATGATGATTACATATACCAAGTATCATCCGTATATTTTTTATATCCGACTAAATATCCCTGGCCTGAGTGTAAGCATACTTAGAATATAAGTATGCGAGATAGTAAATGCGTTTGATACTCATGTATTTTTTTTATATCCAGTTATAGCTTTTTTAGTGTTTCGCATAAGCGAAGTAGATATGCTCTTTTATGTTGGAATCGGCTATATTCAAAGATGCTTTAGAGAAAACATGTGAGCGTATGAGTTATTTGCACGAAAATTATATCATTGATAATGATGATGATGACTGCTCATTGTCATTCTCTGGTGTGGATTTCGTATAAAAGTTTCATAATATCACTTGTATTTTATTTTGCAATTAAAACTATGTATTTCTTTTTTGAAGTACCCATTTTCACTCTCATATCTGCACCTGGCTGAGTTTTCAATTCACATCGCATTAATTTTTATTTAAGCAAAAACAAATATTTCTATTAACACACAATCTTATTGAAAATGATAAAATAAATTTTAAATAATTTACTATTACTGAAGTCTTGCTTTAGTGGGGTATAAAATGTTAACACTAAACAGTTGATCCAGATTTTTTCCTCTTCTACATTAGCCGGCTAAGTAGAACCGGAGGATTTTCCTCCCGAGAAAAATTAACCGAATTTAAATAGAAGGAGGCATCAATTCGTCTGTATTTTTTCTTTTATAAAGCCAATATAAGGCTCGGTGTCAACTTTCAATGAACTACACTTATGGAAAAAGGTGCAACTTAAAAATAAAAAACGCGTCACATTATAATAGAAGAGATACTTAAAAATAAATAAAATTAATAAATAAATACTGTAAATTAATATTTTTAACCCCGGACTAAAAAAAGGGGTGTTATAAGTTTGTAGTGTGTGTCTGTGTATCTGTGTGTCTGTCCGTGTCCACGTGCAGGCCAAAAGGCTGGACCGATTTTCGTTTAGTTGTTTCTGTTTGAAAGATGACTTGATCGAGAGGGTTCTTAGGTATATTTGAATAAAATCGGCCCAGCGGTTTTTAAAATTTTTAATTTTTGTTATTCCATATTGAAATAAGAAATTTCAACATGACTAGACTTTCGTTAATTAATTCAATATGGTTTTTATAGATATTAAGCTGTTTATTCTCTAGGTGTAGATACACTTCTTATAGTATAGTTTTTTTTTTCAAAAATGTGTGTAGCCATTCCCACTGTGCGTTAGTTCAAAACTTGAAAATTTCATATTTTCTGTTGATGAAATCAATATCATTGGTTAAATTCTCCTTTATATACCAAAATTCACTTCTGGAGGAGAAATATGTACATATGTACTTAATTATGAAAGTGGTCTAAGTCGTGTGCATTTTCGCTTCAAATTTTAAAAAAATCTTCAATAAATATTTGACAAATGTCAAATAAATTTATATTAATCGATTTGTTCAAATGTAATCTACTAAATATCTCGACCAGAGAAATAAATGATTTAGGCCACTTTCATAATTAAGGGCACATATCGATGGTTTACTAACGCAACCCCGTAACTTAAAAACTACTACTTTTCAGGAGAGACAAAAAATGATTTATAACAAGTATTTAAACATTTTTAATTATGTTTTTTATAATCTAATTACTTGGATGATTTTTGTTAAATTTTCAATTAAATACTTGTAAATTTTCATTAAATTCTTGTTATAAATCATTTTTTGTCCCTCCTGAAAAGTAGTAGTTTTTAAGTTACGAGGTTGCGTTGGTAAACCATCGATATATAAATTAAAAATCAAATAATGCTTAGAACTTCACTCATTCAAAGCTCCCAGCTGTAGGGTATATTACAAAGAATAATTCCCACAATTTTTTTTGTTTTAATTCTATTGGCACATACATATTTTTTGCATCTTCATCTAAAGAACAATAACCAGCAAAGAAAATAAAATATAGCCATAAGAAAATATATAAAGTTTGCTCGTACTTTTGATAAAAAATTATGCTTTTGAGATTGACCCAAAAAATAAAAACAAGCAGCAAAACAAAAGAACAAAAACAGTGCAAATGTCTAGTTTGAATAACAAACTTTTTGGGTTAAAGTTTTTGGAAACAAAGTTTTGTGAAAGCACTAAAAAACACACACACAAAAAATTAATCCAAGAGAAAAATTTTTCCAATAACCCTAATTTAAATTTGATAGCTTAAATAATAATTTTATAAACTATTTTTCAAAAAGGAAATAAAATATTTTATTATTTCGCCGAAAGTTATACGGTTTATTGACTGAAATTATTCTAAAAGTGCTTATGCTTTTAATAGCGACAAGTTTGACATACATAATTTTAAAAGGGAAAATTTCTTTTATAAAGCATTTAAGAGAAATAAATATAATTTAATGAACATGTTAAAATAAATTACAATAATCGTTGTAGATTAGGGAAACTGCCGCAAGGACTTGATGTGCAGAAGTTTATAAAGTATCTTCAGATAATATACTTTTTAATGGAAATATTAACATTAGTTTTATTTTTCCGGCTAATTTTAAGTATATGGTTGTATTAATGAAAAGATCTATTTACGTCATTTTCACAAAGACTTCTTTGGCTTGGATATAAAAAGCCTTATTTATAAACCTATTTAGGCTTTATAAAGAGTTCTTAAAATAAATGTTCATACAAACTTTTTCTTAAAAATCCTTTACAACTTTAATAATTTCTATAAATAAGGCTGAAGAAAATTAATTAATTTACAATGAGAGCATAATTAAACAAAAAAAAAGTAGTTAATGCACGTATCACGATTTTAGCAGAATTTAATCCTTCTATGGAAACACTCATGTAAATATAAGCGGTACAACATATACAGTGACACAGAAAACTCTACATACCTCTCCAAATATCCATTTGAAGCAAAACTTTAAATTTTTTATCAACAAGAACTACATTATATCATTTCTTGTAAAAAAAAATATAATAACTTTTACCAAAAAACAAAAATTTTCGAAAAAAATATATTTATTAATAATTTAAGGAAAATCAAATTTTACTGCACAGAAAAGTATACATACTCCCACTATTGGTCAACGATACTTTTCCAAGAAATGAACTTACACATGTTTTTACACTACGTTGTAATGTTTCATGTCTCTCAGTTAATAATTGAAAAGGTTTGTAATCAGTCGTTCTTAATTTTTGATAATAATGATTCCAAAAGTTAAAGAAACATGATAAGATGTTAGAAATCTAATTGTTCAGAATTAAAAGAATGTAAAATCGTTGCGCGAAATTTCTGAAATTTTTGGGCGGTAAAAGTCTACTATACAAACCGTTATAAGAAGAAAGAAAAGAAACAACAGTGTTAATACAGGGAGGGCCAAAAGAAACCAAGGGGTGTAAAAGTTTAATAACTTTTTTGTTTATTAATTTTTTTTATTTTTTCTTTCAGATTATATAGACAACACTTGGAGAATTTATACTGGAGAGGTTCACAACTGAACAGAGAACCAGAACAATAGAATTTTATTATTTAAACCAGAGATCAATTATTTTAACGCAAAGAGCATATCGTCGACATTTTAACGTCAGAATTTCGCTTTGTTAATAAGCAGAACTGTAGGTTCTGGGGTTCTCAAAATCCAAGAGCCATTCATCAACGCCAATTGCACCCCATCAGGTGTACAGTATGGTGTGGGTTCACATCTGAAAATGTCATTGGGCCCTACTTCTTCGAGAATGAAGATGGAAGTGCTGTAACCGTAAATGGAGAGCGGTATCGGTTTATGATAGAAAATTTTTTACGTCCTGCTCTTGAAAACAGACCTGGTATGTGGTTTCAGCAGGACGGAGCCACTGCCCATACTGCCCGAGACACAATGGCACTTTTAAGTCAAATTTTTGGAGAGCAAATAATTTCTCGAAATTCGGAAATTATTTGGCCAGCGCGATCGCCAGATTTGACAGCACCCGACTATTTTCTTTGGGGTTTTTTGAAGGAGAGAGTGTATGTGAACAAGCCAGAGACAATCCTTGAACTCAAGGCAAACATTGTTGCAGAAATTCGAACGCTACAGCCACAAGTTTTGAAAGATGTTATGGAAAATGCTCTAAAAAGAGCCCATCAGTGCGAAGCTGAAAACGGTGGTCAGTTAAGAGACATCAGTTTTTATACTTAGTGTAAAAAAATTTCCATTTTGTATATTATATAATCTGAAAGAAAAAATAAAAAAAGTTAATAAACAAAAAAGTTATTAAACTTTTACACCCCTTGGTTTCTTTTGGCCCACCCTGTAGTAGGCCAAGAAGTGGCCGTCCGCCTAAAATTACTCAAAGTATAAAACGACACATATTGAAAGAAATTGACAAAAAGTCCAGGACAACTGCTGTTGATATGGCAAAAAACATGAACAATTTTTTATTTTTACTCTTCATACCGAAACACTACGCAGTGTATTGGAAAGTGGAGGTTATCATACCCGAGTGCCTCGGAAAAAATCATTCATAAGCGATATTAATAAGGCCAAAGGTAGTTTGCTTAAAAGCATTTAAATAAAGATTAAAACTTTCGAAAAAGTGTTGTGTTTAGCACAGAGAATAAATATAACAACTTATTCTTATACAATTTAAAACAAAAAGTTTGGCTCAAAAAGAATTAAGAGCTGGAACATAAAAACCTGCTTCCCACAATAAAACACTGACGCGGCTCTATTATGGTTTTTGGTTGTATGTCGGCGGCTGGGATTAGAAATTTAGTTTTTATTGAGACAACAATGGATCGATTTATGTATTTGAATCTAGTAAAGGATAATTTGAAGGTATCACTGACTAAGATAAGTCTACCTGGAAGGTGGTACTTGCGAAAAGATAATGCCCCCAATCATACAGCGGTCAGTTTAAAGGAATTGCTGTTGTACAATGTGCCAAAACAACTGTATTCTCTTCCCCAGTCGTCTTACTTAAGCCCCGATGAAAATTTATGGGACGAATTGGACTGCAGGATAAGAATAACTGTGATAAAAAACCAACAGGACCTAAAAAATGTTCTTATCAAAGAATGGTACAAAATTTTTTTCGGAAACCATCGGTAAACTGGCTTATTCTATGAAAAATCAATTAAGTGTCACATCAGAAAGTAAAGGAGGTGCAACAAAACATTTAAATATTAATATTTTTTATGAAATAGAACAATGAACTATGGTGTATGTATACTTTTCTGTGTATTAATTACTGAGTTTTTTTAAATTTTTCATAAATATTTTCTTTTTTCAACGTTTTTTTTTTAAATAGTTTTATTTTTTACAAGGAATGATACGATATGATTTTTGTGCATAAACAAATTTCAAGTCTTGCATAAAATGCATTTTTTTGGGGTGTATGCAGAGTTTTCTGTGTCACTGTATATGGTACACCCAAAGCAAAACGTATACCATACGTGCTCAAACTGAGCGCATGCTATGTCAAAAGTGTATCAACACCGTTTGTGTTAAAATTGTACACACCGTCCACACATATACAATAAAATTTTGACCAGGAATGTGTACATGTTGACAACTAAAGTTATTAAAAAGAGTGACCAAAGTTGTTGTTGACTTTCCAAAATTTTTTTCCTTCAGGGTATAGTATACCTAAAAAAATTATACTCGTATATGATTTATTTGTAATACCCCAGCAAAAACTTTCGTTTGATTTAATTTGATTTGTATTGTTCTTATTTAGAAACAAAGAAACTGAATACGCTTCAACAGTTTTATTAAATTCGAAAAATTTTTTTTTTCTTTTGATATTCCCACTTTATGAAACCAATGAAGCAAATAAAATTCCTGTTCAAAAAGTTTACTTTTTTTTCATTGTGAATATAAAAGAAAACAGTTCTGCACAACAAAACGTTAAAAATCGTTAAACCGAAAAAATAACTTGGAAGAAAAACTAACAAATCGTTCGAAAAATATAGTCAATTAAATTACAAGATAAAAAAAACTAAACAATACAATATATATAAAGGGTCCGCCAGATAACTTTTTTTTGTTGAAAATGCTACAAAAAAACTACTGAATATTTCCTCAAATTTCTTTTTTATTTGAAAATACAATCCTTCCGGTTAATAATGAAAAATAATTTCATTCAAATGGCTGCCTCGGCTGGCCATGCCGTAGCTAACACGATCGGTCCAATTTTTAAGCACATTATGGATTGTGTGCAACTGTATTTCACCAATGGCTTCACGAATATTGCCCTTCAAAGCGTCAATTGTCTCTGGCTTGTCGGCGTAACACTTATCTTTGACGTCACCCCACAAATAATAGTCCAACGGTGTCAAATCGCAGCTCCGAGGAGGCAAAACATCGAGTGTAGTCTCGGCTGTGTGGCACGTAGCGCCGTACTGTTGAAAGCAAATGTTGCCAATATCCTCCTCTTCAATTTTTGTGAACAAAAATTCGTTCAACGTGGAACGATAACGATCGTCATTGACTGTAACGGCCACTCCTTGCTCATTTTCGAAAAAAAAAATGTCCCAATTATGCCTCTGGACCAAAATCCGCACCAAACAGTGATTCGTTTTGGGTGCGTCGGCTTTTCAATGTATGCGTGCGGGTTTTCTGTGCCCCAAATGCGACAATTTTGCTTGTTTACATACCCTCCAAGATCAAAATGAGCTTCATCTGAAAAGATGATTTTTTTTGGCAAAATCGGCATCTTCTGTAAGTCGATCGCAGTCCCTTCCTGTTGTTCATCGTTTAGTTGTTGCTGTTCTTGTTGTTGTGTACGCATTGCAATTAAAATAAATTCAGTAAGGTGCGACTTTGACTCGCGCACATTCGGTTTTGATTTTTTATTTTTTTTTTATTTAGCTTTCTTCCTTTTTTAAGTTTTTTCAGTTTAAACGATTTTTTTCAGTTTTATCGCTGTTTTCTCGTTTTGGCGTTTTTTTAGTTTTCGCAATTTTTTTTCATTTTGGCGATTTTTTCTGTTTTTGGGTTTTTTTATTTAGGCGATTTTTTCATATTGGCGATTTATATTTTTTTGATTTTTTAGTTTTACCGTTTTTGAAAATTTCAGAAGTTTTGCTCTTGCGGTTTCCAAGATGCAGCAAGTTGTCAAAATTACAAAGTCAAAATTGCATTAACTGATGGAACACCCATTGATTTAAATTTTTTAAATTTAGTGTTAACTGTTGTAGTCTGTATAGAAATACACTAACTTTTAAAATTTCAAGTGTATATATGTACATACAATTGTATGTATGTGCATTGCTCGTTTTGGAACACCCTTTATTTTTTAACTCTCATGTATTTGTTGTTGTAGTGGCCAAGTGTCTACACATTGTGTCCAAATTTCAAGCCCGTAGCTCTTACGGTTCATGTTCACCTTTGGTGTACGGAAATATACAGAAAAATAACCGGCGGCGGCGCACCGTCGGCTTCGAGCCGGTCGACTTGTTTCTCTGCTTGGTATTGCTTCTTTCAAACACTAATACACTCATACATAGCTCACACCGATTTGACAATGCTGTGTGCATCTCAGCAAAGAAATCTCAGCAAAGAAATCAAAGTCAAAAGATTTTTACCCCTAGCGTATAAATGTTTACACATCAAAAACGTTAGATGGCGGACCCTTTATATATATATAAAACATAAAAATCTCAAATAAAAAAAGCTGAAACATCAAATATCAGCAAATATAGAAAATGTCATCAACACGATGATAAAAAGTCGTTAGAACGAAAAAAAAACCGCCCGAATGAACGAATTGCTTGGAACATTGATTATGAAGTCAAATCATCGATAAAGCAAAAAAAAAAAAAACGGCAACACGGAAAACATTCGTAGGCTCACTCAAATTAAAAAAAAACGCTCAAAAGAAAAGAATCGCCAAAAATTAAAAAAATTGCTTAATCAGTTAATAATCACCAGTGTACATATATAACTATATATTTTTTATATAACTAATATTTTTTTTTTCAATACATGTATTTATTTATTATATCTTCATAAAGGGTGTTTTTTATTGAGGTATAGAACTTTAAGTTGGCATCACTTTTTTAACTGGCGGCCATTTTGTCAGCTGTCAAGTGATTAATATTTAGTTTGGTTTGCCATTTCATCATGAACAGGTTGACAAAAGAACAACGCTTGCAAATCGTGCAAATTTATTTCGAAAATAATGGTTCAGTTCGCGAAGTTTACCGCAAGCTCCGTCCATTTTATGGTCGACATAATCGTCCATCAGAGCAATTAATTCGGTTAACCATGGATCGTTTTCGCACTACGTTTACTCTATGTGATAATACGCATCCGCAGAGACGTCGAACAGTGCGCACCGAAGAAACAATTGCCGCTGTAGAGCAAAGTGTTGAAGAGGACCCGAATGAATCGATTCGCCACCGTGCACAGCAATTGGAGCCGACTAACCGACTATTTTGTTCCCGAATTGGATGGCATGAATGTGGATGAGTTGTGGTTCCAACAAGACGGCGCTACATGCCACACAGCGCACGTCACAATCGATTTATTGAAGGAAACATTCGATGAGCGCATAATTTCGCGGAATGGACCTGTCAATTGGCCACCAAGATCGTGTGATTTGACACCATTGGATTATTTTCTTTGGGGATATGTGAAGTCGCTCGTCTACGCCAACAAACCAGAAACGTTAGGGGACTTGGAAGCCAACATTCGTGGCGTTATTGCCAACATACGGCCCCATATGCTCGAAAAAATGGTTGAAAATTGGATCTGTAGAATTGGCTTTATTCGAGCCAGCCGCGGCGGCCACATGCCCGAAATCATATTTAAACATTAATGGCATAAAATTATCCTTCCAATAAAGCCAAATTGATGGACATTAAAACGATTTTCTTGTGTTTTATTTCAATTTGAAGTTCTATACCTCTTAAAAAAACACCCTATATATGAACTAACAATAAGTATTCAAATCTTAAATCTATAAAAAAAAATTATTAGGCCCGACCAGAGTCGGAAATAAGCTTAGTGATAGTTATAAATAATACATAAGTAGTGATAATCAAAAAGTAAAAATAAATATATTTTCAAGCAGTCCCATCTGGAGTATTAAGTATAAGAGCCCTTGTGTCCCTCTTATTAAGGCGGATGTGTCCAATAAAGTTCAAAATATTGCGAGCCAGCGGATTAGGATGTGACTCGAGTTTTGTTAAATATTTGTCTGCGTATTTTGCAATTTCTTCAGTCACTAGTGGCATATTTAAATCACGATATATGTATATTTGAATTTTTTATGTACCATGGAGCCGGTGTTATTAACCGTAAAATTTTGTTTTGCTTTCGTTGGATTTTCTCGATATTGGAAGCTGAAGCAGTGCCCCATAGTTGAATTCCGTAACACCATATTGGTATAAAAATCGACTTGTAATGGGTGTTTTTATTGAGGTATAGAACTTTAAGTTGGCATCACTTTTTTAACTGGCGGCCATTTTGTCAGCTGTCAAGTGATTAATATTTAGTTTGGTTTGCCATTTCATCATGAACAGGTTGACAAAAGAACAACGCTTGCAAATCGTGCAAATTTATTTCGAAAATAATGGTTCAGTTCGCGAAGTTTACCGCAAGCTCCGTCCATTTTATGGTCGACATAATCGTCCATCAGAGCAATTAATTCGGTTAACCATGGATCGTTTTCGCACTACGTTTACTCTATGTGATAATACGCATCCGCAGAGACGTCGAACAGTGCGCACCGAAGAAACAATTGCCGCTGTAGAGCAAAGTGTTGAAGAGGACCCGAATGAATCGATTCGCCACCGTGCACAGCAATTGGAGCTTTGTCCATCAACTTTATGGAAGATTTTGCGCAAAGATCTTGGCTTGCGACCTTACAAGATCCAGCTTGTGCAAGAATTAAAGCCGCGAGACCATGCAATGCGTCGTGATTTTGGTGTATGGGCCGAAAATGAGATTGATCTCGATGCTGATTTTCATCGCAAAATTTTGTTCAGTGATGAGGCTCATTTTTTGGTTGAATGGCTACGTCAACAAGCAAAATTGCCGCATTTGGAGTGAAGAGAATCCACATGAGACCCTTGAGACGCCATTACATCCACAAAAACTGACTGTTTGGTGTGCTCTATGGGCTGGTGGAGTCATTGGGCCATACTTCTTCCGAAATAATGCTGGAGAGTCAGTTACCGTTAATGGAGACCGGTATAGAGCCATGATAACCGACTATTTTGTTCCCGAATTGGATGGCATGAATGTGGATGAGTTGTGGTTCCACCAAGACGGCACTACATGCCACACAGCGCACGTCACAATCGATTTATTGAAAGAAACATTCGATGAGCGCATAATTTCGCGGAATGGACCTGTCAATTGGCCACCAAGATCGTGTGATTTGACACCATTGGATTATTTTCTTTGGGGATATGTGAAGTCGCTCGTCTACGCCAACAAACCAGAAACGTTAGGGGACTTGGAAGCCAACATTCGTGGCGTTATTGCCAACATACGGCCCCATATGCTCGAAAAAGTGGTTGAAAATTGGACCTGTAGAATTGGCTTTATTCGAGCCAGCCGCGGCGGCCACATGCCCGAAATCATATTTAAACATTAATGGCATAAAATTATCCTTCCAATAAAGCCAAATTGATGGACATTAAAACGATTTTCTTGTGTTTTATTTCAATTCAAAGTTCTATACCTCTAAAAAAAACACCCGATATATTAAAAATCTAGACTGAGTGTTGAATTTCTACCAATCAGCCAATGTATCTGAGTTATTTTAAGTTTCATTTGTATTAGCTTTGAGTCAATATGGTGTTTCCATGTAAGCCGACGATCAAGGTGTATACCAAGGTATTTCACATGTGAATGTTGAGGAACAACTTGACTGTTGATTCTAATGGGGGGACAAGTATCTTTTCGTAGGGTAAAGGTTATATGTACGCACTTCTGTTCATTTACTTTTATTCTCCATAAGTTTAACCATAGCTCAAGCTGTGTTATATGTTCCTGAAGATATCCGGATGCCTCATGAGGTTTTTCGTGCATACTAAGGCAGGCTGTATCATCGGCAAATGTAGAAGTATGGATATTACTGCTCACAGGCATATCACAAGTATAAATCAAATACAAAATTGGCCCCAGTATACTCCCTTGAGTTACACCGGGTGAGATAGTTTCGGGCGCACTCATAAATTCTCCTTCCATAACAGAGAACTTCCGGCCTAAAATATAACTTTCCAAAAGTTTTAGAATGTTATTTGGTAGATATGTCTTCAATTTTAAAATTAGGCCATCATGCCAAACTTTATCAATGCCTGAGAAATATCAATAAATAGGGCAGAACAATACTTCTTTTCTTCGAATGTTTTCCTTATAAATTTAACCAATCTATGCGTTTGTTCAATGGCGCTATGCTGAAAACTAAAACCAAATTGATGGTCCGGTATTCACATATTATCTGTAAAGTCCGTGATACACTATCATACAAAGTCGTGCGATCTACGAAAATATACAACCCTGGTATGATGAATTGTTATTGTCTTTTGAAAATTTTCATAAACTCCATCATACCAGCGTTGCACTTTTTCGTAGATCGCACGACTTTGTATGATAGTGTATCACGACCTTTAGACAAGGGGACAATTTTGTCATAAGCAGCTTTTCGAAGAGTTTTGACATAGTTGACAGCAAACTTATTGGCCTATATGACTCTGCTTTGGTAAGACCTTTGCCCGGCTTTGGAATCATTTTGACCTTTGCATGCTTCCAGTGATGTGGAAAATACTCCAGTCGTAATATGGCATTAAAAATAAACAGCAAGATTCTTATTGCAATATGCGGCAAGTTCATCAGCATCTTGTTACTAATGCCATCAATACCTGGAGCTTTCTTTGGTTTGAGTTCAACAATTACTTTTTGTACATCACGCATCTTAAACTTTAAGGGTCGAGGGGGTAGAGCAACTACACTCGGCAAATCAGAAATACTAGTACATGTGTTTGGCGTAAATACGGATTTTAAGTGCTCAGCAAATATCGTACATTTTTGCGTAAAAGTAATTTGATGCTTGTGTGACATCAAGACCTTACAGATAATTTTTAAGAGATGCAGTTTTTTTCAGATGCAAGCAACTCTTGGAGTCGTTTAGTACACTCTTTAAATCTGATTTTATTTTGGGGTGATCTGTGCTGTTGCCATTCCTTTCTAGCTCTTCTTTTCTCACGTACGAGACGTTCAATATCCCTAGAATAAATTTTATTAAACCCAGTTTGCGGATGGGAAGTAGTGACATGCTCAGTAGCCTGTTTAATATTTTCATTAATATAGGCAATGCTAGATTCAATATCATTGGGTGTTCTTATCGTAATATTTTCCGTGCAATGATTACTAAGATATTTTTTGAATCGCAGCCAATTAATACGATTGATCATCTTCATATATGGTTGAGGTCACTTGTGGGTTATAGATTGAAACGATAGTCGGAGAGGGATCGAAGGAGAGATCTAGAGAAGCTTCAACATGAATTAAATCCCTAGAAATGTTTTTCATGACACCAAAATCTGTAATATATAACTAATAGAAAAAAAAAATAAATGAATTCAGTAAAGTGTGACTTTGACACGCACACGAAGGGTTCCATACGGAACCCTAGAGAGTTTTGGAATTTTTTCTGTTATTGGTGTTTTTTTAGTTTTGGCATTTTTTGGGGTTTTGGCCATTTATTTATGTTTTGGAGCTATTTTAGTTTTGGCTTTTTCTTTGTTTTGGCGATTTTTTTGAATTTTGGCGTTATTCTAATTTTTGTCGGTTTTTTTTAATTTTAGAGATTTTTTCGGTTTATTTTAGCTTTAGACTTTTTTTTAATTTGGCGCTTTTTTCGCTTCGGCGATCTTTTTTGAGTTTTTGGCGATGTTTTTCAGTTTGGCGAGTTTATAATTTTGGGATTTTTTAGTTTTACCGTTTTTGAAAAGTTCAAGAGTTTTCATCTTACTTACGGTTTCAAATATACAGCAAATTATCAAGTTTACATTAACTGACGGAACACCCTTTAGTAGTTTTTTTTTTTAAATTTTAGTGATAATTGTTGTAGTCTGTATGAAAACTACACTATCTTTACAAATTTTAACTGTCTATGTATAATTGTATGTATATTACATGGGATTTTAAAAATGTTCGTAGCCCGTTTTGAAACACCCTTTAATTTTTAATTCTCACGTCAACATACGCAAAAGAGTGAAAAAACGTCAAAAGGAGAAATCAAGAGATTTTCAAGAGAATTGCAAAGAATCACGTCGAGAAAACCATGGCCAGAGCGAAAAAAGTTTATAATTTTTTCGTTATTTTAGGCAATTATGACAAGATTATTGTTGTCAATTCAAACCATAGTTTTTATTTAATTTTTTTGATAAACATTTTTGAAAATTATTATTTTTTCACTATTTACTTACTGTAGCATCCATAAAATAGTTCTTTCTGCAAAAAAAAACAGACTTCAATCCAAAGATTTGATAGAAGAAGATGACCAGAAGAACGTGAAATATAAAATTAAATTTTAATGGGCGTGCCTCCGCCAATTTTGTTAATTCAAGACTGTGTATTTTGTTAGGGCTCAGGGTGCATACCAGGTCTTGTAAGAATCAATAAAGTAGAACCACTTAAAATAAAATATTAAATTTTAATGGGCGTGACTTTGACCATTTTTTAAAAGGAGGATTGTGTCTATTGTAGAGTTCAAGGTGTGTGGTAAGTTTCGTATAAATCGGTTAAGTAGAACCGCGTGAGATATTATAATAAATTTTAATGGGCGTAACCCCGCCCATTTTTTCAACTTTTAAATTTTGTGTTTTATAGGTTTCGAAGAAATCAAATAAGTAGAATATCATTAAATTATATTTAAAAAAAATTTACAATAGGACCAATAAGAAGCTATGCTCTCTCAGACAACAAAAATTTTTTACAATCGGTCTACAATGTACTGAGTTACGAAAACTACACACCTAGAAAAAAAGTAGAGACGAATTTTTTTTGAAATCAGTTAAAAATAGCTTTGGGTAACAAAACTTTTTTTTATAGAAATATTTACTGTAAACAAGACTTTAACTTTTATCAACACTATGGGGCCTTACTCATAAATATATATATATATGATTTTTTATAAACAGGTTAATAATTAAATTTTCAAAGCAAATTAAATGTAAAACCAAAATTGTTTTCTATAAATAAGACTGATATTCATAAAAATATTTTTAATTTAATTTTTTTTTTTTATGTAAAGAAGTGAATATTTGAAAATAAGATTGCGAATATTCATTTCAACTATACATACACTTTTTTATTTGTATTGTATGCTTTAACAAACAACATTTCATTAATCTTATCTTATTGCAATGCAATTGAGTTCAGGCCAATTTAGTAACATAAACTGCAAACAATTTTTTTGTTTTCCTTCCTTCTGGATTTCCTTTAATTTTAAATTTAAATTCCTTTAAATTTATTTTTAACGGAAATGAAAAAGTTCATTTTATGAAATCTACACCTTTAGATGAGCTTTGGATTGGCCAAAAATTGTTGTTCAAAAAAGAAATGTTTTACTAGACACAATATTAGTATAACAACTTGTGCCAGTAGGTATATATATATATATTTATTTTCTGTATATAATAGAAACAGCAAAGCAAAAAATAAAAAATAAAACTATAAAATTTAAAAATAATAAAACTAGATATAAAAATGTGCTAAAGTTTGTTTTAAAAGGGTTTTGTTTATAGGCAATAAAAAAATTCAATAATTAAAGTAGCTTTGTTGAAGAGTAGTAAAGGGCTTTCAAGGTTTGTTAAGATAAATGTAAGAATATAAATATTTTGTTTATAAACACAATTCAGTTTATACAAACTTTTATTTTTTGTACAAAAGAAATGTAAGAAATGTAAAATAAATGGAAATTTAAAGGAAATGAAAATGTAAAAATCAGATACCGGATAGATATTTTAATAAAATGCAAAAAAAAGTTATAGAGGATGCAACTTGAAACCAATAAAATAGATTAAATTAGCAGGCATCTGAAGCAAAAGCTAATTTACATTTTATGTTATATTTTTATCTTTCTTTATTTTTCAACCAAACGTTTAGTGAATAATAGTTGTGTATTTTTCATTGAATATTGATGGCCATATTTATCAAAATTATAAATTATATAAAACTTGTTTTATAAACAATCAAAAATATTTTCATAAGGAATACTGAAGTATATTTATTTGACATAAAGCCTTAAATTAATTTAAACAAGTAAGAGTGCTATATTCGGCTGTGCCGAATCATAAATATTCTTTACCAAAGTGCTATTATGTAGTATAGAGATACATACATAAGCACATACATAAAGTATAAACAAAAAGAAAAAAATAATTTGACCTAGCTACTTTTATGTAAAAACAAAAACTAATTTTCAAACCCTAAAATCATCATTTTAGATTTTTCTGATTCCTTATACCAATCTAGTAGTTCTTAAAAAAAAAAATTCAAAAAAATGTTTTATTTATTTACTTTAATATCCAGAAAAAAAGATCAAAGATTCCAGTTCTGGAGCAGTGGTTTTTATTTTTATAGTTTTCTACAAAAAACATTTATTTCCAAAACGTAAAATATATATAATTTATAGAGGCAAAGATAAAAATTAATTAGACTCAGTTACTTTTATATATCACAAAAAATTTAACTTTTCCAACCCTGAAATCATCCTTTTTGATTTTTCTGATTTCTTGCACCAATATTTTTCTTTTAAGAATATAAGATATGTTTAATTTATAAAGAAAGGGAAAAATTTATTGTAGTAAGTTACTTTTGTCCAAAGAAAATCAAAGTTTTCCAACCCTGGAATCGTGTTTTTAATTTTTTAATTGCTTTTTTTATTTAAAAATTTTATTAGTACTCAATCATAAAACAATTTTATTTATTAAAAAAAATAAGAATTAGTTTTCGGTAGTTAATTTTTTATATCACAAAGAGTGTAAGATTCCCAACCCTGGAATCCTCCTTTTTGATTTTTCTGATTTCTTATACCAATGTCTTTCTTTTAAGAATATAAGATATGTTTAATTTATAAAGAAAAGGAAAATTATGTTTTAGTATGTTGCTTTTGTATAAAAAAAGTTAAAGTTTTCCAACCCTGGAAACATCTTTTTAATTTTTTGAAGTTAAATTTTTAATTTGAAATACCAATTTTATTCGTACTAAACTATAAAATAAATTCATTTAATAAAAAAAAAATTAAAATTAATTTTCGGTAGTTAATTTTTTATATCACAAAAAGTTTCAGTTTCCCAACCTTGGAATCATCCTTTTTCATTTTTCTGATTTCTTACACCAATCTTTTTCTTTTAAGAATATAAGATATGTTTAATTTATAAAGAAAAGGAAAATTATGTTTTAGTATGTTGCTTTTGTATAAGAAAATAAGTTAAAGTTTTCCAACCCTGGATACGTCTTTTTAAATTTTTTATTTTTTTTTTTTTTGAAAAGCCAATTTTATTCGTGGTGAAGTATAAATTAAGTTCATTTAATAAAAATAAATAAAAAATTAGTTTACGGTAGTTAATTTAAAAGTTCACAAAAATGTTAGGTTTTCCAACCCTGGAATCATCGTTTTTGTTTTTCTGATTTCTGACATCAATCTCTTTCTTTTAAGAACATAAGATATATTTAATTTATAGAAAAAAAGGAAAAATTTGTTTTAATAAGTTACTTTTGTATAAGAAAAAAAGTTAAAGTTTCCCAACCTTGGAAACGTCTTTTTAATTTTTTTAATTTTTTTTATTATAAATATCAATTTTATTCATATACTTCAGTATAAAATAAGTTTATTTAATAAAAAAAAACAATAAAAATTAGTTTTCGGTAGTTACTTTAGTATGGCAAAATAAAGTTTGAGTTTTCCAGCTCTGAAATCATTTGCTCAATTTTGCTGATTTTTCAATACCAATATTTTTCAGACTATTTTTCAGACATCAGTATAAGAACGAAGTCTTTAGCTTTTCTGGGAGCTTCAGATAACCGATTTCACGTACAGACAGATGGACAGACGGACATCGCTTATTCGTCTTCCCTATGCATAAGGATCCAGAATATATATACTTTATGACTCGCTTATTAATATCCTGGAAATTGCAAACGGAATAACAAACCTATATATACCCTTTTGCCATTTTTTGGTAAAGGGTATACAAATTGTTTGCTTGTTTGTTAGGCATTCTCTTTGTGCATTTCGTTTCCGCTTATGGAACTCATCAGTAGACTTTAGTCCAAAAGTTTTTGCATTTAGCTAACAAATTTTATAGTAAGACCCTTAATACTTAATTGAGAATCATAGTATACAAATATTACAAGAAAAAAAAATTAATAAACGAATAACTCTTTCTGTTTAAAATTTAATTGACCTTATGCTTCATAAAGCTCTTTATAATTTAGAATATGATATAAGGTAAAATTTTTCGGTAGGACACAAAATATTTTCCAATCGTAAGGCAAAGCTTACTTTGCCAAGTCCTGAGTTTGTAGGAGAGATGTGAAAAGAGCTCCCTTTTGTAAATTGAAGACTCTGCAAAGTAAACTGCATGCTAGGAACACAACTGGGACGAACGACGAATTTTATTTCATACTTGTATGCGCATTCTTCGTTACAGCCCGCATATCTGCGCATATCTATCGACATACCCATGACTTGCAAAACATTAGATTTTTTAAATATTTTTTGATAAGTGTTGCCAGAAATACTAGTTTGTAGTTGTTGAATTACTAATTATTTTAACACAAAATTCAATGAGTCTATTTTGCCCACACATACACTCTTTGCAGTCCTTATTAGATTTAACCCATATTAAATTTTTGCGAGAGTAATTTGACAGTGAATTTGAAGTCAAATTAGTGAAAGAATGACTTATTCATAGCATTCCTTACAATTTTAGCAATTTTTAAAAATTTTTAGGACTTGTTAGAAATTTTTAGCTAAATCTTGGATTTTTACCATTTTACCGAATTTCAATCCATCTATCAAAGTGATGTTAGCGAATTTGAGCGAATTTTCGTCATTTTGACATTCTTTAGATCTTAACGTATTTGTAATTTGTTTTGTTCCCAATTGTTTGTTTTTTTTTTTGTGACAGTTTTAAAAATTTTTAATCAGTATCAGACCTAGACCTTGATATCTTTTTTTTTTGCGAATTTTCAAAATCTTTGCAAATTTTTCCAAGTTTTTGACATTCAAAAAAGACTTCTCAATTATTAAAAAATTCGCGACTATTCGCAACTTTTTGTACTTAAGGTTATTTTTGATATATGTTTATTCCCATTTTTGCAAGTTTTCGCGATTTATATCGAGTCATAACCGCTAAAATAGCTTAAGCGCCACATTTTTTGGACTTCGTTTTTTTCGACGAAAATCGACTATTTACGATCGCAAATAATCGATTTCGATTCAGGTTCAAAAATTATGTCGCTTAAGCTAATTTGGCGGTTATGACACGATATGTTAGTTAGATTATATCTTAGTGCTTTTTTTGCGGTTTATATAATCAGCTTTAGGGGATTTCTTTCTATTATTATAATCATCGCGAGTTTGTGTAATTTTTGCAATATATAACTTTTTTAAAAGAAAGTTTTCTAAATAAAAACCGCCACGAATTTACGCAATTTTTCATTAAATTGGTTGAATGAAAATTTTTTCATTTGTAAATAGGTGGCATGGTAAAGGAAATTAGATTAAACAAGTAAGAGTGCTATATTCGGCTATGCCGAATCTTATATACCCTTTACCAAAGTGTTTTTATGTAGTATAGAGACACATACATAAGCACATACATAAAGTATAAACAAAAAGAAAAAAATAATTTGACCTAGTTACTTTTATGTACAAAAAAATAAATTTACAAACCCTAGAATCATTATATTAGATTCTTCTGATTCCTTATATCAATCTAGTAATTCTTAAAAAAATATAGAAAGTGTGTTAAGTAAAAAAAGAAAAAAGGAAATTAAAAAAAAATGTTTTATTTAGTTACTTTAATATCCAGAAAAAAAGAGTTAAAGTTTCCAGCTCTGTAGCTGTGGTTTTTATATTTATAATTTTTTACAACAAACTTTTCTTTCCAAAACGTAAAATATGTATAATCTATAAAGGAAAAGATAAAAATTAATTAGACTTAGTTACTTTTATATATCACAAAAAGTGTAAGTTTCCCAACCCTGGAATCCTCCTTTTTGATTTTTCTGATTTCTTACATCAATCTTTTTCTTTTCAGAATATAAGAATTGTTTAATTTACAGAGAAAAAGGTAAAATTGATATAGTAACTTATTTTGCATAGGAAAGAAGTTAAAGTTTTCCAACCCTGGAAGCGTCTTTTTAAATTTTAAAATTTTTTTTATTTGAAATACCAATTTTATTCGTTGTGAAGTATAAAATAAGTGTATTTAATAAAAATAAATAAAAGATTAGTTAAAGGTAGTTAATTTTATATATCACAAAAATCGTAGGTTTTCCAACCCTGGAATCATCCTTTTTGTTTGTCTGATTTCTTGCATCAATCTATTTCTTTTAAGAATACTAGATTTGTTTAATTTATAAAAAAAGGAGAAATTTGTTTTATTAAGTTACTTTTGTATAAGAAAAAAAGTTAAAGTTTTCCAACCCTGGAAATGTCTTTTTCATGTATTAAACTTTTTTTATTTTTTAATATCAATTTAATGTGTAATGCAGTATAAAATAAGTTAATTTAATAAAAAAATAGTAAGACCTAGTTAATTTTATATATTACAAAAAGTGTAAGTTTCCCAACCCTGGAATCATCCTTTTTGTTTTTTCTGATTTGTTACAACAATTTCTTTCTTTTAAGAGTCTAAGATATGTTTAATTTATAGAGAAAAAGAAAAAAAATTGTTTTAGTAAGTTACTTTTATATATGAAAAAAAATTAAAGTTTTCCAACCCTGTAAACATCTTTTTAATTTTTTTAACTTTCTTTTTTAATTTGAAATACCAATTTTATTTGTACTGAGGTATAAAATAAGCTAATTTAATAAAAATAATATAAAAATTAGTTTACGGTAGTTAATTTTTTATATCACAAAAATTTCAAGTTTTCCAACCCTGGAATTATCCTTTTTGATTTTTTTGATTTTTCAACACAATCTCTTTCTTCTTAGAATATAAGATATATTTAATTTATAGAAAAAAAGAAAAATTTCTTTTAGTAAATTAATTTTGTATAATTTTGTATAAAAAAGTTATAGTTTTCCAAGCCTGGAAACGTCTATTTAATTTTTTTGTTTTTTTTATATTTTTTTATATTTTTTTTATTAAGAAATATTAATTTTATTCATACTGAAGTATAAAATAAGTTTATTTAATAAAACAAAAATAATAACTAGTTTTCGGTAGTTATTTTGTATGGTAAAGTAAAGTTTAAGCTTCCCAGCTCTGAAACCGTCTGCTCGATTTTGCTGATTTTCAACACCAATCTTATTTCGACCATTTCTGATACACCAGTATAAAAACGAAGTCACTACCTTTTCTGGGAGCTTCGGAAAACCGATTTCACGTACAGACAGACGGACAGACGGACATCGCTTATTCGTCTTCCCTATGCATAAGGATCCAGAATATATATACTTTATGACTCGCTTATTAATATTCTAGAAATTACAAACGGAATGACATATATATACCCTTTTACCATTTTTTGGTAAAGGGTATAAAAAATGTAAAAAATGAGTTTCATGCTAGATCATTTTTTATATATTACTATCTTCTCTAGCGCTGCAATTAGCAAATAGAATATGAATAATATGAATTAGGTATTTGTTAAATTTATAAACAACGATTTGTTATTACTTACATATTTGGTAACATTGTTCATATAGTCATACTCGTCATTACATGCTTGTGCGCACACGTATTGATACGAATACCTATAGCACATTGGTTTGATCGAACCCGCACTATCGATATGCGAACTTATTTGTGTTGATAGCTATAGATATGTATGCCTTTATGTAAGCATGCTTGTTGATGCAGACGTGCTATCATACTCATTGTCGTTGGAGTATCGGTATGTATTGAGCAGTCAAAAAGTAACTTTATGGCTTTGATGCACAAATGTGTTTTATTTTTTATGACGAAAGTCCTTACCGAAAAATTCGTCGTTCGTCCTAGTTGTGTTCTCAGCATTACGTGTACAAAATCCATCTATCGTGTCTGTCATGACTTTCACATCCGTGTGAAAGTTAATCTTTTCCGCATATTTTGGTGTCCTGACATTCACTTCCGAATAATTTTTTCGTTTTACTTTCGACTGCACCAAGCTATGTGAAAGTAAATAGAATCGCCTTTTTTCCACATTAAAATTAATTTAATTTAAACGAAATCTTTTTTAAAATTAGGCTTGATATCTCATCTACCTAATTCGGAAATTTAAACCAATATATATTTGGTTTTAATACATAGAAAAACATGCCCACATTAGCAACCAATTTTGCAAAAATATTCGGAAGTATGCAGACACCAAATCTTTTTTTTTGCGATTCGGAAATTTTCATTCTAATTGAAAACGTTCGAAAGTCGTGACAGACACGTATATTTGTATTAATACGTATGAGTAATATTTATCTCATCACGATTAATTTAAATTACTCATACGCTAACATATTGACCTAGTCCCAACTACACAATTGTAATATTACAATTGCTGTCAAAGATTCTGCTTAGAATTTAATATAGTAAATCATTATTTGTTGTTCCAGTTTAACATACACGCATGACCGTTCTCATAATTATTTTACTGTTGTTGAAGGCGTATAAGTGCTCTGTTTTCGCAAGAGCAACAAGTGTATGTGCACAGTAATTATGTCATAGATGTAAGTGGATGCTTGTTGAAAAATTTATTGTAAATATTTGACATGACTTACAAGTATATTTACAAAACAACTACATAACATTTTAATTTATGTCAGACAGAATTTTCCTAAGGTCAAAGAAGGATAGAAGGAAATAAAGTAATTTTGTTGGGAAGAAAAAGGCAATGAACACGCAATCATATAAATTCTTAAACTGTTGCATAAATATATCCAAACAAGTTGTGCTAGGGGTGAGAGATACAGAGGTACAGAGAGAGAGCGAGAGAGAGAGAGATTTGAACTTTGAATAATAGATGTTAAGGCAGATTTAATCGTTACAATTTATAAAATACTTTTCAGAAGATTAGAATACATATTTTGCAGCAATATAAAAGCTTTCAAAGTTTTGCTTTTTATAACATTTATAAATTATTATTTATATGCTTTAAGTCTTACAGGAGTATAAATAATATTGTTTATCAATAAAAAAAAAATGTTGTACAAAAATTTTTCATGGTTTTAAAGCTAATTATTGCTTTATATGCACCTTAAGTAAGATATATTGGCTTTTATATAAATTTGTATTAAAAGTATTCATATTTATAGGTTTAATATTAAAATATTGTTTGCATGGCAGCCTACGATAACTCAGGAGTTATATTAGCAGACAACAATAAAGAGTTATAACGAAGAAATTTAATTCCACCAAACGTATGAGGAAATCGATAAGAGAATTGTATGAAATTCGTAAACTTAATTTAGGACTTTTCATTCGATACTTCTAAGAAGATTCTTAGAACAACAGCTTGCATCAAAAAATTTTAAATTTTTCCTTATAATAGAAAAACTACAGAGCTTTTTATAAATTATTCTTCCTAAATATTAACAGTATTTAAAATGTACGAGACAGTCGTACGCATTTAAAGTGGAAAATAGATAAAAATAAAATTGATTTTTGTTTTGATTATTAGCCAAAGTTATGGCCTCTGATTAGCTCTATTATTGATGGTGCTTAATCCAATTATAACCAATTTTAAGTTCTAAAGATAATTGCAAAACATTAAGAGAGTCGTATGAGACAAAAAAAAAAGAAGTAGGTTTTGTAGCAAACAATTAAAATTATTATTTCAGCGAAACCTAAAACAATAAATTAAAGTGACTAATTTTAGAATGAGGTGAGTCAATGTTTCTTAAAATGGGCTAGATTTTACTAAAATATTATGAATAGTATTTTACTTATTTAAATTTAATTATATTCGTAAGGGACATGGCGTACGGGACATTTTTTTCCATCATGATTTTCAAATTTTTTCTGATGCTTTTTTTGCAAAACTAGGAATAAATATTAAAAAACAAAATAAATATTCAATGTGTTTATTCAATGTGTTTATTTTAACATAACGACGAACTTAAAGAAAATACAAAGTGAGATAAAAAGGAAATATAAAATTATATATAAATAGTATTGGTTACATTAATTAATTTTTTTTTCGGAGTATACGCATACATTCATACCGTTTTTTCTATTCAAAACCTTCTTTATTTGCTTCAGCTAAAGCTTTTGACTTTTCGTGGCGTTACGCGATCTTTCTCGGCCATTTAATTTATAGTTTTGCAATTTAATTTAATTTTCTGCAATTCTCGCTGTTTTTATTCATCTTGATTTAAATAATTGAATTACAGAATGCTTTTCCAAAAAAAATTAGTTATTAAAGAAAATGTTTTTTAATACATACTTTTAAATTTCACACTAGCGATGTCGTACGAGAAAAATTTTGCATAGGCGCCTAGTTCGCAATTCTTCCTATTTTCAAAATATGTTTTTTTATACCCTTTACCAAAAAATGGTAAAAGGGTATATATAGGTTTGTCATTCCGTTTGTAATTTCTAGAATATTAATAAGCGAGCCATAAAGTATATATATTCTGGATCCTTACGCATAGGGAAGACGAATAAGCGATGTCCGTCTGTCCGTCCGTCTGTACGTGAAATCGGTTTTCCGAAGCTCCCAGAAAAGCTAGAGACTTCGTTCTTGAACTGTTGGGTCAGAAATGGTCGAAATAAGATTGGTATTGAAAATCAGCAAAATCGAGCACACGGTTTCAGAGCTGGGAAACTTAAACTTCATTTTGCCATACAAAATAACTACTGAAAAGTAGTTTTTATTATTTTTTTTATTAAATAAACTTATTTTATACTTCAAAATGAATAAAATTTTTATTTCATTTTAAAAAAAATTAAAAAAAAATCAAAAAAATTAAAAGGACGTTTCCAGGGTTGGAAAACTTTGATTTTTTTTTCTTATACAAAAGTAACTTACTAAAACAAATTTTTCCTTTTTTCTACAAATTATACATATATTATGTTCTTAAAGTACAGAGATTGATGTAAGAAATCAGAAAATCAAAAAAGATGATTCCAGGGTTGGAAAACTTAAAATTTTTGTGATATAAAAAATTAACTACCGTAAACTAGTTTTTATATTTTTTTTATTAAATTAGCTTATTTTATACTTCAGTACAAATTAAATTGGCGTTTCAAATTAAAAAAAGAAAGTTACAAAAATTAAAAAGACGTTTCCAGGGTTGGAAAATTTTAATTTTTTTTCATATACAAAAGTAACTTGCTAAAACAATTTTTTTTCTTTTTCTCTATAAATTAAAAATATCTTAGACTCTTAAAAGAAATAGATTGGTGTAACAAATCAGAAAAATCAAAAAGGATGATTCCAGAGTTGGGAAGCTTACACTTTTTGAAATATATAAAAGTAAGTAGGTCTTACTTTTTTTTTATTTTTTTTATTAAATTAACTTATTTTATACTGCAGTACACATTAAATTGATATTAAAAATAAAAAAAAGTTTAATACATGACAAAGACATTTCCAGGGTTGGAAAACTTTAAATTTTTTCTTATACAAAAGTAACTTACTAAAACAAATTTTTCCTTTTTCTCTATATATTAAACATAGCTTATATTCTTAAAAAAAAATTTGGTATACGAAATCTGAGAAATCAAAAAGAACGGTTCCAGGGCTGGAAAACTTACACTTTTTGTGATATATAAAATTAACTTTCGAAAACTTATTTTTTATATAAAGTACGAATGAATTTGCTATTTCAAATTAACAAAAATATTAAAACGAAATTTCCAGGGTTGGAAAACCTTGTTTTTTATACAAAAGTAACTTAGTAAAACAAATTTTTCCATTTTTTAATATAAATTTAACATATCTTACATTCTTAAAAAAAGATTGTTTTTAGGAATACAGAAAAATCAAAAAGGGGGATTCTAGGGTTGGGAAACTTACACTTTTTGTGATATAAAAAATTAACTACCGCAAATTAATTTTTATTTTTTTTTTATTAAATAAGCTTATTTTATGCTTGAGTACGAAAAAAATTGGTATTAAAAAAAACAATTAAAAAAATTAAAAAGATGATTCCAGGGTTGGAAAACTTTAACTTTTTTTGTACAAAAGTAACTTACTGAAACAAATTTTTCCTTTTTTCTATAAATTAAACATATCTTAAATTCTTAAAAGAAAGAGATTGGTGTAAGAAATCAGAAAAATCAAAAAGAATGATCTCAGGGTTCGGAAACTTACACTTTTTGTGATATATAAAAGTAACTAAGTCTAATTAATTTTTATCTTTTCGCTTATAAATTATACATATTTTACGTTTTAGAAAGAAAAGTTTGTTGTAAAAAATTATAAAAATAAAAACCACAGCTACAGAGCTGGAAACTTTAACTCTTTTTTTCTGGATATTAAAGTAACTAAATAAAACATATTTTTTTTAATTTCCTTTTTGCTTTTTTTACTTAAAACACTTTCTATATTTTTTTAAGAACTACTAGATTGATATAAGGAATCAGAAAAATCTAATATAATGATTCTAGGGTTTGTAAATTTATTTTTTTGTACTAAAAGTAACTAGGTCAAATTATTTGTTTCTTTTTGTTTATACTTTATGTATGTGCTTATGTATGTATCTCTATGCTACATAAAAACACTTTGGTAAAGGGTATATAAGATTCGGCACAGCCGAATATAGCACTCTTGCTTGTTTTTATTTTAATTGCAATAAAAATGTCTGTTGGTAATCATTACTTTATAAACTTTCTTCAAGCAGTTTCGATGTATTGATACAAAAGGGTGTTTTTCAATATCGTACGGGATATTAAATTAACGGAAATGCAAAGCAAAATAACACTTTTTCATCGCATTGAATCATATGCATTACTTTCTAACTCCTGATATCATTACGGAGATCTAAGAGAGAAAAACTCAATCTATAACGATTAGCGCTAACAATATTTTTCAAAACAAAAGTTGCTCTTCAAATTAAAAAAAAAATTTGAAAAAAAAGTTTCACTTGCTTGACTTTGGTGATGAATATCTTGAAATGAGTAATGAATAAATGCAAAACTTTTGCAGATTTATTAAATTTGATTGTTTTTCTTTCAAAATTTACAAAAAAAAAAGTTTCGAGAACTTTTAAGTTTTTCGTCTCTGAAGACCTTCTGAGAGCAATGCCTATATGTATGTATCAGGGATGATAAATGAGAAAACCGATTTCGTACTAATTAGCTTTTAAAAATGTACTTTTTCGAACGCAATAGTACTAAAATCGGTATTTTTTGTATTTTTAACTTTTTTTTATTATATTTTTGGCACATGTCGCTCATTTACTCAAATAACGTCATAATTCAAAAAAAAACTATTTTGCCAGATTACAAATTTCAATTTTTCAATTTACACACGTCTTAATGAAAAATGAAAATTTTGTGTTTGTTTCAAAAAAAAGAACTATATGAGGATTAATCTGCATCATTAACTGAAATTTTAAAATTAGAGACAGTGGAAAAGGCAGTAAAAAGGCCATAACTCAAATAATTGCTATTTTACAGGAGAAGGTAAAAACGCAATAGAAACTGTAATATTCTTTCTGTAATATTTTTGTACAACTGATTGTAAATACGTTACTTTCAAACTATTTTAAACATATTGGAATCACTGAAAAAATTAATTTCGTAAAAAAATATGAGTTACAACCTCTCATAAGTCCTTTGTTTGTATCAGACTGTCAAGTCTTCGTTTGGATTATGAAAATTCTCTTTCCGTATTCACTGATGAGTGCAAAATTGACAATATTCTCCTGATAACATTTGAAAGCTCATTAGCTCATCCAATTAATTTTTTAAAGCTCGAAACTCGTTATTTATAATATTATAATTTCCATTTTCTTTTAAAAGTATTTTTTTAATAAGAGAGATACTATACTACTGACATATTCGGGAGTGAATTTTGTTTGCCATGTTAAAATTTTGTTATGAAAAGTAACTTTATTTAGTTTCGCAAAAGTTTCTATAACATTTCTTTTAAAATCCGGTTGTTTAACATTTCTTTTAAAATCCGTAACTGTACAATTTTTAATTTTATTTCTAGATATATAAAGTTTTTAATTTCAAAGTAAATTTTAATCGTTTACATACACCCAGAAAAAAGATTGGTTGGAAAACGGTTAGTCCAATAAAATATCATTTGCATTAACTATATTTCGGTTCACGCTATCAATTTTCTGTTAATTGCCATAAGGGCATAATTGTAACAAATATATGATTGTGACAATACTTAAATTGATTGCATCAACCGAGCGTATGCTTTTGTCATGACTAATAAACTGATTGGTTAACCCAACCGAATAAAATATTACGAATTAGATTTTACTACCAACTTTTGGTATTAGCAACTAAAAAATTGTCGTTCTATATTAAAATTAAAATAAAAACTTTCAATCAGTTGCTGCAACTAACTAGAGGTTGAGTTTACTATCATAGTTTATAGCAGCAAATTAAAAAATTAACTTTTGTGACTTTCAAAGATATTATGATTTTTGAATTCTCAAATGGTTTTTTAAAGTCTGTGCATAAGATAACACATTTGTGGCTTTTCAAAATGTGTGGTTGAAGAAACTTATATAGACATGCTTCATCATTAGGAAATATATTTCAATTAAAATAAACTTATGACAATATGTCAAATAATAAATTTCTTAAATTGTGTATTTTTATTTGGGTTTATTGTTTACTTTTATTTCAGCAAGGAAGCCCAATTTTTCTTTTACAGGTACCAATTATGATATTGTTTTAATTATATTAACCAAATTTTCGGTAGCAAGAATAACATTTATTTCAAATTCCATACTGTCAACCAATTTTTTCTGTTGCTGCAACTATTGGGTTTAGGGATATAATTAAAATATAGTGGTATCACAAGAAAATTTCAGTCGCTATAGCAGAATTCTATGATAGTTGCTGCAACCGCCAAAATTCAATTGGCAACAAATTCGGGTGCCACAACTAAACTGTTTTCTCTGTGTATGTATGTAGCATACCTAGCTTCATTTAATTTCATCACTGAAACGATTGATATAGCAAGTTGTTTATTTCTAACAAATTTTATATTAATATAATAGATAAAATAAATGAAGACGGCGATCACATCACATTCAAAACGAAACACCGCTGAAGTTAGATGTAGTCCTTTATAATAAACCAATCAAGTGTAATGCAGATCTAACAAGGTATTCGCTCTCAACAACAAAACAAATACGCCACTTTTCTCTCAAATTGATTATACTTTAAATGATCGCGATTAATTATTTTTGTGAAAATAAAACAAGAGATAGCCTCTCGCAAATTTTTGAAATAGTACCAAATGAGTCACGGAGGTGCCAACGTACTTTAAGGGTTTGAATAGTACCAAAAAAAGTACAAAAGTACCAACTTTATCATCCCTGGTATGTATATTGTTATAAAAATAAGTAAACAAAGTACAGGGTGGGCCAAAAGAAACCAAGGGGTGTAAAAGCTTAATAACTTTTTTGTTTATTAACTTTTTTTTATTTTTTCTTTCAGATTATATAATATAAAAATGGAAACTTTTTTACACTAAGTATGAAAAATGATGTCTCTTAAATGACCACCGTTTTAAGCTTCGCACTGATGGGCTCTTTTTAGAGCATTTTTCGAAACTTGTGGCTGTAGCCTTCGAATTTCTGCAACAACGTTTGCCTTGAGTTCAAGGATTGTCTCTGGCTTGTTCACATACACTCTCTCCTTCAAAAAACCCCAAAGAAAATAGTCGGGTACTGTCAAATCTGGCGATCGCGCTGGCCAAATAATTTACGAATTTCGAGAAATTATTCGCTCTCCAAAAATTTGACTTAAAAGTGCCATTGTGTCTCCGGCAGTATGGGCAGTGGCTCCGTCCTGCTGAAACCACATACCAGGTCTGTTTTCAAGAGCAGGACGTAAAAAATTTTCTATCATAAACCGATACCGCTCTCCATTTACGGTTACAGCACTTCCATCTTCATTCTCGAAGAAGTAGGTACCAATGACATTTTCAGATGTGATCCCACACCATACTGTACACCTGATGGGGTGCAATTGGCGTTGATGAATGGCTCTTGGATTTTGAGAACCCCAGAACCTACAGTTCTGCTTATTAACAAAGCCATTCAAATGAAAATGAGCTTCATCACTCATAATCAAATTTTCAATAAAAATAAATAATAAAATTCTATTGTTCTGGTTCTCTGTTCAGTTGTGAACCTCTCCATTATAAATTCTCCAAGTGTTGTCAATATAATCTGAAAGAAAAAATAAAAAAAAATTAATAAACAAAAAAGTTATTAAACTTTTACACCCCTTGGTTTCTTTTGGCCCACCCTGTATTAATAAAATATTTATATATATATATATATACGTATATGTATGTGATTCATATATATATATATATCAACATGGTGTCAATTTAACACTGTCATGCTATTTATTCAACACCGGAAATTCAACAGCAAAATGGTGTCAATATAAAAATATTTCTTTTAATTTTTTATTATGGAATCGACACCAGTTGTTAACAATTTTAACACAAACGTTGGTGATATGTACATAGTTACACTTTTAACACCGAATGGATCCATAATGTACACGGGTGGTATAACTTTTTTGAGACACATAAAAATGTTTGTAAGGCTTGTAACAGTTTTTTTTTAACCAATATGTGATGTATATCCAACAAGTTATTTACTATGAACAAAATGTTGGAGTAATTTCAATTGAATTGTAGAATTTTTAAATATGATTTTACTAAATGAATATGAGTATTTTAATTATTTCTTAATTTTTGTTTTTGTATTAAGCGATATTGGGTAATGTGAACAAAAAAAGTATTTGATTTTTACTTAAAAATTTGTTTTAAAACCCAAAATATGTATGTGTTTTTGTTTATTTAAACAAATTTTTAAGTAAAAACTTTTTTTTTATTCATACTACCCATTAAAATAAATTCGTACACTTTTTCAAAAAAAAACAAAAAAAAATGTTTTAATTTTAATTTGTTCAACGCTAATAATAACTAATTAAAATATGATTTACAAGAATGCCCTACCATATATTATTCAAGTGCCAAGAATAATTTCTTCTAAAATTTTTGCTGTAAGACCTGCATTTTTTAAAATAAACATAATTGTTCAATTCACAACCTAAAAAAAAAAAAAAAAAAATTTTAATTTTAATTTGTTCAACGCTAATAATAACTAATTAAAATATGATTTCCAGGAATGCCCTACCATATATTATTCAAGTGCCAAGTACTAATTTATTCTAAAATTTTTGCTGTAAGACCTGCATTTTTTAAAATAAACATAATTGTTCAATTCACAACCTATTGTTAGTAGAGCTGGCAAACTATCGATAGTCACGCCATTCTATATTTTCGATAGTTTGTTGAAAAACTATCGATACTATCGACAACACGAACAGTCGTTTTGTCTGTTGATATATGGATATGGTTAAAAAAAATTAGGTAAAAATTATAACTGCCTTATTCAGAAGAGATAATTTTGGTTTACAAATGGTTTACACAACAAATTTTGTATGAAAATTTGTTTGTTAAACGTTTTTTGAACTTATATTATTTTTTTCTGAATAATGTTTTAAATAATTAATTTTATGTTTAATTTTATTCCAATTTTTTTTATTATCTTTTTTTTTTTTACAAAAACATACTGTTATTTATTGTTGTCGAATTCAATGTTATGTAAATGTTTCTTGGTATATTTATACTTTGTATTTGTTTTTTAAAGAAATTTATTTTTGTTTGAAACAATGTTTTGAATTTGTATTTGAAAACTTTGTCTATATAATTTTTCATTAGTTGAAAAACTTTCTGAGAGAGACAAACAAAATTGAAGTTAAAAATTTTGTGCTTATTTTATGAAATAATAGTTATATAATTTTTTGTAAATTTCAATAAACGTCTGGTTTTTCAAAATTTTTATTAAAATTTTTGCAAAAATATTGGTATTCTCTTCGCCTTTTGAAAAGTGTTAATTGGAGTTTTTGAATATTGATGACCTCCTTTCAGCCTTATTGGAGAATCAAGAATAAGTTTAATCGAGATATTAGTCAAGCAGTTTTTCAAGTTTCTTTTTTATGAGAAAAAGTAGAAGACTACAAGGACTTCATCCCATAATGACAACAATAAATAACACATTTATTAAAATACATGTTCACGCGAATATTTAGACCTCTGCGATGAAAAATGACGATTTTATTAAAGAAATTCAAACGGACGTAATTACGAATGCATCTATTTTTTTATTACAAGGAACGTAACTAACATAAAATCTTAAAGATACATAAAAAGAAAATAAATGATTAAAAAGATATAAGCATCCATACTACATACAAGTAAATTTCGAAGAAAATTTTCAAGAATACTTTATTATTATTGATTTTGTGACGTTTTTTTTTTTTGTTTCTCCTTTAAAAAATATAAAAGTGTAGTTACTTACGTTTGCATTTAAGGTGACGATATGTACATACTCGTATGTATGTAATAATTTTATTTTAATAGCCAATTCAGATAAATTAGCGATAATTTGTTATCAAAAAATTCAGTAAGATTCAGAATCGAAGGAAATGGTTCGTTCGCTCACAAAAATTTTGTATATTTCAATCAATATTCGGGCGCGAATCATGAATGTGAGTGAGAGCGAACATCGATATTTGTTGTCCGTGTGATCATTATTATAACTCAAATAGAACTAGTTTTGAAAAAAATGTGTTAAGTTCTCAATTTACATACAACTCATTGGATATATTAATAAAGCTTTCTTCTATCAAGAGGTGAGCTTGCACGCCATTGCGTGAATTTTTTTACACAAGATGAAATATGAATTGCCAGGGCATTCTGTATTATTAACTGAATAAATTAATTTTTTGAGTTATGACGTTATTATATTAATATATTATAATATAATATGTACTTACATATTTTCAATAGAAGACAACTAATATGTTAATTTTTATCGAATTTGTTGACAATTTGGTAATAAATTTTTTCAACGATAGTATCGCTATCGAGAAAAAACTATCGATAGTCTAATAAAAACAAAACCATCGATACTATCGATAGTACTATCGACAGTTTGGCAGCCCTAATTGTTAGTGTGGTATGTCATCAAGCTGTACAATAGTTGTAAAAAATGTTGTTGGTAATTTCCATATAAACGCTTGTTACGACACTCACAAAATTTTTCCATATGTTTATTGAATGTCGTAGAAATTCATCAGGAATGCATAAGCTTATTATGCATAAGTGCTAATATTTTTTAAAAACATTTGCCTTAATTTTTCTTTATTAAGTTAATAAAAATTATTGCAATTATGTATGTATATGAATAAAAAAAATTCCCGAAATGACGGAAATTGGCAAAAAACAAAAAACTACAACAGCAGGATAACAAAATCGAATAACTTTTTAAACTCTTCAAATATTGCCAAGTTAGCAGATTATCTAGAAATGATATGACACTCTTACGATTCCAAATTTATATAATGCATTGCATATTCTAGTGTAAGGTATTGTGCCAAACAACAACTTGGCAAAATTTATATCTCACTACTTTTAATGGCCGACCGAAATTTTTGATAGGAACTTAACCACACACATTTCACATTTATAATAGCTAAAAAAAAAATTTAGAAAGATAAATTTGTATTCACTACATTTAAGTTTGACCTCGGTATTATTACACTGAGGGAAAAAGATGTCCTAAAACTGTTAACAGTTGGTATCAAATTGAGAAGGGACCTTGAAGAGTATTTTGTTAACTTTCGGTAGGAAATCAAGCTTATGCGTTATCAAGTTAATAATTAACCTCATAAAAACCGTAACTTAATAAATCAAGAACGATCTGTTATCAAATTAAAACGATCAGTAACAAAATAAGACAGTTAAGGTATCAAAATAGGAGCGAGTTGTAACAAAATAAGAATGATAAGAACAGTATGTTATCAAAACAAGAACGGTTGATAATAAAATGATACCTCGTTGTTATTATAAAATTTATACCACCCAATTAGAGTTTTTTTCCCGGACTTTTTCGGGAAACGACTTTTCGGTTTCCCGGGAAATCCCGGGAATTCCCGCGCAGTGCAAAACAATACAAAATATTCTTTAATTTAATTTATTTTAACAAAAAACAAAATGTAATTCATGAGATCGGTTAAATAATAACGTTTGATAAACAAATTAAGGCTTCATTAGCACAAAACATACAGAAGTGTCACGAGACGGAAGATACGGGTATTTTTCAGTTTCTCTCGTTTACCCTCAAATTTTGTCGTCGGTTTTGTTTTACTACGTCTTCCTAGTGCAATACATTTTTATTAGCTGTGCTAATTGGTAAGTAGTAATACACTACAGTATCAAATACACTATGCTTTTCTCCACGAATTTTAACAAAAACCTGATTGGAGCTTTTTTTACCTGCCACTTTCTTCACTTCTGTGTATTCTGTGTCATTAGCCATTACTTTCTGTTGCTGTTCTGTGCTCTGACGTTCTGCTTCCAATTTGACAACTTCCTTTTTCTGTAGTAACTTATCAGCAGTTTCTGACCAAAAGGGTCGCAGTTTTCCACTAAAGCGATGAGTTTTACATCGTCCATTATTAATTTTAACTCATTAATCGCCAAAATGAAACCAATGACGATAATTAACGAAAAAGTTTATTTTTAATTTCATTGTGCTTAAAGTTAACATAAAGTAATGGAAAAAATTAAAAAAATAATAAGTGGGCGGAGTAAGGAGGATGTACTCAATTGAGTACAGCGGCGGTTTACAGGTGGTGTTTTTCAAAACATGATTTTTCAATACATAGTGTTTTCAAACATATTTTGCACTGCCAGCAAACTCTTGCATGGCATACGACACATCTGAGTTAATTTTCTAACTTTTTGGGGTAGTGCCCTATACCATCTTGTGGGTGGCAACCCTAGGATCAATGAAGACGAGAGTCGAGCTTTAGTTTGCATATTTTGCCGTAAATAGTATCTTGCAATGTAACGTCGGAGTCATCATTATGAGTCATTAAATATAACCGCCAAGCGTTTGCAATAGCCATATCTATTATGTAGGTGAACAAGACCCACCACCATTTCTTACCTCGAATGGCAATTCTGTACAGCGAAATTGACTGATCTAGCTCATCCACTCTCGACAATTATGAACTTCATTTAAAGAAATAATTGATGTTTGCATATTTTGGGATTTCCCTCTCTATTGTGAAAAATACACAAGTATGCTTTTGTATTTCTGGGGAAACAACAGTGTTGCCAGAATTTGCATGTGGATTCTGCCGCTGTACTCAATTGAGTACAGATATATCTAAACTACGATAACTTTATAAAAATGAGTGGGAGGCAATTTGTTTCTACTTATTTTATAAATAAAAATGCTATAGTTTAGGAAGTTAAGGTACAAAATAAATTAACAACACAGTAAAATTTTTAAAAAGCCGAAAATACATACTTATCACGTCACATCAATTTTGCACCAGACTAAGAGTTTATTTTTTAACAGTCGAAATATATATCGACAGGGTTTTGTTCATTATTTCAATAGACTATGTTTCAGATTTATCTAGAAACGCCAATTAATTACAACAACTTTCAAATATGCAAAATCTTCACCTTTTTTTCGCTGTACTCAAGTGAGTACAGCGGCGGGTATATATAATTTATGTTTTTCTTTTAAATTAAATTTTTTAAATTCTAAAAGCACAATCAAAATTCATTTCAAAATATATTTATTTAATTTATGCTGTCACTTACAATTACTTAAAATTTTTTTTGATTTTCACAGGTTAAAGCGAAACAGAACAGAACGAAACAGAAAAACTAACGACTTGTATTAGATTTCCATAAACAAAAAAGATTCAGCTGATTCGAAACAGAACAGAAAGTAAAAACTAATTCTGACTTTAGTAAAAAAATAATAATATTTCAGTTCTTTATATAATAGTAATGCATAAATATCAATATTATATGTAAATCCAAGGCCAAATGCATTGATATAACGCAAAAAGAAACAAATTATGTTATTAAAAAAATATTCCAAAATATTTGCTTGGGAATAGGACTTTAGTAAAGCATTAATAGAATCGTTCATTTTACCAAAGAGAATCTGTAATTATTTTGTACTTTTTCTTTTATTGCCTTGCGCATTTCTGTTTTTACTTTTATGAAAAGTAAAAACAGAAAGCCGCGTTCCGCTTTTGGTAAATAAAGGCTTCTAACAGCCTGATTTTAGAAAACATAAGCCCTTTCGTTTTTATGTTTCGTTTAGAAACGATAACGTTTAAAATTTGATTTTTATAAAACATATTCTAAAGCTTTCGTTTTGACATAAAAAGAGCTTTTCAGGTATAACCAAAAATTCACACTCACAAAATTATTACAGTGAAGGAATACAAAAAATAATATCTATTAAAAAAATTTTCTATGAAAATTTTTAAATAAAACTCATTTCAAATTAATTTTAAAATTTTATGAATAAGGGGATAAGCAATTTAATTTTTAATTGATTTTAGCATTCAATTGGAAAAGCATTTACCCATTAAAACAGATTTTCATTGCATTTCGTATTTTCCGTTGTTTATTAGAACTAAGTTTTTTTCCTATAACCTTTACTTTATTTTGACTCAATACTTAATTTTTTTGTGATAAGTTAAGCAAAAATTATTTGTTTATACTGAATTTGGTGTTGATTTTTTCACAGAAAAATTATAAAAGCAACAGAGACATCTTTGCTTTCTATGGAAGTGGAGATTCGTTCGTGTGAAAGTTAAATCAATCCGCTTATAGAAAAAGCCATTTAGATTTTTTCGTTTATTTAATTTTTTTTTTGTAATTTTTAGTAAAAAATAAAAGAAAAAAATAGTTTTTCACTGTTTTAAGTCAGTTCACATTCTAACATTAAAAATTAAATAACATTTTCGTTAAAGTCAAATGAAAAATATGTAGACTGATTTTTAATTAATTTTACATAAAAAATTTTATGAAAGCTCTTCTGTTGTCACACACATGAAAATAAATAAATGTTTTAAAAACGAAAACATGGTTTTATTCGTTATTTTAAAGAACTTATACACTTATTCATTTTCGAAAAACAGGCTGTAAGTCTCACAGCACATGTGTGCTAGATGTAAACTCGGCCTTAATTGTTGTAAGGTTTTAGCTATTGTGCTAGTGCCATCACCTTATTATTACACCATCGCATTCATAAAGTTAATAACGACACTAATCAATTAGTATCCATATGGAAACTAAAGTTGCCATAATAAAATCAAAAAAATCCCGGGAATTCCCGCAAAAATTTCCCGGGATTTCTTTTCCCGGAAAATGTGCGGGATCCCGGGAAATCCCGTATGAAAAACACTACACCCAATATAAAGGCAAGCACACACGAATTTAACTTAATTTTTAGTATCGATTTTGGTATTTTTCTACCACTTTTTTCACTCTAAGGGTTAAAGAAAAAGATACTCATTTGCAAAAATTAAATATATAGAATTAAAATTACATCAGCATTAATTATAATTTACATCTTCCGCTTTTTTTAAATAACATCTATTCAAGGGCTTAATTGATTATGTCTATCTGGGGTTGAGTTAAAAATTATCCTCCAAAGGACGTGATGAGAATTGATAATTTAAATAAAATCTCAATTAATCTCTGTTATGCTTAATTTGTAAGAATTCTAAAACGAAAAATCTTTTAAGGAAAATTTGTTCCTTTGAAAAAAAAAGAAAAAAAATTTCTTTAAGTTAAAATAAACATATACATACATATGTTCCCTTAATTATGAAAGTGGTCTAACCCCCAGTTTTTAACTTAAAAATTAATTACGTAATTAGCTAATTTTTATTTAAAATTGAGTTGTAAAAAATAAATACGATTTCATTTTTTCAGTGGTTATTTAAAGTTCTTATTAAATTACGTTGAAAGTACGGTAGCACTGCGAAATTTCCCAGTATTATTGAAGGCTTTTCAAACAGCAGCTATTTAACGTAAACAAAAAAGTTAGGTTATCAACATGTAGAAAATTAAATTGCATAAAAACTCATTTTATGAGACCAAAAGAACATCATAATGCCTTTTTATATTACTTTATTCCATGATATGAAACTTTGTACTGTATATGTTATATATTTATGAAATTTAAAAGAAATTCTTTTTAATACGACCGCATGATGCTGATGTGCATGTTTTCAGTAAACACACACACACGCATAAAAACATATGGTACAATCATAAAACTTGAGTAGTGTTTAATTTCGCAAGGTTGGCCATTTAATTATTATTTAAATAAGCACTCAAAAACACAATTTCGTATTTAATTAGAACTTAAAAATAATTACGGTTTGATTACCAACTGAAAAAATGGGCATAAGTCATATATTCTTGTGGTCGAGATACATATTTAGTAAATTACATTTAAACAAATCAAAATATATTTTTTTATTATGCAACATTTTAATTTAAAGTTGTACTAGTTTCGATTAATATAAGTTTATTTAACATTTATTAAATATTTATTAAACTTTTTTAATAGTTAATTAATATTTCGAAGCAAAACTTTATGTGACTTAGACCACTTTCATTATTAAGGGCTTATATGTAAATATGCTTAGAACGAATTTTTTTAATTGTTTAACTATAAAAAAAATTATTTAGTATTTTCTAAGTTCATGCATAGTTTTCTTTTAATTTCGCAAAAAGAAAAACAGAAACAGAACATTATAACTTTATATGTCTAATGTATTTCTATTACTGTATTAAAGCGCTTTAACACAACATAAATGTTAACTGTAAGTTGACATGCGCTGTTAAGGAAACCAGAGAACATGTTTAACTAACAGATGGAAATGAAACATAAAAATGCAAACAGCTGTTAGCAGCCTTAAAATTAAGATAATATTAAAGATAAATTTTAACTCCGAAAAATAGAACTGAAATGCGCAATTGAGTTTTATTTACAATAGGAAAAGTTTATTCAGTTTTGTTAATGCTATGGTTTGGAAAACACGTGCCAAATTCATAAGACGGGTTAAAATATCTAAAATGTGTGTGGAAATATATATATATATAATAAGTAAACTTCCTACAATTTAAGATATTTAAAGTACTAAACTAGAACAAAATATGAACAAAAAAAAAACACAACAATATAAGACCATTAAATGAAAGCGATTACACACTTATGCAGAAGTGTGTGTGTGTGTGTGTGTGTGTGTAAAGTGGGGATTTGCCGCAATTATGCAGTATGCATACAAGCAACACAAGGATAATGTGCCAAGTGTTATAATTAAAGAAAAATATTTCCATATACAAATGTATGCATGAATTAAAAAAGCAACAACTTATGCCATTAAAATGTTAAGTGATAAATTTTTAATTGCAATAAAACTAACATCAAACAGATGTTAGAAAATATTAAAAGATAAATATGGCAAGAGATAACTGAAAAGAAAATAATTAAAATAAACATATAGTGTTAAACATGTGATGCCTAAACATATATAAAAATATTTAAAGGATGTATTAAGAATATATGGAAAAAAATTTAACTTTTAAAAATTATATGAATATTGAAAATGCAAAAACAAAAATTATTTAGCCAAATCAAAGTGTAATTTTAATATGATATTAAAAATAAAAATAAAAATAATAGAAAATAATTAAAATTTTAAAGTGTTTTAAAACAAGTAATTGAGTAAATCTAGATAAATTCGTTAACTTAATATATAATTACAAAAAAAGAAAATAATAATAAAATAAAAAAATAGCACAAGCCGGGTAAATTTATATTAAAAAAACATGAAAGAAATTTTAAAATACTTTGTGAATACCTTAAATCATACAATAGCTAACAATGTCAGTTTAAAACCAGGATAAAAAGATTTATCTTAAGAATAGAAATTAATATAAAATTTTTTTCAATATAATCAAAATATAAAAACTCTTTCTCGCTTATTAAAACGTTCCAAATTTGGAATATAGTTAATTAATAGTGAAATAAATTAGAAAAAAAAAATACTTAAAAACATTGTCGAAAAGTAAAAAAATATAACAATTAGTTTAATATTTTATGAAAAAGTTTTAAAACTAAAAAAAACTTAACATATTTAGGGGATTCAAACTGTAGTCTTAAGTGTCGTAGTTTCATAAAGTTTTTGTTTTTTTTTAAATATGATATTTGCTTTTGTTTTTTATTTCAAACTAAAATTTTAAAACATGACACTTGATACTTAAGACTACCGTTTAGTAATAAAAAATATTCCCAATGAACTACGACATATTATTAATTATTATGTAAAATTTTTAAAAGAAATCTTTAGCTGGAAAATATTCTAATTTAACTTAAAAGAGGAAACTAAGTATATCCTTTTTTTATTAACACCATGAAGGTGTAAAACAGATCTTTAAAATCCATCATATCATAAGTGAAAACTTTCTTCTGTGACTTTCAGTGGGTTCTAGTTCCTATGAAATTTTTTAATATAATAAGCAATGTTTGCAGATAATTAAATGTGAAAAGAGCAAAAGTTGTTAAACTAATTGTAATATTTGAACAAATTTGTGTACATTATGGTGTAATGTTTGATTTTTATTATTTTTTTAGGAAATTTATAGGAAATTCCCTCAAATTAATTAGTGCTTTTCACATAAATTTACTACTTCAAACAAACGTCTGTATGATGGAAACAGGAGGCAATTGAAATTGTCATGAACTTGGCTTAATTTCAGTACCAGGCATATGACTACCATAGTCAGTTCCGTGGGAATGTTTTGCCATTAATTTTAAAGACTTTATTAGAATTGGTTAGAGCAATGACAGATAATGCAAATTTTAAAGAAAGAAAATATTTATTACATTATATAAATAAGAATGCGAAACAGCTTAGAGCCATTTAAAGGAATTTATTAATGGAGGGAGCAGGCTTACTACGGATTTCAAAATAGCACTTAAAAGTGCATTCCTACAAAATTCATTTCGTGCAATAGTTAAAACACTAGAATGGCGGTCAGGAACTTGACTTACTTGGAAAACTAGTCTCCAGAAGATGTGACATAAATCGGTCTTCATGCATTTCTGACAAAGTCTCTATCAGTGGGATTATATCAAACAATATTTTTTATTTTTTTTTAAAGATATACTAAATATAAACATTTTCTTTAAAAACATTCTGTTTATTGGAGGAACTTTCAACTAATCAAGAATGTAAATATAAATACTAGACCCCTGCACACGACCACTTACAAGAACTTTAAATTTGGAGGGACTCTTCAAATGCCTTACTACAGCAAAATCTTCTAAAACAAACGGTAAACAACACTGTTTGCAAGAAATTTGTTTAAGTTATTGCAGGTATAGGAGTAAAGAAGTAAGTACTTTGTGAAGAAAGAAATTGTAAAATACGCATGGGCGCGTATTCAAAACGTTATGAGTGTACATACGTACACACTTTTGTGGATAAGATCTTTTATTTGTCTCCATACATACAAACCCATACATGCATTGACATTAGTTGTGTGCGCTTGATTTAAAAAACCACCCTTAAACACAAACATAATAGCTTACCATATACTCAAACGTATAATATATAAATTAACAATCATACACGCATCAATACTACTTCTTTTGAGTGCTTGTTAAGAACAAGAAGTCTTCGCGACATCGCTTGTTGACACTCGTATACACGTACAACAATACATACATCGTGATTAGCTTATTTAACGACATCCTTTATTATTGGTTTAGTATAATACATGCTACGACAATACATTTAAAATATACGACGTATTTAAAGAGCCTTAACCGGCAAAAAAAAACTTTAAGAGACATCCTTTTTCAACTCCGTTTTTTTACCTGCGCTCATAAATAATTTTCTTCAAAATTATGTCACTTAAGCTTTTTGGCGGTTATGGCACGATATATAACAGGCAGACATAAGTGGTGGCACAAAAATGCATTATTTCCCCAACCGGTCTATTTTAACTTTTCCTACCTTCTTTTAAAAACCATATTAATTAATAATAAAATATTTCTTGCTATAAAGAATAAATGAAAAATATTTGAGCTGAAACCGATTAAAAAATTATGACTTGATTAAGAAATCATTATAGTTCAAATAAGACAATCCGCCGTTTCTGTAAATCGAATTAATTTAAAATTGTACAATTTCCAAAACTAATAATGTTCGTATAGACGTGTTCAAAATCATATACAATTATCTGCTATCAAATATGATATAATAGGAAAATTAAAAAATATGTGAAAAAATTTTTCTATTAGCATAGTGAGTTTTCCAAAATCGTGCGATTTCAAATCGACTCGACTTACAGAGCAGGGACAAATATATGTCACATATACATATATGTACATACTTGTGGCGAAAAGAAAAAAGTGCTTTAATCGTGATAAGCTGATTTTGAGTTAATGTCAACCCTGTAATCTTCAGAGTCGAAAGTATCCCTGAGCAAAATCTCGGTAATTTAGTGCCCTTTTTCAGGAAGTTATAGCGCAATAACTTGCTGCTTATCTTTTTTCGACTTATAATCTTATATGGAATAACTGTTAATTACTTGTGTGTAGAAGAATATTTAAAAAAAATAAAAAATAAAATGAACACCGACTTTTAAAAATTTAACTTCAAAATACATAAATGTAAGTTTGCAACTTTAAAAGTTCTCACCAACAAAACAGTAAAATATGACTAAAGTATTGTTTCCTTATTGCCGCAGATATACTGAATAATGTTAAAAACTCTTCTATCTATATAATTAATAATCGAACATGTTTTTTGTAATCCCTTTTACGCTGGTACCACTGCACCGATTTTAAAAAGATTTATATGGTTTTAAAGGATTTTTTGTACAGATGTGCAGAATCTATATTTTATTGAAATCGATTTAGTATTTTGGGAGCTATAAGCGTTTAAAGTTGCTACTACTACATGCAAACATATTACACACGCATTTATTAGCTTACAAGTAAAAAAAGAAACAAAACATGAGTGTGTGTGTGTAGTATTTCTCTTGATCTAACAATTCCCAGTTGTCCAAATCGTCCTAGACGACATTGTCTTCGACGATTCATATACGACATGTCGTCTGTAGATTAAGTTTTCTAATCGACAATTTAAAAGAAATCGGCGTTCATGACTATCTGAACGACAATGTCACACGTTTTCTCTTCAATAAAACTTTGTTGGGGACCATCTGAGCGACAGTGTCATACGTTTTGTCTTCAATAAAGCCTTGTCGAGGACAATCTGAGCGACAATGTCCCTCGTTGTGTCTTCAATAAAGCATTGTTGACGACAATATGAGCGACAATGTCCCTCGTTATGTCTTCAATAAAGCCTTGTTGATGACAATCTGAGCGACAATGTCGCTCATCTGGTCTTGTGTGACCTCGCCGCCATTTGTATGAAAATTTCGTCAACGATTTGTATGGAGTTGTCTTTAATATGTCTTCTACGACTTACCATTGTCTTGTACCCGTCGTCAAAGATGTCTTAAAGACGTGGCCAACTGGGTTGTTTTTCTCTTATTTGTTATTGTGTGAAAGCCATAATGCTATAAACACAATCAAGTCCACCGACCATCGACTACAAGATGTCAAAAATAGAATACATGTGTGCTTATGAGAATAATTCTTTTAGCCGCTACACGACTACCGACTACACGGCTACTTTTGTAGCCCATAGCCAACTTAGGCTAATTTCTATTTTTCTTGGCTACAAAAAACAGATTAGTGCTGCCAATACAATAAATGCATGAAATGGTAGTTTTAAAAACGCAATACATTAAATATCGCTATTAAAAACGCGAAAAACTATTATAGTGGCACCATTGAAAAATAATAATCAAGCAATAGTAGCAATAGTACTTATAAAGTTAATTAAATTTTCTTGAGACATTTGAAATTTTTTTTTTCACACAAATTCACTTAAAAAAATCAAGTTTGTTTTGTTTTGCTTAACTTTAATACATATGTCAAAACAGATGTTTATTTTTTGTAGTTAGTGGTCGGTAGTCGTTAAAAGAATTAAGTAGCTGGCGACTTGGATATTTTTGTAGCCAGCTACTTTTGTAGTCGGTAGTCGATGGTCGGTAGCCTTTGATTGTGTTTATAGCATAATACTTGAACGAAGAGAGTTGAATAAATTGAATTAGCTTGGTTGAAGGGATTTTGTTTATGTTTTTTAATTATGGTTGCATATGTATGTATGTGTGTGAATACGTACGAGTGTGTAGTCCGTTTGGTATATCTAGTATATATGATTTCCACAATCAGTTGTTTCCCAGCCGGCACTACGGGCGTAAGTTTAATAATAATATCCCACTTAAAATAGTAAATAATCCTGCGTATGATTTTAGTTTTAGGAAGTTATGACTATACAACTTCTCATTTTATATTTGATATCAATATTAATTTCGAGCTCGAGCTCTGTTTAGAATTTTTCCATAATTTTTGTCGCAGATACAGAGTAGAATAACAATAAATATAAATATTAAAACATTTCGTTAGCACAAATGCGAGTGTACACATCATCATAAATTTTTATATATAACTTGATTTATTTGATTCATTATTTTTAAGTAAATATAAAAACTGAACTATAACTAGCTTCCGTTCTAATAAGTTTTGTGTAACGAATAAATTTTGTTTCATAGAGAAAACATTCAATTGCCAAAACTACATTTTGCCACAAGTTGAATATTTCAGTTAATACGTTGTTTGCGATTTGTGAATATTTCATCATACTAACTTTAGTATGAGTAATTTGTATACTCGTATATTTATATTAATTTATTCTTGAAACTGATATGAAAACTATGATTAGTTATGTTACACACGTTAATTGTCTATTTGAATGCCTGCCAAACCAGAATTTTGTAGTTATGCAAATTCATGCCTAATATTGCTTTATGAGACGGTGTTATAATTTCTTCCAATGATTTCAGAAATTATGCAAATTATAACATAACATATAATCATATACTATACATAAACTTGAATTTTTTTCTTCATTATTTCAATTTGATTATGCATGTGGAATCGATACATAATTATAGCGCGCAAACAAATTGATTAAGATATGCAAATGATGGATTAATTTCATCAAAAAAGGGTTTTAATTTGTGCTTGCCATTTCCCTTAAATGATTATGTAACCTTCGTAGTTTCTGGGCTCTTATTGTATTAAAAATATGGTTCGACGTAAAATCTTAATATCACATTAGGCACAAAGTTGGAAAAACTAATACCCACAGATGACTAGAGGCTCATATGAAACCTGAAACAGTGAACTGACAAAACTTTGTTCAAAACTGGTCATTAATTTAATCCTGCATCGGGATGATGAAGACATAATGTTTTTTAAGCAATTCTTATTTAAACGGATTCTATCCTATTAACTTGTTATTTCGTTTCATACACATAACAATAGGTTAGTGCATAATATATATGAAGAATTTCCGGTGCTATTATTTAAACCTGCAAGTGTGTTTGTGTGTGTGTGTGCGTCTGTGAGTTTATTTGTTTGTTTGTCCATATACGTATGGATATATTCTTTTTTCGAAACCTATCTATGTATTCGTTATACCTGGACATATTATTAAATTATTTTTCTAAACAGTACCTGGATTTTTTAACTTTTTGCGAACCAAAAATCGTAATATTTATCGACATATTTATTCGCTTGCGATAACGATAATGTGATTCTGTTACTTCTTTTTACGATAGTCTCCCGATTTATCTTATTCACCATTTAAGTCAATATTATGTGGTATCTCTGTATAGAAAATGTGAAAACAAGCGAAAAGAACAAAGAATAATTAAGAAAAACTCAACATATTAGATTTCGTGACTTAATTTTTCTTTCTCCAACCCACATCGAATATCATTAAAATATGTAACTGAATAGCAAAGTCGATAAATTTTCGTTATATTTATTATAACGATATGATTATCGTAATAAAAGTTACTGAATCCAGGTATAGGCTAGGAACTTTTTTTTTTTTTGTTTTAATTTTTTGTGTTCCATACACCAGAGGTGAAAAGTAACACTATTGTTTTCGCTGTAATGTCCGTCTTTCCATATGTCCGTCTGGCCGTCTGTCTGTGTGTCTGTCTGTCTGTCTGTCACAGGCTGATTTCTCGAGAACCATAATAGCCACGGTCCTGTACCTGGATACAGTAACTTTTATCACGATAATCGTATCGCTATAATAAATTTAACGAAATTTTATCGCCTTTGCTATTCAGTAACATATTTTAACGATATTCGCTGTCGGTTTGATAAAAATTAAATTAAATCACAAGATCAATTTCATTAAGTTTTTCTTTACTATTCTTTGTGCTTTTCGACTTATTTTCACTTTTTCTATACAGAGATACCATAAAATATTGAATTAAATGGTGAGTAAGATAGAGCTGGAGACTATCGTAAAAAAGAAATTACAGAATCACAGTATCGTTACCACAAGCGAATTAATGTGTCGATAAATATTACGATTTCCGGTTCGCAAAAAGTTACAGAGTCCAAATATTGAACTGTCAAATGACAGTTAAAAATTAAAGGTAGTTCCAAAACGAGCTATGAAAAAATGTTGAAATTCCATGTGATATACATATAATTACAAGTTAAAAAAAAATATATTCATTAAAGTGCGACTCTGACTCGCGCACGAAGAGTTCCATACGAACACTAGATATGTAATTTAATACAAAATTCATCCTATATAATATATAGTTTTGGCATTTTTTTAGTTTTTGGGGTCTTTTCGGTTTTTTTTTTTTGTTTTGGCGGTTTTAGCGTTTTTTCGGTTTTGGCGATTTTTTTAAGTTTTGGCTCTTTTTTTAGTTTTGACAGTTTATTTTCTTATTTTGGCGATTTTTTTTCGGTTTTTTTGCGATTTTTTTTATTTAAAACTTGTTTTTAGTTTTGGCGACATTTTCGCGTTTTGGCGCTTTTTTTCAAATTATTGCGTTTTTTTTTATTTTGGCGTTTTTTTCATTTAAGCGATTTTTTCGAATTTGGTGATTTATTTTAGTGTTAGAAATTTTTATTTAATTTTGGCGATATTTTTCGTTTTGGCGATTTTTTATAATTTTTGGCGATTTTTTTTTTTTTTTTTTTTGGTTTGGCGATTTTATAATTTTCGGTTTCCTTAGTTTTACCGTTTTTGAAAATTTCAAGTGTTTGCCTCTTACGGTTTCCAAGATATAGCAAATTGTCAAAATTACATAGTCAAAATTGCATTAACTGATGGACCACCCTTTAATTTTAATTTTTTTAAATTTTAGTGTTACTTGTTGTAGTCTGTATAAAAATACACTAGTTTTACAAATTTCAAGTTTCAATATACATATGTTCATACAATTGTATGTATATTACATGGGATTTTAACATTTTTCGTTGCTTGTTTTGGAACACCCTTTAATTTTTAACTCTCATGTATTTGCTGTTGTAGCGGCCAAGGTTCTACATACTGTAGCTCTTACGGCTCCTGAGAAAATACCGTGTGACGGACAGACGGACAGCGTAGCGAAAACAATAGGGTCCTTTTCAACTTTGGTGTATGGAACCCTAAAAACTAACACTAAAAAAATTGCCAAAATTAAAAAAATCGTTCATACGATAAAACGCTAAAAAACCGAAAAAATTGCCAGAACGAGAAAAAAGCTCTAAAATAGAAAGGTCTAAGGCGAAAAAGCGCAAAAAAAACGCCAAAACTAAAAAAAACGGCATATTGAAAAAACGTTAAAGACCGAAAAAATCCCAAAAACGAAAAAAAATTCAAAACTATATATTATATAGGCTAAAATTCGTACATACCTAGTGTCCGTACGGAACCCTTCGTGAGCAGATCAAGGTCGTACTTTACTTAATTTATTGAATTAAAAGTAAAAAGATATTCGTTAATGATGAAGATGAATATGACGACAATAACATGTACGTTCTTCAAAAATGTGTTTTGCCTGAATTTTATGTTTAAAAAGGATTTACAAACCACCTATTCTGGAACGGCATAGTCCCTGCTGTAGAATGTGAAAAGGCTCTGCTGTAGCCATCAAAATTGAAGTTAGCAGCAAAAAATTATCAGGCTGAAAATTTCGAGGCTAATGCCTGCCGAAAACTTCTGCAAGAAGCGGATAAAATGTTTGATTCTGAAATTTGTCAGATTATTGGTCCTTCGAAGTTACATAAACTTGTACATGAATGTTTCTATTAAGATGAAAAATTGAAAAAAAAACTCCGCAAAGATGTAGATAGTACTGGAAAATATCGAACAATAAAAATGCATTTTATATTTGATCACTTGAAAGAGAACATGTAATTATTAAACAACGCTGATTTGATTTGGATTTGTGGTCAGAACAGGCCGGCGAATCTGATTACAGATAATTTTTAAAATGTTGAGAAATATTTAAAATAAATTTAATAAATGATTCTTTATATTCCAGCCGTTAAAAAACAAAGCTTCAGTTACTTTTTCTTCACAATACTTATAATAAAATTTTATCATAAGAAGTAATTAGTTTTGCAATGAGTTAGGCCTACAGGGGATAACACTTTAAAGAAAACGCGCCACGATATATATCTCGTTAGATGGTGCAGAAACAATATATCTTAACTACAATGAATTTTTACGAAAAATCAAAACTTCACTTACCTTTAAAAAAGGATCAGCTAGGATTTCAATTCAAGAGGATTTTTAATATATTATAAGTTTTAAAGTCATGAAAATATAACCATATACTAACACCGCTACGTGATAAAAGATCAAAAAAAAATAATTGGCTCTCCCAGTTTTGCCCCAAGTCTTGCACTTTTTTATGGGCCCCAAAGATTTGGGGCCTCGGTTTCATTGTTGCATTTTCTCAGGCTTATATCTTGCAAACCGCTCAGAATTTTGAACTACTCTTTAAGGCAAAGTTGTAGCTCTTGTCATAAAGAACAAAAATTGTGAACATATAAAATCAAAATAAAATCATCTTCAAGATCAAAATCGCAAAAAATTTAAAAACAAATTGATTGTTTTTACCTTCCTCTCCCCCCCCCCCCCCCCACCCTTTAGGGTCCATAGGTAGCAAACCGTTCAAAATTCAAGGATATAATCCAAGTTTTTAGAACATATGAACTTACGAGTAATGGTTCTTAACACCGTTTAGGTAGCGCTTAGATAGCCGCAAAAGTGAAAAATTTTCCGAAAATTTTTTAATTTCATTTGATTGGAGATTGTCTCATAGTCAAAGTAAAATTAACTGCTAGAATACCTTTTAAATTTGATTTTTTAAATTTCAGTGTTAATTGGTGTAGTCTGCATAAAAATACACTCACTAACTTCAAAAATTTCAACTTCGTGTGTCGCTTTAAAACACAATTCAATTTTTAGCTATCATATATTTGTTATTGTAGCTGAAAAAGTTTCACATAGCCTGTGAGAAGTTCAGCTCCGTTTTCTTACAGACGGACAGACATACAGAGGGACATCGAAGCGAAAATAATAGAGTTCCCTACACCTAAATTATTAATATGGTCATTGGAAAAACTGAAGAACTCTACATAGTGGGCGGCTTTGCTAAAAATTTTGGTTCATGTATCTGCTAAATAAGGAATAAGGAATTTTTAGTAAATTTTTAATAACGAAAATTTTGAAAAAAAAATCAGAAGGTTTTTACTAAAAACCAGTTTTTGTAAAAAGGCAAATTATATTCTGGGGCCGAATAATATTACTATATATTTTTTTCTAATTGTACTCTTCTTTAATATATGTATGTTAATATATAATAAAAATTAAGTTCATTAAGACAATAAGAAACGTTTGGTTTTGTCTGGACTTGTTCCTTGCAATGAGTAAAAAAAAGTAATGAAAATTATTGGGACATATGGTTTTGCTTTGATATTTGGACTAAAATAGTAGTAAGAACTAAATGAATTATTCAAAACAATGCGTTTCAGTGATTTTTAGGGTTCCGTACACCAAAGGTGAAAAGAAACCCTATTGTTTTCGCTACGCTGTCCGTCTGTCCGTCTGTCCGTCACACGATATTTTCTCAGGAACCGTAAGAGCTACGAACCTGAAATTTGCACAGAGTATGTAGAACCTTGGCCGCTACAACATCAAATACATGAGAATTAAAAATCAAAGGGTGTTCTAAGACAAGCAACGAAAAATTTTAAAATCCCATGTAATATACATACAATTGTATATGTATATTGAAACTTGAAATTTGTAAAACTAGTGTATTTTTATACAGACTACAACAATTAACACTAAAATTAAAAAAAAATTTAAATTAAAGGGTGGTCCATCAGTTAATGCAATTTCGATTACGTAATTTTGACAACTTGCTATATCTTGGAAACCGTAAGAGGCAAACACTTGAAATTTTCAAAAACGGTAAAACTAAACAAACCGAAAATTATAAAATCGCCAAACCAAAAAAGAAATCGCCAAAAATTAAAGAAAAAATCTCCAAAAGGAAAACAAATCGCCAAAATTAAGAAAAGAATTCTAACACTAAAATAAATCGCCAATTCGAAAAAATCGCCAAAATGAAAGAAATCGCCAAAATGTAAAAAAACGCCAAAAATCTAAAAAAATCGCCAAAACGCGAAAATGTCGCCAAAACTAAAAAAAATTTTATATAAAAAAAAATCGCAAAAATGAAAAAAATCGCCAAAAATAAAAAAAAATCGCCAAAAAGGAAAAAGCCAAAAACCGAAAAAAATCGCCAAAACCAGAAAATAAAGCGTCAAAAGTAAAACAAGAGATAAAGCTTTAAAAAATCGCCAAAACCGAAAAAACGCAAAATACGCCAAAACAAAAAAACCGAAAAAAACCCAAGAACGAAAAAAATTTCAAAACAATATATTCCACCCTGTTCTGAAAATCACGGTGATTTAAATGACGGTGGTTTCAAAAACAAACTATTAATAGCTGACTTGTTATTGAATTTTTATTGTATTTTAAGTTTTTGACATGTATAATAGAATATTTTATTCCAACTTACATCGCTATAAATCGTTAAATTTGCAAAAGCAATGATTTAGCTTTAATTAATTTTTTGAAATCACCGTGATTTGACATATCGTGATTTGCAGAACAGGCCTGATTATATAGGATGAAGTTTGTATTAAATAACATATCTAGTGTTCGTACGGAACCCTTCGTACGCGAGTCATAGTCACACTTTACTGAATTTATTTTTAATTGTTTTTTGTTTGAGCGCGGGAAATGTTGTCTTACGCATATGAAAAAATTCATTCAAGTCGATCCAACGGTTAAGTTGAAGTTTAGATAAATAACCTAGATACCGACTGCAGAGCCATCCGCCGGCCTGATTTGTGAATCTAAACCACCTTCGGCGCAATCCAAACGCATTAAAAAATTTCATTCAAATCGTTCGTTCAGCCGTTTATGAGCAGTTCAGTGACATACACACGTACAGTAGAATTATAGATATATAAAGATAATTATATTTAATGAAACAGATGAGTGATAATCCAATCACTTTGTTTGCCTTCTTTGTCTTTGCAAAAATATTTAATTTGGTTCCAGTCATGTACAAAATGATAAAAAAAAAACATTTTAAAGATTCTGTGTTTGCATGAAATATTTGCTATTTTCGTTTACTGATTTTAAGTCCCAAAGGATTTTAATCAAAGCAAATAAAAAATATGTACATATGTATGTATATATTCACTGATTTGTTCCATTTTGGTGTTATAACAACAAGCTTTCAAGGTCTGTTTATATTTACAAAATAAGTACAATTGAATAATATTTATTTCTTTCTTATCCCAGTAAAAAAAGACACTCCAAAGAAGTCATGAAAATGTAGAGTTTGCAGTCTGGAAGTAGTTCAAATTTCGATCCGATCTAATGATTTTTACATAGGGTTGTCATTGCAAGAAGTTCTCTTTTTCGATGCCTAGTCACCGAATTAGAATCGATTTTAAGAAAAATTTCCGTCTTTGTGTTCTATGGTAATATTTTCATCTAGGAAAAACTTTAAAAAGTTACATATTTTAACAATTCGTTTCTTTTTATATGAATTTAAGCGCGAAACAGTGTTTTCATGTAAAGTTAAGCAAATAACTTCTAAATTTTAGGCCAAAATTAGTACATAAATTTCTTTCAAAAATCGATTTTTTGAACATTTTGCTGAGTATTTACTAAAACTATGGAAAAAAACAAGGTTTTGTGTGATTAAAATAAACTTTTACTTGGTTTTCTCCTAAGTATCGGCAAATTAAAAATATCGATTTTTTGGAAGCAATGAAATTGTGGTTCCTTCAGAATGACTTCCATTTTTTTTTTACTGGGTATGTCCATGTTTTGCATTTTTGCTGTATGTGTGTGTGATTAATATTTTGAAAGGGTTAAAGGCACAATTTAGCACGCTTACTCTTGTGGCGCCATAAATCAATTATTGGTTTTTATTGAACAGTGTTGACAGCTCAAAAAAAATATATAATAGTTGGGTACGAAAAATAGATCGAAAATACCATAATTTTTTAAACTTCAAACTATTTAGCAATTAAACACGAAAAAATTTATAACGCTTAGATTTAGGGTTTTCCAAAAACCGTGGAAATTAGAAAACCGCTACTAAAACCGGTCGGTTTCGGTTCTGTTTCAGTTTTAAAAATATACATGTATTTAAATATGTATGTATGGTGGAAAGATAAATGATGATTTAAAAATAATCATCCCTATAGTGAAAAACAAATGGAATTTTTCTTGATGTGAAATTTTTATTACACTCGAAGATAAAAATGCTATCTTGAATGTCCCGTGAAATTTTTCCCCTCTATCAGTCCACGTAAATGTAAAAAATGAAGAATTTTTGTAAAGCTTAAAAATTAATTGAAAATCGGACAAATTTAAGTTGAATAAAATATCACACAAATTTTAGGTTATAATTAAATAAAACTTATTTAACTTTAAAGTTGTACTCATGGAGGCGCTTCTGTTGATTTAGTTATTTTTTTTTTCATTAAGTATACCACCGTGGTGGTGAAATTTACTGTCTGTGATCCAAAGAGATTCATACTCTATGAAAAAATGTGTTGTAGGGAATTATTGTTAACAATTGTAAGCTTTACTTACTAAAAATAAATAATTTGAACTTTTAATATATAATTAGAAGAAAATTATCGAAATTATTCGATGTAAAGATTCAGTTCGCCTGCAAAAATAAAGTGAACAAAACCAAGGGAAAAGTGAAAAAATTCACGTGAAAAATATTCTGCTTTATCGTGGTTGGCGTATTTCAAATCCGACTACGACTGTTTGGTAATAGATTAAAGAAGACTTCAACAGTTTTTCTTTAATCTATTACCAAACAGTCGTAGTAGTATTTGAAATACGTAAACCACGATAAGGCAGATTATTCATATTAAGGGTAACCAAAAAAGAGAAAATATTTCTGGGAAAAATTTTTCGAGGGAAAAAATTTTTACTATAGGAGTGATAAAGTTTCTCTGGTTTGTATTCAATTCAGCTACTTATATTAGAAGAGGAACATTTAGTAGTGAGTATGTGTATATAAAGCTTAAGAATAAAAGATTTATATTTAATTATGCAAGTAATAAAATTTCAGAAACGTTAAGGCGTTCAATGTAGAGTCGTTTAAACGAAATCTTATTTTTGTGCAGAAGTTACCAGCGACAGAAAACACTCTTTCGCTTTCAGTTGAAGAGGGCTTTATTGTGTTATTGCCTTATGAAGCAATAATATGTTGGTTGTTTTGCTGTTCGTTTTTTTTTTTTATAAAGTACAAATTCTTGTCGAAGAACGCTAAAATGATCGCCTTTTTGCTTTACATCTACTAGAGATTTTTTGATAACAGATTACAATTCCTCCTGCAAAGAATTGTTAAAATTTTCTTAAAATTCTACATTTTTTTACCTTTGATTGTTACAGAATGCGTAGTAATAATAATGTTAAAGTAAAACTTAAAAATCGACGCTTTTTTTGTCGGTTTCGGTTTCGGTTTTTATGGGTTAAAAACCGCGGTTTCGGTTTCGGTTAAAACCGGACGGCAATCCATACTTAGATTTTTTCACTCAAAAAAATCAAAAATTCAATATAAATTTATGATGCTTAAGCGCCGGAAGGCAAGATTCGTTCTTCTGAAAGTGAAGTTAATCCGACTATAGAAAAATGTTGTTCACATTAAGACGCAATTTACACCGTGCCTTTTCTGCTTGCCTGTGGAGGCAGGCTTTTCTAGTTTATTGGTGAGAGGGGGTGAAAAGCTTGCGGGGTAGAATAAAAGGCACAAAATGAAAATTCGAGGGAATTTATGACATTTCTCTTTGCCTTTTTCGTACTCTAAGAATTAAACGTGTATATAAATGCCAAAAAACACATGAATAAAAAAGGCTGAATGTAAATGTGTGTGACTTTTCGCAGGCGGTTTAAAAGAAAATTGTTAATACAAGGCAGGCAAAAAAGGCATAGTGTGAAATGGCTCTTACCCGTTTTATGATTTATTTTTTTTTGTAACTTAAAGTAAAAGTAAAAATAAATAGTTTTTTATGGCTTTAAGCCAGTTAACATTTTAACATTAAATATTAAGTGACATTTTCGGTAATTTTAAATGAAAAATAAGTAGACCGATTTTTAGGAGATTTTCATTTATTTCAGACTACAAATTCCGTTAATTTTAATTACGGAATCTTACACAGAAAAAATTATTCCCAAAAAATTTTTAAACAAATATTTGTTTGAAATCAAACTTAGTTTCAGTAAATTAATTTGTACCAAAACACTGTATAGAGCAGAAACAGGCCACGACGTTTGTCGGCTACATTTCGGCATTTACATGTGTACAACACGATCAAACGAAATAAACAACAACTAAACAACAACAACCGCACAACAGCACATTGTTCCTATCAACAAGCAAGATAAACAGCAAAACACTGAACTGAAATAACATTTTCTCTCAGCCGAACTATGATTAATTTAAATTTTTACAAAATTTTTATCAGAATTTACAAAATTATTTGTAGGACCGCATTCAAATAAAATATTTACTGATTCAACGAATTTGGTTACTGAAAATGAAATTTAGTTTTTTCTGTGTATGAAAGCTCTTTTGCTGTCGCTCACTTGATTCAATTTTATAAAAACACCCTACAAAAATCAAATAGAATAGAAATTTTAAATTAAAGTAGTTTTATAAAAGAAAAACTTATCCAATCAGTTCCTAACAATTACATAATGGTTAAAAAACCAAGTTCTCATAAAAATTTTGGGCCGCCAAATATATACTGGTGAGACTAGGTAGCAAATTAAGGCATTCGAAACGGTTCGAAATTTGAAAATGTTTCCATATAAACTTGATTGAAATATTTAGTAATTTCGTTTGATAACGAGTGCCGTAATTGGCCCCCAGAATTTCGACAAAGTTCTTCGTTAGTATAAAAGCTATAACTTCAATCTCCTATGGATTTCATTTTGTAATCTAATGTATTATTTTAAATATATCATCATTGACCAATGAAGTAAAAAATATGCTAGCATATTTTAATTTAAATGTAATATCACAGTTCAATAAAAATGACTAGTTCTCTAGAATTGTAATATTGTCTGTAAAAGGAAGTGTATAAAAGCAAGGAATAACAAAAACATATTTGTATAAAGTAAGAAAAATGTTTTGGGAACTTTTAATCCTCCAATTAAAATCTTGCTTTTGTGCTTTTTATATTATAAAAATTACATTCATCAAAAGTCTTCAATGCCACTGTGCTCATTTATTAAGTTTCTTTTATAATTTTTTTTCGTATCAACAAAATAATAAATTAAATTTTGATGCAAAAAAAAAAACAGATACAAATAAAATAACCTCAATTCTCAATGATACTTTGTACAAAAAAAAAAAAAGATAAAATGTAATAATATATATATATATATATGTATATAAAAAAGTAAAAACTGTGTCATAATATGAAGCGGAAAGACAGTAGTAGTGATGATAAAAAGAATTGTTGAGAAGTGAAGACAGAGACAGAGAGAGAGAGAGCATATGGCACGTAAAAAAATTTTAACATTAAAAGTCAAATGTAACCCAAGTATTTTATGACAACATGTCTTATCACCAGAACTTAATGTTTTTTGTTTATTCTTTCTTCACTTTGAGTATTTCGAATAACATATAATGGAGTCTTTTGTATACATATGTTTGAAGTTATTTTTTATTTAAAAGCATTTTGGGCCATGTTTATTTATTCAGCTTTTTTTTATATACAAATGAAGGAAGAAGTTTAATAATCTTAATCGGTAGATATGATGTCAGCAAAACAATGGCATCTACAATAGAACGAGTTCTTTGTTTTTCTTTAGTGAGAGTATTTCAATATGTCGTAAACACTTGAGGTCACTTTTTTATTCTTGATAGCTCAAATACTAAGTACAACATTCAACCCTCTTCAAAAATAAGCACTAAAATGTTGATTTAGTTAAATCAAAAATTTTTATCTAGGCGCAAGGCAGTGCGCCAGGCCAAGTTCTGGCCAATGCACGCAGTGTGTATATTTACACGAAGCCATTCGAGCTGTTTTTACCCCTTCCCCCATAACTTTGTTCCCCGCAATCCTAAAATTATAAAATTTAAACCATTATTAGAATAAATTCATGTTACCTCACATGCGAAGTTGGAAAGTTTTACAACCCAGCAAAAAAAGACACTCCAAAGAAGTCATGAAAATGTAGAGTTTGCAGTCTGGAAGTAGTTCAAATTTCGATCCGATCTAATGATTTTTACATAGGGTTGTCATTGCAAGAAGTTCTCTTTTTTGATGCCTAGTCACCGAATTAGAAGCGATTTTAAGAAAAATTTCCTTTTTTGTGTTCTATGGTAATATTTTCATCTAGGAAACATTTTAAAAAGTTACATATTTTAACAATTCGTTTCTTTTTATACGAATTTAAACGCGAAACAGTGTTTTAATGTAAATTTAAGCAAATAACTTCCAAATTTTAGGCCAAAATTAGTTCATAAATTTCTTTCAAAAAATCGATTTTTTGAACATTTTGGTGAGTATTTACTAAGACTATGGAAAAAAACAAGGTTTTGTGTGATTAAAATAAACTTTTACTTGGTTTTCTGCTAACTATCGGCAAATTAAAAATATTGATTTTTTGGAAGCAATGAAAATGTGGTTCCTTCAGAATGACTTCCATTTTTTTTTACTGGGAATGAAGGGTTCCAGAGATATAGAGGTGCAAAAAGTGCATATTTTAAGACATACTCACTGACCACTGACCACTGACACACTCATCAAATTGATGAAGCACTTCCGCTATCGCTAGAGAGCTAAAATTTGGTACACGAGTCAGTAGTGACTTCACCGGGTCTACCTTAGTACTGCATGACTACAAAAATGCAAATTGGTTGGCTTTTCAAAGATACCTTTCTAGAAATACAAACATACCTGGTAGTAGGGATATTATTTCAACAAGCGATTTTATCGATTCGGATAAAAACCTTATAAAAGAAGCTATCGAAATAGGAATACCAAAAAAAGTACAAAAAAAAGTTTGAAAATTTACATACAGCAAAGAAATAGACTTCGACGAAATTGGCAACGGTATCATAGTCTGATTGACTTTTATAGTACGAAACTCCTCAGTAGAAAAATCAGTAAGGAAGTGGAAAAAACTAAAAAATAAATATTGGTCTTACTTACTGACATCTTAAGAGAAAGGTTCAGCTCCGCTCTGGAATCTTACAAAAAGTTATTAGGAAAAAGGGAACCCCAATGCCAATTCTAAAACACAACGATTCTAGATATTTTACTAATGCAGAAAAATGCAATATTTTGGCTCAAACTTTTATAACTAATCACACAGTATCGCACAACCTAGGGGACACCGAAACAAACTCGCTAGTAAGCGATACTCTTCAATCTTTTCGATTGCATATTTCTAATATCCCTGTTGATATGTTAATAACTACGTCCTAAATAATTGACGTTATAATAAAGTTGAAAGCAAAAAAGGCTCCAGAAACAGACGGAATTAATAATAAATGTCTAAAACATATGCCAAAAAAATCAATTGAAATTCTAACCGTCATTTTTAATTCATGCCTAAAGCACAGCTACTTTCCACTCGATTTTAAGAAAGCAAAAATTATACCAATACGAAGGCCAAACAAACCTGCAGACAGCCCAAATTCCTACCGACCAATTAGTCTGTTGTCATCTATATGAAAAGTTTTTGAGACAATTCTGAAAGACAAATTGTTGTTCTTCATCGAATCCAAAGGAATTTTTCCGGATTATAAATTCGGATTCCGGAAGGAACACAACGCAGTACAATCTTTAGTAAGAATCAGAAATTTGGTCACTAAAAATTTTGAACTTCAAAAATCAACGGCAATGGTATTATTAGAAGTCAAAGCTGCTTTTGATGCCGTATGGCACCGTATGGCAGTATCTATAAAATGATACAAAATGAAGTCCCTATTTTTTTAACAAAAATAATTGAAAGCTTTCTGTCGATGCGCTCTTTTAAAGTTTATATCAGATCATCATGCTCCGAGAATTTCAATATAACCGCAAGATGCCCCCAGGGCTCTTGTCTCTCCCCAATTTTATATAACTTGTACACCTCTGATTTACCGCATGTTGAAAGTTGCATCATGTCAGTATTTACAGACGATACGGCAATATTATGTTCCGATATACTCTCTGAAAACATAATTTCAAACTTACAAAGAGAACTAGAAGAATTAAGAAGATATTTTAATAAATGGAAAATAACATTAAACGCAGATAAAACTCGGGCTATATACTTTACAAGGAAAAGAAAACCTTGTTATATTCCCCAAAGAAACATTGTTTTTTTTAATACAGAAATACAATGGGAGCAAAAAGTAAAATATTTAGGAATAGTTCTCGATCCAAAAATTAAATTTAAAGAGCATGCACAATACGCAATAAATAAAGTGAATATTCTAACACATACTCTCTACCCTTTTATAAACCGAAATTTTTCTCTTACTATTGAAAACAAAATGCTTATATTCAAACTGATTTTCCAAGCTGTAATATTTTATGCTGCCCCTATGGGGGCTACAAGTGCAACATGCCATATTAAAAAACTTCAAATCGCTCAGAACAAACTATTAAAACTTTTATGTAATCTCCCATGGTTCTTTTCAACACCCAGGCTTCATTCTATTTCGAATACAGACACTGTCGTTGTTAGACTAAATAAATTAACTAGAATTTTTTACTCCAGATACTCTTGGTCAGAACACACCCATATCAATGATTTGACGTCAGCTTAAGTAGAATGTAGGCTTTAAGTTAAGTAGTTTTAATTGAAATATCGAAAAATTCAAATAGGTCTTTTTAAAATTTTGCCTCCAATAAAATTATAATGTAAATATGTACATAATTTTTTAAAATACTATGAATTATTAAGAAAAAAAGTGCAAAGCTTGAACTATTTAAATATAATTCTAAGCTGTAAAGGCCAATGTAGATATCATATGAATGACAATAAATCGAAATCGAAAAAAATTTTATTTAAGATGCAGGTTTAAAAAAAAATTCTAGATTTTTTTTTTGCTTAAGGGTGCAAATTAAAACACTGAATTAAAAAAAAAACTAAAAACTTCAAAGTTTTGTAAATCTAAAGGGCCGTAACTCAATTAATTTTTGTCCGATAATTTTACTATAAATATGGAGAGATATGAGAAGAACATATGTTTTTCAATGACGTTATATTTGCTAAATTTTAATGAACTGTTCACAACAAAAAAGTAATATAATAATTTTTTAATATCAATTAAAATATTTGTAATATCAATTAAAAAATTAATTAAATTTTCACGTTTAAACAATTGGTATTATCAGTTAAGTTTTTCCACTCAAATTAATTAATACAGGGTGGGCCAAAAGAAACCAAGGGGTGTAAAAGTTTAATAACTTTTTTGTTTATTAATTTTTTTTATTTTTTCTTTCAACCCTGATCTAATGAAAAGTATTATCGTTTAGAAAATTTTCTAAAAACGAAAAAGTCTTATGGGATGTCAAAATTTTTATCGTATTATTTGCCACTTTGATGACATTTTGCGTTCAGACTATCACACTTGCACGTATTATTTGAATTTTTGACAAGTATAAATACAAAGTATAATAGTCTGAACGCGGCTTTATCAGCAACGAAACGTATCTCGACCAACAACGAGTAACATTTTTAAATTCGTCTCCATTTTGACACACGTTAAATAAAAATAAATTATTGAAATATTTCCAAGGCGTGTCTGATTAATCTGGTGGGTCTGTAATAATTTTCTATTACTGTTTTTGTGAATAAAATATTCAGTCCAAGCAAGTTAAAAAGGTAATATGACAACGAAGCTGGGAAGTAAATTGAAAAAGAATTTTCATATTGCTTCATTTTATTTGACCTTATAGCGTATTAAACGTACCATAAAACAATCCTGAACTACCTTTTTATGATGACTGATTTTTTTTCATATAAAGTTACCAATAACACATATCGTTAGCTTAACCCTAGACACATAACCTTCGTCGAAACGACGAACACCGGACAAAAAAATTGCTATTTCTTTTTAACACGTGCACCGATCGCCGCTAAATTTCTTGCCAACTTAGTTTTCGCTGAGCTTTTGCAGGAGACAACCAAACTCGGCGCGTGAGCACGTAATTATTGAGATATGATAAACTTGTTCGTCGCTTCGACGAGTGTTGGCGAGCATAAAGTTGATTTCTGCACACAATGCGCTTCAAAAAATTTATTTTATATATTTTTTTAAATGACAACAGTGTTATAGTTAAGTTTTGCCAAAGAGAAAAAGGCTTTTTTGTTTTGTTTGTTTAAATAAATTTTATAACAATGTGATCTCAAAAAAAAAATGCTTTTTGGAAAAATGGATTATAATAAATATCCTTGTAACAGAATAGAAATATATAGTTGTATTTACTAACAAAGTACTTGCTAAAGGTATGTATGTGTTGCAAGTACAAAAATATATATGTTTAGAACCGATATTATACGCCCCAAAACGTGCTCGTCGAAACGACGAATGGTTAGGTTTAGAGGGATACGTTCGAGGGTTATGTGTGCAGGGTTAATATAGAAAGAGTCTAAATTGTTATTTCTTGGAAATCCAGATTTTTGAATTTTTCGATAATTTAGATGTTCTTCTATCGAAATACACAAAAAAAAAATTATACTCGATATCAAACAATTATGAGCTATGGCCTCTCTGTATTAAGGTAAAGATATATATTTATCAGCATATGAATGTTCATATGTACATATGTATGTACATCTTTACAAATTAAGTCCACTTCAGCAATCATTCCTTTCAATCAGAAAAAAAATATTAAAATAAATAAAATTCTTTTGTGTTCACTTTTTCGAAACAAAAAAAATGTTCAATAAAACTAAAAATCAAATAAAATAATAAAGAAGAAAACGAAATGTGCAAATATATGCAAAATATTTCAATTTATTTGTTATATACACACACACACACATCCATACACACATATGCACATTTATGTCTAAATTAAATGTAAACAAAATTGAAATTTTTATATGAGGGTCGTAAATTGAAAGAAAAAAACTTTAGAAAAAATATGCCTATATAGTATATCACACACACACATACACACACACACACACAAACAAACAAAAGGTTCTTTGGGAAATTTAACTGCATACGTTTCTTATAAATATAAATATTTCCAAAGAACAAATGTTATGGAGCAAAATCAAATACCGTATAAAAAAGAAGGCTTGTATTTGGGATATACAAAAGAAAAATTTATGTAGGTGGCTATGAAAGGCATTTCCTGTTACTAAACACTTCTTTCTCTCCGTATTCTCTTACTATGTCAGTCCTTATCGATGTATTTTCTACGAAACGATAAACAAGATTGTTTTTATTGTACATCAGTTATGTGTATCGAAGTGTTTATTGCTAACTTTTTATAGCAATATAATCTCTGTCTTTTCTGTTTGTTACGCCTGGCTGAAGTTTGTGAAAGGTTTAAAGTGATTTTGTTAAAAGTCTCCTTCCAAAAGTTAAATAAAGCAAATGCAATTACATGGGATTCATACTTTTCAGGACAAATATAATTTAACAGCAGCCTGACATTGCAATATAAGATTGTAGTATACAGGCAATGAAATAATGCCAGATCAAAGGAAATCTGAAATAAATGAAAAACAAACAGTAACACATGACTGCAGTTTACACAAAGTCTCAGATTTTTTTTAAAGTAAATAAACGAATTTTATAAAAAAAAAATTCAGTATAATTTGCAGCAAAAGGAACATAAAAATCTCTTGTATTTGTATTTTATAAAAAAACAAAAAATATTTCATACATATACGAAAAATAAATAAGAATTTGATTTGTGTTTAAAATAAACTATTTCTCTAAATCAATATAATGTTTCAAATTCAAAAGAACTACTTTGCCAGAAAAGGAATTTAAGGTTTTCAATATACGCACAACTTAATTGCTTTCAAGAGTTGAGTAAACAAGATATTTGTGCGAAATACGATATGAAGAACGAGATGAGCAACTTTTTGAATTATAACGTTCTTGGAGTAAATGAACGATATGCATATAAAACAAATTCAATAAAGTGCGACTTTGACTCGCGCACGAAGGGTTCCGTACGGTTAGTAGATATATCTGTGGCAAAAAGGAAAAAGTGCTTAAGTGGAGATAAGCTGATTTTGAGTTAATGGTACCTCCGTAATCTGCATATTCGAAAGTACTCCTGGTCAAAATCTCAATCAATTTGTGTGATTTTTCAGAAAGTTATAGCACTATGACGTGGGACTAAGCTTTTTTAGACTTCTAATCTCATTTGGAATAATGGCGTAATTCTTCAAGTTATACTTTGGTATGTTTCAACTTAAATGTATTACGTATACTTTGTGTAGAATGATGTTTGCTTAAAATAATTAAGTTTAACAGAGAATTGCGTAAATAAACTATAAGAGAAATAAATTTCTAAAAATCGACTTAAACGCTTAAAAGTGCTCTCCTGCAAAACAGTAAAATATGACTTAAGCACTTTTTCCTTATTGCCACAGATATAATACCATACGAACTTAAGTCTATAAAATTGTAGCATTTTTTCGTTTTTGAGATTTTTTCGGTTTTGAGCGTTTTATTAATAAGACGTTTTTAGGGTTCCGTACACCAAAGGTGAAAATGCACCCTATTGTTTTCGCTACGCTGTCCGTCAGTCTGTCACAGGGTATTATCGCAAGAACCGTAAGAGCTACGGACCTGAAATTGGGACACAGTGTGAAGACATTTGGCCGCTACAACAACAAATACATGAGAGTTAAAAATTGAAGAGTGTTCCAAAACGAGCAACGAAAAATGTTAAAATCCCATGTAATATACATACTTAAAATTTGTAAAGTTAGTGTATTTTTATACAGACTACAACAGTTAACACTAAATTTAAAAAATTTAAATTAAAGGGTGTTGCATCAGTAAATGCAATTTTGACTTTGTAATTTTGACAACTTGCTGCATCTTGGAAACCGTAAGAGCAAAACTCTTGAAATTTTCAAAAACGGTAAAACAAAAAAAAAATATAAAATCGCCAAATCTAAAAAAATCGCAAAAAAATCGCCCAAACGAAAAAAGCACCAAATAAAAAAAAATTCTAGAACTAAAATAAGTCGCGAAAAACCGGAAAATTCGCCAAAATTAAAAAAAATCGCAAAAATGAAAAAAATCGTCAAAATAAAAAAAAACGCCAAAATTAAAAAAAAAATCCTTTAACAAAAAAATTGCCAAAATGAAATGAAAAAAATCGCCTAAATAAAAAAACCCCAAAAACAGAAAAAAACCACCAAAAATGAAAAAAATCTTAAAATGAAAAAAAATGCGAAAATGAAAAAAAACCCAAAACGAAAAAAACGCCAAAACGAGAAAAAAGCGACAAAACTGAAAAAAAATTTTAAACTGATAAAACTTAAAAAAAGAAGAAAAGCCAAATCAAAAAAATGCTCAAGCCGAATGTACGAAACCCTTCGTGCGCGATTCAAAGTCGCACTTTACTGAATTTATTTAGTTTTGGCGTTTTGTTTTGCGTTTTTGGAACTTTATTTTGTGTGATCTTACAAAATTATAACTCGAAGATAAAACTAAATCGTTAAATCGTTCAAAGGCATTTTGATTGTATTAAATTGTATTGATTGTATTACTCATATTACTGTTTGCAAAAAAAAAAAAAAAATTCTTTAGAAAACTTTTCCTTCCAAAAGTGTGACGGGTGTGACCCTAGTATAAGAACTCGAGAAGTTTCAAGAACTGGGTTTTTTATTTACTTTATTCATGTAATTAGATATCTTAGGGAACTTCTTTGAACTATTGCTGTTGTTGTTGCAATTCTTTTTGATGGGCTGCAAGTAGTATTACGTTTAACTTTAATGATTGGCTTTTTTAATAAAAGCTGTGACTTATAACTACCAATTTTATATATATGTACTTACAATGTTTGCAATTTAACTTTTCCTTCTTTCTTCCCTTATCTGCTCTTTTATTTTCTATCTCGCTGTTTTTTTTCAGATTGCAATCATTCTTTATATATCAAATTTTTCTTAGAATTTCTTTCTTTCCATCCTCTTTCTCTCTGTAAAGCTAAATATAATTTTATATTTTTATTAAATTTTTTTCTTTAAGTTTACTCATTTGTTCTCGTTACCTATTTTTCATATCAATTAAAAGTATATAACTTAAGCGTTAATGTGATGGGTGTGACCGGAGGATATTTAATTTAACTTATTTAACTAAATGCGGTTTATAGTTTGCTTTTTTTCGTTCCATGCTTGGTTTGCGTTTTCTATTTTTGACATCCTCTGAACAACTAGCTTCATAATTTTTTATTGTCCGCTCTTTTATTTTCTATATCGATAGTTATATTCTTATTGACTCCAATGCCACTTTATCCATTAGAATAGGGGAAAGATCTGCTCCAAAGACCGGCACTGCGACACCTGATGGATCTTTTATATCATATATATGTGAATTAGATTAAATCAATCTCTTTATGAAAGTTAGTACAGATATTGGAGAAGCCCGCCTAATATTATCTGAACACAGAAACTCAGAAAGAAAAATACGCCTTCTACGCTTTATCCATCAACATTTGTTTAGAATTTCTTCTTTTCTGGTTCTATCTCTGTCTCTCTCTCTCTCTCTCTCTCTTTCTCGCTTTCTCTCTCTAAAGTTAAATACAATTTATAGTTTTGTTTTATTTTTTTCTTTTATGTTATTCATTTGATTTCGCTTTGAGAATTTCAGAATTTTTGTAACGGGTGTGACCTAATGTTTCCTTTAAATAATTACGCGAATATTGGAATGGAATTTTAAAACTAATTATTTGGGCTAACTTTTTTATAATATTTTTATTTTATTTATAAATTTTTTTCGAATTTCAATGTGATGGGTGTGGCGAGAAATTTTAATATTTCAATTAATAAAAAAACTTTTAATCAGAAATAATTTCTTATTCGCGCTTAAGTTCAGTAATTTCATTTCTTATTGAATGAAATATTTTTATTAATTAATGTGAGTTTCTAAAGAAGAGAAGAAAAATTAAACTAAACTTTTTATTAGCTGGGACAAATACATATATTTTTCTGTGCAGCCACGCACGTCATCAGCACGCTAGTCTATATACTTGGCTAAAGATTGTTATTAACATCAGCTAATTAATGTAAATTTTTAATGAAACGGAATATGAGAAATGTTTGTTGTGTACAATTATTGATGTACCACATGTATTTACCACACACAACACATTTTTTTGGATCTCTCGAAAGATAACCGCCTAAAAAGCTTAACCAACACATCGTGCCGTAACCGCAAAAATAGCTTAAGCGACATAATTTTCCAATTTCAATTTTTGACCAAAATCGATTATTTGCGATCGAAATAGGCGCTTTTTGTCAAAAAAACGAAGTCCAAAAATTGTGTCGCTTAAGCTATTTTTGCGGTTATGGCTCGACATTATTTTGGACCTAGTTTTCTTAACAGAATCGATTATTTACGATGGCAAATAATCAATTTTAGTAAAAAAAAATTAGTTCGCAAATTATGTCGCTTAAGGATTTTTGGCGTTTATGGCACGATATGTTCAAAAAGTTTTGTTTAATTCCCATAATTGCCATTTTTTTTATGAAAATCAGTTACATGATTTTTATTAAAAAATCATCTTGCGTGGAATCGTCCTAAATCCTTATTTACAACTGTTAGCTATCGTTTTTGAGATATTTTACTATAACAAATTGGCTTGTTTTTATGGTTAAGCATTTCGTTTTCGCTTTTGGAACTCGTCAGTAGACTTCAACCCAAAAGTTTTTTTTAATTTAGCTAACAAACTCCGTATGTTTATAGTTAGCCTCTTAAAACTATATTGAGAATCACAATATACAAATATAATAAGTTTGAAAACCGCAAACAAAAATCTTTACAAAACCAGCACCTTTATTCAACTGTGCATCTATTTTATTTTCCACCACATTTTTATCAAAAATAAAAGTATTTAAAAAGCAAAGAAGAAAAATAAAATATGCATTTTCATACATGAAATACTGAAGTATATTTATTTGACACAAAAATTGGTTTATTTTTATGGTTAAGCAATTGTCTATATGAATAAAGTTGCTTGTTTTGTAAAGATTTTTGTTTGCAGGTTTCAAACTTATTATGTTTGTATATTGTGATTCTCAATATAGTATTAAGTGTCGTACTATAAACATACGGAGTTTGTTAACCAAATTCAAAAATTTTTTGACTTGAAGTCTACTGACGAGTCCCACAAGCGGGAACGAAATGCATATAGACAATTGCTTGACAATAAAAACAAGCAAATTCTTGAAATTAAATAAGGACATTGTGTCAAATAAATATACTTCAGTATTTCAGATATTTTACTCTTTTACTCAATTTTTAAATATAATAAGCTTAAAATTTGTTTTTATACCAGAAAATATCTATCATCATAACCACGTAAAAGCTTAAATTGTTTTCAACAAGTCCTACAATCTCATCTACGTATTTTCAACTTATCACTCAAATGTAGTGAAATATTAAAAGTTCATATAAATTGGTTTTCATAAAACACACCTTTCTATTAAAAATATATATTTGTTTTACCACAAAGGAAACAGCATTGAAAAGAATTTGTCTCTGCAATTTATTTTTTATAAATAAAAACATACACAAATAAATATGTATACGCTCAAAAACATTTATGTACCCTACAGAAAGTGCGAATAGTGAAAATGTACTGAGTCGCTTTTGACCTTGTCACCAGTACTACTCTACAATTATTCCCCATACAATACTTTATGCTATAGACATTTAGCATGTGCTTGTCATTGAAAATCTACTAGTAACACTAAAACAATTGACTAGGTAGTTAATTCATAGTTCTTATGGGAACATGGAGACATACCAACCAGACATTTACTGGTACATTTCTATACCTTACGTACATACAAATTTATGTATATTGACAAGTTGTTGCAAAATCCACCAGAAATACACCACATCTTTTTTCTCTATTTCTTTTATACTGACGAATAGAAGAGAAATTGTAGACAATGTAACTACTACTAGAATTTTAGTGTTGACATAGAGACACTTGGCCCCAGTCTGACTGCAGGGTATAAATACATGTGTGCATATGTAGGGTGTAAGTTTGCATTTTTAGTACAAGTTTATGTATACATACATACTCGTACATAAATGCATATAAATTCACATATACATATGTAAAGGGTGTTTTTTATTGAGGTATAGAACTTTAAGTTGGCATCACTTTTTTAACTGGCGGCCATTTTGTCAGCTGTCAAGTGATTAATATTTAGTTTGGTTTGCCATTTTATCATGAACAGGTTGACAAAAGAACAACGCTTGCAAATCGTGCAAATTTATTTCGAAAATAATGGTTCAGTTCGCGAAGTTTACCGCAAGCTCCGTCCATTTTATGGTCGACAAAATCGTCCATCAGAGCAATTAATTCGGTTAACCATGGATCGTTTTCGCACGACGTTTACTCTATGTGATAATACGCATCCGCAGAGACGTCGAACAGTGCGCACCGAAGAAACAATTGCCGCTGTAGAGCAAAGTGTTGAAGAGGACCCGAATGAATCGATTCGCCACCGTGCACAGCCATAGAGCCATGATAACCGACTATTTTGTTCCCGAATTGGATGGCATGAATGTGGATGAGTTGTGGTTCCAACAAGACGGCGCTACATGCCACACAGCGCACGTCACAATCGATTTATTGAAGGAAACATTCGATGAGCGCATAATTTCGCGGAATGGTCCTGTCAATTGGCCACCAAGATCGTGTGATTTGACACCATTGGATTATTTTCTTTGGGGATATGTGAAGTCGCTCGTCTACGCCAACAAACCAGAAACGTTAGGGAACTTGGAAGACAACATTCGTGGCGTTATTGCCAACATACGGCCCCATATGCTCGAAAAAGTGGTTGAAAATTGGACCTGTAGAATTGGCTTTATTCGAGCCAGCCGCGGCGGCCACATGCCCAAAATCATATTTAAACATTAATGGCATAAAATTATCCTTCCAATAAAGCCAAATTGATGGACATTAAAACGATTTTCTTGTGTTTTATTTCAATTCAAAGTTCTATACCTCAATAAAAAACACCCTATATAAGGGCAATAAATAAATATTTTATTTATTCTGTGTTAAATGCCACAAATGCACCAAAAGTGTTGGCAAATGATCAATAAAAATAATTCATAAAAAAAACAAATCAAATAAACTGTGCAATCCTTAAAAAGTAATTTTTATGGCATATTTTTCATTATTCATTTCACTAATGATTTAAAACTTTAAGAAGATAAATGTTTACAAAATTAAGTTTTTTTCTAACGAGTGAAGGACTAGGAGCAACAAACAGTAACAATGCAAGTTGCTTTAATGACACAATACTGTGAAGTGAAGGGTTTATTGTATGATGTGCATGACGAAATATAAATTTAAATAGCAGAGACAAGAACCAAAAATTATAGCAGAACTAATTTTGCAGATAACAGTGCACTGTTAATAATTTTACAGTGCTGGTCAAATTAATGAATATTATTTCAGAGGAAAAATCTAGGAATGGGAACTACACCCAAAAAAAAAAAAAAAAAAAATCGAGAAAAAACAATTTGATTTTAAAAACGTAACCTTTATGAAAAAGGTCCTAGTTTGTTGTCTGCTATTTTAAAAATTTTCACTCTTGTTTTAGAAATGAAAAATATTTTGAAATCAGAAAAGAATATTTTTTGTTTGAAAAAGATATAAAGTTGAACATACTCAAATTAAAGGATTATGTTTTTGAGTTAAGAATGGAATATTCTTGGAGTAATAATGAAGCATTTTTTATTTTAAAACTTATTATTTTTATATCAAAAATGAAGCGTTTGAATTAATAATGAAGAATTATTAAGTTAAGAATGAAACGTCTTAAATTAATAATGAAGCGTTTTCGAATTAAGAATGAAACGTCCTAAATAATAATGGAGAGTTTTTTAATTAAGAATGAAACGTTTTAAAATAATAATATAGAACTTTCGTTTTACAATTAAAAATATTAATTTTTTTTGGAATCAAATGCCCTTTTTATGAACAATTTTCGATTTTTGACTGTAGTCCTAATGGAACGAATTTTCATTTGGGTTATGACAATTTTTTTGTGCTCCGAGATAATGCAGAGTAATGTATATTAATATAAGTTAAGACACAAAAGTTTTCTTTTTATTTATTTCTTTTTGTTCGTATTATGATATTAACCTGAATAACATTATGCTGACGCTTTTTTTGTTTGTGTGTCATTTGTACTTACCTAAATTATCATTGAGGCAAACTTCAAAATTATAAGGAATTTTAATGCAATCTTGCAGTTTGACTTAATTATCATTAAATTAAAACACAAGAAATTCAGTTTCATTGTATTTTATTTTGTATTAATAAATAAAGAAAATGACAAAGACCAATTCAGTCGTAGTCAAGTACTCGAACCGAAAAAAGTGAATTTAATTATTATTAACTTATACACTTGGCCATAACAATAAATTAATTCTCATTTTTTTAACACGACACAAATATAATTTCCTTCATTTTTAAAAATTTAAATTCTTGATATAACAATAAAATATTTTTGTTTTTAAATTTTTTAAAAATACATTTTCTTTTTCATTTCGACTTCAAAAATTACAATTTATATTTTAATAAGAAAACATTATTGTTTTTAAAATTTTTAAAATGAAAACGCTTATTTTTGTTTTAATATTTCTTCGTTATAAAAATAAGAATGTTATATATTAATATTATACAAAAACATTCTTATTTTAAAAATTATTTTTAAAAATGCTTCATTTTTAAAACCCAAACGCACATTTTTGTTTTAAAACTGCATCGTTATAGACATAAGAATATTATTTATTAATGTTATAAGAAACATTTTTAATTTAACAATTATTTTTAAAAATGCTGCATTTTTAAAACGAAAACGCAAAATTCTTGTTGTAAGAATGTTTTTTTTTTTAGTTCAGTATAGGACTATACTCACCAAATAATAGAAAATATGGCAAAAAAAAAACGTTTTTAGCTTCTAGAAATAATAATTTCTAGGAGTGAGTACAGTTTAATTATAATGGAGCATATTAATACTCAAAATAAAGTATACTTTAACAATTTAAAACCAGTATTACCATACAAAATACTGGTTTTAACCTCTTAAAGTATACTTTGTTTGGACTATGAATATGCGCCATTGATTTTTTCTTCTCATTATATTTCAAAATGTTGACCTACATTTCAAACACATTAACAAATTGCTTAAAAACTATTGACTTCACTTTAGTTAACATACAAATTAATTAAAAGCAAAACCTTAGATTATACGAAAATCATTTTTAGTAAATTACTTCTTTATGCTCGCAAGACCTGTAAAATGCATTCAATTTCATTGAATTTCTAATATAAATAATGAAAACTTTTACTAAAAAACTTGTTTTTCCATTTCTTGTTTTTCAATTTATTATTTATGGATTCTTGGCAGCATTTTTGTGTGTTAGAAATTGTTGTTGGCTTTACCTTGTTATCATCGTTATTGATATTGATGTTGTTGTTTTTTATGTTGAATGGAGATACTCCCTCTATCAGGAGCATGAAAACGTTTAACTACAAATCAGAAATGAAAATGTTTTTGAACAAAAATATTTATAGTAAAAAAAAAATTATACAAAAAGTTCCTCATTGTTTGGCCAACCTTAAAAACATTTAATGTATTCGCACTTTGTGGAGTATAAGCATTCTTCTACTCCAGAGTGATTGTGTTGCTTTATGTAAATTAAATGTTTTTATTTTCTAACACAGTTTCTTTTTTAAACTAGAACAAAAAACCTTTTAAACTAGAAACAATATTTGAAATGAATATTATCAGTTGTGATAGATAGATCCCATAGACATTGTACAATGCTCATTAAGTCAATATATATAATATCATACTCTGGGTAGTTATAAAAAGCTCGTTCAGAAATCATAATAAAACACAGATCTTATAGACCTTAACGGGCTTGTCAAAAATAAAAATTTTAATTTTTAAACTCGCTTTTATATAGCGAGAATGTTGGCTGTTTGTGAGTAATTATATTTTAGGGCTAGATTGCAGTCAAACTCGTTCGCTAGTGCATTTTGGATACAGGCCGCTGATCTAAACCATTTAATTAAATTTTTTTTAATTATTTAGTTTAACTCCCATTGGAGCATAAGGCGCCAAAATTAACTCCTTCAGCCGGCCGTTTTTGTTTGAAATGAAAGGGTTTCGTAACAGGTCTTATTTTAATTTAGTGGACGAAACAGAAATTGCTCAAGTTGGATGGTTCGGTGGCGAACCAACACAAATATTTGACAACGTGCTCGATGTGTAACAACTAGGGTGATCGATTATTCGACTTTTTCCAAAAGTTTTTAAGTAAGACAATTATTATACAAAAGTTTTGATTTAAATTGCTTTATTATATTATAAAACAATACACAAATCAAAGGCAAAACATAAAAATTAACTTCATATACATACTTATGTATGGTATATGGTATATATGTATGTATCTGTGGCAATAAGGAAAAGTGCTTAAGTCATATTTTACTGTTCTGCAGGAGAGCTCTTTTAAGCGTTCAAGTCGATTTTCAGCAATTTATTTCTTTTACAGTTAAATAGGGGATATTTTTTGTTAATCTATATTTTCTTAATCAAACATCATTCCTAACACTATAAGTAATATGATTAAGTTGAAATATACCAAATTATAACCTAAATTAAGCTATTATTCTAAATGAGATTAGAAGTATAAAAAAGATAAGTCGCAAGTCATAGTGCTATAACTTCCTGAAAAATCACGCAAATTAATTGAGATTTTGACCAAGGGTACTTTCAAATATGTAGATTACGGAGGCACAATCAACTCAAAATCAGCTTATCTCGACTTATGCACTTTTTACTTTTTGCCAAAGATATAAAAAAAGATATATAAAATATACATATATACTCGTACATATGAATGTATGGATGGTGGATATCTACCTCTATATAAAACATGAAGCAAAATGACAACAAAACTGAAAAACAATTTTTGCAAATGGATTTTTACATCCATGGCACACCATAAGGCTAATTTAATTCGTGCCTGCTACCACCTCATAAAATAATTTCGCTTTAATTTCATGTTTCAGTAAGTGTTGCCATGCTCAAAAAATGCCTGAATCTTTAACACAAAAAAAATGCTCCGGAAAATCAACAGAACACGTCGGTGTATGTAAGCTTTAACATAGTAAAAACTTATTTTATTGCAAAACATACAAATCGAAAAGTATTCGACTCAGCCGGTTTTTAAATTGTGAAAAAACCGGACTATTCGACATTCGAAAAATCAACATTTTGAAAAAACCGACAACCGTATTGTGGAAAAAACCGGGTTTTAAAACCGGTTAAAAAACCGAGTCGATCACCCTAGTAATAACCCCTTAATACTAGACTTTCATCAATCTTTTTCAGTAGCTTTTTTTTTTGACACAAACCGATGATCAATGGGTTGAATTGGATGATATGTTTGTATCAAAATCAACCGACTGAATAAAGTTCAACCCAAGTCTAATATTAAACTTGCATCGAACCCTTTCAGTAGCTCGTTTTTTTACACAAACTAGACTTGAGTCAAACTCATTTAGTCGGTCGTTGTTGACACAATTATTGGTCAAACCCATGTAATTTATATGGGTCTGATCATTGGTTTGTGTAAAAACGAGTGTGACTTCGACCCAAGTCTAACACAAGTCGATGATCAAATTTGTGTAATTTAAATGGATTTTATCATAGGTTTGTATTAAAGTTGTATCGAACTCATTCACCTGCTCGTTTTTGACGCAAACCTAAGATCAAACCCATTTAAATTACATGGGTCTGACCATTGGTGTATGTCAAAAAGAAGCTACAGAAAGAGTTTGATACAATTCTAATAGAAGTCTAGTTTGTGTCTAAAACGACCGACTGAAAGAGTTTGATACAAGTCTGCTTACTTGTATCAAAGAGTACAGTAGGTACCTGCGTCAAAACTGTTGAATAGTTAATTTTATATGCAAACCGACTATCAAACCTATTCAAAGTACAAGAGGTTCTATTAGGCCTGGGTTAAACTCGTTCACTTGTTCACTCCTTCATTTTTGACAAAAACCTATGATCAAACCCATGTAATTTAAATTGGTTTGATCATCGGTTTGTGTTGAAAAAAAAGAGCAATGTGAGTCCGATCACTAGACTTGGGTCGAACTCGTTCACTAGTTCATTTTTGCCAAAAACCACTGATCAAACCCATTTAAATTACATGGGTTTGATCATTGGTTTGTGGCAAAAATGAACTAGTGAACGAGTTCGACCCAACTCTACCGATCACAGAGGAGATATGTAGACATTTAGTAATGAAATTTTTTTTTAAGTTGGAAGTACTTATGCTTTTAGTATCTTTTTTTCAATCAATTAATTAAAAGTATCAAAACTTTCAATATTGTAAATACATAGGAATTTGTTGGTTTTTGTTTATTTTATTCAACTTATTTGGTTAGTAAATGGGCACACTGCAGTATATGTATATATATGTACTGCATTCAAAACTGCAGTAAGCAGTAAATTTACTGATTACTAAAAAAATTCAGTAAATTTTTACTGCTAATGAAATTTAATTTGCATTACTAGTAAAATCGTAGGGCCGTAGCAAGTGGCAAAGTTTTTTCATTCAAATTTTAAAACTTTTGTATGAAAAACATTTAGCCACTTGGTAGAATTTCATTATGAATACGGGCATTACTGATTACTGAAAATTCAATGCACCTCATCATATAATAAATCATTTAGGCAATTTATAAAAATTGTAGAAAAAAATTTTAGCAATCAGTAAAATTTTTTTGTTTTTACTGAAACTTTAGTGGTACTGCAGTGCTCAGGCATTTACCATAGGCCTTTACTTTTACTTTTTAATTTTTAATTCCTGTTGTTCATCGTTTAGTTGTTGCTGTTCTTGTTGTTGTGTACGCATTGCAATTAAAATAAATTCAGTAAAGTGCGACCTTGATTCGCGCACTTTCGGTTTTGATAATTTTTTTTGATTTAGCTTTTTAATTTTTTAAGTTTTTTCAGTTTAAACGATTTTTTTTCAGTTTTATCGCTTTTTTCTCGTTTTTGGCGTTTTTTTTTCTTTTTTTGGATTTTTTTAATTTTCAAAATTTTTTTATTTTGGCGATTTTTTCATTTTTGCGATTTTTTCATTTTGACGATTTTTTCTGTTTTTTGGGGTTTTTTTCATTTTGGCGATTTTTTTCTGTTTTTGGGGTTTTTTTATTTAGGCGATTTTTTCATTTCGGCGATTTTTTCAAATTGGCGATTTTTTTTTGTTTAAGGATTTTTTTAATTTTGGCGATTTTTGCGGTTTTTCGCGATTTATTTTAGTCCTAGAGATTTTTTTTAATTTGCTGCTTTTTTTTCGTTTTGGCGATTTTTTTATATTTGGCGATTTTATATTTTTTTGATTTTTTAGTTTAACCGTTTTTGAAAATTTCAAGAGTTTTGCTCTTACGGTTTCTAAGATACAGCAAGTTGTCAAAATTACAAAGTCAAAATTGCATTAACTGATGGAACACCCATTGATTTAAATTTTTTATATTTAGTGTTAATTGTTGTAGTCTGTATAAAAATACACTAACTTTTAATTGTATGTATATTACATGGGATTTTAACATTTTTCGTTGCTCGTTTTGGAACACCCTTTAGTTTTTAACTCTCATGTATTTGTTGTTGTAGTGGCCAAATGTCTACATATTGTGTCCAAATTTCAAGTCCGTAGCTCTTACGGTTCATTTTCACCTTTGGTGTACGGAAATATACAGAAAAATAACCGGCGACGGCGCACCGTCGACTTCGAGCCTGTGGACTTGTTTCTCTGCTTGGTATTGCTTTTTTCAAACACTAATACACTCATACATAGCTCACACCGATTTGACAATGCAAAGCAAAAGCAAAAAGCAAAGAAATCTCCGCAAAGAAAATTCAGCAAAGAAATCAAAGTCAAAAGATTTTTACCCCCTAGCGTATAGATGTTTACACAACAAAACTCATGAACAAGTTCGAACTAAATCTAAGTTTGATCAAATGGCTTTTATGTAAAATTAGCTATTGAACGAGTTTGACACAAGTCCACTCATTACTAGAGTTGGGTCCAACTAGTACTATTTCATTCAGTTTTTACTGCCAGTTCATAGAAGCCATGTGAAAATTCTCGTCTGGCTATTTATATTGAAAACAAAAACAAAGCACTAAAAATTTGTTTTTGTTTTCATTATAAATAGACAGCCGAGAATTTTTACATGGCTTCTATAAACTGGCAGTTAATCAGAACAAGTTTTGGATCAAAACTATTTAAATAAGTAACAACAGATGCTTTTATAATAAAAAACTCGTTAATGTGGTTGCCTACAGTATGTTAAACTATTTTTATGCAAACTGTAAGATGTGATTGAATTATTGGACATTTTTAACTTTCTAATATAAAAATTATATAAAAGGAAAAATTTTGCCAAATTAGCAGGTAATGTAGTAGGGAGATTAACACTTGATGGGAATAGTATTGATTTCTATCTGAATGGATTTAATGAAAAAATTTTTTGATTTAGTAAATAAGCTTGATTTTAGCATTTATAAATCTGTGAAAATGACTGCTAAGCAATTGTATGATATACGGTATTTTTTAACAATATGAAAATGTTTTTCCTTATACAAAATTCACTCTTGCAGAAGCACACGCATAATAACAACAATGTAGTAACAAGAAACTTTGAAAATTAAAATGGAAAACTGCTGTAAAATATTCTGCAAGAATGTATGCAAAACTACAAAATGTCTCTTTCACCTTTGAAAAAATAATGATTACAATAGACAAAAGCGAAAAGCAATATGCTGTTCAACAACAGACTTTGAATGTGTTGGAAGATTAAGTGACACTCTACTAATACATAAACATTTATTTTTTTTTTAAGTTCACAGCCATTTCTTAGAAACAGAATATGAGTTGTGAGTGTGTTTGCCATACAAATGAATTTCAATGAAAATTTAATAAGAAAAGTGAACATAATACCAAACACAACGTCATCTTTATCATCCGCATCATTATCGTCATCATCATCGTTATCGTCAACATTGACAATATCATCGAAAGCCACTAGAGACACAAATGTTAAAACTACAACATAAACTCCAGCAACAACAACGACACAAAAACTTTCTACAGCACCAGTTTGTAACTGCAATAACGATAGCATCATCATCGTCAGCATCATCAAGGAAATTTTTATCTTATCTTTTAAAACATCCTGCTCATCTTTTACAATCTTCTACTCTGCAATGCTTAAGTCACCGCACAACAAGAGAATTACTCAACTTAACGACTCTATGGGGATGTGCGAGTCCAGAATACCAAAATCTACAGCAACGCCAACAGTATCAACACTAGCACCAGCATCAGCACCAACCCCAGCAACACTAGCATCATCATTAACACACCAACATAAAAAACAAGAGCACCCATCATCATCAGGAACAAGGGCGGCAGAAACAAATATTCCAGAGGTGCTGCTACCACCACTTACATCAATCTCAAGCAAAAAAAATTTAAAGGGTTGGGTACACACTTTAATGGACAAAAATGCTGAATATATACAAGTGGCAACATATAGAACAGATATACCAAATTCTACGCAACCAACACTACAGCAATCACTATCAGCCAGAACAACCGCAGCAGTGACAACAACTATTCGTAGTACAAACAGTGCGAAAGCTTATGTGCCAATATTAGCCACTGCAGCAGAGGAAAAAGGTTGTATAAAACAATGTTTAAACATTAAAAGGCCCTTAAGACATTTAATACTTATAATAATGACAGTTGTTGTTTTTAGTATGGGTAAGTAGAGTATGAGTATGAAAAGTAAAGTTTGAAGATAAAAAGTGTGAACGTACATGCATAGTATGTCTGTTTGTCAAATTTGTATGTGTGCTGAAATATTTTGTAAGCCAATTATATACCACATTACATTTTCCCGTTTGAGTAGTTTGCCATTTTATTGACAGCGAGTAATTACATATGAAAGTATGTATTATTAAAGGGATGCAATATATACACTCAAAATAAAAATCAATCCATCCGTACTTAAATCAATCAAAAGCGGTGTCATAAGTACGGTAAGTACGGATTTACTCAAATCAAGTACAAAAGACTTAATTCAAGTACGGACTATTCAAGAGCTAAATACTTAATTTTATCCATATATAATCCCGATCCCGTACTTGAAATAAATCCAAAACCAGATTGGATTCAGAAAACCTGAGATAAAATTAATTTCAAAATACGTTTGATTCAAGAATTTCTTAGTTGATTCAATGCGAATCCGTACTTGAAATACTCCCAAAACGAGATTGATTTAAGAAAATCTGAGATTGAATTAATCTAAAAATGGTGTTGATTTAATCCCGAATCCATACATGAAATAATCCAAAAACGAGATTCATTTAATAAACAATTAGATTGAATTAATCTCAAAATGCACCTGTTTTAAGAAATGCTAACTTGATTTTTTGAATAAAAAGATTTAATATAATTTTTAATTAGCTTTGTATTGAATTTCTATGGTAATAACAATTAAATTTAATGCAAAAGACCAAAAGCGGATATTGTTTCCTTTACGTCGCTCTGTTACATTGACCTGCACAATACTGCCTCTTTATCATCAATGAATAAATTATCTGTTTTGCTCTCAACTATAGCCCACTTTTCTAAGCTGATTACATTTATAATCGTCATCGCTCCAAAAGTGCAAGCCCATCAGTGCTCTAAGCGAAACTATGTCATTAAGAAGCTAGGGGTTCTTGGTCACCTAGAGCGATAACATATTTCTGAGTCCGGTCTTACAGCGAGTTGAGCAAAATAAAATAATTATCAATGAGAACTTATGAGGCATGCGTTGCAGAAAGTTTTCGTACCTATTACTATTTTTTACCTAATAATATTATATATTGTGTAGATATGTATGTATATTTATATAGTATAAAAAAAAAAACTACAGATTAAAATATACTTCTATTTATAAATCTTTCACTGACATTTTCATAATGTTAACAAAGTGTGTATTTTGGTTTTTTTTTTATTATTTGCAAAGACGTGAGCAGAAGCAATTATTATACTGGGTTCACAGACTACAATTTCTGTTGAGCTACTTTTGATTTTAAGAAAGATGCAAGAGAAGATAATGAAAAGAACTATCATATTTTTCTCTCCAGCTTATACACTAAAAAGTTGCTCAACTAAAATTGCCGTGTTTGAAGCGGGACTTGTTAAAAACAATACGCACAATGAATAACAAAAACTCATATTTTTACTTACTCTTTAAACAGAAACAGCTTCGCAATCTAAGTGCCTCAGAAGATTTAGCAGTTTGGAGTCGTCCTTTTTCACTTTTTGTCTTATTTATATATTTATTAATTTACATTTTAATATTGATATTATAGTTTTATTTTGTTCACTTTGATATTATTAAAAACACTTTTGCACACGAGAAAAATCAACCGCGCTTAGTCACTTTTAAATAAAGCATTTTCCGTCAAAAAGTACAATTATTATTTTTATTTCAATATATTAATTTTTTCATTTTATTGAATTTCAATCACAAGCACACTAACGAACCTGAAATTCTTGGTCAAAAGGTTTTTTATTCTTCTTTTCAAAATTGTACTTTAAATAAGTTTTTTACTCAATTTAAGAACTTTGTACTTGGTTTAAATTTTTTTACATAATTTAAGCTATTCATACTCAATTTAAGAAACTCCAGAATTGGTTTTCTAAAGTAATCCTGTTTTCGGTTTGTTTTAAGTAAATGTTAGTGCTATTCGTACTTAAATTTTTAAGTATGATTCGTACTAAAAGTAAGTAGAAAAAACTTAAATTTAGTACGGCTTTTTTCTTTCTGTGTACATCAAGACCTTATAAGTTTGTTTTATTGTCATTGAAAACAAATAAAAACTCTACTCACAAATGTGTTATATAGCCAACCTTTAAAGGAATTGGTTACTTAGGGAAGTAACTAAAGTTATAATCTGCAATGAAAAGATAATACGGTTTGGAAAATAGTTCCAAGCTGGATTCTTTAAATTATCTCTCACGCATAGAGGGTTTCTTTTCACCATGGTATACAAAAGTAGTTTAGCGCTAAGAGCCCTTAGACTTAATTTAATCAAAGTATGGTAACCACACTACCTCTCATTTAATTGACTTATGCGCAACTCATTGAAGAAAATCTTAAAAAATTTTTAAGCCCTCCCTGCTACTAAAATGTATTTCTATTTATCGAAAGAACTTAGCATCCTTTCAGAGTAAAAAGTTGTCTAAGGTTAAATTAAATATTGAAAAATTGTGTTATTTTTACCAGACAGCGCGAAGCAATGAAAGGTGTTGTGTTTATCGGCATGTGTATGTTCTTTTTTTCAGTGTTGTACGTAATGAAAGCAAACGATCAATAGTGGTCCCACACACAAAGAAAAAAATATGGTTGAGGTAACCATAATGAAACAGCAACATACTATGATTGAATTATACGGTTGCAGTCAAATCATATTATTGTTAATAGAAAAGCAAACTTTAAATAATATTATTATCTGAGTTAATAATAATATTATCTACAAAAACAATAAACTTTGTTACACCTAATCTTAGTATTGTAAATATGACAACACTATTGTTAGATGTGACTAAAATATAATTGAGACTCACCATACCATGATCTAATATTATATTAATATTGTTAAATACGACCACAGTATTATTTAATATAATAATACTATTTTGTTTTTTAATCATATATTTATTTTAGAAACAGCTGTGCGTTAAATTCGAAATCAAAATAAATTAATATTGTTGACATAAAATGTATATATAGAAATGTATACTCCCACGAAATACAGACATGCCTGTATAAAGAGATACACAAATGTTTATATATTTTAATTGGTCTAACATTTTGTTTATACTTACAAACGAAATACTGAACTGACAGATGTTTCTGAAAAATATTTTTTTAAAAACTTAACATAGTATGGTTTTGGATAACATTATATTGTTATTTACATTATATTATTTTTAAATAATATTACAAATTATTTAGTTGTCATAAATATTTAACAAAACTATATTGTTAAACTCTAACCATATCCCACTTTTTTATGGATGTGATTATGTAATTAGGAAATTCAAAAATTACTCTGTTTATCGTAACGAAATAAATGTTTAAAATAACAATAATTAGTTTTCAACGACCACACATTTGTTTCAGAGAACATAATATTGTTTTCTCAACTATTCTACAACCATATCTTTTCTTTGAGTGCACGATAACTTCACTAGCACCACCCCGGGCCAGCTTCAGAATATCATTAGAGTGAGTAGTTTTATCTGCAATATTGTCATCATATTGTTACGTTTTTACTCTTTAAGAACGCTTTTTCGTAAACTCGCAGATTTGCAAATGAATAGAAGAATCCAGTGTACTAATTAAAGGAATTAAAGTATTCTAATAAAATCAAGATCTTGACTATACCACACTTAGTAAATCCAAATGGAAGAAACTGTATTACTGCATAATACCGGGCTTACTTCTATGTGGCATGTGCCAAAGAAATCTCAACCACTAATTACTAATGAAAAACTGTTTCATTCAGAGAGTTTCCAATCATGTTGGATTCTATAAAATTGTCTATTAGTTATACTCGTATATGAAACTGCTTAAGTTATGGCCTGTTTCACAATAACGAAGGAAAACTGAAACAAAGCCTCCGACTGAAAATTTATATTGAAAAGAACAATAAAATATGAAAATTTGTTTTTGTTTTCAATATAAATTGTAAGTCGAAAGTTTCTTTCGTTATTGTGAAACAGGCCATTAATAAATATGTGTTTGAATCAAATTTCATGAAATGTCAGATGTAAATTTAGCCTAAAGATGTGGCTGCTAAGCACACGTTACCATTTGTGCTGTCGTTTACTATTGGTAGCCAAGTGATCAAATAGTCCTCTAGCATAATCTGGAAAATTCATGTTAATTTTTCGAAGCGTTTGCAGATAGTTCGATTAACCGTTATTTTGAATTTCAGAGTTACTGTGTAACGACTTTTATGTTGGTAATACAGAGTTGTTTCTACCATTTGTTTACACTTTTATGTGTACGTGTGTATAAAAGTGAAGCTATACAATTATTGGTCATGTGAGAACTTAAAGGTGGAAGTACATAACACGCGTTCAATGCGCTAATGCGATACACGCGTCTGTCAAAAAAGTTGAAATAGTGTGTTTTCATAAGACAAGTTACATAGCGAAGTTCGCGACGCGCGTACCTCGCCAAAAGTTGAACATTCTTCAATTTTCACGCGTTGTGTATAAAATGACAGCTAGTGTTGCCAGATTCATAAACTAACATACACAAACATGATTAGAAATTAATTTTTTTATTAAACAATGGATACAAAAATGAATTAAATGTTTAAAGAAAAATGCAACGTAAATGCAAAAAAAAAAAGCCGGCAAAGGATTTAAATTTTACAACTAAAAAAGCTTCAAAAGCGTGGTATGTGACCTTCCATTTGTGTAGCGTTGAACGTTTAACAAGCCAGAAAAGCGTTTCCGCGTAACGCGTGGTATGTACTTCCACCTTAAGTGTCCAATATCCAGCGTTGTCTACTTTGAAATTTCAAAACGCACCAAAATGGAGAAAAAAACGCGCCATTTACAAAAAACGCACCAAGCTTAGAATTTCTTTTTTTTAGTTTAAATTGTTTGTTGATTTAATTTTGCATAAAAAGTATAATATTATTTTTTTGTGTTAAAAATTTAACACTTAAACAGCCTTTTACAATTCAGGATTAAAAAAATAAAACCCATAAAAACTCAACAAATTTTTTATTATATTAATTTTTATCATATAGATAATATTTTTTTTTAAATTTCATAAATTATGTAAAAACCTTTTTAAAGAGATCAACGACTAATAGTAAGAATTCGAAACTAATAAAAGTTAAGTTTTTATCATTTTATTCAAATATTTAAAAGAACAATTTATCAGAAGTTTAGTACATTTATCTATATTAAAAATATAACAATAAAAATAAACAGGCTTTTACAATATGTATATGTGTGAACAAAATTTAAAAAACTTAAAAAAAAACTAAACAATTTCGTACATACATAGTATACATGTGCCCTTAATTATGGAAGTGGTATAAGTCATACGCATTTTTGATTCGATATGGTAAAATAAATTTATATTAATCGAGACTAGTACACCTCTAAATTAAACTGTTGCAAAATAAAAAAAATATTTTTGGATTTTTTTAACATGTTATCTATTAAATATCTCGACCAAAGGAATTTATGACTATACAAATTTCATAATTAAGGGCATATACATATGTTTGCACACTTTTGTACATTAATTTCATAAATTCTGTTTAAAACTTTTTAAAAAGAGATCAAAAATCAATTATTCCAAATTAATAAAGCTAATATTTTCATCATTCTTGTTATCATCGGTACATTAGACAGATTTCATTTCAAATTGTGATGTTTTATAAACATCATTACTATTAATATGGTAATTAACACTATCAGGAAGATGGCAAATTTCACAACAAGAATTTTCCGGTTGTTATGTTAAATTTGCGTTGGTGCTACCAAAAATTAAAAAACCCACCGAAATTAAAAAAAGGCGCACCACGCACCAACTTAAGAATTTTTCGCACAAAAAATTTCAAAAAGCACCCAAAATGGTGCGAAACGCAACAAGTTGACAACGCTACCAATATGCAATAGCTTATAGTGGCGTATTGGACACTTAAGTTCTCACATGACGAATTGTTGTTGCTATAGTTCTTCTGTGCGCTTGTACGTAGATAGTTCTTATTATTTACCAAATGTTTTCTTTATAAAAACATTTACATTCTCTCTGTTCGAATATTTTTGCGTAACAAAAAACATTCTACAACACAATTTTAATTAAATATATATCTTTACTATGATCCACTTGTCGTTGATAACTCAAGAGCATTAATATTATAAAAAAAAAAACTAAACACAGTTGGAATTTCAAAACATAAACATTTAACATTCTTACCAAGGCATTGCCGCATACGACAAATAAATGGATATAGGTGTAATACATTCTTCATGTGCATTGCTAACTTGCATTCTTTAAATACATGAATCACACACATCTCATTAAATAAATTTTTAACTGATTAATATTGAGCAGATCGGGTTGATTGTCAACATTCTGTAGTGAGCCATAATTTTAAATAATGAATTGTGACATACTCATGACTTTTTACTATCCTATTTATTGCTTTTTTGTATACGAGTACACACAATAGACACAAACTTCAATTATATTTTTAGATTTTGCACAAAATAAACAAATAATTAAACCTGACCTTTTATTTAAGAGATACAAGCTTCACTTGATTTAATAAGAGCTTTTCCGTTTCTCATAAATTTTGGCAGAACAAAGTGTGCCAACAATAAATTCCAACAACCAAGTTATTGGACTTGTATTTTAAGAAAAAAAAACAGCTCTCAGATTTTGCTCTCGCTTACAAAATAAATACTTAATATCTATACTTGCCAAATATAATATTAAAATATATGATACATAATACAAGGCAGATGTGAATTGAGCAAATATAAATAAAGCAAAATTATTCTTGGCAAAAGTAATATGAGATTTTTCTGACAATGAGTCTATTTAAAAATATTTAATATCCTGTTTCTACTTTTTACTTTTTTTTCAGAAAATTTTATTTCAGTCTGCTTTATAAATATGCAATAATATTAAGAATACTTGAGGTCAACAACCAGATCAATGACCACAAAATATTTTACTACAATAGAAGCTAATAAAGTTCAACCAACACGTATTTACTTGTATGAACTTTATAACTAGAAAATTTTTCCAAGCACTATTATCTTCAAAGTTATTCTCACTACGTACTTGTTTATTCTATTTAAAATGTAAGGACTAAGTTTTTTCATTTACAACTTTGTTGCTTTTTATTTTGCGAACAGAATCTTTGGTTTTCGTTTTGCATTTAGTACTTTTAAATTCTCCATAAGCCTTTAAGTTAGCCAGACAAGAAGTATTCAGCTGGGATATCTTAATGGAATATTGTCATAACTTGTGTGTTTACTGCCGTTGAAAGGTGTCTCCTAAGCGCTTTACTTAAATAATATAATGTGTATGGACAGGTGAATTATGGCAAAATGACAAACAATAATGACTGCCAACTAAGACAGTAAATACTACATTCACATAAGCATTAAAATATTTATGCGAGTACATACATATAACTAAGATGAAAAGTAAATTTCATTTTCAGTTTTGTTATCATTCATATAACAGCCTTAATGGGTTAAGCCGATATCAAGTATAAAGTTTGGAGTATGCAATTATCAGTCAATGAGAAAAGTTGTTCATTATTAAATAGGTCAAAAAAATTAATTTAAATTTACCTAAAGTTGTATTTCCTTTTAATTTAAATTCATTAATAGTAATATTTGGGCTTAATTAAAGCTGCTTAAATCAATAAATTATTTAAAAAAAATATTTCTGTGGATACTGAAATAAATTAAATTATTAAACTATTTTAAAATTGGTTTCAACATTTTTAAATTCAAAACTTATTCTAAAACTGAAGTAGGAAAAAATATAATTTTAAATTTAAGGGCGGTTTATCAATGTCAACTAAAGGGTTGCATTTGTATACTCGTTTGTATAGCCAAAACAAATATACCATGGTATGTACCATATAATTGTAGTGTGAGCGACAGAACTAGTATAAGAGTTATTGTGTGTGCGTGCTTTCCCAAATTAAAATACAATTGAAAACAAATAACAATTGCTTATTATATTTCAGCTGAGCAACTGTTGGATGCGTTTTTGCTCAAAAAATACATATTGTAATACAAATATATGAAAGAACCACTATTGAAACAAATACATGATGTGCAGATGTATGTGCGGACGTTCGTTATGTTATTTTGTGGCGCAGCCAAAGTATAGAGAGAGACAGAGACAATTTTGCTCTGAAAGTAATTACAAATGCATGTGTTTCATGTAAATGTATCATTTACTTACATATGTATGTGCAATTTTGCTTTCATTCATTCATTCATCAGCCAATTACATTTTTTCCAAACACATCATAAGGTACTTTGGTAAAAGCAGTTTTATGTATCTTATTTGCCTTAGAAAAACAAACAAAATAAATGTGTTATTTTCATTTTCTCATTGTCCAACCATACAATAATTGCTTAAAAAATCAACATTTATAACTAGTAACAGAAAACGATAAATAACATATTTGTTCATACCAGAACCAAAAAACACGCAAAACTAGTGCAAACAGATGTATCTGTGCAACGCTATAATGTCAACAACGTAGCACTTGTCAGATGCTTACAAATGAAATAGAAAAATTAAATATAAATATAAAAAATAATTTAAATTACATTTTAAAAATTAAATTTTTTTGTTGGCTATTTTATTAACGATAAACTTTTTATAATTTAAAAACCAGAAACTTTAGAAAATAATTATGCAAAAAAAATATTGACTTAAGTTTTGATTTACATTAGTGCCCTGCACAAGAAATCTTATAAGAACTTTCAAGACATGAGGGATTTTTCAAATGCTTTACAACAGCGAAATCTTATAAAACACGCGTTAACAACACTGTTTGCAAGAAATTTGTTTCAGAATTGTAGGCATAAGAGTAAAGAAGAAAACACTTCGTGACGGAAGAATTTGTGATACTTGCTTCTTTCTACGCATGAGCGCGTGTACAAACGTCAAGCATGTATGGGTGTATGATCTTTTATTTTTCTGCTTAAATGCAAAGGCACACACATTCATTAACATTAGTTGTATGCGGTTAATCACATAATAGCTTACCATCTACATATTACACACACACACTCAAACGTACAGTATGAAAAATAACAAGCATACACTAATCAACAGTACTTCTTTTGAGTGTTTGTTACAAACAAGCTGTCTTGGCGACATCGCTTGTTAACACTGATATACACGTACATCAAAACATCCATCGTGCTTCGCTTATAGTACGACAGCATTTATTATTGGTTTAATATAATGCATGCGACGTGAATACATTTAAAAAGCATGACGTATTTACATTTAAAGACTGTTTACGCAGGTCTCTAATTTACGTAGAATTCTTCTCATTCAAACAACTCACTAATACATAAATATTTGATTTTTTTAGTTTATTCAACGAATATGTTAATAAAGTGTAGCAGGCAAATTTAAATTTCAAAGTTTTGTTATTAAAGCCAAACGCACATTATAATAATTATACTCATTGAAAAAGTTAATATCCATAAAAAATAAACAAAATTTCTAAATGATTTTCAACCTTCTCTCTTAAAATTAAAAGAAATAGAAATCTTTTTATTATACAACAGAGAAAAGCATAGAAAGCATAGAAAAATTGCATAGCAACTAGAGTTTGCACAGCGATTATGATCGTAATCATAATCGAACCCATTAATCACTCCATTACGATTAAAAATGTTTCCTTATTTTAATCAAAGAATTTATGCCAAATTTTTCATACAGTACAAATTCAACTCATAAAAAATTAAAATAAAATTTTTAATACAAAATAAATAGAATAAACATGTCTATAAGCCTCTTATCTTATGAGCATACTTTCAAAAATCATTTGAGAATTTACATAATAGTGTTTTCAAACTGTTTTATTTTCATTACTAGCCGTCCACACGATCAATAATCTTGGCAATAATTGCCTAGATTATTGCCGACACAAGATATTAGAGTACACGTGTAGACCGTATGAATATGTGTTCGAATAGTTATATATTCAGCAGCAAAAATCTGCTGAGCAAAAATCTCTTAACACATGCTGTCAAACAGTGATGGGAAATGTGGCACAATTGTGCAATTTTTGGCACTATTGGATGTTGGCTAGCACTGTGGCACTCACGGTCCTTTTCTGGCACTTTTTGTCCATTAAATAAGTATTTTTGTTGTACTTTTTCCGTTTTTAAGCAATGAAAATTTAGTAGCATTCAAGGCTGACAATTGTTCGGTTCTGATAGTTAAGAGTAATGGTTTGTCCAGAGACGTTGAAGATTTATTAAAATGAATATAAAAATTTGATTGTAACAGCTCATTTCGTAGTGATGATTTTATAAGTTTTTAGAAATATTTCAACTCTCAAGTTTATGAAATTCTTAAATATTCCCCCAACTGTTGGTTGTCTCGTAAAGTTGTTGCAGATAAAGTCTTTGAACAGTGGGATTCCTTGTAATATTTCTTCTCATTATAAAATTTTCAATCACAATGCAATGATAAAACTTTATTCATACTAAATAGTTTAACGGATAATTCTTATTTTTATTTTTATCTTATGTCCTTGAAATAGTAAATTATCAAAATGCAATCTAAAAGGGGCTTTTTTATTTCATCATTTATGTAGAAATTTTTTGCTTCTAACAATACGTCTTCACTAGCTATCAACATGGACATGACATGGACATGACGCCGGCAGAGCAACTGTGAAAAATTCATCAACTTCTTTGTTGTGGTGAATAGGTGCGATGTCCATGTTTAGCCATATCAAAGTGATTTCCGTTAGTGCAATAGAGATGGAATATTTACCAATTTGGTTCTGTCTGTTTTCTTTCTATTGCAAATGGTTATAGACTGCGAATCTCATGGCGAACGTTGTTGCTCAGACATATGTTCGGGCATCCATGTCGGAGCATGGACGAAAGTTGGACATGAGCGGTCTCCATTAACCATTTGCGATGTCCGACATGATGCCCATACAAAGTTCATTGCTAGTGGAGACCGCTAGTAAACGAAATAAAATACGTGAAAAAATTAAAGTGAATACAGATCCGTATTAGACTTTGAAGATTTAAAAAATTCAAGAGCTTAAGTGTGAGTGATTTTTTGAAAGACATGGAGACGTAAAAAATAGTTTCAATGAACAATTTTTAAGTAATATTTATCGAATCGTTCAAGGTATTCTTTTTATTCTCTACTCTTCATCAGCGTGGAAAGAATATTTTTAGTTCGAAATTTAATCAAAAGTAAAATGTTAAATAAACTCCAATTATAAACTTTGGCATCTTTAATATATGGTAAAGATTTTTGAAGTCTAACAATATATCTCTTTATAACCGTAATACATATAAAATGATGAACCAAAAAAGCAATATAAATTCTACTATACCGAGAAGAATCTTTGTTTGATTAAAATAAATAGCTAACAATTATTATTATTTTTATCGTCCATGAATTTGTAAAACTTTTCTGTAGTAGACAGTATATAAAAAAGCAGAAAATATAATTATATAATTGTCACTAAGTATACACATCTAATAAGAAAAAGTTATTTTATCATTTAAATTAGTTTAGGGTTATTATAGTATTTAAGTACATATGTCTTTTAGAATCATTACTATAACGTAAAAAATGCTTTTATATTTGTATTTCTTGTAAACAAGTACAAATTATTAAAATACGATGCCTACATACATATCAAGCATTATTTTCGATTTAGGAGAAGGTTTTCTTATAATATTCAAATATGATTTACGAGTACATATATAAATTGTCCCTGGTGATAAATTTTACAGCCTGTCTTTTAAAAGTTATCAACAATTTTGCAATTTCGATAATAAAAAAGTTAATTTTTTACTACACACAGAAAAAACTAAATTTCATTTTCAGTAACCAAATTCGTTGAATCAATAAATATTTTATTTGAATGCGGTGCTACAAATAATTTTATAAATTCTGATAAAAGTTTTGTAAAAATTTAAATTAATCATAGTTCGGCTGAGGGAAGATGTTATTTCAGTATTTATCTTGCTTGTTGATAGGAACAACATGCTATTGTGCGGTTGTTGTTGTTTATTTTGATTGATCGTGTTGTATACATGTAAATGCCGAAAAGTAGCCGACAAACGTCGTGGCCTGTTTCTTCTCTATACAGTTTTTTGGTACAAATTAATTTAGTGGAACAGTACATAATATTTACTTAAACTAAGTTTGATTTCAAAAAAATATTTGTTTAAAAATTTTTTGGGAATAATTTTTTCTGTGCATGTCGCTCACGATTAAATCGAAAATAGGGCTCGGTATGTATTAATGTGTATATACAACTAATTTTAGACCGTGTTTTTGGTGATATTCGTAAATTTTTCTAGTTGTAAATACAATAAAGTATTATTCAAGAACCATAGTTTAAATGTGCCAACATTAAAATTATATAAAAAGTGGTTTGGCACTATGCAAATGATTTTGGCACTATTTAAAAGCAGATTTGACACGAAATCAAGATTTCAAATTCCCAGCACTGCTGTCAAATAATAAAATAAATGTTATTTAAATTGACAATCGGCAAAAGATCTAATAAAGGATAATTTAGGTGAGTATGTGCATAAAAATAGATGTACGTGTTCGCCACCTCTAGATACATTATTGTCGGCAGAATGATAACGTCAAATCGCTTTTGTTAAGACACAACAAATCGCTCGTGTGGTCGTACTGCTACAATTTACGACGCTTTCTTGAAAGTGCTTTCCAAATATGATTCTGTTTGCTTGTCTGCTTGTTTGTGTGTTTGTGAAAAATATTTAAAACAATTGTGTTAGCAATTTATTTTTATTATTCTCCACAAAAACTTTTGCTCTTCTATTTATTTTCGCTAGTAGAATTTACTATATGTGCAAGCACTTCACCTCAGCGACAATCAACTACAATGACATTGCCGAATAATACACACCTGAATACAGAAACAACAAATAAATATACAAAAATCAACGACAATTTACAAAGCTTGCCTGTGACATCAACAACAACAACAACAACAACAACAACAACAACAACAACAACAGCATCATCATTAATAACATCAACGATAAGAAATTCATTGTTATTTTCAGCATCAGCGCCACTTTCGACAGCAACAACAGCAACAACACCAACGTCATCAACGCAACCATCATTACCAACACAAATAACACAAACCAGACCACTTCTACAATCTATGGAATCTGCTGCTTTAGTACAAAAATCACCATCACTATCATCATCATTGACAACAACGACACTGGATGATAGTTCATCCAATCTGCAGTCATTCTTAAGTGGGACAGCAATATTAATAAATACCGAAATTCCGGCACATTCATCACTGCAATGGGAGGATGATGGCCAAAATGATTCAAATGAGTCATCACTTTCTACGTCCATATTAAAAACATACGATGCCAGTGATTTACCACCACTCAGTGAGGCAGAACAAGCTGCTAAAGATTTGCTAACCAAAGGCTTTTCAATACCCACATACTTGCCGCCATTTCCCGTATTTGCTGTCGCTGATTTGCCAGCATATTTAAATACCGTTTCAACAACGACTACAGAATCACCAATATCACATCTCCTGCCATCAGATGGTTATGATACAAATTCGCAAGGAGATATTTTATATTTCGGTAATTTGCCAGACCATCAATTTCATGGACAGCATCAGCTACAGCTAGCAAAGAAAAATTCAAGTATGGCACCAGCAAATGTGACCGTGCAAGTGGGCAATCATGCCTATATGCCATGTCATGTGAGTACCATGTTGTTTATTAGATATTTCAATGAACATTTTTATGATTTTGTTTTTCAATTCGTTTATGTTTTGCCAAGTTTGTTATTTGTATATCCTTTTCATTTGATGTTCTTTGCAAAATTGATGGAACTTTTCCAACGTCACAGACAGGAAGTATTGTGATATATTTTAGCTCGGAATATTTCTGTCACCCAAGCTATTTTCACAATAAGCCCATAAAAATACAATAAAAATATCGTATAAATAAAAACAAAAGAGGGTTAAGCAAAACATTTTTATTTATGGTGTTTTACATTATATGAAGATATGTATATGTGACGCGCAAAATAGAAAGGGACCTAAGGGTAAAAACCTGTTTTGTTGACGAGAGCCATTTTAAAGATTTAAATACGTGTGCCTTTGGTGTACCATCACTGAATAAAACGCGCATATATCTGGAAGGGAACACTTTTGGGGATCGGGATCGGTCTCATTCGATGTTCAGATGTTGTCCACATAAAAAAAAAAAAAAAAGTGAAAATTGATTTTTTTACACTCAGGTCCCTTTCTCTATGCGCTGTCACATATATATATTTTCGCATAGACGCTTAAAAGTATTTTTAATGCAAGGGTGAAGATGCTATGGATAACAGTGTAAAAAAATTTTATATATTTTAAATTACATTTAATTTTGGATAGATAACATACAAAAATTCTATGCCAAAGCAAGAATTTAAATTTATTCGAAATGTGCAAAAAATATGAAACTTGCACAGAAAAAAATTGACAAGAATTATTTTCAATAAAACCATGTTATTGAATAAAATTTTTAATTTCAATAATATTTGTCATTAACTTGAATATTGTATTTATCAATTAAGTTAATGTCATTTATTTGTGTTGGTGTTTTCCATGCTTGTTGATTGACTCAACGTGGTCATGGGCTGATGTTGTTGTTTATTTTGATTGTTGGTGTTGTATACGTGTGAGTTCAGACAAGAAGTCGAACAACTTCGTGGCTTGTTTTTTTTTACTCAACAAAGTTATTTTTAGATTATACCAAGACAATGGGCACATAAGAAATCATGTTTTGCTTCTATTCATTATTTGCTTATATAATAATGATTTGCTCTTTAGCTGAGCGGTAAGTACGTCAGTTTATTAGTCAAGAGATTGCCGGTTCGACTCATCCCAAACACATTTAGTTTTAATAGCAGCCAAGCAAAAGCAAACAAAAAGGGGTTGAAAAACATGGCATTCATCCACACACACACACACACACACACACTATAACAATTATCACTGAAAATAAAATTACAGTCAACAACTTTTTTCTTTGATTCATTAAATTTCTTTGTTAACTGAAAAAAGTATATTCAATAAACGTGCATACAATTTTATTTATCAATAATGCAAAAATCGTCATCACAGAAAATTCAAAAGATTTTTTTATTGAATCAACGATTTTCGTATTCAAATATCAAAATCATTTTTTTCTGTGTGGGCCAAAAAGTATTAAACTAAAATGTTCTTCAAAGATTTTTCAAAAGTATTTTTCTAAAAAGTTATAATTGTAATTGGAATGTTTATAAGTTTTTACCAAAAATTAAAAAAATAACTATGAAAAAAATAATGATATTTACACTAATTTAAGTGAAAACACAATCTAAATATGTTTGTGGTGTTCAAAATCCTTTACTTTCAAAACGCTTTTTAAAAAGCTTTTTCCAGCAAATAACTTTCAGAAATAGTTGAATTGGAGTATTACGATTTCAATTCTATTCTTCTTTCTTACGCAATTGCATATCTAGGCGCACGGCAGTGCGCCAGTCCAAGTTCTGGCCAATGCACGCAGTATGTATATTTACACGAGGCCGTTCAAGCTGTTTTTACCCCCCTCATAACATTGTTCCCCGCAATCGTAAAATTATGATATATAAATCATAATTAGAATAATATTACCTCATATGCGAAGTTTGAAAGTTGTACAATGAAAGGTTCCGGAGATATAGAGGTGCAAAAAGTGCATATTTTAAGACATACTCACTGACCACTGACACACTCATCAGATTGACGAAGCACTTCCGCTATCGCTAGAAAGCTAAATTTTGGTACACGAAAAGATCTAGGTGAGAAATGAAACAAAATCTGAAAACCCGAAAATTTTAACCGAGAGGGCGGGGCTACGCCCATAAAAGTCAGAATTGAAAAGCTAATATAAGGCGCTTAATGGAATCTGTTTTATTGAAATTTGGCACATATACTGCGAAAACGCAAGGCTATATATTTTTTATTAAAAAAGTGGGCGTCGACACGCTCATACAATTTAAACTTCAATTTTCGTCTACTACGGCTTAGCATATTTAGATATATGTACTGTTTATGTATGGATTATTATCCGTTTGCAACGAAACTTGACACGAATAATAAGCACTGACCGAAAAAAAAAACTTAAGTTTCAAAAAGTTTGCGGGGTTACGCCCATAAAAATTAAAAATTAAAATTTGTGCTAAGGAGCTGAAATTTGATATACAAGTAGGTCTAGGTGAGAAACCAACTAATAAAATCTGAAAACCTGGAAATTTTAGTTAGAGGGGCGGGGCTGCGCCCATAAAAGTTAAAAATTAAAAGTTGCGTTCATGAGCTGAAATTTGATACACAATTAGGTCTAGATGAAAAACCAACTAGAAAAATTTGAAAACCCAAAAAAAAATTTACCAGAATGGGCGGCCCCACGCTAATATTATTTTGAACTAAAAACTTAATATACAGCTTTTAATTCAAGCCAATTTAGTGAAATCTTACATACGCGTTGCACGTATGCAAGACTTTAAACTATTACCTTAAAAAGTGGACGTGATCACTCCCATAAAATGTTACCCTTGTGTTTAATCTACTTGGGTCTAGCATATTTTAGAAGAAAATTAACATGAATTATAAGCGCTACTCACAACAAAATTTTGAGTTAGAAATAGTGTGAGGGGTAATGGCTGATAAAATTTAAAAGTATAATTCGCGCTAGAGAGCTGAAATTTTATACACAAGTAAGTGTAGCTGCGTAAACTAATGGGAAAATCTTAAAAAGCAAAAAGTTTTACCCGGTATGCGGGGCCACGACGATAAAATTCCAATTCGCACTAGCGAGCTTAAAATTGATACACATATTAGTCTTGATCAGAGATCAATGAGAAAAATAAAAAAATCAGTAGTTGCAATCAGGGGGCAGGCACAAGCACTTTAAACTTAAAATTAAGATCAATTTTGATGAAAATTTTTTATACACATTGCACTTATCCAAAGTAAAAATTTCCTGTTTTGAAAGGTGGCCATAAATACATCCATAAATCTAAGCATTTTCTTTCATGTACTTCAGCTTAGCAGTTTTTAGTCTATTACTCATGTATTTCTGATTAGCTTTTTCCTACGAAACTTAATATGAACCATAAGTACTAACAGATATACAATTCGGTGGGCCCAACCCATAAAAATTTTACGTAATATTATACCGTAGAGAGATGACATTTTGTAGACAAACAGTCCTAATTGATTTACTCAATCGGAAAATCCAAAAATTAAAGCACCATCCTTTTGATTTATGTACTTCGGCTAAGCAGACTTTCATATGTAAATGAATTGAGAAAATAGGCGGCATCACACCCACTAAAATTTGCGCTGTATTTTACATGTTTCTTTCCAGACGATTCTTACCAAATTGCGTACACACTGGAGACCAGTTGTAATGACACAATAGTGCATTTTTAAGTTCTACCATCCAACACTCATCACGCTCTAACCCATTATTTTATGCAACTATGCCATTTTCAACTAGCACAGTAATCATTAATAGAAATAAAACACCCTAGAAATTGTAAGTTTAAAAAGTTTCATCATAGAAAATTTTTCAAAAAGTAGTCAGATCCTCACAAAAACATAAATGTGAGAAAAGGCCAAGTTCGTATCAAAAATTTCGGCCATTAAAAGTAGTGAGATATAAATTTTCACCAAGTTCTTGCTTGGTATAATACCTATCACTGAAACATGCTATGCATTATGCATAAATTTGTAATCGTAAGGGTGACATATAATTTCTAGATAATCTGCTAACTTTGCAATATTTTTACCTTTCTAAAAAAGGAGAGAATAATGTTTATCTGTTCACTTCTTAATATTGTTAAAAATGTAGTTGCTACGAGTAAAAAGGCAAATTTTTGTGTAGATACATATACACAACATTAATGTATTTTTTTTTCAATATTTTTAGCATAAAAGTGGAAAAAATCGTTTTGAATTTGCTTGTAAAGAAACAAACTTCTATATATTTCGTTTTTAGGGTTCCGTACACCAAAAAAAAAACAAGGAACCCTATTGATTTCGCTACGCTGTCCGTCTGTCCGTCACACGGTATTTTCTCAGGAACCGTAAGAGCTACGCACCTGAAATTTGGACAGAGTATGTAGAACACTACAACACGCAACAACAACAAATACATGAGAATTAAAAATTAAAGGGTGTTCCAAAACGAGCAACGAAAAATGTTGAAATCCCATGTAATATACATACAATTGTATGAACATATGTATATTGAAACTTGAAATTTGCAAAATTAGTGTATTTTTATACAGACTACAACAATTAACACTAAAATTAACAAAAAAATTTAAATTAAAGGGTGGTCCATCAGTTAATGCAATTTTGACTATGTAATTTTGACAATTTGCTATATCTTGGAAACCGTAAGAGGTAAACACTTGAAATTTTCAAAAACGGTAAAACTAAAAAAACCAAAAATTATAAAATCGCCAAACCAAAAAAAATCGCCAAAAATTAAAACAAAAATCGCCAAATCGAAAAAAATCGCCAAAATTAAAAAAATTTCTAACACTAAAATAAATCGCCAAATTCGAAAAAATCGCCAAATTCGAAAAAATCCCCAAAATGAAAAAAACGCCAAAAATCGAAAAAAATCGCCAAAACTAAAAAAATTTTATATAAAAAAAAATCGCAAAAATGAAAAAATCGCCAAAAATAAAAAAATCGCCAAAATGAAAAAAACGCCAAAAACCGATAAAAATCGCCAAAACAAGAAAATAAAGTGTCAAGACTAAAAAAAAGAGCCAAAATTAAAAAAATCGCCAAAACCGAAAAAACGCAAAAAACGCCAAAACAAAAAAACCTAAAAGACCCCAAAAACGAAAAAAAATGCCAAAACTATATATTATATAGGATGAAGTTTGTATTAAATTACATATCTAGTGTTCGTATGGAACCCTTCGTGCGCGAGTCAGAGTCGCACTTTACTGAATTTATTGTTTTGCACTCACAAACACACATTTTGAGTGATCTAATTTGGATATCAGAGCGATTTTAGTTAATATATAATTAAGCTTGCATAAGCTTTCTGTTTAAAATATTTAATTTCAAATACTATTTTAAAAACTCCTATGCTAATTTGTATAATTATTTTTTGCAAAGCTGTAATAAGTGAATGGAATGAAAAATAAAAATATTTTTATTTCAGTTATAGTTTTTATTTTAAGTTAGAAATAATAAAAATTCAAACAATTATTTGTTATGTGAAAATTCAATACAATTTATTTATTTTAAAACGATTGAAATTTTTTAAATTTATACATTGCTCAAATCAATTTTTTAGAGTATTAAATAAATTTACAATATTCGAAATACAATTTTGTTCATATTTTTAAAACAAAAGAAAATTTATTGAATTTAAATATTCAAAATTTGAATAAAATTCATTTCAATATTATTTGACTACAAAAAAATCAAATAGTTTTTCTCAGAATTTAATTTGAAGAAAAAAACAATAAATTAATTAAATCAGGCTATTATTTCTTGAATAAAAACTATTTCTGAATAATAAAAAGAAATATTTATTAGACTTAAAAATATATAACAACCATTTATGATATGTTTAGGTTTAGAGAGTTCTATAGTTGAACATTTTTTTTAAAACGGACTCATGGTATCAGCAATGAAAAAGAGCACTTTTTGTGCGAACGCGTTTTTCTTATCTCTTTTCTTACTACTGGGCCTCTGGTATTCATTATATTTTTCACTATGAAATTTCCTTAGGTGTACAATAAAATTTGAATTTTATTTAGAGCTAGCACATAATTATTTCGCGCAAGCTTTGCAAAAACCCAATACCTTGTTATTTTTATTGAGCTAAATATTTTGTTATATGAAAATAACGTTAAAAGTAGACAAAACACGGATAATTGAGGGAATATATAATTGAGGCAATAGGTGGATTCCTCTAGAGATCTTCGCAGGAAAAATCTTCATCACTAGAAATCATTTTCAATAATAAAAGAAAATTTTTTTATTTGCATACGTTTTTACAATTTGCAACTATTTGAAACTATTTTTTATGATTTTCAAATAATCAAAAAAGTTTTTGTTGAATAATATAAATTTGACTTATTAACATAAAATTATTTGAATTTCAAAAACTCAAATGAAATAAAATAAAATTTCATTCAAACTATAGAAATATAATTTAAAAACATTTCAGTCGCTGAATTCAAATAAAGCATTAATTTGTTATATTTTTATTTGAATTTCTGAAGGCGTGATTTGTTTTAAATTTTCTGACAAAAAAATAAATTTACATTTGAAAAATTTTATTTCAAATCAATAACAACTAATTTTAATTCATTTCATGAGAAATGTCAATGATTTCAATGAAATTCTATTTCTTAAACAGAAATAAAATTTAAGTTTAATTTAATTTTATGAAAAAATTCAAATAAAAAAATCATATTGAACAGCTCTGATTTTTTGTATAGTTAGCATTGTTGACTTAAATTAATATTTCATTCTATTTGTGTCTATAAATGAAAAACTTATTAGTTTTACTCATTACATTTTCCACAAATATCATTATTGTCATATTCATTTCGCCATTTTTAGTGAACGAAGAGTTTAATGTTATTTTAGTAATTTTTTTTTTCTTTTGATTGGTTTAACTATGACGATTGCTCATTTTAGTTCACTAACTACGTACGGTAATTTAATTTCCAGCTAAATCTCTATTCACAAAAATAAAATGTAATAAACATTTATCACTGTCAACTAACTTGCAGCATGAAATATAATCTTTTTATGTTTGTGCATAATACCTTAGTGATGAAAAAATTAAATTAAAATGGAATACATACACAGGGAAAAGTTTCAGCTTTTAAGTCTACATAAACAAGATATATTCAACTTTTTGTTTTTGGGCAATGATTTTAGTTTACATATGTTTCATGTTAATTCAACATGGTTTACAGTTTTCTTCAAAGAAAATTTTCCTTTTTAAATAACTATACTCTATATAATAATAACGTACTGTTAAATCAAAATAAAAAATCATGTTGAATCAAAGTAATTTCAAGTTGGAAAAACGTAAATTCCATACTGCAATAACATGAGAACCACATTGAATTAAAGTTATTTAAAATTGAAACAACATGAATTTCTATTAATGTAATCATTATATTTTATTAATTATTTAACTTACGTGTGTATAATTGGCACAGGCATCAGAAAATTATTTATATGTATATAATTAGATTCCTCGGCCAAGACTTGAATTTGGAATTCATCGCGTGGTAGTCAACGTGCTCACCGCTGTAGCCACAACAACATTAAATATTTTTTAGATACACACTAAATATATACCATTATGAATAAGATTTTAATTCAACATTATTTAATTGATCATTTAACATGAAACTTATTATAAAAGTAATGGTTAAAAAAAATACAAACTACTTTGACTTGTCACCAGGATTCGAACCTGTTACCCTTCCATTGCAAGGCTAGCACACTACCTTTTAGCTAGAATTAGGAAGTTTTCGCTGGCAATGAAAAGTTTTTCGGCTATTTACGAACATCAAAGGATACAAAAATAATTCACACAACTAAGCACAACAGTTTATTTTACAACATATTATTTTTTTTAAATTTAATATGATTTGGAATCAAAATTTTTGCATGGTGATTTTTCATTGGTATTTTTTTCTGTGTGTATGTATGCATATATGGCACTACCTATTTATAGTAGAATTAAGGGGCGAATCAGCCAATGGTATTTTAGAAATGTTTCAGAGAGTTCTTATTAAATGCAGTATATATTCAGGTGGTCTCAAAAGCAAGCAATAAATAAATTGCCTTCCAAGCATTATCGATTTAACTCGTATGAATTTCTATTCTGTGTTTCACTTTACTATGAGCTCCATATATCAGTTAGAGTTGCTTTATTTTGATTATTAACAGGGAAACCGCAAATATGCAATTGCATGTTTTTTCTCGTGTGACGTATAAATGCGTATATAAGATATTTATCAGTTTCAGAACTTTTTATGAATTTTGGCATCGATTTTTAGTGCATATTTTTGCATATTTTATCCTTTAAAGCATGTTTTTGCATATTTCAGTCTTGCACGCATATTTTAAGCATTTTTCAAATTTTGAGAGCATACCTGACGCTTTTAGGGCATATTTTGTTGAAAATTAAGCCTGCATTTTTTAATTTATTTTTCGCCATCTAAATATCATTTTCAATATTTCATGTAGTTAGTGTATACATTTTTCGTATGCATTAAGCAGTTATTACAGATCTTAGTTACAATAAAAATTTGCTTTTGCATTTGTGACGGGCTCTGCCCCGAGTAGACGTTGAAGGAACATTGTCAATTTATAAAAGTTTATTTAGATGTGACAGGCAACGATTTTTTTTTAAAGGTCTAGGTCAATATTGCAACATTATTGTTTATTGCAATAAAAATTATAATTAACAAACTTGTCTTATTTATTAAAAATGCAGTTCCAAAGTTTTGATTCTGATATTGAGATCTCCTTTGAAGTTGAATAAATTTTTTACGAAAGTACAAAAAGAAATTAATTCATTATATGCTTGGGTCTAAATTTGTATGGCATTTTTGTTTTAACATACTTTTCAAACCCAAATTAATTTTCTATTGTCTCCTTAAAAATAAATTGTCATTCACAAATAAACCAATTTATTTTATTTTTAAGAGCATGTTTTTGAGTTTTTATTAGATATTTTCAAGTTTTTAGTACATATTGAATGCGCATAAAACACTTTTTTTACAGCATATTTCTGGTTTCCCTGATTATTAATAATGTTGAATTTTTATTTCAGATATTTTAGCATCATTAATTTCTAAGAAAAAAATTTTAATTTAATTGATTCCTTAGAAACGAAATGAATATAATAAATATAATTTAGACTTAAATATCGTATTATTTCAAATATTATATTTTTCTTTGCTAGATACATCGTTTACAAAATAAACCCGTTTCCTGGGTACGCTTGAGAGACGGTCATATCATATCAGTGGATCAAACAACCTTTATAGCGGACCAAAGATTTCAATCTATATTTCAAGACGACAAAGAGTTTACCTGGTCACTACAAATCAAATATGTCCAGGAAACAGACAGAGGCTGGTACGAATGCCAGGCAAGTTCTGAGCCCAAAATGAGTGCAAAAGTCTATTTAAATGTTGTGGGTAAGTCTCTGTTTTCCATTATTCCGCTAAAAGTTTAGGTAAAGCTTAGCTTAACAATTTCAATTTAGTACCCTTAACTGAATTAATTGGAGATCAATCGCGTTTTGTAAAGGCTGGCAGTAAAGTAGCACTACATTGTATTGTACGCGGTACATTGGATCCTCCGCAGTATATTATTTGGTATCGTGATAAAGTCCAAATAAGCGAGAACAACAAAATGGGTTGGTATACTCAGCTGGATCGTAATATATTTGGCAATAAGGCAACTAATCAAAATACGGTAAATTGAATAGTAAAAAATATAAACAAATAAAAGATTACAATTGTCTATGCCTCATTTTTTTTTAATGAATGCCTTAACAAAGGAATTGCTTTGTGCACATTTCTTGCAAAAGTGCGGGAAATATTTCTTTTTACTTTTTTCTAAATAACTTTTAGTTTATATTTAATTATTGTTAAAAATAATTCCCCGACGAAGCTATACCAAGAAGTAGCGAAATATTGGAAATAATTACAGCATAATTTTTATAAAAAACAATGACCTTAAGCTTGGTTATGTATATATCGTAACTTATAAAAAGGTCGTAAAAGTTATTTAAATAAAATAATACATGCGGTCTAAAGAGCATCGAGTTGGTAACAATGCCAAAAATAAAAAAACTGACGTATTAATGACTCCTCCTTTCTGTGAAGCCGGTTCAAAAGTACATGACAATGAGAAAGGCTCTATTTCACTGTTGAACATACACAAAAAATAGCAATGTTCTGGCAACTGATTATTGTAGAAGGGCTTAAAAATTATTAATCAGCGTTCTAAAAGTTTACATCTAAAACTCATTTAACGCCATATTTGAAGTTGCACCCTTGTGTATTAAAAAAAAAATGTAAAAAATTGTGTGATACTTAAGGCCCTGATACACTATCATACAAAGTCGTGCGATACAACCTGGTTTGATACAACAACCCTGGTTTGATGAATTGAAAATTTTCATAAACTCCATCATACCAGCGTTGTACATTTTCGTAGATCGCACGACTTTGTATGATAGTGTATCACGGCCTTTAGGCTTTTGCTATATATGACCTTCTCTGAGAAAACGGACCTAGTGTGTCAAAAAACGTGTTTGGACTTAAGAGTGTATTCTGGTACCTAAAAGGGTGTAGAATAAAATGAAGTGAGTTTTTCTCAAAGCTTTATTTTCACACACTACGTCCCTTTTCTCGGAGAATATCACTGTTATGGTAAACTCCTATTATAAATGAACCCTTAATAGTATTTATTAAGTCCTATATGGCAACCCTAGTAACCTTAGTACTATTATATACAATTATATGAATATCATCATCATGAGCCATTATTGTACATAACATCAGAACAATAAACGTGAACAATTAACATAATATGGTGTCAGGTGTGGAACCAAAATTAAAAATTATAAAGTGGTAACTTAATTATAACAATAATATATAATAAAATAATTTAAATTTATTTGCTGGTAGTTTAGCATGTCTATATACGTATTTCATTGGCGCTTCAACCAAATCATCAGTAGACTTTACCCACAAATTTTAAACAGTCACAAACCTCTTACTTTATGCATACACTTTCAAAAACTATATGAGAATTCATAAAATAATAATACTTTTGAAAATCACAAAAGAAAAAATAAGCTTAGTAGGCTTTGAAACTTATACAAAACCCAGCAAATAATTTATATTCAGATGAACTCATTTTATTTTTCTACATCCTTATACAATTAGAAATCCATTGGATAACAACAAAAGTATATGAATATTATTTGTCTAAATGAAAAATAAAACATTAATTGAACTTTAAAGAAAATTTATTATTCGACATGTTGTCAGTAGTGTACATAAAATAATTGAAATTTATTTGCTAGTAGCTTAGCATGTCTATGCATAAAGTAAGAGGTTTGTGACTGTTTAAAATTTGTGGTTAAAGTCTACTGATGATTTGGTTGAAGCGCCAATGAAATACGTATATAGACATGCTAAACTACCATCAAATAAATTTCAATTATTTTATGTACACTACTGACAACATGTCAAATAATAAATTTTCTTTAAATAATGTATAATATTATATGTATGTATAAAGTTTAAGATCGGAAATGTTAAAGTTTGTGCATGAAGGTCATATGGCAATTCGGGGTTGCCAGACCTTAGCAAAGGGTTCGATTTATTGGCCCAGTATAAATAATGACATTTACAACATGGTATCCAATTGTGGAATTTGCTTAAAGTACAGGAATGCGAACCCTAAAGAGGATTTGGAAAGTCACACTATTTTTAACACACCTTGGTACAAAGTTGTGTGCGATTTATTTGAGTTTGATAAGAGAATGTACTTAATAGTTGTGGACTATTACTCAAAGTTTTTTGAAGTCGAACTTTTGGGTTCTTGCTATTCTTCCGTACATGTGATAACGAAACTGAAATTCGTCTTTGCCAGACATGGTATTCCTACTATTCTAATTTCTGATAACGGGCCGCATTTCAACTCAAAGGATTTTGTAAAATTTTGTAGCGAGTGGGGTATTGACAGTGTTACATCAAGCCCTTATTTGTCTCGTTCTAATGGTTCTCGTTCTAATGGTTCAGACCATCAAGAATATTTTATATAAATGCAGGGATTCTGGTACAGATCCATACATAGCATTTTTACAGCATCGGGCAACAGCAAAGGATAGTATGCCAAGCCCTTCTGAATTGCTAATGAGCAGAAAGTTAGGTACGAAATTGCCTTCATTGTCGATTGACTTAAAACCAAAATTAGTAAATTCGAAAAAAGTAAACTAACAATTTAAACAAAAACAGCTAAAAGCCTCTCAAAATTACAATAAGAATTCCGTTGATCTAAAACCTGTTGAAGTAGATGAACAAATTTACTTTAAGAAAAGCCCACCGTCAGTATGGTTCAGAGGCAAAATCATTCAAAAATGTAAGGAGCCCAGATCATTTTTGGTGAGGGATGAAAATGGTGTGGTTTATCGAAGGAACAGGCAGCACATAATGAAAATAGCTAGGAAATTGGATAATTTGTCAAAGGGAAATATTAGAGGACAGAATTCAAATAATGATGAAAATGTTTTTTATGATTTTGATGTAAGGGATGAAAACGTTACCAATGACTTAGTGATGAATAATGAAAATATAATTACTGACTATAACGATGAGAATCTTAGTGCAACTAGTGGTAGTGGAAATAATAATATTAACTATGAAAATGTAGACCATGAAATTAATACTAATAGAAACAATAGCAATATGTATACATCCAAATATGGAAGAAAAATAATACCACCTAATAGGTTAAATTTGTGAAATCTTAATTTAATTAATTTTAAATTAAGTTATTTTTATATCTTTGTTAAAAAAAAGGGGGATGTTATGGTAAACTCCTATTATAAATGATCCCTTAATAGTATTTATTAAGTCCTATATGGCAACCCTAGTAACCTTAGTACTATTATATACAATTATGTGAATATCATCATCATGAGCCATTATTGTACAAACATCAGAACAATAAACGTGAACAATTAACATAATAGTCACATATACCAAATTTAGAAACATTTACCTAGAACATTAAAAGCAACCTTTGGTTGGTTGGTATACATTCATCCTCTAATTCCTCTGGTATTAAAGTTGAATTTTCAATGTAATCTAAGACTTGTACGAGTCGTAGAGTTTCTTGCAGAATATTTCAACCACATTCACCTCTGCTTTGAAGGTGATCTTTGCTCTTTTTCAAAAAAAATTGCAAAAAAAATACCAATTTCCATATGAGTTAATGGGTAAATGTATGCCAACCAGACGTTGCTTTTAATGTTCTATATAAATGTTTTGAAGATACTATATACCTAAAACGTAAATATCACACGCTTTTCCACATTTTTTTTACTACATGAGAGTAAAATTTTAAACAAGCCGTAAAATGAGTTACATATGTAAACTTATAAAACGCCTTTACACGCATGTGTTTTTTTTAGATAAGAATGGCTTGTTAAAAATAATAAAAAGGTACACCACACTATTCCATGCTATGTATAAGGAGTAGGGTATTCAATCGGTTAGCCGTTAATCGGTTAACCGGTTAATTACTACTCGATTAACATATTGATTAATTACAAATTGCCTCTTTTCGATTAACGGTTAAACCGGTTAATTTCAGCCGATTAACCGATTAACCGAAGCAACAAATTTTTAAATATTTTGTACTATGTAACGTATTTTTTGTGTGTTTAATTATTTGTTTCGTCTCATATACAAAAGTTAATTGTTTAGAAATTATTTTTCATACAAACAAAGAAGTATATTCAGTGATTCTAACTTAACTAAAACTTCAAAATCTTTCGACGCTGCCAAAAGAAAAAAGGGTTTAGTAAAGACTCTAGTACTCTAATTAAACTTTTTTAATAATTTAAAAAAATTAAAAGCTAATAGTACTGTTGCCAACGATTTAAGTAAAGATTAGATTTAATAAGAGACGAATTCTGTTATTTTATACCTATTCAACAACAGTGTTTTAAAGTACAAAAACGAAGAGTAAGAAATTCAGAAATAAACTTTTCTGCAGAATATTCGTCGCTGAGTCAGAAGAGGACACGCCAACAGGAAAAAAATTTCGATAGTAATACAAGAAATGTTCTAACAAAGCTAACTGAAACAACTAGAAGTGTAAAGAATTTAAAAAAATATACATATAAAACAGGCATAATGAAATTAGATATTCTGTATTATGCATTGCTTTCGATTTTCTCAACGTCTACGATATGTATGTGAAAGGATTTTTCCAAGTCAAGTTTTATCAAAACTAATTCGCTTAAATCCTTAACACTAAAACCAAATGATTTTTCTGAAAAATTTTGTTAGAAGATCTAATTAAACTACTGAAGTACTAACATATGTACATATATATGATCTGTATTTTTTTGTTTTACTAATAAACTCAAATTAATAAATAATTTATGCGCTTTTACTTTTTCAAATTACTTGATTTATGAAAAAACTTTATTAGTCGATTAACCGGTTATTACCGAAATTAACCGATTATTAACCGATTAAGCCAAAAGCTCGATTAATTAATCGAGCGATTAACCGATTAAAGCGAAACCCCGGAGTCATGAGCTTTCAAATCATTTAGCAAATACCTCAGTTACGTCTCATTGAAATTTCATTAAGATACTTTATTGGCAAACTAAAATGTCTTCAAATCACTGTGCAATGTTTGAGCATAAAAATGTATGTAAACATTTCCAGGATTAAGGTAGAATTAGCCGAACGTTCACTTAAGCTAACGAAACAGCTGAACGTTTTTGTTGCTTGAAAACAATGCAAACGCTTACGGAAATTTGCTGTAACGTTGACGGCACGTCTGAACCTGTATAAAATAGAATTTCCCAACGTTGTTATGTGACGTTTGTAAGCCAGTGATGATACCATTGTAATTTAAATGGAATAGGGGTATTTTGGCTCTGTTTTTTTGGATCTTTGTTAATTATATCTGTGTGGAAAAAACATAAATATATAAATAAATATTTGGGTATGTACATATATAAATACTTATTTACACAAATATATACATACATGCATGTGTATGTATATGTACTTATATATAATAAAGAAATGCATATATATGTATGAGCATAATATAAATGTGATATGTATTAAAGGATTTAAATGGTATCGAAACTCAAATAATTGTAATTTTACAGGGGAAGCTAAAAACATAGTATTAAACAGCACAACTGCTTGGTTAAACTGCTTTTAAAATTGTTATTTTTACGATATTGCAATAAATTTTTGTGACGAGGTGTACTTGTGTCCATCGATATGTATGTATGTATGAACATATTTATTTGTTATAAATGTATAACATATATACATATATTTTTATGTACATGCTCCGATACAGTTTTAGTAGCGTTTACATATTTTAGGTACTTTTTCTTCGCTACATTCACCATTTGAACTTTTTTATTTCGCATCACTGTTTTGTGATGTTCCTTTTTAATATTAAAACAACAAAACGAACTAAAGCATACGCACGTTTTTAAATTTTCTATAAGTGCACCAACGTGCTAACAGTACGGTACGGTACGGTACAGCAACAGCAACGTTCGGCTAACCCAGCCTTTATAGTTGCAGCATTAAAAAGCAATACCCTAAATTCATTTGCCATGACTTACAGCTGTTTTCTCTTGACCAAACAAAAATTTATATATTTTTTTTTTTAAATAATACTAAAAATGTTGCTTGTTCTTTTTCTTCCCCCCACTTAATTTGTGCAGATTGGCTCTTTGATTATACCGTTTGTACGAAAAGTGGATTCTGGTAATTATACATGTCAACCATCAAATAGTGCATCTGTGTCAGTTGATTTACACGTGCTTAGTGGTAAGTTGAATTCTGATTTTGTGTTTTAACATTTTCGTATTTTTTTTTAACAGAGAATTAACAATTAGCTCGAATTAAGCTTCAGGAGAAACTTTATAAAAAGAATTTTATATGAAGGTTGAACCACAGCAATAATTATGAGTGTGTTTGTGTGAGAAAATACTTTCAAGTGAATGTGTGTGTGTGTGTGTGCGTGTGCGGTAATATGATAAGCCATCTAGTGATTTCGGGAAATATGTAATTTGTAATTTTAAAAGAAATAAAAACAGATTAATCTCTTACGAGCTTAACAAATAAAAAAAAACTGAGTATCCTGTATGTGATAAAAATCAAGTGATTTTAAAATAATTCACATTGTAAAATTGTGATTACTTTTAAACGATTGCGATAAAATACTCCTATCTTGACACAATGCCAATTTATGAACTTAAGCAGAGTGAACTAAAAATTTAGATATGAACAATATTATGGCTTTTATATGTTCTTATATACTCTGGAAATTCAAGAGCTTCTAGCAGAGAAGAGCTTTTATTCTGTTTTTCCTTATTTTGTAAAGTAAACTTTGTCCCCCCTATTTATAAACAAATAAAATGAATTTAAAATTCATTTTAGGAAACTTTTGTATGAAAAATTTTAAATAAAATACATTTTAAATTCGTTTCAAATTTTATGAATATGGGGGTGTGTGTGTAAAAGCCGTCTATAAAATATTTTTGAAAGTGCTGATTTAAAATTTGTTTTAAATTATTTATAAAAATATATACAATGCAAATAATGGGCCCAATTACGAGTGTCGTATTTCGAATACGAATACGATGATTTTGTAATGGTTTAAAATGAAAACGAGTATGTTGTAATGCTCGTCCCCCAATGAGTGCTTCACACCAACTTTTTTTTATTTTTTTTTTTTTTATTTTTATCGCATGTCTGTATGATTTATTTTCACGATTTAGATTTTATTAACTTTTAAAGAATCAAGGAATCAGTAATGCATTATTCGAATTTAAAATAGATTAAACACAAGTTGCACTGTACAACACAAATTTACAATATATTCACATGAATTGAATAAAATATTGATGACAATACAAATTTACAAATTTTTCTTTGAATGGTATGTGTAATTAATGCTAATGAGATATATATGTAGTTGAGTGACAAATGTTTGATTGAGTGCAGTGTGAAGCGTGAAGTTATTGGTTGATTAAGTATGACAACATGGTCGTTTATACTAATAAATGTTTCAAACGAATGTGTAGCAGAAGTTAAATAAGTTAAAAATGTTAAGGGCGTAATTGTCTAAATCACGTCACCAAAGTGAGTTTTGCATAGATATAAAAACAAGAGTTTAAAATTATGTTTCATACAGATTCTTAAAATTATGAAAGACCTCAATGTATTAGCTTCTCTTCGGTGAATTAACTAAAATCAAAAACAGAACAAAATTAGTTTTTGTGGAAAATTAAAAATTTATTAAGAATCGAAAAAGGCTTTTTTGTTGTTGTTGTCTTTTAACTTCTTTTATTCTCAATAAAATTTTGAACGTTTTTCTTTAAACATTCGAAGGGTTGTTTTAACTAAAGTCTACTGATGAGTTTCTTAAGCATCATCGCTCATTTGCTTCAATACTATCACAACTCAAAAATACTAGTTTCGTAGAAAACGTTTTTAAGGTTTTCAATTTATATACAATTCAATGAAGATATGAAAAAATATTCTTCTCTCACAAAGTGGTACTACAATATATTTATATGAATAAATTTGCATTATTATTTAAGAAAACGCATTTTTTGAGTTATGACACTATTGAAGTAAATGAGCGATATACACATTGTTTCACCGTTAACAAAAAAAAACATCTTGTTTATACATTGAAGACTTAATGTGAAATAGATATGGAGCATTCCACGCTAAATCGAAAAGTGGATGTTTTTTTTTATTTTCCCAATTTCGTGAAATTTTTATAGAAGCCCTCAAAAGAGCCTTTGTGGTAAATTGTTTTGATTACTTTTTAAAAAAAAATACTAAATCATCAAAAAAAAAAAAAAAAATCACCTTTTCCTAGTTTTTTTGCTTATGAATTTTTCAGTATCGGTCCAAATTCAGATTTTTCTGTGAAATTTTTTTTTTTATAAGTTTTTGCAAAAAAAAATTTATAAAAAACACTTGCAACATATTTTTTAATATATTTGTTTGTTTAAAAAAAAATATATAAAATTGGAATTTCACAAAAACTCCAATTTAGATTATTAGTAAGGACAAAAACTAAATAAAGTAAGTTTTTGAAAATTTAATACAGGCAAATCCCGATATAACGAACGATATAATGTTAAGCCTATTCGTTATACCGTAAAATTACATATAACGCAGAGTTTTTCTTTGCTGGTGTTATTTTAATTATTATGATTGTAGACATGATACAATACAAGCAATACAATAAAAAGAATATGGGCAATTTGTTTTCAAAAAAGCAACCAAATACAATCTTACAGTATCTTTTCTTTTGGCATTTACATTGCTGGTGTAGATTTTGTTCAAATTTTTTTACCGTTTGTTATACAGAACACACATGTGTCAGAACATTCTCTATATAAAGTAGAACCAAATGTAAGAAATATTTTCCTAGGAAATTTTTGTTTTTTATTTTGAAATTTTTTCTTTATCATTCGTTATATCAAGTATAAAATTAAGACAGTATTCGCCATTTAAGGTTGTTAAAATAAAAAATTTTGAGGCTTGTTATATCGGATTTTTGTTAAAGCAAGATTCGTTATATCGAGATTTGCCTGTAGTTTGTAAATGAGCAATTAAACAAATTTCAAAACACAGCAAGGAAAGTTCTTTTTACTAAAAATATCACAAAGTTTAAGAAATCAAAAAAAAAAAAAAAAAAAATTTAACCGTCCGAATGAGCGTGGAATGCCCCATATAATTCCACATTTATAAATACAAAAACAAATTTTTTAAATATATATTTAGAGTAATTTTTCAAGAACTTTCGGATTTGATTAATAAAAAACATAAAATTAAGAGAAATGTGTGATATATTTATTTAAGTCGGTAGAACGATATAATTACATATATAGTTCAATGTTGAAAGATGATTTCATATTAATTTTAATCGCGTATATGTCTGAAATGGTTTATACGCTGGGTCCAATTTTGGCATAATTTTACCCTCATATCGCCCGGTATCTCACGAAACAAATTCTTCAATATTGTCTTCCAGTGCGTCAACTGTTGAAAGCTTGTCCCTATGGACATAAGCCTTAACATTACAATACAAAAAATAATCTATATGCGTTAAATCGCACGATTTAAGCGGGCAAAAACGTGATATAAACTGTTCAATTGTTTCGCGTAGTGTGCGGCATGTTGCATATGTCAGCCAAGTCCAGTTCTTCTATTATGGGCAGATGTGCGATAGCTTTCCGTGATCACCTGCCATTACGGCCTTATCTCACGGGTGCCAAAGCACCGGGTACGCCCCCATGCACCCTATTAGAATGAACCTATGGCCCACTCCATTAGGCACATAGGTTGCAATCTTTGAATATAGTTATCCCTGTACTATATTCAATTACCTTGCTGAGGTAATTTGAGCTATCTAAACTCTGCTACTATGTCCGTGCCCATAGCAGCTTCTGTTGAATGGCAACAGCACCTAGAATAGTGTCTGGCTGACCGCGTCAGACCAATCACTAGCATTGATTTCACACTGGGAAGCCAAGACTATTCTCCGAGCGATTTTGGTAGCAACCACAGCCACCACGATAATTCTCCGGCTTCCACGCTAAGGTGTTGTGTATACACCCATAGCGAGGTCCCCAAGAGAATTCCTCAACCATTGCCGGCACAGCTCAACCACTCATCCGAGATGAACCCATGCCTGTGTCGCCAAATAACCAGTGCCTACTCCACACATACCAAAATCATCCCTTTAACCCCGTGGGGTATACCCCATTGGGGTAGGACGAACTCGGCATTTTAGCAAAGGAAACTGACGACCGCTACATGCACTCAAAACTTCAAAGCAGCTCGACTGTCGGGCAACCGGCACCCGTGGCACCAGAAGTAGCCTCTGGTCAGACCTCGAAGTTCCACCGCAAGGGCTTCACCTCTATCGTCTTTTGACAGTTCTAGGTGACGCTGCACCTAACTGACATCAACAGGACCTGTCTTCCTTTTATAAATATGTGCACATCCTTTGCTCTGTTTATGTTCAGATATTGGGTAGTAAGACATAAGTTCTATGGGTAATGTACCAAAGGTACGTCAATGGAAATCACGCCACATCACTCCATATGGGGCCCCGGGGTTGCTACACCCGTAGTCAAAAATAGACTCCCCTGGGGGGTCTATTATGGGCAAAAAAAACAGGAACAGAGGCCCAATTGCTGCAAATTGCGCCGAATTGATAATTCCCAGTCATCAACAACAATAGCGAATACAGCCATGATATTTTTCGCTGTCCGCACTTTACGTATGCGTTTTTGGTCGTTTAGTATTCAATACTGTAATTTTGGTGCAAAATTTAATCACGATGCACTTTCTCAACTCAGTATGAATTTTGATAATAAAATTTAATAATCTGCACACGCTGTTCATTTGTGAGTCATATCATATTTAAATTGTGGAGTTTCAAGAACAGTGTCGCCAAAAAGAAAGTTGCTAAAAAATCACCCATATCGCTTTGGTCACGTGATTTAGGCAATGCATTAAATAAAATTCAACTTTGAAGCTATGACTTCTTTTCAGGGGCCGAATAGAACTTTTATCCAATAAATAAAAAAAATAAAATTTCTTTTTTTAAGGTGTTACAAAAATGAACCAAAAACCAAATACGATTGACTTACCCCTGTTTGTGTAAAACGTTTGAGTTAAAAATCTTGGCGTTTTTGTAATAGACTAAAGGGAACTTGTACAACTTTTCTTCAATCTATTACAGACACGCTAAGATTTCTAACTCAAACGTCTTACACAAACAGGGGGTTAATTAAATTCATTGAACTCCAGACTTTTTTCTGATAGTGTATACATTTTTCAATTAACATTTTCATTTTCAATTTTGTAAAAGAAAAATTTAAAACACAGAATTTCATCATTGATAATAGTAAAATCTTTCCATCAATAGCTTTCACCTATACTTGAATACTTTTCACCGTATTAATTTATGAAGTACAATTGAGTTAATCAGAACATAAAGTCGAAAAATTATTACAAAAATAAAAACTTGCCTTGTCAGAACATAACCAATTAGTGTGTCTATCATATGTATATTAAAACAAACATATTTTTATATTTTCTCAACAAAATTATATGTTTTTAAAAGCTTTTAACCCGAATTTCACTTTATGAGCTAAAATTGTATGTATGTATGTATAGATAAATGGCAAAAATTTATATATTTTACAAGCACAGAATGCATTTTCTTTTCTGTTTTTCCAATAATCTGCAAGCACACATGAGCTTAACTACCACAACTTTATTTGTATTACTCACTTAAGCCTCATTTCTTCGTAAATGATTATTAAATCCTTTTTTAAATACTCATCTACAGTTGAATATACATTTTTATAAACGAGTATTACAACTGCCTATAAAAAGAGTATAATTCTATTTCAATACAGAAAGGCCTTAAGTTTTGTTTTTCCTTTAGTTAAACAAATTTCAAATATTAAAAAAAAATTTAAATTCTATTCAATTTAATGGTGAAGCCAGTTTGATAATATTTATATATTTATATATATGAATATAAGAATATATTTATATTTAAAAGCATTTTCAGTTAAGGTTTTTTTTAGTTGGATTAATGAAAAATATTCCAAGTGAGAGCTTTTTTTATTGTAAACTTAAAATTAAGCTTTTAATTAGGCAATTCAAATAAAATACAGTACTGCTGAAGGTGAGGTATCACGGTGCAGCTTCATATGCCTACATATTTTTCAGTGCAAATGGAATATGAGAATTGTTTTGAATCATTAAACTTTAATTTGTCAACTTACAGAAATTATAACAGTCTTGCCATTGTGCGAACAGAAATAAATAAAAAGATTTATTGGCTTGTAGCAAAATAAACAAATTAAGTCCAACAAAAAAACAAAAACAAATTCGGTTAATTATATCAATTTCTGTATGACTCTCCTTATGAAAGTCAGCACATATATTAAAGAAACCCGCCTAATTCCATCTGAACACAGAAGCTCAGAATGAAAAACAAGCCTTCTACTAATACATAAGATGATAGACTCACAAAGAATGTGTGCTGTTGTCTCGTGAGGTTCTAAGTATAAACGACACCAGCGTGAACGAACTTGGTTACTCTTCCACATAGGATTGTTCAATCAAAAATGACCAGAAAGAAAAACCGTAAATCAGTCCTGCTAAGGTTCAGAATGCCATTATATGTAAATGGCTGCATCAATGCTTTGGCCTGCACCAGACAAAGTCACCCACATTTTCTTAGCCGTCAAGTGTCATCTTCTTCGATCAGTGTAACATCACTCGGTCGACTGATGCCACAAAACGGTTCTATGCCCATAAATGGTCATTCTCAGAATGACAGCCGTGGCCAGGTATCCAGTAAATTGAAACCTTGTTTCGTATGAATAGCTTTTTTAGTGAGTCAAAGCACTCTAAAAATCAGCCCGCAACGGAATTCCCATGAAAGGAGGGATTTAAGAGCTGCCTGACTATCGAAATATCTACATATCGTCACCTAAAATCCAAAAGGCCGTAAGTACACTTTTTACTATTTTACAGGAGAAGCAAAAAACTTCATAAATTTAATACTTTTTATATATGTTAGATGCCAAATTAAATAACGAATAAAATCGGTATTTTTGAACATATGTGAGTAAATTTTTAGGAAAATATGTATTTTGGTTAATCACATCATAACCAATCAAAAAGTTTATTTTGAATTTTTTGGTTGTTACGGCCTTTTGGATTTTAGGTGACGATATGCGGATTTAATGTCAACACGTTTCGTTATTGCCTGTATTTCTGCCTGAAATACCGTAGGCCATTTGCCCAGAGGCAAAGAGATTTTTAACATTGGTCCCAATAACTCCAGCCGCAGCTCCGTCTTCCATTTTGGACGGAGAATAGTGACATTGAATCTCCTGTCGAGCCTCAGTTAACAGTTTATCCTGTCACTAGGCATTCCCAGTAGCTATAAGCTGTGCATTGTACGCAGGAACGACGAGTGCTCGTTGGCAACACAAGGAGCAGATCTCCCGAAAACCATCATATAAGGGGTCATTGCTACAGAGGATGTAATAAATATTTGTTTGGGCGGTAGTCCAATCAAGGCCTCAAGAGCTAAGGTTAGACAAGACCTTATTGAGGCAATCTTTGAAGTTTGCAGAATTTAGTTCTCACCGCAAGCTGCCGAGTCTTTTGCTACTAAACAATAGCGCCGTAAGCTATGATTGACCTAACGATCATTGTATAGATTCACATAACCATTTTTGGGCTCATGCCCCAGTTGCAGCCAATACAACTCTTCACCGCCTAAATCATCTTGGTGGCTTTATATGTTTCACATTAGACGCCTGTACAAGACCACTTACAAGAACTTTTAAAACTTGAGGGATTTTTCAAATGCTTTACTACAGCGAAATCTTCTAAAACAAACGCTAAACAACACTGTTTGCAAGAAATTTGTTTCAGTTATCGCAGATATAGGAGTGAAGAAGAAAATAGTTCGTGAGGAAAGAATTTGTGATGCTTGCTTATTAATACGCATGGGCGCATATACACACGGCATGCATGTACATACACACACCTTGTGTGTATGCTTTTTTATTTTTCTGCGCAAATACAAACGCACGCATGCATTGACATTAGTTGTGTTCGATTGCTTTAAAGACCACACTTAAACACAATATGCAAAATAACAAGCATACACGTATCAACACTACTTCTTTTCAGTGTTTGTTACGAACAAGAAGTCTTCACGACATCACTTGTTAACATACATATACACATACATCAATACATTCATCATGTTTCGCTTATTAAACGACATCACTTATTATTGGTTTAGTATAATAGTTACATGCTACGACAATACGTTTAAAAAATAAGACGTATTTACATTTCAATACTGTTTATGCAGCCCTCTATTTTACATTCAACATTTCGGTTCCAAGCTAGCTTTCTATCAAGGGCGATCCCCTCTTTAATTATGACTGCTATGAAATTCCTTTATTTTTAATTAAACAAACTCCTTGGTTAGTTCAGAAAATAAGCGTAAGATGTTATGAGGAATTTTAAGGAATACCTTGGTAGGAAAATTTTTGACTTTAAAATAAACACGTAAATAAAACTACCTGAAGAAATTCGTAACCCAGGCAAATTATCACCCATTGCTGGTCTAGATTTTGTGTGATATAGGGTGTTTTTTTCAGGGGTATAGAACTTCGAATTGAAATAAAACACAAGAAAATCGTTTTAATGTCCAACAATTTGGCTTTATTGGAAGGATAATTTTATGCCATTAATGTGTAAATATGATTTCGGGCATGTGGCCGCCGCGGCTGGCTCGAATAAAGCCAATTCTACAGGTCCAATTTTCAACCACTTTTTCGAGCATATGGGGCCGTATGTTGGCAATAACGCCACGAATGTTGGCTTCCAAGTCCCCTAACGTTTCTGGTTTGTTGGCGTAGACGAGCGACTTCACATATCCCCAAAGAAAATAATCCAATGGTGTCAAATCACACGATCTTGGTGGCCAATTGACAGGTCCATTCCGCGAAATTATGCGCTCATCGAATGTTTCCTTCAATAAATCGATTGTGACGTGCGCTGTGTGGCATGTAGCGCCGTCTTGTTGGAACCACAACTCATCCACATTCATGCCATCCAATTCGGGAACAAAATAGTCGGTTAGTCGGCTCCAATTGCTGTGCACGGTGGCGAATCGATTCATTCGGGTCCTCTTCAACACTTTGCTCTACAGCGGCAATTGTTTCTTCGGTGCGCACTGTTCGACGTCTCTGCGGATGCGTATTATCACATAGAGTAAACGTAGTGCGAAAACGATCCATGGTTAACCGAATTAATTGCTCTGATGGACGATTATGTCGACCATAAAATGGACGGAGCTTGCGGTAAACTTCGCGAACTGAACCATTATTTTCGAAATAAATTTGCACGATTTGCAAGCGTTGTTCTTTTGTCAACCTGTTCATGATGAAATGGCAAACCAAACTAAATATTAATCACTTCACAGCTGACAAAACGGCCGCCAGTTAAAAAAGTGATGCCAACTTAAAGTTCTATACCTCAATAAAAAACACACTTTATAACAATTTAAAAAGTTCTTTGCGAATATAAAATTTCTTGGATTTGACCCCAAAAAGAACTCAAGAAGTACATTTCTAAGTTCCTTGCGATGAAGCTCAGTTGTCCTGAGACATAAACTTTAATCCAAAATAGAACTTATATGACAGCAAATTTTGTGTTGATTGTGAATTTGCGAATGAACAGCTTTGCAGCTCTCGAGACGCAAATTTTTAGGCAGTTATCTACTAGACGATCATTCAGATTTATATAAAATTGGGTTGAGTGACCTTATCAGATATGTTAACGCAACAGGTTGGATCTAGTAACGTATCAAAATACTTAGATACGGTTCTACATCGGTTGACACCGATGGGTGTAGCGGTCCTTTCAAAAGGGAATCATCTAGATTCTACTTGAATGCATGCGTATAGTAGGCAGCCACGTAAACCAACCATTAATCTGTGACATTATTCGATGATTTAGATATCAAAATTCAAAATACTCATGTATAGAGAAATTGCAAAAAATTACACATTTAACCTGGAAATAAAAAAAAAATGTGAATATTACTACCACATGTGATGTGGCGTAAAAATACGAATCATGCAGTTGGCAATAGCATGGCTTTAATGAAAATTCAGTTTATTCTTCAGTGTCGAGTAGTGTTATTCGAAGCAATATTAAAAAAAATAATAACTTTCAAAAATATTTATGTCTACACAGAAAAAATTTAAAATCAACTTTAATTAATATCTTAGTTAAAAATTTGTACTATTAATTAAATCCTGTACGGATTTTCGTCCTGCAAACAAATTGATAATATCAATTAATGAATTTGTAAAAATGAGGTTATCTTGCTGTTTGAGATCAATTAATACAGTTAATTGAAAGTGCGCGTTTATTTTAAACAAATGATTTATTGGCCCAATTAAACTAATAATTGAATTTAGAGATTTTAAACAATTAAATTGTTCGTTGAATGAATTAATAAAAGTAATTGAATTCTATAAAATTTTAAAAAGTAAAAGTAAAAAAATTTTAAAAAGTAATTTTTTTCTATATTTGTGATTTGAACGGCGTATCGCTTTTTAAGCCAAATTACATGTGATAATTATTAATGAACAAATAACACCAAAGTCTGTTGTAAATATTCTGACTAACAACACATAGTTGAACGGAACAGCCAGCCGTTTTCTTTCTACATCTACTGACACCACACAGTGGACCAAACACAAAAGAACGCTGATGATGAAGGTTTAGTGGCCTTCGAAAACTGCTGGCTGTTCCGTTCAACTATGTATTGTTAGTCAGAATATTTACAACAGACTTTGGTGTTATTTGTTCATTAATAATTATCACATGTAATTTGGCTTAAAAAGCGATACGAACCTTAGCCCGTTCAAATCACAAATAATTAAACTTTTTTGTTTTCAATCAACAAAATTTGATTGGGACAATTATAAAATTGTTTGAAACAGCATTAATTGATTTAATTGGAAGCATTTTGGCTAAAAATTTTTTCTGTGTACTAGAAGTATAATCATGCCAAATATCAAAGAATTTGGGCAAAATCAGACTTTTGGATTGTCTACTATATGAATAATGAACCACATTAAACTATGTTATTTCGTTCGATTGTTTCTCAGGATTCTAATGAATTATCTACGAATTGGCCAAACTAAAGGGTCCGCCATCTGACGTTTTTTTTCAACTAAAGCTTATTTCGTGAATGGTACACTTAGCTCATGTCTGATTTGACAGATAAATAGTTTTATTAATAATATTGCGACATTACTTTGAAAATCATCATGCTCATGTTGCAGAATGTGTGCGAAAATTGCGTACGGATTTTGGAAGAAGAGAAGCACCGTCAGCTCCGTATGTTCGTTATCTCTTGAAAAAAGTGAAAGAAACTGGCATCCTCATCGATAAATTAAAGCGTGAAAAGCCAAAAACAGTGCGTACACCCGAGAATATTGCTGCTGTGGCAGAAAGTGTGCGTGAAGTGCCATCAGCATCACATCACCGTCGTTTTCAACAATTGAACATTTCGGAGACATCATTGAGACGAATTTTGCATAAAGACCTTGGTATGACGCCATACAAAGTCCAATTGGTTCAGGAGTTGAAGCCAACTGACCATCCAATGCGTTTTCGCTTCGCTAAGTGGGCCTGCGATCGACTTACAGAAAATGCCGATTTCGCCAAAAAAAATCATCTTTTCAGATGAAGCTCATTTTGATCTTGGCGAGTATGTAAACAAGCAATATTGTCGCATTTGGGGCACAGAAAACCCGCACGCATACCTTGAAAAGCCGACGCACCCAAAACGAGTCACTGTTTGGTGCGGATTTTGGTCCAGAGGCATAATTGGGCCATTTTTTTTCGAAAATGAGCAAGGAGTGGCCGTTACAGTCAATGGCGATCGTTATCGAATTTTTGTTCACAAAAATTGAAGAGGAGGATATTGGCAACATTTAGTTTCAACAGGACGGCGCTACGTGCCACACAGCCGAAGCTACACTCGATGTTTTGCGCCCTGTTTTTGAAGATCGCATTATCAGCCGCAGAGCTGATGTCGTTTGGCCACCTCGGAGCTGCGATTTGACACCGTTGGACTATTATTTGTGGGGTGCCGTTAAAGATAAGTGTTACGCCGACAAGTCAGAGACAATTGACGCTTTAAAGGGCAATATTCGTGAAGCCATTGGTTAAATACAGCTGCAGCGGTAATGTGCTTAAAAATTGGACCGATCGTGTTAGCTACGGCATGGCCAGCCGAGGCAGCCATTTGAATGAAATTATTTTTCATTATTAAGCGGAAGGATTGTACTTTCAAATACAAAAAGAAATTTGAGAAAATATTCAGTAGTTTTTTTATAGCATTTTCAAAAAAAAAAAGTTATCTGGCGGACCCTACCTGAACTCTTAGATATTATTTTTTATCTATTCAAGCTGTTGTGTTTTTTCTAGTAATGCTATTTCTTCTAACATAACTGTGCTATTAGACTTTTTATTTTACAATTGTGTTTTTATGTACGAGTATTAACGTTTTTTTTTTCTTCATACGTGTGATTGTGTAAATGAGTGTGCTGACTGTCATAACGATCAATAAATACTTTGAGTTTATTTCATATTAAGTATTTTATCTACTTAATGGTACTTTTTTTATGTCCTTTTAATCTTTTTTTAAAAATATATGTATTATTAGTGTATTTTTTTATTATTTATCTTTAGGTGAATATTCTGCATCTGCCATAATGTCTGCAGCTCGAATGTATACACTTAATGATTACTATCTGTTGCTGATTTTATTTTTATTGATGCTGTTACACAAGACGTGACTGTTGTTCGAAAACACTGCAATACTACAGCAATTAGTTTAAATGTGTAGAATTATATAATGTATTTATATAGAAAGCAAATAACAAAACATACATATGTACTTACATATATTAATAGATATTTACTTATATACCATAGCTGTAATAATATTAAGACAAAATGTCTACTTTAAATAATAAACAACATATTGTAATTGTAAATATTGTATTAGGTATTAAAAATCAAGTAACTTTTAAATTAATTTTGAACAAAAGTAAATAAATTTTTATTGACAAGGCATGAAAAGTTAAATTGAAAATAATTTATTCATATATTTAAACCTCTTAAAATAAACAAACGTTGTGAATTATCAATAAGTGTTAAATTAGTTTAACGATGATAACTATCAAAAAAAAAAGTAAAATGCAAACTAAAACTTGCATTATTTCTAACAAGGTGTTGATTTTCTAAAAATTAACATTTAAAGTAAAAATTTTTTTATTATAACTATTAGTAATATTTTGATCAAAAATATTCTTAAAATATGAGTGCATTTAAATGAAATTAAAACAGAAAACCTTAAGCTAAGATTTTACCCAAAACCTCTCTCCCAACCTTTGAATATTTAATTTTGCATTTAGTGACAAACAATTATTTTTAAGTTCACTTTATAGAGTTTTCTTTTAACATTTTCGATGGGGAAGACTTAAAGAGTGAGTCACATTAAAGAGTGAATTTTTTATAACAAGCTGTAGTGAAAAATTTAACTTTTTAACAATCTCTGAAATAATATATAAGTGCAGCTGTTTAACGAAAAATAAATTTCCCTTAATCTCCCTCCAAGTGGCTCCAAAAAACAATATAAGTTCAAATCGCACAACAATATCATTTATCTTTTATTATTAACTCTATCGTTATCCTTAAAGACAGTATAACATGAACATTTGTAAATATTATCTGGTATCTATTAAAAATAAAGAAAATGTTAACAAAACTAACTTGTAAGTAATTAACATGAATGTAATTCTTTTTCTCATAAAATAAATAAAATAAATTTACAAAAGTAAAAAAAAACTTTTAAATCGTTTTCGAATTTCTTAAGAAGCTTTTGTTAAAGTATGAAATAGGTAAGTTTAGAGAAAAAGAAGATTTAAAAATCTTGGTGCCCAGTCTCCCACCTTTTTATAGTTATACCCTTTACCAAAAAATGGTAAAAGGGTATATATAGGTTTGTCATTCCGTTTATAATTTTCACAATATTAATAAGCGAGACATAAAGTATATATATTCTGGATCCTTATGCATAGGGAAGATGAATAAGCGATGTCCGTCTGTCCGTCTGTCCATCTGTGTGTACGTGAAATCGATTTTCCGAAGCTCCCAGAAAAGCTAGAGACTTCGTTTTTGGAACTGGTGTGTCAGAAATGGTCCAGAAAAGATTGGTATTGAAAATCAGCAAAATCGAGCAGACGGTTTCAGAGCTGGGAAACTCAAACTTTATTTTGATATACTAAAGTAACTACAGAAAACTAATTTGTACTAATTGTTTTATTAAATAAACTTATTTTATACTTCACCACGAATAAAATTGGCATTTAAATATTAAAAAGACGTTTCCAGGGTTGGAAAACTTTAAATTTTTTTATACAAAATTATACTAAATTAACTTACTAAAACAAATTTTTCCTTTTTTCTATAGATCATATATAGCTTATAATTAAATTAAAATATTGGTGTAAGAAATTAGAAAAATCAAAAAGGATGATTCCAGGGTTGGAAAACTTACACTTTTTGTGATATTAAAAATTTACTACCGAAAACTAATTTTTATTTTTTTTTTATTAAATTAACTTATTTTATGCTTCAGTACGAAAAATTGGTATTTTAAATTCAAAAAAAAAACCATTGAAAAATTTAAAAGACGTTACCAGGTTTGCAAAACTTAAATTTGTTTTACAAAAGTAACTTTCTGACACAAATTTTTCCTTTTTTCTATAAATTAAATATATCTTATATTCTTAAAAGAAAAACATTGGTGTAAGAAATCAAAAAAATCAAAAAGGATGATTCCAGGGTTGGGAAACTTACTTTCTAATTTATTTTTTTATTTTTCTTTATAATTTATATGCATATGTATTTTACGTTTTGGAAAGAAAATTTTGATAGAGAAAATTATAAAAATTAAAACCACAGCTCCAGAGCTGGAAACTTTAAACTTTTTTTTCTGGATATCAAAGTCACTAAATAAAACTTTGTTTTTTTTTAATTTGATTTTTTGATATTGTATGACGTGACGTCGTTTTTAACAACTGGAATAAGGGTGAATGTAAAATATTTCTTAAATACAGAGTGTAGAATAAAATATTTAATCGAGAAATACCGAGAGAGGTCGCTGATTAAATAATTTTACTAGAGCAAAAAATTATAAATTTTACAATCATATGCATATGTATGAATGTGCTTATGAATGTATCTCTATAATTTATATACGCACTTTGGTGAAGGGTATATAAGATTCGGCACAGCCGAATATATTTGTTTAATATTAATATTTTTCCAATTAATATTTTTCCAATTAAAAAAAATATAAAAATTAATTAAAAACTTAATTGGATCAATTTAACTTTTTTATTAATAAAATTGTTAAACAAAAGTTTAATTGCCTCAAAATAACTTTTAATTACATTTTTGATCAATTAAGCTCTTAAGCAAAAATTTTTATTAACTCAATTAAATTTTAAATTGATTATTTATTTTTTATTTTTTTGAATAAAAGGTTTTAATTAGAGAGAATTTTATAAAAGATAAGGAAAAAAGTTATGCCATATTGAGTTTCCTTAAATCTTCATTATTATGTTTATATTTGTAGTTTTATGTTTAAGAAGATTAATGTTTTGCACATAATCAATTACAAATATTTTCGAGTTGGCTTCCATTACCATCATCAAAATTACAAAAGTTAAACAAAAATTTATTTTATTATAATCTTCCCTTTAAGAAATAAAGAAGAATATTAATTTGACATTCAGTTTTTAATGCATTAAAAATTTTTGTTTGTTTTGATGGTTAAGCACCGTCTATATGCATTTTGTTTTTCTGATGTGAATTAGTGTCCTTTTGTTGCAGTTGTTGTAGGAAACTTCAAGTGATGAAGGCACTGGTCACTGAACTCTACCGACTTCAGCAGATACTAGTCCTAATGTAACATCAGAGCGCCCTCTTCCGTTGTGTAGCAGAATCATCGGCAAAGTAAAATAATTGATAAAATGGCTACTAACAACATCTTCAAAGAAAAAAATGTAATATAACTCATTTAACACCAGAGGAACTGCAAAAAGAAGAGTTGTAAAAAGAATGAAGCTTTTATCTGTCTCTTCTTTCATCGCCTGTCTTCTCTATCACTATCCCTTTCCTAGAAGAAGGTAACACCTAGTAATAGTAGTAGGCATTCATTGCCTGAGTGTTACTTAAAAGAAATAAAAAAAATTTTACCAATTTTAAGCAAGTACTTTCAGTTTTTACTTTATTCTTACTTATTTTCAGGGTTCCGTACATCAAAGGTGAAAAGGAACCCTATTGTTTTTGCTACGCTGGCCGTCTGTCCGTCACACGCTATTTTCTCAGGAACCGCAAGAGCTACGGACCTGAAATTCGGACAGAGTATGTAGAACCTTGGCCGCTACAACAACAAATACATAAGAATTCGAAATTAAAAGGTGTCTCAAAACGAGCAGCAAAAAATTTTAACATACCATGTAATATACATACAATTGTATGTACATCTGTATATTGACACTTGAAATTTGTAAAATTAGTGTATCTTTGAATAAACTACAACAATTAACATTAAAATTTTAAAAAAATTTTAATTAAAGGGTGGTCCATCAGTTAATGCAATTTCGACTATGTAATTTTGACAACTTGCTATATCTTGGAAACCGTAAGAGGCAAACTCTTGAAATTTTTAAAAACGGTAAATCTAAAAAATCCAAAGATTATAAAGCCGTCAAACCAAAAAAAAATCTCCCAAAACCAAAAAAAAATCATTAAAATGAAAAAAAAGCACCAAATTAATAAAAATTTCAAACACTTAAAAAAATCGGGAAAACCGAAAAAATCGACAAAATGAAAAAATCGCCAAAAATAAAAAAAAACACCAAAAACCGAAAAAAAATCGCCAAAACGCGAACAAGGCCAAAACTAAAAAATAGCTCAAATGAAAATAATCACCTAAATGGAAAAAATCGCCAAAATGAAAAAAAATCGGTAAATTGAAAAAATGCCAAAAACCGAAATAAATCGTTACAATACGAAAAAGGCACCAAAACTAAAAAAATCGCCTAATTAAAAAAAAATCGCCAAAATGAAAAAAAATCGCCAGATTGAAAAAACACCAAAAACGGAAAAAATCGCAAAAATGCGAAAAAGGCGCAAGAACTTTAAAAAAAATAGCTTAAATGAACAAAAATCGCCAAAATGAAAAAAAATCACCAAATTGAAAAAACTCCAAAAACCGAAAAAATGCCAAAATGCGAATAAGCGCCAAAACTAAAAAATAGCCAAGATGAAAAAAATCGCCGAAATAAAAAATTGAAAATATGAAAAAAAAATCGCTGAAATGAAAATAAAAAATCGCCAGAATGAAAAAAACGCCAAAACTAAATAAAACGCTAAGAACCGAAAAAACAAAAAAAAACTAAAAAACGCTCAAAACCGAAAACGAAATAAAGCCAAAACTATTTTTATATCTAGTGTCCGTACGGAACCTTTCGTGCGTGGGTCAAAGTCGCACTTCACTGAATTTATTTTTAGTTAATCTGTGAAATGACCGCCTTTAGCTCCTATGTACTTTGTGCATACAAAACAACAACTCTTCATTGTTATATGAAGCGCCTTTTAAAGTCTACTGCCTTATGCTGATAAGTAAGCAGCAATTGACACCTGGGAGGCCTACATTGCAGGTGTTATTCTTGACATAATGTTATCAATGCTCGATTCGTCAAGAACAGAAGGAGTGGAAAGATTCCCTTAATAATTTTCAAATGTAAATGCCACGTATTTTTTGAATTCATTTAAAATTTTTGTGTGACATTTACATTTTTAAATTTTATTGGATTTAAATCAACAAACTATTTTAGAGACGCTGTGATAATTTTATATCCTCAATATTACTGGATTCATAACTTTATGCCTGCTGTCAAATGTTTCTGTTTTAAATCAGTTTTTTAATGCCACCCCCTATAGTTTTATTCAACAAATAATGGCCAAATCTAGTCTAGCATACCACACTTGACCAGCTGGCCTTTAAATTATTTCCATCACAAATAAATAAATAAATACAAAATTATGCCAAAAAAAAAATTTCATCTAACAGATATACATAAGTATATATATTTACATAATATTTTCTCTTGAATTTTGTTAAGGTAAGCTCAAGGCATTAAACACACTACAACACCATACAACGTGACTTAAATAAAGTTAAATAAATATGGAAAATATTTTCTTTTCCATTTAGAAGAGAAACACTTAAATTTTATTTATGAAGGCCTTAAAAATACATTGAAATAAACTTAGTAGATATTGTGGAAGACCACAATTTATTTTTCAAATATTTTTTTGCAAATGAAAATTTATTTCATTTTGACACCTTTTTTGCTGCAGAAGCAGAAGAAAACTATACGTATATAACAAGTGTTTGCCAAGAAAATTTAAAAAAAAAACCTCCATTCTAACGAACAACAATTTCAAGTGGGCAAACATTTAAAATATAACTTTTGCCTTTTTCTTCTATCAAAAAAAAAAAAAATAAAAAAAAAATGCTTCCATAAAAATAAATCACAAATGCTATTATGACTGAGAAGTGGAAAGATACAAATAAATAATACAAAATAAAAATGGTCATTTTAACATTTGTAGCTTCACGCTACAAGGAATTCTTCTATTTAAAAAAAAAAATATGATAAATAAATTCACTACAATTTAGCAAAAGTCGAAGAAAATCATGGAAAAGTAGATGTGATAACTCAGGAAATAACTTAAAAAAATGCAATAAAATTATACCAAGTAAAACATTTTGTTGTTAGTACTCGTAGTCTGGTATTATATGATAATAAAATGTAAGACATTGTAAAGTGTTGTAAGAGTGGGACTTAAGTTTAATAAATGTTAATTTATAACTAAATAAATTATCTTTAATTACACAACATTGCAAAGTACAAGTTTCTTTTTCTATTTAAAAAAAAAAGTAGAGTCCTTTGATGCTTTCGATTAGGTATAAAAGTTTTCTCTAATAAAGAAAATAAATTTCTTTTTAAGTATTTTAATTGTGAAATGACTTAAAATTGTAGCAATATAAAGAAAAATATTTCTGCTATTCATTGCACTCATTTAAAAAATATATATTTTTATGGTCTTAATATTTGAACATGATTTTGGGCATAAGAAATCACTAATATTAGGTTCAAGTCCTAACAGTGCTTAATTCATATTTATTACCACAGCAATGCCACCAAAATATTATTAGATTGATTGAGAGCATTAAAAAAATGCAAGTTTACCAGATACGTGCTTCAACTTCGGAAGGGAAAATTTTTAATTTCTTATTTATTATGCTGAAATTACTTTGTTACTGACATGTTTATACTCGTACATATTTAATCAATTTATTTTATTATATCTCATCACTTACACTGCACAACAGTGATTTGTATTGTCTCCTGATTACGATAGTGTCGTTAGTTTTTCTCTATCAGCTCTAGTTTTGAAGATATAGTGTCATTTAGGATTTGCATAATTTGCATCTCTTTTTGTATTATACCGTTAATATATTACGAATGGTACTCCAAACTTAAAAATACTTTCTGGATTACTTATCTACACAAAAATCCCTTTCACTTAAATAGATTCACATTGGTGAGTATATCAGGGTATCTGACTATTATTGCAAGGATGTTAAAAATCGTGTGTTTTTAGTTCAGTCCTTTTAACATTTTTTGATTATAATATATATATATATATACAAATATAACTAATTCTTATGTATTTTTGTTTGCTGATTATTGGTTTATTTATTTTCTAGCACCTCTAGTTTAAGAGATATTTTGTGTTACATAAAAAAAATTCCTGAAATTTTTCTTTTCGAAAGCCATCCAAAAAATTATTTTTTATATTACATTTGTCCATTTACAAGTTATTAGTGCAATTATTACGCAAAAAAAATGTTGTATGGACCAGTCCAGAAAATTTTTATGATATTTATGGTATAATACGAAAAGAGATGCAAATTATGCAAATCCTAAATGACACTATATCATCAAAATTAGAGCTGATAGAGAAAAACTAATGACGCCATCGTAATCAGGAGACAAAAATACATAAGGATCAGTCATTTTTATTTAAACATCATAAAAAAACCTCTATTTTGTTGTGCAGTGTTATTTATTTTTGTTTTTCTATACACACCAGACATCTCGACAACATTTCACTTTCTTTTAATATTGTTCAGATTACCATACAAGGTAGCGCAAAGGTAATGTCATAATTTTTACGAACTTTAGCCTTTATAATATATCGAGAGCCTATATTCAAAATACGTCAACTCCAGTGCAAAATTTTAGTCGATCAAAAAACAAATATTATTTTAGAGTTAGCATATTTTGTCGGAAAAAAATTATATATTTCTTTGATTATATTAATTTTGTAATCATTTTGTGAAATCTTTTACTCAATACTAGATATAATAATTGAAAAGTTACAAGAAAAACCTTAAATAACATAAAAAAATAACTTAAACCTGACTGAAAGCCTCTTCAATCTCGAGGTGGTCAGCTTTAGCACTCTCTAACTCACTTTCTAGTGTAAGAGGGTCACTCCAAATTATTAATTTCGAAAGCTTATGTCATTGACTATAATCGGTCCATACATAATGTTTCTGCTCGATTAACAGTTTAAAAGTTATACATACATTATCAATTTTTTTTTATTGGAACCCCTCTGTACTATTATATTAAAAGTGACCATATCTCAAAAACTAGCCATAGGATTTCAAAATCCTTGCCAGATTCGTGTTCAGCAGAGCAACAGAGTTCTAATTGTATTCAAGCAGAAGCTTTTAGGGTTTTACATTTACAAGAAAAACACGACCCTATTAACCGAAATTTGCTCGTCGCTCTCCAATCCATTTGTCAAACTTCCAGTCAATAGGTCCACCCTTCCGTCCCGTGTCTGAATGAAAAAGAGACATGGTTTGTTTGTTACACTTCATCACTTGAACGGCTAAACCAATTTTAATGAGCTTTAAGACATAAATTGATCTTAAAAGCACCTAAAAGAACATATGGGCTAGGACAACGAGTTGCGCAGGGGCCAGTTTCTGCCTCTGCGAAACTATCCAACACATTTTTATGAACTTCACAACGTAGATACATGTTGCATCTAAAAGAAATATTTCCATAAATTTTTAAAATAAAACTAATACCCGGAGGGAGTCAAAGGGGTAATTTCTGCAATTTTTATGAAATTAAGAACATACATTCAACTGCTTATAAAAAAGCAAGCTTTATAGCTTTTAAGCAGAATAAAGAAGGCGTCAAGAGGGCGATGTCTGCCGGTCGGAAACTATATAACCGATTTTTATTAAATTCACAATATATGTAGATAAGGGTGGACGTTATTTTTTTTATTTCTTCTACTCTCACCCCCCAAAACCTCGAGGGGAGTCCATTTTTGACTACGGGTGGGGCAATCCCGGGGCCCCAGCTAGGGTAGCTCATTACCCGTAAAACTTATGTGTTACTACCCAATCTCCGAATATAAACAGAGTAACGGATGTGCACATATTTATAAAAGGAAAACAAATATTGTACGCCCGTTGTTGTCGGCTAGGTGCAGCGTCACCTAGAACTGCCCCTGAGTTCAAAAGATGATAGAGGTGAAGCCCTTGTGGTGGAACTTCGAGGTCTAACCAGAGGCTACTTCTGGTACCACGGGTGCCGGTTGCCCGAAAGCTGGGCTGCTTAGAGATAAATGCATTGCGGTTGCCGGAAATTTCTTGTCCAAAATGGCTTTTGTCCTGGATACGACCCCAGGACTCTTTCACTCTTTAGTGTCTTGCCGTAGTAGGCACAGAAACTTAGGTGGCATGCTTGCATTCTTCTCGCGTAAGTGGTCCTCGCTGCTCTGAAGTTCTGAGTGCATGTAGCGGTCGTCAGTTTCCTTTGCTAAAATGCCGAGTTCGTCCTACCCCTACCTACGGGGTTAAAGGGATGATTTTGGTAAGTGTGGAGTAGGCACTGGTTATTTGGCGACACAGGCATGCGTTCATTATGGATGAGTGGTTAGCTGTGCCGGCAATGGTTGAGGAATTTTCTAGGGTAACTCGCTTAGGTGTATACACAACACCTAAGCGTGAAGGCCGGAGAATTATCGTGGTGGTTGTGGTTGCTACCAAAATCACTGGGAGAATAGTCTTGGCTTCCCAGTGTTAAATCAATACTAGTGGTTGGTGTGACGCGGTCAGCCAGACACTGTTCTAGGTGCTGTTGCCATTCAACAGAGCTGCTATGGGCACGAACATAGCAGCAGAGTTTAGATAGCTCAAATTACCTCAACAAGGTAATTGAATATAATACAGGGATAACTATATTCAAAGATTGCAACCTATGTGCCTTATGGAGTGGGTCATAGGTTCATTCTAAAAGGGTGCGTGGGGACGTTGGTCTGGCATCTAACCCACACCCGGTGATTTGGCACACGTGAGATAAGGCCGTAACGGCAGGTACTCACGTAAAGCGATTGCACATCTCACCCACCAAATCGGTTGTGTTTTAGGGGGGGTCCGGCCCTCAAAGTTGGCCGTCAAGCTCATATATTCAATGAATTTTTTTATTTTTAGTTAATTTTAATTATTATTCGAACTCCATTTGTTTCTATATTTGTGATTTGAACGGGCTAAGGTTCGTATTGCTTTTTAAGCCAAATTACATGTGATAATTATTAATGAACAAATAACAACAAAGTCTGTTGTAAATATTCTGATTAACAACACACAGTTAAACGGAACAGCCAGCCGTTTTCGAAGGCCACTAAACCTTCATCATCAGCGTTCTTTTGTGTTTGGTCCACTGTGTGTGGTCTCAGTTGATGTAGATTTCTGCTTTATATACTTAGCATTATTGCAAACGGAATATGTGAATTGTTTTGATTCATCGTATTTCAATTTGCTGAAAGCTTTTTTGTATTGTAAGCTCAATTTTACCATCTCTATATTTACAACAGTCTTACCATTGTCGTTTGTTCTTTACTAATTATGCACATGTTAGTTAATTTGCTTATTTTTGTTCTACTTAAGACAAACTTTTTTGGTATGTTACTATTAAGTATATTTTTTATTTTTAATTTTTGCCACAGGCCCATGGCTATTAATTTTAGTTAATTTTAATTATTATTCGAACTCCACTTGTTTCTATATTTGTGATTATATATATATATATATATATATATATATATATATATATATATATATATATATATATATAAATATAAATATAATTTTGTTACATAAAATTTTTGGTATTTTGTTGGTTATTTTCCTCATTATTTTCTAAAATATTAATTTTAGCAAAAAACTTTCTTTAAGACTAATATTGTTGACTTGCAGGGCTAAAATATTGCCATATGTCATATTCTTGTAAAATGATTTTTTTAAAAGATAAGTCATATGCAAAAAATTACATTGAAAATTTAGCTTGAAGGCCAACTTTGAGGGCCGGACGCACCCCCTAAAACGCAACTTATCGGTATGAAATGTTTTTGCATTTTTTTTTACATAAAACTGAACTGATTTGGGGGGTGAGAGCAGAAGAAATCAAGATAAAAAGTCTCCATACAATTAACGGCCACTCTAATGTATATACATCTGAGTGTAAAAGAACACATGCGATCTTTTTCCAAGAAGGGGACATGGAGAAATTTCTAACTCTTTGATAATATACAACCGATTTTAATGAAATTTAAAACAAAGATAGGTATTCGTTTAGAATAAGGCACTATTTAGCTTTAAATTTGAAGGCCACAAAGGATTTAAAATTTTTTTGCGATTTTTTAACATTTGAACAATTTTTTAAATTTGACGTGTTTCGATATAAACTATAATACTACACAATTGAACTTTGATATGGATACTTATCCGTACCAATACCACTTGCAACCCGCACTCTTATATTTGGTTAGTCCGAAGTTAATTACGAGCGGGCAACGCCACGGGCATAGCTTGTCTTACTTTATATGAATGAATATTTCGATTTTTTCTTTTCTAAAACAAAAAAATCATTTAAATATATTTCCTTTATTTTTAAACTCTTTACCAACATATACATATATAAGTTCTTTTTTGCTTTTCTCTTTTCTTTGTATGATCTTAACAATAAATTATATTTTATTATATCACATTACATGCCATAATCGTGGCTTTTACCCGTTAAATCCAATATGTATGATATGGAAAATACAAGTAAATAAAGAACATTTACATAACATTAAAGTGAATATTTTCATTTCCTTAACAGAGAATGTGTAAAAATATATGCGAGGTTGCGAAGGCATTTACTTATGGCTTCTGCTTAAATTAAATTTATCTATTTTTTTCTTTATTTTTCGCAGAACGGCATGTTTTGCCTCAACCACTTAAGCACTAGAGTATTTTGGTTTTATTTTTTTTTTTTTGCTCATGTAAAGTAGGGATATTATTACTTTCTTCAATTTGGTTGGTAATGTATGCGGAAGTTAATAAATTTGGCGTTTTATATGTTACATGCCTGGGTTGGAGTCTAAAAATCTCTCCCTTTATAGATTCTAAACATGGCTACGGAGAAGATAAAATCCGTCCGTCTAAAAAAGATATTATGAATCTTGTAGCACGATGTTATATCGAATGCCCAAGACTGGGTCAGAAAATGAAAATAAGTATTCAAAAAATTATATATACATTAATCAATAGTTTTAATTTTAGTAACTACGTATAATAATAATTGTAGCGCAAACCATTCGTATATAGCCGATTCCAACAAACAGGAGCACTTCTACTTCGTTTATGCGAAAAACTCAAATACGCTACAATTGAAAATAAATAGAACAAGCGTATCAATTGCATTGTCTCTCTTTCATACTTCTAGTCTGATTATGCTTATACTCAGTCTATGTATATTTTATCGGACAAAAAAAAATATACTCATGATACTCCGGATACTCTTGGTTGGAGTCTAAAAATCTCTATGAGAATATAAGCTGTGTGGAATCAATACCCTTTATAGACTTTAAATACGAAACATGGATACCGAAGAGATAAAATCCGTTCGTATAAAAATGATACTAGGCATCTTATAGCACAATGTTATATCGGAAATGATAATAAGTATTCAAAAAAATACACATTAATAAAAATTCTTAATTTTAGTAACTAAGTACAGCAATAATTGTATGCTCACATACTTTTTCTCAGGCAACTAGGACTATAGCCGATTTCAACAAACAGAAGCATTTCTACTTCGTTTATGCGACAAACTAAAATACACTTCAATTAAAAATAAAAAGGAATAGACGTATCCAGTGCATTGTCCCTTTTTCATACTTATTGTCTGATTGTGTTTATACTCTGGCTATGGATATTAAATCGAAAAAAAATATACTCATGATACTCGGGATATTTATTCACCATTCGCCACCGTGAACAACCATTTGTGAATATAACATAGAATAAATAATGTATGCGTGTGTGTGTGATTGCTTGAAGGCATAATTTATTTGTGTGTGTAAATAAAATAGTCCTATATATACGCATGTGTAGCCGATTTATACTCAGAGTATTTTTATACTCATGCGTATGATTTTAGCTTATACAGTCTATGAATTTTAGTTATAGTTGTTTGTGCTGCGTAATTTAAATGATGTGTATAAAAAAAGTTGTTGGATGTTTATAGTTAAACGTTTTCGGTTTAAAATTAAAGCCTGTATTTGCATATAAGCGTGTTGCATTCATAGTTTTTTGAAGGTCAATACTCAAAGAGTACTTAAAGCAATACCTTTGCCATTCTGTGATTTGGGTTCGCCAAGAAATACTGAGAATTAATTGGACATGGTAGATTGGCAATGCTTTGATACCCTACACGATGATGTCACATACTGCATTGCTATCGAATGCAACATTCAAGACAGTAAAAGGAGATACCGACTGGCTCACACCTGGGGAAGACAATAAAATGCCAAGGTTTACATATAAATTACCAATTTTACATAAAAAACGCCAAGGTTTACATAAATTAAACATCTAACATCAAATAGCAATGTTTGCAAGTTATTTGTAGAGGCCCTATGCTTTTCAGAGGATACGAAATTTTTCAAATAAAGAACAAACGTACCCAGCAAAAAATGGTGGTTCGCTGGAAGCATCTATAGGAGTGCTCTTTTGGTATGCAAGCGCTTACCCGATGCATGAAATTTTGCATGATTTTTATATGGGATTTCTCGCATAAAATGTGATTATTTCATGCCTGCCGGAGTGACCTGAATTCAGCAAAAATATTCGTCTACTTAAAAAATTTGCTCTTTATTTTTTTTTACTTTTTTTTAATTTTTGTTCTCGCGTTGAATCAGGAGTCGATCCCAGGATTTCCGTATGTTAGGATAGAACACTACTCACTGAACTACCGAAGCACATCTTTATTTTTGTGCACAATTAAATTTTGTATAAAGGTAAGCGGGAGAGGTTGATATATAAAAACCTTTAAGAGTTTGATTATAAACAGCCGACTGACTTCGTAGTGTTTTTGTTAAATTTCGTTATTCGCTTACGTTATTGCATCTTCGTAAAGCACTGTGTTCTTTTCCGCACTTCCGAAGCGCTTATTTTTGTGTTATATTAAACTACACCTTTCAAAATGTTTTTATGGAAGGGATATAAGAAACCAAAATAGAAAAAAAAACAGAAAACAAAGCTATAAAAATTCAAAAGAGACTTAATAATAAGCAATTTAGAAGCAATTGCTTCGAAATCTTGATTATTTTTTTGCTGAGTAGTGCTCTCAAAATGAAAACTCTCTATTGCCAAAGAAGCAACAAACAATCAAAAGGAGAAATGTTAGTTTAGGTTAAGTTAATCTGGGTGGTCAAAGACCACCGCATAGATCGGGATTAATCCTTAGTGCTAGTAGCAGATGAGAAAAGAGCCTGTGAGTATGACAGCCTAGTTCGTGGTGCCTGTATCGAATGACTCGCACACAGATTTAACAAACTTAAGCAATCTACACAGTTCCACTCTTGATACAAGTTCAAGACTCCGACTGCGGCTTAGAGCCGCACAGTGACACAGTAGATGTTCCATTATTTCAATTACCCCCTGTTCCTTGCAGGCACCGCCAAGTATTCGTCCTATTCTGAAAGCATACGAAGCTGTCCAGCAGTGTCCAGTTAATGTCCCCACTATAACTTTTCAGTTGCTTCTAGTTAATGATAAAAGGAATTTAGTCCTTTTGGGATTATAGGAGCTCCACATAATTTTAGAAGTTTTGCAAGTTTCCATCGCACGCCAACATTTCTCCGCTTCTTCTCTCATCTTCGAGTCTATGATTCCTTTCAGGTGTTGAATTGGTTTTCGGGTATATACCGTTTCCTCAACCGGTAATAGAATTCTCCTTTTAGCCAGTGTATCGGCCATTCCATTTCCCTCAATTCCCATATGTCCTCGGACCCAGAATATACCAGCACATAGTATATTTCGGGCCTTCCTACGCATGAGCCCAACCGAAGAGTAGTTGCAGTCAGCTGATATTGCTTTAATATCTGCTTGACGCGCATTCCTGTTTAGAGGGGTGAAGGTTAACTCTGCTGCCATTTTGGCTGCATATATTTCCTCCTGGAAGATACTACAGTGACCAGGAAGCTTATAAGATTTCTATATACAGAGCTCTGGACTGTAAGCCGCAGCTCCCACCCCTCCATCCATTTTTAAACCATCAGTGAAAAAGTTAACACCACAACCACTGTAGTTAAGACTTTCAATATAGCCTTCTTCAAAAGGAGAAAGATATTGTTTTCAAAATCTTAACACAATTTGGTCTCAGATATAGAATAAATTTTCTAAGATTAATTTCAACTATATAATAAATAATTTCGGTGGTTTTCGGACGGAATTTCCCTCTGCGATCTTTTTTATGTAATTGAATATTTTTCACATTATTTTTTTTTTTTTTAACTTTGTGTAGCAAATCTATTATTCGGTTACGCAAAATACACATTTTCTAATTCTTTAATTTAACCCTCATATACATAAATAAGAAAGGCATACTTAAGATTTTTTGGGGCATTAAAATGGTAAAACGGCACTGGCTCCATGATTGTATCACAATAACCATAACCACCATTTATTTTTTTTCATCTTGTTTGGCTGGTCTATTTGTTTTGCTTTTTTTTGGATTTAGGTTTCTGTTTATTTATGTTTCTTTTATTTCAGTTTTGTTTTTGTATTTGTACATTCTTATGGAATATTTGAGTTTATTTGTTTTTAGGGTTTATTTTGGGGATTTAAGTTTGATTAAACAATTTAATTTTTCTTTACGCAGTTGAGAAATAGAAAACTTTTTTATGTTAATTGCGCTTTAAAGTGCTATTTAAGTTATTTGCTTTTATAATTGTTTACATGTTCTTTTATGCTTATGGCTTAATTTTTTTAAATAAAAAATATTTATTTTTATTTTTTATTTATCTGAACTTGTTAATGTACACTCAAAGCTATTTATGGCATTGGGAGGAAGTTTACTTTTGGTCAAAACGTAAATACAGACATTTAAATGAAAAATAAATTCAGTAAAGTGCGACTCTGATTCGCGCACGAATGGTTCCGAACGAACACCAGATATGTAATTTAATACAAACTTCATCCTATATAATATATAGTTTTGGCATCTTTTTTCGTTTTTGGGATTTTTTTCGGTTTTTTTTGGCGTTTTTTGCGTTTTTTCGGTTTTGGCGATTTTTTTAAGTTTTGGCTTTTTTTTTTAGTTTTGACACTTTATTTTCTCGTTTTGGCGATTTTTTTCGGTTTTTGGCTTTTTCCTTTTTGGCGATTTTTTTTATTTTGGCGATTTTTTTCATTTTGGTGATTTTTTCGAATTTGGCGACTTATTTTAGTGTTAGAAATTTTTTTTTAATTTTGGCGATTTTTTTCGTTTTGGCGATTTTTTTTAATTTTTCGCGATTTTTTTTGGTTTGGCGATTTTATAATTTTCGGTTTTTTTAGTTTTACCGTTTTTGAAAATTTCAAGTGTTTGCCTCTTACGCTTTCCAAAATATAGCAAGTTGCCATAATTACATAAACAAAATTGCATTAACTGATGGACCACCCTTTAATTTAAATTTTTTTAAATTTTAGTGTTATTGGGTTTAGTCTGTATGAAAATACACTAATTTTACAAATTTCAAGTTTCATTATACATATGTTCATACAATTGTATGTTTATTACATGGGATTTTAACATTTTTCGTTGCTCGTTTTGGAACACCCTTTAATTTTCAATTCTAATATTTTTGCTGTTGTAGCGGCCAAGGTTCTACATACTCTGTCTAAATTTCAGGTCCGTAGCTCTTACGGTTCCTGAGAAAATACCGTATGACGGACAGACGGACAGCGTAGCGAAAACAATAGGGTTACTTTTCACCTTTGGTGTACTGAACCCTAAAAAATCGTTTATATACATACATATATTTAAAGCAGAGAGTACATGCAAGGCTACCGGAGCATCCTACTTTTTTCTTATTAATTAGTTTTTTAAATATTTTCACACACACTCGTCTTCTAATCTTAAAATGTTTTACGTGCGAGTCCTAAAAATAATTCCACTAGTTATTTTAGGAGTGTTAAATCAGCGATGCTATCCTTTCTTTCTTTCTCCTCAAACTGTTTCGGAAACACTCGGCTTTAAATCTTTCAGTTTTAATGAACGATGACAAAAATTTTGTATTAATGTTCTTCCTTAAAAGTAAACAAGACTGAATGATCAAAAAAATGGCAAGTGGTTTGAAGTGTTCTTTCTAAATTAAAGAAATCAAACTTAAAAACATCACATAATGAGCCTGTATAAATGATATATGAATTAAAGGGTTGCATTTGTATACTCGTTTGTATAGCCAAAACAAATATACCATGGTATGTACCATATAATTAAAGTGTGAGCGACAGAACTAGTATAAGAGTTAGTGTGTGTGCGTGCTTTTCCAAATTAAAATGCAATTGAAAACAAATAACAATTGCTTATTATATTTCAGCTGAGCAACTGTCGAATCCGTTTTTGCTCAAAAAATACATATTGTAATACAAATATATGAAAGAACCACTATTGAAACAAATACATGATGTGCAGATGTATGTGCGGACGTTCGTTATGTTATTTTGCGGCGCAGCCAAAGTATAGAGAGAGAAAGAGACAATTTTGCTCTGAGAGTAATTACAAATGAATGTGTTTCATGTACATGTATCATTTACTTACATATGTAGTTAGTAACAGAAAACGATAAATAACATATTTGTTCATACCAGAACCAAAAAACACGCAAGCTAGTGCAAACAGATGTATCTGTGCAATGCTATAATATGAATTACATGCCAAAACATTTCACTATTTGTAAGATAAGCGCTACATGAGTCTCATACGCTTTTTTTTGCATGCCTTATGAAAGTCTCGTTGGATAATCTCTGCACAGATGTCAGCTATTAATCCCTCAACTATTTGATATTTATAAGCATCTTTTGCTGTCTTCTTTAAGAATCTTTGAGAAGAATCAGCTCGTGTAACTATTTCTACGGTGCGAGAAATATTCTACGATAACGAAATTCGCTCATCGACTATGAAAAACACTCTTCATGAGATTCCAGTATTGCAAATGCAGCCTGCGAATAATTATTACTTTATATATTTTCAATAATGTTTGCTTAAGCTTTTTTTATAACTAAAACTCTATCCTTTTTTCTGTATATATGCAAAAATATGTAGTAAAAGTTTGCAATAAATAAATCGAAAGGCATTTCAAGAAATTCCCTTCAGACCTAATTGTAGTAACTAGTAATAATCTACATATATAATTTCCGTAAATTTTTTTTTTTTTTTGTCTTTCCAGAACTTTCTGAAGCCACCAGTTGGCTTAGAAAGCTGAAAATTAGCATACTTATAGTACTTACCGCGACAAAGAACCTAACGAAGCCGGATTTGCGGGAGTCTGGGAGTTGCGGTGCGTGAAAAAAAACAATGTTTAAGATTTGCCAATTTTTTCACCTGCCTAATGTGTTTGTTTTTCCATAACTTTTTAAGGCCACCAGTTACCGTAGAAAGCTAAAAAATTTGCGTATTTATAGAACTAACTAGAAGAAAGAACGTAGCGTAGTTGGGTTTTCGATACTCGGTCTGAGGGCTGGGGCACGTGACAAAAACCATTTTTGACATTTTTCAATTTTTTACAGTATTTTATTTTAGGTTTCCAGAACTTTCTGAAGCCACCAGTCGGGCTAGAAAGCTGAAAATTGGCATACTTATAGTACTAACCGCGAAAAAGAACCTAACGTAGCCAAATTTTTGATATTCGGTCTGGGGGCTGTGGGGCGTGGTAAAAACCATTTTTGAGATTATACAGTTTTTACACCTTCCTCATTTGCTTGCCATTCCAGAACTTTCTCTAACCATCAGTCGGTGTAGAAAGCTGAAAATTGGCATATTTATAGTACTAACCGCAACAAACAACCCAACGAAGACGTAGCTGGATTTTTTGTAATTGGTCTGGGAATGGAGTGCATAATAGAAAGCATTTCTTTAAATACAAAATTTTTTAGGCCTGATTATGCCTGCCATGTATATATACAACGAAGTCCTATATATAAATTTGTTTAATAAAGCTGCAATAAACTTCCGAAATTTGTTTTTAATACAAGCATTTAACTTTAACTTGTTTTTATATTAAAAAACATATATTGAGACCTGTCATGGAAGGGCTTATATACTAGTCAGTTTATAAAATCTGAACGCGCCTTGTTTTTTTATTTTATTTTTTTTGCAAGAGGCAAAATAAAATCGGTCCGAATCGAAGTTAAGAAGTTACTGCAGCGAACAAACCCACCAAACTGCGTTAAATATAGGAATATTATACAGAAAAATTTCATATTAAAATCTACGAAAACAAGGCTTATTTAAAAGAGAGATAAATTTACTTTTTGAAATAATTTTATTTTATGTTGTTTTAATATTTCAGTACTGTTATATCAAAATGAAAAATCATGTTGACTCCAAAGTTTTTTTTTTAATTAAAACAAAGTGAATTTGATGACCTAATTAAATGAAATATCATAAAGGACTATGTTGAATCAAAGTTATTTTAAACAACACAAATTTATTTTAACGTATTCATTTTATTTTTAATTATTAAGCTTACGTTAGCTTACTGGCCAATATTTGAACGTAAACGCGCGGCATGGTAGTAAATACGCTAACCGTTGCAGCCACTACGACTTTAAATACATATTTGTTAGATACATACTAAATAAATATCATCAGGAATTAAATTTTAATTCATTATACTTTATTTAATGATTAAAAAATGAATTTTATTGAAGTTTAAGTTATATTTTTTTAAAGCCAACTTCAAAGTTACTTTGGCTTGTCTACAAATATAGCAAGAGTCTTTGGCAGGAGTGAAACGTACGACTCTCCCACCATAAGACAAGTAATCTGCTTACTAGCCAGAAACAGTAAATTTTCGCTGGTAATGCACTGTTTTTCGGCAATTTACACAACAAATAACAACAACATCACACAACTGAATACAACAGTGCATTGTAGCTACCCTGCAGGAAATTGAACTGACACAATACTAGTCACCTGACCGGTCCCCAAGTCATAGGGACTAGTCCGAGTTCTAACACTTCATATGAAGCGGACCAGTCACTTTTACATGGGGATGGCCCAGGATGGGGTTAATTGATACTTTTTATGCACCTTGTGACTTGTCACTGAACTATCTAATAGGGACCTATTTGGTGTAGAATAATATACATAAATTATATATAAATGTCATTCCGACATTTAACTGTAACAATGAAAACTTATAATATTTTTTTATTTTTACAAATGCAATTATAATTCATTTTTAAACAGAAAATTTTTTGAGATTCGAACCGACAAACTCGCGCATAACAGGCTTGCATACTATCCACTCAACCACAGGGCTACTCATGTTTCAAAAGTATAAATACCACTTAAGCTTGTGTTAATATCTCAGTATAGTTACGGGACTGATTCTAAAATCACATTGAAGGGAGCAATTAACATTATATTTACAATATTTGCTAGGTCCATGTATTCAACCACATCGAACATGTGCAGTGCCATTTCCTACAAAACTAGACCGAGATCCAATTAAATTGGCTCAAGATGAAGACGATACATTACGAAAATGATGTATATGTAACCATTTACACGATATGTCTTTTTTCACCATACACTTCTCCGTACTTTTGATAACACTCGCATTTTCTCAAGTCATAGGACGATTATGTTTGAATGAAATGTCACTAAATTTTCTGCAGGATATGAACAAACTAAATAAGCAGCAGCACACTTTAACAATATACGAGTATTATTTCTAATAAATTTAATATGATTTCCATTCAACTTTTTTTATGTTGATTTTACAATTGCAGTTTTATCTGTGTGATTATTTAAGAATAATATAAATAAAATCTTACTATTTGTTTGACGATCTGAGGTTTTGTTCTATTTAATGTATTTAATTGTTATTATACTTTTAATTAAAACCATATAACATTGTACCTTATTAGCTTATAAAACTTGTGAATACAAATTTATAAAAAAAATAAGCCTACATAATATATTTAAAAATATTAACTGTTTATTTTGATTGCTGACGCCAAATTTTTCGTACTTTTTCACAAGTAAATTTCTACCCAAATCGGTTTTGAGACAACTATATTTTAAGGTTTATCTAGTTTTATTCAGTTTGGTTATTAGAAGTCATCCAAATTCAATGTTAGCAAGTAATTTAAATATAGCGACTACGTTTCACTAACTGTTATACGCATTCAATTCATGATTCTATTTAGGATGTTTAATTAATATTTATATCTAAATAATATAAAATAGAGTGAATGTTTTATGCAGCCTTTTATTATGTATAAATGTAGGCGCATATGTCAATCACACAAAACACAAGAAATGTCGCATGAATTTTCAACAACTTTGCTACTGTATTATGAAAAAACATGACAAACATTTTTCTACCCTGCAACAATGATGGTTTTTAAAGATCATTAAAGCAAGTTGCCATCAGCGCATAAGTGGTATAACCCACTATTTTTTAGTTGCTACTCTGGTGATAAGCACATCCTGTATATTCTCTACATAAAAAATATCAAAAAAAAAAAAAAATAAGAAAAAGATAAAGCTAAAAATTGTTTTTTACAGAGAACATAATAAAGCAAAGTAAAAGAGCAATTAAATAATTAAATAGTTCGGCGTTACACCACTTTTACAGACATAGTCTCAATTATACTGGGATTGTTAAATGGTAAATTGCAGTATGGACTCTACTAAAATGTTTGGTTTTTGCTTCTGCTATTTAAATTTAAGTTCACACATATTAACTTATTAATATTGCAGTCCGAAATAAAGTCGATAAAGAGGTCGGCCGAAGAATACATGGTGTTACACAGTAATAGAGGAACTAGCTATGCATGGAACGAGGTGGGAAAATGTCATGATAGGATAAATACTCGAATTATTTATAAATAAATTCAGTAAAAAGCGACTCTGACTCGCGCGCGAAGGGTTCCGTACGAACACTAGATATGTAATTTAATACAAACTTCATCCTATATAACATATAGTTTTGGCATTTTTTTCGTTTTTGGGATGTTTTCGGTTTTTTTGTTTTGGCGTTTTTTGCGGTTTTGACGATTTTTTTAAGTTTTGGCTATTTTTTTAGTTTTGACACTTTATTTTCTCGTTTTGGCGATTTTTTTTCGGTTTTTGGCGTTTTTTCATTTTGGCGATTTTTTTTATTTTTAGCGATTTTTTTTAATTTTTCCGATTTTTTTTATATACATTTTTTTAGTTTTGGCGACATTTTCGCGTTTTGGCGATTTTTTTTCCATTTTTGGCGTTTTTTTCATTTTGGCGATTTTTTTCATTTTGGCGATTTTTTCGAATTTGGCGATTTATTTTAGTGTTAGATTTTTTTTTTTACTTTTAGCGATTTTTTTCGTTTTGACGATTTTTTTTAATTTTTGGCGATTTTTATTTTGGTTTGGCGATTTTATAATTTTCGGTTTTTTTAGTTTTACCGTTTTTGAAAATTTCAAGTGTTTGCCTCTTACGGTTTCCAAGATATAGCAAATTGTCAAAATTACATAGTCAAAATTGCATTAACTGATGGACCACCCTTTAATTTAAATTTTTTAAATTTTAGTGTTAATTGTTGTGGTCTGTATAAAAATACACTAATTTTACAAATTTCAAGTTTCAATATACATATGTTCATACCATTGTATGTATATTACATGGGATTTTAACATTTATCGTTGCTCGTTATGGAACACCCTTTAATTTTTAATTCTCATATATTTGTTGTTGTAGCGGCCAAGGTTCTACATACTCTGTCCAAATTTCAGGTCCTTAGCTCTTACGGTTCCTGAGAAAATAGAAAACAAAAGGGGTCCTTTTCACCTTTGGTGTACGGAATCCTAAAAAGTTTGAAAATATATTATTAGGGCGACTTTTTGGGATCGAGATTAAGATTAGTTTTATTTCAATAATTAGCTAATCCGAAAATTAACTTAATCTCAAATTAATTAGTTTGATATTTTTGAGTGGTAGTTTAAACTTCTTATTATTTGTAGTATTGCCATACTGAGGAACAATATAGTGGCAACATATTCTGTCTAAAAGTCATACATGTTATCAACACACTTTGATTTTTTGTGGGAAGAAGAAGAAACTGCCATGTTTTATTATTTACAAGTAAAATATTGCGCGTGTTAAAGGAAATAGATAAATAATATAAAATATATATATTTATTTATGTGTTTTTAAATTATTTCATAATATAATTTTTACAAAAAGTTATAAGTTTCACAAGTGTATGTTGTCAATGTTAATGTATGATTAAACTAGCAAGTAAACCATATAATCGACTACCCAAAAATCACAAATGAAGATTAAGATTAATTTAATCTCTAATCTTGAATTCAAAAAGTCGCCCTTAATAATCAAAAGTATATGATCAAACAGAATAAGTCCGTAACTTCATAAAAAATCGCTGTCAAATTAACAAAGCCCATAATAAAATCTACGGCGATAACTTCAAAAGCTCTCTCATTTTTGTTTTATTTTCTTTTGTGATTATTTTTCTTTGTAGTCTTGAATACAAAATGCATAAGAAAAAACTATGTCAAAGTAAAACAGATTCTATCCCTCAACTATTTTCTGGGCTTGCTTTTTTGTGTCAATGTGTTTATGCCGCAATTCTGTTTGATCATTATATGTAACTAATATAAAGAATGAAAAAAACTAATAATAACTTTGAAAACAATTGAAAAAAATTATTGATTGTTATTGTTTTATTAAAAAAAAAAAAGTTATTTAGGAAACAAGCTGCACCATTCCCTCAGACTTAATATGGGTAAAATCTTGTCGGTTTCTTTTTTGTCGCTGAGAATGACGTAATACTATACTAGGTATAATCTCATTTTGTTCCCGTTGATTTGAATGAGTATCTTCAATGTCAACTGGAGATGTCTGAGGTAAGTCTACTGTTCTTTGTTGAAGTAAGGGTTCTATATTAGATGTTTGGTGAGCACCTGTATAGCTCGACGTCATATTTTCAATGTTTGTTGGTATATGATTTAAATTAATGCTGATATCGGAGGTCTTCTGTTGTTCGCAATATGGATTTGATTGAAGAATCAATTCCCTTTTTAATTGATTTTAATATCTTCTAATAACTCCAAACTTGTTCTTAACAGTATAAATAATTTTGCTTTCGATGCTTATAACCAGGGAAACCGCAAATATGCAATTGCATGTTTTTTCTCGTGTGACGTATAAATGCGTATATAAGATATCTATCCGTTTCAGAACTTTTAATTAATTTTGGCATCGATTTGTTAGTGCATATTTTTGCATATTTTACAGTTTAAAGCATGTTTTTGCATATATCAATCTTACATGTATATTTTTAGCATATTTTCGAGTTTGTATAGCATAATTTATGCTTTTAGGGCATATTTTGATACTTTATAGAATGTATTTATTTTTTTTTTAATTTTTTTTTCGCCAAATAAATATCATTTTCAATATTCCATGTAGTGTATAAATTTTTCTTATGTATTAAGCAATTAATACAGACGTTAGTTTCAATAAAAATTTAGTTTTGCATTTGTGACGGGTTCTGCCCCGAGTACACGTTGAAGGAACATTGTCAATTTATAAAAGTTTATTTAGATGTGACAGGCAACAATTTTTATTTGAAGGTCTAGGTCAATATTTTATTGTTCATTGCAATTAAAATTATAATTAACAAGCTTGTCTTATTTATCCAAAATGCAGTTCCAAAGTTTTAATTCTGATATCGAGATCTCCTTTGAAGTTGAATTAAATTTTTACGGGGGTATCAAAAAAAATAATTCATTATATGCTTTGGTCAAAATTTGTATGGCAGTTTTGTTTTAACATACTTGTCAACCCCAAATTAATTTTTTATTGTCGCCTTTTTTTGTTTAGTTTTATTTTTGTCTTGTTTTATATGCAAACGTTCTTGAATATTTAGATTAAAAATACATTTTCATTCACAAATGAACCAATTTATTTTATTTTTAAGAGCATATTTTTGAGTTTTTGGTGCATATTTTTAAGTTTTTAGTGCATATTGAATGCGCATAAAACACTTTTTTTGCAGCATATTTCTGGTTTCCCTGCTTATAACAATTCCTTCTAATTAGTTTTTACTTCCCGCAAAATTTTTTCCATAAACTAGAACATTAATTTTAAAATTATTCTGATCTTCAATTTTAGAATGTTTTGAAGGAAATAATGCTGACAAAATTGTACGTGGTTGCCTTCTATGTAGAAGTTCTGTTGGTGATTTTCCAGATACAGTGTTTGGTGATGATCTTTACGTAGATAAAAATTTAAAAATATCTCTTTTTATCAATTTTATTGCACATATAGTTTTAAATGATTCCTTAAATGTACGAACTGTACGTTCTGAAAATCCATATAATGATGGCTGAAGTGGTGCACTTGTCAAATGTTTTATAGCATTTCTTTGACAGAATTGTTGAAATTCGTTGGAAGTAAATTGGCTTCCATTATTACTTATGATTGTATTTGGAAGACCTTCTATTGGGAATATTTCTTGAAGAGCGTTTGTAGTAGCAATTGACGTAGTGGTTGACATTTCAACGACATATGGAAAACCAGAAAAGGAATATACTATGATTACCCACATCTGGGAAAAAAAGAGGACTTGCAAAATCTACATGAATTCTTTCCAAGGGATTATTGCTGGCTTCCGGCCAAGATGAAAAATCTTTATTTGGAGTGCCACCAGATTCTTGGCAGATTTTATAACTGTTTGATAAACTTTCCAACCAAATATACCGACGAGCCATTTGTTTTATTCTGCTCTTTCTCCAGATATATATTCAATTACTTTCTTCAAAATTTCATAATATTTTGTATGATCTACAACAACGCCGGGCATCAATGGGAAAATCTTCAACAGTTGAAACTTTTTGCGCCTCAGATAGAGATAAGCGGTCTATCATTAAAACGTTTACAGTCTAACTAAATAGGGTTTTAATTAAGATTTTTTTGAGAGTTTATTTGACATTTTATATGCGGTCAGTTGCGAATATACTTAAGCTATAGAAAAATAAAGTTTCAATCTCCTAGTAAATTTTTAAGGTTCCGTACACCAAAGGTGAAAAGAAACCCTATTGTTTTCGCTACGCTGTCCGTCTGTCCGTGTGTCCGTCACACGGTATTTTCTCAGAAACCGTAAGAGCTACGGACCTAAAATTTGGATAGAGTATGTAGAACCTTGGCCGCTACAACAACAAATACATGAGAATTAAAAATTAAAGGGTGTTCCAAAACGAGCAACGAAAAATTTTAAAATCCCATGTAATATACATACAATTGTATGAACATATATACACTCGAAATTTTTAAAATTAGTGTATTTTCATACAGACTAAAACCAATAACACTAAAATTTAAAAAAAATTAAATTAAAGGGTGGTCCATCAGTTAATGCAATTTTGACTATGTAATTTTGACAACTTGCTATATCTTGGAAACCGTAAGAGGCAAACACTTGAAATTTTCAAAAACGGTAAAACTAAAAAATCCGATAATTATAAAATCTCCAAACCAAAAAAAAATCGCTAAAACGTGAAAAATCGCCAAAATAAAAAAAAATTCTAACACTAAAATAAATCCCCAAATTCGAAAAAATCGCCAAAATGAAAAAAATCGACAAAATAAAAAAACCCCAAAAATCGAAAAAAATCGCCAAAACACGAAAAAGGTGCCAAAACCAAAATAATTGTTTATATGAAAAAAAAACGCCAAAATTAAAAAAATCGCCAAAATGAAAAAAAATAACCAAATTGAAAAAACGCCAAAACCCGAAAAAAATCGCCAAAACGTGAAAAAAGCACCAAATCTAAAAAAACGCCCAAACGTAAAAAAACGCTAAAATGGAAAAAATCTCAAAATGAAAAAAACGCCAAATTGAAAAAACGCCAAAAACCAAAAAACAAATGCCAAAACTATATATTATATAGCTGAAGTTTCTATTAAATTACATATCTAGTGTTGTTCGTACGGAACCCTTCGTGCGCGAGTCAGAGTCGCACTTTACTGAATTTATTATTAATTATTTTCTTAGTTAAAATCCTTAAAACTCAATTTGTTTTGTAGTAATTTGATGTCCTCTGGCCAACTCTAATGTTTTCTATCGGCTAATACAATATTCATTCCAATGTGATAAAAAAATTTATTTTTATATTCCTGTATAAGACAAAGCACTGTGCTACACATATTCTGTAAGTATGAGAATTTGTGCTGTCTCCACTTGTATATCAAATATCATGCTTTTATAGATAAATTCAATATCTAATATGAGAATGTGTATGTGTGTATATGTTAGCTTCAATTTATTCAGGGGAAAAATTTTATAGAGAGAGAGACTAGAAATAATAAAAAATGCTCTTATATACTTGTGATTGATTTGACATGCAAAATGTGTGAAAATTGAAGTATTTTTTTGTGCAAGTATGTGCTTATAATAAGTAATTTACTTCAATAAGAATTTAATGATATTAGAACCATTATACATACTTAAGTGTAAATGAATGGATGAGGTTCTTCTAATTTATGTTCATACACATTATGTGTCTATTAAAAATTAAATTGTTTTTAAAGGGGAATTCAAAATTAAAGCAAATACAAAAACACCAAGACTCTAAAAATTGAAGCTGAAGCTCTGTCCCTTAGTCACATTGGTTTAACAAAGAAGTTTTTTTTTATAGAATGTGCGCAGAAGTTTTAAATATTAAACCAAGCAAAACTTCTAAAAAGGAGAGAAGAAAATCTCTGTAACGTGCTCTTATAAAAATGATCATGAATTGGATTATAAAACTCTTTACTAAGGCATATGTAGATACTGACTCGTGTAATGTAGGCTACATATGAAAAAATTTCATATTGAAATCTAGTAAATCTACTGCAAGGTTAATTTAACAAATTTTCAATGATTTTGCTTCATGTTAATTCAACATTATTTACAACAATTTTTCTTTTTAAAATGACTTTCGCCTTTATTATGAGCAACTTTCGATCTTCGATTGAGTGGAAAGCTTTGATCGAACGAATTTTCATTTGGTATTATGACGAACATTCGTCAAAGAATGTGCTTATTGTGAATATCAGTCACAGTGATTTTTAAAATTTTCAACATATTCAGCTAAAAATAAAAAACAATCGTTTTTAATAATTTTTCACATTAAAATACTTCATCGAAAGCTAAATTCGTTGCTCTACAAAATTTTCGGTGCTCATAATATGAGTTTAATATTTGATTTCCGACATTCGATAGCCAGCAAAGATCGAAAATCAAATGCAACTCATAATAAGGGCCTTTATTTCATGTTGATTTAACAATACTGTACATGTTGATGTAACATTACAGTACTGTAAGAGTTGATTTTACATTACAGTACTTTTGGATCAAAATGAAGAATTATGTTTAATCAAAGTTATTTCAACTTGAAACAACGTAAATTTGATACATAAATAAAACAAAGCACTATGTTGAATCAAAGCTATTTCACGTTGAAACAACAGGAATTTACAGCACACATTTTATTTTAGTTATTATTTAACTAACATGAGTATTGGCATAGGCATTAGAAAAATGTTTGTGTATAGTTGGCTTCCCCGTGATGAATTAAATTTTAATTCAACATAATATAATTGATTATTTAACAAAATATTAATTTTAAATTAAAGTTATGGTTAAAAACCACAGCAAAAATCGAACGTACGATCCTCCATCTACAAGAGTAGAACGCTGGCTACTAGCCAACAGCAGGAAGGCAATGCGAAGCTTGGCGGCAATTTATACAAAAAGTCAAAAAATCTATATTTTTTTATCACATATATACAACATACATATTACCCAGTTGACCAAGTTGTCGCAGATTACACTTTTATCAAAGATTGCTTAGATAAATTTCGACATTTGTAGTGCACAATATTTACCGATTACAATTCCTTTTTGGAAAATCTTATAGAAAACGTACTCAAAGACTGGCTAAAAGAAAGGTTACTTAACGGGTCATCCATCTAACTAGCTGGTGGATATTGTTTACAAGATAGTCCAGCAATGGCCAATGTAATAATTTGTATAGTTTTATAAATGAAAATGTTATAGAAGTTTGTCATTTCTGCAGGGACATGGAAATTATGATCGAAAGGTCTCTCATTGTTGCCATGTTTGAACAGAGCTGCCATTTTTTCGAAATTTTCCTACATGCTCTGTTTCAGCTATCGCCAAAATGTGCTCCACGCTTTAAGATTGTCGGGCATCCGCCTTGCAAAACGTCTAAAAGACATGTATAAAATGTCAAGGTGAGGTATGAACCCAAGGGGAACCTAACACAACACAATTCGTGCGGCTATTTCTCTGAACCTGTTTTAACATACTCCCTATTAAATATTAAAACGTTCGAATTAAACATGTACTGTTACTTTTAAATAGTCGATCTTAATGCTCGTAAGATCCAATGTTTTATGCTTCCAAACAGATCCATGATCGAAAATGCTGCTCGATCCGTAACTATGGGTAATACAGGTGCTTAAAAATAGGAAGCTCTTGATTTTCTTGATATTCAGTGGAACGATCACGTTTTCTTTTTTAAGTCTCAAAATAAGCATTAATTTAAAAGCTTATGTTTTTTGAAACCTCCATCTACTTTAATCCATCTGAAAATGTAATACAACTCTCATATATGAGCCTGACCTTCAAAATCTATTGAAGATGCTAGTTGACCGCCTACAACACAGGGCCAAAAAGCTAAGCGGTGACAGTAGATTATCCAACTATATGGATTCATTAGAGCATCCACGCAATGTAGGGTGCATTTCTGATGGAATGTGGAAACATCTTGCTGAAACTCACACATTTTTAAGCACAACACTTCTTGCTTAGTTAAAATCACATTCATTTGTGGTTCATTTACTAATAAATCGCACTATGAATTACAGAAAAAAAATAATTTTTTATTCATACTAATAGAATGTGGTTTTTGTGTTTCTAGTAAAAAAAAATATTTTTTTAAGATGTACTGAACTTCAGCCCGATTAAGAAATTATAATTCATTATATTTCAATTAAATTTAAATATTTTAAACATCTTACATCCCTTTCCACAATTTATGGTTAAGAGTTAACATGAACTTTAACTACAAGTTCCTCATACAAAACTTGCCGTTAAAGTCTCTGTTATCTTTTAACCATACATTGTGGAATGGTGCGTTGCACCCTTAATCCTGGTACGGAGTTCATACGGAAAACTACACGTAATTTTTGAAATTTATTGCCTATCTTAGGGATGTTATAAATATAAGTGGAGAGATTTTTCAGTCAACTGAAACAAGAATTAATGTTCAAACATTTGTTTGGTCACGAAATTATTGAATTTTCTAATTTTCATCAAATTGTTAATGATTTTTGTGTTTTTGGGTGTTGTAAACTCAAAAATAAATGAATTTTTTGTGTGTACAAAGGCTACACGATTATTTTTCCGTGTAGATATAAATGTAAATTTAGAAACGTGAAACTCTGTAAGAACTCCATACATGGCTGTTCAAATTTGTGAAAAATGTTTATCAACAATGGTTAATTCGTATGAAAAATTTGACAAGGAAACAATATTAATGGGCGCCTGAAACTATGCTACAATTTCTTATATTTGTAAAAACACCCCATGTGTTTGTGTAAATTCCAAACGAAACAAGTTGCACTCTACTTATTTCGCATGAAAACTTAAAATGTTGTAGATATGTACATTTCAAATGTTTTTCCTAAGATAAACAGAGTACTAAATATTTCCGAAATATTTTTTCATTAAGAATTCGTGCGAATTTTTTTATATGTACTTTGGCTGCATTTCGAGTGATATTTTGAACAGATTACCAGGCTATATATTCAGTAAATGCTTAAGTTTGAATTTTCCTTATGGAATACAACATTAAATTTAAAAAATATTTTTTAATAGAAATTCAAATCTTTAATGATATTAATTTTATGAGTTTATGATTTTTTTTTTCATTGGTGATACGCCATAATCGAAGCAGCCAAAATAAATGAAAAGCTCATTTAAAAACCAGTAAAACGTTTGCCACTATAGGATTTCCCGATTTGAAAGTTATTAAATTTTGTTACTCGCCTAAGATTGTTAAGCGCTAGAGCTTCAAGGCATACATATGTAAGTATTTTTATATGTTTCCATATCAAAAAAAAATAGATAAAAATAAATCGACTTAAATAATTTTATTTCACTGCCCAACACTCATAAAGATCCTAGACCAACTCAATTGTTTAACATAAAAATTTCAATTGCAAATTTATACTTTTTATATTATTTCATGCTAAAAAAAACATTATACCACAAACGCAATTCTCTTGAAATAGGCTTCCATAGAGGATTTTTCGAATGTGGTATACTTTGGAAAATTTGCTGCGCAATATAGCATAAATGTTTTTATTGTAAGCAATTAGGCGAAGTTTAAAAGTAAAAGGAAAAGAAACCACTTTATCTCATAATGGTTTAAAGGATGTAAAGGGCGAAGAAAACCAAGCGAGTTGTTGTTAGTTAAATATTATTATTAAGAGTTTATATATTCCTGATGAGGTTTTCTTTGTAATAACATTAGCACATTTGGCAATATCAACGTAGAGCAGCAATAAATTTTTTTGAAAATAAGCCAGTCATTTAGACAGTCGATTGAATTAATACTAAGTTTTAAATACATATGTACATATCTAACGTATGAGGAGGCATGGAATCATAATCACACTGAAGACATTCTGTGATAAACGTGTTTAAAATTTGCCATTTTTTTTTTCTTTCTTAACCAATACGGAAATTTTAAATTTTTAGTATTTCCTAAAGTCATCTGCTAAATGTAGAGACTCGAATAATCAAAAATTTTGTTGCCACACTCAGCACACATGTCTAAATATATATGTATGTATGTACAAATATATTTCTGTTGGGAGGTGAGACACCCACTAATTCTATAGAAATTAGCAGAAATATGATTCATAGTATGCAAAAAAAAGTAAATTTAAAATCAATATCTGGGGGTATTCAAATGATAGTCATTAGGGTGATATTGTCATTATGTTTAAATTTTTTTTTAATAAAAAAACTGAAAGCAAAAACAATTGTAATAACATAATCTAAAACATTATGACAATATGACTTATATGACAAGCGTTTGAATCCTCCAATTATTTTGTGTATTTGATATAAGAGACAGTTTGGTAAATATTTCAAATGTTCACTCGAATTTGGCTTATTCTATTGGATTGGTTATGGCCAGGGATTTTTTTATGGAAAAGATCATATGTGATTCAGTAATATTCTTAAGAATAACAACCGATAAAAAAAAAATAAAATAAAAATGATAGTGATATAAAATAAAACAAAAAAACTAACCCAAGTTTCCTAGGTATAATTATTTTCTTAAGCTTTTTCAATGATTTTTCCAAGAATTTAGACAAACTATGTAATGGGTGGAAAAGACCATTAGAATAATCCTTGTATTGTTGTTAGATACCAAATAAGTTAACTTTTATATATTTTTTATTATTTTATTATTACGAGCATATAATATTTAATAAAATTTAATATTAAAAATCTGTTTAGTGACTCAACTTAAATATCGCTTTGCCAAAATTACAGGTTGACTTACATCACGATTTGATGTTTTGCAGTTGAAACTAAACTGATGCCAGAGTCATATTGCATGGAAAAACGTGCTGCCAGATAGATTTTACGATTTTTTCGCAATAAGAACAGAGTACTACTTTTGCGAATCTATTTAGCAAATACAGTGGAATCTCCCTTAACGGACACCTCCTATAGACGGACACTTTGACAGGTCAAGACAGCTCCATAAGCAAAGAAATTGTTTTCTCTTGACCGGACAGTCCCTTTGTGCGGACGCATTCAATGCTCCTTTCGGTGTCCGCTCAAGAGAGATTCCACTGTATTTAATACCCAATACTTTTACATGTAGTTTGAAAGCATTTCGCACGAAAAAGTGAGCAGAGTGCCAAGCTTTTTGTTAAAATTTAAAATATTAATTAAGTATAAAAAAAATCTTAAGTGCAGAGTACATAATAAAATATTCACCTGTTGATAATATCGAAAATAAAATATTTCAATCGAATTCTTACACAGAAAAAATTATTCCCAAAAAATTTTCAAACAAACGTGTGTTTTGAAATAATTATAATTTAGTTTCAGCAAATACTTTTTACTGTTCCAGTAAATTATTTGTTCCAATTTTATTTTATGTAAAAAAAACTTTATAGAATGAAAATTATCTATAGAAAGTAAAATTTGTAAAAAAAAATTTTTAGATCTATTTTTTTTATATATAAATTTGTTATTTTTAGTTAAATTTATTAGTAGTATATAAAATTATGTAAAAAAATTTGTCTGATTTTTTTTAATTTTTTCTATAAATTATTTTATAGATATAAGAAACATTTTATTTTTTTTAAGATTTTTGTTTGCGGTTTTCAAACTTATTATGTTTGTATATTGTGATTCTCAAAATATAGTATTAAGAGTCTTACTATAAATATACGGAGTTTGTTAGCTAAATTCAAAAATTTTTTGCGTTGAGCTTTACTGACGAGTTCCAAAAGCGGGAACGAAATGCTTAACCATAGAAACAAGCAAAATTTTAAAAGTAAAAAAAAAATAGTTGAACCTTATAATTGATTGTTATTTTTTTTTTCAAATAAAACTTTTACTAATTTTTTTTTTTAGAAAAATTGGTAAGAATTGTTATTGATTCAGTTAATTTATTTACTGATAATACGAAAAATTTTAGTGAATGTGTTTGTAAATTATAAAAAATAAAATTTGATAAATAATACGAAAAAAAATTGGCAAAAATGTTTTTCTACTCCTTTTAATACATTTGACTGAAAATATTTTGAGTTTCAGTTAACTTTTTCTCTAATGGCATAATAACTTAACTAAAAATAAATTTTTTTTCCCAGTTAAATTTTTACAAAATTTTTATCAGAATCTACAAATTTCTTTGTACAAAATATTTACTGATTCACTGAATTTGGTTACTGAAAATGAAATTTAGTTTTTTCTGTGTAAAACGACCAACAACCATTTTTTTCACTAGAAAAATATGTATTTATGTACTAACCAGTGATGGTATTTTGGTGCGTTTCGGGTATTTTTTGGTGCTTTTTGCCTGTTCTTAAACGCGAAATTTTGGCTAATACCCTTTTTTGAAAAGCGGGTATTTACAGTGCTTTTTACAATTTCTTACAGCGCTTTTGGTGCTTTTTTGTTAAATAAAAATATTTTTAATTTATAAAACTAAATTACTTTCAAGCGCTGATAGCAGCATTTTTTGACTAAGACTTCTTAAACTGTTTTTAATGACAGTAACGTTAAATGTTAAAAACAATGTAGACAAATTTTCATAATTGGGATTAAAAAATTTAAATTTTTTTTTTTGCAAAATAGAAAACGGAAGTAACTGGAGAGTTCCAAATAAATCTCTGCACAATAATTGATTGAAAATAGTATGCAATAAGCATTTGTTAAAGCTTACAGAAATATTTAATCATACGAGAACAATTGAAATCATTAGGTTATCAATAGCAGTCAGTTGTTTTAGACAACGGGTAGCCAAGCCCCAAGTTTTTGATATCATATTGAAGTGCTGTCAATGTTGACAACTGGAATAATTGTGAATATCACAAAAACTTTTAAGTTACGAGTACTTAAGAAAAAAGTGATGCTTTTAATGCATTTTTTATATGTAAATGATTTTTCAGTAACATACATATCTTAATATAAGCCTTAGCTTCACCTACTATATTATGTATATATGTATGTGTGTAAGAATATATATTACTTGACTCCTAGTTTTTTTATTATTTGTTTTTACATACTTATTTTTTATTAAATTAATCATGATTTTGGGCTTAAATCAAGTTTAGGGGCACCTCCCAGAAATTTAAAAACAGTATCCTATCCTATAGAAAATTAAAAAATAAGAAGAAAAAATTAAATAAAAAATTGGCAGCAAGGCTTAGTTTCCGAGTTATGGGCATCTGAAATTCTAATACAATATTGTGATTATACGGTGTTTTGCAATGAATGTGACCAATATTGGTATCATCTTAAAGCTTTTGAGAATACCTTTCATGAAATGGTAAAAATAGACTCTTTGTCGGCCATGCAGGAAAACGCTATTAAGCAGGAAAACTTTGCAAGGCAGAAAATCTTTACTAGGCTGCACCATATCGGGAAACACCATGGTGGAGAAAATGCTTAAGCCCGGCCAAAGGCCGGCAATGCAGGAAAACATTATTAGGCAAGAAAACTTTGCAAGGCAGAAAATTTTTTTTGCGCTTTTTACCCTTTTTGCAACAGCTTAATGTGTTTTTGCTCTTCGTAGAGATACCAACACTGTTACTAACATATGGATGTGTCAGGCGCTAAAAGGCGTAAATCCACTTTTCGAAAATTTCTCAATTTTATTATATTACTATCTACACTGAAAGGAAAACCTTCATTCAGATAATGAAATTCTTCATTGTATTAATGAAAAATGATTCATTGTATTTATAAAGTTAATTTTGGCGGCTATGTCATAAATAGAATGAAACAATTTCATTGGTTCAATGAACTTTTTTCACGTATGTAATGTAGCTGTTTCATTGATTAAATGAAGTTTTTACATACTATAAATAAAGTTTATTCATTAATATAAGGAAAATTTCATAAATATAATGAAATATAAGCAGAAAATAATGAAAATTTATTATTTAAACATGAAATTATATCCCCTACAAACCACCTACTTAATAAAAAATATATTAATTTTTTTAATATATACAAATACATATGTATGTACTAAATATATGTACATATGTATGTATTTGTTAAAGTAAAACATTTAAAATTTAAGGAACTCATCCTTAGATAGAGTAGAACTCCTTGGTAGAGTTCAACCCAAATAATGGTTTTAGTAAGCCGAAAAACTGATATGTTTATAGTAAAACTCTTAACATGTTGTTGAGAATTACAATACACAAACATAAGTTTAAAAGAATCAAACAAAAATCTTAACAAAACAAACGTCTTTATAAGAAATTTGGGACAACCTTTATGTGTTTGTATAGAGGTGACGGCCGTGAATAGATAAAAAAAAGCAATGTGAGTCCGATCACAGAGGAGATGTGTAAACATCTAGTAATGAAATTTTTTTTTAAGTTGGAAGTACTTATGCTTTTAGTATCTTTTTTTAAATCAATTAATTAAAAGTATCAAAACTTTCAATATTGTAAATACATATGAATTTGTTGGTTTTTGTTTATTTTATTCAACTTATTTGGTTAGTAAATGGGCACACTGCAGTATATGTATATGTACTGCATTCAAAATTGCAGTAAGCAGTAAATTTACTGAATACTAAAAAAATTCAGTAAATTTTTACTGCTAATGAAATTTAATTTGCATTACTAGTAAAATCGTAGGGCCGTAGCAAGTGGCAAAGTTTTTTCATTCAAATTTTAAAACTTTTGTATGAAAAACATTTAGCCACTTGGTAGAATTTCATTATGAATGCGGGCATTACTGATTACTGAAAATTCAATGCACCTCATCATATAACAAATCATTTAGGCAATTTATAAAAATTGTAGAAAAAAATCTTAGTAATCAGTAAAATTTTTTTTGTTTTTACTGAAACTTTAGTGGTACTGCAGTGCTCATCTATTGTAAATGCCTTTACTTTTACTTTTTAATTTTTAATTCCTGTTGTTCATCGTTTAGTTGTTGCTGTTCTTGTTGTTGTGTACGCATTGCAATTAAAATAAATTCAGTAAAGTGCGACTTTGACTCGCGCACATTCGGCTTTCTTAATTTTTTAAGTCTTTTCAGTTTAAACGATCTTTTTTCAGTTTTATCGCTTTTTTCTCGTTTTGGCGTTTTTTCTCTTTTTGGGTTTTTTTAATTTTCGCAATTTTTTTTCACTTTTGCGATTTTTTCATTTTGACAATTTTTTCATTTTGGCGATTTTTTTCTTTTTATTGGGGGGTTTTTTTCATTTTGGCGATTTTTTTTTGTTTTTGGGGTTTTTTATTTAGGCGGTTTTTTTTCATTTTGGCGATTTTTTCATATTGGCAATTTTTTGTTTAAGGATTTTTTTTAATTTTGGCGATTTTTGCGGTTTGTCGCGATTTATTGTAGTCCTAGAAATTTTTTTAATTTGGTGCTTTTTTCGTTTTGGCGATTTTTTTATATTTGGCGATTTTATATTTTTTTGATTTTTTAGTTTTACCGTTTTTGAAAATTTCAAGAGTTTTACTCTTACGGTTTCCAAGATACAGCAAGTTGTCAAAATGACAAGGTTAAAATTGCATTAACTGATGGAACACCCATTGATTTAAATTTTTTAAATTTAGTATTAATTGTTGTAGTCTGTATAAAAATACACTAACTTTTAAAATTTCAAGTGTATATACATATCTATATACAATTGTATGTATATTACATGGGATTTTAACATTTTTAGTTGCTCGTTCTGGAACACCCTTTAGTTTTTAACTCTCATGTATTTGTTGTTGTAGTGGCCAAATGTCTACATATTAAGTCCAAATTTCAAGTCCGTAGCTATTACGGTTCATTTTCACCTTTGGTGTACGGAAATATACAGAAAAAAAACCGGCGGCGGCGCACCGTCGGCTTCGAGCCAGTCGACTTGTTTCTCTGCTTGGTATTGCTTCTTTCAAACACTAATACACTCATACATAGCTCACACCGATTTGACAATGCAAAGCAAAAGCAAAAAGCAAAGAAATCTCAGCAAAGAAATCAAAGTCAAAAGATTTTTACCCCCTAGCGTATAGATGTTTACACATCAAAAACTAAAGAGAGAGAGAGAGAGAGATCTCTGCTATAAAATGAAGAATATTGCATTGTATAAATGAAATGATTTCATTGCATTTATGACGACCACAATGCTTTAAAATTAAAAGGGATTAGAAACGTAAGAAATAGAAAATATTTTTTAACAAAATAACTTTTGATTTATTTATATTTGACAAACCGTATACAGTAAGTATCTAAAATTTGCCGAAATTACTTGTATTTGCCCCAAATTTGCTGAAACGAAAATTCGTTTAAATAATATAACGATTTTCATTAATACAATGAACTATGAAGAACATATGAAAAGCAGAGATTGAAAGATTTCATGCATACAATGGAATTGTTAATTGTATTAATGAAAAATTTCATTAATATAGTGCATAACATTTAATGAAACCGTTTCATTCTCTGAATGAATGATTTTCCTTTCAGTGTAATTAGTTGTGAACTCTATGGCATTTATTTTGTTTGTTTTTTTGTTGTTAGATATTTTCAATTAAAAATATGAAAAATCGACTTTCAATCTTATTTGAATTCTTTCAAAAGCTACTCCAATTAACTCCACTTTAATTAAACGCATTGGTTTAGTCAAGCCAAATTTGCATGTTTTATGAAACTTTATAAAACTAGTCAATGTATCTCTCATGCAGAAATTCTCCCTCCACTATTTTTTTTTCTGTTAAATGTCATAAAAATATTTTGTACCTTTAATAGTTTTCAAAAAATTTTGGAAATCTATTTGCCAGACACACTAATTTAGTCAACTTTTTATTTTGTGCAGTTAGGCCTTTTAGCTTCTGACGCATCCATATATACAAATGTATGTATTAGAGACCTGCGGAAACAGTCTTGAAATGTAAATACGTCATGTTTTTTAAATGTATTCACGTCGCATGTATTCTACTAAACCAATAATAAATGCTGTCGTACTATAAGCGAAGCACGATGTATGTATTGGTGTACGTGTATATCAATGTTAACAAGCGATGTCGCCAAGACTGCTTGTTTGTAACAAACACTCAAAATAAGTACTGTTCATTAGTGTATGCTTGATATTTCGCATACTGTACGTTTGAGTGTGTGTGTAATATGTAGATGGTAAGCTATTATGTGATTAACCGCATACATTTAATGTTAATGCATGTGTGTGCGTTTGCATGTGCGCAGAAAAATAAGAGATCATACAAGCATACATGCATGACGTTTGTACACGCGCTCATGCGTAGAAAGAAGCAAGCATCACAAATTCTTCCGTCACGAAGTATTTTCTTCTTTACTCAAATACCTAAAATGCTGAAATAAATTTCTTGCAAACAGTGCTGTTTACGTTTGTTTTATAAGATTTCGCTGTAGTAAAGCATTTGAAAAATGCCTCATGTCTTAAAAGTTCTTATAAGATCTCTTGTGCAGGACACTAGTATGTATGTATATGAATAATGAAGGGTATATAAGATTCGTCACAGCCGAGTACAACACTCTTACTTGCTTTTAGGATAGTTTTTAATAATTAAAATAAAATACCTTTTTCAAATATTTGCAACATTTTCGAATTAATTATTCTGCAACGTATTTTCCTAAGAGAAAACTTTGCTCTACTTTTAGTTTATGTCACAGCAACTGCTTTTGAGTTTTCCCATATGTCCACATATACACAAGCTCATTAAGCCGCATTAACCACCCACAAAAATGTTTATTTAAATGTATTAGAATTTAAATGGAACTGCTTCAATATGTTATTAGCATTTCCCCATGTATGTTTACATGTATTTATACCTTTTTATCTGTACTTTTAGTGTATTTGTAGAGAAATATTTACTTGTGCATAAAATGTAAATGTAAATCAGCTTTACCTTTTCTATAATCTTAAAACAATTTGCATTTACATTAAAATAATGTAAGTACTGCTTAACCCTAGATTGATCCTTAAAAAAAATCCATCCTTTGTGAAATTTTTGTCTCATATGTAAATTTTAAATTCATTTTTTAATTAAAACACAACAAATCATAAAAATTATGTTTTGTTCTTCAATTTAATGAATAACAAAGAAATATTTCATAAATGTAGAAAAAAAGAAAAAAAATTCATATGTATGAATATACAAAAAGCTTAAAATTAAATAATTGCCCTTAGTTTGAAGTTCATTTATTAACTTTTTTGTCTGGAACGCATGATGTGCAAATGTTATCAGCATGTGTATCTTTACATATAGCTTTATCACAAATGCAACAAAAAAGAGTGGTCTTTTTGTCTTTATTTGCGCCAAAATGCTAGCAATCGTAGCAGCGGCCTCGTTTGGGAGGTGCTGTTTGTGGTTTCCTGGTTTTAATTGTTGACGGCCCAGGAATATCATCTCCAACTATATATCGTCATTGTGTCCTGTAATGGATTGAAGAAGTGATAATGAAGCATTATTTCGGGGTACATGAGTTCGCTTGCTCATGTAATCATGGGCTAACGAAATGCCTAATTCATGTAAAAAGCATTTTCGTTTGATGTGCTTTTGCTTCGGTTTCCAGTCTGGAAAAACTTCATTCTGCATTCAATGCAGATATATCTATAATGTTTGATAAGACTGCCATAGGCCACCGATTTGCTTTAAGCTTAGAGCTGTAACAACTGAGTTTTTTATCTACGGTGTCTACGCCACCTTTTGTGGGGTTGTAGAAAGAAATTATTTCCGGTAACTTTTTTTTATCACTACCAACAACAGGTTGGGTATGCATGGTACTCATTACAATAGTGCATTTATTTTTATGACTAACGTAAGACACAAGTGTTGTATCTTTTGTAAAAGCGAATGTGGATTGATAGAGGGGTAAATTTTTCCACAGTAACAGTTTAGGTGCAATACTTCGCTTATTTTTACGTAGAGTTCCTACTATCGTAATATTTTCCTCTAATAGCTTTTGTCCCAAACTATGAGAAGAGAAAAAATTGTCCATTGTGACATTATGACCTTTTTAAAACTTCTGTCAAGTCAAGAACCACCCGCTATCCTTGATTTTTTTCTGGGAGTCCACTAACTCCTTTTCCCAAATACGGTTGAATTCGCCATACATAAGATGTTACAGATGAAGAAGGCTTAGAAGGTATATATTGCCGAAACTTACATCTCCCATGAAATCCAAGCAATTGCTCGTCTACTGTGACACAAGAATGTGGATTATAGTACATTGGAAGAAGTTCAGACCAACGCTCCCATAGATCTCTTATCGGTGCAAATTTGTAATTTTGTTGTTGGCGCCGACTTAAAACGTCATCGAAACGAAGAGTTTTGTGCACACTCAAAAAGGTTTTCTTCGACATAATAGCACGAAATATTGCACGTCCATACACTGAAAGGAAAACCTTCATTCAGACAATGAAATTCTTCATTGTATTAATGAAATGTTTCATTAAAAGTCAGCTAATGAAGCCCTTCATTGGATCAATGAAGTATGATTCATTGTATTTACGAAGTTAATTTTGGCGGCTATGTCATAAATAGAATGAAACTATTTCATTAGTTCAATGAAACTTTTTCATGAGTATAATGTACTTGTTTTATTGATTTAATGAAGTTTTTACATACTATGAATGAAGTTTATTCATTTATATAAAGAAAATTTCATAAATATAATAAAATATAATCCCTTCCAAACCACCTACTTAATAAAAGATATATAGAATTTTTTTATTAATATTTAATTTAATATATACAAATACATATGTTTGTACTTAATATATGCGCATATATATGTATTTATTAACGTAAAACATTTAAAATTTAAGGAACTCATCAGTTGAGTTCAACCCAAATAATGTTTTAAATAAGCCGAAAAACTGATATGTTTATAGTAAAACTCTTAATATGTTGTTGAGAATCACAATACACAAACATAAGTTGAAAAGAATCAAACAAAAATCTTAACAAAAAAAAAGCATATTTATAAGATGTTTGGCACCAGCGTTGCCGTTTTGGTTACTTGTAACCAAAATTGGTTACTTTTTTTTCCAATGTGTATTTGTGTACTTTTTTTCCATTTTGGTTACTTTTTTTCAACACAAAAATAACAATTTTTTATACATATATGTACGTATGTGGTATGTTAAATTTGCACATAACTAATTATCTTGATAAAATATCACAATTTAAGCGTTTTTACTACGTTGTAAAGACAATACTGGATAATCAACATAGCGTTTAAAAAAAATACATGTCTGTCTCTGAACATAACAAGCCTGGTTTCAAAAAACAGATGCATTCATGGTTGCAAAATCTTTAAACGTCAAACACTATGTAAAAAGTTGAAAGCGAATTTATTTATTTAAGTTTGAGAGCCTAACAAGCAGGGAACGAAGCCGATCGGCTGTGAGTCGGGTAACAGCCGCCGCAGGCAAATTTTCTAAATTAGAAGTAAGTGCTGATATGGACATAGTTGAATTTTGGGACGCGGTTTCAAAACATACAAATGGATTGAACGAGAAATGTTTTTATGATTAAATTAATTTTGTGCCACACAGTTCGGCTACTGGTGGAAGGATATTTTCGCAGCTAAGTCTAGTCAAAACTAAATATAGGAATAACCTCGATTTTAAGACTTTAAACTCAAAAATGCAATCTAAAGAATTGTGCATCAATCGAAAGAATTCCCATTATGTTTGGTCTGCCAAAGATTTGTTTTAATATTAACAAACTTAATACTTTATCTATAAAGTCTTGTGTTTTGATAACGAATGTAATTAAATTACATATTATTTATTGTTACTAAAAATATTTTTGTTTTGGAATTTCTAATAAATAAAATAGATGCACAGTTGAATAAAGATGCTTGTTTTGTAAAGATTTTTTTGAGGTTTTCATATTTATTATGTTTGTATATTGTGATTCTCAATATAGTATTAAGAGTCTTAAGGCTTCAATAGTCTTTTCTTTCTGTTGCTGTTCTGTGCTGTGCCGTTCTGCTTTTAAGTTTTAGTACTAAACTTTTTCTGTAGTAACTTATCCGCTATTTCGGACCAGAAGGGTCGCAGTTTTCCACTAAAGCGATGAGTTTTGCATCGTCCATTGTTATGTTTAAATTTTTCTTGTAAAAATTAATTTTTTTTATTCAAAAAGCGCAATAAAATTTATTTCAATATGTTTTTATTTAATTTATGCTGTCACTTAACATTTTTTTTTTAATTTTCAGAGGTTGAACCGAAACAGAACAGAACGAAACAAAAAAACTAAAGACTTGTATTAGATTTCTACAAACAAAAAAGAGTCAGCTGATTCGTAACAGAACAGAAAGTAAAAACTAATTCTGGCTTTACTATAAACATACGGGGCTTGTTAACTAAATTCAAACATTTTTTGGGTTGAAGTCTACTGACGAGTTCCACCAGCGGGAACGAAATGCATAAAGACAATTGCTTAACCATAAAAACAAGCCAATTTTTGAAATTTCTAATAATTTACCTGAAGAATTTTGTTTTACAAAATTGATTTTATTGACTGTTAATTATAATAAGATATACTTATAAAACTGAAGTACAAATTTAAATGTAATGGTCCATTTATATTATATGATTTTATAATAATATATATTAATATATGTATGTATATTTTTCAACTGAAGTACAAATAAAACAGTATTTTAAATACATAAAAATTTTGGGTTAATTTTTTTTTCATTTGGTTACTTTTTTTTGTATTGTGGTTACAAAATTTTTTTGGCCGTGGCAACGCTGTTTGGCACAACCTTCTTGTGTTTGTATAGAGGTGCAGGACGTGAATGGATAAAAAAGAGAGAAAGAGAGAAACATCTGCTATACAATGAAGAATATTACATTGTATAACTGAAATGATTTCATTGCATTTATGACGACCACACTGCTTTGAAATAAAAATGGATTAGAAAAATAAGAAATAGAAAATATTTTTTAACAAAATAAATTTTGATGTATTTGTGTTTTACAAACTGTATACAGTAAGAAGATAAAATTTGTGGAACTTACTTATATTTGCCCTAAATTTGCTAAAAAGAAAATTCATTTAAATAATGTAACGATTTTCATTAATACAATGAACTATGAAGAACACATGAAGAGCAGATATTGAAAGATTTCATGCATATAATGTAATTGGTCATTGTATTAATGAAAGGTTTCATTAATATAATGCAGAACATTTAATGAAACTATTTCATTCTCTGAACGAATGATTTTCCTTTCAGTGTAGTCGGCATTGAAGAAGTCTTCCAGATTTTCATTTTATTACCTAACATAAATATAAAATAACCTAAGAAAGACAGTCTATAATAAAGTAAAAGAAAATCATACTTATAAACGCCAGCTAAAATTAACACTCCAAAGTGTGCATGCAACAAATCCTTATCAAGTTGAACATAGTTCTTTCCATCTAAATACTTTCTATACTTATTGGTATTTTCGATTATAATTTTTTCAAACTGTGATGGAAAATATAGTAAAAACGCATCTTTTATCTCCTTCACTCGATTCATCACACATCTAGTGACACCTGTATAAATATGCCTGTAAATGTATTTAGATGACATTGCGAAACAATATATTCCTTTACCTTACCGGGACGTATATCAATAGCATTAGATGCTCGTAAACGACCATTTGAAAAAAGCGTTGAACTCCAAGTAGTATTATCTTTGGACACATAAATTGTATCCACAGTTTCTTCACTAGGAATACTTTCAATTTCACTCTCACTTTGAAGCGAAGACTCTTCTTCGTCTGGTTCAAAATCACTGCCTAATAATTCCTCATTATCACTTTCCTCTAGAATACTTTCTATTTCTTCTCCAGTCAAATATCTAGGCACCATAATCATGTTGTTGCTTTACGCATAAAATGCAAATGCAGCTGATAATTTTTTTATTATTTTTTACACTTTACAACTATTTTACAAGAACAAAATAATTGTGAAATGAAACAAAGCAAAGAAACTTATAACGGTTGTAGCAATTTTGTATGGGATTTTTTGTACCATAGGATGGAATTATGAATTTTTGAAATAAAACAAAACTTTGCAACAAATTTTTCTAAAACATGCTAAAAGTAATCTGTACTGGTGTGGTAACAAATTCATAAAATATTAAAGTCTAATTTTCATTACCAAAAAAACGAGGAGTAAATTAAATTTCAAATGGGACATTTTTGACCCAAGGATCGATCTACGGTTAAGTATTAAATGAAAGTTGTTTCCTAAGAGTGTGTCTAAAGTAGATATTAAATAGAAATTATTATATTTTATGCTTAAATTTATAAACTTTTTTACGTTTATATTCAAAACAAGCAATAGAGATGGGCGATATTTCTATAGCTGTTGCTTTTTCACAGGGGCTAAAAAATCACTAATCACTACTGCGGCTGAATTTATCAAATAACAGCTAATTGAAATATAATTCTTTCATAAATACAGTGAATACTATTTGCATGTTTACTTTACAGCAAATAAGGTTACCGCATAAAATTTTTTTTTTATCTTAATTTTTTGCCAAAAAAAAAACTCGTTGTTTCATCGTGTCGAATCGACTTTTGTGGCAATTAAAGCTCTAATATATTTTTCTTTTCAATGTTATTGTCTCTCGGCACAAAACAAAAATATGTATATTCCCAAGAAAATTCAAAAAAAAATATTTTTTTTTTTTTTTTGAATAAAATTTAGTTTCAGTAAATAATTTTACTGTTCCAGTAAATTGATTGTTTCAAGTCTAGTTTATGCAAAAAAAAAACTGTATAGAGTAAAAAATTATAATTCATACAATTAATTTAAAGTAAAATTTGTAAAAAGATTGTTTAGAAACAAATTCTGTTCACATATAAAAACTGCATTCTGTACAGATAAATTATTCATTTGAATTGTTTTTTTAATTTCAGTAGAAAATTTTTTTTTGAATAAAACAATTTATTAACTGAATAAATCTGAGTTTTTTTACGAATAAATTCCTACAATTTCTTGCATATGAAATTACAAATTTCTTTGTTGGACCTAAATTAAACAAATTTGTATTTAATTCAGAGTATTTTGTGTTTAAAGTTTAAAATAAAATTTTAGTTTATAATGGAAATTTGTGTTTTGATTCCTCTTGAAATGAAATTTTAGGACGACTATTCAATAATGTGTGCACAATTTTTATTATATTTGAAATACGCCAACAGAAGTATGAAGCAATTTTTCATACGAAATTTGCCTACGAGATTACCCACTCATCCGTCGCGTGCGACAGCAAGAAATTAAGATTTTATTTCAGAACTATGTGACTCGATTTTTCTGAAAAGTTTATCTTATGTAGAGCTACTGGCGACCTACAAAAAAAATTTTTTTTCTTTCAACAAACAAGCATATTTTCTTGGTGTCGCACGTGAAAAAAATTTGAATAAATCAGAGTTTTAACTAACAATTTATTATAAATTTTTGCATTTGAATTTAAAAATTTCTTTGTGGTACCTAATTGGACAAATTTATATTTAATTCAGAGCATTTTGTGTTTAAATTTTAAAATGAGATTGTACTATATTTAAAATGGAAATTTGTAATTTGATGACTACTATTAATTAATTAATTAATTAATGATAACAAAAATTAAGAATTTTAAAAAACCACCGACTTTCTTCAGAGAAGATGTTACATCTTCTAAATGGCTGGACCGATTTTCTTTCAAACATAGCTAAGAACCCTCTCGATCAAGTCATCTTTCAAATAGAACTAAATGAAAATCGGTCCAGCCATTTGGCCTGTACGTGGACACAGACAGACACACAGATACACAGACACACACTACAAAACTACATAGTTTTTATTAAATTTAAAGTTAGCGAACAAAAGTATAAAGTAATTTTTCATAGAAATAAAATCTACTTTTTTGTCACGTGCAACAGCAAGCAATTAAGCTTCTATTTCAGAACAATGTGACTCGATTTTTCTAAAAAGTTTATCTAAAGTAGAACTACTGGCGACCTACACTAATATATATAAAAAAGAAAAATAAATTATTTTCTTGGATTAAACAAGTATATTTTGTTTGGTGTCGCACGTGACGAAAATTTCACAGTCCTGCGGCAATGCATATATTTTATTTTCGTGATACAATGTCTTTTAATTTAATTTTTTTAATTCTTATTCACGAATATTTTTTCAAATATTCTTATTCGTATTTGTATACTCGAAAATCAAGAATAGACATTCTGCACATCACAACTAGTTCATATTGCGAAAATTAAAAGCTTTATTCAAAATATATATATATATATATATATATATATATATATATATATATATATATATATATATATATATATATATATATTTCTACATAACGAATTTATTATTACTTACCTACAGGGTAGGGAGTCATTCGAACTTCTGATTTCCCTAAAAAAAAAAGGCAAAAGGTAGATCGCGTGCCTGAAAGTCAGAAAAAATTTATTTTTAATTAAAGTTAAATATAAATGAAATGATACTGATATGTTTTCAGAAAATGAAGAAACATGCTTTACATCTTCTTCATTGGACATGTAGTGGCAAATTTAGTCTAACTAGGCCCCTGCCCAGGGTAGCATAATTTAAAAGCTCCAAAAATTTTCCAGTAAAAGAAGGTAAGTGCAATTGAATTTTAAAAATTTCTTTGGCTAAGGTTTGTTTCAAAATAGTAGATTACTTAAAAATAAAATTGAAATAACTGGTGCTGCTCTGAAGTAGACAAACTATTGGAAAAATTATATCCAAGTAAGAGAAGAGCTTCTAAGGCACTCAATAAAATCTTAAACTAGTGGCCTGGAAGGTAGTGCAAATTTGGATAATTTCTAGTGATTTTAACATAGGGTTGTCATTGCAAGAAGTTCCCTTTTTCGATTTCTGATCCTTAGATAACTTGTTTGATACTTATTAAGTGAATTTGAAGTATTGTTCATGATGTTAAGTACATATTATTTTTTGTATGTTCTTCTTTTTTCTTTCCTAAAATTCTTTTAAATTAATATATTTTTATAAAAGTAAATCTAACAATTTATAAAATTGATTTAATTTTTATAAAAACAAAATCAAAACTACAAATAATCTCCTGTACAAGTGAAAATGTTCTTGTGGATGTTATTAATAATCGATTCCTGAAAAGTTGAAAATAATTACTTATTGATACTTTGGAATATGAATGATTAATTTAAATTTTTTATTTTTATTTTTTTAAGAGAAGTAACACTCAGGCAATGAATGCCTATTACTAGGTGTTGCCTTCTTTAGAAAAGAGATACTGATAGAGAATAAAGAGGTTTGAAGGAAGTGATAAAGGAAAGCTTTATTCTTTTACATCTCTGATTTGTTTTAACGTTTTTTATTAATGGAGTGTTGCAGCGCCTCTGGTGTCAATGAGGCGTATTATATTTTCAAAGCTGTCTTTAGTAGTCATTTATTGGTTATTTTACTTTGCCGATGATTCTGCTAAACAATGTTGACAAAGGAGCTCGCTTTGATGATACATTAGGATTAGTATCCGCTTAAGCCAGTTTCATCACTTAAAATTTCCTACAACAGTTGATACAAAAAGACACTAAAACACAACAGAAAAATGCATGATGTTGTTATTTAATGAATGTAGGAGACAGGGCTCGAACATAGAACCAAATCCATCATAATTTCTAATGATTTTTGCAGAAGGTTTTGATTGCAAGAAGTTCTCCGTTTCAATTCCTAAACACCAATATGGAAGCGATGTTAAAAAAATTTCCTTTTCGGCATTTTATAATAATATTTTCTCCTTAGAAAAAGGTTGTACAAATTATCGTCCAAGTGCAAATCGTTCGTAAAATAAAAATGTATTAATGCAAAAAAAAAAAAAAATTAAAAAAATGGGTAATTATTCATCGACCACATTTACAGATCTATGTTGCAGTGAAAACGTTTCAATCTTTGATTTGCAACTTGCATAAATATAAATACTAAAACATTTATTTACAATTTTGTTGATTTTACTATTTTGAGTTTTCTATTTTGATATTTACTCTTTAGTCAATTAGCCCAGGTACACCTCATCAAATTTCAAAAAACAAAACAATTATTCTTCTTTATCCCTAGTCAATTATTGCCAAATTTTCGCAAACTGTTCAAAAAAAATCAAAAAAAAAAAAATTGGCAATTGTTCATGAACAAACACTTAAAAACTTTGAGCGACTATTAATTTTACACTTTTCGGTTATTCTTCACAAATAACAGTGCCCGATCTGTTTCATGGTTATGCCTTCACAATGACTAATCACCGAAAAATTTTGGACCTTCCTTCATTTAGCTGTTTTGGGCGATTTGCACTTGGGCGATAATTCGTACAGCCTAAGAAAAATAGTAAAACGTTACCAATTTTTGCAAATTAATTTTTTTTATACGAATTCAAACGCGAAATGATGTTTTCATGTGAATTTTGGGTAAATAAATTTTAATTTTTAGACCAAAATTAGTTCATAAATTTCTTTAAAAAATATCATACTTTTAAATGCGGAGTATTTTCTTACTGCCTTATTCATAAAAAATAGTTCAGGTTTATTAACCACTTATTTGACATATTTCTATGAAAAATTTTGCCAAATAATCCTGTAATAAACCTAAAATATTATTTATGAATTAGAGCGTTAAACTAAAGGGTGTCCCAACAAGAACGGAAGATTTAAATTTGGTGCCATTCGAAGTGTCATTGTTTGACATCTGAACAATTGTTATTGTTTGCTAGTAGAAGGAACGAGGTTAGTAAAAATGGAGCGCTACACGAATGAACAACGCATTCTCATTGTGAAATTGTTTTACCAAAATGGTGAAAGTTTTGCGATCAATTTGGGGTCACAATAATGCTCCAAAAGAGTCAACTGTAAAGAGATTAATAGATAAATTTGCCGAAACTGGGTCTGTTAGTGATGTAAAGACAACAACGCGCCTTCGACTAGGTCAATCGACCGAAAATGACGCAGCTGTACGTGATGATGTCGCTCAAACGCAGGTCAAGCGCAAACAGTCAATGGTGTTCGGTATCGTGAAATGATAACCAGTTTTTTCGTGCCTAGAATTGAAGAAATGAATGTGGAGGGCATGTGGTTTCAACAAGACGGCGCCACATGTCATACAGCCAGGGAAACAATTCAATTGCTACATCAGTCATTTCCCGGTCGTGTTCTTTCGCGTTTTGGAGACCAGAATTGGCCGCCTAGATCGTGCGATTTAACACAATTAGACTTTTTTCTTTGGGGTTTTTTGAAGTCGATGGTTTACTCGAATAAGCCGACGACGACTCAAGTCTTAAAAGAGGAAATTGGACGCTGCATTAATGAAATACCGCAGCATTTATGCAAAACGGCCATTGAAAATTTCATTAAAAGATCCCGTGTGTGCCAGTAAAGCCGCGGCGGCCATCTGCCCGATTTGCTGTTCCACACATAACCTCATTTTGTCTACTTTAGGATATAATAAGGTTTCACGATTTTTTTTTTTAAATATCTGTGTTTTATTTAAAATTTAAATCTTGCGTTCTTGCTGGGACACCCCTTATAAGCCCCATATTCTTAAAAAAAATTAAATGAGTTTGAAATCCATTTTAGGAAAATTTTGTATGAAAAATTTTAAATAAAATACATTTTAAATATAAAAAAAAGATAAGCAAGAATAGTTAAACTAGAGTAGTATAACTTCGTGCTAACCTAAATAGAAAAATTAAAAAATGGAAAAACAGGGGAAATAAATAGTGATACTAACATATGTATTTACCAAGGATAAATCAATAATTGTACACAACAATAATTTGTCATATTCCGTTTCATTAGAATTTAAGTTAAATAGCTGATGTTAATAACAATCTCTACCCAAGTAGATAGCTTAAAAGTCTAATTTAATTTTTCTTCTCTTCTTTAGAAACTCACATTAATTAATAAAAATATTTCATTCAATAAAAGAATTGAAATTACTGAACTTAAGCCTGACTAAAAATTATTTCTGATTAAAATACATTTTAAATTAATTTTAAATTTTATAAATATGGGGGTTAGACGGTGTTGCCGGTTTGGGGGATTTGTCCCCAAATTGAAGATTTTTTTCGCGATTGGGGATAAAAATTTCGTGTTGGGGATCTGGGGATTTGTTGGGGATGATAACCAAATTTTAGTGGATTTTTTGACGATTTTTTTTATAACTGAGTGTAACAATAATGATTTTTGAGCTTTGAAATGTGCGTCTGGCAAGTCTAAAAATGTGTGCTATTATTCATAGTGAATGGTTTCTAATAAAGAAGAAGTATCAAATCAAATTAACACTACCAAAACAAAAGTACGTACCAATATGCAATATGAATTGTTGAAAGCACTTCTTAGAATAAACACAAACCTTAAAAATAATTCAATTTGTTGTGATAAATTCAATCTTTCTATGGAAATGCTGTAGCTTTTTAAAAGAAGTACTATGTACAACAAAATTTTTGAGGCTGATTAATCAGAAGATTTCGGTTCTGAAGTTTTCGAAATGGTATAACTTTCGATAAAAATTTCTTTATAGTTGTGTATATTAAACTATGTGTAATTTTTTCTTTAGAAGTTTTGTACGTACAAATTAAATTAAGATAAATGTAAATATAGATATCTATCGATATAAATGATTTTTATGAAACAAATATGCTATGTTTGTCATTATTTTGTAAATAAAATTAAAAAAAAAAAAGTTTTTCACAAAAGAAAAATTTGAATAAAAAACTCAATTTCGGGAATTGAGGGGATGACAAAACAAAAATTGAAGATAAGCTTTAGAAAAAACTGAAAACACTAAAATAAACTAAGATAAACTTTTACTTAATTTTTTGCTTATTATCGGCATATTAAAAATATCGTCTTTTTGGAAGCAATTAAAATGTGCTTCCTTAGGAATGAATTAAATTTTTTTATCTGGTTGTATATAATTGCTAAAAAAAATTTCTTACCATAAAAATAATTTGTTCAGTGGATTGTTTTTCGATGAAGATAAAGAAGCACAAAATATTGAATGTTCATGAAGGCACTTAAGACATAGTTGGAAGCCTTTAGAAGTAAAAGTTATTGCTTTAAATAATTTTTAACTATCATTTTCTTATTGAGCTTCAAGTTATATGTTTGCCTTTCTAAAACGGAATCAGTTGACTCAATTTAATTTTAATTGTAAAAATTTTTGCTTTAAATACTATGCAGCAACTAAAAATTTGAGGTAACTGAATATTATTTTTATTTGACAAATATGTGAAACGTATAGCTACAAGTTGTTAGTTGGCCATTGGCAACGCAACTCAAGACTATGGTTGCCATCCATAAGTGAGCCATAAATAACCTTAGAAGTAACAACGCACACTGATCCAAATTCTTCTGCATATAAGTTTTGCTATTAGTTTCTATTTTCTTTTGCTAGACCATATCACAATCTATGTCCTGATTTGCTTAGTTTATTCTACTGTTTTTAATAAAACAAACTGGATACTTCTGATGTTTGAATTTCTGCTGTATTTCTAATTCAATTGCCTAAATTTTATAAAAAAAAAAAAGTTCCACTCGAAGCGTATATTTTTAAATAACAAATTTAAATTGACTAACCAGCCAAAAGGAAAATTTAATTAAACAATTAAATCTGCCATATAATAAATTAATTTAAAAATTGATATAAAAAATTAAAATTTAATTCAAAACTTTCACACGATTTTACAACATATAATTAATTTTTGTGGCAAAATAAAATAAAATTAATTTTTGATAATTGTTTGTTTGAATTTAAAAAACTGCGTGACTGACAAAATAAAATTAAATAAAGCCAAATATGCTTACATTTCAATGATTTAACAATTTTTTTTTTCTGGTATAAAAATTAAAAGCAAAAATATTACGTGATTTAACAGAAGTTTAAAGTGTTTTACACATGAATATGTCTTAAAAAAAGGAATAATGAAATTATTATTTTAGTCTTAAAGTACAAACAAATATTTTCAATTGTCAATATAGCAAAAACATATTTTCGATAAGTTGTTGGCAACTGTAGAAAGTTTCCTGGTAGAAAAAGAATTCGAATTTCAGTTGCGTAGTCAGTTGACACTACAAATGATGGTCGGTCGATTGGCATCTTGTTTTTGAAAAAAAAACATCTTTTTAACCCTACACGCTCTTTCTTATTTTTATACCTATAAACACTTTCTTCGTCGAATCGACGAAGTGCATTTTTTATCTGGCTCCAAACGCTCCCAACTAAAAAAAATATATAAAATTTTGGTTTTATTGGAAAAACAATTTAGTTTTTATTTGTATTAAACATAAAGTTTGCTTATTTCAATGCAACTTAAAACTAATAAACAAAAAAAAATAACTTTAAGTTTTTTTTTACTTTTTTTTTTAAATAGTAAAAAAAATCACAAAAGGCAGTATTTTAAATAAAACATTATTTCAGGCATTTGTTAAAATCTTAAAACTGACACTTAAAACTAAAAATAAACTTAGTTTGGTTGGAATTTCCAAACATTTAGTGAAAGAGGCACAGAGATCAATCGTCGATTTGAGGAACACAAACTTAAAAAAAACATACGCACATCTAACGAGACTGCACATGTCCACACTTCAGCAGCTTGGCAATGACTAGAGCTTTAAGAAAAATGAGCACACAGCAATGAGTAACAAAGAAAATAAATGAGAAAGAGTAAACCATGTTCCTCGATTCGACGAAGAAAGAGCGTCTAGGGTTAAAAATTTCAAAAACAATATTGCTCAATGAAAATACGAGGCATAAGCGCCAACAAAATCGTTAACGGACACATTTTTGGGACTTTGTTTTTTTAACGAACATCGATTTTGGTAATAAAAAAATTAAGTTCGTAAATTATGTCGCTTAAGCTTTTTGGCGGTTCTGGTAAGAGTAGGGAGAGTTATTTTTAGGGTTCCGTACACAAAAGCTGAAAAGGAATCCTTTTGTTTACCCTACGTTGTCCGTCTGCCCGTCACAGGGTATTTTCTCGAGAACCGTAAAAGCTAAAGAACTGAAATTTTGCCAGAATATGTAGAACTTTGGACAGTTAAAAATTTTTAAAACTTGCTGTATCTAAGAATCCGTAAGGGGCAAACTCTTGAAATTTTCAAAAATGCTTAAACTAAACCATCCCAAAACTCTAAAATCCTCAAGCCGAAAAAAAGCGCCAAACTAAAAACAAACTGAAAAAGTCGTCAAAAATATAAAAAAAAAAATCACAAAAATGAAAAAAGAGGTCACAAAAACCGAAAAAAACGCGAAAAAAATATGCCAAAGCAAAAAAAAACGCCAAAAATAAGAAACGCCGAAACTAAAAAAAAAAACTTAAAATAACAGAAAAAAATCCCAAAAACAAAAAAAAATTCAAAACTTTATTTTATATAGGCTAAAGTTTATATAGTATTACATATCTAATGTCCGTACAGAACCCTTCGTGTGCGAGTCAAAATCCCACTTTACTGGATTTTTCATAAATCTATTTTTCAATTCACAGGCTCGCATTAACATTTTATGCGTTGTCTAATCGTCTTAATAAACAAGATTATAGTTTTGTTCTTGGTAATTTCCATGCAAAATTATGTTCTAATTTATTACAGGCTTATTAAACAGATTTCTATACAAAATTTGCTTTTTGTCCCACATTAAATAGACAATTTTTTATGAATAAGGCAGTATATGTTTTTGAAAATTTTATATTTTCAGATAACTACATAGAACCAGAAAATAAATTAATTTTAATGAAAAATATATATTTATTTAATTTCACTGACTTTCTATATCCAAGAATACTATTGAACAAATTCCTTTTCAAATAAAAATACAAATCGAAATTGGTCCAGCCGTACAAATTCACAATACAGATTTTTGATCGCCGTCCAAAAATTTAATTTAATAAATAAATATAATATTAAATTTTTAGGTATTCACAAAAACTTGAAATCATTCTGTTCCCACAGTTTATTGAGTTTATTTTACAGGGTTAAATTTTAATTAAAATATATTATTTTTACAAGAATTGTAGTAATAAATTATATATTTTAGAATTAACAAAAACACTGTGACAAAATCTGTATATTACAAAACTTACATTTTTTTTACTAAAGTTCAAACATTTATGTTAATATCTAAAACAATACAATAAAGTTTAGCCATCTGGCGCATAAGTGCGACAAACTTCTCTGCTTTAAAAAAAACATTATTCTCTACAGTAAAAAAACAACATGAAATATAGAATCGTCAACTATAGCGGGAACATGAAATTTAGTTACCTAAAGGGTGTTTTAACCCTAATCATACTGACATAAAAACTTACAAATCTTACTAACATGCGTCTCTAAGACACATATAAAAAAACTAACGGAACAATTTTTAAACTTTTTTTATTTTTTATTCATTACATTCTTTACATAAAAGAACTTTCACAGCATGTTCATTGCAGACATTACTATTACATTTTTGGCAGCATTGCTTAATAATACGGCTTATTTTGGGATTGCATAAATAACACCTCTTGCATTTATTTGTTGCACTCTGGGTATTAGTAGGTGCAATTCCTTCTTGAAGGACTTCTTCCATTAGTTGAACGATAGGTCGTTGCAATTTATTTTTCGTTCTTTGGCGTATTTGGGTTGTAACAAGCCCTTCAGCGACTTCTCGTAAAAACATTTTTCGAGCTTTCTTTGCTTGCGTTGCTTTCCACGAAGGATGCAAGTTTTTCCAAACTACGTACGCAGCGATTCCGCAAACGTCAACTAAATTGCAAATAAATGCAAACGGCCATCTGTTAGATTTTCTGTGTCAACTGCCCCTTTAGTGAATATTATTTAGTGATTATAATGCAGGTTTATCTCTGATTTGTTTTTATTTTGTAAGTCGCAGTGAGTGGTGTTATGCATTGATGAGAGTAAAAGAACTGCTCTATTTTGTTTTGGGACGTAGTACACTAAAGTCATGTTTTCAGTAAAACCAAACAAATTACTTTCCACGTCTCTTCTTCTATTTGGTAAAAATGATGAAAGAACACAACGTTTGTTCTTTTTGAGAGTGCCCGTTAGTGTTAAGCCTTTAGCCAATAAATTTTGCGCTAGTTCAATACTCGTGAAATAATTATCACACGTTATATTTCTGCCTGTATTTTCATAATTCTGCACTAACTCTTCTACTACTTTCTGACCCAAGCCATAGCCCCTCTGATTATTTACTTTGCCTAAATAGGGTATTGCATTGAATGGATAGCTTGTTTTACTGTCACAGAGCCACCAAATTTTGAGTCCATACTTATCTGGTTTACTAGGCATATATTGCCGAAAAGAACACCTTCCACGAAAAGGAACAAGCTGCTCATCGACCGTTATGTTATCACCAGGACAGTAAATTTTTTTTAAGTTTTTGTTTATAATTTCAAATAAATCCCTAATAGGTGCAAGTTTGTCTTTTTGTTGTCGAATGGTCCCAGTGCTTTTGTCATCAAAGCGCAAATTTTTTGAAATTTTCATAAAACGATCTCGGCTCATGGTTGCGCGGAAAATTGGGCAGCCGTATCACGAACACCAAAACTCAGAAATCTACGCATTTCTATCTTTTTTTGTCCCTGCTAAAATCAGTAGTTCAATAAATGCCCTTATTTCTATTTCATTTGTTGGCTGCCAGTCGGTTTGATTTGTAGTTACTGCATACAAATTAGTAAATTTCACAATTGCGTAAAAAATTTCATTATTCAAATACAAGTCGATTGACACTAAAGGGTCTTCAACTTGTTTGCCTGGTGGAGCTTTAACTTTGTTCAATGGGCACCGAATAATATTACGAGCAGGAAAACGCCTTTGAGTTTTTGGAGTCGAAGACCATTGAGTTCCATCCTTACCAACATAAATTTCACTAGGATCCTCAACTGCAACTTCTTCGGTATCGAAAACAGTATCAGACATCTCTGAAGCATCATCGTGACAGTTTTCACTAATCTCACTCTCTTCTCCATCACATGGTATAAAAATATCCTCGTCTTCAACATCACTGGTCATTTGCTCATCAACTTCTTCCGCGGCTAGCCTAATTTCTTCTTCCGTTAGTCGCTTTGGCATATTTTTGATAAAAAGTATTTTCACGTCGATACTGTGCAAAAATTTTTTGCAACTGCCAATTTTATTCAAAGGGGAATGCCAGAGTTTAAAATGTAACAAATACTTATGACATTATATATAAAAGCTTGTTATTGTAATGCAAAAATATATATAAAAGACAGTTGCTATGTCAAAAATGTTACGAAATATGTTGATAGACAATAAACGATAGACATCCAAAAATATGTAAACAAAAACATTCATATTTGCATGTATGTGTCTCTGAGACACATGCCAGTATTTACTGACAAAAAGATGTAAGAAGGCAATACCTAAAAATTTTTTTTTATTAAATTATACAAAACATATGTCAAATAAAAGTCATGAAGTTTGGTTGCGATATGTTATATATTTCTGTAGTTAAATTGAATGGAACATCCAAATGTGTCTCACAGACACATGTTAGTAAGATTAGGGTTAAAGCTAGGCATGATTATAATTAGGCGTTTACTGAAAGTATAAGAAATATTTAGAAAAAAATTATTTAAAATTGATACATTCACTCCTGTTGTATTATTTCTTGCTGATATAAAAACTGCTGTATTAATGTATTCTCTCTGTAAATTCAGTAAAATTTTATTTGCTCTCTATTGACTTCTGTTATTTAAACTGTTGGTACACAAATTAAGCACATGTTTGTTTGTCAAATAACTATAGCTTTTTTTAAATTTTATTGAGAAAATATACTTTTACCCAGCAACAGAAATTTGTACTAGTTCCAAAGATTTACCTCTTTTTAGGCAATCTTTTAAGCGCACACCATTCAGTTATTTAGATCACTTGCGTGTTAAATTCATTGATGTTTCATTAGAAATAGAACTACATGCAGTTGAATGCATCAATGATGTAACTAATGATAAGTAATAATAAGTATTAGATTTTAGATTTTTTATTTTAATGATGAGTTGGCCCTCCACAATTTTATGTGCACTCAAAAACTCTTTCGGCCAAAGAAGAAAACAATGCTTTTATTAAATTCTCATCAATTTGCTCCTTGTCTTCCTTCCCAACTGTTTTAAGCTGATCTAATAAATTAAGCTAAGTTGTTGCTTTATAAAAATGGCTGCAAGGAATTACCGAAATGTTTTCAATAAGATTTAAATTCGCTGATCATGCTAGCCAATCAAACCACTTAAATATTTTGATGTGTTAGGAACTAACGAAATCGCCTCCTTTAATAAATAGGTGCGTTGTCCAAGTAAGAGTCTGCAAGCAAGAGTTCTGCAGCACCACAGTTTTCCCATGTACACATACAAATTCTATTACCAAAAAAATTATGAATGTAATAAATATCAGTAAGAAAATTTTTGAATTTTAATTATTGGAAATGGATTTATTCCATTTTTTTTCATCTTAGTTTTTTACTGTCTTATATTGTTTTTTTTTTTTTTGGTTTTTTATATATATTATATATATATTATATGTTTATTATATATTTTATATATATTATATGTAAAACAAAAAATTCATTTAACCCGAAAAATTTTAAATGAAATAAAAAATAGTTCAATAAATTCTATGAAAATTTTCATAAATACAAATTCAAACTAAAATGTAATTTTTAACGAATTTAGCTAACATGAATATTAGAGATGTGCAAATGTCGTGATTTTATCGTGTCACGCGTGAATGATTTCAGAGTTGGAAAAGTTACACTTTTTGTGATATATAAAAGTAACTAAGTCTAATTAATTTTTATCTTTGCCTTTATAAATTATATATATTTTACGTTTTGGAAATAGAAGGTTTTTTGTAGAAAACTATAAAAATAAAAACCACAGCTCCAGAGCTGGAAACTTTCGACTTTTTTTCTGGGTATTAAAGTAAATAAATAAAACTTTTTTTTTAATTTTCTTTTTTCACTTAACACACTTTCTATACTTTTTTAAGAACTACTAGATTGGTATTAGGAATCAGAAAAATCTAAAATGATGATTTTAGGGTTTGAAAATTAATTGTTTTTTGTACATAAAAGTAACTAGGTCAAATCATTTTTTTCTTTTTGTTTATACTTTATGTATGTGCTTATGTATGTATCTCTATACTACATAAAAGCAATTTGGTAAAGGGTATATAAGATTCGGCACAGCCGAATATAGCACTCTTACTTGTTTTAAATATTTTTTGTGGGAAGTGTTACAATTTAAGTTAAACATTTGCTAACGCACTAATAGTTCCAAATTATTATATAACTTCTTTGGTAAAATATTTTTTTATTAAAAATACATTGAAATTAATTACTTAGGGGTTAAGCTGGATCCTATGAGCATTTCATTGTTGCTAATGCAGATAGTCAGTGAATCTTTACCCAAAAAGAGAAAATTTCTAAAACTAAAATTAATCTCCAAAAACCAAAAAAAAATCGTTAAAATTAAAAAACCCCAAAAACCGAAAAAATCGCCAAAAGAAAAAGGAATTCCAGACTAAAAAAAAAATGCTAATATAAAATAAAACGCCAAAATCTAAAACAAAATATTGCAAAAAAAAGCCAAACTAAAAGACGCCAGAACCAAAAAAAAAAAACGCCAAGACTAAAAAACCGCCAAAACACGAAAAAATCCCAAAAACAAAAAAAGTTGAAAACTGTATTTTTAAAAGACTAAAGTTCCTATAGTATTACATAACTAGTGTCCAAATGGAACTTTTCGCGTGCGAGTCAATGTCGCACTTTATCGAATTTAGTTTTAATTGAAAAAGTAAAGCTAAACTTTCCATAAATAAAGCTTTTTTAGAACAAAATTCGATATTTCTAAAGCAAAAAACGAAGCTTTGTTTGTTCACAGTATTTCCGTAAATGGCTGAGAATAAATTATTTAAGTAACTGTTATTTGTTAGTAACTGTTTATTATTAGTTATTTGGTATAACATCTAAAAGTGTTTGAATGTGAAATCCTTAAATTATTCTATACATAAACAACTTGTTTGTTGCCCATATTCCTCAAATGGAATTTAACAAAACTATATTTTACCAATATATATATTACCAATTCTAAAGAAATTTACATTTACATTTTATGTTGATGAAAACAACCCTTTCTTTATAGAAAAAAAAAACACCCAGTAGAAATCATACCATCATCTGAACTTGCTTATCAAAATAAAATGTAAATTTAAAATAAAAATAAATAATAAAAAAATACCAAAAAAGAAAACAAACTACAATTTACCACAAATAATATGTGTATATGTAATGAAGTTTGTACAAAATTTTTATTTTTGGTCTTGGTATTTTTTGTGTGCATTTTTAATGGCTTTTGATATGCAGATTAAGGTCAGAATTTTTTTATATGTAAATTCATATATAAACTTTATATAAAAAACCAAACAATGTTTGTTTTTTTTTTTTTTTTTTTTGAGGAGAGTTCTTAAATTGTTGTAAAAGCATTAATAAGAATTTCTTAAATTTTTCTGCCTTTGTACTTAAACAAATTTAGATAATAATTGCTCAATTCATAACTAATTGCCCTTAATTATAAAAGTGGCCTCCGTCATATATATTTTTGCTTCGAAATATGAAGTTAGTCATAAAAAAACATAAATATTTCATTAATATAAAATAAATTTATATTAATCGAGCCTAGTACAACGCCAAATAAAAATGTTCAAATGTAATCTACTTAATATTTCGGCACGAAATTTATATGACTTACACCACTTTCATAATTATGGGTATATTTAGCATTATTATACTCAATTCTTGGGTAAGAACTCACAACACACATTATATTTATTACTTATTTATTTATTTATATTGATATTATAGATAAATTCAATAATAATATAAGAAGGGTAGAAGCACTATCTACTAAGGCCATCCGCTGTGAAAAAATTTATTTCTTTGGTGCTTTATTGCGAATTTTTTTTCATATTCATCCCAATTAAATTATTATATATAATAATTATTTAATCGTATGCAATAATCTTTTAATCTAATAATTATTTGTTTGTTTTAATAAATTTTATATATAAAATCATTTTCCTAATTAATATTTGGCCACAGTTGAGTTTTATTTGTTTTCACATCGTGCTGCCTCAATGTGCATTTGCACAATGTATTTCCGTTGACACAAAACTTTTTATAACATTTCTTATGTTGCTAAATTTTTTAATAGTTTTCCAAGAATTAGAAAAAAAAATATTAAACATTTAGCTTCCACTTGAAATCAAAAACTTATTTTCTGTTCATATCCTGCAATAAATATTGGAAAAAAGGGTGCCAGAAAAATTCCCTGCATGCTTATGGATTTTATTAGAACTTTTTTTATGGTTTTTTTACTAATTTGGCAGAAAGTCAAATTGTTACGGCTTATTTATGGCGCTAGTAAAATAACGGTTTTATTTTTAGATTTAAATACTTTTTTATACCCTTTACCAAAAAATGGTAAAAGGGTATATATAGGTTTGTCATTCCGTTTGTAATTTCTAGAATATTAATAAGCGAGCCATAAAGTATATATATTCTGGATCCTTATGCATAGGGAAGACGAATAAGCGATGTCCGTCTGTCCGTCTGTCTGTACGTGAAATCGGTTATCTGAAGCTCCCAGAAAAGCTCGAGACTTCGTTCTTGGACTGGTGGGTCAGAAATGGTCCAAACAAGATTGGTATTGAAAATCAGCAAAATCGAGTAGACGGTGTCAGAGCTGGGAAGCTTAAACTTCATTTTGCCATACAAAATAACTACCGAAAACTAGTTATTATTTTTTTTTCATTAAATAAACTTATTTTATACTTCAGTATGAATAAAATTATTATTTCTTAATAAAAAAAATATATAAAAAAATTAAAAAAATTAAATAGACGTTTCCAGGGTTGGAAAACTTTAACTTTTTTATACAAAATTATACAAAATTAATTTACTAAAAGGAATTTTTCCTTTTTTCTATAAATTAAATATATCTTATATTCTAAGAAGAAAGAGATTGGGTCAAAGAATCAGAAAAATCAATAAGGATAATTCCAGGGTTGGAAAACTTAAAATTTTTCTGATATAAAAAATTAAATACCGTAAACTAATTTTTATATTTTTTTTACTAAATTAACTTATTTTATACTACAGTACAAATTAAATCGGTTATTCAAAATAAAAAAGAAAGTAAAAATATTAAAAAGACCTTTCCAGGGTTGGAAAACTTTAATTTTTTTTTCAAATACAAAAGTAACTTACTAAAACAAATTTTGTTCTTTTTCTCTATAAATAAAACATATCTTAAACTCTTAAAAGAAAGAAATTGGTGTAACAAATCAGAAAAATCAAAAAGAATGATTCCAGGGTTGGGAAATTTACACTTTTTGTAATATATGTAAAAGTAACTAGGTCTTACTATTTTTTTATTTTTTTATTAAATTAACTTATTTTATACTGCACTAGACATTAAATTGATACTAAAAATAAAAAAAAGTTTAATACATGAAAAAAACATTTCCAGGGTTGGAAAACTTTAACTTTTTTCTTATACAAAAGTAACTTACTAAAACAAATTTTTTCTTTTTCTCTATATATTAAACATAGCTTATGTTCTTAAAAGAAACATATTGGTATACGAAATCTGAAAAATCAAAAAGAACGGTTCCAGGGCTGGAAAACTTACACTTTTTGTGATATATAAAATTAACTACCGAAAACTTATTTTTATTTTTTTTATAAAATAAACTTATTTTATACTTCAGTACGAATGAATTTGGTATTTCAAATTAAAAAAAAATGTAAAAAATTAAAACGAGGTTTCCAGGGTAGGAAAACATTATTTTTTATACAAAAGTAACTTAGTAAAACAAATTTTTCCATTTTTTAATATAAATTAAACATATCTTACATTCTTAAAATAAATATTGTTTTTAAGAATACAGAAAAATCAAAAAGGGGGATTCCAGGGTTGGGAAACTTACACTCTTTGTGATATAAAAAATTAACTACCGAAAATTAATTTTTATTTTTTTATTAAATGAACTTATTTTATGCTTGAGTACGAAAAAATTGGTATTTAAAATAAAAAAAACAATTAAAAAAATTAAAAAGACGATTCCAGGGTTGGAAAACTTTAACTTTTTTGTACAAAAGTAACTTACTAAAACAAATTTTTCCTTTTTTTTATAAATTAAACATATCTTAAATTCTTAAAAGAAACAGATTGGTGTAAGAAATCAGCAAAATCAAAAAGAATGATCTCAGGGTTGGGAAACTTACACTTTTTGTGATATATAAAAGTAACTAAGTCTAATTAATTTTTGTCTTTTCCTTTATAGATTATACATATTTTACGTTTTGGAAAGAAAAGTTTGGTGTAAAAAATTATAAAAATAAAAACACAGCTCCAGAGCTGGAAACTTTGACCTTTTTTCTGGCTATTAAAGTAACTAAATAAAACATTTTTTTTTAATTTCCTTTTTTCTTGTTTTACTTAACACACTTTCTATATTTTTTTAAGAACTACTAGATTGATATAAGGAATCAGAAAAATCTAATATAATGATTCTAGGGTTTGTAAATTAATTTTTTTTTTGCACATAAAAGTAACTAGGTCAAATTATTTTTTTTTTCTTTTTGTTTATAACTACTTTATGTATGTGCGTATGTATGTATCTCTATACTACATAAAAACAGTTTGGTAAAAGGTATATAAGATTCGGCACAGCCGAATATAGCACTCTTACTTGTTTTTAGTTAGCAACTATTTATATGTTTGCAGGAAAAGCAGCAAAGTGCTGAGCGTAATTTTTTGTAAAACAAGTTTTTTAAATATTTGTGTGTCCAAATAGAAAACCATTGGCCTATAACAAAAGTGTCTTTATAATATTACGAGTACCTATTTAACAACGGTGTAGTGGCTTTCGAAAACAGCTAATTGTTTCGTTCTACTTCGTGGTTGTCAGAATATTTACAATTAACTGTGGTGTTATTTGTTCATTAATAATTATCACATGAAATTTGGCTTACAAGGCGACACTAACTTTAGGCTAATCAAATATACGATGCACAACTTTTATTTTTACTCACAGTGAAGTAACAATGTTGGATTTCATTTTCTAGCTACATTTGATTACACCAATAACATAAATTACATTCAAAAAATATCTGAATTAAACTACGACATTTGAAAATCGATCGTAATTTTAATGCAAGCACAATTAATTAATAATTACTTCCTAGCAAAAAATTATACATTACCATCTGAACTACTTGCCAAATAATGCACTAAACACATTCTCCACAGCAGGCTAACGACTACAAAATGTTCAGGATAGAATACACATGTTTATATGAGAGTGATTCTTTTGAAGACAGCAACTAGGCAATTAGGCGGAAGGTTACATCCGGAAGTACTTACAGAAAATGGGAAAATGTAATTATAGACACGTTCTTCAATTGCAGTTACTGGCTTGTACGCCGCAGAGAATTGAAATCTCAGACAGGCTAAATACGATTAATCATCATTATTACACTTGTCAACATCGATGTCACATCAATACAATACCAAAAAATTTGGAACTGTCTACATGTTGTCGAAAATAGTTGACTGGACTGCTATTCACAGTCTTTTTATGTTCTCTAAAGTATAGAAAATTTCATGAGCCAATAGAAGCCAGTAGTTTTCGACAACGTGTAGACAGGCCCCAACTTTTTAGTATTGTGTTGAATACTTGCAAATTTCGTGAATAAAATTATAGAAATTAAAAGAAAAACTGAAACGCAACTAAATAAAGCTTAACACGCTGTAATATCCTCAATCATAGGTTACAAAGAAGAGGTTGACCTGAACGCAGGCAACACCAGAGAATTGTGCACAAATGTATGCACCAACTAAAAAAAGGGATCCATCTGGAAGTAATGCTTAAGCGGTAACCAGGAGAGCAACACATACAAAGTGCGACAAGGTGGGATTTTAACTGGTATACAATTACAAAAAAAAATCATTTTAACAAAAAAATTCTTTCCCCGAAACATGGGTACATGGCATTAACATTTTGATGCCGCTGCTACAAACTGGACGTCCAACTTGTGGCCATTTTTTAGAGCATTGCTGGTCGTATGTCACAAACAATTCGAGCAAAAATGGCATCTAAGGCGTCAATTATTGTTAATTTGTCAGCACATACCAATAATTTCACGTCGGCCCACAGTTATTAATCGCAAGGTGTCAAATTGGACCACATTAGTGGACAGATACATATCTTGAAATAAGCTTATCGCTTAATTGTGATTTCAATAACAATAATCGACGGTTGCGATACCCGTATCAGCATCGTGTTAAATCCAAATTGGACGTAATGTTTCCGGCTTCATTTTTGAAAAAATAAAATGCAATTATGACACGAACGTGTAAACCGCTCCAACGTAAAATTTTTATGAATGTAGTGGAGTTTGTAGAGTATGTTGTGGATTGCTTTGACTATATATGCTGCAATTTTATTCGATTTTGCGATAAAACATCTGATCAATGTTTAACTGTTCTAGAGCATGGGTGACCAAGATAAATTTAAGGTTGTGTAAGTGAGCGAAAAAGATAAACACACAGGCAGAAACAATTAATAAAAGTAATTCTTATATGTTTTTTTTTATGAAAGAATTTTTTTCTAGAAAACCGTTTCAACAAAAAGTAATAAATAAACATTATTATTCACTTAAAATCTGAGTTTAAAACTACTAAAAACCAATTTGTAAGAGAAAATAATTTTTAATTTTCACGTAAGCACAAGCATTTTTTAACAGAAACAGCATACACAATAAATTTCTCGCAGTGCTTTGAGAAAAATGAGTAAAAAGATAAGCAAAAATTTATCTCAGATAAGACTAAATGAAAGAGAATAAGAATACGTGTGAATTCGATTTGCAAGAATTTGCTACATGATGTTCACCCATGTTCTAGAGCAATGATGTCAGTTTCATGGCACAATTGTGCAAACTAAAATCACACACATTCTTATTCTCTTCCATTTAGTCGTCAATGAAACAGCGACGAAAACACATGCGCAGCGGGTGTATTAAGTTCTTTATAGATACAATGAAAGAAAAAAAGTGGCATGAGAAAAATATTCTATGATCAGTAATGCTTTTTGCGACATTCAGTGTATTTTATGTTACAAAACTTTTAAGGAAACTGAATATATATTAAAAAGACGTTTTGGTCTTCTCTGTAGCAGATTCACTAAACTGCATTTTAAATCAAAACTTAAAAGACCAATAACTCGGGAAATATTGGTCGCAGTCAATTTTTTTGTTTAATTTTTTCTTCTTATTTTTCACGTTTCTATCAGATAAGATATTTAAAAATTTATTTTAAGAAATTCTTCATAGTTTCCTATGAAAAGTTCACAGCCCCGTAACTCAGAAAATATGGGCCACCCCCAAATTTTTTATTTAATTTGTATTCCTTATTTTTTAGTTTTCTATCATATAGACTCCTTTTTATATGTTTTGACCTGCTTCACTAAACTGCATTTGTTGCAAATATTTATTTTTTTTTTCGATGTACTTCAGTGATAATTAAGACAATTTTTCTCACACATACAACTATAGTTTTATTTTTGACACCACTGTTCTAGAGCCTGATTGGCAAAAAAAAAAAAAACAAGGCATATAATGATCTAGTGGCTTAAAATTTATACAGCAGTTGAATCTTAAACGGTTGAAAGAAAAGCTCTTTGCGCTAAAGTTTCCACGTATTGGACGCACAGATGACACCGAATCAATAAGTTCTTCTTCCACACTTTCGTTTACAGCGCTAATATTTTAGTGTTGGTATTATTGCATCTTTTTTAAGAATATGTGGTATTAAATATTCTACATTGAGATGGATATAGTGCTCAGGTAGACGATTTCTTATAACTTAAAATTCAACAAGTCGTGCTTAAGTTGTAGGAATTGATGATTGATTTCTAAAGTAAATCTGGATAATTTGGTAGTGGTATTCAAGCGTCAATCTATTCATGATAATTTGCCGGAGAATACTTATAATAAAAGTGAAAACCTGGCTGCCGTATGACAGTTCGTGTGACAGTTAACCCCTCCTCATTTCAGTAACATCAGCGGCTACTCCGCGTGCACTGAAAAATGTATTCACCAATTAATGTTTTCAATTAAGAATTTAATTGATTCAATAAAATTTTTAATTATATTAATTAATTTGAGTGATATTAATTCTTTACAGATATGATATTACAAAATTATTTATGTTTTTTTCATGAGTGCAAATGACGTAGCCGTCCACTTATGTATATAGATGCCTTATTTTTTTTTTTTTTTTTTTTTGCCATATGTATAAGTGCTTTATTAAAATAACTGTGTGTGAAAACTGAATAAAAATTCTAAAAAATATTAATAGCCACGCCAAAAAAACTCGGCTTATATTTATCTATGTTAACAAAAACTATTTTTTTTAATTATAACTTTAAAAATATAACCAGTAATTTTCTTTCTCATTAATTTAATTAAATCCGTATGTCAATTTATTTTTAGAACAAGTTTATATACATAAATATATATATATTTCAAAAAGTACCAATTATCTTTTGCTATGAAGTAATTTCTTTAATCATATCTTTAAAATATTCTAAAGTTTCTTTTGTTAAATGAAACATATATAAGTCAATTGAGTGTAGCAAATAAAAATTATTCAGCAAGTATAATAGCAACTAGAAGCTATTTTTTAACTACCGTCTTTATGTTTATTAATTTTGCATTTGAAACTTTTATATACTCGTAAGCAAATGCTAAAATCGTTTGTCTATTTATTTATTAGATAATAAAAAAAATGTTTATTTCATAGAATTCTATTGTGCTGTTTTCATTTACATATACTTTTTATGGCATCTCGTTTGACTATTCATCTGCTATGGCAATAGTGCCTTCAAATTAATTTTATTTTATTAACATTAAAAAGACTATTAAAGCATTTTTATTACTGAAAAAATATTGTGCTAAGTGCTTATGGATTATATGGAATAAATGTAGATTTGATTGTCTGTAGAATTCTTAGCACTTCTGAGAAGGAGTTGGTGGCTTGGTTAAGAGTAGCCGGAAATGTCTTTAGCTATTCGAATGAATAAAAAGTGGTATAAAACTTGAGTATTGCAATTATAAAGGGTGTCCCAACAAGAACGCAAGATTTAAATTTGGCGCCATTCGAAGTGTCATTGTTTGACATTTGAACAATTGTTATTGTTTGCTAGTAGAAGGTACGAGGTTAGTGAAAATGGAGCGCTACACGAATGAACAACGCATTCTCATTGTGAAATTGTTTTACCAAAATGATGAAAGTTTTGCGGCTACAGTTCGCAAAATTTGCGATCAATTTGACGTCACAATAATGCTCCAACAGAGTCAACTGTAAAGAGATTAATGGATAAATTTGCCGAAACTGGGTCTGTTAGTGATATAAAGACCACAACGCGCCTTCGACCAGGTCAATCGACCGAAAATGTCGCAGCTGTACGTGATGATGTCGCTCAAACGCAGGTCAAGCGTAAACAGTCAATGGTGTTCGGTATCGTGAAATGATAACCAGTTTTTTCGTGCTAGAATTGAAGAAATTAATGTGGAGGGCATGTGGTTTCAAAAAGACGGCGCCACATGTCATACAGCCAGAGAAACAATTCAATTGCTACATCAGTCATTTGCCGGTCGTGTTATTTCGCGTTTTGGAGACCAGAGTTGGCCGCCTAGATCGTGCGATTTAACACCATTAGACTTTTTTCTTTGGGGTTTTTTGAAGTCGATGATTTACGCGAATAAGCCAACGACGACTCAAGCGTTAAAAGAGGAAATTGGACGCTGCATTAATAAAATACTGCAGCATTTCTGCAAAACGGCCATTGAAAATTTCATTAAAAGATCGTGTGTGTGCCAGCAAAGCCACGGCGGCCACCTGCCCGATTTGTTGTTCCACACATAACCTCATTTTGTCTACTTTACGATATAATAAAGTTTCACGATTTTTTTTAAATATCTGTGTTTTATTTAAAATTTAAATCTTGCGTTCTTGTTGGGACACCCTTTATATAAAATGCAGTGTAGTGTTAAATTGTAGTCTATCTTATAGAGAGATTAAAGGCCCAAATATAATATGAATAAGCTGGCTTAATCTAATGTCAGAATTGAACGATAAGTCTGTCAAATGCTTAAAGAATTCAGATGTGACTTTTAGGTGGCCATAATGTACTTACATGCACTTAACTATTCTTTAGCCACAGCTGCACATCTAGGTATTGTCAATAATTTTGTAGTAATTTTGTTTCTTCTCATAACTCCTAAATGAATGCTATTCAATCAAACTAACTTGAAAGAATGTCCTAATCTATTAAAAATTCACATATAAATATATCCATCACATTATTACTTGTTTTATTTGTTTTGCCTACTAAAAAGTACAACAGTGAATATACAGAAGTAAATACATGTGCATGTGTGTATGTGTGTATTGTAAAACAAACAATGAAAATAAAAGTTTTGCTTTATTTTCCGAGTTTAAAATAAGAAACAATAAAAAAATATTTAAAATCAATGAATATTTTCTGCTGCTGCTTGTTTAAGTTTAAAAAATGCACAAGCAGTTGCTTCCTTGCGGAATGTGCGTTCAGTTTGGCACTTTACTTAAGAAAATGACATTTGACGAAACTTGACGAAAAGTTTGTTTAATGTACTTAACAGTTTGCCACATGCGTTTTATATGTAACCGCACAGTTGCTTAAGCTAGCTTATTCATATTATAGTTGGGCCTTAAGTCTTACTTAATTAATAACTTGAAAGATGACTTCCTTGACTTTTGTAGAAATTTATCCACGACCATTTATTTTCCTGACATGGAATCGGCATTTGATATCTACTCGAATGCCTAATTTTTAAATAAATCCTTATGACTCATTTTTATGGCGCCTAGATACCTGATGCAATGTGCCTACTTTTAGCGTCTGAAAGCAGTTTTCGTGACCGCGCTTCCACCTTGAAACTTTGTCAGCGCAGGTGTTTTAATTGTGTTGATCTTATAAACACAGCGATGCAAACATTTGCAATATCTTAGTAGCCAATGATTCTTGTGCTGCATACATATATGCACAAGCATATCGCTACTTTATTGCAACATAGTCATATCTCCAAAAATGCATACAGTAAACTTTTCTTATATTATATTTAATCTTGTGTAAAAATGTTATATTTCAATTTTTTTTATCTTCATTGAGTTGTATCTAAATTGAAAACTTTTAAACTTAATTTCTGCAAAACCAGCATTTTGGCGTTATGTCTATGTTGCAATAAAGCAGCGATATATTTGAATTACTGTAGGAAATTTAAATTTCATATGGTTTGGTATTTTAGTTTAACAGAATATATCCGCTATTACTTCTACCAGTAATCACTATTCTTCTATTATGTTGTATAAAACATACATACATACAAACAAACAAACAATAAATTATACATAAATCAATTAACTTATCGTTTGCCTTTTATACAAGAACTATAAATTAACAATATTCAACCGTTTATAATCCACCTATTAAGTGTGTACAAGCTTTTATCTGAGTTGATGAAAAAATCTCTTCAGTGCCGCAGACTAAACACCCACTTACATATAAGCACATGCTTATGGGTAACATTTGTTTCATTCAACAATGCACTTCATCTGCTTTTAAAAGTGCCATTTTAGACAAGCATGAAAACCAAAACTTTCCTAAAAATGTTTGTTAGCAATTTGCTCCAAAATAGTCATGTTCTGTTTTATTTTGTTTTTTTTCTACCTTTAAAAAGACATTAACATTCACTTGTATCTATCTGTTGTTTACTCTTTAGTACTTTTGTTATATTTCCGACTACTTTCTAAGCTTTTGATTTTTTGTTTGTTCCATGCACATGAACCATTTGAAGTTGTGAATCAAGAAGCTATCATGCCATAGAAACAGGACAGACTAATGCAAAGAAAGCGGGAGAGAGAGAGAGAGAGGAGACTACAATTAAATGTCTCAAATGGCCAAAGGTAATAAAAATAAAAATCATAGCTGTGTAACTACCACTTGTAACTGAAGGCAATTTTCATATGTATGACAGGTATTATGAAGTACGTGAGACTTTAAAACAAAAATTTAAATGCTTTGTTTTAACATTAAATATATTAAAGAAAGCACTCAAGCTGTTAGCATTAAGAAAAAAAGATATAAAGGAATATAAAAGAATAAATTTAAAATGAATTGTGTTTCCTAGAATATTTATTCGTACCTTCTTAGGCCCCTTTCAGATTAGGCAACTTTACTTGCGCAAGTCTTGTGTTTGTGGGTTTGAGAGGAAAGGTCTGTTTGAAGGGGAAAGAATTGCCGAGATTTGAGTACAGACTTGCTTGTACTTGGCAATTCTGTTTCTGTTGGCAACTCGGTTTCTGTTGTAACCGCTTCTGCGATGCATTCAAGTATATCTTTAACTAAATTATTTTTTTCTTCAACTTCCAAAACGTCAACAAATTAAGAAAATTCGAGCATAGGAAAATTAAACTTGCTCAACAAAGTTGCTGAATGTGAACATAAAAGCAAGTTCAAAAGAAAATAAATTAAAATGAAAATTATACTTGCGGCGCTTTTTTATATTAACACAAGCAACACAACGCGCGAAGCGATTAGCTTGTCTGCGGAAAACACCCAGGGTCTATGGCGGGAATTGAACCCACGACCTCTGGACTGAGAGGCCGGCGTCGCTACCACCCTAAATTTTCTAATCTTAAAGGGCCCTTAGAATCATTTTAAATTTAAAAACAACTTTATATAATTTTTAAAATTCCAAAAAAGTACATTAATGGCACGAGATAATATAAGAAAAAGTTTGATATTACAATATATGAAAACAGAGTAAATATAAAATATTTCGGTAGTGATTTAGCTTCATATGTAATTCATGTTAATTCAACATGTTTAAGAGCCTATTTCATCAATTCTTTTTAAATATCAATTTATATTAAAAGGTAATTTTTAATTTTCGTCAACATATGATGGCATGAAGTGGAAAGGCCCACCAATCTCGTATTTTATAACGATATGGAGTTTTTCAGTGATTCGTATACATTTCACGCAAATACATATCGTCACCACAAAAATTTATTGCAGTAGTTTAAAAAATTACTCTTTTAGTTTCTATTATGTTTTTACCTTCTCCTGTAAAGTTACAATTATTTGAGTTAAATCTATAAATACTCTTTAAATTTTTGTTCGTTATTTTTTTTAGAAAATTGAAGCGTAGAGAGAGAGAGTATGGCTCCCTTATATTTTGCTATTTAAGTTGGTGAAAATAAAAAGAAATATAAAAAGACTTTAAATAAAAAACTTTAATTAAATTATATTTTTACTTAAATATGTTTGGTGAAAGAGACTCTTAGAGTTATGTACCATCAAATAAAACTTTTTCTTTTGAAATAACTTTATTTCATTTGGTGCTATTTGTTCATTAATAATTATCACATGTAATTTGGCTTACAAAGAGATATAAACTTTAGCCTGTTCAAATCATAAATATAGAAACAAATGAAGTTTGAACAATAATAATTAAATTAACGAAAAATTGTATATCATGTTGATTTAATATTCTAGTAGTACTGTTAAATCAAAATGAATTATCATGTTGACTCAAAGTTTTTTTCAAGTTAAAACAACTTGACTTTGATACTGATATGTAATGCAAAATGTAAAAACTTTTTGTTACAAGACAGTTTCGAAAATTTGGAATCCGCACAACACATCGAGTCATAACCGCTAAAAAAAACTTTAACCGACACATTTTTTGGAACTCGTTATTTTGACGAAAATCGATTATTAACTATAGAAAATTATCGATTTTAGTAAAAAAATCAAGTTTGAAAGTTATGTCACTTAACTTGTTTTTATGTTATGTATTAAACAATTACAAAGTATTAAAATTCCTAAATAAATTAAAATAATTAGAAATAACAATAATAAAATTTTCGGCCCTGTTCTATAAACTGATGGATTTAAAAAAGCAGAATTTTAAAGGCAAATTTTGTAAATAGAAACGTTTTTTTTCGTTCTGAAATTTGTATGGAAAAAATATTTTTTGAAACGAATTTTCGTTATATTTCATACAAATTTGAAACGTTTAGAAAAGAAATTTTTTACAAAATCTGCCTATTAGAAAACCAACTTCGACAATAGAAATATTTTTAAAAATTTTTTTTATATCGATTTCTGTCAAAATTATCGTGTATGATTTTAAACACGTCTGCCAATATTAATTTTTTGAAAACGAAAAATATACTGGTTTCGTTTTACAGAACAGGGCCGTATATTTTTGTAAATAATCTGCAGTATGGAAACCAGCAACCTTTCGAGCTGGCTCTCGATACAACTTTTAGCATGTAGCTTGGCGATGTCTTGATCAAGAATATAACCAAGTAAGCTATTTATTTCATTAAATTATTAAGCACCCCAAACACGATTCAATTAAATTTTTAATTGAGCCGATTGTTGTCCAAATCAAAGCGTGTATGACTCTGTCAATTGATTAGTTTGGCAGTTGTCGAGTTGGTTGAAGAAAAATCAAAAGATTTTGGTTTTTCATGCTGACCAGTAAACCTTTCAATTCGATTGTGCTGTGTGTGTTCGAGTCTCTTGATTATCTGTCAAAATTTATATTTGTAGCTTTATTTTGTATAGAAGAAGTTATGAATTTTTTAAATTGTATTTAATTTCATTGAATTTTAAATAAAAAATATAAAAATTAATGAATAAATTCAATGGAAGTTTTAAATTTTTATATTTGTAATTGTGAAAAAAAAATATAAATTTGGCAGTTGAATGAAAATCTTTCAATTCAGTTTATGAAGTGTGTGGCCAAGAATCAATTCAATTGAAAGACTCAATTCACAATTGAATTGAAATGTGTATGGGGTGCTTTAGACCAATGATGTCAGTTTCATGGCACAATTGTGCAGACTAAAATCACACACATTCTTATTCTCTTCCATTTAGACGTCAATGAAACAGCGACGATAACACATGCGCAGCGGCTGTATTAAATTCTTTATAGATACAGTGAAAGAAAAAAAAGTGGTATGCGAAAATCATTCTGTGCTTTTTGCGACATTCAATGTATTTTATGTTACAAAGCTTTTAAGGAAAGAAATAAATATATATTAAAAAGTCATTTTGGTTTTTTTTTTGGAGCAGTGTTACTAAACTGCATTTAATATCAAAACTTAAAAGACCAATAACTTGGAAACTATTGGTCGCAGCAAATTTTTTTGTTTAATTTTTTCTTCTTATTTTTCAAGTTTCTATCAGATTAGCTATTTGAAAATTTATTTTTGGAATTTCTTCACAGTTTCCTATGAAAACCTTACAGCGCCGTAACTCGGAAAATATGAGTCGTCCGCAACTTTTTTATTTAATATTTATTCCTTATTTTTTAGTTTTCTATCATATAGACTCCTTTTTATATATTTTGAGCTGCTTCACGTAACTGCATTTGTTGCAAATATTTATTTTTTTCGATGTACTTCAGAGACGAATGAGACAGCTTTTTTCACACATACAACTAAAGTTTTATTTTTGACACCACTGCTTTAGACCAGCGATCCCCACAGATATACATTCACACTTATATTTGTGTTCGTGCTTCGTTTTTGAGCGTAATATATTTTGCTCTTCTTATGGCAGGGCTGCCAAGACATATTTGTAATATATTTGTAAAACTCTAATTCGAGTAAATTCTTCGTGTTCAAAAAGAGATAAATGCACATTTGATGTATTTTAAATAGTATATAATAACCTACTTTCAGATATGATTATTACAGCTCTAAAAAATAGAAAACCTTTAAATTAAACTAATTTAAAAAGAATACATTGTTGTCTGGTAAAATGTGACTACACAACCGGCACATACGAATAGTCTGATATTAAAGTGGTAGCCCTGATTGTAGTAACAATTGAGTACACATTAAATAAAAATACAAAATTTCTCTTATTGCTCTCTTCATTATTGTGAGAGCACTCGCACGGGTGCGCGGTTTTGAAGATCGCTGCTTTAAGGTAGAATTAGTAAAATCGTATCGTGATGTTGCGTGTCAGCTGACAAAAACCGTACCATATACAATGCATGTTACTAGTTATAAAATATGTGGTGGTAGCACTGCTGACGTAGGAATCTGCAGAAAACAGATTTTTCTGTAGCGAATGTCAAAAACGGCGCATTTAATGCGAGACAAAAAAAAATGTGCTGTGCAAACTGTTACATTTTCTATAACTTGTGCACAAATTTGAACGATACGGCAAGCTGTAAAGTAGAATGATACGATTTTACTAATTCTACCTTTAGACAGCTAAATTTTAGAAAAAACCAATGTGTTGACAAAGAGAATTATTAAGATTTTGGCAGTGGCGTTGACAGCGGATATAATGCCAACTAATTTGCGGTTCACACTATGAGCTTACACTTTGGTATGTTTCAACTTAAATGTATTACTTATTTTGTGTAGAACGATGTTTGCTTAAGAAAATAAAGTTAAACAGATAATTTCGCAATTTCCGAAAAAAAATTCTGAAAATCTACTTGAACGCTTAACAAACAGTAAAATATGACTTAAGCACTTTTTCCAACAATTTTGTGTATATAAAATGGAATGAAAAACGCGTTGAAGTGTGTTGTGATGTTCTAAAACATGCTCTATGTATGTGTGTGTAAATAAAAAAAGCAATGTGAGTCCGATCACAGAGGAGATGTGTAAACATCTAGTAATGAAATTTTTTTTTTAAGTTGGAAGTACTTATGCTTTCAGTATCTTTTTTTAAATTAATTAATTAAAAGTATCAAAACTTTCAATATTGTAAATACATAGGAATTTGCTGGTTTTTGTTTGTTTTATTTAACTTATTTAGTTAGTAAATGGGCACACTGCAGTATATGTATATGTACTGCATTCAAAATTGGAGTAAGCAGTAAATTTACTGATAACTAAAAAAATTCAGTAAATTTTTACTGCTAGTGAAATTTAATTTGCATTACTAGTAAAATCCTGCGGCCGTAATCATAATAAAACTGTAGCAAGTGGCAAAGTTTCTTCATTAAAATTTTGAAACTTTTGTATGAAAAACATTTGGCCACTTGGTAGAATTTCATTATGAATACTGGCATAACTGAAAAGTGAAAATTCAATGTACCTCATCATATAACAAATCATTCAGGCAATTTATAAAAATTGTAGAAAAAAATTTAAGTAATCAGTAAAAAAAAATTTACTTGTTAAAAAAATTTTATTATTTTTACTGAAACTTTAGTGGTACTGCAGTGCTCAGGCATTTACCATAGGCCTTTACTTTTCTTTTTAATTTTTAATTCCTGTTGTTCATCGTTTAGTTGTTGCTGTTCTTGTTGTTGTGTACGCATTGCAATTAAAATAAATTCAGTAAAGTGCGACTTTGATTCGCCCACATTCGGTTTTGAGCATTTTTTGATTTAGCTTTCTTCTTTTTTTAAGTTTTTTCAGGTTAAACGATTTTTTCAGTTTTGTCGCTTTTTTCTCGTTTTGGCATTTTTTTCTATCTTTGCGTTTTTTTCATTTTCGCAATTTTTTCCATTTTGACAATTTTTTTTTTCATTTTGCGATTTTTTTCTGTTTTCGGGGTTTTTTCATTTCGGCGGTTTTTTCATTTTATCGATTTTTTCTGTTTTTGGGTTTTTTTTATTTTGGCGATTTTTTCATTTTGGCGATTTTTTTTGTTTAAGGGTTTTTTTTTTCATTTTGGCGATTTTTCCGGTTTTTCGCGATTTATTTTAGTCCTAGAAATTTTTTTTTAGTTTGGTGCTTTTTTCGTTTTGGCGATTTTTACATTTTGGCGATTTTTTCATTTTGGCGATTTTTTTCTGTTTTGGGGATTTTTTTCATTTTGGCGATTTTTTTTTCATTTTGGCAATTTTTTTTCATTTTTGCGATTTTTTCTCTTTTTGGGGGTTTTTTATTTAGGCGATTTTTTTAATTTTGGCGAATTTTTCATTTTGGCGATTTTTTTTGTTTAAGGGTTTTTTCCATTTTGGCGATTTTTCCGGTTTTTCGCGATTTATTTTAGTCCCAGAAATTTTTTTAATTGGTGATTTTTTTCGTTTTGGCGATTTTTTTATATTTGGCGATTTTATATTTTTTTTTTGATTTTTTAGTTTTACCGTTTTTGAAAATTTCAAGAGTTTTACTCATACGGTTTCCAAGATACAGCAAGTTGTCAAAATTACAAAGTCAAAATTGCATTAACTGATGGAACACCCATTGATTTAAATTTTTTAAATTTAGTGTTAATTGTTGTAGTCTGTATAAAAATACACTAACCTTTAAAATTTCAAGTGTATGTATGTACATACAATTGTATGTATATTACATGGGATTTTAACATTTTTCGTTGCTCGTTTTGGAACACCCTTTAATTTTTAACTCTCATGTATTTGTTGTTGTAGTGGTCAAATGTCTACACACTGTGTTTAAATTTCAGGTCCGTAGCTCTTACGGTTCATTTTCACCTTTGGTGTACGAAACCCTAATAAAGCAATTATCAAGTTAAATAAAACAAACAAAAACTAGCAAATTGTATATGTATTTATATACAATATTTTAAATAAGTTTGTATTGCTTCTTTCAAACACTAATACACTCATACATATGCAACTCACACCGATTTGACAACGCGGTGTGAATCTCAGCAAAATTTGTGATTGTATTGTGAAAAAGAATTTTACCCCCATTGAGTATGGATGTTTACACATCAAAAATAACTGTATATACGCATTTGTAAACGATTAAAAGTCAGAATATTTTTGTACTCATCCGTATAATTGTAGTTCATATAGTCTATCTAACCCCCCGTTGTCACATGCCAGTAGTTACTTGCAAGTAGTGTATATGTATTACTGACGAAAATCAGGAGAAATATAAAAAACACAACAATATTTTGAGTGGCTACACAGCACAGTGCAAGTTAAAATGTCGTCAACAAGTAAAGTTCTAGATAACAGCTTTGCTTCAACTTTTAGTGCAGTGTTGCCAAGAAGTCAATATTGAACTTTAATTGCATTGTTAATATATTTCATTTAATAAAACATAAAATTTATGTTCAAACTTAGCTCTAAAATGAGTCTATGCCATTTCTCAATATCCTTTTTATATAAAAAAAATCAGCTATAATACTAACCAAATTAATGAAATAACTCTCTACTCGGCAACACTGTTTTTCGTTTTGTCAGTTTACTTGCGACAAGTGTGAAAATTTACTTGCTTCAAAATTTCATTGCAAGCTGACTCGCAAGTGGCAAAAGTGTGACTGTGTTAGTAAAAAAAATGTGAGTGTATTGAGTTTTTTTCACTTGCACTTGCATGTGGCAACGGAGGGTAACAAGTATTGAAGTATCGGCATTTATTTCAAATTATATATGATATTATAAAATAAAGCTCACAAGCGTTAAATCAGAGGCTTAGACAAAAATCGTTCTCAAGGAACATATTACATATGAAATTTAGTATGTGTAGGATAATTTGGCGTAAAAGTGTTAATATATGTATCACCAAATAGCAATATAAATATAACACCAAGTTCATTTACTTTAATATATACCATTACACTGTAAAAAAGTAGATATAACTATGTATATAAAATAATAATAAATTAGCCAAGCCCTAATTTCGCCTTCAATATAAAATTCTTTTTTTTAACTTTAAGTCAGTTAAAAAAAAACAAAAGTAAAGAGAGAAAGCCATAATAAAGCCAAATAAGAATTTCCAACCGAAATGTCATCACGCTTTAAAAACAAACTCAGTTGATGGCCCAATTTATTTTACACTTCGATTCGCTTTCCTCGCTGCCACAATCAAACAATTTTTGGTTGAGCTCAAATTATACTTTGTTTTTTTAATTTTTCATCTCCACACAGTTTCTTAACTGTTTGTTACTTCTTTAGGCACATAATCTGTGTCAACTAGCGAGAGAAAAAATATCGCAAGAAAAATCGTTTCTGCATATATTATTTTAAATTCTCCTTCTCTTATCTACATACATGCATATATGTAAATATTTGTACATAGGAATATTTCGTAAATTCATTTGCTATAGTTTCGAATTCTTTTATATATACGAATGTATATGTATGTGTGTATATAAATATATGCACATATGTAAATAGTTCATTCGATTACAGTAAATGAATCACAAGGGATATTTTGAAACCGAACGAAATAAAAAGAATTCGTTTATCTGAGATTAAATATTTTAAACCTTTTTTTTTCAACATGTTTGACTTGCGAACTACAAAAACAGAAATTTGGTTAGTATTGGTTGAATTTATTCATATCCTATTGTATTTATAAAAAAAAAAGTTAACCCTTAAGATGTTAAAAGAAAAACTCACACATCTTTTGGTCAATACGTTATATACATTTCTTTACAAAATACCTTTAATACTTTTTTTTCAAACTATTTCAAGCATGACATTAATATAGAAAGTAATCCCATTTTTTTCCTTTTTGTTTCCTTATCACTCGCTCACCTAGATTATATTGATAATATTATAATATTGATACTTAATTCAGTCAGTATGTCCTAAAATATGCCTTTTTTATAAAATTACTGTTGAACCTTAAATATTGGAATTTAAGGCTTTTTCTCGGTAGTGTAATTATCTTTTAAGCTGCATAATTTTATGCTTCAAGGAACAAATTTATGAGGGAGCTTAAAAAGGACGATTTTTTTTTTTTAATTTTGCGCCATTGCTCAGTGGGTGATGTTCTCTTGGGTGATTATTTTTATTTTCACAGTGTTTGTAAGAGTGGATCGATTTTTCAATCGATATTATGCCATGGATTTTTCAATAGCTTTTGTCATGACTGCAACATATCAAAAAAAAAACATTTTCGAGGTTTTCAAATTTAAAAAAAAAAATGCCAAAACGAAAAATAGCATTATATTAAAAAAAAAATTTAGGACACTAAAATAAATCGGCAAAAACCGAAAAAAATCGACAAAATGGAAAAATCGCCAATATAAAAAAAACGCAAAAAACCAAAAAAAAAACGCGAAAAAGGGTCCAAAACAAAAAAGAGCGCCTGAATGAAAAAATAGCCAAAATTAAAAAAAATCGCCAAAATGAAAAAACGCCAAAAACGGAAAAAAATCGCCAAAATGAGAAAAAAAGTGCCGAAAATTAAAAAGCGCCAAAACTTAAAAAATTGCCAAAAACGAAAAAAAGCCAAAACTAAAAAACGCTCAAAACCGAAAAAAATTCAAAAACGAAAAAAAATAGCCAAAACTATTTATTAAATAGGCTGAAGTTCATATTGAATTACACATCTAGTGTCCGTACGGAACCCTACGTGCGCTAGTCAAAGTCGCACTTCACTGAATTCATAACGATATGCCTTGTTTCGAAATGCTGAAATTCTCACGGACGATAGATAACTCAATAAGTAATATTTTAAGCCTGGCACTTTTAGGAATACGCTGTCTTTAAATTAATAATTGACGGATCTTCGCGCTCTGCTCAAAAGTTCAAACTTGCATATTGGATAGTTTGATGTGGTGGGGACAATATGTTCGATTCTCGATTTTTTTTTTCAAAATTTTGGCTGATTTTCACCTGGGAGATGATTCGTGTAGCCTTGTTACTTGGGTGCGTATTTACACGACACTATTTGTTCACAGTATTTGGGTGTTTTGATATAATTAAAACTTTGTATGATAGTTTATTGTGAATGAATAGCGACTTTTAAGAAGGGTGCCCTGTGGCTGAGTGGCAGCGATGATAGCCTCTCAGTCCAGAGGTCGTGGGTTCGATTCCCACCATAGACCCTGGGTGTTTTTCGCAAACAAGCTAATCGCTTTGCGAGTTGTGCTTGTGTTTGTTACTTTAAAAAAAGATAAAAAAAAGCTTAAAGGAAAACTATAGCTTTCGATGCGATTTCAATCTGTCTGTCTGTCTGTCTGGCTGTCTGTCTGTCACAGGCTGTTGAAAGCTTTTGAAATGTTCAAAAACGCTAAAATTAAAAATTCGAAAATTAAAAAATAATTGCAAAAAGATAAATCGGCAAAATGAATAATATCATTACAAATAAAATAAATCGCTGAATTGCAAAAAAACATCACCATAATTAACAATAATGCCAAAAAATTTAAAAAATTACTAAAAAACTAAAAAAAATAGTCTAAACAAAAAAGCGCCTAAGCTAAAAAATCGCTTAAACCAAAAAATATGTATTGTAAAAAAATCGCCGAAAAACGAAAAAGTCCCAAAAATTAAGAAAACGCTAGAACTAAAAAAGTTCCAATATTAAAAACTAAGCCAAAAAAAAACTAAAAAATTGCAGAAACGAAAAAATGACAAAATTTAAAATAATCGTCAATACTAAAAAAATCACCAAAAACTGAAAAACTCGTAAAAAAAAGCTAACGACAAAACTAAACCCTTATGCACTAGCCAAAGTCTTATTTTACTGAATTTATTTCACTACGAATAAAAACTCGAAAATTTCGGGCGACTTAACATTGAAGTCCTTTTGGGTGATTATTTTTGCAGCCAAATAACAAGAGACTGAAATGCTAACCGCAGACGAAATCTATATAGGCGCACGGCAGTGCGCCAGGCCAAGTTTCGGCCAATGGACGCAGTGTGTATATTTACACTCAAAAAAAAACTAACTAAAACTTTGGAAAATTTTCTAAATTTAAGTAAAAAATAGTTGTCGTATGGCGCCAAACCTGTTTTTTACTTGAAACCCCTAAAACATTTACTAAATTTCCTGTTCATTAATGAACTAGTTTATAGTAATTATATTTTTAAGTTTAAGTAAAATTTTTCTAAAATTAAGTAAAATTTTCCCATAAAATTCGGAGCTTTGCAAAAAATGTTTTTCATCTTTGATCTCAAATACAGCAAATTTTCGAAGTATTTTTATTTTCTTAATTCTGGTACTTATTTTTATTTTTAATTAAATTTTTACCACATGGGGTGTTTTTTATTATATCTTCATATTATATTCTGAATTAATTAATTCACCATACCATACATATTATATTAATTTCTTGAGAGGAGGCAAGCACTCTAACCAATTGCCTAACAGGGCGTCCTGAATAAGCATTGAAATTTTTGAGTTGTAAAATTTCATTTTATTTTCAAAAAAATATATTTCAAGTTCAAATATTCTTCGAAAATATAAAAAACTTACTTAGATTTTTTGCTTAATGCAAACAAAAGATATATTCTATAATTTAAACAAAAAATACTTAAAACTGGTAAATGTTTTTCTAAAATTTAGAATAACTTTTTATATCTTTCAAGTAAGTCAAATTTGATGAACTAATTATGAGCTAGTCATTTCCTAAAATTTATTTTTTGATTTAAAACGAAATTGATTAGTTCTTAGGATACATTTTCCCTAATTTTTTAAACCATTTTCAAATTTTTGGTAAATATTTCCTTTAAGTCAGTAAACGTGTCCTTGAATGTGGGAATTTTTGTGTGTATTTTTATGAACTATTTTTAAGGATATGAACTTCTTATTTTTTACTTATATTAAGTAATTTTTACTAGATTTTTGGAAAAATTTACTTAAACTTAGAAAAAATTACTTAAACTTTTTTTTACTTAAATTTAGAAACTTTTTTTGCTTAATAATAGTAATTATATGTCTTTTTTTTTGAGTGTACAGGAAGCCATTCGAGCTGTTTTTACCCCCATCATAACTTTATTTCCCTCAATCGTAAAATTATAAAATTGAAATCACAATTAGAATTAATTCATGTTACCACATATGCAAAGTTTCAAAGTTTTACAAAGAAAGGTTCCGGAGATATAGAGGTGCCAAAAGTGCATATTTTAAGACATACTCACTTACTCACTCATCAAATTGATGAAGCACTTCCGCTATAGATAGAGAGCTGAAATTTGGTACACAAGTAGACCTAGGTGAGCAATGAACCAAAAAAAAATCTAAAAACCGGAAAATTTTAACCAGGGGGCGGGGCTACGCCCATAAAAACTAAAATTTGTGCTAGTGTGCTCAAATTCGATAAAGAACTAGGTTTAGGTGAGCAATAAAATAAAAAAATCTCAAAACTCGAAAAATTTAGCCAGGAGGGCGGGGCTGTGCCCATAAAGGCCTGAACTAAAAAAGCTACTCTAAGGCGCTTAATGGAAGCTATTTGATTGGAATTTGGCATACATACTGCAATAATGCAAGGCTATACATTTTTTGTTAAAAAAGTGGGCGTTGATACGCCTATACAATTTAAACCTTAATTTTCATGTACTACGGCTTAGCATATTTAGATATACTTTTTATGTAGGTATTATTTACCGTTTGCAACGAAACTTGACACGAATAATAAGCACTGGCCGAAAAAATCTTGAGCTTGGAAAAGTGGGCAGGGTTACGCCCATAAAAATTAAAAATTAAAAGTTGCGCTAACGAACTGAAATTTGATATACAAGTAGGTCTAGGTGAGAAACCAACTAGAAAAACCTGAAAACTCCGAAATTTTATTCAAAGGGGCGGGGCCACGCCCATAAAAATTAAAAAACTTTAAACTTATTTCTAGATAATCTGCTAACTTGGCAATATTTTTACCTTTCTAAAAAAGGAGAGAATAATGTATATTTGTTAATTTTTTTATACCGATTAAAATGTTGTCAAGTTAGCAGATTATCTAGAAATTATATGACACCCTTACGATTACAAATTTATATAATGCATAGCACATTTCTGTATTAGGTATTGTGGCCAACAAGAATTTGGTCAAAATTTTATATCTCACTACTTTTAATGGCCGAATTTTTTGATAGGAACTTGGCCTTTTTTCACATTTATGTTTTTGTGAGAATTAAAGCTTACAGTTAACCAAAAATTCATTCAGTGGCACATCAGCTAATAAGCACCTAGAATTTTATGCTTAAAACTATTTAAACTAAATAATGAAGTGCTGTAATTGGCAATATACCTTAAGCAGAAAAATCGTATTTTCCATAAAAACTCTATCATTTTGTTGAAAGAGAATTTATGGCAAAAGCTGGTACTAATAATATGATTTCTACTAGCACTGGCCTTATTTTGCTTAATAGGCAAAATATGAGAGTTTAAGTTTTCACCCTTTTTTCTTCTTTGAATAAATAAATATCACGGAATAAAATAAAATATATTTTTATTGTATGCATAAAAGAAAGAAATGGTTAAGTACTTCAAAGTTTCTTGAACTGTTAATAACAATAATTATATTTGAAGAAACATTACAATAATTTACAGAAACTCACACAGCATTACAAAATAAATTATTATTGCTCAGCATTTTAAAAATATTTTAATGACTTTAATTCGACTCATGTGAAATAAATAAAACGAAATCATGCCAACCATTTATAATGTATTATATTTCTAAACGTCATGTAAGGTCGAGTAAGTATTTGTAGCAAATGTTGTAGCAATGGTTATTTTTTTTAAATGTGATGAAATACAATATGAACGTTAACTAAGGTATTTATTTCGATGTTGACAAAAAAATAAAAATACATACAGAAAATAATAAATAGAAAAGAAAAATACGTTAGGTTCGCATTTCATTTAAAATGTAGTAAGTTTAATACAGTTCTTTGAACTCTGTAGTCCTTAGAAGGGATGTGATTAGGAGTTTTGATATATAACATAGCGTGGTTCCAGCTCTGAAAGAAAATTCGCCTCATTTGGTTTAACTTATTGTAGTTTAACTGTCACGTATTCAAAAAGACATATCGACTAAATATTATAATCGTAAGACTGAAATACAGTGATTTTCCGACCTTATTTGACCTTTTCATGTGTGGTACTTCGGGATTCACTGAATACTTATCAAAAAAGCAAAATTGTTTCGCTGATATCTCTATGTAAAAATCATTAAAAATTATCCATATTTGCACTACTTTCGCATTACGAAATCGGAATCCTATTAATTTTCTTGAAAGCTATTTTCAACTAGGTAATTATATAGGAAAATAACATGTTAAAAAATGTATAACTTCATGAAATTCATTAATGAGAATAAAGAAGGTATTAAAACCGTAAAGGTAAAAGGATATATATATAGGTTTGCATTCCGTTTGTAATTTCTACAATATTAATAGGCGAGCCAAAAAGTATATATATTCTGGATCCTTATGCATAGGGAAGACGAATAAGCGATGTCCGGCTGTCCGTCTGTCCGTCTGTCTGTACGTAAAATCGGTTTTCCGAAGCTCCCAGAAAAGCTAGAGACTTCGTTCTTGGACTGGCGTCAGAAATGGTCGAAATAAGATTGGTATTGAAAATCGGCAAAATCGAGCAGACGGTTTCAGAGCTGGGAAGCTTAAACTTCATTTTGCCATACAAAATAACCACCGAAAACTAGTTATTATTATTTTTTTATAAAATAAACTTATTTTATACTTCAGTATGAATAAAATTAATATTTCTTAATAAAAAAAAAATAAAAAAAAAATAAAAAAATTAAATAGAAGTTTCCAGGGTTGGAAAACTTTAACTTTTTTATACAAAAGTATACAAAATTAATTTAATAAAAGAAATTTTTCCGTTTTTCTATAAATTAAATATATCTTATATTCTAACGAGAAAGAGATTGGGTTAAAAAATCAGAAAAATCAAAAAGGATAATTCCAGGGTTGGGAAACTTAAAATTTTTGTGATATAAAAAATTAACTACCGTAAACTAATTTTTATATGTTTTTATTAAATTAACTTATTTTATACTTCAGTACAAATTAAATTGGTATTTTAAATTAAAAAAGAAAGTTAAAAAAATTAAAAAGACGTTTCCAGGGCTGGAAAACTTAAATTTTTTTCTTATACAAAAGTAGCTTACTAAAACAAATTTGTTCTTTTTCTCTACAAATTAAGCATATCTTAGATTCTTAAAAGAAAGGGATTGGCGTAACAAATCAGAAAAATCAAAAACTGTGATTCCAGGGTTGGGAAACTTACACTTTTTGTAATATATAAAAGTAACTAGGTCTTACTATTTTTTTTATTTTTTAATTAAATTAACTTATTTTATACTGCAGTACACATTAATTGATACTAAAAATTAAAAAAAAAGTTTTATACATGAAAAAGACGTTTCCAGGGTTGGAAAACTTTAACTTTTTTCTTATACAAAAGTAACTTACTAAAACAATTTTTTTCTTTTTCTCTATATACTTATACTCTTAAAAGGAAGATATTGGTGTACGAAATCTGAAAAATCAAAAAGAACGGTTCCAGGTCTGGAAAACTTACACTTTTTGTGATATATAAAATTAACTACCGAAAACTAATTTTTATTTATTTTATAAAATTAGCTTATTTTATACTTCAGTACGAATGAATTTGGTATTTAAATTAAAACAACGTTCCCAGGGTTGGAAAACCTTATTTTTTATACAAAAGTAACTTACTAAAATAAATTTTTCCTTTTTTTACTATAAATTAAACATATCTTGCATTATTAAAAAAAGATTGTTTTTAAGAATACAGAAAAATTAAAAAGGGGGATCCCAGGGTTGGGAAACTTACACTCTTTGTGATATAAAAAATTAACTACCGAAAATTAATTTTTATTTTTTTTATTAAATAAACTTATTTTATGCTTGAGTACGAATAAAATTGGTATTTCAAATAAAACAAACCATTAAAAAAATTAAAAAGACGATTCCAGGGTTGGAAAACTTTAACTTTTTTTGTACAAAAGTAACTTACTAAAACAAATTTTTCCTTTTTTCTATAAATTAAACATATCTTAAATTCTTAAAAGAAAGAAATTGGTGTAAGAAATAAAAAAAATCAAAAAGAATGATCTCAGGGTTGGCAAACTTACACTTTTTGTGATATATAAAAGTAACTAAGTCTAATTAATTTTTATCTTTTCCTTTATAGATTATACATATTTTACGTTTTGGAAAGAAAAGTTTGGTATAGAAAATTATAAAAATAAAAACCACAGCTCCAGAGCTGGAAACTTTGAACTTTTTTTCTGGATATTAAAGTAACTAAATAAAACATTTTTTTTAAATTTCCTTTTTTCTTTTTTTACTTAACACACTTTCTATATTTTTTTAAGAACTACTATATATTGATATAAGAAATCAGAAAAATCTAATATAATGATTCTAGGATTTGTTAATTTATTTTTTTTTGTAGATAAAAGTAACTAGGTCAAATTATTTTTTTCTTTTTGTTTATACTTTATGTAAAGGCTTATGTATGTATCTCTATACTACATAAAAACACTTTGGTAAAGGGCATATAAGATTCGGCACAGCCGAATATAGCACTCTTACTACTTGTTTTTTTTTTTTTTTTGAAAATGCTATAAAAAAACTACTTAAGCTTCGGCTAGCGCCGTCCTGTTGACACCAAATATTGCCAATATCCTCCCCTTCAATTTTTGTGAACAAAAATTCGTTCAACATGGCCCGATAACGATCGCCATTCACTGTAACGGCCACTCCTTGCTCAATGGCCCAATTATGCCTCTGGACCAAAATCCGCACCAAACAGTGACTCGGTTTGGGTGCGTCGGCTTTTTAATGTATACGTGCGGGTTTCTGTGCCCCAAATGCAACAATTTTGCTTGTTTACATACCCGCCAAGATCAAAATAAGCTTCATCTGAAAAGATGATTTTTTGGCAAAATCGGCATCTTCTGTAAGTTGATCGCAGGCCAACTTAGCGAAGCGAAAACGCATTGGATGGTCAGTTGGCTCGTTCAGCGGAAACATAAAACTAATTATCTGTCAAATCAGACATGAGCTAAGTGTTACCATTCGCGAAATAAGCACTAGTTCAAACAAAAAACTTTAGATGGCGGACCCTTTATAAATAATATAAATGTAAATAATAATGTAAATGCACCCACTCTTTTATTTTTGACAATTAAAATTGGGAACTACAGGGTGGGCCAAAAGAACCCAAGGGGTGTAAAAGTTTAATAACTTTTTTGTTTATTAATTTTTTTTTATTTTTTCCTTCAGATTATATAGACAACACTTGGAGAATTTATAATGAATGAAAATAATAAATAAAAATAAGAAAATAAGAAATGAATAAATGAAATCAACTTTATTGAAAATTTGATTATGAGTGATGAAGCTCATTTTCATTTGAATGGCTTTGTTAACAAGCAGAACTGTAGGTTCTGGGGTTCTCAAAATCCAAGAGCCATTCATCAACGCCAATTGCACCCCATCAGGTGTACAGTATGGTGTGGGATCACATCTGAAAATGTCATTGGGCCCTACTTCTTCGAGAATGAAGATGGAAGTGCTGTAACCGTAAATGGAGAGCGGTATCGGTTTATGATAGAAAATTTTTTACGTCCTGCTCTTGAAAACAGACCTGGTATGTGGTTTCAGCAGGACGGAGCCACTGTCCATACTGCCCGAGACACAATGGCACTTTTAAGTCAAATTTTTGGAGAGCGAATAATTTCTCGAAATTCGGAAATTATTTGGCCAGCGCGATCGCCAGATTTGACAGCACCCGACTATTTTCTTTGGGGTTTTTTGAAGGAGCGAGTGTATGTGAACAAGCCAGAGACAATCCTTGAACTCAAGGCAAACATTGTTGCAGAAATTCGAACGCTACAGCCACAAGTTTTGAAAGATGTTATGGAAAATGCTCTAAAAAGAGCCCATCAGTGCGAAGCTGAAAACGGTGGTCATTCATACTTAGTGTAAAAAAATTTCCATTTTGTATATTATATAATCTGAAAGAAAAGATAAAAAAAAGTTAACAAACAAAAAAGTTATTAAACTTTTACACCCCTTGGTTTCTTTTGGCCAACCCTGTACATAGTGGGATAATGTTCTTATCTTAAATCAATCAATCAAGCAATCTTTTTTATATAAAAAAATTAAAACTCAATAGGCCTTGATTTATTTTTGACACTTGAAACTGGGGCAGTCCTCTGGAACGAACGTGTTTAATGTTATTGCAAATTGCTGCAGTCTTACATATAGTTGCGGTAAACAAAATTTGGATACAATTGATAGAAAATCTCTTGTAATTATTTTTTAAATTAAAACCTTGCTCCAGCTGAAACACATGACATATCCATAATGTCAAACGTGACCACAGATTTTTATTTTGATAATAAGTGTAACTTATTGTTCTTAGTTAGACCTATAATTGGTGCCAAGTTTGATTTTGAAAAAAATTTCGTTTTTATGATAATTGAAAAAAAAACAAATCATGTGCATGTGACAAAACAGAAGTTGGGCGCTCGCTGATTTTAGCGAAACCTAAAACAATATTTTAATGTGACTAATTTAAAGATGCTGTGCACTGATGTCTCTTTAAAATGGTTTTGAGTTTGCCTAAAATTATTAATGTATATTTTACATGACCTGTCACATGTGACATATTTTTCCCTCATGGTATTAAATTTGTTTCTGTTGCTCATTTTACGAAGTAAGTTATAAGTAAACAAGATAATAGTGCGGTTGCATCTAAGTAAAATCTTATATTAACGAGATTTTGGCCAAAATCCTACTAATCCTAATCCCATACTTCGTCACTAGCTTTTGTTAAAATTTACTTAAAATCTAGTAGAACTTAATGACGCAAGTATGGTTTTTTCTTCAAATTTGTACTAAAAAATTGAGCCTATGTGCATAAAAAGGTGTGTGCATTGGCTTGTGGTTGTTTGATTGCAATTTTGGAAAATTTGTAGTTATAGGACATTTTCGCTTGCCCAAAATCTAGCAGATTTTATTTAAAAGATTTACAAAAATCTATACTATTTGCATTAAGTTCTTTTGATATTTATCAAAATATATTTTATCAAAAAAAACTCCATCAACTAAAAATCTTTAGTTTTTAATTCAGCTTTCCACTTTTTCCCAGTATCCTGCATTCTTTCTTTGTTTTTTATCTATGGTTTTGTAAAATATTTCATTTCTCTTCAGTTTTTAAAAATCTCATTTTTGCCGTTTTTTTGTTTATTTAAATTTCAATAACTTTAATGTATGTAAAATAGTTTTTATGTAATTTTTTTCTCTCTATGCTTACAATTTTGCACGTGACCAAACTTATATACCTATACTAACCATGATCAGAAATCTTAATGTTTTTATTTAATTTTTTTACTCAATTTTAGTCAAAATCGCACGTGACTTATCACACATACTTATAATTCCATCATGATATTCACATTACTAATGTTCTTGCTTTTTTTTTACGAAATTGTAAATTAAATAACTAAGTAAAATTTTTTTAAAATGACAGAAGTATTCAAGTTCTTTTAATTTTTCTTCTTCTAGTCTTATGGCAACCGATTCTCTACTTTTTTACAACTTTTACAAACATTTGTTTGCACTTGTAAGGCTTGCTTTGTAATGATTCATCATTTTTGTAAGCATTTGTCTCTTTAGTTTCATTCATTTCGTTTTTTTTTTGTCGACACTTTCCATTGTTTTAAGCATTTTGTATTATTTCCTTGGTTTTCATTCTTCTTTAAATTGATATATTTTTTGCAGGTTTTGATCATCTAAATTTAAATAATTTAAAAGCATGTCAAAAAATTTTTAGTAATACCTCTACGAAATTGCACGTGTCAAAATTTATATATCTACGTATGTACCACGATCACGAATCTTTATATTTTTTGCAAGTTTTCTTCTTAATTTTAATTGCATTAAACATCTCTGAAGAATATTTTACGAATATTTCATTATAAATTATAAACATTTTTTTTTTAATTTTACTGAATATTTGATGAGTTTTTTACATGTACTTTCGATGTACTGACAAGAAATGTTGATTTTCATTGTCGCACGCGACATCGAAATATGCGATTTTTATATTTTTAGAAAAATTTTAGAGAGCAAAAGTCTGTAGATAATGTTGCTTTTTAAGAAATTTTATCAAAAAAAAAAAAACGTGCAAAAGGAATATTCAAATTCAAAAAGTTGTGCTTTTGTGATTTTAAATTCGAATATCTTGAAATGAATTATGTATACATGTAAAATTCTTTTTACATTAGCTAAATTTAGTGCTAATTTTTAGTGCCTATGGACCTTTCAGTGGAAATGCCCATATTTAACTTTAAAGTTGTCTAAACAAAACTGCTTGCATTTGATTAAAAACGACATATTATCCTTAATACGAAACATCATATATTAAATATGAATTCAGCCTTCTTTTTAACAAACTTTTATTAGCTGTAACTTTGTGTACTTTAAAAATAAACGAAATAATATTAACTTACCAAATATTTAACTTCATCAAATTAATATTTTTAGGAACGCTGAGAAGTGTAATCAATTTTGGCCAGAGTAAAATATTAGTTGAATTATTGAACTTTTACACGGATTTCACACCATATAATGACAATGAGTACTAAAAAAATATACATTAATAAATAGTATTAATTTTAGTAACTGCGTGTAATCATAATTGTAGCGCAATTAATTCGTACGCTCACATATTTTCTCTCAAGCAACTATAACTCTAGCCAGTGTGACCGTTGAGAAATTTCGAAAAGTAGCACAAAAAGGGGATTTAAGAAATAAAAGTGGCACAAAAAATGGGATTATTTTCAAAGAAGGGACAACTATTTTAGAAACAAAAATTCAAAGTTAAAACACGTTTTTAAATTAGTTTTGTTAATTTTTTCATAGATTATATTTTATTTACAAGCAATTATTGAAACACATTAACAATTTATAGATAAAAAAAACTAGTTAACAATTCATGAATATCTTATATGTATAAGAAATACCGAAGTATATTTATTTGACGTAGAATGACGAAAATCTTTTCAAATTAAAGAAAACTCCGTCAGAAGAAAAAGCATCACTCATATTTATTTTACTGTTTATTATTTAGTGTGCCATATGAAGTTTTTTAGCTTATTTCAAAAATGATCGGGTTAAAATCTACTGATGATTTTCTTAAGCAGGAAAGAAACCATCGAAATAAACAAGACTCGTTTTAAAAAAAATTGAGTTAGGGTCTTTCTATATAAAGGTAACGATATGTATGTATAATATAATCAGAAATTGTTGTACTTTAAATAAATAATATATGCAAAATTTTCTGAGATTTAAATTTTTTGGAAATGTGGCTATATATTTCTTGACAAGATCTTCTGTTGGACTCCAGTCTTCCAAATCAACTTCCAATAAATTTAATCAAAGACAGTTGCTTATTTCTTTTAATCAACTCAAACTTTGTTACACAAATGTCAGCTTTCGTATAGGTTGATATAAAAAATAGTCTGTCATCAGCGTTGTCAACTTTCAAATTTCAAAAAGCACTAAAACCAGGAAAAACGCGTAATTTAAGTAAAAAAGCACTAAATTAAAATTTTTTGTTGTATAAAAAAAATTTTTTGTATATAAAAAATATAGCAATCGGTTGACCTTCTTGCATTTTATCCCTAAAACTTGTGACAACCAAAGTCACTAGCTCGTTTTGGCCCACAACTCCTAAAGAATTGGTTGGTTTACCTTATTATTTTATCATATATTATTCACTTCCTAAAAATTATTAATCTTAATTTTATTGAATTACCCAGTTACATGTTTTTTTCTACGATTATATTATTATTATAATCATCATATGTATACTATTGTACACAGGTGTATGAAACTAAAATTTTAAATTGTTGTTTAAAAATAACGGAAATGTTAGAACAACATACGAGTATATTACACAACTATACAACGCTGAATGAACAACCATGCATAATGAACGTGCGATCATATGGCATGGTAAAATATATGGCGTATTTAATATAATCGTTTGTCTGGTTGTGTACTTATGTGTGTTGTCTGGCACAACTATAAAAAGACGAGCCATCGTTGTATCGATGATTAGTTGGTTGACAGCAAGCGCTGGCGAAAGAGGTAATAATAGAGATAGGACACTGCTCTACTATTAAAACTTTCTGTTAGCAAATTTGAGCAACCTACTAAGATATTAAGTTCTCTTTTTTTATTGTATTTTTATTTATAAGTGGGAGAGAATGCCTTTGGGAATTAGGACACTTTTTTCTAAAAGCTGAATCAAACACCTATAAATAAAAATTGAGCTCTTTGAGTAATAATAGAGATAGGACACTGCTCTATTATTAACTCTTTTATTTTCATTTTGTTTGCAAAGCTGAGGCAAACCACGGGGATATTAAGTTTCCCTATTTTTTGTTTGTTTTTGAGTATTTTTATTTATAGGAGAGGCTGCCTTTTCGAATTAGGACACTTTTTTCCAAAAGGTGAATCAATACACTTATAAATAAAAATTGAGCTATTTAGAATAATCGTATATTTGTTTCTCTTTTCACGAGTAGAAAACACCCTTGGGAATTAGGACACTTTTTTCCAAAGGCTAATCTACTTCGAGAATATAGAGAGCTAAATCTGAAGAGAACGTTTGCGGGATTTTTGAGAATAACGTACTCGCGTGTTTTTTTTTTATCTTATTTCAAATTTTAGTTGCTTATTTCCTTTTTTTTTTTTTGTTAATTATGTCATATTGTTACGCGATTTGGTAGCTACAATTTATTTTCCTTTTTTTTTATTAAATAAAGAAACATTGTTCTTTTTTTATTAGATGAACCTGGCGTACTTGTTTCATTTTGTCCAAGTAACCAACAGAAGGTACGTCACATCTTTCATTTAATATACACGACTCTGGACTCCGCTGAGCCTACCCCAGCCACCAGCGAATCCATGTCGCTACAAACTTCAAATTTGAAGCATCCGATACACATTTTGATTTCATGAGAATCAGTGAATTCTAAAATTAATTTGACGAAACCTTTTTAAATTATTATAAAAATTTAATTTTTTTCGTCAACGAAAAAACAAATCACCTGAATGAAATTAGTCAAATTAGCAGCAATTGGCAAGTCTTTTTGACTTTCTGATTAGATTTTGAACTCGATGGGAGTAGTAGTTAATTTTTTTAAAATCAAGACTTTTAAAATTTGATTTTTATTAAACAATGCTGTGGAAACATCCTTTCACAGCAAACGCAATATTCACAACAAAGTTACAAAATTAAAAAAAGTAATTTGTAAGTTAACCAAGTTATATAAACTTAAATTATATGTACTATTATTTTAGAAAAAAAAGGAACGAAGTAGGTTATAAATATTTAACCTAAAACGGCAGCTCTATTAGCAACACAATTTTCTCGTTTCAGACCACTTTTATATAAAGCCAAGCGCAAGGATAATTTTTTACGTATTTTAGACTTAAATAAGGTAAAAACGTGATCAATTTCTGCATTTAAACATTAAATTTTGATAGGAATGCAATTTCGATAATGAAACGAGTTTATATCAAAGGAATCGTTATAAGGCTTTATTTCTGCCCAAAACTCGATAGCGAACTCAAAGTTTCTCTATTTACTGTATGTCCCTATTTACACTATGCAAGTCTTATTGCTAAGCTGATTAGTTTATTAGGAGGGAGAGAGAGAGACGGGGGGAAAAAACGTTGCTGTTCCCCTCGTCTCTCTCTCCCTGAAACTAATCAGCTTAGCAATAAGACTTGCACAGTGTGATTTGGGACTATCAGGTATGTGATGAAAAACGATCGTTTTGAAATCGATTTCAAAGCTATCGTTTTGAAAAGGTGCGATGAATTCCGATCGATTTTGAGTATAATTTTTGAGTCAATTTCACACTGCTTACTTCTAAAAATCACACTAGAAGATAAAATATAAACAATATAATAGGGCTATGAAAAGAAATTTATCAAAAAACTTTGGAAAAACCATTAAAATAAATTTTTGAAATTATTGACAAAACGACTATAGAAAACAAATAAAAAGCACCAAAAATTAGTTTAAAAAAGCAGCCAGCACTAACTTCAACAGTTTTCGCGTCGAAAATTTCAAATAGTACTAAAAACGGTGCGAAAACCACCGAGTTAACAACACTGTCTGTCATAAGAAATAATAATAAAAAATTAAATCAAGTAATGGTATTTCTAAAAAGGGGCAAAAAGGGTCAAATCATAACAAAAAGTGGCAGATTTAGCTGATTTTAAAAAAGTGTCACTAAAAGTATCAAAAATGTAATTAAGTAGCAAATTGATACTTTAGTAGCACAAACGGTCGCGCTGACTCTACCCGATTCCTAGATATAAGAGTATTTTTACTTCGTTTAGGCGAAAAACTAAAATACGCTACAACTAAAAATAAAAAGGCACATGCGTATCAAGCGTATTGACTTACTCTCTCATACTTCTAGTCGGATATGCTTATACTCAGACTATACATGTTTATTCGTATAAAAAAATATACGCATTATACTCGGGACATATACATTAATTTGTGTAAAATATAATGGCAAATATGTAGGTGTATGTGCAGCTATTTAAAGACATGTTTTATATATGTGTGTAAAAAAAACAGCCCTGTATATATGCATGTGTAGCCGATTAAATAATTAGAGTATTTTTATACTCACACACATAATTGTAACTCATACAGTCTATAAATTTTAGTTATAGTTTTTTGGGTAAAGTAATTAAAAAAATTTGTATAAACATAGTTGTTGCTTGTGTTTTTATATGAGCATATTTTTTTTATTTTAAGCTTTACGCATTCATAGTTGTTTGACGACAACTCACAATATCAATGGTGTCATACACATAAACATTAAACTAACTTGATAAAATTTTACACCCATTCCAACTACACATTCAGAAAATAATCCTTTGTCATACACATATTTTACTTTCACAACAGTACCACCCATTGTTTTATTAAAAATACAGAGTTTGAGTAATTCGTAAAAAAAAAACTTATAAATGTTTTTGTATTTTTCTTGCTTCCAACAATGTCACTGGCATACTGCGGCGCCAATTATAATTTACTATTTGTATTTGCAATTGCGTATGTTGTCTGTGTAAATAAAGCACAAAACAAGTAAACAAGAATGTGTGAGTGTTTCGCAGCAGTAAAGAGTTTAATTTTATTAAATTAAATTTCTGGTAAACATAGTTCTAACAAATGTACATGTACATACATACATAAGTAATGTAATATCTGGGATATTTAATGTGAATATACAATAATTGTAAAAACTTGAATTTTTTTTTTTGTTTCCTGATGGACAGCATGTCCAAACTCTTACCGGAACATTATATTAATTTTTTTTTTTATTTATTTATTTATTCATTAGTAATATACAAATAGATACATGCCATAAAATTTTACGATAGCGAGTACTTAATAATTGGATGGTATTGACATCAACGACTTGTGGTTTCAAACAAGATGGCTCTACCTGCCACACAGTTTATGACGCATTAGGACATTTTGAACGAGCTATTTGAGAGACTGGTAGAAATGCTCTGCATTGGAAATTTTTTATGTGAATTTCGCATAATGTGATATTTCTTTATAAATTTTTTTTATTGATATTATAATTATTATAATTATAATTATTAAGCATTAAATATTATCTTATTATTATAAAAAAACTTTCAAACAATGAACATTTGATATTAAAAAAAATAAATTTCAGGATGAAAAAAATGTCACGTGCAACATGTCACGTCATACTATTATTATAATTGTAATTATAATATTAAATATTATATATATAATATAAAACAACTTTCAAACAATAAAGATTAGATTTAAACAATATAAATTTTAGGATGAAAAAAATGTCACAAGCGACATGTCACATTAAATATGTATGATTAATTTTGGGCAAAATCAAAACCATATCAAAGAGACATCAGTGCACAAAGTTTTTAAATTAGTCACATTAAAATATTGCTTTAGGTTTCGCTAAAATCAGCTCTCAACTTCTGTTTTGTCACATGCAAATGCTTTGTTTTTTTTCAATTATCTTAAAAACGAAAATTTTTTCAAAATCAAACTTGGCACCAACTATAGGTCTAACTAAGAACAATAAGTTACAATTATTACCAAAATAAAAAACTGTGGTCACGTTCGACATTATGGAAATGCCATGTGTTTCAGCTGGAGCAAAGTTTTAATATTAAAAGTTAATTACAAGAGATTTTGTATCAAATGTATCCAAATTTTGTTTACCGCAACTATATGTAAGACTGCAGCAATTTGCAATAACATTAAACACGTGAATTCCAAAGAACTACCCTATTTTCAAGTGTCAAAAATAAAACAGTTTAAATAACAAATTAAATATTTAATTTAAATTTTTTTATATAAAAAATATTGTTATCTGTTCTTTATAATTCAAATAAATTATTTAAGATTAGAACACAATCCCACTATGCAAGTCCACTATGTAGAAGATTGCCTCAGTTTCAATTGTCAAAATTAAAACAGTGGATGCGGCCTGTTAAATAAATTAAAAACACTTTTAATACGTTCTTCATGATTGAACTAATAAATATATATAAATAAATAAATATTTTTTAATAATATAATTACCTAGTAAAGGGTGTTTTTTATTGAGGTATAGAACTTTAAGTTGGCATCACTTTTTTAACTGGCGGCCATTTTGTCAGCTGTCAAGTGATTAATATTTAGTTTGGTTTGCCATTTTATCATGAACAGGTTGACAAAAGAACAACGCTTGCAAATCGTGCAAATTTATTTCGAAAATAATGGTTCAGTTCGCGAAGTTTACCGCAAGCTCCGTCCATTTTATGGTCGACATAATCGTCTATCAGAGCAATTAATTCGGTTAACCGTGGATCGTTTTCGCACTACGTTTACTCTATGTGGTAATACGCATCCCCAGAGACGTCGAACAGTGCGCACCGAAGAAACAATTGCCGCTGTAGAGCAAAGTGTTGAAGAGGACCCGAATGAATCGATTCGCCACCGTGCACAGCAATTGGAGCCGACTAACCGACTATTTTGTTCCCGAATTGGATGGCATGAATGTGGATGAGTTGTGGTTCCAACAAGACGGCGCTACATGCCACACAGCGCACGTCACAATCGATTTATTGAAGGAAACATTCGATGAGCGCATAATTTCGCGGAATGGACCTGTCAATTGGCCACCAAGATCGTGTGATTTGACACCATTGGATTATTTTCTTTGGGGATATGTGAAGTCGCTCGTCTGCGCCAACAAACCAGAAACGTTAGGGGACTTGGAAGCCAACATTCGTGGCGTTATTGCCAACATACGGCCCCATATGCTCGAAAAAGTGGTTGAAAATTGGACCTGTAGAATTGGCTTTTTTTCGAGCCAGCCGCGGCGGCCACATGCCCGAAATCATATTTAAACATTAATGGCATAAAATTATCCTTCCAATAAAGCCAAATTGATGGATATTAAAACGATTTTCTTGTGTTTTGTTTCCATTCGAAGTTCTATACCTCTAAAAAAAACACCCGATATAATTACCTAGTAGAAAATAGCTTTCAAGAAAATTATTAAACTTCTGATTTTGTGATTCGGAAGTAGTGCAAATATGAATCATTTCTTATGATTTTTACAAAGAGATGCCAGTGAAACAAATTTACTTTTTTGATACTTATCCCATGAGTATGAAGTACCACCCATGGAAAAGCCAAACAAGGTTGGGAAATCATGGTATTTTGGAGCTAAGAGTATAATGCGCAGTCGATAATACATGACAGTGAAACATATCCATGGTCTCAAGTACAAAGGTCCTCACTTAAATAATTATAACTTTACAGTAAAAGGTTAAAACTTAATAAAAACTGCAATATTCAGAATGTAAATTTTTTTCATATGCAGGTACAACAGCTTGTAGCTGCGTTATTTTTACACTATTGCAATACATTTCTTGTGTGAAATTTAATTTCGTAAAAAATTCGAGTTAGGGCCTTTCTACTTGAGTCTACTGATAGAATCCCTACAGTTATTTTACATTAATAATGGTATAAATATTCCTTTCAAATTAATACAAATAATATTGATTTCACACAAGCTTTATTTTATTTAAATTTGAAAATAATAAGGTCTTGCTGAAAAACTCTTTATTTACTTTTAGTTTCCAAAAGACATAAATTACAAATAGAATAGTCAGTTTGTCTATTAATTTATTGCCATTGAAAAATTACTACTTACATATGTTTACGAACTAAAACCAAGCCAAGTATGTATAATTAAGTCAGTTTTCCCTTAAGTTTTAAACAAAACTTATACAAAATTGTGACAGTATTTTTTATGTATGTCACATGCGAATGTATAGCAAGTAAAGTTTTTTCCTTCTTTTCATATGAGAATGTATTATATTCAATATATTTTATTGTCAATATTTTAATTAATCTCTTAGTGAATGACTTTTCTCCGGCTAAGAAACATAAATTCGGATTATGATAATGATTTTTGACATAAGCTCATCCCCAGTAGACTGTGAGTAAGTTAAATAAAATTTGCAGCACTAGAGGCTGCATCAAAGCAATAATGTGGTAAATATGGTGTCAACTATATGTCTATCTAAAACAATTTGGCTTAGACTAGGGACTGTCCCACCTTAAGGTTAATTTTCATTTTCTTTATATGAAGTTTTTCGTGCACCGGAAGTTACTTTCAATTAGAGTTTGCTAAGAACCGATAAAATAAAAAAATGTGATTTTGGTTTAAAATTTATTTAAACCGACCGATTTCGGTTTCGATTCTTATGTAATTCGATTCGAAAGTAAAACTGTTTGAATTTGTATGCTTTTAACATAGAAATTCGAAAGGTTTTTCTCTGACTTATGAATTCTATTTTTATAAACCACATCTATCAGCGCAAGATGGATTCCACGAGCCAAATGTAATTACAGTTCTGTTGAGTTTTCTAATCCAAATTGAGTATTTGCTGCTGCTCCATTGGCAGTACAGCCACAATATCCGAATACAATGAAATGACGGACCCAAAATATTTGATTTTCGATTATCCTAAAAACCGCTGTTTTTTCGGCTAGAATCGAACGGTGAACTCTATTTTCAATTAATCAATTTTGTCTAGTCTTTTTGAAATACAGTTCATTCTCATTGAGGTATTGGAAACCAATAGAGCTGTGTCGTTCATGAACGAACGAGTACAAATGAACGAATCAGTAATATGAACGAAGTGAGGCCGGTCACTTTACTGAGCTGTTTTGGCTCATCAGTGCTGATAAAAAGTACAATTGAACGAAATGAACGAACGAGCGCACTTGGGTGTTTTTGTTTTGTTTTTTTTTTTTTTGCTTTTTCTTTATTCGTGCGAGATTTTTTGTCACATTCTGGTTTTCATTTGCATGCTTTTAGTAGCAGTATGAATGAAATTATGAAATTAATAAAATTGCCATTAATATTTCTTAAGTTTTTAGAACATATTAAGAGTTGTTTAAACAAATTTACCTATGTAGATAATAAACAGTCTATTTTAACTCTTTATATGTGGCTCTTTTGCCAATATGAATCTTTTGATTTCTTATTCCTTTAATATTTTAAACATTTTACTTGCTGATTTTTTTTTTTTGTTTCTTATATTTTCAATTGTTTGTTTTGCTTAGTTTGCTAAACAATTCATAACAAACTCACTCGACAAATGCCCTTTTTATTTGACGAATCAGCTTTTGTTTTTTTGTTTTTATTTCGTTTTATTTCTTGAAAAGAGCGGATGAACGAAATGAACGAACTCGTTCTTTCTTAGAAAATGAACGAAAATGAGCTGTCACTTGAATGAACGATTTGGCACAGCTCTAGAAACCAATAAGTATTACACAGAAAAAAACAAAATCTAATCATCAGTAACCAAATTCATTTAAAAAATATTATGTATGAATGCGTTACAGCGTTGTCAACTCGGTGCTTTTCGCACCGTTTTTAGTGCTTTTTGAAATTTTCGACGCGAAAAATTTTGAAGTTAGTGCTCGGTGCTTTTTTAAACAAATTTTTTGTGCTTTTTATTTCTTGGCGGTGGAACTAAATCCAAAATTCAAAAAGAATTTTTCTTATATAATATATATATATATATTTGTTACACCCTTTACCAAAAAAGTGGTAAACGGGTATACATAGGTTTGTCATTCTGTTTGTAATTTCTAGCATATTAATAAGCGAGTCCTAAAGTATATATATTCTGGATCCTTATGCATGGGGAAGACGAATAAGCGATGTCCGTCTGACCGTCTGTCTGTACGTGAAAGCGGTTTTCCGAAGCTCCCAGAGAAGCTAGAGACTTCGTTCTTGTACTGTTGGGTCAGAAATGGTCGAAATAAGATTGGTATTGAAAATCAGCAAAATCGAACAGACGGTTTCAGAGCTGGGAAGCTTAAACTTCATTTTGCCATACAAAATAACTACCGAAAACTAGTTTTTAATAATTTTTTTATTAAATAAACTTATTTTATACTTCAATATGAATAAAATTGGTATTTCTAACTAAAAAAACATTTAAAAAAAAATTAAAAAAATTAAAAAGACGTTTCCAGGGTTGGAAAACCTTAACTTTTTTTGTTATGCAAAAGAAACTTACGAAAACTAACTTTTCCTGTTTTTTTTCTATAAACTAAACATATGTAATGTTCTTAAAAGAAGGAGATTGATTTAAGAAATCAGAAAAACAAAAAGGATGATTCCAGGGTTGGAAAACCTACGATTTTTGTGATATATACCATTAACTACCGTAAACTAATTTTTTAATTATTTTTATTAAATAAACTTATTTTATACTTCACCACGAATAAAATTGGTATTTCAAATAAAAAATTAAACTTCAAAAAATTAATAAGATGTTTCCAGGTTTGGAAAACTTTAACTTTTTTTCTTATCCAAAAGTAACTTACTAAAACAAATTTTTCCTTTTTTTCTATGAATTAAACATATCTAATGTTTTTAAAAGAAAGAAATTGATGTTAGAAATCAGAAAAACAAAAAGAATGATTTCAGGGTTGGAAAACCTACGATTTTTGTGATATATAAAATTAAATACCGTAAACTAATTTTTTATTTATTTTTATTAAATAAAGTTATTTTATACTTCACCGCGAATAAAATTTGTATTTCAAATAAAAAAATTAAAAAATTTAAAAAGACGTTTCCAGGGTTGGAAAACTTTAACTTTTTTTCTTCTTCTTGAAGAAGTCTAACATTTAAAAAAAACCTAAGCACTGAAGTTAAATGGAACATTTCAAAATATTCTCATAAGATTGAAGAAAACTTGGTTGATGAAATACGTTCATTTTATTCTCAAACTTTCACATTTTAAGCATAAATAATGGAAACACTTAATGCAATGGAGAAACTTTGAGTTCGCTATCGAGTTTTAAACAGAAATAAACTCTTATAACGATTCATTTGATATAAACTCGTTTGGGGCATTATCGAAATTGCATTCCCATCAAGCTTCAATGTTTAAACGCAGAAGTTGATCACGTTTTTACCTTTATTACTTTATTTAAGTCTCCACTACGTAAAAAATTGTCTTTACATTTGGCTTTATATAAAAACGTTCTGAAATGAGAAAATTGTGTTGCTAATAGAGCTGCCGTTTTAGGTTACATATTTATAACTTACTTCGTTCTTTTTTTCTAAAATAATAGTACATATAATTTAAGTTTATATAACTTGGTTAACTTGCAAATTACTTTTTTTTAATTTTGTAACTTTGTTATTAGTATGTCATTTGCTGTGAAAGAATGTTTCCACAAAAATCAAATTTTTAAAGTCTTGATTTTAAAAAAATTAACTACTACTGCCATCGATATCAAAATCTAATCAGCAAGTCAAAAAGAGTTGCCAATTGCTGCTAATTTGACTAATGTCAGGTGATTCGTTTCTTCGTTGACGAAAAAAATTTTGTTTTTTATAATAACTTAAAAAGGTTTCGCCAAATACAAAAAAAAAAATAATTTAGTGCTTCTTTTACTTAAATTACGCGTTTTTTCCAGGTTTCAGTGCTTTTTGAAATTTAGAAGTTGACAACGCTGATGCGGTACTAAAAATAAATTTGTAAATTATAATAAATTTTGTAAAAATTTAAATTTACCAGAGTTGGGCTCCGAAAATTTGCTATTTAAAGGGCTTTGGACACGATCAAAATGCTCGCTGTCAAGTTCGTGTACGCGTGCTTGTCGGCTTGATGTTACCATGCTTGATGCCCCACCAAGCATTCATTTTTATTTTGATTTTATGCTGTTCGTTTGGTTGAAAAAAATTTATAAAAATGTCTAAATAAAGAAATTCAATAACAATAAATGCAGCACTGCTTACAAAAAAAAAAAAAAACAAGGCAAAATAAGAAAGTTCTAACACTTCTTTTTTCTTCACCAGTCAAATTTATGTTTTTTAATTCCGATATTTTGGGCAACCGTTCATAATGGAAATATAATTATAATAAAAATTTGTACGCGCTTGATGGGGTAACAATATACACGCATTAACAAGTGACAGCAAGCATGCCGAAAATCAAAATTTTTTGATTTTCCATCAAGCACAATTGGTGTCACACATACTAACAAATTTTCACTCATACTACATATAACCAATCTCAGCAAGCATTTTGACCGTGTCTAAACCGCTTAAGTGTGTTGATGTTTATCTTGGTTGTCGATTGACACAACGCACTGTTAAGCTCTTGTTGTTGTTTATTTTGATTGATCGTGTTGTATAGATTTAAATGCCGACAAGAAGCCGAAAAACGTCGTGGCCTGTTTTTGTTCTATACAGTTTTATTGGAACAAAGAATTTAATGGAACAGTAAAAAATATGTACTAAAATTAAATTTAATTTCAAAGCAACATTTATTTGACAATTTTTTGGGAATAATTTATTTTTGTGTACGCTCTGGGCACAGTTTCAATAAAAAACAGAGAGAGCAGCTTATAAAATGTTATACGAGCCCTCTGTGGATGATTCTTGTCATGCAGACTTAAAGCTAAAGGAAAACAAAGAAGTTACTTTCATGGACAATTATTCCGATTGTCAAGTAGAATTTAACTATTTTTTTTGTAATATATCTACACAATTTCCAATACACTGTTAAGGTGTGAATCTATTACGAATAAAATACGAATCAAACTGATTACAAACCAAGTAACAACTGTTGTATACATCAAAAACTATAGCCAACTTAGATCTCTATACCAAAGAACGGCAATCAGTACTGAAAAAAACTAAAATAAAATAAAAAATATACATATGTAAGTAAATAGTCTTAATGTTAGTAACTGCCCATAATCATAAGTGTAGGCAAACAATTCATACGCTCACATATTTTCTATCACGCAATTATTACTATAACCGTTTCCAACATACAAGAGCATCTCTAAAACTAAAATACGCTGCAGCTAATAATAAAGAGCCACACACGTATCAAGCGTATTGACTCTCTATCATAGTTCTAGTCGGAGTATGATTATACGCAGACTATGGATATTTAATCGGATGACAAAAATACAAGCATGATATTGAGGAAATTTATTCATCACTCGCCACCGTATTCATATATTTGTGTATATAAAATAGAATGAAATTTTTTTTTCTGTTTGAAAACATGTTATTACAAATCAAATACACAGAACAAATTATTCCCAAAAAATTTTTAAACAAATATTTGTTTGAAATCAAACTTAGTTTCAGTAAATATTCTGTACTGTTCCACTAAATTAATTTGTACCAAAAAACTGTGTAGAGAAGAAACAGGCCACGACGTTTGTCGGCTACTTTTCGGCATTTACATGTATACAACACGTTCAATCAAAAAAAAAAAAAAAAAACAACAACAAAAAATACGTCACAAAATGCAATATGACTTGTGGGAAGCACTTCTTATGCCCTAATTCTGTTCGAAGATTGTTTCGTCTTGTCTATTTACTGTCTATGCTAGAAAGTTCGTGTATTTGCTTTATGATTTTGTTCTGAACATTATTTTCAACACATATTTTTTAATATATTTTTCAAACTATTGTATAATACTTAAACTTAATTTTTATGTTTTAAAAACATCGCAATAATATCTTTATTTTTCATTGTCGAAGACAACAATCATTTTTGAAGAAAATAATTTAGAGAATTCAAACACAAGAGCTCAGAAGTATTTTCAAACAAAAACTTCTTAAATCTTCTTCCTGTATTTGGGCATTAGAACAAACATACACTTTAAAAATAATTAAATTTTTTGTGACAAATTTAATCTTTCTGCTTTTTAATACTAGCGCAATGTACAACAAAATTTCTGAGTCTGATGAATTTTAAAATTTCGATTCTGAAGTTTTTGAAATGGTAAACTTTGGCAAAAAAAAAAATATACTTGTGTATATGAAAGAAACTATGTGTAATTTTTTCTTAACAAGTTTTTTAAGTACACGTTAAATTAATATGGATGTAAATTTAGCTATCGATATAAATGAATTTTATTGAATAAATATGTTATCTTTGTCATTATTTTTGAAATAAAATTAAAAATTTTAGTTTTTCACAAAAGAAAAATTTGAATGAAAAAAAAGTAATTTGGGGATTTTTGGGGAAAAGGTCTAGAAAAAACTGGCAACACTCCTATAAACACCAACGGCCATATGTATAATCAAAAATTGGCATGAAGTTAGCATAAAAGACAAAATTGAACTAAGTGTTGACGAGTTCCGCTATACAATTTGACATTAAAAATCCCCGCATAATGTAGTTTTAACACAGGATTACATCCTAGCATGATTTTTAATGTAAAATTATATGGCAAAACACGTTAAGATCATAATAAATTTTGCCACTTATGCTAACTTCATGCCAATTTTTGATTATACATATGGCCGCAAGTGAACATTCCTCTGGAAAAATCAGGAATAGTCAAGTTAATATTTCTAAAAGTTTGTGGATAATTCTATTGACCGTTATATTGACCGCTGGTAATACTATGTGCATAGTTGCCCAGCAAAAAATTACACATTTCCATTAGAACTACTTGCCATATAATGACTTACTTTTCTTATTGACAATTTTCATTACATGCTTACAATTCACATTACCTAAAATTTAACAAAATGAAGTGCAAGTTGCTAAATGAAGAGAATGATTTTTTTAGACGAAATAGATTACGTGAAATGTGGACAACTAAAAAAAATGTAAGTACTTCTCAAGAATCGATTATTTTAGTCTCACGCCTTGTTAAAATCATTAAGTTGGTAATCCAGTAGGGAAGTGCTTCCACCAAAAATGCTTAATTCCAAACTCGATTACCTTTTTTGAAATTTTTTACTGGGTGTTTCTACCATGTTGTATTTGAGTTTTGTTTATTTGAATATATATTTAAAAATTCGCAACAATATTATATCAATATATAAAATATTTTTTCGAGTTAGTACTTAAGCTTAAGTCAGTGGATGGGTGCCTAGTGAAATGAATACTCAGCGATTTAAGGTGCGGTCAAATGTTGCTCATTGTTACTGAGAATATTCTGTTATTAGCCATACTGTTCGTAAGTAATCTTTCTTGCCTCTTTCAATGTCAAATAGTTCAAATTGAATGTCTACAGATACTACTCCCCCTCTTTTGTCCTTCTCAAAAATTATTTTCTTAGTTCTAGCACAATGCGCTACATGAGTATGAAATATCTTCTTAGTGCTGGTCCTATTACAAACAAAAATTCCAGTTTAGTGGTAAAATGAAGTTTTTTATTCACATCAATTAAGTTTTAATTGATGATATACCAATGTCTAGAATACCAAAAAATCGGTTCCTGTACATAAATAATTATTTTTAAAGTTTATAATAAATAAAAGCAAATGTTTGTTTAAAAATAAACTTTTAAGAACATATTTGATCAGTGTTAAATTTATACCGTTATAACGAATTTCACGGTTTAAGGAACTTGTTGCACATTATATCGTTCGTTATAGTGGGAAACCACTGTACTTGAAAAAAATTAATATACTAACATTACTGGATTTCCGCTGAGTTGCTTTTTCAATATACATATATATATATGTATATATATATATATCAAATTTATTTTTGATATGCTCCATTTTAATAATTACATATACAGTAGAGACCTGCGTAAACAATCTTGAAATGTTAATACGTCTTGTTTTTCCAATGTATTGTCGTGGCATGTATTATACCAAACCAATAACAAATTCTGTCGTATAATAAGTGAAGCAAGATGGGTGCATTGGTGTTCGTGTATATGAGTTTTAAGAAGCGATGTCGCGAAGATTTCTTGTTCATAACAAACTCTCAAAATAAGTAGTGCTGATGCATATATGCTATACTGTACGTTTGAGTGTGTGTGTGTGTGTAAGATGTAGATGGTAAGCCTTTATGTGTTTAAGGGTGGTTTTTTAAAGCAAGCACACACAACTAATGCCAATGCATGTGTGCGTTTGTATATGCGCACAAAAATATAAGAGCATACACAGAACGCGCCCATGCATAGGAAGAAACAAGCATCACAAATTCTTTCGTCACGTAGTACTCCTATACCTGCAATAACTGAAACAAATGTCTTGGAAACAGTGTTTTTAGCGTTTCTTTTAAAAGATTTTGCTGTAGTAAAGCATTTGAAAAATTCCGTAAAAGTTCTTGCAAGTGGTCTTGTGCAGGACTTTAAAATACATTCACACATATATACAGACTTACATTCATCCAAATAACCCAAATTATGAAAACCCATTTTAGTTAATTTTTTTTTCTTTTTTTTTTGTATACGAGTATGTTCGCTTAACATTATGCAAGTAACAACGCAATAACCTATTCATATCAGAAAACTATATGCTCCCATAACACAAACGATTTTTCACTTCGGCGAATTCTCCTCTTGCCTAATGTTAAATTATAAACCATTGTTATGTAATGCGAAAGTGAAAATAAAAAATTTTAAACATTTTCTGTCATCAGCACTAGAGTATTTCTTTCGTTCTTTCGTATCCATTGAATTTAAGTAAAAGCTATTCAGATGAGAGGATTTATCTGGTTTTGTCAATTTATTTTTGTTTTACTTTTAATTCTTAGTGAAAAGCAAAACTTTGATTTAACACAATTAGGTTATCTGTTAGGATATTTTGACTATTTGCTCATGGTGTGTTTAAAAATAATTTAAAGGAAGGAAAAAGGAGATATTAAAAATTTATACAAAAATAATTTAATTCTATTACCAATTCAGAATTAAACTGTCAACACTAAATAAATTTATTTTAGTAGAAGGAGCAAAAGCTATGGATACATGTATGATGCGTATTTTTACATGGGCCATTCCACGCCAAATCGCACGGTTTAATATTTTATATATATTATATATATCGACATTGCCTAACAGGCTCTTCATACACAAACATTTTTATTTTCAACATTATCTAAGAAGATAATTTGTTCCGTATATTAATACTTATGTATGTAGTGTCACATAAGTATTAATATACGAACTTTAGCCTATATAGTTTACCTGATGTAGACATTTTTTATACCCTTTACAAAAAAATGGTAAAAGGAAATATATAGGTTTGTCATTCCGTTTGTAATTTCTAGAATATTAATAAGCGAGTCATAAACGATATATATTCTGAATCCTTATGCATAGGGAAGACGAATAAGCGATGTCCGTCTGTCCGTCTGTCTGTACGTGAAATCGGTTTTCCGAAGCTCCCAGAAAAGCTAGGGACTTCGTTCTTGCACTGGTGGGTCAGAAATGGTCTAAATAAGATTGGTATTGAAAATCAGGAAAATCGAGCAGACGGTTTCAGAGCTGGGAAACTTAAACTTCATTTTGCCATACAAAATAACTACCGAAAACTAGTTTTTATTCATTTTTTATTAAATAAACTTATTTTATACTTCAGTATGAATAAAATTGATATTTCTAACTAAAAAAATTAAAAAAAATTAAAAAAACGTTTGCAGGGTTGGAAAATCTTAACTTTTTTTGTTATGCAAAAGTAACTTACTAAAACAAATTTTACCTTTTTTTTCTTTCTTTCTTTTTTTTAAAAGAAGGAGATTGGTGTAAGAAATCAGAAAAACAAACAGGATGATTCCAGGGTTGGAAAACCTACTATTTTTGTGATATATACAATTAGCTACCATAAACTAATTTTTTAATTATTTTTATTAAATAAACTTATTTTAAACTTTAGTACAAATAAAATTGGTATTTCAAATTAAAAATTAACCTTCAAAAAATTAAAAAGATGTTTTCAGCGTTGGAAAACTTTAACTTTTTTTATACAAAAGTAACTTACTAAAGCAAATTTTTCCTTTTTCTCTATAAATTAGAGATATCTTATATTCTCAAAAGAAATAAATTGGTGTAAGAAATCAGAAAAATTAAAAAAGATGATTCCAGGGTTGGGAAACTGAAAGTTTTTGTGATATAAAAAATTAACTACCGAAAACTAATTTTAATTTTTTTTTAATAAATAAAATTATTTTATACTTCAGTACGAATAAAATTGGTATTTCAATTTAAAAAACTTTAAAACACGTTTCCAGGGTTGGAAAACCTTACCTTTTGTATAGAAAAGTAACTTACTAAAGCAAATTTTCCCTTTTTCTCTATAAATTAAAGATATCTTATATTCTTAAAAGAAAGAGATTAGTATAAGAAATCAGAAAAATCAAAAAGTTTGATTTCAGGTTTGGAAACCCCACACTTTTTGTGATATAAAAAATTAGTTACCGAAAACTAATTTTTATTTTTTTTTATAAAATAAATTTATTTTATACTTCAGTACGAATGAATTTGGTATTTCAAAATAACAAAAATAACAAAATTAAATAAAAATAGTTTTTATACAAAAATAACTTACTAAAACAAATTTTTTCTTTTTTACTATAAATTAAACATATCTTATATTCCTAAAAAAAAATATGGTGTAAGAAATCAAAAAAAATTGAAAAGGAGGATTCCAGGGCTGGGAAACTTACACTCTTTGCGACATAAAAAATTAACTACCGAAAACTAATTTTTATTTATTTTTATTAAATAAACTTATTTTATGCTTGATAACGTATAAAATTGGTATTTCAAATAAAGAAAACAATTAAAAAAATTAAAAAAACTAACTTTTTTTGTACAAAAATAAGTTACTAAAACAAATTTTTCCTTTTTTTTATAAATTAAACATTTCTTAAATTCTTAAAAGAAAGAGATTGGTGTAAGAAATCAGAAAATCAAAAAGGATGAGTTCACGGTTGGGACACTTACACTTTTTTGATATATTAAATTAACTAAGTCTAATTAATTTTTATATTTTCCTTTATAAATTATATATATATATATATATTTTACATTTTGGAAAGAAAAGTTTGGTACAGAAAATTATAAAAATAAAAACCACAGCTCCAGAGCTGTAAACTATGATTTTTTTTCTGGACATTAAAGCAACTAAATAAAACATTTTTTTTAATATCCTTTTTTTCACTTAACACACTTTCTATATTTTTTAAGAACTACTAGATTGGTATAATTAATCAGAAAAATCTAAAATTATGATTCTAGGGTTTGAAAATTATTATTTTTTTCTTTGTACATAAAAGTAACCATGTGCTTATGTATGTGTCTCTATACTACATAAACGCACTTTGGTAAAGGGTATATAAGATTCGGCACAGCCGAATATAGCACTCTTACTTGTTTAAATTGTAAAGTACACTGTAAACTTTTTTTTGGCTTTTGGCGATTTTTTTTAGTTAATTTTAATTATAGTTCGAACTCCATTTGTTTCTATATTTATAATTTTAACAGGCTAAAGTTCGTATCGCTTTTTAAGCCAAATTACATGCGATAATTATTAATGAACAAATAACACCAAAGTCTGTTGTAAATATTCTGACTAACAACACATAGTTGAACGGAACAGCCAGCCGTTTTCGAAGGTCACTAAACCTTCATCATCAGCGTTCTTTTGTGTTTGGTCCACTGTGTGTGGTCTCAGTTGATGTAGATTTCTGCTTTATATACTTAGCATTATTGCAAACGAAATATGTGAATTGTTTTGATTCATCGTATTTCAATTTGCTGAAAGCTTTTTTGTATTGTAAGCTCAATTTTACCATCACTATATTTACAACTGTCTTACCATTGTCGTTTGTTCTTTTACTAATTATACACATGGTAGTTAATTTGCTTATTTTTTGTTCTACTTAAGACAAACTTTTTTGATTTGTTACTATTAAATATATTTTTTATTTAATTTTTGCCACAGGCACATGGCTATTAATTTTAGTTAATTTTAGTTAATTTTAATTATTATTCGGACTCCATTTGTTTCTGTATTTATAATTTTAGCAGGCTAAAGTTCGTATCGCTTTTTTAAGCCAAATTACATGTGATAATTATTAATGAACAAATAACACCAAAGTTAGGTTTTTTTTAATTTTTCGCGCCTTTTCTTAGTTTTGGCGCGTTTTCTAGTTTGTGGTGCTTTTTTACAGCTTTTGGCAAATCTTTCGTTTTTTTTTGGCGATTTCACGGTTTTTTCGGATTTTGTAATTTTGGCGATTTTTTTCTTACTTTGGGATTTTCTAGTTTTAGCGTTTTTGAAAATTTCAAAATTTTGCTTCTTACGGTTTCCAAGATACATACAGCTAGTTGTCAAAGTTTATGTAATTAAAAATTACATTAACTGATAAAAATAACCTTTTATTTTGGTTTTTAAAATTTCAGTGTTAATTGCTCTACTCTAACAATAAAATAAAATACAGTAGCTTTCAAAAGTTCAAGTGCCTATATATTATTGTCTGTAGAAAACATTAGGATTTCAAAATTTTTTAATTTTTAATATTCACATATTTGGTGTTGTAGCGGCGAAAGTTTTACACATTCTTTGATGGACAGGCGGACAGCGTTGTGAAACAATAGGGTTCCTTTTTATCATTGGTGTACGGATCGCTGAAAAATGAATATATAAAAACGATTTGACGAAGTTATTAGAAAAAAAAATTATTTCTCTGAAATCTGTGGCTCATTCCGCCTGATTCGATTCAGATTGCAAGCAAGTGACCGACGTGTCGTTTTGATCGGCACAATAGTTTACATGGCTTATATTCATAGCCATAAACAAGGCATACTTTAATTTTGGTATTCATAAATGTATGTTTAAGTTAACGTTGGTTTACAGTAGAGATTTTAGATGAAAAAAAACAGCTTAAAGAATGCTTTAACTTTAACAATCGCATATGAATACCAGTATTAGCATACAAAATACTGCTTTTAAGCTCTTAGAGCCAATTTCACCATACAAAAATGAAAGAAAATCTGCGTTTAAATGTGAATTGATGTTTAAACAGAGTTGGTGAAATCGGTCCTTAAAGAATACTTTCTTTTGACTATGAATGTGCGCCAAATTGTTTAAAAACAGTTTTGTGAAAATTTTGACTTCAAATATATTCGAAGTCTAATAAAGCAAATCGATTTAACATCTTGTGACATATAAGTTAAGTGCCCAGGACACGATCAAATAAAGCCATCAATCAAGTAGTTGTGTGCGACAGTGATTCCTGAGAATCAAATAATTATGATATTTTAATTTGACGTCTGATTGTTTAATCGTCTGCAACTCTCATTGACAAAAAAATTTTGTTTGTTTTATGTTTCTTATTTTCTTTGTGGCGACCACAATGGTAATTTTCCACAAAAATCCTAACTTACAAGAGTCTGTAAGCATTCTTATTATTATTTGTTATCAATAACGTACAGAAGATTCGTTTGAAGTGGAACACATAAAAATTATTATTTAACTACGCATACGAACATATTATTACCCTCATATTCATAAAAAAAGCAAAGTGAGTCCGATCACAAGGGAGATGTGTAAGCATCTAGTAATGAAAAATTTTTTTAAGTTGGAAGTACTTATGCTTTTAGCATATTTTTTTTTAATTAATCAATTAAAAGTATCAAAACTTTCAATATTGTAAATACATATGAATTTGTTGGTTTTTGTTTGTTTTATTAAACTTATTTGGTTAGTAAATGGGCACATTGCAGTATATGTATAGGGTGTTTTTTTCAGGGGTATAGAACTTTGAATTGAAATAAAACACAAGAAAATCGTTTTAATGTCCATTAATTTGGCTTTATTGGAAGGATAATTTTATGCCATTAATGTTTAAATATGATTTCGGGCATGTCGCCGCCGCGGCTGGCTCGAATAAAGCCAATTCTACAGGTCTAATTTTCAACCACTTTTTCGAGCATATGGGGCCGTATGTTGGCAATAACGCCACGAATGTTGGCTTCCAAGTCCCCTTACGTTTCTGGTTTGTTGGCGTAGACGAGCGACTTCACATATCCCCAAAGAAAATAATCCAATGGTGTCAAATCACACGATCTTGGTGGCCAATTGACAGGTCCATTCTGCGAAATTATGCGCTCATCGAATGTTTCCTTCAATAAATCGATTGTGACGTGCGCTGTGTGGCATGTAGCGCCGTCTTGTTGGAACCACAACTCATCCACATTCAAGCCATCCAATTCGGGAACAAAATAGTCGGTTAGTCGGCTCCAATTGCTGTGCACGGTGGCGAATCGATTCATTCGGGTCCTCTTCAACACTTTGCTCTACAGCGGCAATTGTTTCTTCGGTGCGCACTGTTCGACGTCTCTGCGGATGCGTATTATCACATAGAGTAAACGTAGTGCGAAAACGATCCATGGTTAACCGAATTAATTGCTCTGATGGACGATTATGTCGACCATAAAATGGACGGAGCTTGCGGTAAACTTCGCGAACTGAACCATTATTTTCGAAATAAATTTGCACGATTTGCAAGCGTTGTTCTTTTGTCAACCTGTTCATGATGAAATGACAAACCAAGGTAAATATTAATCACTTGACAGCTGACAAAATGGCCGCCAGTTAAAAAAGTGATGCCAACTTAAAGTTCTATACCTCAATAAAAAACACCCTTTATATGTACTGCATTCAAAATTGCAGTAAGCAGTACATTTCCTGATTACTAAAAAAATCCAGTAAATTTTTACTGACAATGAAATTTAGTTTGCATTACTAGTAAAATCGTAGGGCCGTATTCATAATAAAATTGTAGCAAGTAGCAAAGTTTTTTTCGTTCAAATTTTGAAATTTTTGTATGAAAAAAAATTTAGCCACTTGGTAGAATTTCATTATGAATACGGGCATTACTGATTACTGAAAATTCAATGCACCTCATTTTATAATAAATAATTTAGGCACTTTATAAAAATTGCAGAAAAAAATTTTAGTAATCAGTAAAAATTTGCTGGTTAAAAAATTATTTTTACTGAAATTTTAGTAGTACTATAGGGTGGGCCAAAAGAAACCAAGGGGTGTAAAAGTTTAATAACTTTTTTGTTTATTAACTTTTTTATTTTTTCTTTCAGATTATATAATATACAAAATAGAAATTTTTTTACACTAAGTATGAAAAATGATGTCTCTTAAATGACCACCGTTTTCAGCTTCGCACTGATGGGCTCTTTTTAGAGCAATTTCCATAACATATTTCAAAACTTGTGGCTGTAGCGTTCGAATTTCTGCAACAATGTTTGCCTTGAGTTCAAGGATTGTCTCTGGCTTGTTCACGTACACTCGCTTCCTCAAAAAACCCCAAAGAAAATAGTCGGGTGCTGCCAAATCTGGCGATCGCGCTGGCCAAATAATTTCCGAATTTCGAGAAATTATTCGCTCTCCAAAAATTTGACTTAAAAGTGCCATTGTGTCTCAGGCAGTATGGGCAGTGGCTCCGTCCTGCTGAAACCACATACCAGGTCTGTTTTCAAGAGCAGGACGTAAAAAATTTTCTATCATAAACCGATACCGCTCTCCATTTACGGTTACAGCACTTCCATCTTCATTCTCGAAGAAGTAGGGCCCAATGACATTTTCAGATGTGATCGCACACCATACTGTACACCTGATGGGGTGCAATTGGCGTTGATGAATGGCTCTTGGATTTTGAGAATCCCAGAACCTACAGTTCTGCTTATTAACAAAGCCATTCAAATGAAAATTAGCTTCATCACTCATAATCAAATTTTCAATAAAGATGATTTCATTTCTGGCCAACTCTTGAAATTTAACTGCAAAATTTAGATGTTGCCGATGATCTGCGGGTTTTAATTCTTGGACCAATTGCACCTTATATGGGTATAACTGTAAATCTTTTTTTAAAATGCGCCGTAGTGACGTACGAGACATTTGTAGCTGAGCAGAACGCCTTCTGCCAGATGTTTCTGGTGCTTCGTTAACACTTTGCTGTACTCGTTCAATATTTTCCGCAGTGCGACCTAAACGTGGTCTACCGGTTCGAGGCAAATCTCTTACGCTGCCATGTTGGTGATGACGATTAACTAAGTAACGAATCATCGCTTCAGACGTTAAAATGTCGACGATATGCTCTTTGCGTTAAAATAATTGATCTCTGGTTTAAATAATAAAATTCTATTGTTCTGGTTCTCTGTTCAGTTGTGAACCTCTCCATTATAAATTCTCCAAGTGTTGTCTATATAATCTGAAAGAAAAAATAAAAAAAAAATTAATAAACAAAAAAGTTATTAAACTTTTACACCCCTTGGTTTCTTTTGGCCCACCCTGTACAAAGTGCCCATCTATCGTAAATGCCTTAAGTACAAATAGTTAATATTGGCTTATTGGTAACTAAAATAAGATGTATAAATGTTTGACTCTACTGTATTCACGGTTGCCAGAAATGCAGATTTATCTGGATTTTGCAGATTTTTACCCTCCAAAAAGACGAAATGCAGATTTGAAGATTTTTGCCAAAAACGCAGATTTTTCAACTCCAAATTGTTCACATATTTCATAATACTGCTATAACTTCTTGTTTTTTTTTATGTGTGAACGACTCATAGTTTAGAGAGTTATAATTTTTGAGCTTAGAAGGCATCACTAGAGAAAAAGAAGAAGTAACTTTGGCACGTTTCTGAAAACAAATATCTGATATAAAACGAGCTTATTCTGATAACGATTTTGCAGCCCTAAACTAATTCAAAATGTAATGCCTTTAGCACATTCATTTGCAAATGTCGAAAGAATTTTTAGTCAAGTGAACTTGAATAAAACAAAACTTCGATGTCCTTTGGATATTAATGCAACAAATTAAATGACTTTTTGTATAATATTTCATATATCCGATTTCTTTTCTCATTCATTTTATATTATTTGCACATAACTATAAAGAATTTTTATGTTTTTTTTTTTTTTTTGTCATATGTATTTCGTTTCTGTTAAAGAAAGACGGGGTTTCCACATGCAAAGTTTAATTTGCAAAGTCTTGAGTTTGTAGGATAGAAAAGAAAAGATATCTTATTCAATATTCTTTTTTCTTCAACAAACTAAAGATTTTGCAAAGTAAACTTCGCGTGTGGAAAAGCCGCCAAACTCATTAGGAGACTTCAACCAAAGTGGCAGCTAATTGTAAAAAGCTAATGAGAAAATAACAGTGGGTGAAAAATCAAAGATTTTTGCTTGAAGCTTTTAAGCTTATCCTGCCGCATTCATAAAAAATAGTTTTGGTTTACAAAAGGTTTACAAAACAAACTTTATATGGAAGTTTGTGTGAAACGTTTTGTACTCCAAAATTATTTTTATGAATAACGGCCCATATTACGAGTATCGTATTACAACTTCGACTAGTTCATTTTAACTTAGATCGCAGAAAAAATATTGCAATGCTTTTACTCTATTAACAAATCGTCGTAGTCAAAGTCGTAATACGGCACTCGTAATAAGGCCCATTATCTATTATGTTTGTGTACCTGATTCTTAATAACATATTGATAGTCGTTCAATAGACATATGAAAGTTTTTACCTTATTTCAAACATTTTTTGGTTGAGGTATGCTGATTAGTTTCTTAAGCAGAAACGAAACAACCATTCTTCATACATTAAAGGCCTATGAACATAAAAAAATAAAATGTGCTTGTAAGTTATTTTCTATTCTATTCTATTCTACAAAATTTACATAAAATAGATTATAAGCCGAGTTTAAATTTTATGAATATGGATTAGTAAAAAAATATTTATATTACACATGTTTATGTAAATTTTTTGAATAAAATATAAAACAAGTTGTTTTATAAATTGCTTTCAAGATTTTTTGAAGATTTTAAAAATAAAATGCAGATTTTGAAGATTTTTTCGCGAAAAATAGTTAAATTTTGCAGATTTTATCTTTATAAATTCTGGCAACATTGACTGTATTTAAAAATCTATGAAAAATTGCATCTAAAGTAGTGGAATGATTAGTTGTGGGCGTTTGTGGAGAATTGCTCATATGCAAGTGGAAAACGTCAAATAAAAATTTTGATAAAGCTTGCGACTGTGGGTTTGCAAAATTTGTATTAAAATCTCCACTCATAGTAATTGGCATGAGATGGAGATTAATACCCAATTGTCGTACACCAGCTTCAGTGTAACGCAACAGTACGTAATGAAGATATGTTATAATATAATATTATAAATTCTTTAAATATCGTCTACAACTGCGATTAACTCTGACATCATATGTGAGAAAACGTCGGGAAAATAACAAAAATAAAATGCCGATATTTCTCTTCATCTTATACAATAGGACAACGTAATTTAACTTTTCTTATAACATTTAATTTTATGCAAATTTTCATCGAGTTAACATGTTTCATTTTTGCACAATTAGTTATTTTATTTTCACTTTTTCACACAAACTTTAATGCACCCCATACACGTTTCAATTCAATTGTGAATTGAGACATTCAATTGAATTGGTTCTTGGCCACACATTTCATAAACTGAATTGAAAGATTTTCATTCAACTGCCAAATTTATATTTTTTTCACAATTACAAATTTAAAAATTTAAAACTTCTATTGTATTCATTCATCACTTTTTAAATTTTTTATCTAAATTTCAATGAAATAAAATACAATTTTAAAAATACATAACTTTTTCTATACAAAATAAAGCTAAAACATAAATTTTGACACCTAATGACGAAACTCGAGCACACACAGCACAATCGAATTGAACGATTTACTAGTCAACATGAAAAATCAAAATCTTTTAATTTTTCTTCAACCAACTCGACAACTGCCAAACTAATCAATTGACAAAGCCATACACGCTTTGATTTGAACAACAACCGACTCTATTAAAAATTGAAATGAATAGTGTATGGGGTGCTTAATTTACAAATCAATTTAACACATTTAAACATATTAAATCCCAGAAATTTTGTTCAAAGCCTAGTTTTTCATTTATTTTAATAAACACTCACACATGCACACTAATTTATTTTCATGAACGTGCGTTTTTTGACAGTTCATCATATAAGATTGTTTTTATAGCATTTCTTTTAACAACGCTCTCATGAAAAATCTTATAAGATTGATATGACACTAATTTGTAGTCTACAAGTAACATAATTCTCTCTGCGATTGAATTTGACGCTCTCATCTTACATATTATGTTAGGTGTAGACTCTATGTTATAAAGACTGCTATATATCCTTTAAACAAATGTTTGACATTTAAAACGCTCCTTTATTTAAAAAGTTTCTATATATTTTATTTATTTTATATTTTTCAACTTTTTAACAAAATTATCCCCACTGGCAACACTATTACACTTCACAAGCAATTTCTATTAAAATTAACTCCTGAACGTATGCTTTAAAATTCGGATGACTGTATTTCTATAAAGCTGTTAAGTTTCTTTGCACTTCTTGTTCGTATGATTACACTAATACACTCATACATACTGACACCGATTTCATAACGCGGTATGCTTCTTACTCAAAATTTGTGATTGTATTGTGAGAAAGATTTTTACCCCCTAATATTATTAATATTACTAAACTGTTCCTTTTTTTATACCAAGATTTGATAAAGAGTCTTTTTGTTGCTGCACTTGCTTCTAATAACAAAAAAATCATCATCGTACGAAGACATACTTGCAACCGCACAAAGCGAATAGGACATTAAAATGCTGATTGAAGATTTTATTTTAATATCTCCGACTAATCCATCAATTAAACGACACGTATGCAAATTCACTGATTGACGCTTTTATTTTTTATTTATTTATTTATTAGTCTCCAGAGCCCAACATTTTTCAAATGCCACAAATACGCTTCCTGCTCAAGACCACTTACAAGAACTTGATGAGGGATTTTTCAAATGCTTTACTACAGCGAAATCTTTAAAACAAACGCTAAACAACACTCCTAGAAAGTTGTTTCAGTTATTGTAGTTATAGGAATAAAAAATAAAATACTTCCTGGGGGAAGAACTTGTGATGCTTCCTACGCAGGGGCGCGTATACAAACGTCATGCATGTACATACACAAACACACGTTGTGTGTATAATTTTTTATTTTTCTGGGATTTGAGCTAACTTAAAAGTAACTAATGGTTAATAAGAGACGAGTGACAATTGACTCAGAAGCTAACTCATTTTACATGTTAAACGCTATTCAGTTTTTCAACGTAATGTCCTCAGAACGAGTCAGTACTCACTCACGCTGCATAAGTTTCAAATAACCACAAGTTACCCCCCGATTGTGTAAAACGTTTGAGTTAAAAATCTTGGCGTTTTTGTAATAGACTAAAGGAAACTCGTACAACTTTTCTTTAATATATTACAGAAACGCCTTGATTTCTAACTCAAACGTCTTACACAAACAGGGGGTTAGCTTATTTCGAGTGAGTTTTTGGCTGATAAAATGCAAGTGCACTATTAGTTAGCTGCGAACTGATTAACATTTTTAGTCAACATAAATTAGAAAGAATTTAGTATTTCTTAGAGAGAAGAACTGGTATCGAACCGTGATCACTTTGTTTTTCAGCTATCATACTTAACACTTTGCTATTGCGCCATATAAAATAAAGATGATACAGAGTTAACATAAACATGAATTTTACTTTGACATATTCTCGATAAACTTTGACTCATCTCTGCATCAGCTTTAAGTTAGCTTAAAGTTAGTTCAAAACTTATCGAGGAGATGTTAGTTGTACAAACATAACTCCCTAATTTCAGCATCAGTTTTGAGTTAGCTTAAAGTTAGTTCAATACTTATCGGGACGAAGGCAGTTCTACAAAAAGCTATTGAATCACATCTGCATCATTTATAAGTTAGTTCAGAAGCTAGTTAGTTGCAAATGAGTTAGCAAAAAAGTCACCTATATTTTGAGCTAGCTAATAAAAATCCGACAGTGCACAAGTATACACGCATCAACACTACTTCTTATGAGTGTTTGTTTTGAACAAGAAGCCTTCGCAACATCGCTTATAAACACCCATCTACAGTGATGCCAATCTAAAGGCACATCAACACTTAAAAAAAAGCACTTAAAAACATAATTTTGATATCTAAATAGCGTAAAAAGCACTTTCGCGAAAAACGACTGAAAATCCATAACGTGAATTAATGTGAAGTTTAATAATGATTAAAATTTTCTTAGCTATTCTCCATTTCATGAAATATATTAGACGAAAAATTTATGCTTTACACTGAAAAAATAAATACGCGGAATAATTATTAAAATAATTTTAAGAAATACACAAATTTCTTAAAAGCACTAATTAGTGCTTTTTCTTATTTTGGCACTAACGCTCAAAATTTGCCGTTTTGAGTCTTCAAAAAGCACTAAAAATAGTGCCAAAAGCACCAAGTTGGCATCGCTGCCCATATATGCGAACATCAATACATCCATCGTGCTTCGCTTATTATACGACAGCATTTATTACTGGTTTAGTATAATACATGCTAAGACAATACATTTAAAAAAAACGAGACGTATTTACATTCCAAGACTATTTACGCAGCACTCTAATACATACAACTGGACATTATCGCGAAAAAATACAGAATCGCCTCTCAAGACCTGATATGATCAAAACTCGATTCTCCAAAACTGTTTTAAAATAATAACCCTGACTCGCTTTCTTAAAGTTATAAATTTAACATACATACATATATGTAATTTATAAAAAAAAATTATACAAGAAAGACAGTGTGATGCATTTCCTGTTGGGTTTTTTCACCATGTCACATTAATTTTTAAGCAAATATAATATTTATTATTTTATTTAAATGATTTTTACTGATTTAAATATATGTATGTACATATTTTTAAATAAAGCAACAAACATGTAAAAAAAAAGTTTGCATCAAGCAAAATATTTAAATAAAACAAATAACTACAAAAAGGTTAAATTTCGCATTTAAAACTAAATTCCAACTTGTTTAGAACAAAAAAACATAATAAATACAAATAATATATATGAATTTAGTTAGAAATTCACAATTCTTTTTTGGCCATTTTATTGGAATAAATTTTTGTTATTCATAAAAATGCTGGAGCAATTTTTCAGCCCAAAAATAATTTTTCTATACATGTATGCTATACTCATATACGAATGAAAATAAAATCATGTACATATATTTATTTAATATTTATTTATTTTTTTTTTATATTGTCAGAACTCTTTATATAGAAATTTTAAATTTTAAGTATGCCACATACATTAATTTTTTAATCTACACTTTATGTATTTGTACGTACTTTAAATTGTCAACATTCAAGGCCAAAGTCATACAAGTTTGGCACAAAAAGAAACACAAGAGAAGCTAAAAAAAAGAATATTCGTTAATTCCAAGTAAAATTTTCTTTTTTTTATTTTAGAATAGAAAAGTTTATACTTTTACTGGGTAAAGTTTTAGCAATTCACATGCTAGCAGCCATACAATTTTATTTTAATACCCTTCATCAAAAATGGATACTGGAATATACAATTGATTGGTCGTTGCTTGTGTAATTTTAATATTAGCTTCAGAAGAGAGAAGTAAGTGTAAGTGATATCCGTATTCCAAAGCCCACAAAAAATATAAAGCGCTGATTTCAGGGCTGGAATTTTGAAAGTTTTTGGTATATAAAAGTAACTAATTAAAAAATATTTTTATTTCTTTATTAATTAAAAATTTTTCAACTTTTAGAAGAAAAAAGATTAGATTAGAAACTAGCCAAATTCAAAAGAGAGTTCCAAGGTTGGCAAATGGAATAATATTTTTTTATTTTTTGAGTGTGTGAGTGTGTGTAGAATCCATAGCGGTAACACTGAGAAGACCTTCTTGGTGCAGGCCTTATTAAAGGACTCTTTCGCATAAAATATACGATGCACATTCCACACTCGCTTCTATGAGAAGGGAGAAGAGAAGGAGTAACATGTTTTGTTTATAAAGGGTGTTTTTTATTGAGGTATAGAACTTTAAGTTGGCATCACTTTTTTAACTGGCGGCCATTTTGTCAGCTGTCAAGTGATTAATATTTAGTTTGGTTTGCCATTTCATCATGAACAGGTTGACAAAAGAACAACGCTTGCAAATCGTGCAAACTTATTTGGAAAATAATGGTTCAGTTCGCGAAGTTTACCGCAAGCTCCGTCCATTTTATGGTCGACATAATCGTCCGTCAGAGCAATTAATTCGGTTAACCATGGATCGGTTTCGCACTACGTTTACTCTATGTGATAATACGCATCCGCAGAGACGTCGAACAGTGCGCACCGAAGAAACAATTGCCGCTGTAGAGCAAAGTGTTGAAGAGGACCCGAATGAATCGATTCGCCACCGTGCACAGCAATTGGAGCCGACTAACCGACTATTTTGTTCCCGAATTGGATGGCATGAATGTGGATGAGTTGTGGTTCCAACAAGACGGCGCTACATGCCACACAGCGCACGTCACAATCGATTTATTGAAGGAAACATTCGATGAGCGCATAATTTCGCGGAATGGACCTGTCAATTGGCCACCAAGATCGTGTGATTTGACACCATTGGATTATTTTCTTTGGGGATATGTGAAGTCGCTCGTCTACGCCAACAAACCAGAAACGTTAGGGGACTTGGAAGCCAACATTCGTGGCGTTATTGCCAACATACGGCCCCATATGCTCGAAAAAGTGGTTGAAAATTGGACCTGTAGAATTAGCTTTATTCGAGCCAGCCGCGGTGGCCATATGCCCGAAATCATATTTAAACATTAATGGCATAAAATTATCCTTCCAATAAAGCCAAATTGATGGACATTAAAACGATTTTCTTGTGTTTTATTTCAATTCGAAGTTCTATACCCCTCAAAAAAACACCCTATATATATAAAATCGTAGTTTGTGTTTGTTTCTAACGCATGATCTCTGCAACTATAAAAGCTGTGGGCAGAAATTTTTAGCACAGGTTCGGGTCAATATCCGGTAGGCTTTTGTTTTGTTTCTGACCCAACGAGTAACCACTGTGTGGAGTAATCTGTAGCTAAAAAAAAATAAAACATAATTGAGGGTAATACAACGTTTGTCTGGCTCAGCTAGTTTATTTATAAAATATAAAATAATTTTAATTTTACAACGCATTTTAAAAATTCCGAGTTTTTCCTACAAACAAAAACAGTTGTTATACAGTTTGTCAAATAAGTGTTATAATAAATATAACAAAAATTAAAAATTTTAAAAACCCCCGACTTTTTTCAGAAAAGATGTTATATCTTCTAAACGGCTGGACCGATTTTCTTCAAACATAGCTAAGAACCCTCTCGATCAAGTCATCTTTCAAACAGACAAAAAATGAAAATCGGTTAAGCCGTTTTGTCTATACGGGGACAGGGACAGACACACAGATACACAGAATAACAGACACACAGACACACACTACAAACTTATAACACCCCTTTTTTTAGTCGGGGGTTAAAAAGTAGAGCTGTGGCAAATCGTTCTTTTCAGTGACCGGTCATTTTCGTTCAATTAGCAAAAAATTTACACGTTCGTTCAATCGTTCACTTTTGAACGACAGTATGAAACAATGCTATTTTGCAAGAATAATAAAATCGGTTGTATATACGAGTATTTAAATAATGTGAATGAATTAATTGAAGAATTTATTAAAAAAAATTGAACTATTTATTTAAAAAACTATATTTAAATTCATTTTATGAATAATTTCTTGTTCTTTCGACTAGAATATTGTACATTTTATTTTGGCTTAATATTTGGTTTAATATTAAGATTAAGAAAGGTACTTTTGTTTGGTTTTACTATTTATTTTTTCTTTAGATAATTAATAAAAGCATTGTTACTCTTTTATCGTTATTTATATATCAAAAGCGCATCAATTTTTTAATGTTATTTCTCAAAGTTTAGATTAAAATGTTGTCCTCAAAAATATTTTACCGGAAACAAAAAAAAATATCTCCAGCACTACAAATTCAGTTTAGATTGAGGTAATGAATTGTATGTATAAACATATATACAGTTAAGGTCGAACATCCTGACTTTGTAAAAACACTTTATAAAAACACTAGTAAAAATACTTCTTGTGAAAAGACTGTTAAATCAAATTATAAAAAGAATGATGGTAGTGCCACAGCGATGTTAAATAGAATTTAGTATATACGTACCTAAACCTTTTAAAACACAAATATCGAGCGGTACGCTACTGATCCAAAAGCGTTCAGTAAAATCACTGGATCAGTTCGTTCAATTAAGTGATTCGTTCAATTTAACCCGTTCGTTCATGAGCTACACAGCTCTATTAAAAAGCAGAAAAAACACAAAAGCAAATACACGCATTACTGCAGGAGATTTATTTTATTTTTGAGCAAAGTTATTAGACAGTCTGTGAGTTAAAACCTGAATTTAAGAAACTTGCAGTGTTAATGCAAAATCATCTGTTTATGCACAGAAAAAAACTAAATTTCGTTTTTAGTAACCAAATTCATTGAATCAGTAAATATTTTGTATGAATGCGTACCTACAAAGAAATTTGTAGATTCTGATAACAATTTTGTAAAAATTTAACTGGAAAAAATTTTATTTTTAGTTAACTTATTATGGCATTAGAGAAAAAAAGTTTACTGAAACTCAAAATATTTTCAGTCAAATGTATGTAATTAATAGGAACAGAAAAACATTTTTGCAGATTTCTTTTTTGTTTTATTCAGCAATTTTTTTTTATAATTTTCAAACACATTCACTAAAATTTTTCGTATTATCAGAAAATAAATTAACTTAAAAAAGTAAAAGTAGTAAAAGTTTTCTTTGAAAAAAAAAACAACTGAATCAAATGAAAGGTTCAACTATTTTTTTTTTTTTACTTTCAAAAATTGGCTTGTTTTTATGGTTAAGCATTTCGTTCCTGCTTTCGGAACTCGTCAGTAGACTTCAATCCAAAAAATTTTTGAATTTAGCTAACAAACTCCGTGTGTTTATAGTAAGACTCTTAGGGCCATTATTATAACTTGTCGTTAGCTAAAGGTAGGATTTTATTGAATGGATAAACACTTTTTCATTCTTACAACTTCATTTTAACCAAAAGTGAACAATAAGTTAAAGACAAGTTCATTCTACCTGTAACTTTTATCGTAAGGTATAGTCATTTGAAGTTGCCATATTTTCATCCCTTGCCACACTTTCTACTTTATAAATTACTGCCAAATTGATGTGGTTAAAATATGGTATAAAACAAAAACAATACAACACAAAACACATAATAATAAAATAAAAAACAAAACAATTGACAAAACTGTTTTCATTAGATTGTAATTTGACAAATAAACAAAAGCAAGTTGCCACTAAGCATTTTTGACAATCAATATCCACAAAATCCACAGATATGTTGCCACCAAACAAAAACTGTATTATTTATTTTATCGGACAGTTGTAATAATGGACAAATTTTAAAGGTCACTTTACAGTTCAGTTTTGCTAAAGTTAAGATTAACTATCCGGAACTTTATCGTCAAGTCATAATAATGGCCCTTAATATTATATTTTGAGAATCACAATATACAAACATAATAAGTTTGAAAACCGCAAACAAAAATCTTAAAACAAAAATGTTTTTTATAGCTATAAAATAATTTATAGAAAAAATAAAAAAAAATCAGTCAAATTTTTTTACAGTATATAAAAATAAATTTAACTGAAAATAAAAAGTTTAAATATAAAAAAATAAATCTAAAAAATTTTGTTAAAAATTTTACTTTCTATAGATAATTTTCATTCTATACAGTTTTTTTTTACATAAAATAAAATAAAATGGAGTTCGAATAATAATTAAAATTAACTAAAAATTAATAGCCATGGGCCTGTGGCAAAAGTTAAATAAAAACATACTTAATAGTAACAAACCAAAAAAGTTTGTCTTAAGTAGAACAAAAAATAAGCAAATTAAGTAACATGTGTATAATAAGTAAAAAGAACAAACGACAATGGTAAGACAGTTGTAAATATAGTGATGGTAAAATTGAGCTTACAATACAAAAAAGCTTTCAGCAAATTGAAATACGATGAATCAAAACAATTCACATATTCCATTTGCAATAAAATGCTAAGTATATAAAGCAGAAATCTACATCAACTGACACCACACACAGTGGACCAAACACAAAAGAACGCTGATGATGAAGGTTTAGTGGCCTTCGAAAACGGCTGGCTGTTCCGTTCAACTATGTGTTGTTAGTCAGAATATTTACAACAGACTTTGGTGTTATTTGTTCATTAATAATTATCACATATAATTTGGCTCAAAAAGCGATACGAACTTTAGCCCGTTCAAATCACAAATATAGAAACAAATGGAGTTCGAATAATAATTAAAATTAACTAAAAAAAATATTTACTGAAACTAAATTATATTTCAAAAAACACGTTTGTTTGAAAATTTTTTGGGAATAATTTTTTCTGTGTAATATACTCCATATGTAGGCCGGAGAAGGGTTAATAATATTCGACACAGCCGCATACAACACTCTTACTTGTTTCCTTTAGTTCTTGAATTTCAAGTATACATTTGATTCGCATTAATTACTTTAAGCTCCAGTAAATTTTGTCAAAGTGTTGGTTAGTATTTTAAGCATAAATCTTGACTATAAAGGCAAATGACATACTTAAGTAATTCCATTCTATAAATGTGACTCATTACAAGCTTTGTAGAACTTCAGTAAAATAACACAAAATTTGTTTAAAAGTAACAAGGATATGCCATTAAAATACAAAAATAAGATCATATTATGCTAGAAAAAAAAATACTTAGGAAAGGAAAGTGTGTAATGGTGTTTTCATTTCATCATCATTTGTTTTATTAACTTCTTAACCAGTACAATTTAACAAATTATATGACCCTTAGACCCTTAACGATTTTTTCTTTCTAATAAAAAGAATATTTGTTTGCATTTCTTTGAAAGGGTTTCTCTTTGGAGACAATATAAAACTTTAAAGTTGTTCAGGGGAAAATTACAAAGTACATATATGCTTATATGCTGCTCTTCCTATTTTAAACTTGGTTTTTTTAGATAAAAACAATAAAAATATTAAAAAGATACTTGAAGAGTAACACCTTTCTTATCACTGTATAATATCAAGCAAGTCATTTTATGGCTCATAAAGAACATTGTTTTTAAACGTTAAATTTTTAAATGTATTTATTTTTTACAAAAAGGAAACGTAAGAAGGCGAGTCCATGACTGAAATACAAATTTTTTGATAAAAAAATCTATTTATTTTTCTCGTGGTACCTTCATAGCGAACAGTCGATTAGCGGAATTTTGCTTACTTACAAAAAATGAAACAAACAAAAAAATATTCGTAGTACATATTATTCGTAATAGGTACATACTGTCTTAAATAAATAAGCTTTATGCTTTGCTAATATTTTTACATAGTAGAAATAACAAAAACAAAAAAAAAACCGCAAACCAAAAAAAAAAACTTAAACAAAGTGATATTGAGGAATACTATATGTATATGTGTACCTCTAAACCAGTGTCCCGCAAAATAAAATATGTTTGTATTGGTGAGAAAAATGAGAGTAAAATAAACTTGCACTTGAAGAAAAGTTTTGTAATATGAAATATATTATGTGATTATTAGTTGATTGAATTTTTTTTTTTTTGTAAATAAGCAATTTAATTAAAACTTAAATAAAACGTAAAAATTTAATGAGCATTCAACGATTTAGTGTATAAATTCAAAATTAAATTTATTCACAGTTCTGTGGATACTATTAAAATGCCTTTTTATACTACTTTCCCTATTATTTTTCAATGTTTCATAACATAAAATGCATTGCATATTGCGAAAAGCATTTTTTATCACGAAATTTTTCTTAGCTTCCATAATTATTTAATTTTTTTTTTTGCTGTACAAATTTATTAAATTTTAACTTTAATTTCGTTCCGTGTGCTGAAAAAAACTAAACAAAAAACCAGGAAAAAATTCGTACACGCATGCACAACTTCATTCGTCGCTTGCTCAGTGACGACTAAATGAAAGAGCATAAGCATGTATGTGATTTTCATCCGCACAATTGTGCTATGGCTTGCGGGTTACTGCTCTAAACAAATAAACAATCATAAATAACAAAAACAAAAAAAGACCGCAAACAAAAAAAAAAAACAAACGAATAACCCTTGAGGAATTCTTTGTATGAGTGCCTGAAACACAAAAAAATTTGAATTGAGTTCTAACGGCAGAAATTCTTATTTTACTGTGAGTTCTGAAACTCTTAATGAAAAAAATATAAATAATAAATCTGATGAGTCTTTTTTTAACGGCAAAGCCAATTTTTCGTCAGCGATCAACTTCGCTTTGTCCAATGCCAAATAGTAATGATGCATTAACATTACAGTTGCCTAGTACTTCTTCATATAAGCCAGTAATATCATCCCCTTCAGGCTCGTGTTCATCACTTAACAAAGTTATCACTACAGATAACAGCGGCTCGAAACTCAAGGTACAAGTCGAAATGGACAGATATATAACCGTGGTAAAGCGTGGGCGAAGCCCGAATTCTTCAAAAATTTCATCTGCTCCAAAAATGTCTAGGGATAACAGCGCAGCCTCAACTAATCGCCAAAACCGCTTTAAAATTTTGCAAGATGACAACTACAAACCCGAGGCATCCTCGAATAAAATATCCAAGACGCCACCAATCTATTTGAGACAAAAAAATTCAAATGCCCTTATTAAAAAATTAATTTCGGTCATTGGTGAGAATAAATTTCACATTGTTCCAATAAAACGTGGCAACATCGATGAAACTAAAGTCCAAATTTATGACGAAAAAGATTTCCGCAAAATGGTTGCTGAATTTGAAAAAAATAAAACAAGCTTCTACACATACCAGCTTAAGAGCGCTAAAGGCATGCAAATCGTATTGAAGGGCATAGATTCTTATGTTGTTCCCGAAGAAATAAAAGATGCACTCGTCCTCCAGGGGTTTAAGGTAAAAAATGTGTCCAATATAATAAACAGAGAGAAGATTCCCCAACCCCTATTTCGTGTTGAACTTGAGCCTAATGATATAAAATTTAAAAAAAAAATGAGACGCATCCAATTTATAATTTAAAATACCTCTTGTACCGAAAAATCACAGTTGAAGAGCCACATCAGCGTTCAGGTCCTGTACAGTGCCATAATTGCCAAGAATATGGCCATACAAAAACATACTGCAATTTACCCTCTGTTTGTGTTGTGTGCGGCGAATTACACGGCACTGCTAGTTGCAATAAGCCAAAAGATCAAAGTGATAAAAAATGCAGTAATTGTGGAGGTAATCACACCGCTAACTACAGAGGTTGTCCTGTGTACTCTTTCGTAAAGAAGACTATGGTGCAAAAACCTAAATTAGCTCCAGCTCAATCAGCAAACGCTTACTCTGCCACTTTTGCGCAAATGAGCCAACCAGTTACTTCCCGTGTATCGTATGCAGATGCTGCTAAGACAAATTCAATTCCCACACAAAATGTTTCCCCGCCAAATAATTCAAAAAATATTGACGCAAGCTTTAATTTTAATCGCCTTGAAGCTACTATAGAAAATCTGGTGCAAACTATAAACAATTTTACAACAAATATGACTAGCATGATGCAAGAAATGCTGCGAATGCAGAATACTCTGCTTCAAGCATTAATTAATAAGCCATGAACACGTTAACAATATGTTTCTGGAACGCAAACGGAATTCGCCTTCATAAAAATGAACTTGAGCACTTCCTCATGGAAAAAAATATTGATGTAATGTTAGTATCTGAGACTCATTTGACTTCGAGAAGTCTTTTTAAAATTTATGGCTACACTATATATGATACAAAGGACCCTAGAGGAAGGGCTTGCGGTGGATCAGCAATTCTAATAAAGTCAAGACTCAAGCACTATGTTCTTGAGAACATTTGTGAAGAACACCTACAAGCAACAAATATTGGCATTGAAAGTTTTTGTACAAATTTTGTTATATCATCGATTTACTCCCCTCCCAGATTTTCAATCACTGAGAATCAATATGAGGATTTCTACAAATCTCTTGGACCTTGTTTTGTAGCAGCTGGCGACTACAATGCTAAGCATACGTTCGCGTCTTATTACCCTCGGAGGTCGAGCATTGTTTAACACTATTTCAAAAATGGGCTTGGATGTCATTTCGAGTGGGGAGCCCACTTATTGGCCTACTGACATACAAAAAATTCCAGATGTTATATATTTTGGCGTCATAGAAAATATTTCTAGGGATTTAATTCAAGTTCAAGCTTCTCTTGATATCTCGTCCGATCACTCTCCGACGATCATTACAATTTATAGTCCATTTATAGTCCTTACCTGACCCATATGTGAAGATGATCAATCGTGTTAATTGGCTGGGGTTCAAAAAATATCTCAGTAGTCATTGTACGGAAAACATTACGCTTAGAACACCCGATGATATTGAATCTAACATTGCCAATCTCAGCGAGAATATTAAACAGGCTGCTGAACATGCCACTATCTCCCATCCGCAGACTGGGTTTAATAAAATTTATTCTACAGACATTGAACGTCTCGTACGTGAAAAAAGAAGAGCTAGAAGGGAATAGCAACATCACAGATCACCCCAAAATAAAATCAGATTTAAAGAGTGCACTAAACGACTCCAAGAGTTGCTTGCATCTGAAAAAATTGCATCTCTTAAAAATTATCTGGAAGGTCTTGATGTCACACCAGCGTCTAATTACTCTTTGTGGCGCGCTGCTAGAAAGCTTAAAACACCCATTGAGTATAAGCCACCTCTACGCACATCTACCGGAGGTTGGGCAAGAAGCGATACTGAAAAAGGTACAATATTTGCTGAGCACTTAAAATCCGTTTTTACGCCAAACATATGTACTGGTGTTGCTGATTTGCCGAATGTAGTCGCTCTACCCCCTCAACACATAAAGTTTAAGACGCGTGATTTACAAAAATTAATTGCCGAACTCAACCCGAAGAAAGCTCCGGGTATTGATGGAATGAGTAACCAGATGCTAATGAACTTGCCTCGTATTGCAATGAGAATGTTACTATTCATATTTAATGCCATTTTACGACTGGAGTATTATCCACACAGCTGCAAGCTTGCCAAGATTAAAATGATTCCAAAGCCGGGCAAAGATCTACCCAAGGCTGAGTCATATAGGCCAATAAGTCTACTATCAACTATGTCAAAGCTTTTCAAAAAACTGCTCAAAACCAAATTGTTCCCAATTCTAATTAGTAGTGGTTGCATACCAGACCATCAGTTTGGTTTTAGAAGTCAGCATAGCACCATTGAACGAACTCACAGATTGGTTCAATTTATAAGAAGAACTCTTGAGGAAAAAAAGTATTGTTCTGCGCTGTTTATTGACATTTCTCATGCATTTGATAAAGTGTGGCATGAAGGCCTAATTTTAAAATTGAAGACTTACTTACCAATAAACATTTTAAATCTTTTGGAAAGTTACATTATTTCCCGTAAGTTCACTGTTGTGGAAGGAGACTTTACGAGTAGGCCTGAAACTATTTCATCCGGTGTGCCACAGGGGAGTATACTGGGACCAGTTTTATATTTGATTTGTACTTGTGATATGCCTGTGAGCAGTAGTATCCATACTTCCACATTTGCCGACGATACAGCCTGCCTTAGTATGCACGAAAACCCTGATGAGGCATCCCGCAAACTCCAGAAACACATTAGCCAGATGGAGCTTTGGTTAAACTTATGGAGAATTAAAGTCAATGAACAAAAGTGTGTCCATATAACGTTCACCCTAAGAAGAGATACTTGCTCCCCCATTCGGATTAACAATCAAGTTGTTCTTCAACATTCACATGGTAAATGTCTGGGTATACACCTTGATCGACAACTTACATGGGAACACCACATTGACTCTAAGTTAACTCAAATGAAACTTAAATTAACTCAGGTACATTGGCTGATTGGTAGAAATTCAACACTTAGCCTAGACTGCAAACTTTTAATATACAAGTCGCTTTCAACTATGGGGCACTGCTTCAGCTTCAAATGTAGAGAAAATTCAACGAAGGCAAAATAAAATTTTACGCATGACAACATCGGTTCTATGGTTCATCAAAAATTCAAATATACATCGCGATTTGAATATGCCACTAGTGACTGAAGAAATTGCAAAATACGCAGGCAAATACCTAACAAAACTCGAGTCACATCCTAATCCGCTTGCTCGTAATATTTTGAACTTTACTGGACACATCCGCTTAAAATAGAGAGATACACGGGTTCTAATATTCAACACTCTAGATGATGAAGCTGCTTGAAAACACTTTTTTCTTTTTGTTGCTTATCACTACTTATGTATTATTAATAACTATCACTAAGCTTATGTCCAACATTGGTTGGGCCTAATAATATTTTTATAGATTTAAGATTTGAATACTTATTGCTAGTTCATATTAGAAGATACAATAAATAAAAAGCATGCATTAAAAAAAAATTTTTTTTCATCATAGTCTCCTTTGAGCTCTATACACTTTGTTCAACGTTTCTTAAATTATTTTTATTCCTTCCAAAAGATTTGACTTGTTACATCATAATAGAGATGAGAAAATTACATCGCTAGTCGATTTTCTTCCCGTCGAGCCATTTCTTTAAATTGTGAACTTAATTCAAGGAACAAGACGGATGACTGAGCAGTTGCTCGATTCATAACTTTTAAAGTGTTTTTACAGTAAAAGTTAAATCCTGGTTTTAACGTTAAAACCATAAACAGCTGATTTTGCATGCACACTGCAAATTTGTTTTTCAACTCACAGACTGTCGAACAACTTTGCTCAAAATAAAATTAATCTCCTGCAGAAATGCGTGTATTTTTTGTTGTATTTTTTCTGTTTTTTATAACACCTATTTCACAAACTGTACAAAAATTGTTTGTATGAAAAACTCAGATATTTCACAATATGCTCTAAAATTAAAATTATATTATATGTTTAAATAAACATTTTTTTAAATTATGGAACTAATTATACAAAGTGAAAAAGAACTTGGAAATGAATTTAGTATATACATATAAAAATACACAAATATATTATAAGATAAACCTTTTTTGTAGGCAGGTGAACGCCAGTTATTTTTACTTCCCAGAGGTCAATAAAAATATCTCAGTTGTTTTCCGTCCAAAAGATTTTTTTCAGCATTTCTTTTGATTAATTATTATTATTGCGGCTGCATTCATTTTTAAGCTGAAAATGTATCAATTCGTATCTATTTTTTTTTCACAGGCATAAACATTATTAGCTGCGTACGTTTATTTGAACTTGGCAGCACTAAATTAAGCATAGTTTTAACCATTTGAGAATCCTATGGCTTCCTCAATAATAAAGTTATTTCAACTGGGCATTGATAACGTTCGGCATCTACTGAAAAATATTAAACATGAAAATTCATACAGAAAGCTCCCTTTATCATTTACCAACTTTAGCCTCCATTTGATTGACATTTTATTTCACAAAAAATTATATGAGACATATTAAATTTAATTGAACTGGAATGAGTTGGAATCTGAAAGAATCTCTTAATCGGCTTAAGTTCAGTATTTTCAATTCTTATTGAATATGAATGAAGTATTTTTACAAATTAATGTAATTTTCTAAAGAAGAGAAGAAAAATTTAACTAGACTTTTTAACTGGGCGAAATGCGCATTTTTTTGTGCAGCCACGCACTTCATTATTTGTTATTTGTTCATTAATAATTCTGTGGCAATAATGAAAAAGTTCTAAAAAGTCATATTTTACTGTTTTGCAGGAGAGCACTTTTAAGCTTTCAAGTTGTTTTTCAGAAATTTATTTCTTTTACAGTTAAATTGGAAAATTCTCTCTTAACCTTTATTTTTTTTAAGGCAAACATCGTTCTCAGCACTATAAGTAATACATTTAAGTTGAAATATAGCAAAGTATAACCTAAATTAAGCTATTCCAAATTTGAATAGAAGTCTAGAGAAGATAATTCGCAAGTCATAGTGCTATAACTTCCTGAAAAACTTTACAAATTAATTGAGATTTTGACCAGGGGTACTTTTAAATATGAAAATTAAGGAGGCATCAAAATCAGCTTAACTCGACTTAAGCACTTTTTCCTTTTTGCCATAAGCGATACGGACTTTAGCCTACTCAAATCATAAATATAGAAACAAATGAAGTTCGAACAATAATAATAAAACTAACTAAAAACATTTTTTAGTTTTGGCGCTTTTTTAATTTTGGCGATTTTTTAAATTTTAGCGTTTATGAAAATTTCAAGATTTTGCCTCTCACGGTGTCCAAAATGCAGCAATTTGTCAAACTTACATAGTCAAACTTACACTAACTGCCTGTTCAACGATATCGCAAGAAAATCGAAGCGATCGAAAGCCAGTCACTCGAATTCGAGTCAATTTGGATTCAACGATGTCGGCAGTGCTCGTTCGCATGTACTTACGTTTATCAGTTTATGTTTCTTACGTGGTAATAAATTAAAACATTGCCAGATAGGAATTTTCATCATATTTAGTCGATTTCTTTAAAATTTAAAAATAATACTACCAGTGTTGCCAGAATTTCTAAGCATAAAATCTGCAAAATTTAACAATTTTTAACGAAAAAATCTTCAGAATCTGCATTTTATTTTTAAAATCTTCAAAAAATCTTCAAAGAAATTTTTAAAACAACCTTTTTTATATTTTATTCAAAAAATGTAGATTTGTAATATAAATATTTTTTCATTAACCCATATTTATAAAATTTAAAACCGGCCTAAAATGTATTTTATTTAAAGTTTTTGGGAAAACTGTTCTTAAAAAACTTTCAAGCACATTCTATTTTTTTTATGAATATAAGCCTTTAATGTATGAAAAATGTGCATTTCGTTTCTGCTTAAGAAACTCATCAGCAGACTTCAACCAAAAAATTTTTGAAATAAGGTAAAAAACTTCAAATGTTTATAGAACGACTATCAATATGTTATTAAGAATTACGTACACAACCATAATAGGTAATATTCATAAAAATTATTTCGGGTTACAAAACGTTTAACAAACAAATTTCAATGGAAAGTTTGTTTTGTAAACCTTTTGTAAACCAAAACTATTTTTTATGAATACGGCAGAATAAGCTTAAAAGCTTCAAGCAAAAATCTTAAGATTACATCTACAATTTTGAATCCACTGCTATTTTTTCATTACCTTTTTACAATTAATTGCCACATTGGTTGAAGCCTACTAATGAGTTTCGCTTTTCACACGCAAAGTTTACTTTGCAAAGTCTTGAGTTTGTTGAAGAAAAAGAATATAGTAGAATAATACCTCTTTTCTCTTCTCTCCTACAAACTCAAGACTTTGCAAAGTAAACTTTGCGTGTAGAAACCCGTCTTTCTTCAGGAGAAACGAAATGCTTTTAACCAACAAACAAATAAAAATTCTTTATAGATATGTGCGCAAATAATATAAAATGAATGAGAAAAGAAATCGGATATATAAAAAATTACACAAAAAGTCATTTAATTTGTTGCATAAATATCCAAAGGACTTCGAAGTTTGATTTTATTCAAGTTCACTTGACTGAACATTTTTTCGACATTTCCAAATGAATGTGGTAAAGACATTACATTTTGAATAAACTTAGGGCTGCAAAATCGTAATCAGATATTCGTTTCCAGAAGCTTGCCAAAGTTACTTCTTCTGTTTTTTTAATGATGTCTTCTAAGTTCAAAAATTGAAACTCTCTAAACTATGAGTCGTTCACACATAAAACAAACAAGAAGTAGTAGCAGAATTCGGAAAAATTAAAAAAAATTCACTTTAATTGGAGTTGAAAAATCTGCGTTTTTAGGCTAAAAATCTTCAAATCTGCATTTCGTGTTTTTGGTGTGAACACTACTCATTTGTATGAGATTAAATACAACCATATTGAACAATGAAAAAAAGTTGAACAAAATAGTAGCACTACAACACCTAATTATCATTGTTTTGTTTTACAACTACATTCGTTGTGTTTGAAATGTGCGAGTACTTTGTAAAATGAATATAAAGTAATAATCAAAACAAAATTGTTCAAAAATATTTTAATTCTATCGTGAAAAAATAAAAAAATAATTTAAAAAGTTTGAATCAAAAAAATAATAAAGTGATAAAATAATCTTTTTGCCAACTTTAATGGCTTCTTGGGAGATAAATTGTAGCAGTCGATAGCAAAATAGCAAGTGAGTGGTTTTGACATGTGAGTTCGTAGTGTTCATAGTCTTGTCGACGTAGCTGAACTGTGTTTTATATGAAAACACTTACGTTTTCTTTCGCGTTCCCATTTGAATAAATGTTCGTTGTTGATGAACCCAAATCAATTTACTTTCGCTTAGAACGCGAAAGAATGCCTAGCTTCGACATCGTTGAACAGGCTGTAAGTTTAGTGTTGATTGGTGTAGTGTGCACTGACTTTGAAAATTTCCGGTGTATATATACGTACGTATAATTGTCTGTATATAACAGCTACGTCCAAGCCCACATGTAATGATATTTGAATTTGAGGTAAATAGCTTTGAAAGCTCTTAAATTTGTTCTTGTTTCTTTGCAAAGTAAGAGCAAGCATTGCTGTCTGTTGTGTTGTTGTTAGGAATGTTATACTCCCGTCCAGCGTTGCCACGACCAAAAAAATTTTGTAACAAAAAAACAAAAAAAAAAGCAACCAAATGCAAAAAAAAAAGTAACCAAAATTTGTATGGATTTAAAATACTGTTTTATTTGTACTTCAGTTGAAAAATATACATACATATATTAATATATATTATTATAAAATCATATAATATAAATGGACCATTACATTTAAATTTGTACTTCAGTTTTATAAGTATATCTTATTATAATTAACAATCAATAAAATCAATTTTGTAACAAAAATTCTTCAGGTAATATTATTGGAAATTCCAAACCAAAAATATTTTTAGTAACAAAAAAATAATATGTAATTTAATTACATTCGTTAGCAAAACACAAGACTGTACAGACAAAGTATTAAATTTGTTAATATTAAAATAAATCTTTGGCAGACCAAACATAATAGGAATTGTTTCGATTGATGCACAATTCTTTAGATTGCATTATTGAGTTTACAGCCTTAAAATCGAGCTTATTCCTATATTTTGTTTTGACTAGGCTTAGCTGCGAAAATATCCTTTCAGCAGCAGCCGAACTGTGTGGCAGTGACATTAAATTATATACAAAATTCAAAAAATATACAAATCAAATCCTAAAAAACATTTTTCGTTCAATCCATTTGTATGTTTTGAAACTGCGTCCCAAAATTCAACTATGTCCATATGAGCACTTACTTCTAATTTAGAAAATCTGCCAGCGGTGGCTGTTAGCCGACTCACAGCTGATCGGCTTCGTTCCGTACTTGTTACGCTCTCAAACTTAAGGCTCAGTTAGCCGACTATAATGTAACGTAATTGCAACAGTAAGAAACAGATGATCGATTTTGTTATGTGAAAGGTAATGAAAACGGTTATAGAGATGTAATGTAACGTAACCTTATTTTGATATAAAAATATCAATCAGCTGTTTTTTACATTACAGTTACATTACATTACAGTCGGCTAAGTGAGCCTATAAAAATAGAAAATAAATCGCTTTTAACTTTTTACAGCCCAATTATGAATAGCAATTCCCAGGGAGTTTTTTCTCTTTTCCCATTCCTCATATTATGAATTAAAATATTCCCGGGAGAAAACTCCCCTTGAAAATAGTAGGTATTCTAAATATGAGGGAGAGGGAGAATTTGTTGATAGTTTTCTCCCCAAACATTTTGAAGGGAACTAATGCAAAAATTTAAAAATCAAATTAATAATAATACCGAATTATTATATTTCTCTTTTGTATTTTGTATTTTTGCATTTTTATCTAAACTCTGCGCACATCCACTTCAAAAGCATAAACTACTTCTGTATTCAGAAGAAATATTAAAATACTCAATTTTGCAGACATCCTTAAGTTCACATAATAGGTAAATGAAAGTTTTGTTTCCTTCTAATATTATCAAGACCGATAAGAAAAACTTTATAAAATTTACAAATTCCTTTGTACACACTGTCCCTGGGAATTTCATCCATTTGCATCTGCACCTGGCTCAGATTTTACTCTCTCCCGTATTTTCTTATTCCCCGGATGTTTAGAATAGGAGGATTATTCCCCGCGAACAAATGGTAAGGAAGGAAGGAAGAAAACTCCCCGGGAATATTCATAATTGGGCTGATAGTGTTTGACGTTTAAAGATTTTGCAACCATGAATGCATCTGATTTTTAAAACCAGTCTTCTTATGTTTAGAGACATGCATGTATTTTTTTTTAAACGCTATGTTGATTAAGCAGTGTTGTATTTACAACGTATTAAAAACGCTTAAATTGTGATCTTTTATCAAGATAATTTTTTATGTGCACATTTAACATACCACATATGTGCATATATGTATAAAAAATGGTTATTTTTGTGTTGAAAAAAAGTAACCAAAATGGAAAAAAAGTACACAAGTACACATTGGAAAAAAAAGTAACCAAAACGGCAACGCTGCTCCCGTCGGTGTGAAAGCACAAAAAGCTCTTTATAAAAGTTTGCACATTGTACGTATGGCTTGAACGTAGCTGGTATATAACATTGGGATTTCAAAATTTTTCGTTGATCATTTCAGAACACACGGACATCTGTAGCGAAAACAATAGTGTTCCTTTTCACCTTTGGTGTACGGAACCTTTAAAATGAGTTTAAAATGCTTATTGTGAATAAAAATAAAATAATTTATTTTTTTTTTAATTCAAACATTTTAAAAGCTGTTAATATTCATTTTTATTTTCTTTTTAATCTACAAAGTGATGTCAAAATATTTTCTCAGTTTATTTATTACTGCATTAAATAAATCTTTTTAGTTTGCTCAACACAAGAGAGTCCATCTCCTTTTTGTAAATTTTTTTTATTTCTTCACTTTCTCATATTGCATTTTGTATGCTTCTTGCAATGAAAGTTTGTAAAAATACTAGAAGTGACAGAAGTTTATTAACATTAAATTGCAAATCACTGTCATTTTCTTTTTGCAAGAAATAAATGTATTTTTAAAAAAGTTTTATTTTTTTTTTTGGTGCTGGTACCAGAGGAAGATTTATAATTTTATTAGAGTACTAGACGCATGCAGCTACAAATACTTACATATTCTTTTGTGCGTTGATACTTACTTGAATATTCAATGAGTAAAATAAAAGGAATAAAAATTTTGGTAACGAGCTAAAATAATTTACTCTTTAGAATATTTTAGCAATTTTTCTTTGTAATGCTGCATTATTTTTTTTTAACTTTTTCGTTTACTTTTTCTATTCCCAAGAAACTATAAATTGTTAAAGTCACTTAGTTCTCATTTACATGCAAGAGATGAACAACTGTTGAAACACGATGATGTAATTGAATCATCTGTGAAGATTTACATAGTAACGATGCTGTACAGCAGTGAATTTATGATAACTGAAATTCGTTTTATGTTACTCGAACTCTTATTTGAATTAAATCGATAATATTTAATTTCACAGCAAGAAATTACTTTAGAAAAATTAGTTTAGCAAGCGCTTGGATTAAACAAAGTCTAAAATATAAAATCTAATATACATATACCTACATATCTAAATATTTAAATACGCCTTTGTTACATACAATTCACTATGACAGAGCAATTGTCATCTTTTCCTATAAATCTTTTAAGCCATTTAGATAATAAAATAAAATAAAAATAATTACCTTGTATGTGTTAATAGAATCCTCACAAAAACATCAATGTGAAAAAATGCCAAGTTCCTATCAAAAATTTCGGCCATCAAAATCAATGAGATATAAATTTTAACCAAGTTCTTGTTTGCAACAATACTTAACACTGAAATATGCTATGCATTATATATTTCAGTGTTAAGTATTTTGGCAAACAAGAACTTGCTCAAAATTTATATCTCACTGCTTTTGATGGCCGAAATTTTTGATAGGAACTCGGCATTTTTTCACATTGATGTTTTTGTGAGGATCTGATTACTTTTTGAAAAATTTTCTGTAATAACACTTTTAAACTTAAAATATTTAGTATGTTTTATTTCTTTTCATGGTCACTATACCAGTTGAAAATGGCATAGTTATATAAAATAATGGGTTAGAGCTTGATGGGTGTTGGATTGTACACATTAAAAATGCACCATTGTGCAATTACAAAGGATCGCTAGTGTCGCAATTTGGTAAGAGTCTTCTGGAAAGAAACATGTTAAATACAGCGTACATTTTAGTGGACGTGATCCCGCCTATTTTCTCAATATATTTAGCCGAAGTACATAAATCAAAAGGACATGCCCAATGTGCATGCAAAGTTTCAATAGGGTAGCTTTAATTTTTGGATTATCCGATTAAGTAAATCAATTAGGACTATTTATCTTCAAAATTTCAGCTTTCTACAGTACAATATTACGTAAAAATTTTATAGGTCTGGCCCGCCGACTTTTATATCTGTTAGTGATTATGATTCATGTAAAATTTTGTAGGAAAAAGCTATTGAGAAATACATGAGTAACAGACTAAAAACTGCTAAGCCAAAGTACATGAAAGAAAAAGCTCAAATTTATGGGAGAAGTTACGGCCACTTTTCATTACATGAAATTTTTACTTTGGATAAGTGCAATGTGTATGAAAAGTTTCAATAAAATTTAACTTAATTTTTAGTTTACAGTGCTTGTTCCCAACCCCTGATTGAAACTTCTGGTTTCTTAGATTTTTCTTAGTGATCTCCGATCTAGATTAATTTGTGTACCAAATTTTAGCTCATTAGTGCGAATTGGAGTTGAAGCGGATAAAACTTTTTGGTTTTAAGATTTTCCCATTGGCTTATTCATCTACACTTGCTTGTGTATACAATTTCAGCTCTCTAGCGTGAACTATACCTTATAATTTTATGAGCATTATCCCTCCCACTATTTTAAACTAACAATATTGCTGTGAGTAGCTAATTTTCCTCTAAAATATGCTAGACCGAAGTAGATTAAACACAAGGCTAAAATTTTATGGGAGTGATCACGCCCACTTTTTTAGGTGCTAGTTTTAAGTATTGTATACGTATAACGTATGCGCAAGGTTCCACTAAAATGGCTTAAGTTAAAAGCTGTATATTAACAGCCTTATTTATACAACTTTTTAAGGCTTTATAAAAAGGTTTTAACACAAATTTTCATAAAAAATTTTTCTTAGAAAGCTTTAATAAGTTTTATTAATATGGCTGTAAGTTTTCAGGATCAAGCAATAGTAGAGTGGCCCCGCCCATTCTGGTAAAAAAATTTTTTTTTTCAGATTTTCTAGTTAGTTTCTCTCCTAGACCTACTTGTGTATCACATTTCAGCTCATAAGCGCAACTTTTTATATTTCATTTTTATGGGTGCAGCCGCGCCCCTCTGACTAAAATTTCTGGGTTTTCAGATTTTTTTTTGTTGTTTTCTCACCTATAGCTTCTCGTGTACCAAATTTCAGCTCCTCAGCGCAACTTTTAATTTTTAATATTTATGGACGTAACAATGCCCACTTTTCCAAACCCAAGAATTTTTTCAGCCAGTGCTTATTATTTGTGTCAAGTTTCGTTGCAAACGTATAATAATACACACAGAAATAGTATATCTAAATATGCTGAGCCGTAGTACACGAAAAAGAGGTTGAAATTGTATGGGCGTGTCAACGCCCCCTTTTTGAATAAAAAATTTTTAGGCTTGCCCTATCGCAGTATGTATGCCGAATTTCAATAAAATAGCTTCCATTATGCGCCTTAGATTTGCTTTTTTATTTCTAGCTTTTATGGGCGTAGCCCCACCCTCCTGGCCAAAATTTTCGAGTTTAAAAATTTTTTTAGTTTATTGCCAATCTAGACCCAGCTATGCAACAAATTTCAGCTCACTAGGACAAATTTTAATTTTTATGGGCGTAGCCCATTGCTCACCTAGATCTACTTATGTAGCAAATTTCAGATCTCTAGCTATAGCGGAAGTGCTGCGGTTTTTATTTTTATAATTTTCTGTACCAAACTTTTATTTCCAAAACGTAATATATATATATAATTTATAAAGGAAAAGATAAAAATTAATTAGACTTAGTTAATTTAATACATCAAAAAAGTGTGAGTGTCCCAACCGTGAACTCATCCTTTTTGATTTTCTGATTTCTTACACCAATCTTTTTCTTTTAAGAATTTAAGAAATGTTTAATTTATTAAAAAAAAGGAAAAATTTGTTTTAGTAACTTATTTTTGTACAAAAAAAGTTAGTTTGTTTAATTTTTTTAATTGTTTTTTTTATTTGAAATACCAATTTTATACGTTATCAAGCATAAAATAAGTTTATTTAATAAAAATAGATAAAAATTAGTTTTCGGTAGTTAATTTTTTATGTCGCAAAGAGTGTAAGTTTCCCAGCCCTGGAATCCTCCTTTTCAATTTTTTTTGATTTCTTACACCATATTTTTTTTTAGGAATATAAGATATGTTTAATTTATAGTAAAAAAGAAAAAATCTTTTTTAGTAAGTTATTTTTGTATAAAAACTATTTTTATTTAATTTTTTTATTTTTGTTATTTTGAAATACCAAATTCATTCGTACTGAAGTATAAAATAAATTTATTTTATAAAAAAAAATAAAAATTTGTTTTCGGTAACTAATTTTTTATATCACAAAAAGTGTGGGTTTTCCAAACCTCAAATCAAACTTTTCGATTTTTCTGATTTCTTATACTAATCTCTTTCTTTTGAGAATATAAGATATCTTTAATTTATAGAGAAAAAGGGAAAATTTGCTTTATTAAGTTACTTTTGTATAAAAAAGGTAAGGTTTTCCAACCCTGGAAACGTGTTTTAAAGTTTTTTAATTTCAAATACAAATTTTATTCGTACTGAAGCATAAAATAAGTTTCTTTAATAAAAATAAATAAAAATTAATTTTCGGTAGTTAATTTTTTATATCAAAAAAAGTTTCAGTTTCCCAACCCTGGAATCATCCTTTTTGATTTTTCTGATTTCTTACACCAATTTATTTCTTTTGAGAATATAAGATATCTCTAATTTATAGAGAAAAAGGAAAAATTTGTTTTAGTAAGTTACTTTTGTATAAGAAAAGTTAAGGTTTTCCAACCCTGGAAACGTCTTTTTAATTTTTTTTATTTTTTTTAATTTTTTTTTAGTTAGAAATACCAATTTTATTCATACTGAAGTATAAAATAAGTTCATTTAACAAAAAATGATTAAAAACTAGTTTTTGGTAGTTATTTTGTATGGCAAAATGAAGTTTAAGTTTCCCAGCTCTGAAACCGTCTGCTCGATTTTGCTGATTTTCAATACTAATCTTACTTCGACTATTTCTGACCCACCAGTCCAAGAACGAAGTCTCTAGCTTTTCTGGGAGCTTCGGAAAACCGATTTCACGTACAGGCAGACTGACAGACGGACATCGCTTATTCGTCTTCCCTATGAATAAGGATCCAGAATATATATACCTTATGGCTCGCTTATTAATATTCTAGAAATTACAAACAGAATGACAAACCTATATATACCCTTTTACCATTTTTTGGTAAAGGGTATAACTAGGGAGTCTAGCTAATTATGCGTGTATACCTACGAGTACATATTCTAAACTAGTTTTCTTATTTTTAAATTATTATTTTTTTCTTAAAGCGTTTAATCTCAGTTTTAAATTGTTTTTGCTCATATAACAAAAATACTGTTTGTTAGTTCATAACACAAGTTAAAATATCCTTTTCTTGTAAAATCTTTTTTCTATTATCAGATATATTGTCATCATTATGAACATTTTGCTTAACAGCATCCACACATATTTTACAAATTGTTGTTGTTGCTTTTGTGTAGTTAAAGAAATACAAAAACAAAACAAACATATATGTACATAAATGTTTCCTAAACACATTTGTTCATCTACTCTGTTTTGTATTCTCTACATTGTCATATGGCAAAATGTTCAGTGGCGTTCCTAATAAGGTACGCAGGTGTTCTTGGCAAAACAATAAAAACATTGTATACATTCTCGCAATCATAAAATTTTATTACCGCAAACATAAACATAACTGCGAGTGTAGAATATATGTCCACATATGTACGAATATATATAAAAACTTATAAAAAAATATATGAAAACAATAACCATTAACACATTTTTTATATAACTTGAAACTATTTCCATTTTATTCTTGCCTAAAGGGCAGCTATTAGTAAATATGTAGGGAAAAAGAGCAGAAATACTTATGCAAAGATTTATTTAAAGCTTTTTTAATTATTATTAATCAGTGGGAGGCGAATAAAGAAAGCGAAAGCGATGCTAGCCTCTCAGTCCAGAGGTCTTGGGTTCGATTCCCCCCATAGACCCTGGGTGTTTTTCGCAGACAAGCTAATCGCTTTGCGAATTGTGTTTGTGTTTTTATTAATATTAATTTATTAATAAATATTAATTTGGTGAGTATTTTTTATGCATATTTTTAATTTATGCACTTTTACAGGGTGGGCCAAAAGAAACCAAGGGGTGTAAAAGTTTAATAACTTTTTTGTTTATTAATTTTTTTTTATTTTTTCTTTCAGATTATATAGACAACACTTGGAGAATTTATAATGGAGAGGTTCACAACTGAACAGAGAACCAGGACAATAGAATTTTATTATTTAAACCAGAGATCAATTATTTTAACGCAAAGAGCATATCGTCGACATTTTAACGTCAGAATTTCGCCCTCTGAAGCGATGATTCGTTGCTTAGTTAATCGTCATCACCAACATGGCAGCGTAAGAGATTTGCCTCGAACCGGTAGACCACGTTGAAGTCGCACTGCGGAAAATATTGAACGAGTACAGCAAAGTGTTAACGAAGCACCAGAAACATCTGGCAGAAGGCGTTCTGCTCAGCTAGAAATGTCTCGTACGTCACTACGGCGCATTTTAAAAAAAGATTTACAGTTATACCCATATAAGGTGCAATTGGTCCAAGAATTAAAACCCGCAGATCATCGGCAACATCTAAATTTTGCAGTTAAATTTCAAGAGTTGGCCAGAAATGAAATCAACTTTATTGAAAATTTGATTATGAGTGATGAAGCTCATTTTCATTTGAATGGCTTTGTTAATAAGCAGAACTGTAGATTCTGGGGTTCTCAAAATCCAAGAGCCATTCATCAACGCCAATTGCACCCCATCAGGTGTACAGTATGGTGTGGGATCACATCTGAAAATGTCATTGGGCCCTACTTCTTCGAGAATGAAGATGGAAGTGCTGTAACCGTAAATGGAGAGCGGTATCGGTTTATGATAGAAAATTTTTTACGTCCTGCTCTTGAAAGCAGACCTGGTATGTGGTTTCAGCAGGACGGAGCCACTGCCCATACTGCCCGAGACACAATGGCACTTTTAAGTCAAATTTTTGGAGAGCGAATAATTTCTCGAAATTCGGAAATTATTTGGCCAGTGCGATCGCCAGATTTGGCAGCACCCGACTATTTTCTTTGGGGTTTTTTGAAGAAGCGAGTGTACGTGAACAAGCCAGAGACAATCCTTGAACTCAAGGCAAACATTGTTGCAGAACTTCGAACGCTACAGCCACAAGTTTTCAAAGATGTTATAGAAAATGCTCTAAAAAGAGCCCATCAGTGCGAAGCTGAAAACGGTGGTCATTTAAGAGACATCATTTTTCATACTTAGTATAAAAAAATTTCCATTTTGTATATTATATAATCTGAAAGAAAAAATAAAAAAAAGTTAATAAACAAAAAAGTTATTAAACTTTTACACCCCTTGGTTTCTTTTGGCCCACCCTGTACTATGAGTTTAGATGATGAGAGGGGAACGAGGAAAAGTGCCGAAAATAAGTATTAAAGTGCTTGAAATGCGCTTTGTTCTCCAGTTTGTTTTTTAAAATTACACACCACAAAAATTTCTTCATGAGAATGCAAATTCTCAGCACGATAAATTAAATAAAATATTTTTAGATGCATTACCGATAGTGCAATTCAAATATTAACGCCTTTACTTATCATTGTCACTGACTGTTATTATCGCTATAGCGAATGCATATAAAAATTTATTATTTAACTGAATCTATATTATTTTTAGCTTTTTAGTGCTAATTTTTGAAGTCGGCAAAAAATTGTTAACAACTTTATTTTTAAAGTTTTGGAGCCAGTTTTGTATATTAAGTGGCGCTATTATGCCCACTTTTGCAAATATTGTTGGTCTTACCCACTTTTCTAAATGTCAGAGTTTCGTAAGAAGTCAAGTTTCGTAAGAATTGGTCATGTCAAAATTTATTATTACATTTTAATGGGCATGGTCCCGCATACTTTTTTAAGGACAATATTATGCCATTTCAAGAACCTATATCTTTTGCCAAGTTTATGGGGGAGGAGATAAGTAGAAGTACATATCATTTAAGAATTAATTTTAGTGCGCGTAGCCCCGCCCATTTTTTACATGGAAGAATGTGTCATTTTAAGAACTCAGGGTGTGCATTGAGTTTCATAAGAAATGGTTGAGCAGAACTAAGTAAAATATATAAATACATTTTATTGGGTGTTGCTCCGCCCTTTTTTTTTGAGTTTAGCATTGTGTTAAATTTTATAGCCCAATGTGTGTGCTAAGCTTATTAGCAATCCGATAACTAAATGCACATAAAAGAAAAGGAAAAAATTTTATGGGGTGTTTTACTGCCCATCAAATAAAATCTGCCCTTAAGACAAAAGAGAATTTCAAAAATCGGTCTAAAAATTACGGACAAATTGATAACCTCCTCCTTTTTGCAAGTCGGCTGAAAAAAATTGTATTTTTTTATTAGCCAGGAACAATTAGATATGTTTTCCCTCTATTAAAACACATATTTCTTTATTAATTACAACTGTGCTCTTGTTTAAAAGTACCTAAAAATTGCTATTTTTCTCAGTTTTCTACCATTTACTAACTTTTATATAAATTCAATTAAATTCATTTTAATTCTTCATTTGTATATAACATATGTGGTTATGAAATAACAAAAGTTTTCTTAAAGAGTTTAAGAAGCTATATCAGTTTCTACTTAAATATTAAATAACAATTATTTTATATTCATCTGGTTGTAAGCTATATATCAAATGAAAGGAGGTATTTTTGAAAAAACCTTTATGAACATTAATTTTGGGAGGAAGAGGTGCTCAAGGTACAAAGTTTAATCCTAAATACATTGATGCTTATCAATATATGGGATTCAGTGTGTCAAAAAACGGGTTTGGACTTAAGAGTGGATTCTGGTACCTAAAAAGGTGTAGAATAAGATGAAATGAGTTTTTCTTAAAACTTCATTTTCATACACTAGATCCCTTTTCTTGGAGAAGGTCACATATGTATATCGATTTTAAAAAACATGTATTGATGAACATGCATCCTAAGGAAACTTTTTGCAAAAAAAATTGGAATTTTTTTTAATTTTTTTCTTCACAAAATAAAATTTTTTTATTTGGGAACTTATTTATTTTTTTGCAATTTTTTATTTCAAAAAATTTTTTAGGGCATATATTCAAAAATAATATTAGTATATATATATATATATATATATATATATATATATATGTGTGTGTGTGTGACGCGCAAAATAGAAAGGGACCTAAGGGTGAAACCCGGTTTTGTTCAGGAGAGCCATTTTAAAGATTTAAATACGTGTATCTTTGGTGTACCATCACATCATAAAACGCGCAAATCTCTGGGAGGGAACACTTTTGGGTCATGGGATCGGTCTCATTCGATGCTCAGATGTTGTCCACATCAAAAAAAATATATATATATATAATTAAAAATAAATGTATAGTAGAAAACTGGGAAAAATGGAGATTTTTCAATCTTGATTATTTTTTAAACAAAAGCTCACCTAAAATACCGGTTAGCACTGCTGAATTCAACGTAACTTTTGACCTGCCACAGTGTTATTTATTTATTACTTCCTGTTCCTTGAACCGAGACGGTCGACTTGAGTATGAAATTTACATATATGAAAAGCAGTAATTTTTGTTGAGTGATTTCATATAAATTTTCTAATTTTTTTTAACAATTTTCTCACTCTTACGTTAAAATAACCAAGAAAAAGTTGCAAGCATTTATTTAATTTTTTTTAAAAGAACTTCAATTCTATTTATATTAAATTCTTATGGTTTTTGCTTTTGAGTACAAAAAAAGTTTTTTTTTAAGATAAGTAACACTCAGACAATGAATGCCTACTGCTATTACTAGGTGTTACCTTCTTTAGGAAAGAGATAGTGAGAGAGGACAGGTGGTGAAGGAAGACATAGAGGAAAGCTTCATTCTTGTACAACTCTGCTTTTGGCACGTACTTTCAATAATGCATTGCTGCAGCGCCTCTTGTGTCAATGAGGCGTATTAAATTTTTTAAGCTGCGTTTAGTATCCATTTTATTGGTTATTTTACTTCGCCGATGATTCTGCTACACAATACCGACGAAAGAGGGCGCTCTGATGTTATATTAGGATTAGCATCTGCTGAAGTCGGTATAGTTCAGTGACCAGTGACTATGCCTTCATCAATTGAACTTTCCTACAACAACTGATACAAAGGGACACTAATGCACATCAGAAAAATGCGTGATGTTGTTATTTAATGACTGTCGGATACAAGGATTGAACCCAGGATCTTCGGTTTTGTAGTCAACGTGCTAACTACTTCAGCCAAAGCCACCCTCATTGGTTTTTATACTTCACCGACGATTCTGTTACAGAACACCGACGAAGGAGGGCGCTCTGATGTTACATTATGATTAGTATCTGCTGAAGTCGGTGTAGTTCAGTGACCAGTGTCTTTACCTTCATCACTTGAACTTTCCTACAACAACTGATACAAAAGGAGTTTAATTTACATCACAAAAATGCGTGCACTCAAAAAAAAACTAACTAAAACCTTGGAAAATTTTCTAAATTTGAGTAAAAAAAGTTGTCGTATGGCGCCAAAGCTGTTTTTTACTTGAAACCAATAAAATATTTACTAAATTTTTAGCTCATTAATGGACTAGTTTATAGTAATTATATTTTTGCATTTAAGTAAAATGTTCCCATAAAACTCGGAGCTTTGCAAAAAAAAAAGTTTTTCATCTTTGATCTCCAATTTAATAAAATTTTCAAAGTTTTTTTATGTCTTTAATTCTGGTACTTATATTTATTTATAATTAAATTCTTACCACATGGTATGTTTTTTATTATATCTTCATGTTATATTCTCAATTAATTCACCATACATACATATTAATTCCTCGGGAGGAGACAAGTATTGTACCAGCAATACATTCTGATTGATAGGCAAGCACTCTAACCAATTGCCTAACAGGGCAGCCTGAATAGTTAAGCATTGAAATTTTTTGAGTTTTAAGATTTTATTTTATTTACAAAAAAATATATTTCGAATTCAAATATTCCTCGGAAATATGAAACATTTACTTACATTTTTTCCGTAATGCAAATAAAAAATATATTATATAATTTAAAGAAAAAATACTTAAAACTGGTAAATATTTTTCTAAAATTTAGAATAACTTTTTATATCGTTCAAGTAAGTCAAATTTGATGAACTTATCATGAATAAGTCATTTACTAAAATTTATTTTATGATTTAAAACGAGATTGACTAACAATTTTGAAATGTAAATACGCCTTGTTTTTTAAATGTATTGTTGTAACATACATATATTATACTAAATCAATAATAAATTATGTCGTTTAAGAATCGAAGCATGATGGATGTATTGATGTTCGTGTATATCTAGGCGCATGCAATACAATAAGCAATTGTTATTTGTTTTCAATTGTATTGTAATTTGGAAAAGCACACACACACAATAACTCTTATACTAGTTCTGTCGCTCACACTACAATTATATGGTATATACCATGGTATATTTGTTTTGGCTATACAAACGAGTATACAAATGCAACCCTTTAGTGTGTATGTATGTATATTTACAGGAAGCCATTCGAGCTGTTTTTACCCCCCTAATAACTTTGTTCCCCGGGACCGTAAAATTATGAAATTTAAATCATAATTGGAATAAATTCATGTTACCTCATGTGCAAAGTTTCAAAGTTTTACCATGAAAGGTTCCGGAGATATAGAGGTGCAAAAAGTGCATATTTTAAGACATACTCACTGACTCACTGATCAGTCATCAATATTATGAAGCACTTCGGCTATAGCTAGAGAGCTAAAATTTGGTACACAAGAAGATCTAGGTGAGGAATGAACCAGAAAGATCTGAAAACCCGGAAATTTTAACCAAGAGGGCGGGGCTACGCCCATAAAAATTAAAGTTTGTGCTATTGAGCTGAAATTCGATAGAGAGCTAGGTCTAGGTGAGAAATAAAATAAAAAAATCTGAAAACTCGGAAATTTTAACCAGGAGGGCGGGGCTACGCCCATAAAAGTCAGAATTAAAAAAGCTAATATAAGGCGCTTAGTAGAAGCTTTTTTATTAAAATTCGGCATACATACTGCGGTAATGCAAGCCTAAAAATGTTTCATTAAAAAAGTGGGCGTTGACACGCACATACAATTTAAACCTCATTTTAATGCCCTGCGGCTCAGCATATTTAGATATACTATTTATCTAGCTATTATTATCCGTTTGTAACGAAACTAGACACAAATAATAAGCACTGGCCCAAAAAAAATTCTGACTTTGGAAAAGTCGGCTGGGTTACGCCCATAAAAATCAAATATTAAAAGTTGCGCTTATGAGCTGAAATTTGATACACAAGTATGTCTAGGTGAGAAACCAACTAGAAAAATCTGAAAACTCAAAAAATTTTACCAGAATGGGCGGGGCTACGCCCATAAAAATTTAAAAATAAAAGTTGCGCTAAGGAGCTGAAATTTGATACACAAGTAGGTCTAAGTGAGAAACCAACTAGAAAAATCTGAAAAACCAAAAAATTTTACCAGAATGGGCGGGGCCACGCTAATATTATTTTGAACTTAATACTCAATATACAGCTTTTAATTCAAGCCAATTCAGTGAAATCCTGCATATGCGTTGCACGTACACAATACTTTAACTATCACCTTAATAATTTGGCGTGATCACTTCCATAAAATGTTAGCCTTGTGTTTAATCTACATCTGTCTAGTATATTTTAGAAGAAAATTAGCATGAATTATAAGCGCTGCTCACAAAAAAATTTTGAGTTAGGAATAGTGGGGGAGGTAATGCTGATAAAATCTAAAGATATAATTCGCGCTAGATAGCTGATATTTTATGCACTAGTAAGTGTAGCTGCGTAGGCCTATGGGAAAATCTTAAAACCAAAAAGTTTTATCCAAGATGCGGGGCACGAGGTTAAAGCTTTAATTCGCACTAGCGAGCTTAAATTTGATACACAAATAAATCTAGATAAGAGATCACTAAGAAAAATCTGAAAACCCAGAAGTTGCTATCAGAGGGCGGAAACAAGCACTTTTAATTCAAAATTAAGATAAATTTTATTGAAGCTTTTCATACACATTGCACTTCTGCAAAATAAAAATTCCCTATTTTGAAAAGTAGCCGTGACTTCACCCGTAAATCTTACCTTTTTCGTTCAGGTACTTCGGCTTAGCAGTTTTAACTTGATACTCAGGTATTTCTTATTAACTTTTTAATACCAAACTTTGCATGAGCCATAAGCACTAGTAGATATAAAAATCAGCGGGGCCAGGCTCATACAAATTTTACTTTCCAGACGACTCTTACTAAATGGCATACACACTGGCGACCCGTTGTAATGGCACAATAGTGCATTTCTAAGGTCAACAATTCAACACCAATCACAATCTTACCCATTATTTTATGTACCTCTGCCATTTTCAACTGACACAGTGATCATGAATAGAAATAAAATACACTAGAAATTTTAAGTTTAAAAAGTGTTATTATTATAGAAATCTTTTCAAAAAGTAATCAGATCCTCACAAAAACATAAATGTGAAAAACGGCCAAGTTCTTATCCAAAATTTCGGCCATTAAAAATTGTGAGATATAAATTTTGACCAAGTTTTTCTTTGCCACAATACATAACACAGAAATATATTATGTATGATATAAATTTGTAAACGTAAGGGTGTCATATAATTTCTAGAGAATCTGTTAACTTGGCAATATTTTTACCTTTCCAAAAAAGGTGAAAATAATGTATAAATGTTCATTTCTTTATATTGATAAAAATGTTGTCAAATTTAAATCATACATAATATATTTCTGTGTTAGGTATTGTACCAAACAAGAACTTCGTCAAAATTTATATCCCACTACTTTTAATGTTTTAATAGGAACTTGGCCTTTTTTCACATTTATGTTTTTGTAAGGATGAGTGTTTACAAGTGATTCCCCGAAGACATCTTGTTGGTAACAAACACTCAAAAGAAGTAGTGTTGTGGCGTGTATGCTTGTTATTTTGCATTTGTACGTTTGAGTGTGTGTGTGTAAGATCTAGATGATAAGCTTTTATATGTTTAAGGATGGTTTTATACAGCAAAACACACACAACTAATGTCAATGCATGCAGAAAAATAAAAGATCATACACACAAAGTGTAAGCGTATGTAAATACATGCATGACGTTTGTATACTCGCATGCGTAGGAAGAAGCAATCACCACAAATTCTTCCGTCACAAAGTATTTTCTTCCTATACCTGCAATAGCTGGCACAAATTTCTTGTCAAATGTGCTGTTTATCGTTTGTCTTAAAAGATTTCGCTGTAGTTAAAGGCCGTGATATACTATCATACACAGTCGTACGATTCATTCACTGGAAAATCGGATTGAATTCTGTCACACTCCAAAAAAATCGCAACAAAATCTCGTATAGGTGCCACAGTATTCCACAAGAAACATGCAGAAACATTTCAAATACTTTTTATGTTTAATTATTTTGCATTTCTAAAGAAATAATAACGCAAAATGTAATTTTCAAAATTTATCTCTCTATCTTTAAATAAACGAAGTAATTAGAATTTGCTGTTTTCTTATCAACTGTCTTACAAAATGCATCTCTGATCTAATAGAAATTATCATTTTATGAAAATTTTCATAAACTTTTGGAAATCGGACAGACTTGTCAAAAAATCTTTCACACATGTCAAATTTTAATCCACACTATCATACTTTTTGATCACACACGATTTTTTTGACATATCGAACGACTGTGTATGATAGTGTATCACAGCCTTAAGCATTTGAAAAAACCCTCATATCATAAAAGTTCTTGTAAGTGGTCTTGTGCAGGGGTCTAGTGTCCACTTGTTTTTGGCATAAGCTCGTACTAAGTTGGTTTTTTTTTGTGTTAGCTTTATTAGTTCCGGAGATGTTGATATATCGATTTTACCCACTTTTAACTGCATTAAATTCGATTTTCCAAAAATTTCTTCTCAGTGGATTGAGGACACGGGGAAAGGTGCCCACATACAATATTTCAATACATATTAATTGTCAAAAATTTATTAAGACTTAGAACTTACTGTGAAACTTGATGTAAATGGCCAAGACTTTGGCAAAAATTTGTCTGCTACGTCTCTGTTAATATTGTACTCACGTGTTTGCACTTTGTTCTTAGAGTAAATTCCTTGTTATACTTTGAAATTTACAAAGCGTAACGTATTCTCTCCATTTAATTTTTAGGTTAGTATAGTATGTAATTTGTTTTCCTAAAGTACCTTTAAAGCATTTAATGCAAAGTAATCTGTATAAACGTGTACAATCACTGAAAAAGTGAGTATATTTTTTTCTAAACTTTGAACAAGCACATTAAGGTGGCTGCAAAGAAATTCTTTTTAATTGGGAGTAGATATAAAAAAGTGCTTAGAAACCTACACTGGTAGGTGGTTAGTATATAGAATAAGAAAAAAAAACGTAGAGGAAAACTTATTTAAGAAAACTAACAACAAATTCCAAATTTGAGCCACCTAATTTTATGAAATAAAAATTCTGAGAAAATCTCAGTTATTTATCATTTCAGTAAGAACGAACATAAGTATTATTGTTGTTTTCTTTTTTTTTTTGTACAATACAAACACACAATTTATAAAAACATATAAAACGATTTATTTGTTATTATGTTTAAAAAATTCTCAACTTATTATGAATTTTTTTGGAATATTTTTTCACAAAAAATCTCGGTTTTGCTTCGAATATATCTAAGACTATAACGCACCAATACATACTTATGTATATACATACATATATATAAATAACTACTTACACACTCACAAATTTATCGCAGTAATGGACTGTTATTTGTTCAAGAAGTATGTCCTGCAATCACTTTTAATTTATAAACATTAAAAATTCCAAATAATTTTATTTTCAACTGAAACTAAGACCCGTTTTAGCAATGCAAAATTTACTTTGCGAAGTCATGATTTTATAGAAGAGAGGGGAAATGAATTTTTACGATTTTAAGTCAGTTAATTTTTTAACCTTAAGAACTAAAGAAAATTTTCGTTAAATTAAAATTAAAAATAAATAATTCAATTTTCAAGTGAACTTTCATTTATCTTAAATTACAATTCCAATTAATTTTAGCTACAGTATTTTATGAGTGTGTGTGCGTATTTTTGCTAAAAGGAAAAGATTAATATTTGACTTCTATGAGGGGAAAAAGTTAAAACGAAATTAAAAGAAAATGTTGCAAGTAAAGTGTGTTTATGATTTTGCTAAATGTATTTATATGTTAAAAGTTAAATCTGAGAAACAGTACTTATGACACTTAAAGAAAAAAGAAAAAAAAAGAAAAAAATAATCTTCACATTTTAAGCCAAAGAAAATTTCATTTTGATGTTCTTTTGAAAAGAAAAAAAAATTATATGAAAAAAACTTTAACTTTTTTGTCTTGACATTTTGTTTTATTTAACACCTTATCCCTAATTTTAAATTTTTCATATACATATTACATACATATACATATTATCGGCCTTATGTACAAGAAAAAACTGCCAAAGTTGGCATAAGGGACGATATTGACATTTAGGGCCTGACCCACAATATCGACAACGTTCGACTTGTCGCACACTTACATTTTAAACAACAACAAAATATTGAAATTTGTTTTTGTTTTGAATGTAAGTGTGCGAAAAGTCGAACGTTGTCGACATCATGGGTTTGGCCATTAATAGCGGCGCATAATATAGTTTTAACCCACTTTTAAATCTTAGCGTGATTTTTAATGTAAAAGTGTATGGAAAAACTCGTTAAGATCCTATTCACTTTTGCCACTTATGCTAACTACTTGCTAGTTTTTTCTTATAAATAAGGCCATATATATCTTTGTAATAGTTTGTGTGTTTGACGCCAAAACGGTCATTTCACAGATGAATATAAAGACAAACAGTTAAAATACTGCAGAAACTAAAAAACTGGCTTAAAAATTTTTCAACACTAGGCAAAAAATAAATTTTAAATAGCTAACAGTGCTTTCGTAGTAACGTATTGAAATTGAATATTGGCTAAAAAAAACTCTCCGTAATTAAATCCTATTTACATAAAGTAATTTTAAATAAGTTATAAGTGCAATCATGCAACCATCAAATTAAGGTATTGATTCAAGTGTTTTACTCGAGTTTGTTATCAAAAGTATTTGTGGAATTGCTTTTGTTTTTAATTTTTATTTTGGAAGTGCAAAAATTAAATCGATTTTTTTTTAAATTCAGTGGACACATAATGATTAAGTGGGCTCAATTAAGCAGATTTTAATTATTTTTTAAATGTCTAACATGTAGCCGTTTGTTGCCGAGCCGAGCCGACTGACGCTTATTGCTAGAACCAATGCAAGAAAACTGGTACTATACAAATTAGTACAAATAAGCTCGAACAGGTCATAGTAGGCACCGAGCTGGTCAGAGTACAAAGCTGATTGATGTTGAGAAAACAGTTCCAAAGCGTATTTCAGCGCCGAAAACATTGTCTATGTTATTTTGTTATGATTTCAACTTGTTTGGAAAACATAAAAAAGAATTAAAAACAAAACCTTAAGAAAAAGTAAATAAAACATGCAATCAAAAAATTAAAAAAAAATAATAAAAATTTCAGTTTTTTCTCAACAAAATAAAACTAAAATCATAATTACTATTTTCTAAGAAACGTTATAAACACAATCATCAACAGCAGCAGCAGAGATTCTGCGAAAAGCTAAATAGTTTCGAACCCACAGCAACATGCAAAAAATTCATATCTTTTCACTTCAATTTCATAAACACGAATGAACAACAAACCCAAATGCATACAAACATACATAAAATGTAAATAATATATAAAATATCAGCGCTGATACTCGCATCCACTATGCACTCTCAAATTTGTTTCTCGCATGAACAAGTTCTCGCAATAAGCGTCAGTCGGCTAGGCTCGGCAACAAGTGGCCACTCTGTTCGCACCCTTACTTTATAAGAATTAATACTTCGCGTCGTTATGCTTCAGAAATTATAAACGAATTAGTAATAGCCTCACGAAATTACTAATAGTATTTTCACATTGACATGGTTTTAATAAAAGTTGGGTTTAACGTTAAAACCAACTGTTAAATCTGGTTTTACCATACAAATTGTTTTTTTAAACCAACCTAAGACCATTTTTGAATTGGTTTTAAGTTGGTTCCATGAAATGCAACCTTGTTTTCGCTGTGCTAAAATCAAAGCTGCCAAGTTAAACTGACCGGAGCCAGCTGATAATGTTTATGCCAGTGAATAACAATAGATAGTGCTTGAAGTATTTTCAACTTAAAAATGGATGCAGCAGCAACAATAATCAAAAAAAAAATTATGGCAAAAAGAACTTTTTGGAAGGTAAACAATGAAAATATTTTCATTGACCACTGGGAAGTAAAAATAGAATATCGTCTATCGACGACATCGATCCGCCGATAAAAGTTTTATTTTGTTATGTATATGTGCATGTTTAATATACAACAACTGGATTTGTAAGCATTTCTTCACTTTGTATTACTAGTTTCATAATTTTTCCACAATTTTAAAATATCTATATATATAAAATCGTAGTTTGTGTTTGTTTCTAACGCATGATCTCTAGAACTATAAAAGCTGTGGGCAGAAATTTTTAGCACAGGTTCGGGTCAATATCCGGTAGGTTTTCGTTTTGTTTCTGACCCAACAAGTAACCACTGTGTGGAGTAATCTGTAGCTGAAAAAAATATAACATAATTGAGGGTAATACAACGTTTGTCTGGCTCAGCTAGTTTATTTATAATATATAAAATAATTTTAATTTTACAACGCATTTTAAAAATTCCGAGTTTTTCCTACAAACAAAAACAGTTGTTGTACAGTTTGTCAAATAAGTGTTATAAAAACCAGAAAAAATACAACAGCAAATACACGCATTACTGCAGGAGATTTATTTTATTTTTGAGCAAAGTTATTAGACAGCCTGTGAGTTAAAACCTGAATTTAAGAAACTTGCAGTGTTAATGCAAAATCATCTGTTTATGGTTTTAACGTTAAAACCAGGTTTTAAATTTTAGTGTGAAAACACTATTATAATAAGGGCTTAATGACTTCTGTTAAAACTTTTTATTGATGTTGTTTTTGTCACTGTAGCATTTGTTTGTATTCGAGATGGGGGTACCTCTCTCCCTCTTATATACTTACAAAATTTCGTTGGAACATGCAGTTGGTTCTGAGAGTTACCCGCATTAAATGTAGTTTTAGAGATTTTAATTGATCCGCAAAAAGTGCCTTTGGGCCCACTGTACGCTGAAGGCATTTTAATAAAATTCGGTGTAAAGACTGGATATATGCTGTATTGAAACATGGAAATATATTTATCACAAAAATGCCACTGCTTAACGCGTTAGTGGCCGATAGCTTTCTTGAAAGTTTTCAAAATTCCAATCATGGGTAACACAATGAAAAAGTTTCTTCAGAAAAAGAAGTTCTAAGATTTTTTACATTAATTAACGAATTACTGGCCAATAGTCTTATTAATATTTGCAAAGTGAAAGTTTGTATGTTTTTGAGTTTATATGAAAATCGGTTGAGGGATAGCATATGATCTAAATTAAAATACAAGACACTTTTTAAGGGGTAAAACGGGTAAAAATTTGGTACTTTTTCTCTTTTTGGCTATACTTGATATATATACAATTGTAATTTCAGTTTCTGTCTGGATGCGAACAAAGTCGCGAGAAGGTTCCAGCATACTATAACGAAAACATTAAAAGAAAAACAAAATTTTCCAATATCTCCATACGTAAGAAACATTCTACTCCCATAAGACTCGCAGTATAGGCAGAATTAGTTTATACGTTCTCTAGTTTGCTAGGAATCAGCTGTTTTGTATCTGTGCAATTGAAAATCTTTACGGTTGGTTTGTTTTTCTTTCTTCATTCTGTTCTGTTGTGGATCAATAGAATTCAACGTCGAGTAACAGCTAAAATGTTATAAATACATAAAGGGTGTTTTTTTAGAGGTATAGAACTTCGAATTGAAATAAAACACAAGAAAATCGTTTTAATGTCCATCAATTTGGCTTTATTGGAAGGATAATTTTATGCCATTAATGTTTAAATATGATTTCGGGCATGTGGCCGCCGAGGCTGGCTCGAATAAAGCCAATTCTACAGGTCCAATTTTCAACCACTTTTTCGAGCATATGGGGCCGTATGTTGGCAATAACGCCACGAATGTTGGCTTCCAAGTCCCCTAACGTTTCTGGTTTGTTGGCGTAGACGAGCGACTTCACATGTCCCCAAAGAAAATAATCCAATGGTGTCAAATCACACGATCTTGGTGGCCAATTGACAGGTCCATTTCGCGAAATTATGCGCTCATCGAATGTTTCCTTCAATAAATCGATTGTGACGTGCGCTGTGTGGCATGTAGCGCCGTCTTGTTGGAACCACAACTCATCCACATTCATGCCATCCAATCCGGGAACAAAATAGTCGGTTATCATGGCTCTATACCGGTCTCCATTAACGGTAACTGACTCTCCAGCATTATTTCGGAAGAAGTATGGCCCAATGACTCCACCAGCCCATAGAGCACACCAAACAGTCAGTTTTTGTGGATGTAATGGCGTCTCAAGGGTCTCATGTGGATTCTCTTCACTCCAAATGCGGCAATTTTGCTTGTTGACGTAGCCATTCAACCAAAAATGAGCCTCATCACTGAACAAAATTTTGCGATGAAAATCAGCATCGAGATCAATCTCATTTTCGGCCCATACACCAAAATCACGACGCATTGCATGGTCTCGCGGCTTTAATTCTTGCACAAGCTGGATCTTGTAAGGTTGCCAGCCAAGATCTTTGCGCAAAATCTTCCATAAAGTTGATGGACAAAGCTCCAATTGCTGTGCACGGTGGCGAATCGATTCATTCGGGTCCTCTTCAACACTTTGCTCTACAGCGGCAATTGTTTCTTCGGTGCGCACTGTTCGACGTCTCTGCGGATGCGTATTATCACATAGAGTAAACGTAGTGCAAAAACGATCCATGGTTAACCGAATTAATTGCTCTGATGGACGATTATGTCGACCATAAAATGGACGGAGCTTGCGGTAAGCTTCGCGAACTGAACCATTATTTTCGTAATAAATTTGCACGATTTGCAAGCGTTGTTCTTTTGTCAACCTGTTCATGATGAAATGGCAAACCAAACTAAATAATAATCACTTGACAGCTGACAAAATTACCGCCAGTTAAACAAGTGATGCCAAATTAAAGTTCAATACCTCAATAAAAAACACCCATTATATGCATTTGGATTGGTTTGTTTTTTTTAAAGAAGCTTTTTATTAAAAGCTAGAAAAATTTGTTTCGATTAAATATTTTTTTAAGCAATTTTTTTTTATTGAAAGATGAAAAGCGTATAATTTAAAGGGATGAAAATAATATTTACAGATCAATTTTGCACACATTTAAGAAATTTAAATTTTTTAATTTAAAATAATTGAAATTTATTTGCTGGTAGTTTAGCATGTCTATCTATATACGTATTTCATTGGCGCTTCAACCAAATCATCAGTAGACTTTAATCACAAGTTTTAAGCAGTCACAAACCTCTTACTTTATGCATAGACTTTCAAAAACTATATGAGAATTCAAAAAATAATCAGGTCTATTCGGGAAGTCACTTTCACCACAAATACGCACATCTTTCACTTTTTGCTATTCTTAAATACTACGTTGGAGATGAGTGATAGAAAACATATGTTTTCTTTCACTTTGCAGGTATTCTAAAATACTTCGTCACCATGATCAATGTCATATTCGTTCGACGCCAGATCTAGCGCGTTAAATTTAAATAAACAAAGAAAAAAGAGATACGAAGTGTTTATATGGTGTCTACCACTGTTAATTAAGCTTTAATAGCGTTCGGTCAGGCTCTACAAGACAATTAAGTTTTCTTTAAGTTCTTCAAAGATGTAAACACGTTTTTAAAACAAATAAAAGAAGTAACTAATTTCACTTTTACTGTTTATTGTTTCTTTTTGTGCTACTTAAGGCCGTGATACACTATCATACAAAGTCGTGCGATCTACGAAAAATTACAACGCTGGTGTGATGGAGTTTATGAAAATTTTCAAGAGACAATAACAATTCATCACACCAGGGTTGTATATTTTCGTAGATCGCACGACTTTGTATGATAGTGTATCAGGGCCTTTAGCACTTGTACTGTTAAGTTTTTTTATTATTTCTTTAAATTACTTCTTAAATCCCTTTTTGTTTTCAAGTTTTTCTGCATACAAGGCAGCTGTTTTAAATGTTGTTGATGTTTTTATAAGAGATAACATAATATCGATTACTGAAAACGATATTTCTTCGCACGTATTTTAGAATCTGTCGACGTCGAACTGTCGAAAGTGAACGTTCGACGACGAAGAAGTGAAGCGCGTATTCTCGAATAGATCTGAATAATACTTTTGAAAATCACAAAAGAAAAAATAAGCTTAGCAGGCTTTGAAACTGCAAATAATTTATATTCAGGTGAAAGCATTTTATTTTTCTACATCCTTATACAATCAGAAATCCATTGGATAACAATAAAAGTATTTACAAGGCTAAATGAAAAATAAAACATTAATTGAACTTTTTTTTAAGCTTATTTTTTCTTTTGTGATTTTCCAAAGTATTATTATCTTATGAATTCTCATATAGTTTTTGAAAGTCTATGCATAGAGTAAGAGGTTTGTGACTGTTTAAAATTTGTGGTTAAAGTCTACTGATGATTTGGTTGAAGCGCCAATGAAATACGTATATAGATATGCTAAACTACCAGCAAAAAAAATTTGAATTATTTTATGTACACTTCTGACAATATGTCAAATAATAAATTTTCTTTATTTTTTAATTTATTTAATTTTTTTTTTGTTTGTTTATTCAAGCAAGATAATTTTATGATATTTTTTTATAATTTCAATGCTTTTATTTTGATTATATTTTACTTTTAAAAAACAGCTTAGTCATTTCATTTCACAGAAAAAGTATTTTCTACAGAAAGGAACGTTACAGAGCAGCAACGAAAATTAAGTTTGAAATTTATATGAAATGCGAAAACAATACTTTCTTAATAATTGAAATTTCGTTTTTGTTTGCTAAATAATTTTGTCACTTGAGGAGGTCTGTATTTAATAATAAGACTCTTATTAAATTTCTAAATATGCTTATTTCAATGACAGAGGTTTTATTGAGACTTTCTACAGCATAATAATTGAAAATAAATAAAAAATATTTTATATATTAGCTGCCTTATTCATAAAAAATATTTTAGGTTTATTGCAGGTTTATTTGACAAATTTCCCATAGAAATACGTCAAATAAGAGCTTAAGAAACCTGAAATAAATATTTTTTATGAATAAGGCAGTAGGTCTTCAAATTTTACTTCAATGGTTTTTGCTTAATGCACTGGAAAAATATCATTTATTTTAGGAAATTTTTAATAAATATAGAAGAAAGAAATTGTTTTTTTATGAAAAAAAAAATTAAGCTTGCTTAGTGTTTTTTTTTTTTTTTTTTTTTTTTTTTGTTCAAATATTTTCAAACATGTATGTACTCGTATATTCCTAGAATATATTTAAATGTATTTTGAAGTTAAATTTACTTTAATTGGGCTACATGAATACAAATAAAATGTTTGTAATATTGTGAGCTCTTTAATATGCTTCACTTCACTAATGAACATCAAATCTTCCATTTCATTGATATTGGAAAAAAAAGCTCCAAGTTACAAGGCCATTCATCTCACTCCCATAATGATAAGCTCTTCATTATGTAATAGCTAATGTGACAGTAACACATCATTAGATTGAGTTTAAAAAACAAGTAAAGAAAAAATTTATATACTTCCTTTTTCTCCTTAAGATAAAAGTAAAATATCATCATGATGTGCTGTTCAAAATGTAAAATATGTTAAACCATATAAAGGCAAATCATCAAATTATTTCCAGAGGAGGCAAAGTCGAAATTTTGTGTAAAAATAAACAAGAAATATATAAACAAATTTACCAGTAATTTTTTTTTTTTTTTAATAAAATCACCTTAACTTTTATAAGGTCATAAGCAACTTTTTGATTAATGCTGTTGTACATTAACTGCTTGCTCATACCTTAAAATTATTATTAAAAGTTAGCTTTGTATATATTTGAGATAATAATATATCTCAAGATGTATAAGAAAAAAATCAAAAATATTGTGAAGGCTTTAAAATAAACAAAAGTTTGAAAATGTATAAACATAAGCAACTTCAGTAACATTATGACCAGGGCAAGCTTTTAAAGCATTTTGCTTTAAAAACTTTTTTTTGCTTATTTCCTTAGTTTTTTATGAGAAATATTTTATGTGATACACCTTGCCTATATTTGCTTATTATGCAAGTTGGCAATCATTTTCTTTAAAGAAGAAAAGTTTTTAGTCATTCTGGTAATAAGTTAATATGTTGTACCTTTTCTTACTTATGTATTTTCTTAAGCCTGAGTATTCAAATAAAACTTCATCAGTTTTCATTGAATTTATTTTTGTAAAATATTAAAAAAGGAAAGCGCTTGTAGTTTTGTAAAAAAAATAAAGCTTAAAAGTTAGAAATAGAATGCCAAAAAAAAAACAAAAAAGAGTTCAATATACATAAAAAAAATCCCAGGTTATATTTCCTAAAATAATGGTATAATTTTAACTAAGTGAAAGGATAGAATGGCATTTACAAAGTTTTTTAGGAAATTTGACAAAAATTTTAGTTGATTTTTATGTTCGAAAAATCAACTAAAATTTTAGTTGGAACTCCTTAACGACTAGGTAAATTCATACTTTTGTTTTCTGTGAATTATCTAAACAGCAAAGTAAATTTATAAATATATAATGCGGCAAATTATCATGTATTTTAGTTAATATAACTATTTATAGTTCCATAATTGTCATGGGATTAAAGAATTTTTGAATTTCTAAAAAAATTCATTATTTATTTATTAATTTATATATTTACATACATGTACATATATAAAATGAAAAATAGAAAATACCACGAAAATAAAACATTTGAAGGCAATGCTAGGAACACAACTGGGACGAACGACGAATTTTTCGTAGCGAACTTTTGCCATAAAAAATAAAAAAAAATAATTCATGCATATGCAAATTAACACAACACTGCCGTCGAACGAAAGTCGTCGTGCGTGACGAACTCTCCGATATATTTCAGCACAAACAATAAGCAACTTTGTGAATTATAAGAGCTGTTATTTAGTCGTCGTTGTTGTGCTTCACACGACGAATTTACTCAGCGATTTATTATCGACGAATTCGTCACCGTCCACGAAATTCGTCGTTCTTTCCAGTTGTGTTTCTTGCATAAGACCACGTTTGCCGGCAATCGTAAAGCAGCTCTGAGTTGGTGGAGACCATTAAAACTTGGGATGGGGATCTTCATATGAGAAGGTATAGGTCGTCTGCAGCTTCCGAAGGAATCCCCTATGTATATGCAGAATACAAGCAAGAGAGAGGACTTTTGCCGGGTTCAGCTAGTTCATCTATAATAATTAAAAAGAATTATTTTACATAAATTTAAAAATTTTAAAAATTTAATGTATACATACCTTTTTTTACTTTTGACAATAAAATATAAAACGTTTCAATAAAAATAATTTCGAAAAATATATGTATGTATGTACCTTATTTTAATAGTTTATATTAACTTGGATTTTAGGTAATGTGTAATGTACAAATTACCTAACTGCATAGTTAATAAAACCCAAGTTTTTTACTTTCATATAAAAAAAAGTTACCTATGCGAGCTTAGTTAATATTACCTCTTATATTTTTCTGTGTGTACCCGTATGGCACAAAATTACCCGGGATTATTAAAGGCCGACAATTCTGTTTTGTTTTGTGTAATTTGTAATTGTACTATAAGTGGGATGAAAATGTATAATGTTCAACAACATTTTGGCACATCAAAACATAAAACAAATTCTGAAAAGAAGAAAAATTTTAATAGCACTCAGTCATTGTTAACTAGCTACTCAGATGATCCAACTATAAATCCATTTCATATGGAGTTATGCAAAATGTTTTTGACTGCAAATATATCTTTGCATAAAGTCAATGATCGTGGCATTATATCGTTTTTTGAAAAATTTACAAATCATTCTTTACCCTCTGAAACTATGTTAAGAAAAAAATATATTACTACACTTTATGAAACATATATCCTCACAAAAACATAAATGTAAAAAAAGGTCAAGTTCCTATCAAAAATTTCGGCCATGAAAAGCAGTGAGATATAAATTTTGACCAAGTTCTTGTTTGGTACAACACCTTTCACTGACATTTGCTATGCATTATATACATTTGTAATCGTAAGGGTGTCATATAGTTTCATATATACATATACACATACCGATGGACACAAGTAGAAAGGCCCTAACTCGCATTTTCATGAAATGGAGTTTTTCAGTGATTCCAATACATTTCATACAAATACACCTCGTCACAAAAATTTATTGCAATAGTGTTAAAATAACACTTTTACAAGCAGTTTAACAAAGCAGTTGTACTGTTTATTATTATGTTTTTATCTTCACCTGTAAAATTATAATTATTTGAGTTAGGGCCTTTCTACTTGTGACCAACGATATGTATGCAACATGAAATAATTTTGCATGTGTGCATAGACAATAAGAAGTTTTGATACCAATTAAATCATTTAATACATATCACATTTATATTATGCCCATACATATTTATGCATTTCTTTATTATATATAAGTACATATATATATATGTACACATGTATGTACATATATATTTGTGAACATAAGTATGTATACACATACCCAAATATTTATGTATTATTTTAAGTTGTTTTTTAACAAAAGTACCAAAAAACAGATCCAAAATACCCCAATTCCATTTAACTTACAAAGTACCATCACTGGCTTACAAACGTCACTTAACAATGTTAGGAAATTCTATTTTATACAGGTTGAGACGTGGCGTCAACGTTACAGCAAATTTCGGTAAGCGTTTGCATTGTTTTCAATCAACAAAAACACTCAGCTGTTTCGTTAGCTTACGTGGACGTTCGGCTAATTCTACCTTTAGGCAATGCATATGCGTTTTAAAAGGAGTGGTACAAACATTTTTCTTAATTTAACTTCAGATTATTATTTCTTTTGAATGAGTATTTATTGAAAATTTAAGCATGTACTTTTCTTTTCTATTCTATTTATTTTTCTCCTATTTTCTGCATGTTTATTATATTATATTTTTCTGCAAAATTATTTCATATATTTTTAATATGTATGTCTTATTTTTATTATTTTTATTAATTTTTATTAATCTCGATAATTGTTTTTTATTATTTTGATTGTTTCACCAGCACTTTCATTTATAAGATATATAAAGGGTGTTTTTTATTGAGGTATAGAACTTTAAGTTGGCATCACTTTTTTAACTGGCGGCCATTTTGTCAGCTGTCAAGTGATTAATATTTAGTTTGGTTTGCCATTTCATCCTGAACAGGTTGACAAAAGAACAACGCTTGCAAATCGTGCAAATTTATTTCGAAAATAATGGTTCAGTACGCGAAGTTTACCGCAAGCTCCGTCCATTTTATGGTCGACATAATCGTCCATCAGAGCAATTAATTCGGTTAACCATGGATCGTTTTCGCACTACGTTTACTCTATGTGATAATACGCATCTGCAGAGACGTCGAACAGTGCGCACCGAAGAAACAATTGCCGCTGTAGAGCAAAGTGTTGAAGAGGACCCGAATGAATCGATTCGCCACCGTGCACAGCAATTGGAGCCGACTAACCGACTATTTTGTTCCCGAATTGGATGGCATGAATGTGGATGAGTTGTGGTTCTAACAAGACGGCGCTACATGCCACACAGCGCATGTCACAATCGATTTATTGAAGGAAACATTCGATGAGCGCATAATTTCGCGGAATGGACCTGTTAATTGGCCACCAAAATCGTGTGATTTGACACCATTGGATTATTTTCTTTGGGGATATGTGAAGTCGCTCGTCTACGCCAACAAACCAGAAACGTTAGGGGACTTGGAAGCCAACATTCGTGGCGTTATTGCCAACATACGGCCCCATATGCTCGAAAAAGTGGTTGAAAATTGGACCTGTAGAATTGGCTTTATTCGAGCCAGCCGCGGCGGCCATATGCCCGAAATCATATTTAAACATTAATGGCATAAAATTATCCTTCCAATAAAGCCAAATTGATGGACATTAAGGCGATTTTCTTGTGTTTTATTTCAATTCGAAGTTCTATACCTCTTAAAAACACCCTATATATATCTTGTTGTGCTAGGTTACAATTATACAAATAAATAAATAAATCTAGAAATCCGGTCTGTTCTGAAAATCACGGTGACTTAAAACAAACTATTAATAATAACTGAGTTGTGAGAGGGTTTTTATTGTTTTATAAGTTTTTGTTTTTCACATACCCCCCACTGTGTGTCGGGTACTTTAGGCCTCACTATGCACCAGAAGCCACCGTCGCGGGATCGAACAAAAACATTAAGACCTCATTTATAACAGCAAATTTGCTGATCTCATATTTAAGATAAAGCAAATGTATCAAAGAAATTTTTGCGACCAAACTAATGTATATGCAAGAACTATACATCATCTCACTTACCTATTTCAAATGTTGAATAAAAACGTGACAATAATTACCGAAAAGAGCAAAAATTGCTACGCTTTATATATTCGAATATCCAAAAAGTATTGTAAAGCTAAATTTCCACTGGTGGTGTTTCAACTGGTCAGTTCATACTAAAACATTCTTAAAGCTTTTGTCCTCCTCTATGATTTTATATAAGTTGTAATGTTATCTTATTCACAGTTACAAAAATAGAAATTTATTACCCTTTTTTTTGTGATTGAAACCACTGTGTATCGTTTGAATTTCCCAAATATTTGTTTACTAATTTCATATTGCTAAAATATTTAGCATACTTGCAGGTTTCAATAAAAACTATTGCATACTTTTTGCGGTCAATATGAACTTACACGAAATTTTAATGCAAAAACCAAAGTATTTTATTGTGATTTTGTTGTTTATTTTTATGGCTATTTTATTTATTTATTCATTAATTTTATTAATAGCAAATAAATTTACAAATTAAAATATAATTTATGTGAATTGATTGTATGCATTTATTTGTGAGCATTTAATTTAAGCGAATGAATGCAAAATTGCTGAATTATTTGTTAAATTCTTAAAAAAAAAATAATATTTTTTTTATACATATATATTATGCAAATAATAACCAAATATGCAAACAAATATGAAACTTCATTACAAACAAAAAAAAAAAATATATAAGGTGAAAATTTTTGTTATATTTCATGATGAAATTTCCAAGTTTAGCACAACTATCTCAAACTGTTTTCCAGTGTCAGAGGCAGAATTTGCAAATTATAAAAAAGTTATGTTTTTTTACTTACATGTAATACGTCAAAACCAATTAAAATATTATGGTTAAATAAAGAATCTAGTTTCATGTACTCGCCAGAAAATGGTACTTACATTTAACAATATTCCTACTGCGATACTTGTGTTAATAGTTGAGATATGTTTCGTCTGTTAAATTTTATTACGATTTAATTCTATTTAGGATACGAAACCCCACTCATAAGTGGAGTAAAGTGTGAATAAATTTGTACAAAGATAATAAATAATGTTTGTGTGTATAAATGAATTTATGTCAAGTACAGTAAATTTTATTATCAAGAGATTTTCATATGACTCCTGACGGTATTAACAGCAATGATTATCTAACTGAATAAAATTTAGTTTTTCTTATATTTCAGGCAAGGAACAATACCTATGTATGTAGTACATTCATTGATATTTATCCATATTCCAATTGTCAACATCGGTGTTTTTAATTTTTTTAATAAGATCTTGTTACGAAAATAGCCATCGACAGGTTTAATGCAGTATTACACAAAAATATTCCAACAGGGTTAATGTAAGTGTTACGCGAAAATATTCCTACAGGGTCAATGTAAAGAATAATCTAGATTCTAGAATAGTAGCAAATAACTAAATAAGCACGCGTAGCATATACAAGCTTGATTAGACGTAAACAAGCAAAAGCAGCAACAAAAAGCGTCTGCTTATTCAGAATAGAGATGTGCACGTGTTTTCTGACACACGACACGCACACTCGCGCAGAAAAATATTTTACTCACGCACTTTCACGCAAGAATGATTTTCAACATTTGCACGATCACGCACGCTCCCGAATAAAATATTTTTAATCACGATGACGCACAATGTAAATTAAAATAAAGCAAAGTTAATTTAATATCGTTTTAAATATTCGTATACGCGGATATCATTTTAAATATTCGAATTCGAATTGTCGTATATCAAAAATTGACATTCCGCACATGTATGTATGTATACAAACATACATGATATAAATGTGAAGGTAAGACATATGATCAATTAAATAAATGATAATCAAATAAATGAGAAAAGCATATTAAATGAGAAAACATACAAATTACTAAAATGTTTCTGTTACGTAACATTTTCAAAGATTCCCCCACCCCCACCATAACAAATCATAACAAAACTCGAACCCCACCCCTCCCCCCTACAGCGTTACGAAATATATATGCGCCCCTAAAGCAAAAAACATTTTCAGCGGTACAATTCGTCAGTAGTATTGTTGACAAAGGCACTGTTGAATCAGTAGTTTCTCAATTGATACTTCCTACAGGTTATCTAAGAAACATACATACATACTTACAAAGGTGTATGTATACATCAAACAAAATGCTGCGAATTCGTAAAGAATTCGTAACGATTGGTCGACAAAATCTTCCGATTTCGGCACCGAAATATTACCGAAATCGTAACAATTTTTGTATGAAATGGTTGACACGACTTCGTAACGATATGTCGGTACGAATTCGTTACGATAATTCGGTACGAATTCGTTACGATAAGCCGGTACGAATTCGTTACGATAAGTCGGTACGAATTCGTAACGACATGGAGGTACGATTTCTGTTTGCTTTTATAGCAGAGTACCTCTTCACCGTTATGTTGCTGCTATTGTCGAAATAATTTACACATACATACTTACGTTTTTTAATATTTGTTACAATCCTTTTTTTTTATCAACATATACATATTTATTTAAAAAAATTTTCATAGACTTTTACTTATGTAATCAAAAATCAAATGTTTAAAAAAATTTTTCAGAAAAAGTACCGAATTGTCTTAACCAATTCGGTACGACAAGTCTGACTTCAGAAAAAGTCGAAACATTTTGTTTGGACGTATTCATTATGTTTGTAAGCTCTTACTACCATACATATTACTATACATGCATATACGCATTTATTATTATAAAATAATTTATTTCAAATGATTGAATACAGTTACAGTAACTATGCAGGAATGTTATCCCGTGAGAGCGTGAAAATTCGTGCGTGATTATTAAAAAAAGCTAACGCACAATCACGCACGAGTAAATTTTTCTCAATCACGCTCACGCGTGATTAGTTGTAATATTTGATCACGAATCACATGAATCACGCGTGACTCACGCATGTCACGATAAAATTACGACATTTGCACATCTCTAATTAAGAAGATTCACATATTTACACACATATTTACAAACGAAAGGCAAAAGGCAAACAACTACCACGCATTGCTAAGTTAATGTTGTACACACGTATGCATATTATAGCATTGCACAGATACATCTGTTTGCACTAGTTTTGCGTGTTTTTTGGTTCTGGTATGAACAAATATGTTATTTATCGTTTTCTGTTACTAGTTGTAAATGTTGATTTTTTTAAGCAATTATTTTATGGTTGGACAATGAGCAAATGAAAACAACACATTTATTTTGTTTGTTTTTCTAAGGCAAATAAGATATATAAAACTGCTTTTACCATAAGTGTCTTATGATGTGTTTGGAAAAAATGTAATTGGCTGATGAATGAATGAATGAAAGCAAAATTGCACATACATATGTAAGTAAATGATACATGTACATGAAACACATGCATTTGTAATTACTCTCAGAGCAAAATTGTCTCTTTCTCTCTCTATACTTTGGCTGCGCCACAAAATAACATACCGATCGTCCGCACATACATCTGCACATCATGTATTTGTTTCAATAGTGGTTTTTTCATATATTTGTATTACAATATGTATTTTTTGAGCAAAAACAGATCAAACAGTTACTCAGCAGCAAAACAATAAGCAATTGTTATTTGTTTTCAATTGTATTTTAATTTTGGAAAAGCACGCACACACAATAACTCTTATACTAGTTCTGTCGCTCACACTACAATTATATGGTACATACCATGGTATATTTGTTTTGGCTATACAAACGAGTATACAAATGCAACCCTTTAATGCATATACACATGCATGTACATAGCTACCACATGAACTTAATTAGGTACTTTGTAACCAACATATAAGATGATAATGATCGTCTAGACATTGCTTGAAACTTCTAGTGGTATTTGTGTGACGTATAAAAAGCGGTGACGCATTCCAAGAGTTAGTTAGTTGCGAGTCAGTTATAGTTGTGTTGTGAACGAGTTGCAGTTGTGAGTCAGTTGCGAGCAAGTCAGTTGCGAACAAGGTGTGAACAAGTCAGTTGATAATTAAGTTGTGAATTAATAACAGTCTGCGATACAGCGGTGAATTGATAGTTAAGAGCAGTCTGTGCTTTACACGTGAGTTGGGAAAAGGAGAAAGTATAGGACAGTCTATAGTGACAGCAGTCTGTCGTGGAATTGAGATTATTGTGGAGTCTATCGTGTCGACTGGAGTAAAGGGAACAGCGCAGCAAATAGACGTATGTAAGGGTGTAAGTAAGAGTCTGAACACAATGTAACGAGAATTCATTGCGGTGCGGTTTTTCATACCATTTTGAAGTAAAAACCCGCAGTGCGGAAGGGCATAAATTTAAAATCTATTTTATTTTCATTGCGGACTTTCTTATTCTCTCAATTTTTGACTCTCTTTCTCTTTCCGATGTTGCCATAGTTTTTGAATAATTGGCGGTGTTCACAACAAAAATATGTTTCATAAAATATAAAAAATGTTTGTCATAAAATACAAAAACTTAAAAAATTTATCAAATATATCTGCGAATGTATAAGATTTTAATAATTTTTTGCTTTTAGTTACTGCCATTACAAAATATTTAACAGAAAGATTAAATTTTTTTATAAAAATTTATGCACAAAAAAATTAATAAAAATTTAAACAAACAATGACAAGTATTGCCGTCGCCGTCTTCCGTTGTCTTATGTTTATTTTTCTCTCCCACAAGGAGAAATCGCATCGCACCGCAAACATTGTGTTTAGACTCTAAAGCCAGTGAGTCTTTATTGGTGTATCAACTGTGAGTGTCGGCAGAGTGAGTGCCGTGTGTGACAAGCAGCAGACAAAAAGGTGTCACGTGATTACTTGCGCAGCCAGCTAAGAAACGTGCGTAAACTACAGCGAAAAAGGCGTAGTGGTGACCAGTTGTGAATATTTGTGTGTAATTCAGTAGTTTAAGTTGTATTAGTTTATATAAGCTCTTGATTAATTTAGTTTAAGTGTATTTGTAAATAAAACTTGTATCATTCTTAACCCTCATTACTACACGCGGGTCTTGTATTCATTTGCAAGTCTTCGGGTCCACGGAAAAGCGTTTTTAAGGAGAGAAAAACGTAACAATCTTATTTTTAATTACAGTCGGTTAAGTGCTTTAAAATAATGCATTAGTCTGAAACTGATTTATGATTTTACTTTAAGTTTTTAAAATATAACTTTAAATCTTATAATTTATTTACTCAAGCCGGGTTTACATCTGTGTGCCATGTGCCCAAAAGAGCGTAACCAAAAATAACTACTTTCCAGAAGCATTTTGTAAGGAAGACAATGTTACAGAATCAATGCTGTTGCATATGAATAAGGCATTTTTTTTTTGTTCGAGATGAGCCAGTTAGAAGCAATACATTTAGCTTTCAAAAAGCCACGAATTTTTTCGTCTTACTAAAAAGCTTCACACAAGTAATAATATATAATTTATGTGAGATCTCGTCATACGTTAGTGCTTTTCAGAACCATTTTTCGAAGCTTTTGTTATCAAGTAATCAATAAATTGCTTCCTTCTATTTTAGTGCTTCCAAATCAGATTTTTTTTTTTTTGTTGAGTTTTCGTATAAGATTTTATTTAATTGATTCACATTATTTGGTTTAATGACTTTGGCTGGGTGATTCGAGTTCGATGGCGGAAATTGGTTAGATTTTGATATCATTTTTTTTATGAATTGTTAAGGTAATTACTAGCAGTGAGTTCAACAGTATTATTCCACATAACACTATACTTTCTAAAACGATATTCAAAAGGCCCTCTTATTAGTGCTAATTCACACGGTGAAATTTATGACGTCTATTTTTCTTAATTCTCTTTTAAAGTTGCTACCAAAAATTTCTTGCATTCACACGATGTTTTTTTTGACGTCTAATTCTACTTCTCTCCACTCATATAGCCAATAAGCTAGAAGAGTAACAATAAAAACTAACAATAAGATAGAAGAGTAACATTGAAACGTAACAACAATAACAACAAGAGCAATGTAAAGAGAAATATGAAAAAAAAACCATTGAAAACAGAAATGGACAGCGTTGTCAACTCAGTGCTTTTCGCACCGTTTTTAGTGCTTTTTGAAATTTTCGACGCGACAAATTTTGAAGTTAGTGCTCAGTGCTTTTTTAATTCATTTTCGGTGCTTTTTGTTTCGAGGCGGTGGCACTAAACCAAAAACTCAATGGAAAACTTCCTTACCTATTTTTGTTTTCGAGGAAGTTTTTCATTTAAAAACATATGCTCTGAAATTAAATGGAGCATCTCAAAAAATCTACTAAGATTTTAAAATGTGCCATATTACCAGCAAAATTTAACAGTTTAAGCATATTTAATGTAAACAGTGTTTTGCCATACAACAAAGAAGACATAATACAAGTAATTACTAAAATATAGTCTAATAGCGAAATTTTGTCTAGTATAGACAGTGGGTGGAGAAAGATTGATTGACTTAATGCAATGGGAAAAATATTGAGTCCACTATTGAAAGATTCAGTTAATGTGAACTCGTTTGAGGCATTATCAAAACTTGCATTCCCATCAAACTTCTGTTACTTCCATATTGTAAACGCAGAAATTACCATTTTTATTTCGATCAAAATTTATTATCTTTCTCACATAGCAGCCGAGAGAATGGTTCCACAGAATGATTTAATAAAAACCAAATTTTGTAAGCTTTGATTTTAAAATATTTTCAACTGCTAAGCCAATCGAGCTCAAAATGTACGAGTAATCGGCTCTTAACCTCAGAAAGACTTGTGGATTACTGCCAATTTCACTAAACTCGAGAGATTCGTTTGTTCATTGACGAAAAAATAAATTAATTTTTTTTTATAATAACTTGAAAATGCTTCGTCAAATTGATTTAAGATTTTACTTGTTCGTATAGAAATAAAATGTGTACCGTATGCTTCGGATTTGAAATCTTAGGAATGGAATGCAAGGTCAACAGATTCCTACATATTGTATGTACATGTCGTCGGTTGGTTATTGTTTTGCGGCACAGTATACTCAAAATACATTATGTCTGCAGCAAACCAATAACCAATCGACGATGTGCAAATTTTTTTTAAGTAAAATAACAAAATTTTAAATTTAGTGCCTTTTTACTTAAATTACGCGCTTTTTTCCTGGTTTCGGTGCTTTTTGAAATTTAAAAGTTGACACGCTGGAAATGGAGTCATTTTTTCTACCCCTCTTTCTTCTGTACCCCGTTCGCTAACAAACAAAAAGTGACGTCGAAAAATAGACTTCACAAAAGTCTTCGTGTGAATTAGGTATTAAAAGGGAATGCTAAATACTTTTACATATTTGACAAGAATTTTATTTCACTCATACTTTACATATAAAAATACTTCATTCTCACTATTTTAAAATATAATTACTTTTATTCACATTGCCAAAATAAACAACGTTTTATATGATAATTTTTATTATTATTATTCAGTTGCAAAAAAAAAAAAAAACTAAAATCAACAATACCTGGATTTTCTCAATTTTTTATTTTTTATTTTGTTTATTTTTTTAATTTTTAATTAAAACTCACACCGTGTTTTAAGTGCTTTTGTGTGTTATTTTCTTTGTCTGCATTTCTTGTCGTCACAACTGTCACACACTGTTTATACAACTCGCACCACAAGTTGGTTGTGTTTCCTGGAGTGTGTGTTTGAGAAATTAAATTTGTAAATTCATGAAAAACGTTTTGTTAAAATATTTAATTAGAGATTTGTTTTATTTTTAAATTTTTATTATTAGTGTGATGATGCAAGTATTTTTATTAAATGCTGCAATGTAAATTTAATACTTTAAATAATGCAACACAGAAAAAAAATAGGCAAGACTTATTTTCAATAAAACCATGTTATTGAATAAAATTTTAGTTTCAATAATATTTGTCATTAACTTGAATATTGTATTTATCAATTCCGCACATTTAAAATATCATTTTAATGTCATTTATGTGTGTTGGTGTTTTCCTTGCTTGTTGATTGACTAAACCTGGTCATGTGCTGATGTTGTTGTTTATTTTGATTGTTGGTGTTGTGTACGTGTGCATTCGGACAAGAAGCCGAAAAACGTCGTGGCTTGTTTTTTTTTACTCAACAAAGTTATTTTTAGATTAGAAGAAACAAAAGAAATAATTGTTTTGCGTGTATTCATTATTTGCGTATCCAAGAACGATTTGCTCTTGAGCTGAGTGGTAAGTACGTTAGTTTATTAGTCAAGAGATTGCCGGTTCGACTCATCCCAAACACATTTAGTTTTAGTAGCAGCCAAGCAAAAGCAAACAACAATTTTTTTCTTTGATTCATTAAATTTCTTTGTTGACTGAAAAAAATTATATTCAATAAACGTGCATACGAGTACAATTTTATTTATCAATAATGCAAAAATCGTCATCATAGAAAATTCGAAAGATTTTTTTATTGAATCAACGATTTTCGTATTCAAATATCAAAATCATCTTTATCTGTGAAGGTAAGTTTTAAATTACTAATATAATATGGATTAAACAAAGTAGAACTTTTGCTGAAAATTAAATTTATATATCTTTGCTTTTATAAATTTATAATTCAACTATTTTTTCTTCAATTTGTACCAAAAATTCACCACGTGCTCTGGAATTGGTGTGTGAATTGCATATATTGTAGTTGTTTGGTTGTAATTTTGGAATACTTTCAGTTAATGGGTTTTGTTTTGGATAAGAACTTTTGATAAATGCCAAAAAAAAACTTAGTGTAAACGATATAGATTTTCATAAAGATTTAATTAAAATCTGCTTTTTTGTGCAGCTGTAAATGCCCTTTTAGCACAGAATGGAATTTTTTAAAAGAATTTATTGAATTGCCTGAAAGTTCCGAGTTATCTATACAAATAAATAAAATTTAATTGTCCGTTTTGCGGTATCAAAATACGATACTTATTTTTTTGAATGCATGTATTTTATTTATTGTATCTTCAAATATGAACTAACAATAAGAATTCAAATCTTAAATCTAAAGTATAATTATCAGGCCCAACCAATGTCGGACAAAAGCTTAGTGGTAGTTATTAATAATACATAAGTAGTGATAAGCATCAAAGCATCAAAAAGAAAAAAAGTATTTTCAAGCAGCTTCATCATCTGGAGTGTTGAATATTAGAGCCCGTGCATCTCTCTTTTTTAAGCGGATGTGTCCAGTAAAGTTCAAAATATTACGAGCAAGCGGATTAGGATGTGACTCGAGTTTTGTTAGATATTTGCCTGCGTATTTTGCAATTTCTTCAGTCACTAGTGGCATATTCAAATCACGATGTATATTTGAATTTTTGATGTACCATGGAGCCGATGTTATCATATGTAAAATTTTGTTTTGCCTTCGTTGAATTTTCTCTACATTTGAAGCTGAAGCAGTGCCCCATACTTGAATTCCGTAACACCATATTGGCTCTAAAAGCGACTTGTAAATTAAAAGTTTACAGTCTAGGCTAAGCGTTGAATTTCTACCAATCAGCCAATGTATCTGAGTTAATTTAAGTTTCATTTGTGATAGCTTAGAATCAATGTGGTGTTTCCATGTAAGTCGTCGATCAAGGTGTATACCAAGATATTTCACATGTGAATGTTGAGAAACAACTTGATTGTTAATCCGAATGGGGGAACAAATATCTCTTCGCAAGGTAAATGTTACTTGAACATACTTTTGTTCATTTACCTTGATTCTCCATAAGTTTAACCAAAGCTCCATCTGGCTAATGTGTTCCTGGAGTTTGCGGGATGACTCATCAGGGTTTTCGTGCATACTAAGGCAGGCTGTATCGTCGGCAAATGTGGAAGTATGGATACTACTGCTCACAGGCATATCGCAAGTATAAATCAAATATAAAACTGGTCCCAGTATGCTCCCCTGTGGCACACCGGATGAAATAGTTTCAGGCCTACTCGCAAAGTCTCCTTCCACAACAGTGAACTTACGGGAAATAATGTAACTTTCCAAAAGATTTAAAATGTTTATTGGTAAGTAAGTCTTCAATTTTAAAATTAGGCCTTCATGCCACACTTTATCAAATGCCTGGGAAACGTCAATAAACAGCGCAGAACAATACTTTTTTTCCTCAAAAGTTCTTCTAATAAATTGAACCAATCTGTGAGTTTGTTCAATGGTGCTATGCTGACTTCTAAAACCAAATTGATGGTCTGGTATGCACCCACTACTAATTACAATTTGGGACAATTTTGTTTTGAGCAGTTTTTCGAAAAGCTTTGACATGGTTGATAGTAGACTTATTGGCCTATATGACTCAGCCTTGGTTAGATCTTTGCCCGGCTTTGCAATCATTTTAACCTTGGCAAGCTTCCAGCTGTATGGATAATACTCCAGTCGTAAAATGGCATTAAATATGAATAATAGGATTCTCATTGCAATACGAGGCAAGTTCATTAGCATCTGGTTACTAATTCCATCAATACCCGGAGCTTTCTTCGGGTTGAGTTCGGCAATTAATTTTTGTAAATCACGCGTCTTAAACTTTATGTGTTGAGGGGGTAGAGCGACTACATTCGGCAAATCAGCAACACCAGTACATATGTTTGGCGTAAAAACGGATTTTAAGTGCTCAGCAAATATTTTACCTTTTTCAGTATCACTTCTTGCCCAACTTCCGGTAGATGTGCGTAGAGGTGGCTTATACTCAACGTGAGTTTTAAGCTTTCTAGCAGCGCGCCACAAAGAGTAATTAGACGCTGGTGTGACATCAAGACCTTCCAGATAATTTTTAAGAGATGCATTTTTTTCAGACGCAAGCAACTCTTGGAGTCGTTTAGTGCACTCTTTAAATCTGATTTTATTTTGTGGTGATCTGTGCTTTTGCCATTCCCTTCTAGCTCTTCTTTTTTCACGTACGAGACGTTCAATGTCTGTAGAATAAATTTTATTAAACCCAGTCTGTGGATGGGAGATAGTGGCATGTTCAGCAGCCTGTTTAATATTCTCGCTGAGATTGTACTTATAACTTATACTATAACTATATTTATAACACACAAAAAACAATAATGCTGGCGGTACTTTCAATAACAGAAAACAAATTTTATAGGACACAACTTTAAGCTAATTTCTTTTTCTGGTGATGCGAGGGAAATGGTGCCTGTAGCAAAAAAAAAAGAAACAAACCAAAAAAGTTTGTCTTAAGCAGAACAAATATAAGAAAATTCACTAACAGGTGCATAATTAGTAAAGAACAAACGACAATGGTAAGACTGTTGTAAATTTAGAGGTGATAAAATTGAGCTTTCATTACAAAAAAGCTTTCAGCAAATTGAAATAAGATAAATCAAAACATATATGAAGTGTTTTGTCCATTTGAAATAAAAGTTGCGTATATGAGGCAGAAATCTACATCAACTGACACCACACACAGTGAACCAAACACAAAAGAACACTGATTATGAAGGTTTAGTGGCCTTCGAAAACGGCTAGCTGTTTCGTTCAACTATGTGTTGTCAGAATATTTACAACTAACTTTGGTGTGTTATTTGTTCATTAATAATTATCACATGTAATTTGGCTTACAAAGCGATACGAACTTTAGACTGTTCAAATCATACATATAAATGAGTCTTGTTTTTAAATGTATTCTCGTAGCATGTATTATATTAAAGCAATAATAAATGATGTAGTTTAATAAGCGAAGTACGATGGATTTATTGATGTACGTGTATGTGAGTGTTAACAAGCGATGTCGCGAATACTTCTTGTTCGTAACAAACACTCAAAAGAAGTAGTGTTAATAAGTGTATACTTATTTAGTATATTGTACGTGTGAGTGTGTGTGTGTGTGTGTAAGATGTAGATGGTATTTAAAGGTTGTGTTGTAAAGCAAGCGCACACAAATAATGTCAATGCATGTGTGCGTTTGTATGAGCGCAGAAAAATAAAAAATAAAAACATGAAGTTTTTATACGCACCCATGCGTATGAAGAAGCAAGCATCACAAATTCTTCAGTCCCGAAGTATTTTCTTCTTTACTGATATACCTGCAGTAACTGAAACAAATGTCTTGCCAACAGCGCTGTTAAGCGTTTTTTTTTAGAAGATTTCGCTGTAGTAAAGCATTTGAAAAATCTCTCATCAAGTTCTTGTAAGTGGTCTTGTGCAGAAGGCTAATGTGCACCTCACAGTTCTATATATGTATGTGTTGTAAAAACACCAAATTACCATTTAAATATGCATACTAAGGCGGGTCGATTTAAAAATCGCACAAATTACAAAGAAAATCATATTCTAGGGATCAAAAGAAGAAACTTTGCCGAAGGAACCATACCTCTAAAATGTATTTTGATGTCCTGACTTTTGTTTCGGAGGGTCAAATTTTCTTGAAGGGTTAAATTTTTAAAAATCTCACTTTGACCCATTTAGAGTTCCTCAACGGAGTCAAAATGTATGACCGACCCCCACTAATTTTGGAGGGCCGACCCACCTATGCCAGTGGCACACCCTATTGAACCACCCCTGGGGGATTCCCCATACAAACATTTCAAAAAATCACATATGTTTGTATGGGGAACCCCCCAGGGGTGGTTCCAGAGGGTGTGCCACTGGCACTTGTCTTTTCTATACTATCGCTTTCCTAAAGAACGTAACACCTATTAGTAGTATTAAACATTAATTGTCTGAGTGTTACTTCCCTTAAAAAATTAATTAATTAATTATAATAATCAGTTAATTAGAATGCATTTCAACGCAATGGTTCTGGTATAGAGAAATGACATGTAATGTGTTTGGCAGTATGATTGAGCTGCTTTTATTTGGCATATCTCCTGCAATAGACCATTTATAGTCTCTCTATAATTTAACTTAATAATTATAATAAAAGGGAAATTTAAATTAACAGTTTTTATCTTCTCTATATATGTCACGGTGTTTGTAATTGTGTCTCCGAATAGGTCGTTATAAATTTTTTATACCTTTAAATAGGCTATGGCATGCCCATACGAACGAAAAATCTGATATCTTGAAAGCTATATGAGTCAGAGTATTTAAATTTGGCAGGGACTCTTTTGAGAGCGAGTTGCAAATTAATTCAAAGTAGTAATAAGAACCTTATCTTTTGAAATCTTTAATAGCAAGAGTCTTCAAATTAAGCATGAGTTAATTTGAAATTCTACTAAATTTAAAACAATAAATTTTTTGAGTTTTGCTACGGTGACAGAACTCCCTGCTCTATTACTCATATACCACAACTTCACAAATATTTATAACGAGTTATTTATTAGGTCTGTTCAATTACTTTCCCAGCAGAAACTAGCAACGAGAGAGTAAAGCAGAAATTTACAAAATTACTCTCCTAAATATGAAAAAGTAAATGAACAATTTACTTGTAAAAACTTGCAAGATGGAGATCATGATAACATTGTACTTTTTCTGATGTTGTTTGGTAATATTTTAAATTGCAATTTTTTTTAGAAATTGTCATTTATTATGAAGTTCTTTATAAAGTTTCATGTATTTTTACTATTTTTATGCATTTTTCATAATTTTTTAATTTTATTTCATTAACAAATAAAAAAAAGCGACTTTCCATCTCTGATCATATATGAGAAACAAACAAAATTATTTGCCATTAAAATTAAATATACATATATGGCTAAATGAAAGAAAAACAATAAATTAAGAATATATGCTTTCTTTTTAGGGTTCCGTACACCAAAGGTGAAAAGGGACCCTATTGTTTTCGCTACGCTGTCCATCTGTCCGTCACACGGTATTTTCTCAGTAACCGTAAGAGCTACGGACCTATAATTTGGATGGAGTCTGTAGAACCTTGGCCGCTACAACAAGAAATACATTAAAATTAAAAATTAAAGGGTGTTCCAAAACGAGCAACGAAAAATTTTAAAATCCCATGTAATATAATACATACAATTGTATGAACATATGTAATTATATTGAAACTTGAAATTTGTAAAATTAGTGTATTTTTATACAGACTACAACAATTAACACTAAAATTAAAAAAAATTTAAATTAAAGGGTGGCCCATCAGCTAATGCAATTTTGACTATGTAATTTTGACAATTTGCTATATCTTGGAAACCGTAAGAAGCAAATATATACTTGAAATTTTCAAAAACGGTAAAACTAAGAAAACCGAAAATTATAAAATCGCCAAACCAAAAAAAAAATCGCCAAAAAGTAAAAAAAAAATCGCCAAAACCAAAAAATCGCCAATTAAAAAAAAAAAATTCTAACACTAAAATAAATCGCCAAATTCGAAAAAATCTCCAATATGAAAAAAACGCCAAAATGAAAACAACGCCAAAAATCGAAAAAAATTGCCAAAACGCGAAAATGTCGAAAAAACTAAAAAAAAATTTTAAATAAAAAAAAATTGCCAAAAAAAAAATCGCCAAAATGAAAAAACGCCAAAAACCGAAAAAATCGGCAAGAAAAAAGAAAATAAAGTGTCAAAACTAAAAAAAGAGCAAAAACCTAAAAAAATCGCCAAAACCGAAAAAACGCAAAAACCGCCAAAACAAAAAAACCGAAAAGACCCCAAAAACGAAAAAAAATGCCAAAACTATATATTATATAGGATGAAGTTTGTATTAAATTACATATCTAGTGTTCGTACGGAACCCTTCGTGCGCGAGTCAGAGTCGCACTTTACTGAATTTATTTCATTCGTATGCATGTTTTTTTAACAAAGAAATACACATTTTTCTGATATTTTTTAAATAATTAATTTGACAACAAAATACACAGCAGGTGGTTGGATAATTCTTGCAAGTAAAAATCTTACTAATAATAATTTGCAGGAATTTTTTGTCTCTCAATTTTTTTATCTCTTTTGACGCTCTCTCCTTGCAAATTTTTTGAATTAATGAACACTTTCCACTAATAATTGTTACAAATTTATAACAATTTTTAGTAAATGAGTAAACCTGTTATTTTCTACCCTAGAAATAACTTATGTTGCTAGATAACGCTTGCCGGGTCAGCTTGTATTAATATAATACCCAATAAAAAACAAAAATTAAATAGTAATTTAACTTAATCTACAAAGAAAATGCCGCGTCCTGCTTATTCTCAATAATCGTTTACCTTATCGATTAATTCCGTTTAATAAAATTTGCAGCAGCACACTGCGTTTTTTGTAGCCTACGAACAAATAAATATTTATTTTAAGTTTTATGCTCAAGTCAAGCATGAATATATGTATATCTATTTATTTCATTTTATCTCTTTATTCGTTACATTTCATTTTAATTTTTTACATTCTTCTTATCGGCAGACACGCTAATGAATATTTAATTGAACTCTGGCTCATTAATTAATCTTAATTATATTTGCAATAAAAGAACATGAAAGTTGTTGTGCATATTTCTCTGCATTCAAATAATAAATTTAATGTATTTTTAACATTGTAATCAGTGTTAAATATGCATATCATTTACGCTATAAAGTGACTATCTTTATATTAGCAAAAAAAAAACTTTTTAAAATGTTAATGACTATTTTTGGGCAGTTGAAATTTTGGTGACTGGGCAAAATTACAATAATCTTCTATATAATTCTAATGTACGTGTGTATGTCACAGAACTCCTCCTAAGTGCCTAGATCGATTTTAATGAATTTTTGTTTGTGCATTTAAGTGGGGGCGTAGACAACGTTTGCCGCGCTCAGCTAGTAATAATATAATGCAAATAATGATGACTTTTTCCATTAGAACATGGGAAAAGAAATTATAATTTTATTTTACTTTTGTTATAAAATAATGAAATAATTGAAAAATATACTTTTGCTTTCTATAAAAATTATGCAACAGACCCGTATCGATTGTTGTGAGCTAAAGGAATAACTGCGGTATTGGTTTAAAATCTGGGACATTTAATGCACAAATTTTGCTTTCAGAAAAGAATTCTTATTAAATCCATATACATAAGTACAACATAGAATTTGCTTTTGAGTTCCCGGGAATTCCCAAAAACAAATTCACAAAATCCCCAAAATGGGATTTTTTTAAATATTTTTGCTGTATTCTTCTTTTTTTCGCCGGGCGAAGATAATATTTTTGGAAATATTTAAAAATTTATCTTGTTTTAAGGTGGCATAACAAATTTTTTGGTTACAGCAAGGGAATTTTTTTAAACATTTTTTCAACATTTTAAGTTTTCATGCGAAATAAGTTTGTTTGGTACGGAATTTACAACAAACACATGGGGTGTTTCTACAAACATTAGAAATTGTAGCATAGTTTCAGGCGCCTGTTAATATTGTTTGCATGTCAAATTTTTTGTGCAAATTAATCAATGTTGCTAAAAATTTTTCACAAATTTGAACATGGTACTATGCTTTAGAGCCCTTGTATCCCTATTTTTTAACCGGATGTGTCCAGTGAAATTCAAGATGTTACGAACAAGGGAACTAGGATGGGACTCGAGTTTTGTTAAGTATTTGCCTGAGTATTTTGCAATTTTTGTCAACTAGGGAATTCGGCAAATAAATAAGACCCTTAATAAGATATTTGTAACAATAATAGGTCTATTTCGAAACGATCTGGTTCCTTCAATAACGAAAATTTTGAACAAACAATTCTTTGTAATTATTCTTAAAGTATTACCTTTTGACTAAGTTAAAATATCACTCGCTCGAATTCTTTTAGTTCTTCTCTAATTGTTATTCTTTCCTCTCACTTATTTTGATATTTTGTGTGCAGAGATGCCACTTTTTTTTACAAATAAATGGTGAGCAACATGCGGGCTTTGCCCGAAAAAAAAATTACAGAATCACACTATTAATACGATACACGAATAACTATATTTATAGATATTACTATTTTTGGTACGCAAAAAGTTACTGAATCCAGCTACTGCTGTAGACATTTTTTAACCAATTTTTGTTTAGTCGCCTTTTTCGTTTTGTCGATTTTTTTCGGTTTTTACCGTTTTTTTTTTAGTTTAAGAGACTTTTACTTTCTTCGATTTAGCGATTTTTGCAGGTTTTGACGATTTTTTTAGCTTTTTGGCGACCTTTTATTAAAGTAAAAAGGATTTTTTTTTGCATTTCAGAGATTTATTTAATTTTTGGTGATTTATTTCATTTAAGAGATTTTTTTATTTTGCCGATTTTTCGTTTTGGCGATTTTTTTATTTTTTTTTTTTTGCTTTTAGTGTTTTTGAAAATGTCAAGAATTAGCCTCTTGTGGTTTCCAAAATAGAGCAAGTCGTCAAAATTGCATTTACTGAGAGAATACCCTTTTATTTTGTTTGTTTAATTTTTTTTTAAATAAACTAACTTTGAAATCTTCAAGTGTCTAAACATAATTGTCTGTATATTGAATTAAAATTTAAACATGTTTGATGATCGTTTTAAGGCTCAGTTAGCCGACTGTAATGTAAAGTAACTGCAACAGTAGAAAACAGCTGATTGATATTGTTATGTGAAAAGTAATGAAAATGGTTATAGAGATGTAATGTAACGTAACCTACTTTTCATATAAAAATATCGATCAGCTGTTTTCTACATTACAGTTACATTACATTACAGTCGGCTAACTGAGCCTTTAGAGTCTAAAGTGAGCCTGTGAGAAAGAGAGAGAGAGAGAGAGACAGACAGACTGGCGGACATTTTAGAGAAAACAATAGTGTTCCTTTTCATCTTTGGATGAATAGTGTTCCTTTTCTTTTTTGGCGTCGAAATTTTTGGTTTGGTAACGTGGCGACTTAAATTATCTGGCGATAATTAAATTTGTTGGCGATCTTTCTGGTGATAAATAAATTTGTTGGCGATTTTTTTGGATATTTTTTAACTAAATTGAACTTCAAAATTTTTCTAATTCAGGAAAATTTGTTTGTTGAAGGAGTAGTTTCAAAAATAATTCCTACCAAAACTCGTCTGCAAGAAGTTAAAATAATTTGATTTGGATGATTTTTCTTATATCAATTATGCGTTTTGAAGTTGGATGTGAAAAATTTACAAGAAATAATTTTTGACGACTTTATTTCTAATTTTGGCGATTTTCTGATAAATTTTAATACGATCGTTTTATAAAAATGTATGTTAAAAAAGTGTTATACAAAAACAAATTTATTATCAAATAAATACTAAGAAGAACTACATTAAACTGATTTTTGGCGACTCTTGGCGATTTTAAAAATCAATTTGACGAAATAGGCCGGAAAAAATCTGACATCCCTGCTATGGTGTAAGGAACCCTAAACAAATGCTTCATTTATATATATTATATTTAACACTTTTTTTCACACACTTAAAAATTTCCATTAATTATTCTTCCAATTTAATGCTCAGCATCAAACAGAGTAATATAAGCTTATAAAATATATATTTATATTTTCTCGCTATGAACGTGTATATGCTGAGTTTGCTCATTTCCTTTTGCCTAAGAAAACTTTCATCGTTATTTTATTGAAAGGAAGATAAATATTAAGTGAAAATGGTGCAATTCAAATAATAATAACTAGAAAGAAAAAGAAAATCAATAACAATGACTGTCATTGCCAAGCATATTATTGAAAGTGTAAAAGGAAATTGCAATAGCTACTGTTTATCTGTTTTGACAGCGAAAGAAAAACAAACTTCAAACTTTTATTAAAAACCACTTGAATTAAATAATGTTTTTTATGCCAACAGCTTAGATGCACATAAACTCAAGTTATTGCGCTTTATAGTTTTAAAAGAATTGAGTACATCAAAGTATGTACATATGTAAGTATGTAACCGCATAAAGTGTTCAAGTGGCACTTGTTTATGGAATTTTTGTTTTAATGGGCATCACATTCTTATAGAGAATAATATTTTGACGTTTTAGCGTGCACATGGAAGTTTTGTATTTTAAGATTATATTACATAAAAACAAATCTTTTTTATAGTACGTTTTCATATACGTAATTTCGGCCAAAATATTTGATTTGCCCAAATTGAGTAATTTGTGAATTGATTTCCCATACATTTTTCACATGAGCAGATTATCTCAAATTAATTGATTTTATTGCTCCAAATTATGTCAAAATTTGTCAGCGCAACACTGTGTTGCTGGGTGAAACTTCGGCAAAAAAACCGCAATATGCTGACAATAGATGGCGCTAATAGAAAATATGCAAATATTTTTAAGCAATTGCACAAACCGTATAAGTTGTATTAATAAATATAAAAGGGCATTCACAGCTGCACAAAATTATGTAGATTTTATTTTAAATCTTTATGGAAATCTATTCTGTTTACACCAAGTATTTTTACGGTCTAATTCATAAATGATTATTAACAGTTCAATAACACATTAATAGTCAAAAATCGCTAAATGTGTATTCTTCATAAATGATTAATAGCCTATTAGACGTTTACTAAACGTTTCATAACTCAGAGATTTTTAATGTAGCCTCCATGCTACTTTAAACGTTTGATAAACAATTATAAATAATATTTTCTTGATTCCCTTATGTGCGATTTTCTGAGGTTTCTCAATTTTATGTTTCTTGTTTATTCTTATGGATGGATGTCTCCTGAATAATGTTCTTGGACAAATGTATTAATTTATGTATGTCGGTACATGTATGTACATATGTATACATAATTGTACAAAAAGAAAAATACATACATATAAACATCGTTGAAAATTAAAGAAATCCCATTCATTGGCAAAAAAAAATAGAATTATAAACATAAGGGCATATGTAAGTACCCAGTTGTCCAAATCGTCCTAGACGACATTGTCTTCGACGATTCATGTACGACATGTCGTCTGTAGATTAAGTTTTCTAATCGACAATTTAAAAGAAATCGGCGTTCATGACTATCTGAACGACAATGTCACACGTTTTCTCTTCAATAAAACTTTGTTGGGGACCATCTGAGCGACAGTGTCATACGTTTTGTCTTCAATAAAGCCTTGTCGATGACAATCTGAGCGACAATGTCCCTCGTTACGTCTTCAATAAAGCCTTGTTGATGACAATCTGAGCGACAGTGTCACACGTTTTGTCTTCAATAAAACCTTGTTGAGGACAATCTGAGCGACAATGTCGCTCATCTGGTCTTGTGTGACCTCGCCGCCATTTGTATGAAAATTTCGTCAACGATTTGTATGGGGTTGTCTTTAATATGTCTTCTACAACTTACCATTGTCTTGTACCCGTCGTCAAAGATGTCTTAAAGACGTGGCCAACTGGGTACAAGCGTACTTATGTTTGTATGGTACTGCATGCTTACATATGTATGTATGTATGTATGTATGTATGTACAATAACATTTTAAAATTAAAACAAAATAGTGATGCATAATCGACCGCTATAAAATGGGTATTTACCTACCTCTGTACTCCGCCGAATATAAATGTGTTTAAATACAATTTTTTGTAACATATACATTTTTTTTGGTTTATTTATTAATAAAAAGTGAAACGCCTACTCTTTAAGTTATTTTTTAATAACATTATGCGTAATGATTTACTTTTTTTTCGACTCAAACAGACTACGTAGATAATCGATTCTTCGTTGTATGCATCACTAAACATAAAATGAGAGCGAAAGTAGCATAATGTTGCCAACATAAAATTACAAAAGAAGCAAAATCGTTTAATAGTTAATTCACTGATATTAATCAGTTATGAATACAAATTTTATTAGAGCTTAATAAAGCAAAATCTGTTATATAACGGTACCAACAGAAGACATGTTTTTCACATTGCATGTTCCAGAATTTACATACATATGTAAACGAAAACATGTCGTGTGTTACCTTTAAAACATTGCTTGTGTAAAAAACATGACAAAAAACATAAGACATTATTTGAAATAGAGCGTGCTCTATTTTCTTATGTTAAACATACAGCTCCAAATGTCTATGTCATGCGAACAAATTCGTCGGCGGTTGATTATGTGCACTATCATTAGCCGTCTGAATGAAGTATTTTGCAAGACAAATTAATTATATATTTTTTTTTAATTTAACGTTGTCGTTTTATTAAAATAAGTCCAAAAATTTATAGATTTTTAGATACAACCTCAACGTCTTGTTTAAAAAAGAAAAAATTAAAAAACCAAATTTGCGTCGCCAGTACTACAGCGACGTAACCAAAAATATTTCGACGGCTGCAAGCCATTTATAAAACAAACTACGTGGATATTTATGTACTGAAAAAGAAGAAGTGATACTACATGTACGTTTGTGACCAAAAATTATAAACCTTATGTAAATTAACCAATATTGACAAGCATAAAGAAAAACATATGAGTCGAAAACTTAAAAAACACATGTAAAAAACATGTCGTCTGTTGGTACCTTAAGTAATGTACAGATTAAAGCTGAAATAAGGAATTTTTATGAATTAGACCGTTAATATTTATAGATATTTTTTTTATTAAAGAGAAAAAAGCCCATTAACTGAAAATTTTTCAAAACTACATCCAACGTCAATGTAGCCAATTTACTTACCTTTTTACTCAGACTGTAGCTAATTCACTTACCTTTTATATAAATATGTTGTACAGAGTAGTAAATAGAAATAAAATGAAAATTTTAGATTTTTAGTTGATTTCCTACAAATCTGCTGACAAAATAGATTTTCTTTTGTATGGGAAATCTAGTAAAAAGGAGCTCGTAAGTACCAGATTTCGAGACAATTTAAATTCTCTTTTAAGAAAAATTGCATAAAATTGGTTTTGGCTACTTTTGGCGATTTTTAAAATCAACTTGGTCGGAAAAAATCTAATAATCCTGTCCTCTTGTGAGATTAATGAATATGTGGTAGCAACGTTTTTGCCACAATCGACAATTATTAAATTGCACTTCCATCCCTATCATCCAATCAATTGAATATTCTTGCCATTTTATAATTTTAGCAACTAAATTTTTTGGCAGTACTTAAGCTTAAAAAGTGTGCAAATAAAATACTCTTGTATATACTCATGTTTAGCCGAATAAATATTCAGAGTATTTTTATAATTATGTATATGATTTTAGCTGATATAGTGTATAATTGTATAACTAAAATTATGCGCATTCAGTTTAAACTCCATGAGTATGGTTTTTATTTTTAACAACAAAAGTCAAATTAATAATAAAATTTATAAATACTGTGGGTACTCTGCACCAATAATTTCGATGGCAAAAAAAGTGATTTACGGGTGTCTACATCTGAAACAATTCAACAATTCTCTTAAAGAAAGAGATTTTGGCAGCCATACATATCTTATATGACTCTGTGGTTTTAATTTAGAATGATTTCCTCTGTATCAGAAATCTTTACAAAAAATGGGTCAAGCATTTTTTTCGCAATCAACCACAATCGTGTGTTTGGGGGGTCTTCAATCACAATAGGGACGAGGTTTTGAAACCTTTCGTAACCGTGGAGAAAATATGGATCCCATTACACCACCGCCGTCAAAGAAGGCCTTGGCTGACGTATTTAGCACGTTGATTACAAACCCGAAGGCGCTGGGTTCGACCCTGGTATCCAACAATAATTATATAATAACACCAAGCATTTTTACATCAGGTAAATTAGTGTACCTTTGTATCAGTTATTGTAGAAAAGTTCAAGTGATGAAGGCATAATCACTGGCCATTGAACTATATCGACTTCAGCAGATACTAATCCTAATGTAACATCAGAGCGCCCTCCTTCGTTTTGTAGCAGAATCATCGACGAAGTAAAATAAACAATAAAATGTTATTAGGCACAGCTTAAAAAAATTTAATATACCTCATTGACACCAGAGGCGCAGCAACACGACAATTCTGCCAAAAGCAGAATTGTAAAAGAATGAAGCTTTCCTCTTTGTCTTGCTTCATTCAACACCTGTCTTCTCTATCACTATTTTTGCTTCTTTCACCACCTATCTTCTCTATCATTATTCCTTTCTTTAATAAGGTATTACCTAGTAATGTTAGTAGACATTTATTGCCGGAGACTTATGTTTTATTAAAATAAAGATATGTTTACGTTTAAACAAGATTGTATGTGCTACGCATGTTTATTTAGTTGTTTGTTCTATTCTAGATGTTTCTTTTTAATGACCCTGTAGGAATAGTTATGCATAATGCTGCATTAACATTTTCGACGGCCATTTCCGTAACAATATGTATGGATCAACTATAATTAATTAATAAATCCATCATCACTACCGATCAAATGACTGTCACTAAAGAATTCAAAGTAAAATTATTGAAAATGTGTTAGTGAATAAAATGTTTGTTTTTGTTAGTTTCAGTCATTTGTTTCTTGATTGATATTATATTTTGTTTTTAAAAGTAAGAAACTTGAAATTTACTTTCGTTTCATTTGAAAACATGAAATTTAAGCAGGTATGCGAACTTTAATTTGATGCGAAATGGTTATATGTTTTTATTTATAAGAAGTGTTTTTAGTTTGAAAATTTAATTAAAATGAATTAAATATATACTTGTCACTAAGATTAATTTGTTTTCTGAAGCTCTTTATTACTTAGTTAAATTTATATATAAAGTATTCCCAGACCTGGCCTCAATACAACTATTTGAAAAACATAAAATTAAATTAAAATTAATGAGAACACACGATTATTGTGATAATTGTGAATTGAACAAAAATATAAAATATATATCAAATATATTTTAAGTTTCATGCTAATCATGCTAAACGTCTTATTTATGTAATACTTCATATAATTTGTTGTTTCCCTTGCAAATTTATGAGATGTGATATTGCGTTATTTTGCATTTTAGGTGACGATATCTGCACACAGATGTATGTATGTATACAAGTGGAAAATAATTAATGCAAACTGAAAACAAACTCGCTGGCATATCCCCATTATACAACTCATACCAACATATTTGGTTTTGGTTATACATACATACATACATACTATTGAAACCAAAATTTACTTTCCAATTGCTTCTTGTGGCCAAAAACAAACTATTCATTGTGTGAAAATTAGTTTAAACTACAAAATACATATTCACAGTTTACTAGGAAAATCGATAAAATAAGGCATCAATGGATGTTTATTGTGCGATTCGAAATTAAGAAAGTAATGAAATTTAGTTACATAATCTGTAAAAAATGATTCGTGTTGGCAGATTACCAATAAATTTGTAATTAAGGGCCTGCCCCACGATGTCACCAACGTTCGACTTGTCGGACAGTTACATTGGAAACAACAATAAAATTTTAAAATTTGTTTTTGCATTGAATGTAAGTGTGCGACAAGTCGAACAATTGTGACATCGAGGGACAGGCTCTAAATCAGCGATCTTCAAAACCGCGCACGCGTACGATTACTCTCACAATAATGAAGAGAGCAATGAGAGATAATTTGTATTTTTATTTAATGTGTATTCAATTATTACTACAATCAGGGTTAACACTTTAATTTCAGACTATTCATATGTGCCGGTTGTGTAGTCGCATTTTACTAGACAACAATGGATTCTTTTTAAATTAGTTTAATTTCAAGTTTTTCTACTTTTTAGAGCTTGAAAAATCATATCTAAAACTGAGTTATTATATACTACTTAAAATACATCAAATGTGCATTAATCTCTTTTTGATCACAAGAAATTGACTCAAATTAGAGTTTTACATATATTTATCAAATATGGCAACCCTGCTATAAAAAGAGAAAAAGATATTACGCTCAAAAACGAAGCACCAACACAAACATAAGTGTGAATGAATATGTGTGGGGATCGCTGCTCTAAATCAGTGTCCCGCAAAATAAAATATGTTTGTATTGGTGAGAAAAATGAGAGTAAAATAAACTTGCACTTGAAGAAAAGTTTTGTAATATAAAATACATGATGTGGTTATTAGTTGTTTGAATTTTTTTTCTTAGTAAGCAATTTACTAAAAACTTAAATAAAAAGTAAAAATTTAATAATCATTCAACAATTTAATGTATAAATTCAAAATTAAATTTATTCACAGCTCTGTTGATACTATTAAAATGCATTTTCCAACTATTTTTCCTATTATTTTTAAATATTCCAAAACATAAAATGCATTGCAGATTGCCTAAAGCATTTTTAATCACGAAATATTTCCCAGCTTCTATAATTATATTATCAATTTTTTGTCTGTAGAAATTTATTAAGTTTGAACTTTAATTTCGTTCCGTGTGCTCAAAGAAACTAAACAAAAAATCAGCAAAAAATTAATACATGCGTGCACAACTTGATTCGTCGCTTGCTCAGTGACGACTAAATGAAAGAGCATAAGCATGTGTGTGATTTTCATCCGCACAATTGTGCTATGGCTTGCGGGTTACTGCTCTAAATGTTTAGACTTATTTGCAATTGCCTGTAAAATATGTAACTATAAGAATTTACATTAAAAAAAGAGCTATATAAAACAAATTTACAGTCGTTAAGCAGCTCTGGGTTGAGGAACATCTCTCGCGTCATCGTAATTATTTCTTAAGTGCGGTCAGGCTTGTGCATGTTGTTTGGCCTTCGAGAGTTTTTCGTCTCGCTCGCACTGGTTGACTGATCTGCCACGGATAACCGTATAATCTTGCGGTTTTTTGTGGAATTTCCTTAACAACCACGTTGCTACTTCCTATGTGAAGGCATATGTCGTGTACAGTCAGTCACAAAAACTTTTAAAATACTGTTAATACCATCTTGGGCATATGGTCTAGTTACTCCGCCCATACTTGTGCAACACCATATTATACAAATTTACTTTGTATAATATGTACTAAATAAATAAATAAATAAAACAAATTTAATGTGTGAAATAACAATACAATAAAGTTATATTATATGATGATGTCAAGATCTCTGCAAATATTTCAAAAAGTTTCCAATTATTTCCTTTTATACGAGTATTCTTTTCTAGCGACGTGCGACTAAATTAATGCATTCTTTGCGGCCGGTGGCGGCTGTTAGTCGTCTTATAGCCGATTGGCTGTATTCTCTGGTTTATGCTCACGTACAGAAACAAAACTAAGCCAAATTGAGCAATCGGTCTCATTGTTTTTGTTTCACTCGCTTCAAAGAACGAAACAAAAGAAAATCAAACAATTTGTTTCATTTCTTTGCATACTCTGCTTTAAGTAGAAATAAATCAAAACAAAAACAAATTTGTAGCAGTAATTGTGTCAATTATTCTTTTTACGAAAATCACGCCTTAACTCCTGTGGCGGCCAATAAACAGCATAGCTATAAAAATAATTTTTATTGAAAAAATTAGTCTGACTATATAAAAAAATTAATATATTTACAAAAATTAAACGACTAAAAAAACAAGTAGGTGTGCTATATTGGGATGTGCCGAGTGTTATAAGTCGTCTGCAAGTCCTACAACGTATGTACACATGTACATGCATATGTACAGGGTGGGGTAAAATAATCGCACGATGTTCTTTTTCTATAATTTTTTTAATGAAAAATATATTCTCCTTAAGATATGAGGGTTATTGACGTTAGCCCGCGACTTGAAAAAAACTCTATAAAAAGACGTCTGAGGCGGTAAAATCGGGTGATCTGGCCTGTCACTGCAAATCACTAAAACCGACCCGGAAATGCTTCATTCAGAATATTTTTTTAATAGAAGTGACACTTACTCAATGAATACCTACTACTATTGCTAAATGGTGGTGAAGGAAGAGATAGAGGGAAGCTTAGTTATTTTAGAATTCTGTTTTTTTTACACGTTGCAGTGCCTCTGGTGTCAAGGAGGTGTATTACAATTTTGTTTTGAAGTTGTGTTTAGTAGCCATTTTAATTTATTCGTTATTTTACTTCGCCGATGATTCTGCTGGTTAAAGTACCAACTACTTCAGCCAACGCCACCCTCTTTAGTCTCAGCAGAACAGCGGCTCTGGGTCCAGCCAGCCTTGTAAGCACCTCGTGTTGTCCCAGTCTCTTTAAAGCGAGTGGCCAAATGCTTAGTATTTGTCCAGTTCGTGTAGGACAGCCACGAAATCTGTGGCGAAATTCATGCTGCGCCAAAACAACCAACAAATTGTTGCGCAAAAAATGTGGAGTAAGCCGATTCATGGCTTTTCGATTTCTAGCCTATGTTTGTTTCCTTGAGAAATGTAAAATTTGATTTGACATACATATGTCACCATTTAAGAAATTTATAGCGTTTTTTAGTAGTGGGATTACAATTTTCTCACCTTGTAGACACATAAATATATACATAGACTAAATATAATCCACGCGAACCTTCAAAAAAAAATTATTTTATGCAGACATATTCATTACGAATTCAATTGCGTTCAACTGCACTCTAAAAACATCTTACAGAAAAAATATCTCTTAACTTACGGGTGCCTTGTTAACCTGACTGTCTGTGCGCAGCAGTGAAGTTTTATAAATCTTAACTTCCAAATTTATGAACTAAATCGAGTGCAATTGGAATGTAGACAATTGGTAACAGTATGCATATAAGGGTTAACTCTAGTTTTTTATACGCACCCAATATTTCTTATTTATTAAATTTATTTCATATATATTCTTGAGTTGTTTTTCCAAAAAAAAAATTGGTTTTTATTGTACAAATAATAAATTGACTCGTATCATTAATCTGTTACTTGGTAAGTTGTAATTAAAAGTTTTCTGTAATTCTGCAATAATGTCTTTGTAGTTCAAATGGCTTTTTTGAAAATTTTTGTTTAATAGAACCAGATTTAAAACTTTTTCCTTTCAATCTTATTAACTTTTTTGCTGTTGGGAACCAAAAAATTATTTGAACCACCATAACTGCGAACTTTTTTATCCAGTTTTCGGCGCTTAAATTTTGTAGCCTTGCCTTATCTTTACTTTAATCCAGCCTTTAATGCTGGATGACGGTTTATATGGAAGTATACATGAAAAAATACAAATGTACCGTTATCTGCACAATGGCCAAAAGGAAAATTTTTATTTGATATTTCTCGTACTAAGAACATCCTAATTAATATGAAAAAAATGTATTAGAAACCTTAGACCTTCCAAAGATATGAATTTGTAAGCCAGTATAATTCGAATACATTATTTAAAAGTCAATCCAAAAGTTGATTGAATCAATCAATAACTTAATCAAATTCACTACACACTACAATTTCTACACATACAGATCTGTAACACAAATCTGTTCAATTTGTATTTTTGATTAAATATTCAAATGAATTAAAAAATTAGGGTATACTAAAAATTTTCAAAATATCTGAAACTTCTAAGTTTTCTTAACACGATTTCTTAAAACTATCAGAGAGTTGGTTATGCAAAAGTCTTCACAATTTATTGTGTTAGCTTGAAAATAAGTAAACATATTGAATTCCTTAAGTTCAAGCCACACTTTTGTTTTCTATCATTTTACCATATATTCTAATATATTTTTCTTCATTTATAAACTCCTACTTGACACAGTTTACTTCTATGTTTTCTGTTGAACAATAAAACTTGAAAATTAAGCTAGAAAGTCTAAAATCATTATTATTTTTTGCACATCTTGACACTGCTGAGGCAATTGAAATCAAGAACACTCACTTCAAGAATCTATTTTATGCACAAAATTCTTATTCTTTATTTATTTTTAGTTTTCATTTGTTTTTTATTGGAAGAAAAATTCCAGAACATTGCTCTAAAATTAAATTCAGCCAACGGAGTAAAGGATATAAATCAGTATTAATATTTTTTTCCAAAAAAAATTACATTCCAAAACAGCATGTCTATTATTATACCATTTACCAAAAAAAATGGTAAAAGGGTATATATAGGTTTGTCAATCCGTTTGTAATTTCCAGAATATTAATAAGCGAGCCATAGAGTATATATATTCTGGATCCTTATGCATAGGGAAGACGAATAAGCGATGTCCGTCTGTCGGTCTGTCCGTCTGTCTGTACGTGAAATCGGTTTTCCGAAGCTCCCAGAAAAGCTAGAGACTTCGTTCTTGCACTGGTGGGTCAGAAATGGCCGAAATAAGATTGGTATTGAAAATCAGCAAAATCGAGCAAACGGTTTCAGGGCTGGGAAACTTAAACTTCATTTTGCCATACAAAATAACTACTGAAAAGTAGTTTTTATTATTTTTTTTATTAAATAAACTTATTTTATACTTCAAAATGAATAAAATTAGTATTTCACTTTAAAAAAAATTAAAAAAAAAATCAAAAAAATTAAAAGGACGTTGGAAAACTTTGATTTTTTTTTTCTTATACAAAAGTAACTTACTAAAACAAATTTTTCCTTTTTTCTACAAATTATACATATATTATGTTCTTAAAGTGCAGAGATTGATGTAAGAAATCATAAAATCAAAAAAGATGATTCCAGGGTTGGAAAACCTAGAATTTTGTGATATATAAAATTAACTACCGTAAACTAATTTTTTATTTATTTTTTTTAAATAAACTTATTTTATACTTCACCACGAATAAAATTGGTATTTCAAATAAAAAAAAAAATTTTAAAATTTAAAAATTTAAAAAGATGTTTCCAGGGCTGGAAAACTTTATTTTTTTTATATAAAAGTAACTTATTAAAATAAATTTTTCCTTTTCTTTATAAATTAAACATATCTTACATTCTTAAAAGAAAAATATTGATGTAAGAAATCAGAAAAATTAAAAAGGATGATTCCAGGGTTGGGAAACTGGAACTTTTTGTGATATAAAAAATTAACTACCGAAAACTAATTTTTATTTATTTTTATTAAATAAGATTATTTTATACTTCAGTATGAATAAACTTGGTATTTCAAATTAAAAATTAAACTTCAAAAAATTAAAAAGATATTTCCAGGGTTGGAAAACTTTAACTTTTTTTATACAAAAGTAAATTATTAAATAAGATTATTTTATACTTCAGTATGAATAAAATTGGTATTTCAAATTAAAAATTAAACTTCAAAAAATTAAAAAGATGTTTCCAGGGTTGGAAAACTTTAACTTTTTTTATACAAAAGTAACTTAATAAAGCAAATTTTTCCTTTTTCTCTATAAATTAGAGATATCTTATATACTTAAAAGAAAGAGATTTGTGTAAGAAATCAGAAAAATTAAAAAGGATAGTTCCAGGGTTGGGAAACTTACTCTTTTTGTGATATAAAAAATTAACTACCGCAAAGTAATTTAAATTTTTTTTTTAAATAAATAAACTTATTTTATACTATAGTACGAATAAATATGGTATTTAAATTTAAAAAAGTTTAAAACACGATTCCAGGGTTGGAAACATTTACCTTTTTTATACAAAAGTAAGTTACTAAAGCAAATTTTTCGTTTTCTCTATAAATTAAAGATATCTTATATTCTTAAAAGAAAGAGATTAGTATAAGAAATCAGAAAAATCAAAAACCATGATTTCAGGGTTGGTAAGCCCACACTTTTAGTGATATAAAAAATGAGCTACCGAAAACTAATATTTATTTTTTTTTTATAAAATAAATTTATTTTACACTTCAGTACGAATGAATTTGGTATTTCCAAATAAAAAAAGTTGAAAAAATTTAAACGATGTTTCTAAGGTTGGAAAACCTTATTTTTTATACAAAAGTAACATACTTAAACAAATTTTTCCTTTTTTACTATAAATTAACATATATTATATTCTTAAAAAAAAAGATTGGTATTAGAAATCAAAAAAATCAAAAAGGAGGATTCCAAGGTTGGGAAACCTACACTCTTTGTGATATAAAAAATTAACTACCGAAAATTAATTTTTGTTTATTTTTATTAAATAAACTTATTTTTTGCTTGAGTACGAATAAAATTAATATTTCAAATAACAAAAAAAAAGTTTAAAAAAATTAAAAAGACGTTTCCAGGGTTGGAAAGCCTTAACTATTTTTCTTATACAAAAGCAACTTACTAGAACAAATTTTTCCTTTTATTTACAAATTAAACATATCTTATGTTCTTAAAAAAAAAGAGATTGGTGTAAGAAATCAGCGAAATCAAAAAGGATGCTTTCAGGGTTGGGAAACTTACACTTTTTGTGCTATATTAAAGTAACTAAGTCTAATTAATTTGTATCTTTTCCTTTATAAATTATACATATTTTACATTTTGGAATAAAAAGTTTGGTTTGAAAAATTATAAAAATAAAAATCACATCTCCAGAGTTGGAAACTTTTAACTTTTTTTTCTAGATATTAAAGAACTAAATAAAACATTTTTTTTTTGGAATTCCCTTTTTTTATCACTTAACACACTTTCCATATTTTTTTAAGAACTACTATATTGATAAAAGGAATGAGAAAAATCTAATTTGATGATTCTAGGGTTTGAAAATTAATTTTTTTTGCACATAAAAATAACTAGGTCAAATTACTTTATGTATGTGCTTATGTATGTATATCTATACTACATAAACGCACTTTGGTAAAGGGTGTATAAGATTCGGCACAGGCGAATATAGCACTCTCACTTGTTTTTATATTGAGCTTGTAATATGGGCACAATGAAAAATAATATAAAAGCCTTGTATGAGAACAGGTGGTCAATTTTCGTTTAGTGAAAAGTGGAAAGAGTTAAAATCTATTTTTATGAAAAAAAAAGATGTGAGAAAATAAACATGTCAATTCTCAGTTATTTTTAATATCCGTTAAAATTTTTTAATGTTTCCTTATTTAATTTTATTAGGCTGAAGTTTGTACTGTGAGGAATACGATTTGTATTTAATAAGTTTTAAGGGACAACTTACACCAAAGATAATTTTTATTACTCTGACAGATGACGAACGTAACAATATGCTATTTTCACAGAACGCCATATACTTTCCTTGTCAGATTATGCAAACTTAAGCCTAATATACAAAATTTTTAGGGCAAATGGAATTGCGTAAATTGTTTCGATTCATTGTATGGCAATTTTTTGGCAGGTTTTTTTTTGTAGTGAATGCTCAAGTACACCATCACGTTTAGTATTAAAAATATTTAAAGAAAATATTTAAGATAAAGCGGCTAGCAAAAATTAAGGGCGGGCAACTCAAGCGCTTAATAAATACAAAATAGTATATATTAATAAAATTAAAAAAGTGTCTACTTTCACAGGGTGTACCTGTGGCTGAGTGGTAGGGATGCTATCCTCTCAGTTAAAAGGTCCTGAGTAAGATTCCCATCATAAACCCTGAATGTTTTCTGCAGACAAGCTAATCCCTTGGCGGGTTGTGTTTGTTAACAAAAAAAAGTTCAGAGAAGCATTTAGAAAAAGGAATGTGCCATCATTTTTTTGGGACTTGTTGAGACAAAAAACAATTGGGAAGGGGAAATAATATTATAGTTGTTATTTACATTAAATCTGAATGGACGTTGCAGTCACTCGTATACCATTTGAATTTCAAAAACAATACAATATATCAATTACTTTTTTAAATTATTTTATATTAAAACACCAGAAACTTTTGTATATTTTATTAAGAAAGAAAGCAAACCTTTTGAACAGGCTGGTGCTGACCCCAGTTGGAAAAAATAGAAAGATTTCAGATGTCCTCAAACTATCGTCTTTGTTAAATCTGATTCTTACCTCGAGGAAAAAAATTAATTATAATTTATAATTATTGAACAACTAGTCTTTTTTTATTTTTTAGGCTTAGATTCGTAAGGCTATGTAATTACATATTTTAAAGAAAAAATTTCACTTAAGACAAATTTTAAATTATTATGACAATTTCTAGCAGAACGGATCAACATGATGTTTTCGAATTCCGCCACACCTTCATCATTACCGATCTTGTGTTTGATACACTTAGTGTCAATTCGAGAACACTTCAGCTCTATAAACTTATTCCAAGTTTGCATCTGACACACATGTGCCCAGAAAAGCGTAACCACTAATTACTAATGGAATACTGTTTGATTCAGACACTTATTTATTAAGTTAAACAGTTTTATATATACCAATTGACAATTTTATATAACCCATTATGATTTGAAACTGTTTGAATCAATAAAAACATGTCTGAACCAAATAGTATTTCATTAGCAATTATTTGGGCACATTTGTGCCAAATGTAAGCTCAGCCTTACATATATTTCAATGCAAATGGAATCAATCAAACCAGTTCACATAGAACTGCTTTAATTGATTCCAGGTAATTCTCCAAAATATAAATAATAGGAAAAACATTATGACACTATGACACTTAAGACTATCATTTGAATATCCCAATTATATATAATTGAAACTTAAGTTCTTTACCCCATATTCACAAAATTTAAAATGAGTTTTAAATGTATTTTATTTGAAAAATTTCATAATTTTTTTTAAATTGATTTCAAATTAATTTTAATTTTTTATGCATATGGGGCTTTAATATTATTTTTTTGAAATAATAAATCATACAAAAGTTAATAGCATACTATATTTTCATTTCAAAGTAATATCTGTATTATATTTTATATTTAACTGTCTATTGTTATGTTTTTTTTATTGTTTATTTTATACAAATATTTTTAATGCTTTTGTATTTGAAAATAGTAAAAAAAAATTATTTTTTTCATGGTATTTTTTACAAACAATAAATTAAAAATCGTTAATCCTGCCAAAATTTTTATTTAGAAAATGTCACTACATTTTTTTATATTGCAGCATACAGAAAAGGTTTTTTTAAAACCATCAACAGTTGCTGATGGCTGTTGTCTTTTTTTAAATTTGTCCTGACATGCATTCAATACAAACACATTTGCTTTATTTATAAGGGAGGCTCAAATCAAGTTTATTATATACAATTTTGACTTTAGGTAATTGTTAATAATACATACAGAACCATTTTTAGTCATAAACTTTTCCAATGATATATGATAAAAATATGGTAGAACTGTGAGTGAAGTCTGCAAAGAGTATGGAAAACATTCCAACAAAAATAAGAAAGTTTTTATGGAAAAATTTTGTACAGAGAATGATTAAAGTTTATAAAACGGAAAGTAATGCGAAAACATTTTAATTTCGATTTAGGTAAAGGGTGTTTTTTATTGAGGTATAGAACTTTAAGTTGGCATCACTTTTTTAACTGGCGGCCATTTTGTCAGCTGTCAAGTGATTAATATTTAGATTGGTTTGCCATTTCATCATGAACAGGTTGACAAAAGAACAACGCTTGCAAATCGTGCAAATTTATTTCGAAAATAATGGTTCAGTGCGCGAAATTCATCGCAAAATTTTGTTCAGTGATGAGGCTCATTTTTGGTTGAATGGCTACGTCAACAAGCAAAATTGCCGCATTTGGAGTGAAGAGAATCCACATGAGACCCTTGAGACGCCATTACATCCACAAAAACTGACTGTTTGGTGTGCTCTATGGGCTGGTGGAGTCATTGGGCCATACTTCTTCCGAAATAATGCTGGAGAGTCAGTTACCGTTAATGGAGACCGGTATAGAGCCATGATAACAGACTATTTTGTTCCCGAATTGGATGGCATGAATGTGGATGAGTTGTGGTTCCAACAAGACGGCGCTACATGCCACACAGCGCACGTCACAATCGATTTATTGAAGGAAACATTCGATGAGCGCATAATTTCGCGGAATGGACCTGTCAATTGGCCACCAAGATCGTGTGATTTGACACCATTCGATTATTTTCTTTGGGGATATGTGAAGTCGCTCGTCTACGCCAACAAACCAGAAACGTTAGGGGACTTGGAAGCCAACGTTCGTGGCGTTATTGCCAACATACGGCCCCATTTGCTCGAAAAAGTGGTTGAAAATTGGACCTGTAGAATTGGCTTTATTCGAGCCAAATTGATGGACATTAAAACGATTTTCTTGTGTTTTATTTCAATTCGAAGTTCTATACCTCTGAAAAAAACACCCCTTATTTATTTCATGCCATGAAACTGAGACGGCTTTTCCACACGCAAAGTTTACTTTGCAAATTTTTGAGTACGAGGGAGAGAGGGGAAAAGAGAATGTGAGCAATTTTCTATTCTGTATAATAAACTCAAGACTTAGGCTGAGTTTACATCTGGCATTTCTTGTGTGTCATTTTGCCCAAAAAAGCGTAACCAACTAATTACTAATGACAAACTGTTTGATTCAAACATTTATTTATTGATTTAAAGTTTTTCCAATTATGTTGGATTCTATAAAATTGTCTATTAGTTATGTATGAAACTATTTAACTTAATAAATACATGTCTGAATCTAAAATTTTTCATTAGTAATTATTGGTTATGCTTTTTTTAGGCTTGTATGGCACATGGCATACAGATGGAAACCCAGCCTTAGCAAAGTAAGCTTTGACTGCCTTATTCCTAAAAAATATTTCAGGTTTATTAAGCGCTTATTTGACATATTTCTATGAGAAATTTGTCAAAAAAAAACCTGTAATAAACCTAAAATATTTTTTTTTAATTAGACCGCGAGTGTGTAAGAGCCGTTTAACCGAATTGGAATATGGAAACCAAAAACTCAATTTAAAAATTTGCAATCTTAGATCCCATTTCTGTTTTAAGATCCATTCTTAAAATTCCAAAATGCATAGTCTAAAATATTATTAATTAATGTTAAACTCGGCGAGAATTCAAGAAAATTATTAACACTTTTAGTTTGGGGGAATACAACATTTTCTGTGCTACTTTTCTTTTATTGTTACGTTGTATTGTACTCGTATTTTTCTTAAAAACAGTTTTAAATATTTAATATTTTTAATTATAAATAACTTTCAACCAAAATGTTTTTTACTATAAAATATTTTCCATTTCTTATTGAGCCATGCTATTACACATATGTTTATGTTAGTTTTATATTAAATTTCAATATATGAAAAAAGCGTATCAAGAATGACATTGACAACCACAGAGTGAGTACACAAAAACATTTATTGGAATATTTATTTATCTTTGTATTTTGTATTCGATGATAGGAATGTCAGATATTGTTTTACAATTTAAAACAACAAATAGAATTAAAAAATATTTCTATAGATGGAAGGGAAAAAATTTAACTTTTTTGGGGCATTAATCTTCATGTAATATATAAAAAATTTGAAAAATTTTTGAAATATTTTATCACACTATTTTTTTACATACTGAATAAAATAAATTTTTTTATAAAAAATACAAAGAAATTGATCATTGCAGTACCAATTATTAACTTGTTTGACAGTACTTCATTATTTAGAAAGCAAAGATACAAATTAATACTCACGCTCAATTTCTTACACAACATTCCAGCAAAAAATTTCAAAAAAGGTAATCGAGTTGGGAATTAAGCATTTTTGGTGGAAGCTGTTCCTTACTGGATTACCAACTTAATGATTTTACCAAGGCGTGAGACTAAAATAATCGATTCTTGAAAACTACTTACCTTTTTTATTTGGAAACTTGTTCAATTAATCTATTTAATCTAAAACAAGTAAGAGTGCTATATTCGTCTGTGCCGAATCTTATATACCCTTTACCAAAGTGCATTTATGTAGTATAGAGATTCATACATAAGCACATAGTTACTTTTATGTACAAAGAAAAAATAATAATTTTCAAACCCTAGAATCATAATTTTAGATTTTTCTGATTACTTATACCAATCTAAAAGTTCTTTAAAAAAATATAGAACTTGTGTGAGGTGAAAAAAAGGAAATTAAAAAAAAAATGTTTTATTTAGTTACTTTAATGTCCAGAAAAAATCACAGTTTCCAGCTCTGCAGCTGTGGTTTTTATTTTTATAATTTTCTATACCAAACTTTTCTTTCCAAAACGTAAAATATATATAATTTATAAAGGAAAAGATAAAAATTAATTAGAATTCGTTACTTTTATATATCAAAAAAATGTAAGTGTCCCAACCGTGAACTCTTCCTTTTTGATTTTCTGATTTCTTACACCAATCTCTTTCTTTTAAGAATTTAAGAAATGCTTAATTTATAAAAAAAAGGAAAAATTTGTTTTAGTAACTTACTTTTGTACAAAAAAGTTAAAGTTTTCCAACCCTGGAATCGTCTTTTTAATTTTTTTAATTGTTTTTTTTTATTTGAAATACTAATTTAATTCGTTATCAAGCATAAAATAAATATATTTAATAAAAATAAATAACAATTAGTTTTCGGTAGTTAATTTTTTATATCACAAAAAGTTTCAGTTTCCCAACCCTGGAATCATCCGTTGTGATTTTTCTGATTTCTTGCACCAATCTTTTTCTTTTAAGAATATAAGATATGTTTAATTTATAAAGAAAAGGAAAAATTTGTTTTAGTAAATTACTTTTGTATAAGAAAAAAAATTAAAGTTTTCCAACCCTGGAAACATCTTATTAATTTTTTGTAGTTTAATTTTTTATTTGAAATACCAATTTTATTCGTGGTGAAGTATAAAATAAGTTTATTTATTAAAAATAATTAAAAAATTAGTTTACGGTTTCCCAACCCTGGAATCATCCTTTTTGTTTTTCTGATTTCTTACATCAATCTCCTTGTTTTAAGAACATTATATATGTTTAGTTTATAAAAAAAAAGGAAAAATTTGTTTTAGTAAGTTACTTTTGCATAACAAAAAGGGTTTTCCAACCCTGGAAACGTCTTTTTAATTTTTTTTTAATTTTTTTAGTTAGAAATACCAATTTTATTCATACTGAAGTATAAAATAAGTTTATTTAATAAAAAATTATTAAAAACTAGTTTTTGGTAGTTATTTTGTATCGCAAAATGAAGTTTATGTCTCCCAGCTCTGAAACCGTCAGCTCGATTTTGCTGATTTTCAATACCAGTCTTATTTCGACAATTTCTGACCCACCGGTCCAAGAACGAAGTCTCTAGCTTTTCTGGGAGCTTCGGAAAACCGATTTCACGTACAGACAGACGGACAGACGGACATCACTTATTCGTCTTCCCTATGCATAAGGATCCAGAATATATATACTTTATGGCTCGCTTATTAATATTCTGGAAATTACAAACGGAATGACAAACCTATATATACCTTTTTACCATTTTTTGGTAAAGGGTATACAAATCATTCTCTTCATTTAGCAACTTGTACATAATTTTTTTACATTTTAGGTAATGAGATTTGTAAGCGAGTAATGAAATTTTGCAATCAGAAAAGTAAGTCATTATATGGCAAGTAGTTCTGATGGTAATGTGTAATTTTTTGCTGGAATGTTATAAAAGCATAAGTGTAATCCGTAACAGATTGGGTTAATATTGATTGCCCCTCTTTTCAACCTAACCTAACCTATCAATGCTCAATAGTAGACTTGGTTCGTACTAGTTCACTAGTTAAATTTTTCACGTCAACCTATGATCACTCCCACTTAAATTATATAGGTTTTATCGTGAATTTGTGCTAGAGTTGTGTCCTTTAACAGCACTTTTTGAACTAGTTTGAGAGCGTTTGAATCAAAAGTTAATTCAAACCTATTTAATTTACAATGATATTTTGGACTTATGTCCAACAGAACGAACTAGTTCAAAAAGATCTATTGGAAACAACTTTAGTTTGTGCCAAATATGAGCTAGTGAGCTAGTTCGACCCAAATCTCAAGCCCATGTAATTTAAATTAGTTTCATCCTAGGTTTGAGTCAAAATTGAACCAGCGAAAGAGTTCAACCCAAGTCTATTAAATGTCATAAATATGTACTCAAAGCAATGTAATTTAAATGGATTTGATCATCTATTTGTAACAAAACTAAACTAGTGAATGAGTTCGAACCAAGTCTAATAGTATGAGTATTAAAGCATATAAGTTATAAAGTTCAATACAAGTCTAATACACGAGACTTGCTTCGAACTATATTTGGATCGAACTCGTTCACTAGTTCATTTTGCACCAAACCTATGACCAAACCCATGTAATTTAATTGGGTTTGATCATCGGTTTGTGACAAAAATTAAGAGGCTTGGGTCGAATTCATGTAATTTAAATGAGTTTGATCTGGACTTGGGTCTAGACTTGGGTCATACTCGTTCACTAGTTAATTTTTGCCACAAACCTATGATCAAACCCATGTAATCGAAATGGGTTTGATCATAGGTTTGTGGCAAAAATGAAGTAGTGAACGAGTTCGTCCCAAGCCTACTAGTGAACGAGTTCAACCCAAGTATAGTTTGATCATTGGTTTGTGCCAAAAACGACCGACGCAATGAACTAGTGAACAAGTTCGACCCAAGTTTACATCGAACACATGCACTATCTCATTTTTGACAGAAACCAGCGATCAAACTCATTCAAATTACATGTGTCTAGACTTGGGCCAAACTCGTTCACTAGTTCATTTCTACACAAACCTATGATCAAACCCATGTAATTTAAATTTATCTCGTCATCGGTTTGTAGCAAAAATTAACTAGTGAACGAGTTCGAACCAAGTCTACATGTCTACATTTGGACCTGCACAAAATATAGCAGATTTCAATTAAAATCTTTATGAAAATGTACACCGCTTACACTACGCTTTTTGACATTTAACAAGATTTTTTTTATCCAAAACAGAACCCATTAATTGAAAAATTTCCAAAACTGCAGTCAAGCAACTGCAATATAGCCAATTCACACACATTTTTAAGCTTTTTTATGAATATGTTGTACAGGGTAATAAACAATAAAAAATATATAAAATTTTTATTATATTTCTTACAAATCTACTCACAAATTAGATTTCGTTTTGTATGGGAAATCTAGTAAAAAGTAGCAAGATTTACCTCGAAATATCGTATCGTAAGTAAGATTTCTAGATAATTATCTAGAATATCTATATTATATTATATTTATATGTTTTGTGTCATACCGGACCAAGTTTTCCTATTTGTTGAAAGAACCATCCCTGCAATTGTCACCATTTGGTGACAATTTCTCCAAACGTACTTGTCCCATGACTTGAGAAAATGTGAGTGTTACCCAAAGTAAGGAGTGAAAAAAGACATATTGTGTAAATGGTTACATATTCGCTATTTTCCTGATGTATCGTCTTGATCTCGTGTCAATTTAATTGGGACTCGGTCTAGTATTGTAGTAAACGGCACTGAACATGTTCGATGTGGTTGAATGCACAACCAATCAAATATTTAGTGTAAATATAATGTTAATTGTTCCCTCCAATGTGACTCTGATACATAGATATTAAAATAAGCTTTACTGATATTAATACTTTTGAAATATGCATGGCAATGTGATCGAGTGGGTACTGCGCAAGCCTGTCACAAAGTACACAGAGATGTCACGAGACGGAAGATAATTTGCGAATTCTGGACGTCTCGCTGACACAGAACACGCTTCTTTCGTAGTTGCGTTGATTCAATGTTTTTGTAATTTATACTTAGTGTCTTCATTCGCTATGAGATTTTTGAAATGAAAAGGTTAAAATTAATATTTATGGATGAAAAAGCTTAAAGTTAAATCAGGAGTTATCTGAAAACAAATCTTAATCTCTTTTTTAATACTAGTAATCATTTTCACACTCTGTTTTTTAATTCAACACAACAAATTCCTTGATTTAATTTTGTAAAAATGTTCACTTATTCATTTTATTCTTTGTGGTCTCATTCGCTATGTACTTTTTGGAAGTAAATGGTAAAAATAATATTTTTTAATGAAAATGCTTAAAATGAAGTCTGTAATTATTTGGAAACTAATTTTAATCACTTTTTTACCACTAATAATCTTTTACACATTGTGTTTTTTAGTTAATCACTTCAAAATCTTTCATTTAAATTTGTAAAAATGTTCTTTTGTTCATTTCACAAAGTACAAATTTTCTTGTTTGTTTTGATTATATTGTTAACAACTTAATAACAAATATACTCAGCAAAAATTTCAAAAAAGGTAATCGAGTTTGGAATTAAGCATTTTTGGTGGAAGCACTTCCCTACTGAATTACCAACTTAATGATTTTAACAAGGCGCGAGACTAAAATAATCGATTCTTGAGAAGTACTTGCATTTTTTTTATTTGTCAACATTTCACGTAATCTATTTCGTCTAAAAAAATCATACCATCATTTAACAACTTGCACGTCATTTTTTTAAATTTTAGGTAATGTGATATGTAAACGAGTAATGAAAATTGGCAATCAGAAAAGTAAGTCATTATATGGCAAGTAGTTCTGATGGTAATGTGTAATTTTTTGCTGGGTACTACAGTTGTCCCTTTCTCGCCGAAACCGTGTCCTAGCTGATTTTAGCTTTTTTCATCACTCACTTGTTCAAAATTTCTGATTGAAAATAAAATGTCATTGCATTTGTAACAATAAAAAAATTATAAGTGTTCATTGTTACAGTTAAATGTTGAAATGACATTTATACAATATAATTTATATTATTCTACACCAAATAGGTCCCTAAGGGATAGTTCAGTGACAAGTCACAAGGTGCATACAAAGTATCCATTAACCCCATACTAGGCCATCCCCATGTAAAAGTGACTGGTCCGCTTCATGAGAAGTGTTAGAATTATCACTTGCGGACCGATCACGTGACTAGTATTGTGTCAGCTCTATTTCCAGCAGGTATCATACAACAATTACAAATAAACTACCAAATAATAATTTAAGACACAATAGTTAATATAACTTAAATATTTTTTGGCATTCTATAAAAATTTAAAGAAAAATTGTTTGCAATATGTGCAATATGTCTATATGTACATATGTATATATGTGTACCTATGTATGTATTTAGAACGTTGAGTATAAATTAATAACCAGTCTTGACTAACTTAAGCATGTTTGTTCAAAAACACGAGCCCACTGCTATTTGATTTAAATTAGAAATTTAACAGAATTTATGTTTGAGAAATGATTTAGTTTATATGTTGGTCTATAAATAAAGCTTCATACATGTGTGAATTTATGTATGTACATATGTATGAATATTGTGCTAAGCAAGTTACCCACTAATTACGGTTAGATTAACACATAGTCTGGTGAGCAATAATATACTCAGGCTGGAATTTGTTTGTGTACTCGTTGATGTTGTTTTATTCCTGCTTTTTTATACTTCCTGCAAAAGGGAAACGCACAATGTAGTAATCAGCGTTGCCGCTTTGGTTACTTTTAACCAAAATTGGTTACTTTATTTTCCAATGTGTACTTGTGTACTTTTTTCCCATTTTGGTTACTTTTCTTCAACACAAAAATAACCATTTTTATATGGTATATAAATTTGAATATAACTAACTATTGAGATAAGCTATCACGCGATTGGAAGAATTTTCGTGGCTAAAAAAACATGGATGTGATTTTCAAACAGATGGTAAATATTGTATCCCAATAGAAATTGCTCAGATGTTCTAATTTGGAAATAAGAAGTTGAATTTTGGGACAAAGTTTCAAAACATACAAATGAATTCAACAAAATTTTTTTGGTGTCTTTATTAAATTTTGTTTTTAGTTTAATGCCATTTTCACACACTTCGGGGTCTTCTGAAAGAATATTTTCCCAGCTAGGTTTAGTCAGCACTAAATGCAGGAATAAGATTGATTTCAATACCAACTCTATAATGCATATATATGTATATTTTAATAGTTTATCTACTCAGTCATGTGTTTGGATAACGAATATAACACTGTGTTTTTTTAAGTCATGAAAATATAATCATATACGAACACCACTGCGTGATAAAAGACAAAAAAAATATCGGTGTCTTGCCCCAGGTCATGCACATTTTTGTTTGCCCCAAAGATTTGGGGTCTCGGTGTCATTTTTGCATTTTCTCCGGTTCATATCATTCGGAATTTTGATTTACTCTTTGAGGCAAAGTTGTAGCTCTTGTCATACAACAAAAATTGTGAACACATAAAATTAAAAAAACATCTTCAAGATCAAAATCGCAAAAAAAAAACTTTAAAAAAATTTGAGTTTTATACCTTTTTCCCCTGTTCAGTTACATAGGTAGCAAGCGATTCAAAATTCAAGGAAACTATCAACGATAAAAATGTGCCTAAGATCTCAATAAACAACTTTCTACAACATATGAATTTACTAGGAATGATTCTTAACACCGTTTGGGTAGCGCTTAGGCAGCCACAAAAGTAAAAAATTTCAAAGCAAATGAAATTAAAAAAAACGGTGTTAAGAATCGTTCCTAGAAAGTTAATATTTTCTAAAAAGTTGTTCATTGAGATCTTAGGTACATTTTGGTGGTTGATTGTTTCCTTGAATATTCAACAGTTTGCTACTTATGGACCTGAACAGGAGAAAAAATGTGAAAAAATCAAATTTTTTTAAATTTGCCACAGATACATATATTTCTTAACGGAAGTACAAATAAAACAGTACATATGTATATAGAGATTTTGGTTACTTTTTGTCGCCTTTGGTTACTTTTTTCCATATTTTGGTTACAAAAATATTTTGGTTGTGGCAACGCTGGTAGTAATTAGAGAGGCCCAGCAAGCAGCGTTGTCAACTTGGTGCGTTTCGCATCATTTTGTGTGTTTTTTGAAATGTTTTGTGCGAAAAACTCCTTAGTTGGTGCGTGGTGCGCTTTTTTTTAAATTTCGGTGCGGTTGTTAATTTTTGGTGGCACCAACGCAAATTTAACACAGCAATGGTTTAAAACCGGACAATTCTTGTTATGAAACTTACCAACTTTCTGATAGTGTTAATTACCATATTAATACTAATAATGTTTACAAAATATCACAATTTGAAATGAAATCTGTTTTATGGCCCAATGATAACAATAATGATGAAAATATTAGATTTATTTATTTGGAATAATTAATTCTTGGTTTCTTTTTAAAAAGTTTTAAACCGAATTTATAAAATTAATATACAAAAATGTATCATATTGGACAAATGAATGCAAAGATATGTATGTGCCCTTAATTATGAAAGTTGTATAAGTCTTATATTTCATTGGTCGAGATATTTAGTAGATTACATTGGAACAAATCAAAAAATAATTTTTTTGTTATGCAACAGTTTAATTTGGAATTGTTCTAGTCTGATCAAAATGTACTATATCGAATCAAAAATGGTATGACCTAGACTACTTTCATATGTACACTATGTATGTACGAATTTGTTTAGTTTTTTTTTTTTGTTTTTTAATTATGTACATATATTGTAAAAGGCTGTTTATTTCTATTGTTATATTTTTAATAGGGATATTTGTATTAAACTTCTGATAAAAAAATATTTAAAAATATTTGAATAAAATGATAAATAAAGAACTTTTATTAGTTTTGAATCCTTTCTATTAATCCTAGATCTCTTTAAAAACTTTTGTACAGAATTTATGAAATTAAAAAAAAATTATTATCTATTTAATACAAATGAATATAAACAAATTTGCTAAGTTTTTTTAGGTTTTATTTGTTTAACTCTGAACTGTAAAAACCTCTTTTAGTGTTAAATTTTTAACACAAAAAAATAATGTACTTTTATGCATAATTGAATAAACATTTTAAACTAAAAAAACAAATTCTAAAATTGGTGCGTTTTTTTGTAAATGGCGCGTTTTTCTCCATTTTGGTGCGTTTTGAAATTTCAAAGTTGACAACGCTGCCAGCAAGTTAATGATAATTAAGTAAAAGGAGTATTAAAAATATTTAATAAATTACTTTCAGCAAGAAAAAATTTAAATACTGTGAAATAAAATTTTAATTAAACATTACCCATTATACCACACAACAATCAAAATTCAATAAAAATTGAGAATAAGCTTATAAAAATAGTGAATTTTAAGTTTTTCGTAATTTCGTTTACAATAATGTTTATAAAATGTGCTGTTTTTAACAATGCTTGAGAAACTCATATCATACACAACTTTTTCTAAAGTATGATTATAAACGACAAATATTGAACAACACCATAACTATGAGGATTGAAAAAACTTTGCAAATTAATTAATTATTTCGCGTGTACAATTTTGTGTATCAAACTGCGAAAAAATCTAAGCATGAAAAACATAAATTGTAATAATTAAAATTGAATGAAATTGAATAAAATAATTAAAAATTAAATTTATATTTTTCAAAAGACAAAAAAACATTTGAATAATAAGCTTATTTTACAATTGCTAAGATAAGGTCAAAGTAATAATACACATGTAATATTATCCCGAGGTTTCCGTTTTGATTTTTCTACAATTATTACGAAAACGTTTTTCAACATATTTGTAATACTTTTTCAAGCTTGAGGCTTACATTAGTAAGCTTATTATAATATTTATCTTAAGCCATTTGGTATACTGGGTAGGTATGTTAATTAAATTAAAATTGGTACAATTTTTTTAACAATTGTTACTGTTTATTAACTCAAAAGGTTGGCAAGGAGAGAGCATCAAGCGAAAAAATTCTTACAAATTATTATTACTGATAAAATTTTTACTTGAAAGAATCATCTAAATAGCTGTTATGATGATTCATTTTAATTTTAGCACTACAGTACCTGGATTCAGTAACTTTTATTACGATAATCGTATCGTTATAATAAATATAACGAAAATTTATCGACTTTACTATTCAGTAACATATTTTAACGATATTCGCTGTCGGTTGGAGAAAAAAAAAATTAAGTCACAAAATCAAAGTTGTTGAGTTTTTCCTTTTTATTATTTGTGCTTTTCGCTTATTTTCACATGTTCCATACAGAATTACCACATAATATTGAATTAAATGGTGAACAAGATAGAGCTGGAGACTATCGTAAAAAAGAAATTACAGAATCACATTATCGTTATCGCAAGCGAATAAATATGTCGATAAATATTACGATTTTCGGTTCGCAAAAAGTTACTGAATCCAGGTACAGGAATGTTAAATCAACATGAAATAAAATTATTCCAAAATGAAAAAATTTCTTTGACGATTATTGTAAATCATGTTGAATTAACATGAACCACAAATAGAGCAAAATCATTGGCGAAATATGTTAGATTAACCTAGTTTTCGTAGATTTTAGCATGAAATTTATCTTTGTGTAGTACGAGAATAGCATACATAGGTATACAAACATAATAAATTTTAGGGCCTCTAACAAAAGTCTTTACAAAACAAATTTCTTTAACATTTCTCGCAATCTTTCTACAATTAGTTGACTAATTTTTATGCTGAATTTTTCCTCATAACTATTTAATTTCCTTTAAAGAGCAAAGTACATAGAAAAAAACTATAATAAAACAACAAAATACCCCAAAAACATCACTAGTATTAATTAAAAAATCATAACGCTGACTAAGATTTTTTTCTTTTTTCAGCGTATTATAATATTGGGTCTTATTACGAGTGTCACATTACGACTTCGACTACCACTGTTTTGAACTAGATTAAAGAAAAAATGTTACAATGTTATTTAGGGCCATTATTACAACTTAAAGATAGTTAAAAGTAGGATTTTATCAGACGTATAAAAACTTTACCATTTGCAAAATTTTACTTTAACCTAAAGTGAGCGATAAATTACAGGCAAGTTAATACTACCTGGTAAGTTAAATCCAATTTGCAATAATGGAAAGCTTTTAATACGTCCGATAAAATCCTACTTTTAACTATCTTTAAGTTGTAATAATGGCCCTTAGTCTAGTACAAAATCGTTGTAGTCAAAGTCCAAATACGACACTCGTAATAAGACCCATTCTGATTGTTTATAAATATTTTGAAATTATATTTTATTCTTTAAGGGATTTTTTTTTTAAATTATGTGGTTATTTATACGGCTTAAAGTTATTTTATAAATTCAAAATTCTATCGTTGTTTTATATAAAGGGTGTTTTTTATTGAGGTATAGAACTTTAAGTTGGGATCACTTTTTTAACTGGCGGCCATTTTGTCAGCTGTCAAGTGATTAATATTTAGTTTGGTTTGCCATTTCATCATAAACAGGTTGACAAAAGAACAACGCTTGCAAATCGTGCAAATTTATTTCGAAAATAATGGTTCAGTTCGCGAAGCTTACCGCAAGCTCCGTCCATTTTATGGTCGACATAATCGTCCATCGCATAATTTCGCGGAATGGACCTGTCAATTGGCCACCAAGATCGTGTGATTTGACACCATTGGATTATTTTCTTTGGGGATATGTGAAGTCGCCCGTCTACGCCAACAAACCAGAAACGTTAGGGGACTTGGAAGCCAACATTCGTGGCGTTATTGCCAACATACGGCCTCATATGCTCGAAAAAGTGGTTGAAAATAGGATCTGTAGAATTGGCTTTATTCGAGCCAGCCGCGGCGGCCACATGCCCGAAATCATATTTAAACATTAATGGCATAAAATTATCCTTCCAATAAAGCCAAATTTATGGACATTAAAACGATTTTCTTGTGTTTTATTTCAATTCAAAGTTCTATACCTCTAAAAAAACACCCTATATTATGTGAAAAAAGAGATATGTATTTCCTTTAAGCTGACAGGCAACAATGTTAACTAAATTAGATTAATAAAAACATCAATAGATAATATCATGTGGTGTTTATGTTAAATATAAAAAATATTTCGCACAAAAAAATAAATAAATTTCTGTTTGATATATAACAGACCATTAAAAAATACTTCATGGAAAACATTTTAATTAATTTAAAAATGTTTTTGTGAAAAAAAAATCATGAAAATTGTTCGTTGTATCCCATTATGAAAAAAAAATGATTTTGTGAAAAAAATCATGAAAATTTTTTGTAGTATCACATTATAAAAAAAATACAAATTTCAATAGGAGAACTTACTGAATCAAATAAAATAATTGTTTAAAAATATATTTTTTCAATATCAGTAACTGAACAACCAAATTAAAAACAAAAATATTATAATATTATATTATATATATATTATTTATATATTAAATAAAATGAAGGCGGATTAACAAAACAATTTTGTAAAACCAATATCTTATTGTACTGAAAAACAATTCTGTTTTTTCGTTATTTTTAGTGCAAATAGGAGTTTAAAATAAAACTTTCACTAAATCAAATAGACCATTTAATAAATTTAAAAACAAATTTCAAACAAATGTTTGTCTACGTATAAAATGTTCAAAATACTTTTACGTTTTTCTCTCTTTAAAAACGGTTTTCAGTGGACTCGAAGATATGCAAATGAATACAAGACCCAGTGTAGTGATTAGGGTTAAGAATGACACAAGAGCTTATATAAACTAATACAACTTAAACTACTGAATTACACACAAATATTCACAACTGGTTACCACTACGCCTTCCTCGCTGTAGTTTACGCACGTCTCTTAGCTGGCTGCGCAAGTATTCACGTGACACCTCTTTGTCTGCTGCTCGTCACTCTGCCGTCACTCACAGTTGATACACCAACACCTCTTTGTCTGCTGCTCGTCACACACGGCACTAACTCTGCCGACACTCACAGTTGATACACCAATAAAGACTCAATGGCTTTACTTACACACGTCTATGTATTCGCTGCGCTGTTCCCTTTACTCCAGTCGACACGATAGACTCCACAATAATCTCAATTTCACGACAGACTTTGCTGTCACTATAGACTGTCCTATAGTTTCTCCTTTTCCCAACTCACGTGTAAAGCACAGTTTGCTCTTAACTATCAACTCACCACTGTATCGCAGACTATTATTAACTCACAACTTAGTTATCAACTGACTTGTTTACTCGCAACTGATTGACTTGTTCACAACTGACTTGTTCGCAACTAACTTACAACTGCAACTCGTTCACAAAACAACTATAACTCATTCGCAACTAACTTGCCATTGGATGTGTCACCCCTTTTTATACTTCGCACAAACACCACTAGAATTTTCCAGCAATGTCTAGACGATCATTATCATCTTATATGTTGTTTACAAAGTGCCCAATTAAGTTCTTGTGGTAACTATGTACATACATGTGTATATGCATACGTGTGTGCATCATTAACTAAGCAATGCGTGGTGGTTGTTTGCCTTTTGCCTTTCGTTTGAATTAGTATGTATGTATGTGTGTAAATATGTGAATCTTCTTAATAAGCAGACGCTTTTTGTTATTGCTTTTGCTTGTTTACGTCTAATCAAGCTTGTATATGCTACGCATCTTTATTTAATTATTTGCTACTATTCGAGATTATTCTTTGCATTGACCATGTAGGAATATTTTCGCGTAACACTTACAATAAGCCTGTTGGAATATTTTTGTGTAATACTGCATTAAACTTGTCGACGGCCATTTTCGTAACAATACATTAGCCCAATTCACAATCTTGTGCAAATGGTCTTGCATCGTTGCAAGTGCGAAATGGTATAGTATATTAATACCCACCACTAACAATTTTTAAGTGGTGAGTATCAATATACTATACCATTTTGCACCTGCTACGATGCAAGATAATATGCACAAGATTGTGAATTGGGCTATTGTGTATTATTCATAAAACATGAGTGCTATAATGTATTCGTGATATATGTAAGTACATACATGTGACTAACTCCCAAAACTAAGTTATTATTGATTGTAGAAACTGGATGTGATTGGCAAGAATTAAATTTTATATTTATTTATATTTAATTTTATATTATTTTTATTTTTTGTTTATTGCCAAAATCATAATATGTACATGACAAAATGTTAGCAAAACCATTTACTATTTGCAGTAAGCTTCTTCACAACTCTTGTTTACATCTAGACGTATGAACTATTTTCAATTCGTATGCAAGTAATTATTTATTACTCACACAACATGTTTGAAAATAACCTGTGCCAAATCAACATACATATTAACATAGTGATGTAACGACTGTCAATTTTTGATTTTGGCAAATACGAATATGAATACGAATATTTGAAACGATATTCTCGAATACGAATACGAATGTGAATACGAATATTTAATTTGAAATTTGTAGACATTAAATTAGGGATCTATTTACGCCTGCAATATGAAATATAAAAAAAAAAATTGTTATGAAAAAGAACTTCATACCGATGTTGGCGCACTTTAAAGTTAATAAAAAGTACCCAATATTTTAATGGTCGTCAGCAAATAATATTTGAAAACGATACAAAGCACAAATTTATATAAAAAAATTTAATGGATTCGTACAAACTAATATTTTTATCCATTTATTTAAATTTCGTTTAGGATTTATGCATTTATTTATTTTTTTTTATTTTTGGAAAAATATTCGCATTTGTATTCGCCTGAACTTGACGAATACGAATGCGAATAGGAATATTTAAAAAAGGCCGAATATTCGGCAATTCGAATAAGAATACGATTATTCGTGCATTACTAATACATACTGAATACATCTTTATTTGTACATCTTCCATATAAGCAATTTTCTTCAGCAACATTTACAAACATATGAAAAAATCAATTAATCATGCATGTCAATTTATTATTGAGATATTGACTAGAACAACAGGTGTTTAATTAAATGCATGTACATATTTGAAATAGAAATTGAAAAAAGGACTTTCAAATAGACAGATAATTGTAAGACTTCAAACAGTTTCAAATAGACAGAAAAAAATATCGGCTGTATGTAAAACAAGGAAGAGTGCTATATTCGGCTATGCCGAATCTTATATACCCTTTACCAAAATGCGTTTATGTAGTATAGAGATACGCACATACATAAAGTATAAACAAAAAGAAAAAAACATAATTTAACCTACTGACTTTTATTAATTTTCAAACCCTAGAATCATCATTTTAGATTTTTCTGATTCCTTATATCAATCTAGTAGTTCTTAAAAAAATATCGAAAGTGTGTTAAGTGAAAAAAAAGAAATTAAAAAAAAAAAATGTTTTATTTAGTTACTTTAATATCCAGAAAAAAGTTCAAACTTTCCAGCTCTGGAGCTGTAGTTTTTATTTTTATAATTTTCTACACCAAACTTTTCTCTCAAAAACGTAAAATATACATAATTTATAAAGGAAAAGAAAAAAATTAATTAGACTTAGTTACTTTTATATATCACAAAAAGTGTAAGTTTTCCAACCCTGAAATCATCCATTTTGATTTTTCTGATTTCTTACACCAATCTCTTTCTTTTGAAAGTATCCAGCATATATATACTTTATGGGTCGCTTATTAATACTCTGGAAATTACAAACGGAATGAAAAACCTATATGTGACGCTTAAAATAGAAAGGGACCTAAGGGTAAAAACCTGCTTTGTTCAGGAGAGCCATTTTAAAGATTTAAATACGTGTATCTTTGGTATACCATCACTGAATAAAACGCGCATATCTCTGGGAGGGAACACTTTTGGGGCGTGGGATCGGTCTCACTCGATGCTTAGATGTTGTCCACAACAAAAAAAAAGTGAAAATTGATTTTTTTACCTTTAGGTCCCTTTCTCTATGCGCTGTCACATATACATATGAATACCCTTTTACCATTTTATTTTTAACACAGAAATATGCTATGCGTTATATAAATTTGTAATCGTAAGGGTGTCATACAATTTCTAGATATTCTGCTTATTTGACAACATTTTTTTCAATAGAAAGAAATAAACAAAATTTTTTATCTCACCTGGCCTTTTTCACATTTATGTTTTTGTGAGTGTCTGACTACTTTTTGAAAAATTTTCTATAATACGAATTTTTAAACTTAAAATTTGTAGTGTGTCTTATTTCTATTAATGATCGCTGTGCCAGTTGAAAATGGCATAGTTACATAAAATAATGGGTTCGAGCGTGATTGGGTGTTGGATTGTAGACCTTAAAAATGCACTATTGTGTCACTACGACAGGTAGCTAGTGTGTACTCAATTTGGTAAGAGTCGTGTGAAAAGAAACATGTTAAATACAGCGTAAATTTTAGTGGACGTGATTCCGTCTTTTTTCTCACTAAATTTACATATTAAAGTCTGATTAGCAAAAGTACATAAGTATGTATATCAAAAGAATAAAGCTCGTGCTTCAATTTTTGGATTTTCTGATTGAGTAAATTAATTACTCAATCAGCTGTCTATAGTATAATATTACTTAAAATTTTTATGGGCCTGGCCTCGCTGACTTTTATATTTTCTAGTGCTTATGGTTCATGCAAAGTTTGTTAATAAAAAGTTAATAAGAAATAGCTGAGTATTAAATTAAAAACTGTCACGGCTACTTTTCAAAATAGGAAATTTTTATTTTGGATAAGTGCAATGTGTATGAAAGGCTTCATTCAATAAAATTTATCTTAATTTTGAATTTAAGGTGCTTGTTACCGCCCTCTGGTTGAAACTTCAGGTTTTTTAGATTTATCTTAGTGATCTCTGATCTAGATTTATTTGTTCATCTAATTACAGCTCTCTAGTGCGAATTGGAATTTTAAAGGCGAGGCCCCACATACCGGAAAAAATTTCTTGGTTTTAAGATTTTCCTATTGGCTTACTCTACAATTACTTATGTATAAAATTTCAGCTCTCTAGCGAGAATTAGATTGTATGAGCACTATCTCTCCCACTATTTTTAACTCACAATTTTGTTGTGAGCAGCTAACATTTTATAGGGGTGATCACGCTCACTTTTTAAGGTGATAGTTTAAAGTATTGTATACGTGCAACGCGTATGCAAGGTTTCACTAAATTAGTGTGAAATAAAAGAAGTATATTAAGGTTTTAGTACCAAACAATATTAGCGTGGCCCCGCCCATTCTGATAAACACTTTTGGGTTTTCAGATTTTTCTAGTTGGTTTCTCACCTAGACCTATTTGTGTATCAAATTTCAGCTCCTCAGCTCAACTTTTAATTTTTAAGTTTTATGGGCGCAGCCCCGCCCCTTTAACTAAAATTACCTTGTTTTCAGATTTTTCTAGTTGGTTTCTCACCTAGACCTACTTGTATATAAAATTTCAGCTCCTTGGCGCAACTTTTAATTTTTAATATTTATGGGCGTAACCCCGCCAACTTTTCAAAACTTGAAATTTTCTTCGACCAGTGCTTATTATTCGTGTCAAGTTTTGTTGCAAACGGATAATAATACCCACATAAATAGTATATTTAATATGCTGAACCGCAGTACACGAAAACAGGGTTTAAATTATATATATGTGCGTGTCTCCGCCCACTTTTTTAACAAAAAATTTATAGCCCTGCATTATTGCAATATGTATGCTCAATTTCAATAAAATAGCTTCCATTAAGCGCCTTAGATTTGCTTTTTTCATTCTAGCTTTTATGGGCGTAGCCGCGCTCCCTGCTTAAAATTTCCCTGTTTTCAGATTTTTTTGGTTCATTGCTCACCTAGATCTACTCGTGTACCAAATTTTAGATCTCTAGCGATAGCGGAAGTGCTCCATCAATTTGATGAGTGTGTCAGTGGTCAGTGTTTAGTGAGTATGTCTTAAAATATGCACTTTTTGCACCTCTATATCTCTGGAACCTTTCATGTGAGGTTATATGAATTTATTCTAATTATGATTTAAATTCTATAATTTTACAATTGCGGGGAACAAAGTTATGAGGGGGATAAAAACAGCTCGAATGGCTTCCTGTACATATACACACTGCGTGCATTGGCGAGAACTTGGCCTGGCGCACTGCCATGCGCATAGAAAAATAACGAAAACTGACTTTTCCTCGCTAGTCTCTAGGTAGTTCAGTAATTTGCTTGTCCTGCAAAAAACAGTTCACTTCTAAAAAAATATTTCAACTACAATTTAAAAAAATATACATGAATTAACATACAATGGAATATGCGAAATGGTTATACGAGTACTTTGGCAAGAATTGACGTCACAAATGACGTCATCATAACACAATTATGCAAAAATAAATATATATGTATATTCCTTCACAACTTTGCTTGGAAGCACATTTAAACAAACATTGAAGAATAAACTCGTTAAAACTTAACGTTATAATTACTATGCATGTAAAATACACTAAGCAGATGGCTGTATTTCCGCGAAATGATCATTATCAAAAAATTAAATTATTTAAAAGTGTGTGATGGAATCACTTCAACTGAAAGAAGACATATTAAAAAAATAATTACAGATGACAGAATTAAGTGGTAGAATATAACAAACTGCAACGTACGATGACATCAGAAATTTGTGAGGACAAAATGAAATAAACTCAGTAAAGTGCGACTCTGACTCGCGCACGAAGGGTTCCGTACGAACACTAGATATGTAATTTAATAAAAACTTCAGCTATATAATATATAGTTTTCGCTTTTTTTTGGTTTTTGGTGTTTTTTCAATTCGGCGATTTTTTTCATTTTGGCGTTTTTTTTTTCATTTTGACGATTTTTTTTTTCATATAAACAATTATTTTGGTTTTGGCGCCTTTTTCGCGTTCTGGCGATTATTTTCGATTTTTGGCGTTTTTTTTTTATTTTTGGCGATTTGTTCATTTGGGCGATTTTTTCGAATTTGGTGATTTATTTTAGTGTTAGAATTTTATTTATTTTAGTGTTAGAATTTTTTTCGTTTTGGCAATTTTATTTTTAATTTTTGGCGATTTTTTTTTGGTTTGGCGATTTTATAATTTTCGGTTTTTTTAGTTTTACCGTTTTTGAATATTTCAAGTGTTTGCCTCTTACGGTTTCCAAGATATAGGAAATTGTCAAAATTACATAGTCAAAATTGCATCAACTGATGGACCACCCTTTAACTTAAATTTTTTTAAATTTTACTGTTACTTATTTAAGTCTGTATAAAAATACACTAATTTGACAAATTTCAAGTTTAAATATACATAGGTATGCACATACAATTGTATGTATATTACATGGGATTTTAACATTTTTCGTTGCTCGTTTTGGAACACCCTTTAATTTTTAATTCTCATGTATTTGTTTTTAATTCTCATGTATTTGTTGTAGCGGCCAAGGTTCTACATACTCTGTCCAAATTTCAGGTCCGTAGCTCATACGGTTCCTGACAAAATACCGTGTGACGGACAAACGGACAGACGGACAGCGTAGCGAAAACAATAGGGTTCCTTTTCACCTTTGGAGTACGGAACCCTAAAAACGAAATGAAAAATGAGCCTTCCGATTGTTAGGAAATATATACATTGGATCAAAACATCATATACCAGCTTATTATTAGCTCCTGATCCAATCAGCAAAAAATTTTCGGCTGAAAATACTCGTTTAGGTGGAAAATGAAGCAGAAAGTAAGAACAAATAGAATTTCCTTTTGAGTTCCCGGCAATTTGAAGAAAAAATTCGGAAAATCCCAAAAATGGGATTTTTTCAGTATTTTTGCTATATTCTACTTATTTTTCGCTGAGCGCAGGAAATATTTTTGGACATATCTTGTCTTGAGGTGCAACTTTCTTAGTTATATTTTTGGAATTGGACAGAAAATGCCTTAAATTTGATATTTATAACAAAAATAGGTCTATTTCGAAATGATCTGAATGTGCCACATATCCCAAAAACTGTCGATTGCCCTAAAACAAATTTGACAATGTTCAACAATTGTGGAAATGTTGCAATATTGCAGCCTTTTATCTCCTGATATATTCAAGATATAGGAAAACTAATAACGAATTTGAAAAGAGGACACATTATTCACATATAATCAATCAATAACTAAATTTTTTTTAACTGTTCCATACATCAAACCAGAAACCAACCGACGATGTATGTCTATAATACAACTTCATTTCTCATACAAATTTATATACATAAGTACATGCGATTTTTTAACCTATTGTAATATTTGCTTTCGCTTTCCCATTCGCATTCGCTTACGCAAACACGAAAATATGTATGTGTATTATTTGCTTTAGAGTGGATTTAGAGTGGATTCTGGTACCTAAAAGGGTGTAGAATAAGATGAAATGAGTTAGATTTCTGATAAAAATGTATTTACCCCATAAAAACGTGCAAAAAGAACTTGGGAAGATCGATAAAAATGAGAAAAACATTAAAATTTTATTTTTTAAATGAGTTTTTCTCAAAACTTCATTTTCACACACTAGGTTCCTATTTTTGGAGAAGGTCACATACCCTTCCTTAATTACATTTATTTAAGTTACTCACCTGTTAAATTTGTATAAATCTGCTAAGCCGAATTTCTGTTTGTTTTATTTAACGCCCGAACCGAAAACCGTTTTATTTAAAATACATATAAATATGACACGCTTGACATCTCTAGCACGCATTATACATTTTGCTTTGAAAAGAAACACTTTATGTTCTTTATAGCTAAACTAGCCGTTCGCAAACTGCATCACACATCCAGAATTGATTTTTTACTATTTCCCAATAGTGCGTACAAGGTGCACGTTAGGTTGAGAATTAATAAAATAGTCACCCCCGTGTGCAGTGGTTTGAGAATGACTGCTCTAAGCAAAACATAAAAAGGAAAGATTTCCTTCCTACTCACAATTGAATGAACTCTTATTTTAATTTTTGCGTATTCTTTTTTGCATTGTTTTCTTTTCTTTTTTAGACACCCAAAATAAAACACAATATTACACACAGCCGCACATAAACACAAAGCAACATGTTGTTAGTTGAGCATCAACAAGTGTTTAAAGAGAAAACACTTGCAACAGAACTACCGCTATTCACAACAACAAAGCAAGAACTTTTGCATTTAATTTGAGTGATTTAGTTGTTTTATTAAAACAAACTATATTTTACTTTCTTTTTAACACAATATGATTAGATATATTATTAAATTTTACTATTTTAATTAATACTTAATGCTTTTGGAATTTGTTTATTTATTTTACAAATTTTAATACGCATTATTATCGCACGACAATCACGTGTGGCCGACTTTTATGAAGATTTTATGGGAACTAAACTTTTTGGTTGCTGAAGCAGGGTTACCAAATATTAGTGGTTTATCTAACATAAAAGAGTTCAAAAAAATATGACTGAATGGAATTAAGGGAAATCGAAAAGTTGTACAAATGCATACATATGTAGTATGTATGAATGAAAATAATTACACTGTTCTGCAAAAAAAAAATTGTTTTAGCTAAAAATATGTGTTATAAAAGGACATTAATGCCCTAAATTCAAATCCATTTTCAGTATTTATCTACTACGTGCAGATTTTTTTTAATAGGCGCGGCTAATATGAATCTCTAAAAAAAGGCGGTCACGCTAACTTGCATATTTCAATATAACTCGATAAGAGTTTCTTCGATTTTAATAAATTAAATACTGAAAGACGCAATAAAGTTACACAAATAAGTTCTTAAAATCTCAACGGTATCGGAGTTTTTTCAGAAATTACTGTCGAAAAAAAAAATATTTGTTATGTGAAATTAAATTTTTGCTGTCTTTAAAAATTCGTAAAAAATAAAAATTCCAAATATTTTGCATTTTTGTTATATATCGGAGAGCTTAGTATGCTGGAAATGAAATAAGCTATAAGTTATGAAAATCTGTAAATATATGATTTTATTCAAAATGGCAGGTAGCCCACTTTGACAAATATTGCGTAGTAGATTTTGTCTGCAACATACTTGCACCTTGTAACTCAATTGTAAAGACATATCAAGTAAAGTAGGGAAGTGTTGCTTCATAACGCAAATCTACATATATATGTCCGTACCATTAGCTCGTGCAGTAATTATGAAAGAGAGGTATAAAAACATGAAATATTTACTCAATAGAATTCAGTAAGATTGCTATTTGTGGAATATATACTGCTCAGCTGATTTAATATTATAAGATTTGTTTTACCAGCTCTCCCAAATAGTATCGGTCAAACTATAATATATTTGGTTTTATTGGTAAATTGCATGTATATCACGAAATCTGTGCAAAAAAATTAACAGCAAAATTGTGCTGTTATTTAAATACATGCTGAACAACAAACTTTGTCCAAAAACAATGCATTTTTTTAGCTCATCAAAATATGTTTAGTTACATTAAATAAATAAAAATACATTATTTTAATTTTTTTTTCATAAAAAATCACTTTTTTATTAAATTTTTTTGACACTGAGTCATATAACTAGTTTGGCAAAGTAATCTGAGTTGATTTAGCTCCAGGCCTCTTTAATTGCAGCAATCATGTAATTTTTTGATTCAAATTAACGGCCCGACTTATATACCTTACGTGTAAGAAAGCCCCACACATTTTCAATAGTATTAAGGTCGGTAGAATTATGAGCAGGGCTGCCGTCTGGTTATTTCTAACCAAAAGTGGTTATTTTTTGTTTAATGTAGAGATGTGAATATATTTCTCATTTTGGTTATTTTTTTGCAAAAATAATGATACACATGTACGTATTTTTTATGTTATACTTTTTAACATTTTATGTTCTTCAATTTTTGGTATTGCTACCAAGGCAACTGAAAATAAAACAGGTGTGACTAAAATCACTAGTGCAGCCACCTGTTATTAATTCGCCTTGATTGCTACTCACTAGTTTACAATATTTTGCTTTTACAACACTGTCAACAGCTATTAATTTTACTAAATGATCGCAACTCTGTACTACAGAAATGACATGTCTTTTGTAATGGCGGCAACATTCAACTAAAAGATTTTACAAAGTAAATTTATATAAAGAATATGCACGTAAGTTGTTGTTTGTGAAAAATACTGTTCGGCTGTTAAATACAAAAACTAAACGTGTGAACAAAAACAAAATTCAACACTAAAACGGAAAACTGAACGAGAAAAAGTTAATCAGCTGCCTACTGGCATATATGTACATTTCAAATGAGCATTGAACTATTGCTTGCCAGTCAGCTTCATGTACCTTGATTTCTTGTTGTAGTGCGGCACAAAGTGGTGAAATTAAATGGAAAATGGATAGGTAAAAATTTTGTATGATTGACTTTTAAAAACAAATTATTTATTAACTTGCGTGTGCATATTTTTAAATCTAGATACTTGTTGAAAATTGGAAATTGAAAATGTGCTTTCAGAAAGTGATGATGAAATTAGGTAAAAAGTAAACACATTTAATATTTATGGAATTTACACTAAGAAATTATAATTTCAACATAGTGCAACTATAAACAGCCATAGAAGAAAGTTTCGGGCTGCCTGGTTAAGGTACCAACATATGACATGTTTTTCACATTGTATGTGCCAGAATTTACATATGTAAACGAAAACATGTCGTGTGTTACCTTTAAAACATTGCTTGTGTAAAAAACATGACAAAAAACATAAGATATTATTTGAAATAGAGCGTGCTCTATTTTCTTATGTTAAACATACAGCTCCAAATGTCTATGTCATGCGAACAAATTCGTCGGCGGTTGATTATGTGCACTATCATTAGCCGTCTGAATGAAGTATTTTGTAAGACAAATTAATTATATATTTTTTTTTTAATTTAACGTTGTCGTTTTATTAACATAAGTCCAAAAATGTATAGATTTTAGATACAACCTCAACGTCTTGTTTAAAAAAGAAAAAATTAAAAAAGCACATTTGCGTCGCCAGTACTTCAGCGATGGAACCAAAAATATTTCGACGGCTGCCAGCCGTTTATAAAACAAACTACGTGGATATTTATGTACTGAAAAAGAAGAAGTGATACTACATGTACGTTTGTGACCAAAAATTATAAACCTTATGTAAATTAACCAATATTGACAAGCATAAAGAAAACCATACGAGTCAAAAACTTAAAAAACACATGTAAAAAACATGTCGTCTGTTGGTACCTTTAGAAGAATTTTCTCGGCTACAAAACAGAGATGGATGCTGGTACTGTATTGTATGCGAAAAAAGCTGTGCAACCACGTGAGTTGTTTGCGAAAACATGTTTTTGTACGTAGCCATATACATACATGTACAAGCGTTAACTTATTACATACATACATATTTAAATAAAAGAATTATATTTGTTTTGTTATTATTATTATTATTATTATTAACTGTATTCAAATGACATGCGTTAAATTATAAATATGTATGAATTCAAAATGTTATTTAATAAAAATACTACATATTGAAATTTGGTTATTTTTTTCTCATTTGGTAACTTTTAAAGCGAATTTTGGTTGTAAAATTTTTTTTGGTTGTGGCAGCACTGATTATGAGGCCATTGCAGTACACGAACGTTTTGTTCATCAATCCATTGTTTTACTAGCCTTGTAGTATGAATTAACGCTTTATGATGCTTGTAAGTCCACGAATGTATATATATTTTTATTGATCTACTATTTTGTTTATATGTACTTTATTTATTTAAGACTATGCGTGCACTTCCGATAACTTATAAATATAAGAATGAACTGACAGAAGATGTTTCTTAAATATATTATTCTTAACTTCATATAATATGGTTATGGATAACATTATATTGTTATTTGCATCATATTATTTTAACATAAATATACAAATTATGATGGTGTCATAAATCTTTAACAAAACTGTATTGTTAAATTCTAACCATATCACACTTTTTATAAATATAATAATATAATTATTAAATTCAAACATTACTTTGCTTATCGTAAGGTAATTAATGTTTAAAATAACAATAACTAGTTTTCAACGACCACACATTTGTTTCAGAGAACATAATATGTTTTCCTCAACCATTCTACAATCATATCTTTTCTCTGCGAGTATGAGTGACTTAATTGAACTAATGAAACGAGTTCCCTCTTATAATTTGACATTTGAAATTGGCGCATATAACTGTATGCCAAAAACTTGTTAAAAATATCTTAAATTTTGACTTTAATGCTAACTAGGTAGTTATTAGAAGAAATATTTTAACTGGCGTAAATGCAGATTTTTAACCTGGTAATAAGCAACCGCTAGCTGAGATCTTTATACACGCTGAGCAATTTTTTATGGTGCTTTTTGTCAGACGCATTGTAAAAGTTTAAAACCTTTGTCCAAATTCTGTTTACTTAAGGGAATATAATATTCAAATGTTTACTCTAGTTGGTGAAAGGAAATTTAATTTATTTACTCTCATAAATATGTATAATGGGATATCTTTTTGTCTATGGGCTGTATGCAAAAAAGAATATTTGAGCTTGAAGTGTACGTTAAGACAAAATTTACATAAAAATTTTGACAAAAGAACACTTTAAGCTTAAATTATTATTTTTTTGGATACGGCCCTATAAGTTTAAGAAATATATCCTTGTCATTGGGTTTTAACATTTTCGGACACCAAAGCATCCATCCACGTGCCAGGATACACAACAAGTAGTTGCGTAATCTTTTTGAATAAGAATGCAGCATGTTAAAAATATTTTATAAATATTAAATTTAATTATAAAAATGAAATTTTTAAGGAACTTCCGTAATGAAACCCCCAAACAGTTAATTAAAATTTTCTTTACTTTTTATGATGTACATTCCCCATATTTGGATTCAGAAACTCTAATATGGCACCCCTGACGCAAATAATATATCCAAGGCGAATTCACATAAGGTGATCTTAATTCGCCAGCTGACATAAATTTCCTGCTGTCAAATGAACCAAAACGTTAAGAAATATTTTGACAGCAGGAAATTTTACACTAACAAATATACAAGGCGAATACGTAGAGTTGCAAATTAAGACCACCTTATATCAATTCGCCTTGAATATATCTTTTCTCTTATTTCTCTCTTATATCTGTTTCTCTTGCAGTTTGCGCCTTTTCTAACTATAGCATTGTACAGATACATCTGTTTGCACCAGTTTTGCCTGTTTTTTGGTTCTGGTATGAACAAATATGTTATTTATCGTTTTCTGTTACTAGTTGTAAATGTTGATTTTTTAAGCAATTATTGTATGGTTGGACAATGAGCAAATGAAAACAACACATTTATTTTTTTTGTTTTGCTAAAGCAAATAAGATACATAAAACTGCTTTTACCATAAGTGTCTTATGATGTGTTGAGCAAAAATGTAATTGGCTGATGAATGAATGAATGAAAGCAAAATTGCACATACATATGTAAGTAAATGATACATTTACATGAAACACATGCATTTGTAATTACTCTCAGAGCAAAATTGTCTCTTTCTCTCTCTATACTTTGGCTGCGCCACAAAATAACATAACGAACGTCCGCACATACATCTGCACATCATGTATTTGTTTCAATAGTAGTTTTTTCATATATTTGTATTACAATATGTATTTTTTGAGCAAAAACAGATCAAACAGTTACTCAGCAGCAATACAATAAGCAATTGTTATTTGTTTTCAATTGTATTTTAATTTGGAAAAGCTCGCACACACAATAACTCTTATACTAGTTCTGTCGCTCACACTACAATTATATGGTACATACCATGGTATATTTGTTTTGGCTATACAAACGAGTATACAAATGCAACCCTTTATTTCTAACTTGAACTTCATTACAGGCCGGGGCACAATGAATCCGTCATACGTTAAACTTCTCCTTTTTCAACTGATATTAACGGAACGACGGAGAAGGTTGGCACAATGAGTAATTTATTGACGGAAGCTTTTGAACAGCTTCAATAGGTTGAATCTCCATTTTATTTATTAAATTCAACTTTTTTCATTTATTTCTTTTGTTTAATTTTATTTTTGCTGTTACAAAATACAAAAACCTGTATCAGAGCATACAAAAAAATCCAACTAATATATCTGTCAAACTACTCAACGTACGCAAAAAGTTGACCAGATTTTGTACTTTGAAGATTTTGTACTTTGCGTTGACGGACACGTATTGAATGTAACAGCCCTCATAAGAAACCATGTATTTTAATTTAGCTGCCAGTTGAAAAAGGCGAAGTTTAGGTATGACGGATTCATTGTGCCCCGGCCTTAAGGTACACAACTGAAGCAAACGTCGAATTTCGCCCAGCACGTGTTTGATCCACGATACATTTATCTTAAATGTGCTTGTTCGTTTTTATTTGCTGCTATAGATTGTTATTTTTTCTTCGTTTCTTTAATGATGCTTTCATATCTTATACATACATATGGTTGTATGTAGGTATGTACATACATATGTATATCTGGCATCCCTACTTTAACTGCCATAAAACTAGTTCTCACGTGTTCGCCGTTAAATTCAGTGCATGCAAATTACCGCTCGCGACGAACTGCATTTTATATTAAATTTAAGTCACTAATTGAATCCAAAATATATTTATTATAATACCTACATATGTACCCATAATTTAATAAAATATATCCTTTAAAAAGTGTTCATTTGGAAGTGCGAAATAAATATGTATGTGCAGTGCAATTTTTATGCATACATTTGTATGTGTGTATGTATGTTTGTATGAATCTAAAAAAAATCTGAAATAAAAAAGTTCTGTGATGTTATTGTGCATGTTGTATTTTTTTATTATCTTGCGTCTACGACTCTACGTGGCATGTACATATGTGCATACATTTGTATGTGTATGTAGTTTAGCACAAATAAACGAAAAAAGCATTGATTGAGTGGAGTGGAAGTTTTGTTTGCATCAACAAGTATTTCCTTTTTCGTTTTGAGTGCAAATCTAAGAGGTTTTAATAGAGTTGCCAAAATAGAAATATTATAAATAAAACGGTTATCGGTACGGGCGTTTAATAATAAAAAATATGTAAATTAAAGTAACTGTAAGTGAATTTAGGAGGTAAGTAACTTACATATAACTTATAGTTAGATTCCTATTTGTTCCTTATAATTCCCTTAACCCTAGAACGTCATTCTTCGTCATTTTGACTACGACTTATTTCAAGACCCAATAAAAAACGTCGTGAGCAAAAATAAGTACCAAAATAAATTTTTAATTGATATTTAGTTTGTTTTTAATTATTATATAACGAAATTTATATATTTTTTTAATTCTTTATAATTAATTGTTATTGCACAGACTGGTTTCCATTGGCATTATTTCTCATCACATAGCGTTTATAGCATCAATTGTATGATATGTATATGACACATTTTTTTTCCATTAAATCTTATAGTTTCTTATAATAAATTTATTAAACTAAAAAAGCAACATTAGTTTCGAGTAAAGGTAGAATTAGTAAAATCGTATCATTCTACTTTACAGCTTGCCGTATCGTTCAACTTTGTGCACAAGTTATAGAAAATGTAACAGTTTGCACAGCACATTTTTTTTTGTCTGACATTAAATGCGGCGTTTTTGACATTCGCTACAGAAAAATCTGTTTTCTGCAGATTCCTACGTTAGCAGTGCTACAACCACATATTTTATAACTAGTAACATGCATTGTATATGGTACGGTTTTTGTCAGCTGACACGCAACATCACGATACAATTTTACTAATTCTACCTTAACTAACATTAGCGGCTAACGCTATACGAAAAACGAAACCAAAACAAACACAAAAATATGTTTTAAATCGAACGTTATAGAGTTAATATGTAGGTATTTCACGAATGGTCCCCAAACATTAAAATCAATGTTGCCAGAAAATGATGATGAGAGAATGCTAAATCGGTCAAACAATCCTGCTAAAATGTTCCACAGAACAAAAGTATAATGCCAGATTTAAATTAAAAAAAAAAAATATTGAAATAGCTTGGAATTTTATTTGTATAAAAACTTATTAGTATTTTCAGGTATTTTTATAGCACATACAAACATAACATAGTTAATAATTGGTCATTTTGGATATGTTACAATTATGTTTAAAATTTTTTTAACGCGCTAATAATCTCGAAATATCATTTTACTTATTCAGTAAAATATTTTTTTATTAAAAATACATTGAAATTGGTTATTGAGGTGTTCTCTGGATCCTATGCGCATTTAACTGTTGCTATTGTAGATCATCAGGGAACCTTTACCCTGTAATGCGTATACATTTATGAGAAAAATCCTATATACAGAAAAATATTTTTAACAAATTAAAATTTTTTATTGTTTACAAATTCTGCCAGAAAGCATTTAGCCGAATTTTTTGAAAGTTGAATGCTTTTCAACTAATGAAAATACCAGATCTAGCAGTGAAAATGCTAAAATGCTACATAAAATTCTCTTTCATTTGAGTAGAATAACAGGGTAGCTTACACAAGCACGGCTGCCAGATTTGACGATTTATCGATATTTCGACAATTTTTGGTGCGGAAAATAGCAATATGACTATTTGACGATTTTTCCCCCCTAAAATTGACGATTTTTTAAAAGTCCGAATATTGCAGTTTTTGAATAAAAAATCGACTATTACAATTCATGTATTACTTACCTACTAAAAAGTTTTTGGGTAATATTGCCCACTCATTATTTTATATTGATCTCTGTGAAAATTGATATTCTCAAAAAACATACGTAAATTAGAAAAAAAAACCAAGTTCCTTTCGAAAATTGCGATCATTAAAAGTAATGAGACCAAAACTTAGACATAATTTTGCAATATTTTTCACAATTTTACCACTGAAAGGAACAAAGTTACAAGGGGTTAAAACAGCATATAAAACAAATTATATATATACACGTGAAAAAAAATCATTTTGATTTGTCCAATCTTTCTGACGAGTATAAAATGATAATTATTATAAGTGACAGCGCATAGAGAAAGGCACCTAAGGGTAAAAAACCAATTTTCACTTTTTTTTTGATGTGGACAACATCCGAGCATCGGATGAGACCGATCCCATGCCCCAAAAGTGTTCCCTGCCAGAGATATGCGCGTTTTATGATGTGATGGTACACCAAAGATACACGTATTTAAATCTTTAAAATGGCTCTCCTGAACAAAACCCTTAGGTCCCTTTCTATTTTGCGCGTCACATATAGTTTATCGGAATTCCGACGATTTTTCGATAATTTTATCTGGCAGCCCTGTGCACAAGGTCGGTTGATTTCTTTGCACTTTAAACCATAGTGAGATTAGCAGGCCGCCCAAAATTTTCAGCGGCGGCTGAACGGCTTAACGCCGATTTGTTGAAGCATTTAAACAATTTCTTGAACCCAGTCTGTTTCTGGAAAAGTACGTGAAATATTGAATCACCTCGCTGTAAAATTATTTATTTTGCAATAGTTTGACTGTTACAGTAATTGATATCCTAAATGCCAAGAAGACTAACTTCATAAATTATTTATTAAGCCATGGCAAGATATTCTAGACTTTATACAAATTTCATTTAAGCTTTCCGATTGAACTAAAAATTAGTTTCTTTATTGCAACACTGCTACGGATGAACGAATAAACTGCTTTGAGCAAATAGTTATCAAAAGTCGCATCCCTGCGGCGACAAAAAAGGCCTATGTAAAGTTGAATGGATTTAAGAAGGGACTCCAAACGATAACGTATGTAATTGTTGTCGCAGCTACCTTACCGTTCATCTAAAGTTTAGATTCTGAACATTATATTTCTATGTGGAAGCAAAAACAACTATCTTCATATTCAATACTAAATAAAAATAAAAACTATACGCAAGTTGCGTAGACACAATATCAAACATAATAAAAAAAGTATAAAAAATAAAAGAAGACAAAATATCGGCTGAGTACAGTGTGCACGGCGTTAAGCCGTTCTACCTATATTCGGTAGACTGTACCGAATATGTTTGTGAATTTAACAATCTACCAAATCTACCGAACAAGGCCTGAAATGTACCGAATATTGTTGTTTAGTAATTTAAGTCTATATATGTGTAAATTGCCTATTTTGCCACAGGGCAGTGCGGCCGCAGACCGGTCATTTTCTGTCATAAAAATCATCAAAACAGAACAAAGAAATCGGTTAAAAACTGAAACTATAAATAACCTAAAATTTGCCAAAGAATTGTGCCTTGGGAATGAAATATTTATTTCTACTAATGATTTAATAATTTTTGCACAAAAGTTTAAATTCATAAATGGATCTTACATATAATCTTTGTAGTTACAAATGTTTCCCAAATAAAAGTTATTTTAGTAGCTTTACAAAACCTATGTACAAAAACTGAATTCCTGTTATTTATGCATATTATTTTATGTATGCATAGCATATCTATATAAAGGGTAAGGGCAAATAACTGGGGATGACACTTTTTTATTGGAAATGCTTCATTGTTTATGGCAGTTTAATTTCCAATCACATGTGAAGTTTGAAATGCGCTTTTGGAACCTGTTTAGTTTGATAGTCCCTGCACTTACCATTTATATATAAGTACATACATATATTTTTTTATTTTTTATGTTTCTTTGAATTGTTATTTTTTATGTTTCTCTGAATACAAAAAATTTTCTACCAAATTTCATTCAAATCTACCGATTTTGTCGATTCTACCGAATTTAAAAAAAAAACAAATAAGAGTGCTATATTCGGCTGTGCCGAATCTTATATACCCTTTACCAAAGTGAGTTTATGTAGTATAGAGATACATACATAAGCACATACTTACTTTTATGTACAAAGAAAAAAATAATAATTTTCAAACCCTAGAATCATATATTTAGATTTTTCTTATTACTTATACCAATCTAGTAGTTCTTAAAAAAATATAGAAAGTGTGTTAAGTGAAAAAAAAGGAAATTAAAAAAAATGTTATATTTAGTTACTTTAATGTCCAGAAAAAAATCATAGTTTCCAGCTCTGGAGCTGTGGTTTTTATTTTTATAATTTTCTATACCAAACTTTTCTTTCCAAAACGTAAAATATATATAATTTATAAGGGAAAAGATAAAAATTAATTAGAATTAGTTACTTTTATATATCAAAAAAAATGTAAGTGTCCCAACCATGAACTCTTCCTTTTTGATTTTCTGATGTCTTACACCAAACTCTTTCTTTTAAGAATTTAAGAAATGTTTAATATATAAAAAAAGGAAAAATTTGTTTTAGTAACTTACTTTTGTACAAAAAAAAGGAAAAGTTTTCCTACCCTGGAATCGTCTTTTTAATTTTTTTAATTGTTTTTTTTTATTCGAAATACCAATTTTATTCGTTATCAAGCATAAAATAAGTTTATTTAATAAAAATAGATAAAAATTAGTTTTCGGTAGTTAATGTTTTATATCACAAAGAGTGTAAGTTTTCCAACCCTGGAATCCTCCTTTTTGATATTTTATGATTTATCACACCATCTTTTTTAAAGAATATAAGTTATGTTTAATTTATAGTAAAAAAGAAAAGATTTGTTTTAGTAAGTTACTTTTGTAGAAGAAAAAAAGTTAAAGTTCTCCAACCCTAGAAACATCTTTTTAATTTTAGAAGATTAATTTTTAATTTGAAATATTAATTTTATTCGTACTAAAGTATAAAATAAGTTCATTTAATAAAAAGATAAAAATTAATTAGAATTAGTTACTTTTATATATCAAAAAAATGTAAGTGTCCCAACCGTGAACTCTTCCTTTTTGATTTTCTGATGTCTTACACCAAACTATTTCTTTTAAGAATTTAAGAAATGTTTAATTTATAAAGAAAAGGAAAAATTTCTTTTAGTAAGTTAATTTTGTATAAGAAAAAAAGTTAAAGTTTTCCAACCCTGGAAACGTCTTTTTAAATTTTTATTTTATTTTTTATTTGAAATACCAATTTCATTCGTGGTGAAGTATAAAATAAGTTTATTTAATAAAAATAAATAAAAAATTTGTTTTCGGTAGTTTATTTTATATATCACAAAAATCGTAGGTCTTCCAACCCTGGAATCATTCTTTTTGTTTTTCTGATTTCTAACAACAATTTCCTTCTTTTAAGAACATTACATATGTTTAAAAAAAAAAAAAGGAAAAATTTGTTTTAGTAAGTTACTTTTGCATAACAAAAAAAAAAGGTTTTCCAACCCTGGATACGTCTTTTTAATTTTTTTAATTTTTTTTTTAAATTTTTTTTTTAGTTAGAAATACCAATTTTACTCATACTGAGGTTTAAAATAAGTTTATTAAATAAAAAATTATTAAAAACTAGTTTTCGGTAGTTATTTTGTATGGGAAAATAGAGTTTAAGTCTCCCAGCTCTGAAACCGTCTGCTCGATTTTGCTGATTTTCAATACAAATCTTATTTCGACCATTTCTGACCCACCAGTTCAAGAACGAAGTCTCTAGCTTTTCTGGGAGCTGCGGAAAACCGATTTCACGTACAGACAGACGGACATCGCTTATTCGTCTTCCCTATGTAATTATAAGGATCCAGAATATATATATTTTATGGCTCGCTTATTAATATTCTGGAAATTACAAACGGAATGACAAACCTATATATACCATTTTACCATATTTTGGTAAAGGGTATAATTAAGTGTGCACACTGGCTGAGTATTAAGCCGTCGATAGCAGCGCCATTACCAGTGATGCCAACTTTTTTTGGCTCTAAAAGCACATCAGAATTTAAAAAAAAGCACTAAAAAGCGTAATTTTGAGATCTAAAAAGCGTAAAAAGCAATAACGTGAAAAACAAGTGCAATTTAACAATGTTTTCTGAGCTATTCTCTATTTCGGCAATATTATCAACATCTTTAATGAAATATATCAGACGAAAAAGGTATGATTTACACAGAAAAAATAAATATTATTTATTAAAGTAATTTTAAAAATACACAAATTTCTTAAAAGCACTACTTAGTGCTTTTTGTTAGTTTCGCACTAACGCTCACAAAGTGGCCTTTTTAGTCTTCAAAAAGCACTAAAAATAGTGCCAAAAGCACCAAGTTGGCATCGCTGGCCATTACGGCTTGCTACCACTGTTGCCAGAATTGACGATTTCTCTGCATTTTGACGATTTTCACCTCTCAAAATACACTAGTGACGATTTTATGTCAAGAAATGACGATTTTTCTGAATTTAACATATATGGCAACTTTTTTAGTATTGCATTTTTAGAGTTGGTTTTTTGTTATGTTATGATTTTTTATGTTCAAAATGTTAATTCTGATATTTATACATAAAATGTTTGTATAACAAAAATGCTAATTATTTTCTTTATAAATTATCTGTTTTAAAAATAAATATATATGTACGTATGTGAATCCTGATTTCATTTTAAGTTTTTTTAATTTTTATTTTTAATTTTAATGGTTTTCATGTTTAGCTAATATATGCATATTTAATGTATATGTGTATATTTTTTGAAAGCATAGTTAATAAGTTTGAACCATAGTAATAGTTTTTGTAATAAAATAAATAAAATACAAAAAAATTTAATATTTTTGATTTGACGTTTTTTTTGACGATTTTCTAAAATGACGACGATTTTTTGCACAGAAATCTGTAGTTTTTGACGATTTCACCCATAGAAGTTCTGGCAACAGTGCTTGCTACTCTCACCAGAGTACGAAAATAAACAAAAAAAAATTTTTGATTTTGTTTTGTTTCGTTCTTTGAAGTGAGTGAAACAAGACAAAATCAATTTGCCTTTCTTTTGTTATTGCAATAATCGTTAGCAGCGTTACCGTTGGTGATACTAAAGTAGCAATTTGCCACTTTTTCGATTGCCTGCATAATATATTGCTACTTTTACTCTATTAACCTTTATGTCAACAGCTAAAAAATTATACTAACGTCAACAGCAAGCATACCCGGGTATGCAAGTATATTTTGTACGCGAATTCACATGTTGCTAAGTATATTTCTGTTAAGTTGTTGTTTAGTTTCGTTTTGTATTTATTTTTTTGTGTTTTTTTTCCTACTTTGATTTGTTTTTATGTATGAATACTTAAAATAACGGGAGTTTTAGCAAAGTTCTGTGCTTTTATGTTGATTTTTTACAATTAGGGACTTTTTAGCAAACACTCGTTAGTTGCTCGTCGTTGATTGAACTGCTTAGTTTTTACAATTGATTTAACAAATTATATTTAAAATATTGTGATTCCACTAATACAATAAATAATAATGGCAGATGGTAACTGGCTTACACCGCGAAAAATGAGTGCTCTTGATTATGAGAAGCAGCAAGAGTACATTCGGCAAAGGCTACAAGAGTTACAAGAAATAATAGTGATTATGAAATAACAGCATTTGAAGGTATTGCAGACGAAAGCGAAGCTGACGTAGCTCCAGATTACTCAGACATCGAAGAAATGCAGTTGCCAGAATATAACCTTGAAACTGAAAATGATGAAGAACTCGCAGACATATCTTGTGAAAGAAGTACAAACTATGTAAACAAAGACGGAATAATTTGGTCTGTCTTGCAACCACATACTGCGAGATTCCGTGGTCATAATATTCTTAGATCTGCTAATTATGCGCCGGTAAGAAAAACACAAGGTCTATCTATAGTAGACACTTTCAAATTACTATTATCAAACGAAGTGTGTGACATCATCATACGCGAGACAAATAGGAAAGCGAACCAATTCTATGAACATGACAATGCCCAAAATCCAACAAGAGAGCAGCGCGCATGGAAAGCATTAACAATAACTGAATTTGATGCATATTTGGGTCTCCTTTTGCTGGGTGGCGTGACACATTCTGGATACGTACATACTAAAGACTTGTGGAAAACAACCTCACATCCGTTATATCGTGCTTCTATCAGCGTAAGGCGGTTTTGGGCAAAAAAACGTTTTATACGTTTCGACAACGGAAATACACGCCAACAGCGTAAAGAAACCGACAAAGCTGCAGCCATAATGGATATATTTTTAATGCTGAACGATAATCTCCATAGCAATTACGTAGCAGGAGCCAATGTAACAGTTGATGAACAATTGTATCCTTTCCGTGGTGGAACTGGTTTTACTCAATATATACCATCAAAACCCCCAAATATGGAATAAAAGTATGGTGGGTATGTGACTCCGTCTCCTCTTATCCTATGAAAGGATAAATTTATACTGGTCTGTCGGCATCCGGTGAACGGGAGAAAAATGTAGGTGAAAGGATTTGTGCGTCAACGTTTTTCGTGGAAGTGGACGAAATATCGTATGCGATAATTTTTTTACCAGTTATAATTTAGCGAAAAGTTTGATGGTGGACAGTAATTTATCGATATTAGGTACAGTAAATAAATGACGTGTTTTTGTACCACCACAGTTTGTTATTCCAAAAGGACGTGATGTAGAATGAACTATTTTTGGTTACAGCAACAATATTTCCATTTGTTCCTACATCCCAAAGAAAAATAAAACAGTTTTAGTCCTTTCTACAATGCATTATACCAACGAAGTTGAAGGACCAAAGAGAAAGCCACTTATGATACTGGATTACAACAAATATAAAGGCGGCGTTGATAATATGGATAAATCTTTGGCGGAATATTCTACAAAGCGACGAACGAATAGATGGCCTTTATCGTTCTTCTACAATATCCTAGATGTGGCTGCCTTTGCAGCGTACATAATTTATATTAAGAATAATCCACAGTTGAAGACTTCAACAAGTTGTCCTTGGATATTCCTACACAATCTCAGTGAACAACTGGCTAAACCTGAAATAGAAAAAAGATCCAATAAAAGCTATATAACAAGAGTATTCTCTACTCGAAATGCAATTGAAGCCATAAATGGAGGTCCTTTGGGCGTTTCAGATACTGCAGAAGGTGTGGTAGAAAGGGACAGTACCGGTAGAATTAAAACCAAAGGTAACTGCTACATATGTACTAAACGTCGACCACCCAGGAAATCTTGCTCATTATGTAAAAACCCCGTATGTGCCGCACATTCCACTGATATTCCGAAATGCAAAAATTGTATTTAAAAATTGTTTAGTAATTGATTTTACTATAATTTATTTTATTTAAGTGTTTGTATTAATTTTATTATTTTTACTTTACTAAAAACTCTGAAATCTTATGAAATATACACGCAATATTATATTGTTTTCATAACCATACCCAGGTATGCAGCTGTTGACGTAAGGGTTAGAAATGAAAAAATGACCACATCCATATTCCGATTTGTCTAATTTTATCCAAACCTTAGAAAATGTTAGAAAACACTTCTAGTGAGGATATCATGAAATTTCAGAGCGATATGGTAACCACATTCAGAGATACAACGTTTTTAACAATCGAAACATACCCGGGTATGCAGCTGTTGACATAAAGGTTAAAACTCCCACATTTAATACATATATAAGTTATACTGTGTTAATATACATATGTACATATCATTTTTCTTGTCATGCGGGATTAGCTAATATCATCCGTATAATTAATACGTACGTATAAATATAAATAATATAAGCAATAACAATGTGGCAAAAAAAAAGAAAACAACTGCGAAGTGTTACTGTTTTTCTGGTAGGTATTGTCGAGTATAACAGTAATCTGTAATTGAAATTTTCGAAACACCTCCAAAATCTTGAGTTACGGGTAAAAAACCGGTTTTTCGTACCCGTAGGCACTTATCAACCTCTAACTAAGTTAAATTTCAACCGTTTTGTTTTATTATGCTGAAAGCTGCAGTGGTTACAAATGATACATGTGCAAAGAAAATATTGCACGAAATTAGAAGGAATCGTTAGATCCATTTTATAGTTTAAATAAATGTGTTTGGCCATAAAATGACAAATCGCACTCCATTGAAGAGATGATAATGAATATGTATGTGGATCTATATCTAATTAAAGCTAACGTTAACTCATTCTTTTAACGCCCCTTTTCACAATGTATGATTAGTAGTTAACGTGAACTTTAACCGCAAGTTCTTCATACGAAATTTTCCGTTAAAGTCCCTGTTAGCATTTAATTTTACATTGTGAAAAGGGCCGTAAGAAGTTTAGCTATACCACTTTCGAAAATAACAGTTCGTTTAACACATGAAATTTGTTTTTTTATGTAGCTATAAGACACCTCTCTTCATTTTTTAATCTAACTTAAAGTTGTTTATACTTACTTAAATTTAATTAATATTATTTTTTTAATCAAAAACTAGAAAGCATATTTTTCTTCTTATTATGAATTCTTTAAAAAAAAGATATCTAACACCTTATCTATTTTTTATATTTAGTTTACGAGTATTTTGAATTCTTAATATGTGATGTAGATCTATCATTCGTGCGTACTAAAAATTTATAAATCATAACATGTTGTTTTTCATAACATTCTGCATTTTTAAATTGAAACCATCAATCATAAATAGATGAATAGATGCAACTAAAAACATTTTATCAGCGTTGTCAACTATTTATAACCAAAACGCGAAATTCCTTTTTTTTAAACGCGCCAGAAGGCGATAAATTGCAGCATTGTTAATTATTTAATTATTATTTCTACTAACTCTTTTTTAGAACTTGCAATATTGCTTCTTCGAAACTAAATAAATCCTAATGGTCTTATTCATAAAAAATAATTTGGTATAAGAAAGGCTTTATTAATTAAATTTCCATACAAAATTTGTTTTATAAACCTTTTATAAATCAAAAATATTTTTTATGAATAAGGCAGATCCATTATTCTTTTTACTGGAATGGAAATTCATATAATTGGAATAGTCAAAGGAATTTTTAGTTTAATTTATGCCAAAAATTTAAAAATTTTGAACTGAAATGTTGGTATTTATTAAAAAACGCGCTCGTTTGGTATAGTTGAAATGCACTAATTCTAGCGCAAATCCCGCTAAATTGGCTTCGCTACTTCTTATGAAGATACTCGTCAGAGCTTAGCTGTTTGTTATTCACATTGAAAAATACACACATTAATCCATACATATGTATTAAACCCCTGCACATGACCACTTGCAAGAACTTTTAAGACAGGGAATTTTTCAAATGCTTACTACAGCAAAATCTTCTAAAACAAACGCTTAACAAATCTGTTTGCAATAAATTTGTTTGCAGGTAAAAAATTTGTGATGCTTGCTTTTTCCTACTCATGGGTGCTTATACAAACGTCATACATTTACATACACACACTCGTTGTGTGTTTGATCTTTTAACACATAAAAGCTTATCATTTACATCTAACACGCACACACTCAAACGTACAATATGCAAAATAACAAGCATACACGCATCAACACTACTTCTTTTGATTGTTTGTTATGCACAAGAAGTCGTCGCGACATCGCTTGTAAACACTCATGTACACGAACATCAATACATCCATAGTGCTTCGCTTAATAAACGACAGCATTTATTATTGGTTAAGTATAAAACAAGCTACGACAATACATTTAAAAAACAAGACGTATTTACATTTCAAGATGTGTTTACGCAGCCCTCTAATATGTATATAAAATCTTTTTAATACCTACATCCCATCTAGCATTTGTAAAATTGTTTTGCCAAAATGCTTCCGCATTCAAAACTCGAATCATGCTTGAATTTAACAAGGCATTTTTTTGAAATAAAATAAGTCTCACGTACATGAGGGTGCGAACACAGTGAGCGCTGATGCCGAGCGGAGCCAAGTCGATCTTATTGACGCTTATTTTCATGCGAGATCAAAATTTGTATATAACACAGTGAATGCGAGAATCAGCGCTGAAATTCTGTTTATTCCATGTGTTTTGCTTTTATTTTATTTAGTCTTGTTGTTCATTTGTGTTTATAAAATTGCTGTACACGGTAATGGATTCATCTGATGAAGAGTATTTTGCTTCTCCTAGTGTGATTAATGCAATTATTAACACAAAAGAATTAGGAAAACATCCAATTTCACTAAAAAGGAATGAATTTGGTGAATTTCATCATTTATATAATGATTTAAGAAAATATCCAGCTAAATTTCAACAATATACCCGAATGAAAATTGAAACCTTTGATTACTTTCTGGACAAGATAGGTGTGAAACTGAACAAAAACTGGACAAATTTTATTAAGGTGTCAGTAACTTCTTGCGAAAGATTGATAGTGACTCTGAGGTAAAATAATTCTTTAATACTTTGTTTAATTTAATTTTATTTCATGTAATAATTTGTATTTATAAAAAACTATTTAATAATAATAAATTGACGCCCCCTTTGCAGTTTGTATTTGGTCCAATGATGGCTCACTTCCACTTTGTATGGAGGCAAATGATGAAGTGGTTGGTTCATTTGAAATTTCAATTGGCACAAATGTGCTGGACTGAAAATGTCCTGATGTGCTCAAATCAATTGAGTACACATTCTCAGAGGAGGTGCTAATTGGAGAGCAAATTGCTTCATAACGTGAGCGTTCGTTGCTCAGTTCTAGCAAACTGTTGGCTTTGCCATACACATATTTGTACAATATATTCTGCAGTTCCATCCTGCATAAAATTTTTTTCCGGCTCCAATTTCCAAATATGTAGCAGTAATGTTAAGAAAAAGACCTCATCTTCGTCCAATACTGTTTTTTCTGAATTTCTTTTTTCAAGCAAAGTTAATTTTTTTCTTTCTATTTCTAACAGTTCTGCACTGCTGCTGTTCGCAGTCCGTCTCCTCTTTGGGCATGATTCAGGGTTTGTTTCAAAGCTTTCATAAATTTCCTCACTTTCCTCAACTTGTGATGTGTTGTGGATGTCTTCAATTTCATACTCCTCCACCTGACTATTCTTAAATTTCTCTGGTTTTAAATTTCCACTTAAATTTCTATATTTCATCTGATCCTTTAAAAAAAAAGGAGAGACTGGAAGTATGGCCAAGTTGAAGTGATTTGTGATGCAGTGTCACCAGCATCACCAGACTTTTGTGTTGGAGTCTTCCGCAGTTCACTCCGTAATTGGTCGCGCAAATATTTCCATTTTTTCTTTAAATCTTCCTCTGAAAAAAGAAAACAAATAATTTTTTCATATTACAAAAATTTTAACAAAGGACAATCTCTTTATTTAGATATTTGGCTACTGGTGCATCATTTGCATCGCTGGCTTTTTCGTTTAGACTTGTCAAATCAACTGTTGGACTAATTGTAAAAGAAACAACTCAAACGCTATGGGAGTAGTTATTTCCTGTCCATATGCCGCCGCCAACTAAAAAACACTTGGAAGAAGTTGCAGCGCAATACTGGAATTTATGTAACTTCCCAAATTGCATTGGTGCTATTGATGGAAAGCACATACGTATCAAGTGTCCAGCAAGTTCTGGCTCAATGTTTTATAATTACAAAAATTTTTTTCCATTGTGTTGCAAGGTATTTCCGATGCCAACTGCAAATTTATTGCGATCGAAGTTGGAGGGTATGGAAAGAAAGCAAAGTGATAGTGGTACTTTCAGTTTTTCTCAAATTTATAAACTTTTAAAAACTGGGGAACTACAGGTACGGCGAAGCACAAGTCTACCAAATACAAACCAAAATTTGCCATATGTTTTTCTTGGTGATGAAGCCTATCCCCTTTTGGAATGTTTATGACGGCCATATAGCAGAAAAGACTGCACTGAAGACCACGAGTATTTTAATGCGCGCCTGTCAAGGGCTAGAAAGTGCATTGAATGCGCTTCTGGACTTATAAATGCCAAATTTAGAATTCTATGGAAACCCATAGAAACCGATCCTTCCTTTGCCGAAGTAATTATTAAGGCAATTTGCCTACTGCACAATATTATCATTGATCGAGAGGGTTTGGATGAAAACTTGAGAGAAGAAGTTGAGAAGCAAAACACAAAAGAACCGCAAAATGAATTCAATAAAACTAGCATCAAGAATGGTAGATTAATTAGAGATCGGCGTTCACTGTGTTGTACACAAGCTTATTTGTATTGACTTGTATGTAACGTTTTAAATCAGTTTACAGGGAATTGTAAAAATTTTGTATTAAATTCTGTCAAGTTCTGAGTTCAAAAGTGGATTTTTACAATGAAATGTTAAATTGGTTTAGTAAGTTTCCCCCTGAAAATGTTTTACGTGGTAAAACCAACAGCATTATACCACTTTTAATTAAAATGTTTTCCAGCAAAAAGCAAAATTTTGAAAATATTAGCAACCAATATAGAACATTCGCTGATATGGACGAAGTGATACCATTAACAACAGAAAATATATGCAGTTTCTGGTCTACAGTGGCTAAAACTATAAACGCCTCAGATGAATATGAATTTCTCTTACCAAAATCTCATGAAAACAAAACAAAGTTACAGACTTTACTTTACTTACAGTATCAAGTCTTATCCAGGCCAAAGATTTATTAAAGTCTAAAAATTCTTCTTATTGTAACTTCAAAATTTTTACCTATGTACACACATATGTATGTATATTAGGCTGGGTCGATTTGGATGGAAGAAAAAAAATTTAAAAATCGTATAGCTAAAACGAAATCTACATAAAATTCTAAGAAAATTTTGCGAAGAAACATGGGTCTAAAATCAAACCCTATACCTCGCCTCTCGACATGAGAATTAAATTTCTCTTCCTAAGCTATAACAGTAGTTTTTTTATTCAATACTATATATAATATACAGTATCTATTAAAAGTAAACAAAATATTCAATTATTAAAAATCCAGTCAAGCCCCGATTTGCGTTTACCATTTTTTTGACATAAAAACAAAGAATAATATTTTTTATAATTTTTTTTTCGTTTTGATTGATTTATGCATTTTACAGTTCGCGTTAAAACCCATGTTTCCTGACTAATTTTTTAAATACATAACACATACTAATGGAACTATCCACTCTTCTTATTCGTAAAATTTTTCCGTATAGATTTTTCTGCCTATTCAGAACTTTAGTGCTTTTAGTTTGCATAGTGATTGAAATTAATTAAAGTTGGAAAAAAAATTTATGGGAGTTTTTCCGAAAATTGCTAAAAAGTTATTAAAATTTGCAATTCAACGCAATTCTGATGCGGGTTGATTCCTTATAACCTAAAAGAGTTCGTGATTGACCAACATACCACCAGAAAACATACGATTCCGGTAATCGTTGATCACCAATCTAAGGAGCCAGTACTAAGCTAGACCTGCCTCGAGTATGAACGTTGGATCGGGATTGGAATTTGCAAGATCACATACGAGACAAAAAATACCATATACTAGTACTAATACGTACGACATCTTAAACTTTGCCATAGTGTGCGATATATTTGGCATTTGCGATAGAACTGCTTCTTGTTTGGTTACTGCCTTATTTAAGGACATTGACTTTAAAAAGTAAAATAGGGAACTAATCATTATAGATAAATCTAAGCTACCTCATGAAAAAATTAAAAGCAGGGAGTACTTGCTTGGGGGAAATACTAATCATTCGAAAATGGATTGGAAGAGTTTTAATTAAAAACAATTTTTTTTAAAGAGAAAATAAATTTTCATGTCGAGAGGTGCGGTATAGGGTTTGATTTTAGACACATGGTTTCTTCGAAGAATTTTCTCAAAATTTCGTGTAGATTACGTTTTTGTTATACAATTAAAAAAAAATTTACCGCCTCCTAATTTACACGCTTTGTGTTCCTTTTTTATTTCTTTGTAAATGAATTTTATATAATTTTTTGTTAATAAAATTTAAATAAAAAATAATAATTTTTGGTACTCTCGGGACCAAAAAAGTACTCTAAAAAATTTTTTTTGATACGGAAATGCAAATCTCATTTCCCATCACTGACTGACAATCTTTATCGCACTGACAATCTCGGCTCGGCTTTCAGCGCTCACTCTGTTCGCACCCTGAGACAAACAAGTATAGAATATGATAAAAATATTTCACATAAATGCTAACTGGGATAATGTTCAAAAGGGTGGCACAAAATCGCAAGATGTTATAATTTTTGAGTGGTGTAAAAACTTAAAATCATCTGAGACACAGGTTATCCGAGAAAAGGACAACTGTAGTCTACTTTGCGTAACGTACAAGAGAGCATTTTCACAAAATAAAATGAAAGACTTTCTTGTATTGAAGTAAAAAACAGAATGTGAGAAAGGTTATAAGTATTGAATAAGTTCTTGAGATTTGTTTTCATATAACACCTGATTTAACTATAAGCATTTTCATTCATAAATATTAATGTTATCCTCTTACATACACGAAACTTTCTATCGCTTATACGGGATTTACACTATGACTTTTTATCGTGACTTTCCTAGAGTTTATTGACAAAAGGGGTACAAAGGTGATCAAAGGGGTAGCAACATAAAAGAGAATTCAAGAAAAATGAAGGCGAAAAAGTCATAGTGTAAATCCCGTATTACTTACATTGAAAACAAAAACAAAATAAGAAAAATTGGGTTTGTTTTCAATATACACTGAAAAAACAGTTCTACATAAATTCAACGAACTCGCATTCATTGATTTAAATTTATTGAAATTCAACGTAAAATTTTATGTATATAGATATGAACTGAACGTTGAAACCATTCCTTGATATTATTCGTTGAATTTAACAACGAACTAGTTTACTGATTTAACGTATAATACGTTCAATTTAAGGAACACGTTCTTTCTTATATAAACAAAAGAAAAAAGTTTAATAATTTTCAAGAAAGTGTACTTTGATTCAAGGAGCCCGTTCATTGATTTTAAGTAATGTACGTTGAATTTGACTTCAAGAGCAAGAAGAAGATGTTTTATTTAATGAACGAGTACTTTGATTCAAGGAACCACCATTTGAATTTTTGTTATACTTGTCTCAATTCAACGTACAAGTTCCTTGTTTTATAACGGGGAAAAACGTACTAAAAAGAAAAAATAAACACAAAGCAATCAGTTGTTGTTCTTCGTTTAACAAATAAGTTTGTGTGCAAATTAAAGAAGAAAGTTTGAAATAAAAACAGTGGCAAAAAGTAAGTTAATAATTAAGAAGTGATTATAATTAATTTTCATTGCAAAAAGAAATATAGTTATATAATATCCCGAATATCAAGAACACATTTTTCTGACATTATTGGTTCCAATTCTCAAGTTTTATGTAAGTAATTATTTTGGATGCTATTTAGATAGTATACTTTTATATATACATATACATACTATACATATTTATTTATGTTAATTTTGAAGATTCGGAACCAACGCAGTGATTTGCATTAGAAGCCTCAGATATGACAATTCGAGTGCAGAGGAATTCAATAGAACTTGGCAAATATGCAGCAATTCCAGTATTAAAGAAGTAAACCTAGCTTCCACATTAGCCGAAGTTTTTAAAAGATGGCCCGGGTAATAAGAAACCGAGTAGATTGCGATATGTGAGTATACAAATCTGTAGTGTTCTATACTTTAGTATTTATTGCAAAATAAATATTTATAACTATATTTCAGATTAACAAGGACTTTGGCGTTGCTTTTGGGAAACGTGAAGGAGTTTTCTTTAACTGGCCAGAACGGTTCGATATTAATCCTTTATAATAATAATTTAAATAATAATTTTTATAAATAAGGCAGAAATAATTTAGTAGACTATGATTTTATCATAAGCAAATTTTTTTATGTAAATACATACTTACATATATACATATACAAATGTAAATTATTTCTTGTTATAGGAAACTTTAAATAAAATACTCAATTTAATATGAACTTGTCTATTATTATATTTATTAAAATGAAATTTTGAATGTATAGGTGAATTGGGTCAAGTAATGAATTCATAAAAATCAATAAATGCGTTCATTGGGTCAATGAATAGGTTCCTTAAATTCAAGGAACTATTTCATTACATTCAAAGTATGTGTACGTTGATTCAAGGAATATATTCATAAAAATTAATGAATACATTCATTGGGTCAAGGAATAGGTTCCTTAAATTCAAGGAACTATTTCATTAAATTCAAAGTATAAATATATAGTTTTAATGAATTTACGTAATATTTCAACGTACGGATTCTTAACTTCAACGAACTGGTACGTTGAATTCAACAAGCCAATGATTGGCATACGTTGAATTCAATGAAAAATAGGTGAAAAATAAGGAATAAATTCGTTGAATCAACGATTTTTTTCGTTGAATTTTGTAACTTTTTGGTTCAGTGTAAGTAAGCGATAGAAAGTTTCTTGTAGACATCGTGGGTCAGGCAGTTAAAGTCTTTTTTTTTCTTATTTTATTTTTTATTTGATTACTTTTTTTTATTTTTTTATATTTTTATATTCAAAACTTTTTTTTTGATAATTTGAGGTCCCAAAATAGAACAAACTGCACCTATCTGACAACCGAGTTAAAAATACTTCAAATTTAGCATTTTTATGAGTTCAACTTGCCCTGTATGAAAATGAAAATTGAAACAGTTTAAATGAATCTTAGATTAGAAAAAAAAGTTAATTAGTGAAGGCGTTTGACATAGATACTTTGTTTGAAAAACTGTATAACTTTTAATCGTAATCGAGCGTTTACGGTTATAATTGAAGTGAGAATTCTACACTTAACGGTTATCATCTTTTACAGTAAACAGAAAAAATTTTAAGGTCTAAATAAAGATTTCCATTAGTCAAAATAATTCTTTGTAGGTATGTAGTGAAAAAAGTATTAAAAAAAAATTAATGATTAATTTTGCGCCACCCTGTACATATGTATGTGTGTATATAATTTTATATTGCCAAATATTTCTGTTATTTTTTGATAATGCAAAAAATATCAACACCAGCACCTAACATGCAAGAGAAATCATTTATTATTGTCATCTCCAGATACACAGCAGACAAAATGATGTAAAAATATGTACATATGTATATAATCGATAATAAAATTGTGCATGAAATAATACGACATTTCTAAGGAAATTTATTCAAAACATACATATCTGTACATATGTATGTACATACATATATTCATATGGGTCTATGCATGTGCATGCATTTAAATATAATAACAACATACGCATCTATACATACCCTGTCGGAGAATGTGTGGTTGACTACAAAAATAGTTAACTTATAGTTAACTTTTCTTAGACTGACCAAAAGCTAGCTGCAAAGTCATCTAAAACAAGCCCAAAATTAATTCTAAAGTTGAGTACGTAATCGAATTTGGTGAGAGCCAACAAATTTATTCTCAGCTACTTTAAAACTCATTTCAGTTTTATATTAACATTTTGCTGTTGTTATTTTATATGGCAACTTAGACGAGTGGTAGCGCATTGAGTACACAACGTGTGATGTTACATGTTCGGGCCCCAGAAATTTTTTTTAATTTACTGACTACCAAGTGATTTAAAAAAGTCAACTTTAAGTTAGTTTAAAGTAGTGCATAGTGAGACAATTGACTACCGCCTTGGACATCGCAATGTTAAAATAGTCAGTTGATTACATTGCAAAGTAATCCAAGTGTAGTCAGTACTAGTTGCGAAATAGTTAGCTTAAAGTTAAATTAAAGTTAGCCAAATTTCCGATAGGGTAAATACATATAAATATCATGAAAATACGATAGTTCCATATAATAATGCAATTACAATAGCACAAATTTTATTGAACATTTCCCAAAGCAATAAATGCACATACAATTATTTTTCAATAAAATAAAATAATTCATGTAAAAATTATCTATGTACATAAATATATTGCTGATATTGTCATTTGATTGGAATAAGGGATGCAAGTATAGAATTGAATTCAGCAATATATCAATTAATTTCACATAAATGTAAGAAAATATTCGGCTATATGGAATTTTATGCATCCTTCACCGATGTGCGTTCATATACATATATTAGAGCGTAGCACAAGCCCTCAAAAAAAGGCTTACAAGCAATCTCATTAATTTCAAAATGTGTGTGTATATTGCTCCGTTATTTTAAAACAAAACTTTCAAAAGAGATGTGTTTTGCTTTACGATAAGAATACTGCAGTACAGAACAAAACTGCAATAGAACAATGTTGAAGCAGGGAAGGCATTGAGAATTTTCAAATTGTACTAACAACTTTCAAAAATTGTACTTTTTTGACCTTAATTGTACTAAAAGATTTTTTTAGTTCAAATTACATATTTTTATTCGTTTTTATTGAAATAATCAACTTTGTTCTGACTACCGAATCGTTTTGATTTTCTCGCTATGTTTTGCTTTCACAGCACTGTTTTGAAGTGAGAATAATATGAGTTGCATGCAGCATTGCCATATTTTTTGAACAAAAACCTTCAAGTCGAAAAAAATTTTTTTTAGTGATTTTACTCAAAATATGCATTGATTTTAGGAAAATTTATTTTGTTTCAAATGAACTAACGAACGTAAAGGTAAATAACACAAAATATTTACTGAATAGAAAATGTATTAGATAAATATATGTATGCACATAATTCGTACTTTTGATGAAGGAAGGAAGAAAATATGTCAGTACTTTAGTCAAAAGGACCTTTAATAATATACTAAAAGTACGAAATATCATATTCTTAGAAGTCTTATTTTTAACAAAGAAATCTTTTAGTCTTGTTAACATCACGCAAAACTTCTAAAATAAGATAAATCTTCATATATGGTAGCACTGGTTGCATGGTTCAAAAGTGAAACTGGGGAGATTCCTTAAATGTACTTAATTAGTCATTGGTGTACTATTGTACTTTCCGAGTTTGAATAGTACCAAAAAAAGTACAATTGTACCAACTTTGCCATCCCTGTGTTGAAGTAAAACCAAGCCTTTCAAAACAAAAATGAAATAGAACATCAAAATTCACACAGAACATTAAAAATATTTTTGAATGTTTTGATAGTCCCAAAACACACTGTGCAAGTCTTATTGCTAAGCTGATTAGTTTCATGGAGAGAGTGACGAGGGGAACAGCAACGTTTCTTTTCCCCCCGTCTCTGTCACCTAATAAACTAATCAGCTTAGCAATAAGGCTTGCATAGTGCAAAGATAATTTTCCATATACATACATAAAAGAAACATTGCGCTTCGTTAGGAATATGAAAGCTGAAAAGAGGTTTTATTTACTATGAAATAATATCATACATACTTATGTACATTATATAAGTATAATAATTTCGTAATTTTTATTTTCAATATACATATGTATACATATATGTATACATACATAGTTTGCATGTATGTCAGTAACCCGCAAGCCATAGCACAATTGTGCGGATGAAAATCACACACATGCTTCTGCTCTTTAATTTAGTCGTCACTGAGCAAGCGACGAATTAAGTTGTGCGCGCATGTATGTATTCATTTTTTCCTGGTTTTTTGTTTAGTTTTTTTGAGCACACGGAACGAAATTAAAGTTCAAATTTAATAAATTTCTACAAACAAAAAATTGATAATATAATTATGGAAGGTGGGAAATATTTCGTGATTAAAAATGCTTTTGGCAATATGCAATGCATTTTATGTTATGAAGCATTTAAAAATAATAGGGAAAATAGATTAAAAAGGCATTTTAATAGTATCCACAGATCTGTGAATAAATTTAATTTTGAATTTATTCACTAAATTGTTGAATGGTTATTAAATTTTTTCTTTTTAAGTTTTTATTAAATTGCATATTTACAAACAAAAAATTCAAACAACTAATAACCACATCATGTATTTTATATTACAAAAGTTTTCTTCAAGTGCAAGTTTATTTTACTCTCATTTTTCTCACCAATACAAACATATTTTATTTTGCGGGACACTGATGTATGTGCTCGTGTTCTAGTGCACTCATGTTTCTGCTATGATTTACTGTTGTTTTGTTTTATTCTCCTTTTTGTTTTGATGTTCTACTTGTTTTGAGAACACAAGCACTAACAAAACTGCAGAAAAAACTATTCGAATGATGCCAGTGTGCACACTTCTACCGATATTCGGTAGATTCTACCGAATATGTTTGTGCATTTATCAATCTACCAATTCTACCGAACAAGGCCTGAAATCTACCGAATATTGTTACTTAGTAATTTAAGTCGATATATGTGTAAATTGCCTACTTTGCAGTGCGGCCATAGAGCGGTCATTTAATATCATGATCTTTGTAGTTGCAAAGGTTTGTCAAATAAAAGTTATTTTTGTAGCTTTATAAAACCTATGTACAAAAACGGAATTCCTGTTATTTACATATGTATATTATTTTATATGCATAGCACATCTATATAAAGGGTAAGAGAAAATAACTGGGAATGACACTTTTTTTATTGAAAATGCTTCACTGTTTATGGCAGTTTAATTTCCAATCACATGTGAAGTTTTAAATGCGCTTTTGGAACCAATTTAGTTTGATACTCCTTGCACTTACCCTTTATATAATTATAAGTACATAAGTATATTTTGTTATTTTTTATTTCTTTGAATTGTTATTTTTATGTTTCTCTGAATAAAAAAATTTTCTACCGAATTTCATTCAAATCTACCGATGTTTTCTGTCGATTCTACCGAATTTAAAAAAAAATTAAGTGTGCACACTGAATGATGCTTAATTGACAGCGTTGTCAACTTTGAAATTTCAAAACGCACCAAAATGGAGAAAAAATCGCGCCATTTACAAAAATACGCATCAAGATTTATTGAGTTTAAAATGTTTATTGGATTGAATTTGCATAAAAAGTATAATATTATTATTTTTTTTAATTTAACACTAAAACAGGTTTTTACAGTTCACAAAAAAAAAACAAATTTGTTTGATAATATTTTTTTTTAATTTCATAAATTCTGTACAAAATTTTTTAAAGAGATCAACGATCAATAAATAGTAATCATTCAAAACTAAAAAAAAATTCAGTATATATCATTTTATTCAAATATTTTTAAATTTTTTTATCAGAAGTTTAATGTATCCATAATAAAAATATCACAATTAAAAGAAATAGCCTTTTACAATATATGTATGTACTAAACGAATTCGTACATACAGTGTATACATGTGCCTATAATTATGAAAACGGTCTAAGTCATACGCATTTTTGATTCGATATAGTAAGATAAATTTACATTAATCGAGACTAGTATAACTCTAAATTAAACTGTTGCATAAATTTCAGAAATATTTTTGGATTTGTTCAAATGTAATGTACTAAATATCTCGACCAAAGAAATATATGACTTATACAACTTTCATAATTAAGGGCACATAAATATGTTTACATTCACTTGTACAAGATTATACATTTTTGTACATTAATTTTATAAATTCTGTTCAAAACTTTTTAAAAAGAGAACAAAAATTAATTATTCCAAATAAATAAAGCTAATATTTTCATCATTATTGTTATCATCTTTTTAAAAAGAGAACAAAAATTAATTATTCCAAATAAATAAAGCTAATATTTTCATCATTATTGTTATCATCGGGCCATACAACAGATTTTATTTCAAATTGTGATATTTTGTAAACATCATTAGTAATAATATGGTAATTAACATTATCAGCAAGTTGATAAGTTTCGCAACAAGAATTTTCCGGTTTTAACCCATTGTTGTGTTAAATTTGCGTTGGTGCCACCAAAAATTAAAAAACGCACCGAAATTTTTTCAAAAAGCACCCAAAATGGTGTGAAACGCACCAAGTTGACAACGCTGTTGATTGATTTTAGTGAGAGTCATGTTTTGTTAGTTTTGTTTTGTTATTTATGTTTGCACTAAAACAGACTGCTTGGCAGTAGTCTGAAATAGAATACAAAACTTTTAGAACGATTTACGCAGCTCTTTAGTACATATGTATTAGAAAATGACAAAATTATCGTTTTAAGTACTCTTTGAGTAGTGGCCATCAAACAACTATGAATGCGTAGAGCTAAAAAAGAATCACGCTCATACGCAAACAAACGCATTTATTTTTAATCAGATACATTTAACTATACAAACAACCAAGAATTATGTCTATACATATTTTTTAAATTAAGCAGCACAAATGAGTACAACTAAAATTTATAGACTGTTTGTGCTACAATCATGCGCATGAGTATTAAAATACTCTGAGTATTAATCGGCTACAAATGCGTATATGCAGGGCTTTTTTTTTTACAGCATGTTTTCAAATAGCCGCAATACATTTTCCTTTCCATTTTATATGCACAAATGTATGCATATGGTGGCAAATGATGAATAATATCATGCGTATATTTTCTTTTATGTCCGAATAAATATCCATAGTTTGAGTATAAGCATAGTCTTACTATAAGTATGATAGATAGTCAATGCGCTTGATACGCATACATACTTGTATATATATTGTTACGTTTTTCTCTCTATAAAAACGATTTTCCGTAGATCCGAAGATTTGCAAATGAATACAAGAGCCGAGTGTAGTAATTAGGGTTAAGAATGATACAAGTTTTATTTACAAATACACTTATACTAAATTACTCAAGAGCTTAAATATACTAATACAACTTAAACTAATAAATTACACATATTCACAACTGGTTACCACTACGCCTTCCTCGCTGTAGTTTACGCACGTCTCTTAGCTGGCTGCGCAAGTAATCACGTGACACCTCTTTGTCTGCTGCTCGTCACTTACGAGACTCACTCTGCCGTCACTCACAGTTGATACACCAATACCTCTTTGTCTGCTGCTCGTTACACACGGCACTCACTCTGCCGACACTTACAGTTGATACACCAATAAAGACGCACTGGCTTTACTTACACCCTTACACACGTCTATTCGCTGCGCTGTTCCCTTTACTCCAGTCGACACGATAGACTCCACAATAATCTCAATTCCACGACAGACTATTAATAATTCACAACTTAATTATCAACTGACTAACGAGTTCTTAACTTCACTACTTTCTGATTAGCACTAACTATAACTGTTCGCGACTGACTTACAACTGCAACTAACTAACTCATTGGCTGCGTCACCTCTTTTTATATTTCACACAAATTCCACTAGAAGTTTCAAGCAATGTCTAGACGATCATTATCATCTTATATGCTGCCTAATTAAGTTCATGTGGTAACTATGTACATACATGTGTATATGAATACGTGTGTACATCATTAACTAAGCAATACACGGTGGTTGTTTATCTTTTGCTTTTCGTTTGAATTAGCATGTATGTGTGTGTGTAAATATGTGAATCTTCTTAATAAGCAGACGCTTTTTGTTGTTGTTGCTTTTGCTTGTTTACGTTTAATCAAGCTAGGCATTTAGTTGTTGGCTACTATTCTAGACTATTCTTTGCTTTGACCCTGTAGGAATATTTTCACGTAGCACTTACATTAACCCTGTTGGAATATTTTTGTGTAATGCTGCTTAAACCTGTCGACGGCTATTTTCGTAACAATATACATGCATACATACTTGTTTACGAAAAGAAAAATAGCTAATTTATTTTTTGCCCTACTTCAGTTTATTGTGATCTATGAATAAAGAATTCGATTCTAAGATTTTATTTTCGATGTTAGCAATAGTTGAATATATTATTCTACATCTTTTATTCGATTTCGCTATTCATAAGAACCCAGCATATAAATACTTTTTGGGCTCGCATATGAATATTGTGAAAATTACACGCTCAATGACAAACGAATACATATGTATATACTCTTACCATTTTTGGTGAAGGGTATACAAATATATGTGTTTTTTTTTGCAATTAAAAAGATATGTAAATTAATTTATACATGCAAATTTTTTTATGCGACATAGTTTTGTAAATATTTAAAAGTGTCAATTTACACTATTTTTTAAATTTTTTGTTGAAAGTTTCCTTTATATAGTTAGGGCCTCTCTCTCTCTCTCTCTCTCTCGCTTAACAATTGTTTAAAAAGCAGAAACACCCACGCAGTTAAAATAGAAGTTTTTTCAAAGGGAGTTAAAAAAAAATGGCATGACTGCAGTAGTGGCTAAACGCTAAATGTAACAATCGGCTGAATATTTTAATATGCAAATTAGGGTCAATACTGTTAACTATACATTCAGCTTCAGCGAATTCTACACAAATCTAGTTATGTATTTATATTAAAAAAATTTTGCTAAAAATATAAAAGAGTAATAATATGTAGTAATAAAAAAATAGTTAACATTAAAATAGATATTAAAAAAATAATTGTACACGAATGCAAATAAAAATTTAAAACAAGATAAACTTTAATGATACACTAACCAATAATTATTAAATAAATAAAATGTTTAGTTTTTGGACATTAAATTAATTTTAAAAAGTAAACAAAACAAATATTTATGTTTAAAATTTTTAAACGCACTAATAATCCCAAAATAATATTTTACTTATTAAGTAAAATATTTTTGATGTGTAAACATCTATACGCTAGGGGGTAAAAATTTTTTGGCTTTGATTCTTTGCTGAGATTTCTTTGCTGAGATTTCTTTGCTTTTTGCTTTTGCTTTGCATTGTGAAATCGGTGTGAGCTATGTATGAGTGTATTAGTGTTTGAAAGAAGCAATAACAAGCAGAGAAACAAGTCGACCGGCTCGAAGCCGACGGTGCGCCACCGCCGGTTATTTTTCTGTATATTTCCGTACACCAAAGGTGAAAATGAACCGTAAGAGCTACGGACTTGAAATTTGGACACAATATGTAGACATTTGGCCACTACAACAACAAATAGATGAGAGTTAAAAACTAAAGGGTGTTCCAAAACGAGCAACGAAAAATTTTAAAATCCCATGTAATATACATACATGCAATTGTATGTAGATATGTATATACACTTGAAATTTTAAAAGTTAGTTTATTTTTATACAGACTACAACAATTAACACTAAATTTAAAAAATTTAAATCAATGGGTGTTCCATCAGTTAATGCAATTTTGACTTTGTAATTTTGACAACTTGCTGTATCTTGGAAACCGTAAGAGCAAAACTCTTGAAATTTTCAAAAACGGTAAAACTAAAAAATCAAAAAAATATAAAATCGCCAAATATTAAAAAATCGCCAAAAACAAAAAAAAAAATTGCCAAAACGAAAAAAGCACCAAATTAAAAAAATTCTCTAGGACTAAAATAAATCGCGAAAAACCGCAAAAATCGCCAAAATGAAAAAAATCCTTAAACAAAAAAATTGCTAATATGAAAAAATCGCCAAAAAGAAAAAGAAAAGAAAAAACACCAAAAAAACAGAAAAAAATCGCCAAAATGAAAAAATCGCCAAAATGAAAAAATCGCCAAAATAAAAAAAATTGCGAAAATTAAACCCAAAAAGAGAAAAAAAAACGCCAAAACGAGAAAAAAGCGATAAAACTGAAAAAAAACGTTTAAACTGAAAAAACTTAAAAAATTAAGAAAGCTAAATCAAAAAAAAAAAAAAAATGATCAAAACCGAATGTGCGCGAGTCAAAGTCGCACTTTACTGAATTTATTTTAATTACAATGCGTACACAACAACAAGAACAGCAACAACTAAACTATGAACAACACGAATTAAAAATTAAAAAGTAAAAGTAAAGGCACTGCAGTACCACTAAAATTTCAGTAAAAATAATAAAAAAAAAAGCAATGTGAGTCCGATCACAGGGGAGATGTGTAAACATCTAGTAATGAAAAATTTGTTTTAAGTTGGAAGTACTTTTTCTTTTATTATATTTTTATTAACTAATCAATTAAAAGTATCAAAACTTATAATGTTGTAAAAACATAGGAATTTACTTGTTTTTGTTAACTTATTTGGTTAGTAGGTAAATGGGCACACTGCAATTGCAGTAAATTTACTGATTACTGAAAAAATTCAGTAAATTTTTACTGATAATCAAATTTAATTTGCATTAGCTGGATCCTATGCGCATTTCACTGTTGCTAATGCAGATCACCAGGGAACCTTTACCCAAAGCTTCTTAGAACAACTAGAGTTATTATATTATAAACTTCCATTTAAACAAATGAGAAGCTCAATAACAAATAACAAAGTTCAAACAAGAACTCAATAATCAAGATATTTTTTATTTTCTTACTTTACTGTTGCTACATTGGCTGACTTTTTTCAGCTTCAAATTGTAGTCGTAAGAGTATGTAAAAGTAAATAAATGTAAATAACAACAACAGCTATTTAAGAATAGAGTGTTGCCACACAAGTATTTTTTTTTACCGGGTGCAGTCAAGTTAATAATTAGTGTTTTTTATGGGAATTGTTGCAATTTAAGTTTAAAATTTTTAAACGCACTAATAATCCCAAATTAATATTTTACTTATTAAGTAAAATATTTTTTTTTTATTAAAAATACATTGAAATTGATTATTGAGGGGTTTAGCAGGATCCTATGCGCATTTCACAAATATTTATTGCTTAAATAAAAGAAGCATTTGATTGCTTTATAATTTTTCTAAATTAAATGACTTTTTATAAAGATTAATATAGAACAAGTAACAAAATCTGTTATTACACTGTACGACAAGAGCAAAGTTTTAACAACTAATACTGGCATAGAAAATAAAATAAATTCAGTAAAGTGTGACTTTGACTCGCATACGAAGGGTTCCGTATGTACTTTGGGTATGTACCATGTACCATTTTATATAGATTCCGAGCAAAAAATTTCAAAAGAGGTAATCGAGTTTGGAACTAAGCATTTTTGGTGGAAGCACTTCCCTACTGGATTACCAACTTAATGATTTTAACAAGGCGTGAGAAAATAATCGATTCTTGAGAAGTAGTTATGTTGTTTATTGTAGGAACTAGTTATTTTCTTCCTTTTGGGAAATACTTATTTTTTTTTTGATGGAACTACTTTTTTTAGTCGAAAAATAATTTTTTTTAATATTCCCTTGTTTGAGTAAATGGGAGATCTTGATTAAAATCTCAATTTGATTAAGTAAATAATAACTTTTTAAGAATAATATAAATAAATTTAAAAATCGATTGTTTACTTTTGTAAACTTTCTTTTATAAACTCAATTGAAATGGGTTATATTTCATTCATATCCGTGCCTGTTTTGTTACTTATAAATACTATATTTAGAAAAATTTCAATTGTTTTGATTGATGAACTTTTATTAAAACCGAAAATTAAAAAAATTATTTGGAACTACTTACATATATTTAAATAATAGTTTTCCAAAATGTAAGTACTTATTTTTTAGTTTAAAATAAATAAGTAGACAATTTAGAAATAAATATAATTTATTTAAAATAACTACTTACTTTGGCAATGTTTTCACGTCTTCTTTTAAACCCCAAAGAATATGTTCAACTTCTGATTCCTATTTTTAAAAATTTACGTAATGTGTTTTGTAAGCGAGTACTTCAATTTGGCAATCAAGAAAGTAAGTCATTATATGGCAAGTACTTCAGATGGTAATGTCTAGTTTTTTGCTGGGTTAGTATAGTTTTGGAATTTTTTTTTTTTGGTTTTTGGGATTTTTTCGGTTTTTTAGTTTAGTTTAAGAAATTTTTTTAGATTGATTCTTTTTTTGCGTTTTGGCGATTTTTGTTTTGGTTTGGCAATTTTATAATTTTGGGTATTTTTTAGTTTTAGCGTATTTAAAAATTTCAAGAATTTGACTCTTACGGTTTCCAAGATACAGCAAGTTTTCAAAATTACATAGTCAAAATAACATTACCTGATAAAATACCCTTTAATTATGATTTTTTTAAAATTTTAATGTTAACTTAAAATACTAACTTTGCAAATTTCAACCGTCTATATATAATTGTATGCATATTGCATGGAATTTTAACATTTTTCATTGGTCCTATTGGAACACCCTTTAATTTTTAACTGTCAAATACTTTTTGTTGCAGCAGCCAAAGTTCTATATATCTATCAAAATTTCAGGTCCGTACCTCTTACGGAACTCGAGAAAATAGCCTGTGACGGAAAACACCTTTTCACCTTTTGAAGCCTTACATCTGAGTTCTATTTATAGAGGAGATTTAGTTCTTCTATGGCTTCTTCACCTTTATACAGACTATTCTGTATGATTTTCCTGAGAGAGGAGACTTATTTTCCTCTTAACAGCTGTTCCCACATGCTTAGAATAAGCACCGATTCGATCCTGGAGATAACAACACGGAACCTATTGTCAGCTTTTACAAAATTGGATCCAGCTAGAGGATCGTAGAATATCTCAATATCTCTAAAGACCCCCAAGGCAATATTGTTAATATTGTTACCTTATTATAGAAAGTCCTTAACTCATTATTGAAATCGATTTTTTTAAATAGATGTATTTTGTATATTCTCAATGAATTAACAAAAACTCTTTTATAATGCGCCAAGAAAGAAAACACATAATACACAGACAATTTTCATATAAACCTATACGAAAACAAGGTTAATTTGATACTATTCGGTACTGAATTTTCTTTAATTCTGTTAATTCAATATGATTTAAAGTAATCTTCAAAAAAAATTTTTTCTTTAGTAATAATTTTGTGTATATCATTTTGATTTAATATTGTAGTACAGTTTAATCAAAAGGAACCATGAAAAAGAACAATATTGAATCAAACTTATTTCAAGTTGAATCAACATGCATTTAATTTAAACAAATTTTAAAGACAAGTAAACTGTCTACTAGCCAGCACCAGGAACATTTCATTACTAGCGAACACAACACGAATATAAAAAACACAACAAAACAAGAAAAATTCGTACAACTCAGCACAACCATTGTAGCTATGAAGAATAAATACCAACATGCTTAAAAATCATACTATTCCTAAGAAACTTTAAAAATAAAATTAAAGTGATTTTATGCACTAAAAAGTTAAAAATAACAAAAGTTTTATTATATGCGTTAACCATTTAACTAGCTAAGTAACTTTAAATTAACTTTAAGCCAACTATTTTGCAACTAGTGCTGACTGATATTTGGATTACTTTCCAATGTAAACAACTAACTATTTTAGCATTGCTATGTCTTAGGATACGGCCTAAGTATCACTTAGCATTATTTTTCAACTAACTTAAAATTGATTTTATTTAAGTCACCTGGTAGTTAGTTTACAAAAAATTTTGCTGGTTATTGAACTATGTATCATAACATGTTGCACAGTCAACCGAGCTATGGTACCATCTAAAATAATAACAGCAAAATATTAATATAAAATTGAAATGAGCTTCCAAGTAGCTGAGAGTAAATTTGTTGGCTCTCACCAAATTCGATTACGTACTCAACTTAAGAATTGATTTTGGGTCAGTTGTAGTTAGCTCTTAGTTAGTCTATGAAAACTTAGCTATAAGTTGATTATTTTTGACAGGGGGTTGGGCAATTGACTACTTACAAACTTAGTTCTGAGTTTAGTTTACAACCTTCTTGGCACCGACTGCTTCTTACACCACCACAACGCTTAAAGCCTCTCAATGATATGGTATTTCATATTTGCCATGATTAAGGGGGGGGGGGGGGTACTCATCTCCTTCTCCTATCGCATATTGGCGAAAATGGGACCACCTATGGATCATACCATTTCATATAGAAAACGAAGTATTAAAATTGCTTCACAAATAACAGAAAAATCGGTAAACATAGAATAAAATATACATATATGACGAACATATAACCTCCTCCTATTTTGAAGTCAATTACAAAATTTACTATGAATTCCAATAAAAATTTTTGCATGTTGATTTTACATTGGGATTTTTTTTCTTTGTGCATCTGCTTCTCCTATTCTTTTATTGTTACTTTATGTGCCGTCCACTTGAGTTCTTTTCTGGATAATTAAATCCTATTGAAGAGTTTTCTGCATATGTCATGCTTTTATATTCACATAAACAAGTGCTTATAATCAAATAAGTAATGCACTACGAGTTGATGGAGTGTAGCTATCTGTACAATTAAAAAAAAAAGAAAGATGAACTCATATATGTATATCGTGCCATAGGTTAAGTTAGGTGGTAAGAAGGGTGGTGCTTTACTGCACCTCCACTCGGAGACCCAATTGGGTCCATTGTGATTCCCTTCTGTTGCCCAACAAGTAATATTTACCCTCCCATTTGCAGCTAGAAGTGACCCTATTATCCACCACTAAGCCACCGAATTCCCATGATGATGCCCCTGATGTCCTCTAGTTTACATAATGCTTTCATAAAAACGTCTGCTCAGCCATCTAAGCCTATGACGTTGCAGCCTCGGGCAATAACAGATAATATGTTCAATGGTTTCTGGTTCCTCTTCATCCCCGCACACCCTACAAAAATCTGGAGTACCAGTCTCCCAAGTGCTGGTTCTTGCTCTGAGAGAGCAGTGACCTGTCAACACGCCTATAATGATTTTTATTTTTTTTTTGGCCAAAAACCCCTCGAGACCCTACAATCCTCCCTACTTCACCATGAACTGTTGGTCCTGCTTTCTATTCAATTACTGAGTTCTTTATAGTAATGACCTATCGGTAATTTCACTGATATGTCCGACATTCCCTCATCTAACGCCGACCCTATTCTTGCCAGCTCATCGGCAATTTCATTTCCCTCAACACTGCTGTGGCCAGGAACCCAACATAGTCTGACACAATATTTATCCATCAGCAAGTTGAAGGCTTTCCTACAGTCACTAACAAGTTTCCATTTGACATTGTGTCCCTTCAAAGCTTTTAGCGCTGCCTGGCTGTCGACGTAGAAGGTTGCCTTCTCATCTTCAGCTTTATTCCTGGCCACCAGCTTCGTGGCCCTGAGGATCGCCAAGATCTCAGCCTGGAAAACACTACATTCATTCGGCAGTCTGAAAAAACTACGACATAATTTTATAACATATTTTTTTCCTCAAAATCGCTTATTTGCGGTTGTAAATAATCGATTTTCCTAAAAAAATTGGGTCCAAGAAATGTGTCGGTTAAGCTCTTTTTTTTTACTTTAAGTAAGTCTTTGCGAAATCATAAAAATATTAAACCCCCCAATTTAAACGATTTGTTTTTTTAATTTTTGGCCAAATCAAATTTGTTGTGAATTGAATTCCTTTTAATTATTTAGCTGGTGAGGCCTATATTGTCTTATGTCAATAAAAAACGATTAAACGATTTTCTTTTTGCATTTTAATAATAAATGACAATGTTTGTAGCTTAAAAGTTCAAATAAGTGTAAGTAAATCAATATAAATGTTTACCATAACAAAATGTTTCGTAGCAATTCTTCTTTTATACGAGTATTATTGTTACAAAAGAGTATAAAATAGAAAACTATAAAAAGTACAAACACCAATTTAAATAACTAGAGCATAAAAGTACACAACATGTTCTCATTATATTGTATTAAATGTATAACAACAATTTTTGATATAAAACAAGAAAATCTAGGAAAAATCCTTTTAACATTTTGGCAACATCAATAACATGATATGGGCATTTCCCCCGAATGGTCTACCAGGCTGGAAAAATGAAATGTTGATTATCATCGTGATTTATTGTTTTTAATTATAAAAATGTCTATGTTTATATAATAGAATGGTTTAATAGCATATCTCAGCTGTTTTACTTGAGAAAATTGGACTGGAAGCTGCAAAATTTTATATTTTATATTTAAGTTAAGCATAAACACATTCACCACAGCAAGCTACCGACTACCAAATGTCAAGAATAGAATACACATGTTTATATGAGAATAATTATTTTGAAGACAGCAAGGCAACATGGCGGCAGGTTGTTGTCTATGCTGATTTTGTCGTTGTAGTTTAATTAAACTAATTTCTATTTTGTTGGCTACAATGAGAAAATTCAGTATTGCGAGTACAATAAAAATTTTTGAATGAATGATTTTGTACAATTATTTCATATTATTTAACAGAAACAATATCCAAACATTTATGTAAAGAATAAATTGATTCATTTTTGTACTTTTACCAGAAATAAGTACATTTTAAAATAGTAATTAATTGTTATAAATGCAAAATATATAAAAGTGGCAATACTGAACTATGTATTTGTACTTGAATATCAGCTGCAGATGGTGCTGCTGCCGTCTCCAAAATAATTAAGTAGCTGGCTACGAGGCGACAAATGCTGCTTGCGGCATTTGAAGTTGTGTGTTCGTGTAGCCTGCTGTGGTGAATGTGTTTAATGCATTACTTCTAAAGACGTTTTTATATATAACTATTTTACATGCAAAAAATATGTTACGTTTGCACTCTTTCTTCAAAATCTCTCTATAACAATCAAGTTAGAAGAGAAAAGTGTAAGGAGAACAAAAAAAAAAAGTTCGAAAATGGGGAAAAAAACATGTGGAAAAATCGTACGTTCGTGACCCGTACGTTCGCGACCGGTAATTAAGCTAATTAAACTAATTAAACAAAAACCAATAGAAATATTTTATTGTGTAAATACTGGATAGGGACCTAATTTAATACACTTTTAAAATAAATTAATCAATCTTCATTATTCTGTTCCATTCGCAGATTTTTACATTTCACTACTGTCAGACAAAGTTGACTTCTATTTTGAGTACGTTCGTGACCGCATGTTTATAACTATAAATATGAAAACTTAAACTCGATGAAGTCCATCTTTTGCACTAAACATAGAGCTTCGAAAATGCTATCAAATCGCAAAAAAAATGCTTGCAAAAGTTTTGTTTTCTATATTTTTTGTACATCAAAAGCGTACGAACGTACGTTCGTGACCCCAGGAAATGCCCATATTTGGTGTTGTTCTTAGTTTGTGCTTGTAAATGATTATGATGCAAAAATGTAAAAGAAAACAGAAGTGGTCAAGTCTGAAAAGAATAATACCCTACTACAGCTGTTGGCATATTCGGTTAAATACATAGGTTTGCTGGAATTCCAAAGAAAAGTACAAAAGATATATAAATAAGTATTAGTAGTTTTCATTGAAGTTATTTATATATTACTTCCGGATATTGCTTTTAATTTATAATTTTATTTAAGGTGATTCCTTCTATTTTCTTTCTTAGGATTAAGTAAAGATATAATGGTTATCTGATTTATCAAAGTTACAGCAAAAAAAAAAAAAAAAAAATATCAGCGCGGTGTAGGGTACTGGTGAACTTATACATAGTTGTGAATCTTTGTATATTTTTCAAATACTATTGAACATTATTATCTTTTTCCTTGGAATACTTACATACATGGACGTGATGCGATATTTTATGAAATCCATTTATATATGATATGAAATTTCATAAAACTTTCTACTGTGCCACATTTGGTTTACACATGATGAACAAAAGTGATTTGTAAACCATAAAAATAAACGGAAAGATACCTATAAAAACTAAAATAAAACAAAATCTTGCAAAAGTTGTTGCCGGTTTTGTGGTTCAACTAACAACAATTTAAATCATATTTATTTATTTTTTCTGTTTTTATTAAATAAAATGATTATGTTTTATTGTCTCGTTATACAATGGCAATAAAACAAAAAGAGAAAAGCTTAGTTGTACACGTATATTAAAGGTTCAGTGTAAAATATTTTTGAAAAACAACCAAAAAATTGTGTACTATTGTTTCATGTTCATTTATAATATTTTTGTTTTAATAGACCAAAACCCATGTTATCTGTATAAAAATATGAGACACTCCACGCCAAATCGGAATATTTAAATCATTTAGTTAATATTTGCCCAATTTTAGGATCATTTTTAGTAGCCATAAAAAGGGCCTTAATGGTAAATTTGTTGAATTTTTTGATCACTAGTTCAAAAGGTATTAGTTTTTCTGAAAATCACTTTCTTAATAATGTGTAAAAATTGAAATTTGGTTGTTTTTTAAAGAAAAAAGAAATAGAAAACAATATTTTAAGTGTTTTTTATTAAAATTTGAAATGGTAAATTGTGTATACAATTTTTGATTTACCTTTGGTAAACACATTTGTAAGTATCACTAATCATTAATTAGGAATATAAATTAGGAATATAAATATTTTCATCGTAATAGTGACAACTTTGAAATTTTCTATCAATTTCAGCTTCTAGTGCATGCAATTGTACAAAAAATAAAATGTGATTGGAAAATTGATCTTTCTTTTAGTGCATTACTTTTAAGTTGTCTTCTCTCTAGTCGTATTGTGGATCATTCTCATTATCTTAATAATTATTTGTGAGTTTATTCAATTTTATTTGAATAATGAAACATAAAGTAATATTTTCCAGCGATTGCTTAACTTTTTAAAAATTGGCATCACTGTAAACATTAATAAAGTGGGTTTTAGTTGTTCGTATTAAAGTATGTAGTATATGTAGTATATTAATATATTTTTCGTAACGTTAACATACTTTTAAGTCTACAGTACACGGCATGTAAAAAGCCACATGTATATGTGGCGATGACGTCACGATAATTTTCAGCATGTTCGTTGCATTTTTTAAAATTACTATTACTGGCTAGATGCTGTAAAAATTTTATAGTATTTTTGTTTTTTGTATTAGTTTCAAAGCCTACTACGCTTATTTTTCTTCTGTGATTTTCAAAAATATTATTGTTTGTGAATTCTCAAATAGTTCTTGAAAGTCTGTGCATAAGATAAGGGCTTTGTGACTATTCAAAATGTGTGCTTGAAGTCTACTGATGATTTGTTACAGCAACAATGAAATATGTAGACAACGCTGAACCACCAGCAAATAAATTTCAAATTAAAATAAACTTCTGACAATATGTCGAATAATAAATTCCTTAAATTCCCAAAATACATATTTGGCACATGTAGCCGAATCGAAGACATTTTCTTGGGCAGCTCATCTGTAAGCATGTTAATATCTACATGTTGCTAGTACACGGCATGTAGCACATGTAGCATCGTTATGACGTCAAAATTACGTACGAACCACATGCGTATGTGGTTTTTTACATACCGTGTACTGTATGTAGGCTTTAGAAATAGTTTTTCATGATTTATCACTTTTTGTTAAAACTTTATGATGAATTATATCACAACAAGTTTTTCATTGTGTATATGAAAGTTTGTAGTGATAACGGCTTTATCAACATTAACTAATTTCTTAAATTGTCACCATGTCAAATTAACTTAACTAAAATTGATGGACATTCATTATTTATGTGCTTGTTAAGGGCATACGCAAAAAATTACGGACCTACATACATATACATATGTACATATCTATACATACATATATGTACATATAATGCTACAGAAATTTAAAAGCATTATTATATCCTTAACACTAACATAAAACATAGAAAAAACCAATTTAAGTTTTTATTTGAAAATGCTAGGAACACAACTTGGACGAACAACGAATTTTTCGGTGTGAAGTTTCGTCATAAAAAATAAAACACATTTTTGCATATGAAAATGAACACAATACCGCCGTAGAACGAAATTTGTCGTGCGTGACGAACTCTGAGCTAGAGTTCTTTCTATATCTTTGCACACACAATAACCAACTTTAGCAATTATAACAGCCGAATTCGCTGAGTAAATTAGCCGTTATTGTGCTTCACACGACGAATTTAAGCAGTGAATTGTTATCGAAGAATTTGTCGACGGGGACGAAATTTGCATAAAGCGAACAACGCAGCAGATAGTCGTGTGTAAGTTTGTTAAAGGAGCCAGCGAGACATTGTTTAAACTTGATTCAGACGGGCCATAACTATAAACGTAGAAAACAGCTGTTGGAACCAAACTTATGGGCAACACTGTATTTGATTATAGGTCACTCACCATAATGCCATACCCATTACCATAGAAACCAATTGAATTTTGGTTTAGTTATGGCTATGGCGTTATAGCTATCGCAATTTAAATTTAAACTTAGAACGAACAGCAGAAAGAGGGACAATTCTCGAATACTAGTGCAGTCAGTTGTGTGAGTCGTGCGTATACAACAGCGGAGTGGACGTAGTTGTATATATTTAAGTAACTCAAGTTAAAGTTTGTGTATTTAAGCAATTAATAATAATAACAATAAACTAAATATGATTATATGTATATTGCTTTCTTATTGCATATTTCAAATAATACGTTTTCATCATATAGCTGAGAATAAGTCAATAAACCCTAACACGCTTAAAAACATATTATTTCTAATAAATTTAATAAAATTTGTGGACATTGATTTGATATTTTTTTCGATGTGCAAGAAAAGTTAAATTCTCGTAAGACTGGTTGGAGAGTCTTCGCATATTATGTGCCACTACACACTTTGGTAGCATAGATGCCCGTCTACTAGACTGGACATTGGTTACGAACATCATGTATTTCATAAACTTTTAATGAAATTGAATACGAGAAGTAGTTTTATTATATAATTGTATATGTTGACTTAACTTCGGTAAGTGAATTTTTACGTTTAAGTGATTTCTTTCTTTATTTATGTTCAATATGCAAAATATTTTTTTTGTACACTGTCAAGTAAAATTAATAAATAAATGCATGAATTAATTCATTTAAGGCTCTGTATAATTTTTTATTGTTCCTTTATATTTTTATTTATTAATATAATGTGATTAATTTATTTTATTTGGGCTGTTGTAAATATCTTAGCATGAAAATACTTCGCAATAATGTTGGTTATGAATATGCTAAAGTCAACTAGAGAAGTTTAATGATACCAGGAAAAGTTTAGGCTGATAGCAAGTAGAGTAAATTTTTACATAACAAATTTCCCTTCCCCTTTTTAGCATTAAAGTAAATAGCGAATCACATTAAAAATATTTTATATAATTAAAAAAGAGTAAAGTTAAAAACAAAAAGTCTTCCCTATTTCGGAAGAGAAAATTATTTAAATACATTAACTGCAATCACAGAATACAAATAAATATATAACAAATTCTTAAGTGATGTAAAAGTTTGATGCATTTTTATGATTTTTTTTAAAGTAATTTACTTTTGTAAGCTTTTGGAAGATCATCATCGTTTATTCAGACGACTTGGAAAGACCACTAAAGAACAGAGTAATTATGGTAACAACTCGAACTTTAACGCTTGTGTGATACGTATTAAAACTTTTGCTGAAAATCAGATTGATTATAGTAATCAACACATCCCTAAATCTTTGTGACTGAAAATTACACAAGTGCTAAATTTTAGGGTTCCGTACACCGCAGGTGAAAAGGCATCCTATTGTTTTCCGTCCGTCCGTCCGGCTGCTTTTTCGAGAGTCTTAAGAGCTACTGAACTGAATCTTTCACAGAATATGTAAAATTTTAATGAGGGTGGCGTTGGCTGAAGTAGTTAGCACGTTGACTACAAAACCAAAGATCCTGGCTTCAATCCCTGTATCTGGCAGTCATTAAATAACAACACCACGCATTTTTCTGGTGCGCATTAGTGTCCCTTTGTATCAGTTATTGAAGGAAAGTTCAAGTGATGAAGGCATAGTCACTGGTCACTGAACTATACTGACTTCAGGAGATGCCAATCCTAAGGCAGTATCAGAGCGCCCTCCTTCGTCGGTATTGTGTAGGAGAATCGTCGACAAAGTAAAACAACCAACAAACGGCTACTTAGGTTAGGTTAGGTTAGGTAGGGGTGGCAGTCAGAAACCCGGACTCACTTAGACCTTTTTGGTCGATTGTGATACCACGGAGACTCTGCTTATGCGGAGTCCCCACCGTCGAACCAACCAGAGCTCAATATAAAGCTACTAATACGTTGAAGTTCAACACTAGCAACGTCGGAAAGTTCCCTGAACTCAAGAGCGCCCATTGTGGTCAATCTCTTTCTTGCAAGTCCAGGACAGTGACAAAGAAAATGCACTATGCTTTCCTCTTCATCAATGTCCTGGCAGGTACGGCAGTAATCATTGTGTTCAACCCGTAGCCTTTGTGCATGCCTACCTATGAGACAGTGTCCGGTTAGCACGGACACTAGTATCGATATTTGTTTCCTATTGTTCAAAATTAAGTAATCAGTACCTTCCTTATTTAGGTGAGTCCATAACTACCTTGTGATCACGCAATCATTTCTTGTGACCCACCTTCTGTTTGTTTCCTCTACTGTCTTGCGCCTAAGTCTGAGTTTGCAGAGGGTAGGGGTAAACCCACACATTCCAAATCCGGTGGAACCTGTAAGGTTGTCCCAATTCTAGCAAGCATATTAGCCCTGGAGTTCCCCTGAAAGCCTCTATGCCCCGGGATCCAGATGATCCTAATATCAAACTGCTCTGCCATCTCGTTTAGAGATGATCGACAGTCGAGGGCTGTTGTTGTTCCTAGAAGCGGGGATTCGAGGGCCATAATAGCTGCTTGACTATCAGTGTATATGTTAATTAAAGTCGTTGAAGTGACATTCACTCTCAACCAACCAGCAACTTCTCTTATAGCAAGGATATCTGCCTGAAAGACGCTGCAGTGATCCCGAAGTCGCTTTGCAATGCGAAGACCTAAAGCCCTCGAAAAGACTCCATAACCCACACCTTCGGGTGTTTTGGAGCCGTCCGTATAAAAATCAACACCTTTTCTTCTACCTGGAGTTCCATTCATCCACATTTATATTGATGGTATCCAGGTTTTATAAAGACGTTTGTGTAGTAGAGCAGGGGAGGTTTGGTCAATCCTCTATCCCCTAACTTCGTCATCGAGTATTCTACAGTGGCCGGCTCCATTTCCATTCCACAGAGAGGTACATCGAAGACGGATTGCCGATGACGTTGCTATCTCCTTCCCTACTAGGTCCAATGGTAGTAGATGAAAGAGCATTCCCAGTGCATCCGTAGGAGTAGTGCGAAGAGCACTGATTATATACAAGGATGCAAGTCTTTGCACTTTGTTTAAGATATGTAGATACGTCTTTTTCTCCAGGGACGGCCACCATACAATGATGCCATACATGAGAATCGGACGTACTATTGCAGTGTAGATCCAATAAACGATTTTAGGGGTAAGACCCCAATTTTTCCCTATGGACTTTTTGCATAGATATAGTGAAATTGTTGCTTTTTTCACTCTCTCTATGATATTGGTTTTAAAACTCAACTTTGAATCAAGAATAACACCGAGATATTTTGCAGTGTTGGGCACTTTTATCTCCATATTATTAAGAGTGATAGGTTGGAAATCAGGTATCTACTACTTCCTAGAGAAAAGGACTAGTTCCGTTTTATTAGGATTAACGGCGAGCCCTCGTTTCTCCGCCCATCTTGTTAAATGTGAAAGACCATCCTGTAGGATGTCCTTTAGAATTGTGAGGAATTTTCCTCTTACAGCTATTGCCAGATCATCAGCATAAGCCACGATTCTGCACCCCCGCGATTCTAGAGATAGCAGCACAGGATTTAGAGCTAGATTCCATAATAGTGGCGAAAGAACTCCTCCTTGTGGTGTACCCTTATTTACAAAGCGGGTCTGCCTTGAAACTCCTAGAGCCGCAGTTATCCTGCGGTGAGTTAGTAGATTTTGAATCCACTTACACAATCCTACATTAACCCTCAAATTCGATACTGCATCAATTATCGAATCTCAAGAAATATTATTAAAAGCCCCCTCAATATCGACGAAGGCCACAAGGGTGTATTCACCACAGAGAGAGAGATTTCTCTATTGTGCCAACCAGCTCGTGTAGAGCCGATTCGGTCGACTTTCCCCTTTGATATGCATGCTAATGCGAGGAAAGTAATTTACCATTGATGGTCTTGCGAATATAGTAATCAACCATCCTTTCTAGTGTTTTCAGAACAAAGGATGATAGACTTATCGGTCTGAAGTCCTTCGGTGTGGTGTGAGAGCTTTTACCAGCCTTCGGTATGAAAATCACTCTCGCTTCCCTCCACTTATTAGGAATATGACTCAGTCTTAGACAGCTGGTGTAAATTCTCAGTAGCCTAGGAGCTATGAGATTCGATACCTTGCATATCTCGGCCGGTATTATACCGTCAGGTCCTTGAGACTTATAAGGCTTGAAGCTTCTCAGAGCCCAATCCAAAGTCTGCATATTAACAATGTCAGATATATTTTCCGTAGGAATTGGGTAAAGATTAGATGTCTGAATCTCAATCATTGAGTTACCCGGAAAGTAAGTGTCCATCAGGGCTCCTAATGACTCCTCACTGGATGTAGTCCACATCCCATTGAGATTCTTCAAATATCCCAGAGTACAGGGAGTGGCGGACAAAATTTTCCTCATGCGAGAGGCTTCTGAAATGTTTTCAATATTTTCACAAAACCTCTTCCATGTTGTATTTTTAGCAATTCTTATCTGCTTTTTATACTCCTTTAGTTTACCTTTATAAGCTATCCAATCCAGTTCATTTCTGGATGATTTAGCCCTATTGAAGAGTTTTCTGCATGTACACCTACACGATTGTAACTCTCTATTCCACCAAGGCGGTTTCTTTTTACCCCGTGGTATATTCAAAGGGCAAGACGATTCCCTTGCATTTCTGAAGATTGTAGTGATGTTATCAACCTCACAATATAAATCCGAAGTATCTAAAAGTGACAAGTCTCCAATCAGTCCTAATTGTCTTGAAAAAATAGACTTATACAGACGCCAATTAATCCGTCTAATATTTCGGGAGATTTTTACCTCTGGTGCCCGCTCCCTAATACTAAACTCGATAAACCTATGATCAGAAAAGGAGTGTTCCTGAAGTACACGCCAGTTCATGATCCTATCGGCCACCGAATCAGAAGAGAAGGTTACATCCAGGACTTCGTGTCTGTTCCTTGTTATAAACGTAGGTTCTTGACCTCTATTACAAATGTTAAGGTTAGTACTAACTACATATTCTAAAAGTTCCTCACCACTTTCATTAAAGTCCGTACTTCCCCAAATAGCATAACGTGCGTTGGCATCATAGCACAGTATAATATGGTGTCCAGCGTTCTCTGCCGCAGCCACAAAGTTTCTCACCACTACCAACGGTATAGGGCCTCGATCGTCGTGAGCGCAGTAAACCGACGCCAGCCAGTAGCATGTATTTCCCATTTCCACGCTAACCGTCGTTATGTCTCTGCCGCTGAAGTTAGATAATAAAAATACATTAAGGTGGTTCCTTGCCAAGATGCAGGTTCTATTGTTACCTTCATTCTTGATGGCTAGCATCTTAAAATCTTTGGTCCTAAGTCCGCAAACCCTGCCACCACTAATCCAGGGTTCTTGGATTAGGGCTATGTCACCTTCGCATGTCGTCATGCGAAGCTGAAGAGCAGCTGAAGCTGCTTTAGAGTGGTGGAGATTTATCTGCAGCAGGTTCAACATCCGCTACGAAATCCATCTCCACGACCGTTTTATCGGACTCGTCGTCAGTTTCAAGAAGAAGGTCACTGTTTTCACCATAATCAGCGTCGAATAGGCCTGAGGCGCCTCCGAGAACTTCAGAGTCGGATGTAATATAGCCATCCTTATCCGAAGATTCTCGTAAGCTGGCTTTCTTCTCCTCCTCTTCAGATTCCTCCTCCACAGCGTTTTCACACACTGTCTTGGAATTATCCGTCACTGGAGGCTGATCTCCTTTGTACACCTTCAGCGTAACCTGCCCAAAGGCGTACGATATAATATTAATGGACTTGGCCAAGTGAGGGAGTGTTTCAGCGTTTAGAATAATAATTACCCCACGTCTGTCCCCCTCAGCCTCAACGAACCTCCCCATCTTCCAATTGCCGGTTGGAAGTGAGGGATTGCAGTCCTTTAATAATTTAATCGCTGCTTCAGCCGTATCTGGGAATGCCGGAATCCATGCATGCGCACGTGGTCGGGATAGAATTTCGCTATTGTCAACAAGATCGATTTTCGCACCCGGCCACGGCTCTCCCATTCTGCTGAGGGCGGCCTTGTACAGATCCGCCGATCTCTGGTCTCCAAAGGCCATCAGCTTGACCCTGCCTTGATACCAGCCTGCATCGCGACAGACTGGAGGTATGCCTGGATTTCCGCAAGGACCTGGTAGTACGTGGTTGCCAACTTAGCTTCCACAGCACTCCATTTGCCTCTGGGGATCGCACCATCCATATCTCCCCTGTCCACAACAGCCATTATGAGGTTGTCTTTTGCAACCTCACTAAATGACCTAATGCCAATATTACTATTAGCTTTAGCCCGCTTAGGCAATGGTTTGTCGTCCGGCGATCGCAGTCTTTTAACAGACGGTTTTGACGACGTGCTAGCACCACTACCACTTGAGGCGGGAGTATCCATGTTTTCAAGGACACCTCTTGCCCATTTAAGAGAGGATTTTTGTTCCTCGGACAGTTTGGATGGGTCTTAAGTGCCCAACGTGTTTATAATACGTAGACATAACCTTTTTTGGTTATGCCTCATCTTTGATGGTCGGACATGCTTTGTCGAAGCCGGCGTGGGCGAGCTCGAACTGCTGCATGCACCAACCATCTTCCCAGTATTCTTGGCAGTCTTCGTCTGAACGAGTTTTCTCGTACCAGACGGTTGCGTGAAACCGGTCCTCTGTCCTTCCGCGCTAGGGAGCACCGTCAGTCCATCGGTTCCGGTCTTGTTTTTTGTTTTGTTTTGTTTTTATATATAGAGAATTATTTAGCATTTTCGTCCCACGAGTATGGGGGTTTTGAAGGCCACCACGTCATAGCCCCCGATAACGTGGTGGGGGCGTCGTCTACTTGCTGAGGTGCCCAGGTATCAGCAAGGCTCCGTTCTAATACAGTCTTTTAACCCTGACTGAAAAAATCCGATGGGCACGGGTCGCATCACACCCCGGTTTAGGGTTGGATAACCTTTGGTACACAGGCCTTTTGCCATTTATCTTCACCCAATACCATAGAGAACCATTAAAGGTCATCCATGGTGTTGGGTTGAAGACATAGACCACGGCCTTTGGTTAAGCCACCACACCACGACAAGGTAGTTATCCGGATGGGGAAAAGGCTACTTAACACAGCTTCAAAATTTAATACGCCTCATTTGAAACCAGGCGCTGCAACACTGCATGATTAAAAAGAAGCATGCAAAAATTAGAGGTGTAAAAGAATGAACTTTTTTCTATCTCTTCCTTCACCATCTATTTTCGATCACTATCTCTTTCTTAAAGAAGGTAACACCTAGTAATAGTAGTAGGCATTGATTGCCAAAAAAAAAACCAAAAACTTTAATGAAACATGTTGAAATCCTAATGTAATGTACGGACAATTGTATATAGAAACTTGAATTGAAGTTTTCAAAAGTTAGTGTATTTTATGCAGACTTTACCAATTAACACTGCAATTTTAAAAATCAAATTACAAGGGTATTCTATCATTTAGTGTTATTTTGACTATATAATTTTGACAACCTACTGTATCTTTGAAACCCTAAAAGGCAAACTCTTGATTTTTTTTTAAAATCGCTTATATCACAAATCGCTTAGAAAGTAAAAAAGCCGGCAAAAAATAAAAAAATTGCCAAGAACCAAAAAAAAAAAAAAAAAAAAAATTAATAGTAACAAAATCATCAAAAACCGAAAAAATCGCCAAGAAGAAACAAGTGCCAAAGCTAAAAATATCTTGAAAAAACAAAATGCAAAATTAATTAAAATATTAACATTATTAATTAAAAGAAACAATAAATCTCTTAAATGGCAAAAACTACCAAAGGTAAAAAAGTCGGTCAAAAATTAAAAAAATCACCAAAAACGAAGGAGAACGTTAAAAAAGAGCCAAAACTAAAAAAAAAACACCAAAAAATCGCACAAAAACAAAAAAATCGCCAAACCAAAAATGAAGTGCCAAAAACCTAAAAAGTAGCAGATACAAACAAAAAAGCGTTAAAACTGAAAAATTTTCAAAAAAAAAAAGAAAAAAAGTTTATCGAGTACTTGAAATTTAAAAAAAAAATGTCTACATCAGGTAAGATATTCGATTATATAGGCTAATGTTTGTAAAGTAATATATGTATATCGAGAGCCTATATTCAAAACACGTCAACTCAAATTTGGTAAAAATGAGTTTTCGATGGCAAATAGCTCCCCTATGCAATATTCATCTGTAGTATAAATTTCGAATCAAAAAAAAATATTTTTTCCCCGTTTTATATCAATTTTACTTATTCTGCTATCTCAAAGTATAATTTTTTTTTTGTAAATTTTCATGTGAATTTTCCAATATTTTTAAAAAATTTTTAATTTATAACAATTCTACCTCATATCTGATTGCATTTAGCATGCTGAGCACGAATCTGGTAAGGATTTTGATATCCAATTTCTAGTTTTTGAGATATGGTCACTATTAATATATTAGTGCGGAGGGGATCCGATAAAAAAAAATTTATAATGTATGTATAACTTTTAAACTGTTAATCGAATAAAAACATTATGTATGGACAAATTATAGTCAATGACATAAGCTTTCGAAATTGATAATTTGTAGTGACCCTCTTACACTAGAGAGTGAGTCAGAGAGTACTAAAGCTGACCACCTCGAGATTGAAGAGGCTTTCAGTAAGGCTTATGTTATTTTTTATGCCTTTCAGTTTTATATCTAGAATTGAGTAAAAGATTTCTCAAATTGATTTAAAAATAAATATATCTATTCAAAAAAAATCATAATTTTCTCTGACAAAATATGCTAACTCTAAGAAAATATCTGTTTTTTGATCGACTAAAACATGCTATCTCATAAAAATACGCAAACCAGTGCAAAATAAAATATTTTTTGCGATCCTATAAATTAGTAATTATATTTAAACCATATTATGGAAATCACATCATTTATTGTTACAATATTGAGTGAATTAATTAGTTTTATCACTTTACTGAAAAGTTTGCTTTTTTGAGTTGACGTGTTTTGAATATAGGCTCTCGATATGTTGTGTCGTGTGCGAGTCGCAATTTACTGAATTTATTAATAATTGCTAAAGCCGCGTTCAGACTATTATACTTTGTATTTATACTTGTCAAAAATTCAAATAATACGTGCAAGTGTGATAGTCTGAACACAAAATGTCATCAAAAAGGCAAATAATACGATAAAAATTTTGACATCCCATAAGACTTTTTCGTTTTTAGAAAATTTTCTAAGCGATAATACTTTTCATTAGATCAGGGTTGCATTTTCACACCAACCAAATTTCCAAGTCGGTTGTTTCGCCGCCGATAGCGTTCGTCATTGATGTAATGTTTTGTCGTATGTAAATATATCGGCTCAAAATTTTGAATAAGTGAATCGTATGGAAGTATGGACATAATTTTTTAACGTTTTTGTAATATCTTTTCTTAAATTTTTTCTATTATTTAAGAATATTTTTAACTGCTGCATTTTTTCAAGTGCCGGCACGTCCCCGCCTGCATGAAACCGCTTTGCCGCTGCTAGTAAATGAATAGCACAGACATTTTCATTGAACAGCTGTTTTGATTTCTATTTTCTATTATTTGAAGTGTGATAGTCTGAACACAATATGTGATTTTACGTTAGATTTTTTGACAGTCGCAACGAATGTATTTAGATTTCTGTATCGTTAAATGTGATGAAAGTATTAACACTTGTATAATAGTCTGAACGGGGCTTAAATGAAATTAAAAAAGTTTGTTTTGTTGTTAAGTAAGTTTAGATGCATTTCGTTGCTGTTTAAGCGACTCATAAGTGCACTTCAACCACAGTTCAAAAAAGCTTAAATCCCAACGGTTAATAAATTATATACATTATTAAGAATTACAAAACTAAAATTGTAATAGTCCAATAAACTTAAAAGAAAACAATAAACAATATTATTCAGCATGTTGAGGCAACTTTGTTTTTCTACAATTTTTTTAAATTCGTATTCACTGTGACAAGCGTTAAATAAAATCAAAAATCACGATAAATAATTGCTAATTTTTCAACAAAAGGTGTTTAATTTTTAGCAAAATATATCTAACGCAAATTGTGTTTAATTTTTCCCCTTTTGGGCTAAGTATGATTAAGATTTTCTCTTAAATAAGAATGCATAAAATACTTGTGGTTAATTAATTATATATGTATGTATGTATGTCTATTAAAAACGTCGTGAAAAAATGAACGATAAACAATCAATCAAATGACTGTCGTGCTATACAACCAGTGCTGTCAGAAAAACTTTGTCTCTTGTCCCCAATTTAAATCATCATGTCCAAAAAAAATCCCCATTTCACAAGGAAAATCCTAATTTTTGTCCCCAAAAATATTTTGTTAATATTGTTGTTTGATATCATTTTAAAATGATGCTGTAAACTCAATCCATTGCTTCAAAACTCTTTGCACAGCTTTTCTTATGATAACCATCTAGTGTTTGATAAAGTACAAGTTTGTCAAATTTATTTAAATCCACACCTAAATTGATTAAATCGAATACAGTCAAATCCCGATAATTCGTAATCGCAAGGCACCGGCCATTTCTTACGAATTATAGGGGGTTAAAATAAAATAAGTGCGAATTAACGGGGTTTTTCAATTTATTTACTAAAACGATAAAAAAAAAACATAAAAAACTATTGCTAAAAACAAAATACAAAATAAAAATTTGTGGTTTTTGTAACACCGACAGAGTTTTATGCGTGAGCTTTGACATTTTTCTTTATTCATTAAAAAACCGATCTTAAGAAAATAAACACACACAAGCAAAAGCAAAAACCAACGCAAAAAAAAAATTGCGATAAACAAAAAATCATTCTTTCCATGTTTGTGTTGTTTCTGTTACGAATTATAGGTGGTAGTCAGCAAACAATTACGATTTATAAGAGGTAAAGGAGATTTTTGGCCTATTGCCCACCTGCGAAAGAAAACGTTCGACTTACAATTTATATTGAAAACAAAAACAAATTTTCGTATTTTATTGTTGTGTTGGTTTCGCAGCTGGGAAATAGACCATTTATTTGAAAAACAAATTACAAGGGGACTAAAATGTCTGGAAATTTTAGGAATTAACGAAATGTTTTCAAGGGACCGACAGTTTATTAGGAACTATCAGGAATTGCGATTTATCGGGGTACGAATTATCGGGATTGGACTGTATTTATTTGTGCTTATCCCCCCGTCTAGACTGGCAATAAAATCATTAACATATATTGCAGCAAATATCAACTTATTGGAGACAGCTCATTGCCAGTACTTGCAATAATTGTAGCAATAATTGTCAACAGTTTTTCGTTGACAATTATTGCGAATGTAAAACGTCAAACTCGTTGTTAATTTATATTCGACTTTTCTGTATTGCGTTTGGCATTTCGATAATATTATTGAAATTCATAAAATATACATATGTATGTATATTAAAAAAGGAAAACAGTCTCTTAAAAGCGTGTGTAGTGAAATAATTTGTATTATTATAAATAAGTTTTTAAAAATGAAAAATTTTTCGATTAACCAGATATTTACAAGTGAATTATATTTTTATTCTGCACCTTCCCTGTTGAGTTTTTCCATATTGTGGCTACGATTTCCCATAGCCTTAACATAAGTAAAGCAATAAGCAATATTGTTCCGCTATTCTGCCGGCGTTATGGCTGTATTGCCAACATATTTATTGCCAGTCTAGACGGGGTGTAAGCGTTCACAACGGAGAGTGCGAGAAATAACAAAAAAATCTACAGAAGTGGGAATTGATTTTGCCACTTGTTAGCTGCAAAAGTTCGGTGAATGGCAAACACATTTAACCATTTTGATGGAATTATTTTAACTTTTTAACAAAGTATAAGTTAAGTCATTAGAACTTATACATTAAACACATAGACCACAGCAGGCTACACGACTACAAGTGCCACTGGCAAAAAGTGTTGCCTGGTAGCCAGCTACTTAATTATTTTAAAAACGACAGTAACACCATAAGATCCTGATATTGTAGCGGCACCGCTTTCAAATATTTCACATACATATATAAAAAAAAAGTGTTTATTGAAAAGTATAAAAAGGAATCATTTTCTTTTATATTTTTTTTGAATTTTACTATTTACAGGCTTAATAATTTCTTTAATACATTTAGTAAATTTTTTTTTTTCGCGTTTTTAGCAAATTTCTTTTTTATTTTTAACGGCTTTGACGATTTTTAATCAACTTCTCTCGAATTTTTGCAAACTTTTTTGCTTTATTTTTAAATAATATTAGACTTTATTATCATCCCGCTGTTAGTAAATTTTTGCGAATTTTCGTAATTTTCGTACATTTTTGGCACAACTTACAGTTTTAGCGATTCTTAATCAATATTATGGCTTTTTTTAATTTTGTAACTTTTCGCGAATTTTCGTTTTTTTCGCTTTATAAAAATATAATTACAGTAATAATACTATTTTAAAATAATCTGTAAAATTTGAAGAACCCCATAAAACGTATATATTTTATTCAGATAAAATACTCTTATAAGAAAAAGTGATGTTAGAGCTCTAAATTAGAAGTCCCCAAATCCCTCCCCACGAAATTCTGACCACAAATGAGAAGTGAAATCCCCATTTTGGGGACAAATCCCTAATCTGGTGGCACTGTATACAACTAACTCTAGATAATCTTTAATAAATGCTTTTAAGTTGTTGTTGTTGACCTCAATATCTTAAAAGATAGATATTCGGTTTAAACTTAATTCGTATTACAATATATTAGCTGTCAATTTCATATGGTTCAAAGGTAAACGTGTTAGCTATTTAGGTGATTAATAATCTCTGAAACGTAAAACATTTGTAGAGAAAATCATGTATCATCAGCAAAATCATTTACGAGCGCTAAAGGGCTGCACAGAACATTTACTTGTCAGGCATTGCCACAATGAAGCAATTCAAATACATATTAAAAGTTGGATAAAATAAACAAAATAATGAATTATTCAGCTTACCCCCAGTTTTTAACTTAAAAATTAAGTACATAATTAGCTAATTTTTATTTAAAATTAAGTTGTAATTAAATACGATTTCATTTTTTCAGTGGTTATTTAAAGTTCTTATTAAATTACGTTGAAAGTACGGTAGCACTGCAAAATTTCCCAGTATTATTGAAGGCTTTTCAAACAGCAGCTGTTTAACATAAGCAAAAAAGTTAGGTTATCAACATGTAGAAAATTAAATTGCATAAAAACTCATTTTATGAGACCAAAAGAACATCATAATACATTTTTATATTACTTTATTCCATGATATGAAACTTTGTACTGTATATGTTATATATGTATTTATGAAATTTAAACGAAATTCTTTTTAATATGACCGCATGATGCTCATGTGCATGTTTTCAGTAAACACACACAAGCATAAAAACATATGGTACAGTCATAAAACTTAAGTAGTGTTTAATTTCGCAAGGTTGGGCATTTAATTATTATTTAAATAAGCACTCAAAAACACAATTTCGTATTTAATTAGAACTTAAAAATAATTACGGTTTGATTACCAACTGAAAAAATGGGCATTACTCTTGCTTCCTATCTATATATATATATGTATATAAAATTATAAAACATTTGTTTAAAACTGCAGCTTGGTTACATCCAAACAATTGCGATAAATTTGAAGTTAATATGAAGTAAAATCACATTTAAAAGGGACCCAAAAAGTAAAAAAAATAAATGGCCACGCTGCAAACAAGATGTTTCCTTCGTCGCCATAAACTCGACTAGAATTTCCAATATTTTGTAAAAAAAAATTCTGTTTGGTTTCTCTGAATGCTAGAGGTTTCTATAACTTTCATTGCTCTTTTTGCTGTCTTTAATTTATTTACTAAATTTTTTTTTTCTAATATGGAATGAAAAACAAAACGTTAAACGTTATGCAGTTAAATTTCAAGAAAATATCTCCAAATGTCTTTCAAAGCATTAATTGCAGATGTGTAGTTTCCACTAAAACACTTTTCGAATGAAATAATTAATTAATGTTTCAGAAGTATTTTAGCTTGCATTTAAGGTTTTGGCATATCTTTAATAATTATTAGTATGGAAAATTTTAATTGATATTATTGATTCCTAGATATAATATTTCTGCTGTCAAAGTGCTAACTTTTTATTATGGTATAAGGTAAAATTGTTCCAGATCAAAAAACTATAGAACTTAACACAAACTTAAACAAAAAATATAAAATAAAGAAAAGGGATTGAGAAAAGTTAATTCATTCACACAACAAAATACATATCCATAACCGGCTGGACGTTTTTAAATTGTTTATAATAACAATTTTTATTTTGTATTCAATTACGAAATTCTAACTTCGAATATTATTTTATTCAGAAATAGTTTCTTACGTCCCTTTTCACAATGTATGATTAAGAGTTAACGTGAACTTTAACTGACAGTTCTTCATACAAAACTTTCCGTTAAAGTTCCTGTTAGCTTGCAATTGTACATTGTGAAAAGGGCCGTTATTCTTATTTCAATTAATTATTAAATTAATTATTAATTATTAAATTAAATATTTCATTCAATAATAAATGAAATTAATGAACTTAAGCCCGAATAAGAAATTATTTCTGATTAAAATTCACTACAGTTCAACTAAATCTAAAAATGTCTCATTCAAATATTATTTTTACTAAAATACGAGTAGGATTTACCATAGAACTCGTGAAACTAAATACCAAAATTTGGAACAAATTCATAGAATGAAAAAAGCATTTTCCTTTATTAAAATAATGTACTATATATCGATATGGATCACGTATTTTGAATTGCGTGATCCATATTTTAAATCGCGTGATATATATTTTGGATCGTGTGGGGCATGTTTTGGATTGCGTGAACCATATTTTGGATTGCGTGATCCATATTGTGGATCACGTGATCTATGTCTTGGATAGCGTGATCCATATGTATATTGGATCCACTGATCCTTGTTTTGGATTGCGCGGTCTGTATCTTAGAGTGCATGATCCTTTTTTTGCTTGAGTGATCCACATCTTGGATTGTATGATCCATATCTTGGATGTTTGGATCGCGTGCTTCATATTTTGGGTCGCGTGCTTCATATTTTATATCGCATGATCTACATTTTAGATCGAGTGTTCCATATCTTGGATCGTGTGTCAATGCCTTGAATCGCGTGTTCCACATCTTGGATAACATGATCTATATTTTGGATCTCGTTATCCATATTTTGGGTCGTCTGTTTCATATTTTGTGACGCGTGATCCATATTTCAAATCGCGTGATCTTTATTAAGGACCGCGTGATGCGTGTCTTGGATTTCATTATCCGTGTTTCGGATTGCGTGATCCATATCTTTTATCTCGTGATCAATATTTTAGATCGTGTGATCCAAAAAAGGCAATAAAAATCAAACGTCAGTTGACTAATTTCGACCTCGTGTCTTCACTTTAAAAACTTCTTTTCACGAACACATAAAAACAAACACGGGGCTTTTGTGATATAAAAAATTTGCTACGGAAAACTAATTTTTATTTTTTTTTATAAAATAAACTTATTTTATACTTCAGTACGAATGAATTTGCTATTTCAAAATAAAAAAAATTAAAAAAATTAAAACGACGTTTCCAGGGTTGGAAAACCTTATTTTTTATACAAAGGTAACTTGCTAAAACAAATTTTTTCTGTTTTACTATAAATTAAACATATCTTATACTCTTAAAAAAAGATGTTGTAAGAAATCAAAAAAAAAAAATCAAAAAGGAGGATTCCAGGGTTGGGAGACTTACACTCTTTGTGATATAAAAAATTAACTACCGAAAACTAATTTTTACCTATTTTTATTAAATAAACTTATTTTATGCTTGAAAGCGAATAAAATTGGTATTTCAAATAAAAAAAACAATTAAAAAAATTAAAAACACGATTCCAGGGTTGGAAAACTTTAACTTTTTTTGTACAAAAGTAAGTTACTAAAACAAATTGTTCCTTTTTTTTATAAATTAAACATTTCTTAAATTCTTAAAAGAAAGAGAGTGGAGTAAGAAATCAGAAAATCAAAAAGGATGTGTTCACGGTTGGGACACTTACACTTTTTTGATATATAAAAGTAACTAAGTCTAATTAATTTTTATATTTTCCTTTATAGATTATACATATTTTACGTTTTGGAAAGAAAAGTTTGGTATAGAAAATTATAAAAATAAAAACCACTGCTCCAGAGCTGGAAACTATAATTTTTTTTCTGGACATTAAAGTAACTAAATAAAACATTTTTTTTAATTTCCTTTTTTTCACCTAACACACGTTCTATATTTTTTTAAGAACTACTAGATTGGTATAAATAATCAGAAAAATCTAAAATTATGATTCTAGGGTTTGAAAATTATTATTTTTTTCTTTGTACATAAAAGTAACTATGTGCTTATGTATGTATCTCTATACTACATAAACACACTTTGGTAAAGGGTTTATAAGATTCGCCACAGGCGAATATAGCACTCTTACTTGTTTGCTTTACAGTCTTTACATAACTGCTGTAAAGTAATGCAGATGGTATGTGCTTATTTTATGCGGAAAATTTAATTTTGCTGAAGAAGTCATTACTAATTTTTTTCTGAATGCTATTTTTCGTCTAAAGAGCTACCGAATGACATAAAACCATAAACAAATAAATGAATAATAATGGCAAATGACATTCTTAAGAGTATTATAAATTACTGCTGATAAATTTGAGATTTCACTACAAAAAATCTGTCAACAAATTGTACTACGATGAATGAAATAGTTCTCGTATTTCATTTGCAAAGAAAATTTTGTATCTAAGGCTGAAGTTTGCTTAAACTGACATCACACAAACGCGTTTGAAAATCTTACTTTGGTCCGTTCTGCAAAAGTACTTGTCAGAATAATTATAGTTAATTAACTTTGTTGCAATATTTTGCTTAACTTGTAACTAGTATGAATAAATTATAAAGGAACTCATGTGGCGTGAAAATAAGAACAGTTGGTCAGGCAATTAATTGTCGTCTCAAGAAATTTTGTACTTTTACTATTTTTGCAAGTTATATACAATTCAAACACTTTAGGAATATATTTATGTACTAAAATTTAGTTTTTTTGTACTAAAACAAAATAGATTTATTTATATGTAGTTTCAACAGAATATTTATTTCATATCCTTAAAATTTTACACATTAACATTCAAAGTACTTATTGAAAACAATTCCTTTAATCTAAAGTTTTTCAACGCAAAAGTTTCAAAGATAAATTTTAAAATAATACATGAGAGCAACAATAAAACTACTCGTACATATGTACATATTTCAATTCTTTCGTTTGTTATATTTTATAGAAGTCTACACCACATGCTTAAGCTTTAACTTTACTCTTAGGCAAAGTTAAAGATTTAGTTTTAAAAACTTTTTACGATTGTGTAACAACTATTTTGCTCGTGGCACTGATGCAGAATAATTTATCGCTTCTTTTGAAATCCCCACAAGTGGTTTTGTTATAACTTAAATCAGCGACAAATTGTTGTGTTCTAGTTGTGAATAAACTGAACTCTGATTTAAACTACAGCATTAGAAGTATACGAGATACAATCGGCAGATATACGTACATACATATATCGTCACCTAAAATCCAAAAGGCCGCAACAACCAAAAAATTCAAAATAGACTTTTTGATTGATTATGATGTGATTAACAAAAATAGATATTTTCCTAAAATTTTAGTGACATTAGTTCAAAAATACCGATTTTATTCATTATTCAATTTGGCACCTAACATATAAATAGTATTTAATTTATGAAGTTTTTTGCTTCTCCTGTAAAATAGTAAAAAGTCTACTTACGGCCTTTTGGATTTTACGTGACGATATACAGATATATTTATGTATTTATATGCGACTTTTAAGTTTTTTTTTTGTTTAAACATTGAAATAAAGTTTGACACAAAGAACAATAAAAAAATTCCATTTGTTATCTAAATTTTAGTTCATATAAACAGTTGACACAGTTGACAAGTATTGTGTATGTGTGTTAGAGTAGGAGGCTTAAAGTTCTAAAAACTTTTTAAAGAGTTTTGGCTTTAAAACGACCACTAGGATGGTTAACAATTTTTTAAAGTTTTTAAGTTATATTATTCAAATCTTAGTTACTCAATAAGGATTAAGAAATGCTTAACCTTTTTGAGCAAGGAAGGGCTTTTAATGCTTAAAACTGAAGTAGAATATTTAGATAAGTATGTCAGGAAAATGTATGATATTTTAAGATAAACTTCAATAAGACATTTCTTTACAGGATATGTTAACTTTGCAGGGCTAGGGCTTTCAAGCAAAGTGGAGGAAAAAAAGATGTGGGAGTAAGGACTTTCCTTCTTTCACAAATTAGTTTTTCCTTATTTATTATTTTATTTTATTTCACTTTGCATTAAAATGTATTAAACACACACATGAATGCAGGCTACCGGGTAAAACCTATTAAAAATAGAATACTGTCAACTAATAGCACTCCATATAATGCATATAAAAATATTTTCTTTAAATGCATCGGAAATACTTTTTAATTTTAAGAGTTTATTTTTAAGGTCGGTTAAATTAAAAAAACGCTACATTTTTAACTTTTTAGTGTCCTGGTAACGCCTTCTTTTTCAAATGCTAGTGGTTCCACCCTCTTTTGAAAGCGAGATATCGCTACTTTCAGAGCTCAAGGTGTGTGTGAAGTTTTGTAGGAATCGGTCAAATAGAAAAATTCCCACTTTTTTATGCATGAATATTGCCATTCCTAGACTCCAAAGTATTTTCTAAATTTCGTGGGAGTAGTAGAAATAGAAGTACATATATTTATACCCTTTACCAAAAAATGGTGAAAGGATATATATAGGTTTGTCATTCCGATTGTAATTTCCAGAATATTAATAAGCGAGGCAAAAAGTATATATATTCTGGATCCTTATGTATAGGAAAAACGAATAAGTGATGTCCGTCTGCCCGTCTGTCTATACGTGAAATCGGTTTTCCGAAGCTATCAGAAAAGCTCGAGGCTTCCATCTTGGACTGGTGTGTCAGAAATGGTCCAAAAAGATTGGTATTGAAAATCAGCAAAATCGAGCAGACGGTTTCAAAGCTGGAAAGCTCAAACTTTATTTTGCCATACAAAATAACTACTGAAAAGTAGTTATTATTATTTTTTTAATTAAATAAACTTATTTTATACTTCAAAATGAATTTAAGAAATTTATTATTCGACACATTGTCAGAAGTTTATTTTAATTTGAAATTTATTTGCTGGTGGTTCAGCGTTGTCTATATATTTCATTGTTGCTGTAACAAATCATCAGTAGACTTAAACCACACATTTTGTATAGTCACAAACCTCTTATCTTATGCACAGACTTTAAAGAACTATTTGAGAATTCGCAAATAATAATATTTTTGAAAATCACAAAAGAAAAATAAGCGTAGTAGGCTTAGAAACTAATGCAAAAAACCCAGCAAATAATTTATATTCGATTTTAATCTATTTTATTTTTCTACACCTTTATATAATTAGAAATCCATTGGATAACAATAAAAGTAATTATAAGGCAAAATGAAAAATAAAATCTAAATTTAACATTTAAGAAATTTATTATTCTACATATTGTCAGAATTGAATTGCGAATTCTCAAATAAATAAAAAAATAAAATTCTCAATAATAAAATTGGAATTTTAAATAAAAAAAAAAAAAATTAAAAAATCAAAAAAGACGTTTCCATTGTTGGAAAACTTTAACTTTTTTTCTTATACAAAAGTAACTTGCTAAAACAAATTTTTCCTTTTCTTTATAAATTAAACATATCTTATATTCTTAAAAGAAAATTATTGGTGTAAGAGATCAGAAAAATCAAAAAGGATGATTCCAGGGTTGGGACCCTTACACTTTTTGTGACATATAAAAGTAACTAAGTCTAATTAATTTTTATCGTTTCCTTTATAAATTATATATATTTTACGTTTTGGAAGGAAAAGTTTGGTGTAGAATATTTTCAAAATAAAAACTACAGCTCCAGAGCTGGAAACTTTGAATTTTTTTCAGGATATTAAGGTAACTAAATAAAACTATTTTTTCATAAAAAAAATATGTATGTATATGCTTATCTTGTGTATGTGTGTATCTTTATACTACATAAGCCCAATTTGGTAAAGGGTATATAAGATTTGAGACATCCGAATGTAGCACGTTTACTTGTTTAATACTAAACTTTAATAGGCGTGGCTGCGCCTACTTTTTTCACTGCAAACTCATGTAATTTTTATAGACCAAGGTGTGAGAAAAGTCTTGTTTTAATCGGTTAAGTAATGCATACATAATATTGAATTTTAATGGGCTGCCTCCGCCCATTTTTTAGAGTACCGTATCCCAAAGGTGGAAAGGAACCCTATTGTTTGCGGACCTGAAAATTTGACAGAATATGTAGAACTCTGACCGCTACAAAATCAAGTATATGACAGTTAAAAATTAAAGGGTGTTCCAAACGAGCATTTAAAAATTTTAAAATCCTATGTAATATTCATATATTTATATATAGTATAGACACTTGAAATTTGCAAAGTTAGTGTATTTTTATACAGACTACAACAATTAGCACGAAAATAAAAAGAATCAAAATTAAAGGGTGTTCTATCAGTTGAAGCATTTTTGACAAGATACAGCAAATCTTGAAAACCGCAAGAGGCAAACTCTTGAAATTTGCAAAAAAGCTAAAACTAGAAAATCCCAAAATTATAAAATGGACAAACCGAAAAAGTCTCCAACACGAAAAAAGCGCCTAACTAAAAAAATCTCTAGCACTGAACTAAAATAAATCGCCAAAAACCGAAAAAATCGCCAAAAAGGACAAAAATCGCTAAAAATAAAACAAATCGCCAAAATGAAAAAAAAAATTAAAATCGAAAAAATCGACAAAAAAGACCAAAAACTAATAAAACTAAAATAAATCGTTAAAACCGAAAAACCACAAAATACGACATTACATATCCCAGCGAACACATAAATATATCATATATATTGCCAGACCTATTGCCTGGGTGAAATATATTATTGCGACAATAAATGACTTCTTATTGCGGGAAATAATTCCGTCGAAGAAACGTGCCCCGGTATCAATACGAAATCGTTTCTTCTAAATGATAAACTAGCACTGTTGCCAAATAACCACTAATAAGAAAACAGGAAGATATCGCAAAAATATAATAGATATTCAAGATTAAAAGGAAAATCGTGGTGATTAGATAAACGCTTTTTTATATCGGTGGACATTTGACAAAAGAACTTAAATCGAGTTATGAAAACATAACATAATCTCTAGATTTTACTGGTTTGCTTTTGACAAAACAGCTTAATGTAAATATGATAAAAAATTAATAACAATTCGTAAAATAAAGTTTAACGAACTTTTGACAAAACGTCCTATTTCATCTTAGGACGCCTCATTTTTTTAAAAAATTATTTTCACAAAACAGCATATTTCGAAATAAATTCCTCTATCAGAAGCTAAGTTGTGAAAACGGAGTATTTATATCGAAGTAAGTTGATGTTGCGTATCATATTTCATTGCGACAACACATCTTATACTGAAATAAGTGCTTTTGTAAAATTTTAAAGCTAACAAATTTAGAAAACAGTTGAATTTATTTCTAAAAGATCGTTTGAATAAACAACTTATTTCATGTATTATTAGTTTCTTCTTATAATAAATCATTTAAGAAAATATTTGAATAAATCCAAAATTCCACAAAAAAAAATTATATATTACGAAATTTTGTTCAGCATTTTAGGAGTATTTTCGTTCTCCTGAAAAATTTTAAAAATAGACATATGTGCTTTTGTCAAAAGTCCACAGAGACACATATATAGATATATACATATAGTTTTTAGTACTATATGAATGAATATTAAAACATAATTTATTCAAATATTGGCGCAATTCTCGCAAAAACTATAAAAGGAAAAAAAATATACTTTTATTATCATCCGGTAGATGATAATTTGCGAATATTTGTAAAGCTATTGCCTTGCAGGGCGATGTAGTAACAATTTCTACGTACTTACAAACCATTTCAAAAGTATTTTTTATTGAATTCATCCTTTTAAAGCATTTCAACTTATGTACATAATTATGTAAATCGGAAAATTTTGAAATGTGATAAAAAAATGTGTAATAAAAAAAAATATTATAATCAGTATAAAATAGTATAAAAAAGTAAGTAATAACGAAACGTGCCATTGTTTCTAAGCAAAGGCTTTCTTCCTCCCCTATTCATATGGAACAAAAGCTCTTGAATCTTGCCTTTATTTATTTTGTGCCAAAAGATATATTCTTATTAAAGTTGAATAAATGTTTTGAAATCGTGATTTAGAAAGTAGTGCAGAGCATAGGTAATGATTTTATACTGAAATGAAAAGAGATACCAAAAATAAAAATAGCAAAACATGCAGTATCACGTTTTCATTGTCAAGTAGAAATAAAAGTATATTTTTATATCTATCTTATTTTTTAAACTTGATAAAATATACTCGTATGACCATGAACTTTTATTACGTCTATGCATATGGAAAATCAAAGGCAAACTGTACAGAATGTGATTGGACTCTATTCGCTCTACTTAGCACAACCAAAAAGTATGAATAATAACATACAAAATAAAAAAAATTGCTCGAGCTCTTAATTCTTTTAAATATGTACCCACATGAATTGATAGAATAGCAATTATTTTTTAAGTTTCTTCCATACATTGGGAAAACACGCAAACGTCTATAGAAACATTTTACGCCGCACACATCCTGGTGAAAGCTTTATCATACTCAAGTGATCATTCGAAATCCAAACCACTAAGCCATATCAGATGGTTATCATTGCTACAATCTCTATCGCTTTCAATCTCCAATCGGCCAAAACCATATCGTAAATTTTTTCAATTTCAATACAGTTGTATGTAAATTGAAAACTTTAAACGCGTCTTCTGCAAAACTATTTTTTTTTGAGTTGCGATATTTTCTGGGTTCTTATGAATATGGAAGTCGAATAAGCGATGTCCGTCTGTCTGTCTTTACGTGAAATCGCTTTTCCGAAACTCCCAGTCTTGGACTGGTGTGGCAGAAATAGTCCAAACTAGAGTGGTGTTGTAAATCGGTAAAGTCAGGGCTGGAAAACCTTGATATATAATAATATAGTTAGTAGCAAAAATCAATTTTTTGTTTTAACCTATTTTATATTTCACTAAGAACAGAAGTGAATTAAACCGCTCAATAATCAATTTCAATGCATTTAAAAAAATTTTACTGAATAAGTAGAATACTAATTTGGGTTATTAGTGAGTTAACAAATGTTAAACTAAATTTATTTTATATTTAACAAAGAAATAAATTGGTGTGAGAAATCAGAAAAATTTAAAAAGATGATTCCAGGGTTGGAAAGTTTGAGCTTTTTTTAGTACATAAAAGTAACTGAGTGGTATAATTTTTTTTCAAAATAAATTAAATATAATTTTTACTTTATACAGAAAAAGATTGGTAGTAAAAATCAGGAAAATAAAAAATAAAAATCAGGAAAATAAAAAAACACAGCACCAGAGCTGGAAAACTTAAACTTTTTGTGGTATATAAAAGTCACTAAATAATTTACTTTAATTTATTAATTAAATCAAAAATATTAAATCAAAAATACGGTTTCAAGGTTGCAAAACTTAAACTCAAGCCAAATTAATTTTTTTTTTTAATTTTTTATTACTTTAATATATTTTTTAGTTCAGAGAGAAATAGATTTTTATTCAAAGTCAGGGCTAGAAAGTTTGAAAGTAACTAGCTAAAACAAATCTTTCCTTTTTATGTTGTTAATTAAAACAGTTTTGTATTTATATTAAAATAAAATAAAAAAAAATATTAAAAAAATTTAAAAAAATCGTTCTAGGGTTAAAGATTGAAAGTTTTTTTTGATATACTCGTATATATAAAACTTGCTAACTAAAACAACTTATTTTTATTTTTTTATTATATTTAAGAAATAGATTTATGCTTAGAACCGCCAAAGTCAAAAAGAAAAGATGATTGTAGGGCTGGAAAATTTAATTTTTTTTTAAATATAAAAGTAATTAATTAGATATATTTTTGTCTTAATTAATTAAATATATTTTCTATATTAAAACGATCTTTTATTATTAGTTTTACGAAGCATTGTGTTACGTTGTTTATTATTATTTAAGCACAATTAAACAATTCAAAGCACTTATGTTTCAAATCGATGACCATGCGTTGAAACTCCTGAGCTCTTATTAATTTTTAATTAATGAAAATAACATTAAATATATTGATATGGAACATTCCGAACTATAAAATACGTTGATGTACATATTCCATTTCTTATCCCTGATAATATGGCTTTCTGCTGAACAAAAATTAATTGAATGAATTGAGTTGAACAAAATACGATGCTTGAATCGAGCTATTATTATTTTATTAACCCATTACCCGCCATAATTCATTTATGCTAAAACTAGTATATATCATTTTACAGGTGCAAATGGTCAGCTTCAACGTGAAGTTGGCAACCATTAACGACTAACTGGTTAAAACTTTAAACATTACCAAATAGTATGTCATATTTTCTTCTTATTTTAACAAAAGTTTTAAAAATATATGATGCAGTTATTAAAATAATCTCTTTTTAAAACACGTTTTAAAAATGGGACAATGTGCGGGTATTGGGTTAAATACCGGAATTTCGAAAATCAACTTGAAATACAGTTTTTGAACATCATATGCTATGACCAAACTTACGATTGTATTCGCTTTTCCAACCCTGCAATAGTTTTTGGTAAAAACCAAAAAGACGGATTTAACTTGTGTGAGGTTTTGTTAAATTTTTAGTATTTTTTTTAAGGAGAAAGAAAAAGACAGGTACACGAAAAATATGCATATTATATTCAATCTCACACAATGTACATAATGTGAGCCGTTTTCGTAAATTGTGCGGCCAAAATATGAGTCGAAATCCTTAATTGAAAAGTAGCCCTAAGTCACTATAAATTACAATACAGCAAAAAGTATATTAACTATTTTTCTTTCAGAAAACGTATGTGTACATATATACTTCATAAGTCCGTCCGTGAAAGATATATAAGATTCCGCACAGCCGAATATAGCGTTTTAGGGTTCCGTACACCAAAGATGAAAAGGAACACTATTGTTTTCGCACCACTGTTGCCAGAAAATGATGATGAGAGAATGCTAGATCTGTAAAAAAATTCTGCTAAAATGTTCTACAGAACAAATGTATAGTGCCAGATTTAAATTTAAAAAATTGTTATTGAAATAGCTTTGAACTTCATGTTTATACAAACTTATTAGTATTTGCAGGTGTTTTTATAGCACATACATACATACATACATACATACATACATAGTATGTATGTATGGATATTTTTTTTCGGACTGGGACCTATTTTCTTTATGTCAACACATTGTCTACGGTTTTTTTTTCTATTCATCATCAGTATAAAGGTAAGAAAGAAAACATATGTGGTGTATTTCCGGTGAATTTTTCAACAACTTGTCAACATATATAAATTTGCCTGTACGTAAAGTATAGAAATGTACCAGTAAAATCTGGTTGGTATTTCTCCATGTTGCCATAAGAACTACGTAGTCACTACCTAGTCAACTGTTTTAGTGTTACTAGCAGATTTTCAATGACAAGCATATGGTTAATGTCTATAGCACAAAGTATTGTATGGGGAATAATTGTAGAGTAGTACTGGTGACAAAGTCAAAAGTGACTCAGTACATTTTACCGACGACATTTCCTTCAGGGCATATACATAAAATATATGTATATATGTCTGTATTCGAGGCTTATTTTCGGTTTAATTGTAAGCAAGATGTTGTAAAAAATAGACTTTTGTAATTGAAATTAAAACTATGGCCTATAGTTTAGAATTATCAAAATGTTGAAATGTTTGATATCTTTTAAAATGTAGGCTGCAAAATTTGTACTTAAGCGACAATTTATGTATCGTAAAATATATTTGGATACTATAAAAACCTGCCATCTGAAAATTTCAATTTTTGTCGCTTACGGATAATTTAAAATAGGGCTCCACATACATATCTGTGGACTTTTGACAAAAGCACATATGTCTATTTTTCAAATTTTTCAGGAGAGCGGAAATACTCCTGAAATGCTGAACAAAGTTTTTGGGGTAAACATTTAAGGAAAAGTAAACATTTTGTTATATAAAATTTTTTTTGTCGAATTTTGGATTTATTCAAATATGTTCTCAAATAATTTTTTATAAGAAGAAAAAAATAGTACATGAAATAAGTTGTTTATTCAAACGATCTTTTAGAAATAAATTCAATTCTTCTCTAAATTTTTTAGCTTTAAAATTTTACAAAAGCACTTATTTCAGTATAAGATGTGTTGTCGCAATGAAATATGATACGCAAAATCAACTTACTTCGATATAAATACTCCGTTTTCACAATTTAGTTTTTGATAAAGGAACTTATTTCGAAATATGTTGTTTGGTGAAAATAATTTTTAAAAAATGAGGAGTACTAAGATGAAATAGGACGTTTTGTCAAAAGTTCGTTAAACTTTATTTTTCGAATTCTTACTAATTTTTCATCATATTTACATTAAGTTGTTTTATCAAAAGCAAACCAGTAAAATCTAGAGATATGTTGTTTTTTGCATATAGTATTTCTCGAACTAAGAAGCGTCGAATCTTGCCGATAAGGTCAAAGATGCGCCTTGAAAAAATATTCGCATAATATAAAATCCAGCAAATTTTCATAACTCGAGTTAAGTTCTTTTATCAAAGGTCCACAGATATGTATACAATACATAGCATATAATACATACATATGTATGTATTCATTGAATCTACATTACAAAGGAAACACATAATCAGGGAACGAAACCGATACTGATTTGTCGGCGGCGGCGGCTGACCAAAAATATCATCAGCGGCGGCTAAAATTCGACTTGCGCCGAAGAAATCTCGGCGGCGGCGGCTAAAAAATAAAACCGTCGGCGGCTAGTACAAATCGGCTGAGAGTCGGCTAATGTCAACAATTTGTATAAGCAAACCACTACCACAGAATAGTCTATGCGATCACCTCATATTGTAATTCAAAATAAAGGTATTTTTTTTACAGAAAAAAGATATTTTAAGTGAAAATATACATAACACTAACATGCTACTGTTATAATTAGACAATTCATGATAGGTCTTGGGTTTTAAGAATTATTTTGACGTTTTTCGTGAAACTCAATGTAAAAAATCGTTAACAAAAATTTTTTTATGAATCTGTACGTGGAAGATAAGCTACACCAAGCAACATTTTTTTCAAAATACTTTTTTTTTATATTGTTGTTATCAGCATTTTTTCCTTTATCGATAGCTGAAATCCAGTAAGTCCTGTGTTTCAAGGGACATTAGTACTGATCAAAACTATCTGGAAGGTAAAGAACACGAAGTCCATCTTAAAAAGTAACGGTAATATTATATTACGTAATTTTATTACCGAAATATTAGATATAAAACAATATTAGATCTATATAAAATATTTGGGGTAAGTCAAACTGTTAATCCTACCGAGATTGAACCATTAAGGGCCATTATTACAACTTAAAGATAGTTAAAAGTAGGATTTTATCGGACGTATAAAAACTTTATCATTTGCCAAATTTTGCTTTAACCTAAAGTGAGCGATAAATTACTGGCAAGTTTATCCTACCTGGTAAATTAAATCCAATTTGCAATAATGGAAACATTTTTATACGTCCGATAAAATCCTATTTTTAGCTAACTTTAGGTTGCAATAATGGCCCTAAGAGGTCCAGCTACTTGCAATATAATTTAGCAATTTTTCGTATTGTACATTAATGTCGCCAAGGTGACACAATATATTGGCAAATATCAAAAGACTTGATTTATAACATATGCATCAATATTGTATAATGAATGGGCTGCTTTAGCCATTTTCCAAATGTTTTAGCAGTCTCCTGCAAAATTTTCAAGATGTAAAAAATGTAAATTTCATCCGAATCATTAAAATTTTCCAAAATATACATTTCATTTAATTTTTATTTAAATTAAACCGCAAATAATTGGTGAATAAAAAATGGCAAAATGTATTATAAAATAGTTAATAGATTTTTCCTTCATTTTTCATTTTCATGGTGAAGCTACCAAATGCTTTATTTTTCAGTGATATCAAATTCTTTATGATAAAAATCACTATTTTTCAAAGCACAATTAGTTAGTTATCATTACTGGCAGAAGCTAACACATAACTTACAAACAAAAAAATAAAAAATTCTGATTAACAGAACGGCTAAGTCGAAGCCGAAAATGAGCCGCATAAGTCGGCGGCGGCTGAGGGTCTTTGAAAATTGCCGGCGGCGGCTGTTAGCCGACTCACAGCCGATCGGCTTCGTTCCCTGCACATAATTATAAAAAAATTTTAATTTATTAATAGAAATACTCTGTACATTGAAAAAAATTTAACAAATTAACATTTATTATTTTAAGCAAATTCTGCCAAAAAGCATCTGGCAGAATTTTTTAAAAGTTGAATGCTTTTCACATAATGAAAATGCCAGGTCTGGCAGTGAAAATGCCAAAATGTCAACAATGTTTCGCACGCTGTCCGTCAGAGGCTATTTTCTCGAGAACAGTAAGAGCTACGGACCTAAAGTTCGGACAGAGTATGTAGAACTTTGGCCGCTACAACAACGTATATCTGACAATTAAAATTAAAGGGTGTTCCAAAACGAGCAACGAAAACCGTTAAAATCCTATGTAGTTGACATACAATTACATACAGACACTTGATATTTGCAAAGTTAGTGCATTTTTATACAGACAACACAACTAACCCTAAAATTAAAAAAAATTAAAGGATGTTCTATCAGTTAATGTAATTTTGAATATGCAATTTTGACAACTTGCTGTATTTTGGAAACCGCAAGAGCAAACTCTTGAAATTTTCAAAAACGGTAAAACACAAAAATTCCAAAATTATAAAATGGCCTACCGAAAAAAAATCGCCAAAGCCGAAAAAAACCCAAAAACGAAAAAAGCATCAAATTAAAATAAATCTTAAGCTAAAATAAATCGCCGGAATCCGAAAAAATCACCAAACCGAAAAAAATCGCCAAAATTAAAAAAAAAATCGCCAAAAACCGAAAAAACCTCCAAGATGAGAAAAAAGCAGCAAAACTAAAAAAACTCCATAGCCGAAAAAACGCCAAAAACGAAAAAAACGCCACATTAAAAATTAGCTCAAAACCGAAAAAATCCAAAACTATATATTATATAGGCTAAAGTTCGTATAGTATTACATATCTATTTAGTATCCGTAGAGTGCGAGTGAATTTATTTTTTTTTTGTTTAATTTTTGCAAACAAAGATTAAGGGTTTTCCGTTTATTGGAAAATCCATTCATTCAAAATTAATTTTTTAGTTTTTTCTTTCTCAACATGAAAACAGTAAAATTAACTTCAAAATTTTGCACAATCCAACACTCATAACGCTCTAACCCATTATTTTATGTAACTATGAAATTTTTAACTAGCACAGTGATCATGAATAGAAATAAAACACACTAGAAATTTTAAGTTTAAAATGAGTTATCGTGGAAAATTGTTCAAAAAGTAGTCAGATCCTCACAAAAACATCAATCTGAAAAAAGGCCAAGTTCCTATCAAAAATTTCGGCCATCAAAAGCAATGAGATATAAATTTTGACCAAGTTATTGTTTGCCACAATACTTAACACTGAAATATGCTATGCATTATATACATTTGTAATCGTCAGGGTGTCATATAATTTTTAGATAATCTGCTAACACTTTTCCAAACTTAAGATTTTTTTTGGCCAGTGCTTATTATTCGTGTCAAATTTTCTTTGCAAACGGATTATAATACATACAGAAATAGTATATCTAAGTATGCTGAGCCGTAGTACACGAAAAAGAGGTTGAAGTAGTATGGGCGTGTCAACGCCTCCTTTTTTAATGAAAAATTTTTACGCTTGTCCTATCGCAGTATGTATGCCGAATTTCAATAAAATAGGTTCCATCAAGCGCCTTAGATTTGCTTTTTTAATTCTAGCTTTTATGGGCGCAGCCCCACCCTCCTGGCCAAAATTTTCGGTTTTAATTTTTTTTTAGGTTATTGCTGACCTAGACCTAGCTTTGTGTCGAATTTCAGCTCACTAGCACATATTTTAATTTTTATGGGCGTAGCCCCGCCCCCTTGGTTAAAATTTTCGGGTTTCAGATTTTTCTAGTGCATTGCTCACCCAGATCTACTCGTGTACCAAATCTTAGCTCTCTAGCTATAGCGGAAGTGCTTCATCAATTTGATGAGTGATCAGTGAGTCAGTGACTCAGTGAGTGAGTATGTCTTAAAAGATGCACTTTTTGCACCTCCATATCTCCGGAACCTTTCCTTTCAAACTTTGCATATGAGGTAACATGAATTTAATCTAATTATGGTTTAAATTTTATAATTTTACGGTCGCGGGGAACAAAGTTATGAGGGGGGTAAAAACAGCTCGAATGGCTTCCTGTAAATATACACACTGCGTGCATTGGCCAGAACTTGGCCTGGCGCACTGTCGTGCGCCTAGATTCATATTATTCATTATTTTTTCTATGGCTACATTCAACTTTGATCATTAAATACTTTTATCTTCAATTCAATTGAGAATTTTTTGTTTGAAGTTTTTTAAATTATTATATTTGTGGACGTAGTTCTTCATTTTGTGAGTTTTTCTATAAACATACCAAGATTTTTTTTTAACTTTGGTTTTTGTTAAAAAAAATAAATTTTTGTTTTCATTTATTCCGAGAAATGGTCGTAAACAGGGCTACCGATAATAAGTTCTTGCATGAAATGAAATAAATTAAATTTCACGACAATGGAACTCATCAAAACGAAAGATAAACACACCTGGAAAGGTATACTTCAAAGTATCGTTTGTGTCTTGCTGTTGCTGCAACATGTTGTCACGCCAAAATTCATCCATTTAAAAAAAGATAAAGTTTTTGAGTATGGGTCTGTAATGTGTCTCCCAAAGGTTATATACGACAATAGTGCGCTACGCTGTTACTTTGTTCGTAGGATAACATGTAATAAGTTTTATGGAACAGCTTACACCGGCAAACACTAGCACAACGGAACAACATCTTATTATTATTATTATTATTCAGTCTTCACCAGGGAAACCGCAAATATGCAATTGCATGTTTTTTCTTGTGTGACGTATTAATGCGGGGAAAATATATTTATCCGTTTCAGAACTTTTATGAATTTTGGCATCGATTTGTTAGCGCATATTTTTGCATATTTTACCCTTTAAAGCATGTTTTTGCATATATCAGTCTTACACGCATATTTTTAGCATATTTTCTAGTTTTTGAGCATGGTTTCCGTTTTTGGAGCATATTTTGATACTTTATATAATTTTCTTTCATTTTAAAATGCTTACAAGTAATAAAAAGCATGGCTAAATTTTTATTTTTATTTATCGCCATATAAATCTAATTTTTCTTATATATTACGTAGTTATAACTGACGTTAGTTTCAATATAAATTCAGTTTTGCTATTTGTGACGGACTGTGCCCCGAGTAGACGTTGAAGGAACATTGTCAATGTATAAAAGTCTATTTCGGTGAGACAGACAACTCCTTTTGTTTGAAAATCTCGGTCAATATTTTGTTGTTTATTGCAATTAAAATTATAGATAAAAATCTTGTCTAATTTATCAAAAAAAAAAAAACAGTTCCAAAGTCTTAATTCTTACATCGTGATCTCTTTTGAAATTGATGTAAATTTTTTCTAGATTTTCAAAAAAAAAAAAAAACAATAATAATAAAGGTATTCACATCAGTTATTTTCTTGTTGGAAAAATGGAAAAATGTAATTTTTTACAACAAACACAGGGAAAAAAATTCACCAAAATTGAATTTAAAAACTCAACTTTAGGTGGAATTTTTTTCCTATGATTGTTGTAAAAATTTTACATTTTTCCATTTTTCCAACAAGAAAAAAACTGATGTGAATACCTTTAATAATAATAATTTGTATTATTTGCTTTAATTTGCTTTAGTAAAAATTTGTATGGCAATTTTGTTTAAACATGTACTCCAAACCCAAATTATTGTTTTAATACGGCAGTTATTCTTTGTAATTTTTTTCTTGTTTCCTTTTTGTCTTATTTATGGTTGCAAATGGTTTCGAATTTTTGAATTAAAAGTATATTTTCTTTTACAAATAAGAGCAATTCATTTTATTTTTAAAAGCATATTTTTTAAGTTTTTGGTGCATATTTTCAAGTTTCTGGTGCATATTGAATGCGCATAAAACACTTTTTTCTGGTTTCCCTGGTTATCACATACCTAGTTAATGTAAAATTCGGCCTAATATAAAAATGTTTCAGTGTAAATGGAATACGTGAATTATTTTGATTTATCGTAATCACTATTTGCTGCCAAATTTGTTTTTGTAATAAAGCCCTAAATTTCCCATCACTAATTTTCAACAGTTGTGTTAATGTTATTTGTAGTATATTAATCAAGGAACATTGTTCATTTCTTTATATGTATTTATTAATACTTAAGATTTTGGCTTATTACTTTAAATTTATGTATGTATATATATGTATACATTTTTACTTTTCTACATGCCACTAGCTATTTTTTTTAAAGGAAATTGTGTGTTTCAAGAGCCTCATGTACATGCTTACCATATAAAATATTTTTTACACAACAATAATAAATTTTATAGTCATAAATAAGTTCTTGTATATCATGATTTATTAAGTCGTTTTTGTGTCTTTTCGATAACAAGTTTCCTTCCGCGTTGTCTGCAACAGACAATAAAATAAAGCTTGCAAATATTTTGACCACGGAAATTGCATAGTAATAATAGTAAAACTGCGGATAAGTTGTTAATAAAAAGGCCATAATTTCATTGGTTTTATTATTCATATGTACATTTTTAAGGCTGCGAAAATGTTTCTACGAAAATTAAGTTTATTTTGTGTTGGCACAACAACACGAAATTTATTGTTGCGAAACCTTAAGATAAAATCATTATAAATGCGCTGAAAATTGCTGAAAAAAGGAAGCTACAGTGAAATCTCAATAGCCTATATTTTCAACTGATTCACAAAAAACTCAAACAACTTGAGAAAAAAGTGCAGTACCAGAAAAAAGTATGAATATGAAGTATTATTACAAAGCAACTCCGAAAAAACTTTTTTAATTTCCTAACCGAACAGGGGTCGCCTCTTTCAAGTTTTCGTTATAACTTCCGCATTTAAATTGAAATATCGCTATATCGCTGATTTGGTCTTGAAGAGGCCAAGATAAGTATCTCGTCCTATTGTTAATACATCAAATCTCAGTGTCTGCCACCATAATGTACCACCTTAATGCCAGAAACTTAAAGCTCGCGATAACCCATTACACTTTTTCCAAGGAAGTATTTCCATAATTGAAGCAGAACAGTTCCAAATTTATCTGTTCTAAATTTAGTATAATTTTTTTTTTGGCAGAACGTAGGGGTCGATTTTTAAAGCTTATCGTTATACTTGTAACCTTGGCATCTACAGTCGGTACGTATACAACACTAAAATGATCTCAAATCAAAGGAAAGATTTGCTAGTCAAAACGTGGTAAGCGCATTGACTACCACATGGTGAGTTCGAGTTCAAACCTTGGCTGGGGAAGCCAACTACACATACAACACACAAGCATTTTCCTAATGCTGAAACCACTTGAATGAAATAATTAAAAAATTTAAATGACTACTTTAAATTAAATTCATGTTATTTGAACTTTAAATAACTTTAATGTTAGAGGTTCTTCATGTTACTTCTATATCAGATTGACGTTATTTTAACTTGAAATGACTTTGATTCAACATGATTTTTAATTTTGATTTAACAGTACTAGAATATTAAATCAACATGAAATAAAATTATTTCCAAAATATTATAATAATTTAACCCTGCACACGTAACCCTCGAACGTATCCCTTTAAACCTAACCATTCGTCGTTTCGACGAGCACGTTTTGGGGCGTATAATATCGGTTCTAAACATATATATTTTTGTACTTGCAACACATACATACCTTTAGCAAGTACTTTGTTAGTAAATACAACTATATATTTCTATTCTGTTACAAGGATATTTATTATAATCCATTTTTCCAAAAAGCACTTTTTTTTTGAGATCACATTGTTATAAAATTTATATAAACAAACAAAACAAAAAAGCCTTTTTGTCTTTGGCAAAACTTAACTATAACACTATTGTCATTTAAAAAAATATAAAAAATTAATTTTTTGAAGCGCATTGTGTGCAGAAATCAACTTTATGCTCGCCAACACTCGTCGAAGCGACGAACAAGTTTATCATATCTCAATAATTACGTGCTTACGCGCCGAGTTTGGTTGTCTCCTGCAAAAGCTCAGCGAAAACTAAGTTGGCAAGAAATTTAGCGGCGATCGGTGCACGTGTTAAAAAGAAATAGCTATTTTTTCGTCCGGTGTTCGTCGTTTCGACGAAGGTTATGTGTCTAGGGTTAAACGACCTTTTATATTAGTTGTATTTATATTTTATTAATAAAATATATATGTATATATAATTATTTCCAAAAGAAAACTGTTCTTTGAAGCCTACTGTAAATCATGTTGAATTAACATGAAGCATATAAGAAGCAAAATCATTGCTGATAAATTTTAAACTATCCTTGTTTTGGCAGAATTTAGTATGCAATTCTTCCATGCGTAGATACTTTTATTTAAATACATGAATTATAGGGGCCTGTTTTGAAAATCACGGTGATTTAAAAAATAAGCTATTAATAACTGACTTGTTAGTGGGTTTTTGTTGTATTTTAACTTTTTGTCATGTATAATAAATTATTTTAATGCAACTTCCATCGCTTTGAATTGTCAAATTTGCAAAAGCAATGATTTAGGTTTTATTAATTTATTGAAATCACCGTGATTTGACATGTCGTGATTTGCAGAACAGGCCCGATAACAACACTTTTACTAGTTAAATTCTAGCATAATAATAAGAATTATTTGTGGGCCAAAATTTATTTGTAGGAATTCTTGATTATAATTTTTTCATTACTGCTGCCTATAGTTTTGTAGCACTTGTAAATTACAAATAATATCGTTAACAAAAGTAAACTTAACGCACAAGCAATAAAATATGATAGTTGTTATTATTATTATTATTTATTGCTGTTGTACCGCTTAAGAAGCGCATAGCATTGTACAAAAATGTCTTTAATTTACATCGCTCTTTAATAGTAATTTGAAAATGAAACAAAGTTGGAAAATGAAATCGATACGATTTTTGGCATACCTAAGCATACCATTTTATATGTTTAAGGCTCACGATTCCATTTAAAACCGAACAGATTTTCAACGCATACCTCTTAGAATACTTTTTTTGTTTTCTTACTTTTTCTAAAGTTTAAAAAATTAATATAAAATATCCATGATGTTCATGGAAGTTTTTTTTATTTTATTCATATTTTGACTCAAATTCAGAATTTCCTTAGATAATTTTTTTTTAGATTTAAAATTTTTTTTATTATCTAGTGTGATTTACTTATCAAGACAAATAAAGTTTTATTAGATTGGGTTACCCCACCGCATTTTTTTTTTTTTTGGTACAAGGTACTTCATCAGCACCCATGTCTAATTACTTTTATATAAATATGAGCTTTAAAAAAAGTTTTTAATGAAATGGAACACGAGAAATGGTTTTATTGCCTATACCAGCTACGTCCAAACGCACATATTCTGACATTTGCATTCGATGTAAACAGCTTTGAAAGCTCTTAAATTTGTTCTTGTTTCTTTGCAAACTAAGAGTGTAAGCATTGTTGTCACCAGTGTTGCCATATTTATATGATCAAAAATCTTCAAGTCGAGCAAAAAAAAATTTTTTTATGACCAAAAATCTTTTTTGTTATTTTATTGAATGTAAATGAGCCAAATAACACAAAATATTTAATATATAGAATATGGGTAAGATCATTATGAAGCAAATCAGAAAATTTGTAAGTAGTTTGGTCAAAAAATCCCTCAATAATATATTAAAAGTACTAAAAGTAAAACTTTTAAAAATCTTATTTTAAGATAAAAAAACTTTTTTGTCGTTTTAACATAACTAAAAAAACTTCAAAAATAAGATAAATCTTCACATATGGTAACACTGGTTGTCACCCAGATCTGATTGGCGGTTGTGCTCTTTTGTGCTCTCATCGGTGTAAGAGCACAAAATCTCTTTTGTAAAAGTTTTTGCTTGTGATTGATTTATTTCATGGGTGAACATCATGTAGCAAATTTTTGCTAATCGAATTCACACGTATTCTTATTCTCTTTCATTTAGTGTTATCTGAGATAAATTTTTGCTTATCTTTTTACTCATTTTTCTCAAACGCACTGCGAGAAACTTATTGTGTATGCTGTTTATGTTAAAAAATGCTTTTGCTTACGTGAATATTAAAAATTATTTTCTCTTGCAAATTGGTTTTTAGTAGCTTTAAACTCAGAATTAAAGTAAATAATAATATTTATTTATTACTTTTTGTTACAACGGTTTTCTAGAAAAAAATTCTTTCATAAAAAACTCATATAAGAATTACTTTTATTAATTATTTCTGCCTGTGTGTTTATCTTTTTCGCTCACTTACACAACCTTAAATTTATCTTGGTCACCCACGATTTATTTCATGGGTGACCATGGTAAATATAAGGCATGTGTGAACATCATGTAGCAAATTTTTGCAAATCGAATTCACACGTATTCTTATTCTCTTTCATTTAGTCTTATCTGAGTTAAATTTTTGCTTATCTTTTTACTCATTTTTCTCAAACGCACTGCGAGAAATTTATTGTGTATGCTGTTTATGTTAAAAAAATGCTTTTGCTTACGTGAAAATTAAAAATTATTTTCTCTTACAAATTGGTTTTTAAGAGTCTTAAACTCAGAATTTAAGTGATTAATAATGTTTATTTATTACTTTTTGTTGAAACGGTTTTCTAGAAAGAAATTCTTTCACAAAAAAAATCATATAAGAATTACTTTTATTAATTGTTTCTGCCTGTGTGTTTATCTTTTTCACTCACTTACACAACCTTAAATTTATCTTGGTCACCCAAGATTTAAGGTTGTGTAAGTGAGTGAAAAAGATAAACACACAGGCAGAAACAATTAATAAAAGTAATTCTTATATGATTTTTTTATTAAAACGAATTTTTTTTTTGAAAACCGTTTCAACAAAAAGTAATAAATAAACATTGTTATTCACTTAAATTCTGAGTTTAAAACTCCTAAAAACCAATTTGTAAGAGAAAATAATTTTTAATTTTCACGTAAGCAAAAGCATTTTTTTTAAGATAAACAGCTTACAAAATAAATTTCTCGCAGTGCGTTTGAGAAAAATGAGTAGAAAGATTAACAAAAATTTATCTCAGATAAGACTAAATGAAAGAGAATAAGAATACGTGTGAATCAGTGTTTACACTTAATATTTTTTAAAGTCGGTAGAATAGACAAAAAAATCGGTAGATTTAAATGAAATTCGGTAGAAAATTTTTTCTATTCAGAGAAAAATGAAAAATAATAATTCAAATAAACAAAAAATAACAAAATATATGTACTTATATAGAGATAAAGGGTAAGTGCAAGGAGTATCAAACTAAACAGGTTCCAAAAGCGCATTTAAAACTTCACATGTGATTGGAAATTAAACTCCCACAAATAATGAAGCATTTCCAATAAAAAAAGTGTCATCCCCAGTTATTTGCCCTTACCCTTTATATAGATATGCTATGCATACATAAAATAATATGCATAAATAACAGGAATTCAGTTTTTGTACATAGGTTTTGTAAAGCTACTAAAATAACTTTTATTTGGGAAACATTTGTAACTACAAAGATTATATGTAAGATCCATTTATGAATGTAAACTTTTGTGCAAAAATTATTAAATCATTAGTAGAAATAAATATTTCATTCCCAAGGCACAATTCTTTGGCAAATTTTAGATTATTTATAGTTTCAGTTTTTAACCGATTTCTTTGTTCTGTTTTGATGATTTTTATGACAGAAAATGACCGGTCTGCGGCCGCACTGCCCTGTGGCAAAATAGGCAATTTACACATAAATAGACTTAAATTACTAAATAACAATATTCGGTAGATTTCAGGCCTTGTTCGGTAGAATTGGTAGATTGTTAAATTGACAAACATATTCGGTAGAATCTACCGAATATCGGTAGAAGTGTGCACACTGGTGTGAATTCGATTTGCAAAAATTTGCTACATGATGCTCACTAGAGTTGAGCGATTTTTCGAAACCTGTTACTTTTTCACAGCGATTGAAAAATCACACCTCACTGTTGTGATATAGTTCTTTCATACAAACTGTGAATGTTCTTGTATGCTTACTTTACAGTAAATAAAGCTACCACATTATTTTTTTTTACACATTCAGCTTTTGTCAAGAAAAAATCGTCAAATCGTGTCAAATCGTCTCTTCTGGCAACCATGTACAGCTCACATTTTTATGTTTGCAATTTTATTGTCTCTCTGCCTGTTATACGACAATTCTCAATGTATGGACGGGGTTGTTGCTAATTGTTTTTTATTCTTGTCGCTCTTCTTATTTGTACCCTGCAGTCAGACTGGGGCCAAGTGTATCTATGTCAACACTAAAACTCTAGTAGTAGTTACATTGTCTACAATTTCTCTTTTGTTCGTCATTATAAAAGAAAGAGAGAAAACAGATGTGGTGTATTTCTGGTGGATTTTGCAACAACTTGTCAATATACATAAATTTGTAGGTACGTAAGGTATAGAAATGTACCAGTAAATGTCTGGTTGTTATGTCTCCATGTTCCCATAAGAACTATGAATTCACTACCTAGTCAATTGTTTTAGTGTTACTAGTAGATTTTCAATGACAAGCACATGCTAAATGTCTATAGCATAAAGTATTGTATGGGGAATAATTGTAGAGTAGTACTGGTGACAAAGTCAAGAGCATTTTCACTATTCGCACTTTCTGCAGGGTATTTATTGAGACACCAATACTAATAAATACTTTTAAAGAAGAAGAGCTGAAATGTGTTAAACCGTGATCACAGTCACTTTTTAATTTCACTGCTGCTCTTTTTATTAGATTTTCTCAAAATAACAGAACTGCTACAAACAAAATATTGCTAAACTGTGATCACAGTCACAGTTTAAAAGAGCAGCGATTTAGAAATCACGTTCACAAGGAGCAACATGATTAAAAAATCACGTTATCGCTCATCACTAATGTTCACCCATGAATTTATTTATGTACAGGGTTACCGTTCATCCGACTAAAGTCGCAATTTGACCCTTGTTTTTTTTTAGCGGTGTGCGACTTTTTGTGAGACTTTTTTCGATCAACGACTTTTGCGACTTTTAAATTTTGTTGGGACCGTTTATCCTTTTTTGTAAAGATTCTCACAGAAAACATTTAAATTGCAGTAAATTATAAATTTCCTTATTATTTTTATCAAAAAATAATAAAAAAATCGTAAAAATTTAAAAGCAATTCCTAGATTATTGTTCATTTGGAAGCACTTTTATTAATTGCAACCTTGTCACGTGTAAAATGTATGTAAGAAATTTTTCGCAAATTTTCAGTACAAGTTTTAAAGAAAAATAAATAAAAATTGTGGGTTTTGGAGTGCTTATTTTACAAAATTATTTTTACCCGTCGAATCAATGAAAGAAGTTATCGTAAAATATATATAGGTGTATACGAACATGTGAACATTAGCTTTGCGTAGTAATAAATTAAAAGTAAAAACATGCAACTCAATGCTTTTAGCTTTAGATTTAATGGACAAAGATACAAAAGACTGGATTTCTTTTGATGAATTTATTTTTAAATAAATACAATTAAAGTAAAAATTACACGGGGCTTTGTTTGAAAATGTTTGTCAAAAATATCTTAAGTTTAACTTTTATAGCTTGTTTTTTTAATGAATCCTACTCCTCTGACCTCGGCAGCATACGACAGCCAAATTTATTAAACTTAATTAAATTTGTTTAGTATACATGCATGAAAACATTTATAGAAGTACATATAATGGAACTGTATATGTTATGAAATATGCATTGTTTCAACTTATCTTTTTATTGTGTTACGCTTTTTCTTAATAAAAACGTTAAAAAAAGATGTGCAACTTTTATTTTCTCAAACGACTTTTTTGTGCGACTTTATTTTTATAAAACGACCTTTTGTGCGACTTTTCAAAAATTCCTAACGGTAACCCTGTTTATGTGTCCTTATTTTTTCAAATGCCGTTTTCACATCAATAGCACCTTGTTCTTCAAACTTAAAAATTTTCGAAATAAACCAGTACCTGAATTCAGTAACTTTTTGCGAACCGAAAATCGTAATATTTATCGACATATTTATTCGCTTGCGATAACGATAATGTGATTCTGTAATTTCTTTTTTACGAAAGTCTCCAGCTTTATCTTATTCACCATTTAATTCAATATTATGTGGTAGCACTGTATAGAAAATGTGAAAATAAGCGAAAAGCACAAAGAATAATAAAGAAAAGCTCAACAAATTTGATTTTGTGGCTTAATTTTGTTTTCTTCAACCGACAGCGAATATCGTTAAAATATGTTACTGAATAGCAAAGTCGATAAATTTTCGTTATATTTATTATAACGATACGATTATCGTAATAAAAGTTACTGAATCCAGGTACAGCTTGTCCTTATATTATTTTGTAATCTAGATAAAAATATGTTTTGTATAATATATACCTAGCAAAAAATTTCAAAAAAGGTAATGGAGTTTGGAATTAATCATTTTTGGTGGAAGCTGTTCCTTACTGGATTACCAACTTAATGATTTTAACAAGGCGTGAGACTAAAATAATCGATTCTTGAGAAGTACTTACCTTTTTTTATTTGGAAACTTGTTCACGTAATCTATTTAATCTAAAAAAATCATTCTCTTCATTTAGCAACTTGTACATAATTTTTTTACATTTTAGGTAATGAGATTTGTAAGCGAGTAATGAAATTTGGCAATCAGAAAAGTAAGTCAATATATGGCAAGTAGTTCTGATGGTAATGTGTAATTTTTTGCTGGGTATATATATACACGGTGGGCCAAAAGAAACCAAGGGGTGTAAAAGTTTAATAACTTTTTTGTTTATTAACTTTTTTTTATTTTTTCTTTCAGATTATATAATATACAAAATGGAAATTTTTCTACACTGAGTATGAAAAATGATGTCTCTTAAATGACCACCATTTTCAGCTTCGCACTGATGGGCTCTTTTTAGAGCATTTTCCATAACATCTTTCAAAACTTGTGGCTGTAGCGTTCGAATTTCTGCAACAATGTTTGCCTTGAGTTCAAGGATTGTCTCTGGCTTGTTCACATATACACTCGCTCCTTCAAAAAACCCCAAAGAAAATAGTCGGGTGCTGTCAAATCTGGCGATCGCGCTGGCCAAATAATTTCCGAATTTCGAGAAATTATTCGCTCTCCAAAAATTTGACTTAAAAGTGCCATTGTGTCTCGGGCAGTATGGGCAGTGGCTCCGTCCTGCTGAAACCACATACCAGGTCTGTTTTCAAGAGCAGGACGTAAAGAATTTTCTATCATAAACCTATACCGCTCTCCATTTACGGTTACAGCACTTCCATCTTCATTCTCGAAGAAGTAGGGCCCAATGACATTTTCAGATGTGATCCCACACCATACTGTACATCTGATGGGGTGCAATTGGCGTTGATGAATGGCTCCTGGATTTTGAGAACACCAGAACCTACAGTTCTGCTTATTAACAAAGCCATTCAAATGAAAATGAGCTTCATCACTCATAATCAAATTTTCAATAAAGTTGATTTCATTTCTGGCCAACTCTTGAAATTTAACTGCAAAATTTAGACATTGCCGATGATCTGCGGGTTTTAATTCTTGGACCAATTGCACCTTATATGGGTATAACTGTAAATCTTTTTTTAAAATGCGCCGTAGTGACGTACGAGACATTTCTAGCTGAGCAGAACGCCTTCTGCCAGATGCTTCTGGTGCTTCGTTAACACTTTGCTGTACTCGTTCAATATTTTCCGCAGTGCGACTTAAACATGGTCTACCGGTTCGAGGCAAATCTCTTACGCTGCCATGTTGGTGATGACGATTAACTAAGCAACGAATCATCGCTTCAGAGGGCGAAATTCTGACGTTAAAATGTCGACGATATGCTCTTTGCGTTAAAATAATTGATCTCTGGTTTAAATAATAAAATTCTATTGTTCTGGTTCTCTGTTCAGTTGTGAACCTCTCTATTATAAATTCTCCAAGTGTTGTCTATATAATCTGAAAGAAAAAATAAAAAAAAATTAATAAACAAAAAAGTTATTAAACTTTTACACCTCTTGGTTTCTTTTGGCCCACCCTGTATATATATATATATATGTATATATATATATGTTTTTTGTATAATATATTTATAATGAATATATATACGAATTAACTTAAAATAAATAAATATTCCTTGTGAAAATGCTAATACTTTTGTATTAAGAAAAGCACATTAACGAACTAAAATTTTTAAAACATATAAATTTTATTTCCTCTGTTTAAATCCTTTTTATATTGTTTGTTCTTCTTCAACGCCTTTTCCTTAGGGGTGTTTCCTGATATGTTCATACTGCAGCATATGTTTAAGATTTTTATCTTTCACAAAGATAAGAAGAAATTTTATAACCTTCTTGCCTACAAATTATATATTACTTTGCGCATTTTTGTTACAGAACAATAGCTAACAATGCACAGTGGATACTTTCGTACAACAAATATAGCAGTGTATAATATAGCTGGGGGTGTAAATATATTTATATAATAATTTTTATTACCAATTTATATATATGCAAATTTTTTAACATATTTGTTTGCCTTCGTTTTTGTTGAATGTTAAGAACAGTTTGACATCGGCAATATTATCTTAAAAATAATATTCGTTGCAAACTATTTTTGAAAAAAATTCGCACTTGTACAAAATCTAGGATATGCTTATCAATTCTGCAATATCTTCATTTATTTATGTTGCCTTTATATATTTATTTATTTATTGTGTACTTTAATATTTCAAAAGTCAACTGTTACAATAAATATGTTGAACGTTTAAAAGCAACTCTTACAACATTTCATATTTCAATTTCTTTAATATTTTTCAGTTATAATTTTGCTTTATATGTTTTTCAGGCTAATTTAATATGATTAAGGGTAACCTTAAAAGAAAATTTTTCCTTCTGAGATAACTTTATATCATGTTGATTTTATATTCCAGTACTAGTAATTAATCAAAATGAGAAATGTTGAATCAAAGTTATTTCAAGTTGAAACAACGTGAATTTGATACTTAAATAACATAAACAACCATGTTCAACCAAAGTTATTTCAAGCTCAAACAACGTGAAATTAATTTAATGAAGTCAGTCATTATTTGATTAATTATTTAACTTACGCAATTGTGTATTGGCACAAGCATCAGGAAAATGTGTGTTGTAGTTAGATGTCTCAGCCAAGATTTAAAGTCAAACTCATCGTGTGGTAGTTAACGCGCTTACCGCTGCAGCAACAACAATCTTAAATATTATTTTTATTTATGGTAAATAAATACCCTCATGTATTATGGTTGATTTAACATTTAATTTATTTTAAATTAAAGCTACAGTTTTGTTTTAACAAAGCTACTTTGGTTTGTCTGTAGAAACCCCCAGAAATCAAACCTGCGTTCCTCCGACTACAAGACTAATACACTGCCTACTAGCCAGCAATAAGAAGTTTTTGCTGGTAATGTAAAGTTTATCTGCTATTTACTAGGGTGATCGACTCGGTTTTTCAATCGGTTTTTAAACCCGGTTTTTTTTTACAATACGGTTGTCGGTTTTTTCAAAATGTTGATTTTTCGAATGTCGAATAGTCCGGTTTTTTTACAATTTAAAAACCGGCTGAGTCGAATACTTTTCGATTTGTATATTTTGCGTGTTTTGTTGATTTTCGTAAGTTTTTTTAGTGTAAAAGCTCTAAGCTTTTTTTGAGCATGGCGACATTGAAATTTAAGAGAAATTACTTTATGAGTTAATAGCAGAGGCGAATTTAATTGGCCTTATGGTGTGCAATGGATATCAAAATACAGTTGCAAAAAGTGTTTTTTAGTTTTGTTTACATTTTGCTTCATATTTTATATAGATATCCACCTTGTCCATACATTCATATTGTTACGAAAATAGCCGTCGACAGGTTTAAGCAGCATTACACAAAAATATTCCAACAGGGTTAATGTAAGTGCTACGCGAAAATGTTCCTACAGGGTCAAAGCAAAGAATAGTCTAGAATAGTAGCCATCAACTAAATAAGCATGCCTAGCTTGATTAAACAAGCAAAAGCAATAACAACAAAAAAAGCGTCTGCTTATTAAGAAGATTCACATATTTACACACATACATACATGCCAATTCAAACGAAAAGCAAAAGATAAACAACCACCGTGTATTGTTTAGTTAATGATGTGCACACGTATGCATATACACATGTACATATGTACATAGTTACCACATGAACTTAATTAGGCAGCATATAAGATGATAATGATCGTCTAGACATTGCTTGAAACTTCTAGTGGAATTTGTGTGAAATATAAATAGAGGTGACGCATCCAATGAGTTCGTTAGTTGCAGTTCTAAGTCAGTCGCGAATAGTTATAGTTAGTGCTAATCAGAAAGTAGTGAAGTTAAGAACTCGTTAATCAGTTGATAATTAAGTTGTGAATTAATAATAGTCTGTCGTGGAATTGAGATTATTGTGGAGTATATCGTGTCGACTGGAGTAAAGGGAACAGCGAAGCGAATAGACGTGTATAAGGGTGTAAGTAAAGCCAGTGAGTCTTTATTGGTGTATAAACTGTGAGTGTCGGCAGAGTGAGTGCCGTGTGTGACAAGCAGCAGACAAAGAGGTATTGGTGTATTAACTGTGAGTGACGGCAGAGTGAGTCTCGTAAGTGACGAGTAGCAGACAGAGAGGTGTCACGTGAATACTTGCGCAGCCAGCTAGGAAACGTGTGTAAACTACGGCGAGGAAGGCGTAGTGGTAACCAGTTGTGAATATTTGTGTGTAATTTTATTAGTTTAATTTGTATTAGTGTATTTAAGCTCTTGAGTAATTTAGTATACATAAGTGTATTTGTAAATAAAACTTGTATCATTCTTAACCCTAATTACTACACTCGGCTCTTGTATTCATTTGCAAATCTTCGGATCTACGGAAAAGCGTTTTTATAGAGAGAAAAACGTAACAATATGTACATATACATATACCATTAAGGAATAAACTCTACCTACATACACCCATCATTTTTGGGTTTTGAGGAAACTTGGGAAGAAATTAAAAAAATTAATTATGTCAATATTTAGGGTGCTAATAAATATGTTTATACAAAAAATAAAAAATTCAAAAACAATTATAATAAAAATAACAGACCATATTTGGATGCCATTTGTTGATGGCTTGGTACCAGAAATCACAGAATTTCCAAACAAGTTGACAACATCAAACATATTGCACGTATTTTTTCATCTATTTTATGCCTTTATGTATACTTTTTTTCTATGTATTTTGAATATTTTTGCTACTGTCGGTATTATTATAATTATTTTTTTATTTCTTTTATAAACATAAATATTTATTAGCACCATAAATATTGGCATAATTAATTTTTTGAATTTCTTCCCAAATTTCCACAAACCCTAAAAATTATGGTTTTATGTAGAGTTTATTCGTCAACTGTATATTATATATACATATTTATGTACTATACATACATAAGTATATGAAGTCAATTTTTATGCTTTACCTTTAATTTTTGTATTGTTTTATAGTATTTACATGAACTGTTAACTCTTTTTTTTAATAAAGCAATTTAAAATCAAAACTTTGTGTAATAATTTTCTTACTTAAAAAAACCGGTTTGCCGGTTTTTCCTGAATTTTAAAAACCGAAACCAAGTTTTTCATAATTTCAACTATTCGAACTATTCGAAAACCGGTTTCTGGAAAAAGTCGAATAATCGATCACCCTACTATTTACGCAAAACAAACATAAAAAGATACAAAAACAAAAAAAGATCAAGTCATTTAACTGAGCGGTAAACAAATCAAATAAACCCCAACTCCATTAAACAGCATATTTTGGGGATTCAAACGGTAATAGTAAAACACAAATAATTTAAAACATTAGGACCACCACCACATTAAGACCACCGTTTTAATCCCCAATCAAAAATTGTTAATTATGATTTTACATTGGTTTTTTTCTGTGTGTAACGAACAGTGCACACAGTGTCATATCGTGCCATAACCGCAAAAATAGCTTAAGCAACATAATTTTCAAACTTCAATTCTTGACCAAAATCGATCATTTGCGATCGTAAATAGTCGATTTTTGTCAAAAAAAAAAAAAACCAAGTCCAAAAAATGTGTCGCTTAAGCTATTTTAGCGGTTTTGGCTCGATATTCTGACTACACTATTTACTCAATGTACTAGAGTTTGTAGAAAAATTGCCCTTTTCTTTTCCGTAAGGGCCCACGGTGTCTCTTGACAGAGTATATTTTTTCTCTCAAATAATTTGGATTGTGCTTATGTATTTAATTTTTTTTTTATTTTTTTGCTTTAAGGCGATAGTTGGTAGGTTATCTTCGAGGTATTTAGTTTGTTAAGTTTTTAAACGAAATTGTTTTTTTTATGCAAAAAATCCTTTTTTTTGACACAATGAAAACATGTCAATAAATTTGTTTATAAGTAAAGCATTAAGGATAAGCGTAAAGGGATAAAAGCGGGTTTTACGTTATTTACTTATAAAATTAAGGAATGTCCTAAAGTTCCTGCAACATTTGAAGTCAGGACATTTTGCCTTAAGAGATTTCAAAGTAAAAGGAAGTAAGAGTTTATATAATAACAGTTTGGAGTTAGTAAAAGAGGAAAATATTTCCGTAACAGATACAGATGAAACGTTGAGTACATGACATCGAAATCTTCTTACATTAGATTGTAGGTATCACGATTAAAGATATTTATGTAGAAAATAAAAATATTTGCAAAATTAAATTTTTGTATAAGGCCGAGTTTACATCTGCGTGTCATGTGCCCAAAACAGCGTAACCACCAATTAATAAAGAAAAACTTTTTGATTCAGACATGTATTGATTCACACATGCAACAACTATATTCACATGCGTAGAAAGGCAATTCCAGGGGTGCATTACCCCCCTCCCGCCAAAAAAAAAGAATTGCTATTGCCCTACCCTAGATTCATTATTAAATTTTGCATGTAACTATTTATTTTATTATAAGTCATGAAAACCAACCGTCATAATGCCCCCTCCCTAAAAAAATTTATAACTACTACTATTACTAAAATTTATAGACTGTATGAGCTAGTCAAACGAATTAGTATAAAAATACTCTGGCTACATATGCGTGTATACAGGGCTATTTTACTTACACACACGCATAAAACATGTTTTCAAAGAGCCGCACACACACACACCTACACATTTTCCATTCCATTTTGTATATAAAAATGTTCGTATACAATGGCGAACGATGAATAAATATCCCGAGTATTATGCGTATTTTTTTTCTGTTCGATTAAATAACCTGAGTAAATAGCCTGAGTATAAGCATACTCAGAATGTGAGTATGAGAGAGAGAGAGAGTCAATGCGTTTGATACGCATGTGCTTTTTTATTTTTAGTTACAGCGTATTTTTATTTTTCGCATAAACGAAGTAGAGATGCTTTTTTATGTTGGATTGGGCCATAGTCATAGTTGCTTGAGAAAAAATATACGAGCATAGAAATTGTATGATTATACGCAGTTAATCGTGTAAATCGAGGGAAAAGTGTATTGCAGAATTTAAAAGAATTTTACACAAACATACTTGTATTTTATACAACAATTAGTTTTTTTATTAAAAAAAATCTTTCATGTATAAAATTTATTTCAGGTTTATATTCCATATGCTTCCTAAATAAATTAAAGAAACTTATATTGCTGAGTTTTCATAATTCAAAATTACATGCAAATAAAATCAGCTCCACCATTTCACCCACACACACACATACATACATACATATATTGTATGTAGATAACAGTAAACAGACTCAATTTAAATATTTGTCCTATAAAAGAAAGCATAGAAATAATAGAAACTGTAACCAAACCAAAGGACTTGCCAATAATTTACTATTAACAGAAGTTAAAAAAAATCGATAGAATTTTAGCAAACAAAAAAAAATATAAAAAACAAGTAAGAGTGCTATATTCGGCTGTGTCGAATCTTATATACCCTTTACCAAAGTGTTCTTATGTAGTATAGAGATACATACATAAGCACATACATAAAGTATAAACAAAAAGAAAAAAATAATTTGACCTAGTAGTTACTTTTATGTACAAAAAAAATATATATATATAAACAAACCCTAGAATCATTAAATTAGATTTTCCTGATTCCTTATATCAATCTAGAAGTTCTTAAAAAAAATATAGAAAGTGTGTTAAGTAAAAAAAGAAAAAAGGAAATTAAAAAAAATGTTTTATTTATTTACTTTAATATCCAGAAAAAAAGGTCAAAGTTTCCAGCTCTGGAGCTGTAGTTTTTATTTTTATAATTTTCCACACCAAACTTTTCTTTTCAAAACGTAAAATATTTATAATCTATAAAGGAAAATATAAAAATTAATTAGACTTAGTTACTTTTATATATCACAAAAAGTGTAAGTTTCCCAAACCTGAGATCATTCTTTTTGCGTTTTCTGATTTCTTACACCAATCTCTTTCTTTTAAGAATTTAAGATATGTTTAATTTATAGAAAAAAGGAAAAATTTGTTTTAGTAAGGCACTTTTGTACAAAAAAGTTAAAGTTTTCCAATCCTGGAATCATCTTTTTAATTTTTTTAATTGTTTTTTTTTTATTTTAAATACCAATTTTTTTTCGTACTCAAGCATAAAATAAGTTTATTTAATAAAAAAAAACAAAATAAAAATTAATTTTCGGTAGTTAATTTTTGTATCACAAAGAGTGTAAGTTTCCCAACCCTGGAATCCCCCTTTTTAATTTTTCTGTATTCTTAAAAACAATCTTTTTTTTTAAGAATGTAAGATATGTTTGATTTATAGTAAAAAAAGGAAAAATTTGTTTTAGTAAGTTACTTTTGTATAAAAAATAAGGTTTTCCAACCCTGGAAACTTCGTTTTAATTTTTTTAATCTGAAATACCGTATTCATTCTTACTGAAGTATAAAATAAGTTTATTTTATAAAAAAAATAGTTTTCGGTAGTTAATTTTATATATAACAAGAAGTGTAAGTTTTCCAGCCCTGGAACCGTTCTTTTTGATTTTTCAGATTACTTACACCAATATGTTCCTTTTAAGAATGTAAGCTATGTTTAATATTCATATATAGAAAAAGAAAATATTTGTTTTAGTAAGTTACTTTTGTATAAGAAAAAATTTAAAGTTTTCCAACCGTGGAAACGTTTTTTTTCATGTATAAAACTTTTTTTTTAATTTTTAGTATCAATTTAATGTGTACTGCAGTATAAAATAAGTTAATTTAATTAAAAAATAAAAAAAATAGTAAGACCTAGTTACTTTTATATATTACAAAAAGTGTAAGTTTCCCAACCCTGGAATCACCGTTTTTGATTTTTCGGATTTGTTACGCCAATCTCTTTCTTTTAAGAATCTAAGATATGCTTAATTTGTAGAGAAAAAGAACAAATTTGTTTTAGTAAGCTACTTTTGTATAAGAAAAAAATTTAGGTTTTCCAACCCTGGAAACGTCTTTTTAATTTTTTTAACTTTCTTTTTTAATTTAAAATACCAATTTAATTTGTACTGAAGTATAAAATAAGTTAATTTAATAAAAACATATAAAAATTAGTTTACGGTAGTTAATTTTTTATATCACAAAAATTTTAAGTTTCCCAACCCTGGAATTATCCTTTTTGATTTTTCTGATTTTTTAACCCAATCTCTTTCTCGTTAGAATATAAGATATATTTAATTTATAGAAAAAAGGAAAAATTTCTTTAAGTAAATTAATTTTGTATAATTTTGTATAAAAAAGTTAAAGTTTTCCCTGGAAACGACTATTTAATTTTTTTAATTTTTTTTTTATTTTTTTTATTAAGAAATATTAATTTTATTCATACTGAAGTATAAAATAAGTTTATTTAATAAAAAAGATAATAACTAGTTTTCGGTAGTTATTTTGTATGGCAAAATGAAGTTTAAGCTTCCAATCTTATTTCGAGCATTTCTGACACACCAGCCCAAGAACGAAGTCTCTAGCTTTTCTGGGAGCTTCGGAAAACCGATTTCACGTACAGACAGACGGACAGACGGACATCGCTTATTCGTCTTCCCTATGCATAAGGATCCAGAATATATATGCTTTATGACTCGCTTATTAATATTCTAGAAATTACAAACGGAATGACAAACCTATATAGACCCTTTTACCATTTTTTGGTAAAGGGTATAATAAAGAGAAAAATGGTTAAAAATGAAATAAATCCTCTTGTGCAATGAATTGAAAAACAATAGGAAAACTTGGAAATAATATTGAACGCAATTGTATGTACTATATAAAGGGTGTTTTTTATTGAGGTATAGAACTTTAAGTTGGCATCACTTTTTTAACTGGCGGCCATTTTGTCAGCTGTCAAGTGATTAATATTTAGTTTGGTTTGCCATTTCATCATGAACAGGTTGACAAAAGAACAACGCTTGCAAATCGTGCAAATTTATTTCGAAAATAATGGTTCAGTTCGCGAAGTTTACCGCAAGCTCCGTCCATTTTATGGTCGACATAATCGTCCATCAGAGCAATTAATTCGGTTAACCATGGATCGTTTTCGCACTACGTTTACTCTATGTGATAATACGCATCCGCAGAGACGTCGAACAGTGCGCACCGAAGAAACAATTGCCGCTGTAGAGCAAAGTGTTGAAGAGGACCCGAATGAATCGATTCGCCACCGTGCACAGCAATTGGAGCCGACTAACCGACTATTTTGTTCCCGAATTGGATGGCATGAATGTGGATGAGTTGTGGTTCCAACAAGACGGCGCTACATGCCACACAGCGCACGTCACAATCGATTTATTGAAGGAAACATTCGATGAGCGCATAATTTCGCGGAATGGACCTGTCAATTGGCCACCAAGATCGTGTGATTTGACACCATTGGATTATTTTCTTTGGGGATATGTGAAGTCGCTCGTCTACGCCAACAAACCATAAACGTTAGGGGACTTGGAAGCCAACATTCGTGGCGTTATTGCCAACATACGGCCCCATATGCTCGAAAAAGTGGTTGAAAATTGGACCTGTAGAATTGGCTTTATTCGAGCCAGCCGCGGCGGCCACATGCCCAAAATCATATTTAAACATTAATGGCATAAAATTATCCTTCCAATAAAGCTAAATTGATGGACATTAAAACGATTTTCTTGTCTTTTATTTCAATTCAAAGCTCTATACCCCTTAAAAAAACACCCTATATAAAGTAGCGACCACCAATAGAAAATTGAATTAAGCTGTAAAGCCAATCAGGCTACGAAAAACGTGCCAAGTGCACGCAGCGAGCTTCGCGGGAAAAGATATGTTTGTTTGTCTCAAATGTGGCTGCTATTAGATATTTTAAAAATGAAAATAAATTTATGGAGTTTTTTTTTTGGTTGTCCTATTGTGTGTGCTTAATCTAAAAATCCTTTTGTGCTTACTGCAGCTTTTTAAAAGCAGAGTTAAATAGTGCCGGATTAAATATGTTATGAAAGATTTTTATATAAATGGTATAAATTATGAAACAATGACAAGCAGAGTTTAAAAGTTAGATAAATGGCTACATTCATCTGGGTGCAGTATTAATGGCTTCATGAAAAAATGTTTGCAATTAATGGTGAGATACCACTGTCGGCGCAATGTAATGATTTTCGTCGGCTCACTGCGATACTGCGAACAAACTCTAAGCTTAACTATTTTATTACTTAACGACACTTTTATGTTTAAAAAGAAGTCCCAGTAACTATACCAAATGGCTTGAGAAAAATATTATAATAAGCTTACTAACTTAAGCCTCAAGCTTGGGAAAGTATTACAAATATATTGATATAAGTTTTCGTGACAATTGAAGAAAATTAAAAAAATGGAACCCTCCTGATAATTGATATTTGTTCATTAATAATTATCGCATGTAATTTGGCTTAAAAAGCGATACGAACTTTAGCCCGTTCAAATCACAAATATAGGAACCCTCCTGATAATGTTACATGTGTGTTATTACAATAACATTATCCTTACAATTGTTAAATAAGCTTATTTTTTCAATATTTTTTTTTTTTGATTTTTGAAAAATAAAAATTTTAATTAATTATTTACTTTAATTTAATTTTAAATTTTAATTAGAACAAATTATGTTTTTCATGTCGTGACTTATGTTTAGTTTTTTTTTTGCAGTTGTCGTCGCATACTTAAGAAAAGGTTGTGTATGAGAAGAGTTTCTCAAGCATTGTAAATTCACATTTTATAAATATTATTGTAAACGAAATTATGAAATGCTTAAAATTCACTATTTTTAGAGGCTTTTCCCAAGTTGTATTGAAGTTTGATTAATGTGTGGTATACTGGGGAACTCTTCGCAAACATCACATCGCTCATTGTTTAGAACAACGTCATAACTTAATAAATTCAGTAGAGTACGACTTTGACCCGTGCACGAAGGGTTCCGTACGCACACTACATATGTAATACTGTACGAACTTTAGCCTATATAATACTCGTATATACATAGTGTTGGCGTTTTTGTTCGTTTTTTGGGATTTTTTCGGTTTTGAGCGTTTTTTAATATGGCGTTTTTTTAGTGTTAGTGTTTTTGGCAAATTTTTTTAGTTCTGGCGCTGTTTTCTTGTTTTGACGTTTTTTTGATTTTTGACGTTTTTTTAATTTCAACGAATTTTTTTATTTTAGACATTTTTTTCATTTGGCGACTTTTTTCATTTTGGCGATTTTTTTTTAATTTTTGCGATTTTACTGGTTCTTGGTGATTTATTTTAATTTCAGTACTATTATTAATTTGGCAGTTTTTTGCGTTTCGTCGATTTTTTTTCATATTTTTGGCGATTTTTTTGGTTTACCGTTTTTGAAACTTTCAAGAGTTTGCCTCTTACGGTTTCCAAGATACAACAACATGTCAAAATTTTAATTTCTATTTTTTTTTAAATTTTAGTGGAATTTTAAAATTTTTCTTTGCTCGTTTTGGAACACCCTTTTTTTGTTGTTGTAGCGGCCTAAGTTCAACATACTCTGTCCAAATCCGTAGCTCTTATGGTCTCGGGAAAATAGCCTGTGACTGACAGACGGAAAAATAAAATTTTCATATTTTTATTAAGTTGAGGTAAATGGAAAACTTTAAACTCGTTTTTTTGTCAAGCTAATTATTTTTTTAATTATTACCTTGGACTCTAGAAACATGTTCTAAAAAAAAAGTTTTCTGCGCATTTAATATCCACCAAGAACTTAAAAAACATGTTCTTAAAACTAAAATAAAAACATATCGCACACTAAATCATAAAGAGTCACAACTCAAAAAATTTCAGATACTGAGTAGTGTCAAATAACTGTTAATACTGCACAAATGACGAAAGTATGTAACATAAAAACAAGCATAACGGTATTTTATATTCTTCAGGAAGACTGTTTGAAAAAGAAATTGTTGCGGGCATTAGAGATTTGTTCAATTAATTTGTTTATAAAAAAAAGCAAAAACCACTATTGACTATTTATGATTCAGTGTGCGATATATTGTCTTGGAAATAAAAATATATTTTTAATAAAATGTAAAACATAATCTGCGCAGGCCGCCGCTTTGCTGTTTTTTTAATTTTTTAGTAGTAATTCAAAAAAAAAATTCATCTGCCTGAAATTTACATAATCTGCCGCACACTCATATCGTCGCTGTGTTAACAAACCTACCTAACTGACATTTTTTTTGAAAAATGAGTCAAGTCCTCTACTAGACTTTATAAGTCATAATACACATTGTCTACAATTTTCATGACTGTAAGCAATACTTTTGTGCCTATATAAGTAAAAAGATTACTGACGCAGCCATAAGAATGAATGTAACTATAAAACAACCATAAAAGTTGCTCTCCTGTTAAATTTTTAAAATGTTAGTTGGGTCAGTTAGTTAAAACAGCGACGATATCTCCGCAAAAACCTTTTCTTTTGTAAAACCTTTATGTGATTCATCAATTGGATGTGTCAGAAGCTAAAAGGCGTAACTCCACAAAATAAAAAGTTGAGGAAATTAGTAATGTTTGGCAAATAGATTTCCAAAATTTATGAAAATTATAAATGGTATAAAATATTTTTACGGTATTTAATAGAAAAAAATGAGGGTAGAGGGGATTCCCGCTTAACAGATACATTGGCTAGTTTTATAGAATTTCATATGGAAATTTGGCTTGATCAAACCAATAGGTTTAATTAAAGTTGAGTTAATTGGAATAGCTTTTGAAAAAAATTCAAATCATATTCAAAGCCGATTTTTCATATTTTTAATGTAAAATATCCAACTAATAGAAGAACAAAATAATTTCCATAGAGTTCACAACTAATTAGATAGTAATATAACAAAATTGAGAAATTTTCGAAGAGTGGAGTAAGGCCTTTTAGCGTCTGATACACTCAATTCAAGACCGAAGTCGCTATCTTTTCCGGGGCTTCGGAAAATTAATTTCACTTACAAACACACGGAGAAAAGAACATCGCTTGTTCGGCTTTCCCATTCATAAGAACCCAGAATATAGGGTCGTATATGAATATTGTAGAGATTATACACGGAATGACAAGTCTATACACCCTTAAAATTGTTGGTGCATGATATACAAAGAGCTATATACAGTATTTATCGGATATAAGAAACTAAAAAAATCGTAAGCGTTTCTTTCTTATATACAATTATTTTATATAAGAAACTTATTTCTTATATAAGTAGCTATGGGCATAAGACATTTGTTTCTTACATAAATATACGAGCTTTTTTATCTTTTTATGTATACAGATACGTAGATGTACATATGTTTGTAAATAGAAAATTAAAACAAATTATGATTGGTAGTTAATTTTTATTTTATTAACCCTTTTACTAAATAAATATAAAAATATATAACGGGTGTTTTTTTAGAGGTATAGAACTTCGAATTGAAATAAAACACAAGAAAATCGTTTTAATGTCCATCAATTTGGCTTTATTGGAAGGATAATTTTATGCCATTAATGTTTAAATATGATTTCGGGCATGTGGCCGCCGCGGCTGGCTCGAATAAAGCCAATTCTACAGGTCCAATTTTCAACCACTTTTTCGAGCATATGGGGCCGTATGTTGGCAATAACGCCACGAATGTTGGCTTCCAAGTCCCCTAACGTTTCTGGTTTGTTAGCGTAGACGAGCGACTTCACATATCCCCATGGTGGCATGTAGCGCCGTCTTGTTGGAACCACAACTCATCCACATTCATGCCATCCAATTCGAGAACAAAATAGTCGGTTATCATGGCTCTATACCGGTCTCCATTAACGGTAACTGACTCTCCAGCATTATTTCGGAAGAAGTATGGCCCAATGACTCCACCAGCCCATAGAGCACACCAAACAGTCAGTTTTTGTGGATGTAATGGCGTCTCAAGGGTCTCATGTGGATTCTCTTCACTCCAAATGCGGCAATTTTGCTTGTTGACGTAGCCATTCAACCAAAAATGAGCCTCATCACTGAACAAAATTTTGCGATGAAAATCAGCATCGAGATCAATCTCATTTTCGGCCCATACACCAAAATCACGACGCATTGCATGGTCTCGCGGCTTTAATTCTTGCACAAGCTGGATCTTGTAAGGTCGCAAGCCAAGATCTTTGCGCAAAATCTTCCATAAAGTTGATGGACAAAGCTCCAATTGCTGTGCACGGTGGCGAATCGATTCATTCGGGTCCTCTTCAACACTTTGCTCTACAGCGGCAATTGTTTCTTCGGTGCGCACTGTTCGACGTCTCTGCGGATGCGTATTATCACATAGAGTAAACATAGTGCGAAAACGGTCCATGGTTAACCGAATTAATTGCTCTGATGGACGATTATGTCGACCATAAAATGGACGGAGCTTGCGGTAAACTTCGCGAACTGAACCATTATTTTCGAAATAAATTTGCACGATTTGCAAGCGTTGTTCTTTTGTCAACCTGTTCATGATAAAATGGCAAACCAAACTAAATATTAATCACTTGACAGCTGACAAAATAGCCGCCAGTTAAAAAAGTGATGCCAACTTAAAGCTCTATACCTCAATAAAAAACACCTATTACAACTTCTACAAAAAACAGAGTTGTCCATGCAAACTACATAAATTTTGTGTTGCCGTTAGAGGTTTCTTATATAAATTCTTATTCTTCATTTAATTTTTGTTAGAGAAATCACGAAAAAGACATGGTGTATTGGAAAATGTTTCTTATAAGCGTTTTGTTCTTATATGAGATGTTCTTATATCCGATAAATACTGTACTAGTAGTACAAAAACTATTTAATAGCGCAACCTATAATTCAGTTTGACAACTTTCGCAGCTACAAACTTTAACGAAAAATAATATTTTTTATATAAAATAAAAAATTTCTGATCATATATTAAATTTGTTTGAAACACAGTAAATGTTACGAGTAAATTTGCATTTTTAACGAACTGGCATTTAGGTACAAAAATACATTTGACATAAGTAACTAGTATAAAAAGTTTAACATATAAATATGTATTAGAAATGGGCGCGTGTCGCGTTTTTTTTTGTGACACGGACACGCAAGGCCCAACACGAAGTGCGAGTGACAAAAAAACCTGATTTCGTGTTCGTTTTGAGCAAAGTTGACACGAAAAACATGAAGCGATTTTAGATGTAAAATATGTATAAATGAATTTCTAGTAGAGAAAAAAATTTAATAGTTTGTATCGTCAAACACACAACACCAGTACCAACGTAAATCGATCGTATTAGCGGTATTGGGAAATAGTATCAGCTGGCAGTGCCAACTTGGTACTATATTTTGAAAAGCGACTCTTGAAAAAAATCAATTAAATTTTCTGATTTTAAAATACCGTAACAATAATTTTTCGCGTGCATGTTTCCTACGTGTTGAGCGTCTGGCGATTCGTGTTCGTGTCGTATCGTGTTGGAAAAATTCGACACGTGCCCATCTCTAATATGTATACATATATGTGCATATTTTGTTGTTTGTAATGAAATAAAATTTCTATGTACTTCAGAGAACGGATTGAATACCTTATTTTGTTGTTTTGTTTTGCATATTGTTGTCAATCCACAATATTTAAAAACAAGTAAGAGTGCTATATTCGCCTCTGCCGAATCTTATATACCCTTTACCAAAGTGCGTTTATGTAGCATAGAGATATATACATAAGCAGATAGTTACTTTTATGTACAAAGAAAAAAATAATAATTTTCAAACCCTAGAATCATAATTTTAGATTTTTCTGATTACTTATACCAATCTAGTAGTTCTTAAAAAAATATAGAAAGTGTGTTAAGTGAAAAAAACGAAATTAAAAAAAATGTTTTAATTAGTTACTTTAATGTCTAGAAAAAAAATCATAGTTTCCAGCTCTGGAGCTGTGGCTTTTATTTTTATAATTTTCTATACCAAACTTTTCTATCAAAACGTAAAATATATATAATTTATAAAGGAAAAGATAAAAATCAATTAGACTTAGTTACTTTTATATATCAAAAAAGTGTAAGTGTCCCAACCGTGAAGTCATCCTTTTTGATTTTCTGATTTCTTACACCAATCTTTTTCTTTTAAGAATTTAAGAAATGTTTAATTTATAAAAAAAGGAAAAATTTGTTTTAGTAACTTACTTTTGTGCAAAAAAAGTTAAAGTTTTTCAACCCTGGAATCGTCTTTTTAACTTTTTTATTTTTTTTTTTATTTCAAATACCAATTTTATTCGTTATCAAGCATAAAATAAGTTTATTTAATAAAACTAGATAAAAATTAGTTAATTTTTTATATCACAAAGAGTGTAAGTGTCCCAACCCTGGAATCCTCCTTTTTAATTTTTTTTTGATTTCTTACACCGTCCTTTTTTTAAGAATATAAGATATGTTTAATTTATAGTAAAAAAGAAAAAAATTGTTTTAGTAAGTTACTTTTGTATAAAAATAAGGTTTTCCAACCCTGGAAACGTCGTTTTAATTTTTGTAATTTTTTTTATTTTGAAATACCAAATTCGTTCGTACTGAAGTATAAAATAAGTTTATTTTATAAAAAAAAATAGAAATTAGTTTTCGGTAGCTAATTTTTTATATCACAAAAAGTGTGGGTTTTCAAACCCTGAAATCAAACTTTTTGATGTTTCTGATTTCTTGTACTAATCTCTTTCTTTTAAGAGTATAAGATATCTTTAATTTATAGAGAAAAAGTGAAAATTTGCTTTAGTAAGTTACTTTTCTATTAAAAATGTAAGGTTTTCCAAACCTGGAAACTTGTTTTAAAGTTTTTTGAATTGAAATACCAATTTTATTCGTACTATAGCATAAAATAAGTTTATTTATTTCAAAATAAATTAAAATTAGCTTTCGGTAGTTAATTTTTTATATCACAAAAAGAGTAAGTTTCCCAACCCTGGAATCATCTTTTATAATTTTTCTGATTTCTTACACCAATCTTTTTCTTTTAAGAATATAAGGTATCTGTAATTTATAGAGCAAAAGGAAAAATTTGCTTTAGTAAGTTACTTTTGTATAAAAAAAGTTAAAGTTTTCCAACCCTGGAAACATCTTTTTAATTTTAGAAGGTTAATTTTTTATTTGAAATACTAATTTTATTTGTACTAAAGTATAAAATAAGTTCATTTAATAAAAAAAATAAAAATTTACTTTCGGTAGTTAATTTTTTATAGCACAAAAAGTTTCAGTTTCCCAACCCTGGAATCATCCTTTTTGATTTTTCTGATTTCTTACACCAATCTTTTTCTTTTAAGAATATAATGTATGTTTAATTTATAAAGAAAAGGAAAACATATATGTATATGTATATAAAACATGTATGTATAACAAAAAAAGTTGTTGCTTTCCAACCCTGGAAACGTCTTTATAACTTTTTTAATTTTTTTTTTGTTAGAAATACCAATTTTATTCATACTGAAGTATAAAATAAGTTTATTTAATAAAAATTTATTAAAAACTAGTTTTCGGTAGTTATTTTGTATGGCAAAATGAAGTTTAAGCTTCCCAGCTCTGAAACCGTCTGCTCGATTTTGCTGATTTCCAATGTCAATCTTATTTCGACTATTTCTGACCCACCATTCCAAGAACGGAGTCTCTAGCTTTCCTGGGAGCTTCGGAAAACCGATTTCACGTACAGACAGACGGGCATCGCTTATTCGTCTTCCCTATGCATAAGGATCCAGAAAATATATAATCGAAAGAGATGAATGCGTCGAATTTTATTGCTTGCATTGCTTGTTTTGCATAAATGTTCACTGATCTTGTCAAAAGCAACGAATACTCAGTGAATGGTGCGAATACTTTTTACTTTTTTACTTTTTACTTTTTACTTTTTTAAAATCACGTAAAATAAACTTATTATTTAAACGTGGTGATATACAAAAGATCACCGAATACTGAGTGAATGCTATGAAAGAAATCCATCCATTCATGCTGCATCATTTCATTTCACTGCTTGTGTTATAACGACATTGTAATAACAGAGTGCGTATGAGCAATAAAAAAATCGCAACGAATTGTATCATAGCAATTATATTTGTTATTGCTGTCGAATAGATGCATGGCAAAAGCAACAAATTTATGAATTGTTAGCAAATGCGAATGGTTTCATTCTGTTCTCTGACGTACATACATACACATATACCATAATTTTTTCTAATATTTCGTTAATGAATGCTATGGCGATTAAAAAAACATGTGACACATAAAAACTTTATATATATTTATATACATACTCCTATTCACTGTTTTATATTTTGAATTTAAGCAATCACTCTTTATTTAAAAAACCATTTGAATTGTTTTAAAGTACTTGATACAATTGAACAAAATGAAAATTGAATTTGAAATATAAATGCCAATAATTATTAATGTATATGTACTAGTGTTTTTCATACGGAATTTCCTGCTCATTCTCGGGGAAAGAAATAGCGGGAAATTTGTGTGGGAATTCCTGAATTTTCTTTTAAATATTTTTTGGCACATATGTGCAATAATACGAGGACAATATGTGGCGATGTACACATTCGGCAAAATGTATGCAATGCCACACAATGAAAAATATCAGAAATGAAAGACGTTGACACTAGTATACACTACTACGATGTCAAAAAATGCCCTAATGTGAGAATTCCCGGGGAATTTTTTTTCTTATAATATTTAAATTTTATTCTGCACTAACGCAAGTGTTCAGTAATAGAGATGAAATAAAAAATTTATGTTTTCATTGTCAATAAGAATGAGTGTTAATATAAATATCTTTTTTTGCTTAAATAAAAAATAAAATAAACAGCGGGATAACTTTATGCTGAGAAAGTGGATCTAAAAAACTGGCCAAGTACATATGCGAACGGATTAAATCCCCAATGACTGTACGTACTTGGTCTTATAGGTCTTGACATTAGAGGGAAACAAATTTTCTATTTACCTACTATGTGAATTTTTCGTGTCTTAGGATTTTTTTATTAGAAGTAGTTCATGTTTTTGAGGTGGATTAGATAAAAATGTCTAAGACAACAACATTTTAAATTTTTGTTCTAAGCAAATGCTTAATTAAACCAGAGCTGCACACAGAGAGAAAACCGAGGATAATGTATAAGCGTCTGTGAATTAATTTGTATAAAAAGCCGATTGATGTTCGGCACTCTGGCGCTTCTCTGGGCAGCTATGGCTTAAACCATTGCAGTACAACATTTGTTAATTTTGATTATAAAATTCTTACATTAGTTCCCTTCATAATATTTGGGGAGAAAACTCTCAACAAATTCTTTCTCTCCCTCCTATTAAGAATACCAACTTTTTTCCAGGGCATTTTTTTGCCGGGCAAATTTTAACTTATAATAGGAAGTACGGGCAAAAGGAAAAAACTTCCGGGGAATTGTTATTCGTAATTGGGCTGATTATGAAATTTGGCTTATAATTAGGACTTATTACATTTTGAGTTTTGAGACTAATATGAATTTTTTTTGAACTTAAATGCATTTAAAATTTTTGGAAACTTACATACATATGTATTTGTTTAAATCCCATTTCCCAATGATTTTACTTAATATTTTATAATTATAATATATAATTTGGATTTATCACGATAGCAAATAATATACTGAGGAGGATTTAGGCACACGGCAGTGCGCCAGGCCAAGTTCTGGCCAATGCACGCAGTGTGTATTTTTACAGGAAGCCATTCGAGCTGTTTTTACCTCCCTCATAACTTTGTTTCCCGCGACCGTAAAATTATGATTAGAATAAATTCATGTAACCTCATATGAAAAGTTTGAAAGTTTTACAATGAAAGGTTCCGGAGATATGAAGGTGCAAAAAGTGCATATTTTAATACATACTCACTGACTCGCTGATTCACTGACTCACTGACCTACTGACTCACTCATCAATATTATGAAGCACTTCCGCTATAGCTAGAGATCTGTAATTTGGTACACAAGTAGATCTTGGTGAGCAATGAACTAGAAAAATCTGAAAACCCTAAAATTTTAACCAAGGGGGCGGGGCTACGCCCATAAAAATTAAAATGTGTGATAGTGAGCTTACATTTGCTACAGAACTAGAACTAGGTGGACAATAAACTAAAAAAATTTTAAAATCCGAAAATTTTGGCTAGGAGGGCGGGGCTACGCCCATAAAGGTTAGAATTAAAAAAGCAAATCTAAGGCGCTTAATGGAACCTATTTTATTGAAATTCAGCGAACATACTGCGATAGGACAATCCTAAAAATTTTCCATTAAACAAGTGGGCGTTGACACGCCCATACCATTTCAACTTCATTTTCGTGTACTACGCCTCAGCATATTTAGATATACCATTTCTGTATGTATTATTATTCGTTTGCAACGAAACTTGGCACAAATAATAAACACTGGCCGAAAAAAATCTTAAGTTTGGAAAAGTGGGCATGGGTACGCCCATAAATATTAAAAATAAAAAGTTGCGCTAAGGAACTGAAATTGGATACACGAGTAGGTATAGGTAAGAAAACAACAAGAAAAACCTGAAAACTCAGAAATCTTAGTCAGAGGGGCGGGGCTTCGCCCATTAAAATTAAAAATTAAAAGTTGCGCGTATGAGCTGAAATTTGATACACAAGTAGGTCTAGGTGAGAAACCAACTAGAATAATCTGAAAAACCAAAATATATTACCAGAATGGGCGGGGCTACGCTACTAGTGTTTGAACCTGAAAACTTACAGCCTTATTTATAAATTTTATTAAGACTTTTTAAGAAAAATTTCTTACGAAAATTTGTCTTAAAATCCCTTTATAAAGCCTTAAAAAGTTTTATAAATAAGGCTGTTAATATGCAGCTTTTATTTTAAGCCATTTTAGTGAAAACTTGCATATATGTTACACGTATACAATACTTTAAACTATCACATAAAAAAGTGGGCGTAATCACTCCCATAAAATTTTGGCCTTGTGTTTAATCTACTTCGGTCTAGCATATTTTAAAATAAAATTAGCATGAATTATAAGCTCTGCTCACAGAAATATTGTGAGTTTAAAATAGTGGAAGGGGTGATGCTCATAAAATTATAAGGTACAGTTCACGCTAGAGAGCTGAAATTTTATACACAAGCAAGTGTAGATGAGTAAGCCAATGGGAAAATCTTAAAATCAAGAAGTTTTATCCGCTAAAACTCTAATTCGCACTAGAGAGCGGAAATTTGGTACACAAATTAATCTTAATCAGAGATCACCAAGAAAAATCTAAGAAACCAGAAGTTTCAATCAGGGATTGGGAAAAAGCACTGTTAACTCCAAATTACTCGTAAGCTAAATTTTATTGAAACTTTTCATACACATTGCACTTATCCAAAGTAAAAATTTCCTGTTTGGAAAAGTGGACGTGACCTCACCCATAAATCTTAGCTTTCTCTTTCATGTACTTCGGTTTAGCAGTGTTTAGTCTATTACTCATGAATTTCTCTTTTTCCTACAAAACTTTACATGAATCATAAGCACTAAGTGATATAAAAGTCGGCGTGGGCAGGCCCATACAAATTTTACGTAGAGAGCTGACATTTTGTAGACAAATAATTCTAATTGATTTATTCAATCGGAAAATCCAAAAATTAATGCACCACTAACCCTATTGAGACTTTGCATGCACATTGGGCATATCCTTTTGATTTATGTACTTCGGCTATGCAGACTTTAATATGTAAATATATTGAGAAAATAGCCGGGATCACTCCCACTAAAATTGATGCTGTATTTTACATGTTTCTTTCAAGACGACTCTTAACAAATTGCGTACACACTGGCGACCCGTTGTAATAACACAATAATTCATTTTTACTCACGCTCTAACCCATTATTTTATGTAACTTTGCCATTTTTAACTTACAAAGTGATCATGAATTTTAGAAATTTTAAGTGCAAAAATTTTTTCATAGCAAATTTTTCAAAAAGTAGTCAGATCCTCACAAAAACATAAATGTGAAAAAAGGCCAAGTTCCTATAAAAAAATTCGGCCATTAAAAGTAGTGAGATATAAATTTTGACCAGGTTCTTGTGTGGTACAATACCTATCACTGAAGTATGGTATGCATTATATAAATTTGTAATCGTAAGGTTGTCATATAATTTCTAGATAATCTGATAACTTGGCAATATTTTTAACTTTCTAGAAAAGGAGAGAATAATGTATATTTGTTCATTTCTTTATATCGGTAAAAATGTTGTCAAGTTAGCAGATTATCAAGGAATTATATGACACCCTTACGATTACGAATGTATATAATGCATAGCATATTTCTGTGTTAGGTATTGTGCCAAACAAGAGCTTGGTCAAAATTTATATCTCACTACTTTTAATGGCGGAACTTTTTTATAGGAACTCGGCCTTTTTTCACATTTATGTTTTTGTGAGGATATTATCTTACTTTTGCTGTCAGTTTATCGAAGATACTTACAAATTCTCGAGTGCCTATTGAGTGCTTTGTTTTTGTTTTCGGTTGTCTTCCATAAACTGGGATTTATTGGGATTTATTTCATTTTAATACCTGGAATTGTTTAATTTTTCACAATATACAATTTTAGTACCACATGCTGCACTGCAGTATTTACTATTTAAATATTTGTTTTAATATTATGATACTTAAAGCAAATAACTCTAGAATGTGTGTAAATTCAAGCTAGTTCTGTACATATGACCGCTCTTATTACTTTTGTCTGTTAGGCAAACATTTCAGGTGGAAATATACCGCACTGGGACAAGAAAAGGTGCAATTTTTAAATAAACAAAGGGTAGTGGCAATTAAATACTTTTTAAACTGAAATGTTATTAAATTGTTAATTTTTAGAGATAGTTGCAAAGTATTATCGTGGGGTTAACAATTATTATAATTGATAAAAGTGAGAAATATGGAAATACACATTTTAAAAGCTTGTTTTTTCCTGATATTTATAATAAATCAGCAGACAACTTTTTAGTTAAATTTGGCCGAACTTTACCACATAGTCTTCTGTAAAGGCCAAAATATCAGTTAAAAAAAATTAAAAAGTTCAATGACCTAAAAATTTGTTTTTTTCAAAATCCAATCCGGACGCATTCCTGCAGTTTTTTTTTTAGCAGAATCATTGCTTTCATTCACTATGGCTTGTTATAAAATAAATTTTTTTCTGAAATTTTAAACAATTTTATGTAATGCTGAGGCCCCTGAATAGGAAAAATATTACGTAAAAATACTTGCCTAAAAAAAATTGTACAAAAGAATCTAAGCCCAACAATAGAATTAATTTAAAAATAAGTTTTTCCAATCTATTTCATCTATCTATTTCATTTCATTTATCTTATTCTGAATTCGTTACTCGCTGAAATTTTAATACAAAATATTAATGTTTTGCAATAAGCATTTTGTTTTAACTAACTTTTTATTTACGAAAACACACTTACTACAAGAGAAGTTGCAAATGTTTTTGTATACCATTACAAGTATTATTCTCTTGATTGTTTAATATTTTCCGTAAAAATTTTTGTGATTATTAAAAATAATATTTAAAATTACCACTTGTACAAACTTTTATTTATTATTTTTATAACAATTCTTTCTAATGATCATGAGCATAAAAAGTTTGAAGCCATATTTCAGTTTTTTGTTTGTTTTTGTTATAACTTTTACCAAAAAAAAAAAATGGTAAAAGGGTATATATAGGTTTGTCATTCCGTTTGTAATTTCCAAAATATTAATAAGCGAGCCATAAAGTATATATATTCTGGATCCTTATGCATAGGGAAGACGAATAAGCGATGTCCGTCTGTCTGTACGTGAAATCGGTTTTCCGAAGCTCCCAGAAAAGCTATAGAATTCGTTCTTGTACTGGTGTGTCAGAAATAGTCTGAAAAAGTTTGGTATTGAAAAACAAAAATCAGCAAGCCATACAAAATAACTACCGAAAAGTAGTTATTATTATTTCTTTATTAAATTCAGGGTTGGAAAACCCACACTTTTTGTAATTTAAAAAATTAGCTACCGAAAAATAATTTTTATTTTTTTTTTACAAAATAAACTTATTTTATACTTCAGTACGAATGAATTTGGTATTTCAAATTAAAAAAAAATTAAAAAAATTAAAACGAGTTTTCCAGGGTTGGAAAACCTTATTTTTTTATACATAAGTAATTTATTAAAACAAATTTTTCCTTTTTTACTATAAATTAAACATATCTTATATTCTTAAAAAAAAGATTGATATAAGAAATCAGAAAAATCAAAAAGGAGGATTCCAGGGTTGGGAAACTTACACTCTTTGTGATATAAAAAATTAACTACCGAAAAATAATTTTTATTTTTTTTTACAAAATAAACTTATTTTATACTTCAGTACGAATGAATTTGGTATTTCAAATTAAAAAAAAATTAAAAAAATTAAAACGACTTTTCCAGGGTTGGAAAACCTTATTTTTTATATATAAGTAATTTACTAAAACAAATTTTTCCTTTTTTTTCTATAAATTAAACATATCTTATATTCTTAAAAAAAAGATTGATATAAGAAATCAGAAAAATCAAAACGGAGCACTCCAGGGTTGGGAAACTTACACTAGTTGTGATATAAAAAATTAACTACCGAAAACTAAGTTTTGTATTTTTTTTAGTAAATAAATCAAAATACAATTGGTATTTGAAATTAAAAAAAAACAATTAAAAAAATTAAAAGGACGATTCCAGGGTTGGAAAACTTTACTTTTTTATACAAAAGTAACTTACTAAAGCAAATTTTTCTTTTTTCTTTATAAATTAAACATATCTTATATTCTTAAAAGAAAGAGTTTGGTGTAAGAAATCTGAAATATCAAAAAGGATGATTCCAGGGTTGGAAAACTTACACTTTTTGTTGTATATAAAAGTAACTAATACCTGATTTACATTGAGCATTTTTTCATGAAATTTCATGAATTTTGTTGCACGCAACTTTTTCTATTTTCTTATTGCAGCGCTATAAAAGAGAATGTTATATAAAAAATAGCGTAGAATGAATCTCTGATGTATTTTTGACAACTTTTTTGATATAACTTGCTCCTCCAGGCCTCCTACTGACAAATAAAAAATTTTCATGCAACTAATTTCATGAAAGAAATTCTTAATGTAAATCAGGAATAAGTCTAATTAATGTTTATATTTTCCTTTATAAGTTATATATATTTTATGTTTTGGGAAGAACACTTTTGTGTAGAAAATTATAAAATTAAAAACGTCAGCTCCGGAGCTGGATACTTTGAACTTTTTTCTGGATATTAAAGTAAATAAATAAAACATTTTTTTGAGTTTTCTTTTTTCTTTTTTCTTTATTTTTTAAGAACTAATAGGTATAAAGAATCAGAAAAATCTAAGATGATGATTTTAGGGTTTGAAAATTAATTTTTTTTGTGCATAAAAGTAACTAGGACAAATTATTTTTTTCTTTTTGTTTATACCTTATGTATGTGCTTATGAATGTATCTCCATACTACATAAAAGCATTTTGGTAAAAGGTATATAAGATTCGGCACAGCCGAATATAGCACTCTTATTTGTTTTTAACATAATAATATTTATTTTGTTAAACTTTGTTTATTTTTTTTGCAGTTTGCTAACTATAAAAATGTATTTTTATTCATAAAATTTTGTTAACGCACTAAAGTCCAGTCAAATTAACCCTTTTTTCCATAAATGTTAAAAGTTATAATAAGAGAGCAGTAAAAAAGTTTATTTAAAATAATAAAATAATGGCAAATTTTATGCTTTAATAGAACTTGAAGAGACAATAAAAAAAAGTTTATTTGAATACGTAATGAAACTGAAGAGCATGAGATTTACGCAACAACTTTTTCCATGAAATTTGTTGCAAGTTATAAAATATATTTTTTTGATGGGAAAAATTAAGAGCATTTTGCAGAGTAGGGAAAATGAAAGAATATTAAAATTTGAAATGATGCACACTGATAATAAAAATATCAGTCTAGTATTATAAAATACAATCGCATTCATTTACAAATTATTAATGTAGAATAAATTTTTTCAGGTCTTGATTTGATTGCTTAATTAATTAATTGCTTTATTAAGAAAAAATTTAAAATAATATTTTAAGTTTTTTTTAAATTTTTTTTTCAATTTTTTTAAACAATAAAAAGAGTAAAATACACTTAGTTCCAAGCTAATTCCCTAATAATCAATTTCAATACCTTTTTAAGCAACAATTAATATTTTACTAAATAATACCTAATTTACATTATACATTTTTATGATATTTGTTGCATGAAACTTTTTCTATTTGCTGATGATAGCCATAGAGAAGGTAAGGTTAGGTAAGCAGGCTGAAATTTAAGGTCCAGCTCACTTGGGTCCAATACAACGATCCCTTTGCGCTACCTGTGAGTTGAAGAGAAGATAGTGAGAGAGAGTGATAGCGAAGGGATAGTGATAGAGAAGACAGGTGTTGATGAAAGATATGGGTAGCTTAATTATTTTTCTAGAACTATGCTTTTTTGCACGTTTTCAATAATGCAGTGTTGCAGCGCCTCTGGTGGCAATGACGCGTATTAAGCTTAATATAAAAAATCAATTGAATAGCTTTTGGCGAGGCAAATATTTCTCCCTTTTTTCTCCTAGTCTTAAAAGTATATAACCCATGTGTTCTTTTATATCCAGATATACATATATATTTTTGGAATTTTTTAAAAATTGGTGGGCTAGCTTTAGAGTTGCAGAAATTTCCTCTGCCTCTTTGATTCAACTTACAAAATAAGCAGATGTTTGTTTCTATGCTGGAAATGTCATATCAATGTCAAATTGGTTTAACCCGTTTTAGGGTTCCGTACACCAAAGGTTAAAAGGAACCCTATTGTTTCGCTACGCTATCCTTCTGTCCGTCACAGGCTATTTTCTCAGGAACCGTAAGAGCTACGAACCTGAAATTAGGTCAGAGTATCAAGAGCTTTGGTCGCTTCGGCAACAAATACATGAGAGTTAAAAATTTAAGGGTATTTCAAAATGAGCAACGAAAAATTTTAAAATCCCATGTAATATACATTCAATTGTATGTACATATGTACCCAGCAAAAAATTACACATTACCATTAGAACTACTTGCTATATAATGACTTACTTTTCTGATTGCCAAATTTCATTACTCGCTTACAAATCACATTACCTTAAATTTAAAAAAATTAAGTACAAGTTGCTAAATAAAGAGAATGATTTTTTAAGATGAAATAGATTACCTCAACAAGTTGCCAAATAAAAAAAGAAAGTACTTCTTAAGTATCGATTACTTTAGTCTCACACCTTGTTAAAATCATTAAGTTGGTAATCCAGTAGGGAAGAACTTCCACCAAAAATGCTTAATTCCAAACTCGATTACCTTTTTTGAAATTTTTTGCTGGGTATATTGACACTTTAAATTTTTAAACTTAGTGTATTTTTATACAGACTAAAACAATTAACACTAAAATCTAAAAAAATTTAAATTAAAGGGTGTTCTATCAGCTAATGAAATTTTTACTATGCAATTGTGACAACTTGCTGTATATTGGAAACCATAAGAGGCAAACTTTTGAAATTTTCAAAAACGGTAAAACTAAGAAATCCCAAAATTATAAAATCGCCGAAAATCGATAAAAATCTTCAAAACGAAAAAATCGCCAATACTAAAAAAATTTCTAACACTAAAATAAATCGACAAATCCGAAAAAATCGCTAAAATGAAAAAAAAAACGCCAAATAACGCCAAAAACTGAAAAAATCGCAAAAACGCGAAGAAGGCGTCAAAATTAATAAATCGCCTATATGAAAAAAATCGCCTAGATGAAAAAAATCGCCAAAACTAAAAAACGCCAAAAACCGAACAAATCGATAAAACCAGGAAAACAAGTGCAAAAATAAAAAAGCGGTAAAACTTAAAAAAATCGCCAAAACCGGAAAAAGCAAAAAACGAAAAAAAGCCAAAACTATTTATTGTATAGGCTAAAGTTCGTATTGAATTACATGTCTACTGTCCATACGGAACCCTTCGTGCGGGGGTCAAAGTCGCACTTCACTGATTTTATTACAATTTTGCGCAAGCAATAATTAATAAATGTTTGTAGAGCTTTGAGATCGAGCCGGTCTCCCACCGATTTAACACAGCTATTAAATATGTTAATTTTATATTTGTGGTTTGAACGGGCTAAAGTTCGTATCGCTTTTTAAGCCAAATTACATGTGATAATTATTAATGAACAAATAACACCAAAGTCTGTTGTAAATATTCTGACTAACAACACATAGTTGAACGGAACAGCCAGCCGTTTTCGAAGGCCACTACACCTTCATCATCAGCGTTCTTTTGTGTTTGGTCCACTGTGTGTGGTGTCAGTTGATGTAGATTTCTGCTTTATATACTTAGCATTTTATTGCAAATGGAATATGTGAATTGTTTTGATTCATCGTATTTCAATTTGCTGAAAGTTTTTTTGTATTGTAAGCTCAATTTTACCATCACTATATTTACAACAGTCTTACCATTGTCGTTTTGTTCTTTTTACTAATTATACACATGTTACTTAATTTGCTTATTTTTTGTTCTACTTAAGACAAACTTTTTTGGTTTGTTACTAAAGGGTGTTTTTTATTGAGGTATAGAGCTTTAAGTTGGCATCACTTTTTTAACTGGCGGCCATTTTGTCAGCTGTCAAGTGATTAATATTTAGTTTGGTTTGCCATTTCATCATGAACAGGTTGACAAAAGAACAACGCTTGCAAATCGTGCAAATTTATTTCGAAAATAATGGTTCAGTTCGCGAAGTTTACCGCAAGCTCCGTCCATTTTATGGTCGACATAATCGTCCATCAGAGCAATTAATTCGGTTAACCATGGATCGTTTTCGCACTACGTTTACTCTATGTGATAATACGCATCCGCAGAGACGTCGAACAGTGCGCACCGAAGAAACAATTGCCGCTGTAGAGCAAAGTGTTGAAGAGGACCCGAATGAATCGATTCGCCACCGTGCACAGCAATTGGAGCCGACTAACCGACTATTTTGTTCCCGAATTGGATGGCATGAATGTGGATGAGTTGTGGTTCCAACAAGATGGCCCTACATGCCACACAGCGCACGTCACAATCGATTTATTGAAGGAAACATTCGATGAGCGCATAATTTCGCGGAATGGACCTGTCAATTGGCCACCAAGATCGTGTGATTTGACACCATTGGATTATTTTCTTTGGGGATATGTGAAGTCGCTCGTCTACGCCAACAAACCAGAAACGTTAGGGGACTTGGAAGCCAACATTCGTGGCGTTATTGCCAACATACGGCCCCATATGCTCGAAAAAGTGGTTGAAAATTGGACCTGTAGAATTGGCCTTATTCGAGCCAGCAGCGGCGGCCACATGCCCGAAATCATATTTAAACATTAATGGCATAAAATTATCCTTCCAATAAAGCCAAATTAATGGACATTAAAACGATTTTCTTGTGTTTTATTTCAATTCAAAGTTCTATACCTCTTAAAAAAACACCCTATATTAAGTATATTTTTATTTAATTTTTGCCACAGGCCCATGGCTATTAATTTATAGTTAATTTTAATTATGATTCGAACTCCATTGTACACATGTTATTTGGCTTAAAAAGCGATACGAACTTTAGCCCGTTCAAATCACAAATATAGAAACAAATGGAGTTCGAATAATAATTAAAATTAACTATGTTAATTTTCGTTAGTCGGGATATATGGTGTGAGTTCCAGTCTGAAATTGAGCTGTCGTCCAAAGGACTGCTTGGCCTTATTTATGCGGTTAGACACATCTTCGTTTGAACCACCGGTTGTCGATATTATACTGCCCAGGTAGCAGAAAATTTGTGTGTAATATTTGTTGTAATAATATTATTGTAATGTAATATTATTGTAATATAATTCTATAAAATAAATAATTTAAAATTTTATAATAACAAAAATTAAAAATTTTAAAAACCCCCGACTTTTTTCAGAAAAGATGTTATATCTTCTAAACGGCTGGACCGATTTTCTTCAAACATAGCTAAGAACCCTCTCGATCAAGTCATCTTTCAAAAAGAAAAAACTAAATGAAAATAGGTCTAGCCGTTTGGCCTGTACATTGACACGGACAGACACACAGATACACAGATACACAGACACACAGACACACAGACACACACTACAAACTTATAACACCCCTTTTTTTAGTCGGGGGTTAAAAATAACTATTGTTCACAATTATATTTAGTAAATAATTTTTTCAATTGTATAAATTTCTTTACTTTCCACACATTTTATTTCAACAATAAACACTAGTACATATTGTATTTAAAAACTTTTATTAAAATTTGTTTTTTAATTAAATTTGATTGTTTGTGGCTTTTTTATTGTTAAAAAGAACTATTTACGAAAAAAGTTATTGTGATTGCTCAAATAATGTTTTATTTATGAACAATTGTTAAGTTAATCATGTGCTTGCCAAGCATGCACAACGGCAGGTGTAAAAATGTATTTAATTGAAGTTGATATCAGTATACGCACTATTTGTGGGCAGACTGTTATCAGTGAAAAATTTCCCGAAAATTTTTTAATTTCATTTGTTTGCAAATTCTTCACTTTTGCGGCTATATAAGCGCTACCTAAAAGGTGTTAAGAATCATTCCTAGAAAGTTCATATGTTCTAAAAAGTTATTTATTGAGATCCTAGGTACATTTTTGTAGTTAAGTGTATGCTTGAGTTTTGAACGGTTTGCTACCTATGGAACTGTAAAGAGGAAAAAAGTTAAAAAATAATCGAATTTTTTTAATTTTTTTTTGCCATTTTGATCTTGAAAATGAAGTTATTTTGATTTTATATGTTAACAATTTTTGTTATCTACGACAAGAGCTATAACTTTGCTTGAGAGAGTAAATCAAAATTTCAAACGGTTTGCAAGAAAAGCAAAAATTACACATAGGCCCCAAATCTTTGCGGGCCCATAAAAAAAGTGGATGACTTGGGGCAAAACTGAGAGACACGGGTCTTTTTTTATCTTTTGTCTCGTAGTGGTATCCATATATGTTTATATTTCCATGACTTAAAAAATTACACACAGTGTAATCCAATTGAGTTTTTTTTTTGAAGCAAATAAGCCAATCATCTATCTTGCTGTTTGTTTTGTTGGGCTTTTGATCTGTCTTCTTTCTAAAAAAAATTATAATGCTTTAGTAGCATTAGAATAAGTAAAATATTTAATTTTTTTTATAAAAATAACTATCTAAAGCTTCATAAATATAAACAAACATAAAGTTAAAGATAAAACAAATTTATATTGTTGCTCAATTCAGTTTTTGCAAGAAATCTTACTTGAGCATTGAAGTTTATTTTTTGCCCAAGCAAGCTGTTGTTAAATAATATTTTTCTTATCATATTGATGGTATTTGGTGTTTGATGCAAATGGTCTTGCGTAAGTGTAGATGTGAAATATCCTAGCTTTTTCTTAAAATCCAACAACAAAATACGCACACACAATCCCAAAGAAAAGCTACGATATTTTGCATTTGCACTTACGCAAGACCATTTGCATCAAACATCGAATACGGCCATTGTTTTGTGGGCAAAAAAAAAATCTTAGCAATACTGAACCTTTTGGCATAAACAAACAATCATTAAAAACATAAATTTTCACAAATTCATTTATTCTTTATTGAGCAATCATTTCTTTACCATTTGTGTCCATTTTATAATTTTCCCCTAAAGGCTCTACTCATAGTATGCGGTATTGTTCTTGGCCATCAAGTATAAAATTGTGGAGAATAACTTTTAATACTCGAAGGTATTTTCAATGTTATAACATGGTAATTTAAACTTTCTGTTATAAGAAGCAATAAAATCAAATTAATTTTGTTAACTTTTGTTCGAAGAGCATATTTTACGCCTTTAATTTTACATTTAAATATTCATAAGGAAATTTATTGCTATTGTTAAATTATTGTTTTGTGTGGAATGTTTTTGTATTGTATTATTTTTTTTTGTTCAATTGTATTGGTTGTTCTCTGTGGGTTTGTTTCTTAATAAAGGAAATCAAATTTCATGAATGAAAAATGTGTGCCACTTAATTTAAATCGCTCGCTGTTTAACTTTTTTCACTAGAATTGAAATCAAACTTTTTATCGGTAATTTTAACTACATTTAAAAGGTAATTGAGGACTATTTATTTATAAAAAAAGTCTGTTTTTTTAGTTTTATTAAAAACGTTTTATTTTTGTAAAAAAAATCAAATCTTAAAAATCACAGTGATAGTCTACATATAATTACATATGTATACACATACATATGTAAGTACACATATCTAAGAAAATAAGGAAAAGTTGCCTGAAGTCATATTTTATTGTTTTCTAGCAGAATACTTTTAAACTTTCTAGTCGATTTTCATAAAATTATTTCTTTTGCAGTTAAATTGTGCACTTTTGTTTTATTAAGCAAAACATCGTTCTATTAAATTAAAGCAAAAGCTAAATTAAGCTATTATTCCATATGCGATTATAAGTCAATAAAAGATAAGCAGCGAATCATTACGCTGTAACTTCCGAAAAAAAATCTCACAAAATAATGGAGATTAAAGCGAGGAATACTTTTCACTAGAGATGTGCACTTGAGTGTTTTCTGACTCACGACACGCACGCTCACGCAGAAAAATATTTTACTCACGCACTTTCACGCACGAATGATTTTGAACATTTTCACGATCACGCACGCTCCCGAATAAAATATTTTTAATCACGCACGAGTGGTTTACAACTTATCACGATCACGCACACTCACGAGAAAGTATATTTATAACATAACTTGCATGTTTTTTGGGTTGAAAAATAGGTTCTTACATATACATATGTACATATCTATGTATATATGTAAGCTCGTGTTCTTGTAAAATTTACAATGTAAATTTAAATAAAGCACAGTTAATTTAATATCGTTTTAAATATTCTTATTCGCGGATATCATTTTAAATATTTGAATTCGAATTCTCGTATATCAAAAATTGACATTCCGCACATGTATGTATGTATACATACATACATAATATAAATGTGAAGGTAACACGTATGATCAATTAAATAAATGATAATCAAATAAATGAGAAAAGCATATTATATGAGAAAACATACAAATTTCTAAAATTTTTCTGTTACGCAACATTTTGAAAGACTGCCCCCACCCCCACCATAACAAATCATAGCAAAACTCGAACCCCACTCCTCCCCCCTACAGCGTTACGTAGTATATGGCAGAGCACGAAGCGGTTCGGCGCATAGCCGGCTTAACAGCCGCCGCCGAATTTTATCTCGAAATTGCGCCGCCGCCGATGGATGCGGCTGTCATCGGCGCACGGCTCAGCCGACCACTAGTATATATAGCAAAATTTTCTTGCCAAAATACTATTCATTTTTAATTTTTTTGTTGAAAGAATTCTAATGGTTTTTTTCGTGAATTTACAGAATATATATAAGTATGTACGCAGATTTCTTTATACGAAAATATGTTTTCTTCTATCGTCTATAGTAGTTTTGTTGAGATATATGTATGCATTTGATCACGAAATGTATGATAATTTCCAAATACATAACATAACTGGTATGTGATGTTTGATTCTTGTATTATTAGATGATACATACATACATATTTGGTCCAAATGTAATAAAGCTATATATATATACACAGATCTTACCTTATAAAATAATGAAAACTAATTAAAATTATCGCTATCGAAATTTGGCTAGAGCCGTTAATAAAAGTCACATTAAAAAACCATGTGGAAAATTAGATAGAAGAAAGGTGTTGTGGTATTTATTCTAAACAAAAATGGTTATAAAAATTTTCCGAAAAACGTGGCATTTATAAGTTATCGTGCTAAAAGTGTTTATAGCCAGGAAAGGTTATTTTTAGGTGAAAAGTGCAATGCGCATGGACGTTAGGTATGCACGCTTTCAGTGAATATGATATTTCATGGCCAGGATATCAGAAACTGCCGGTGGAGCGAACAAAATAAATACTTTCGGCAATTTGGGTGGTCTAATCTGTATTCAAGTTTCTTAGATATGGGTGCATAAATTGCTATCAGAAAGGGCTGATCTATGTTAAAGTCCTCTCTAGATAACTATTTTAAAAATGTTAATAATGAAAAAATGCAGAATAAAACATTCAACTATTTCTTATATCGAAAATAAAATATTTTAATCAAGTTGGCTAGTAGAAAAATTTTAATACACGAAAAAATAAACTCTTTGTCCTTCATAAAACAAATATGGATGTATGTAATATTGTATATATATTGTATATAAGTTACTGTTACAAAAACTGTAAACAATAATGTGTACTTAAATTGTTTTTGCCATAAAATTTAAACGGTATATCCTATAGTTATAAAATTTTGACAGATAATGATAATGATAACAAGTTATTGATTTTTATAAATTTAAAAAATCATGTGGGTTTAGCTTCTTTGGCGGTAATGGCTCGTTTTCTTAAAGCAGCATAAAAAATAAAAATATATATGTATACTTGCAAGAGATACACAAGCGATATATGTACTTATATAGCTGTAACGTTCTAAACCAGGACACACTTTCAAGCAAACGTGAAAATACAGTTCCTTTTTATATGTTGCAATTATATATTAATTATATATTCGAATTATGTAGGTTTTAATAACCCTTCCAACATTTTGAAGTTTCTTTCATCGTCCATCGTCAAAGGCATTACGTCTTACTCACTTCCAGACGTTAATTGGAAGATAGTTTGAACTTCATAATAACAATTTACATTGCAGTCGTCTTTTAATCATCCAGACGACGTTTGGAAGATAGTTTGTTGTTTACAACACCAGCCGAAAATGACATGTGCCGTTATGGATATAATAAACAAAAACAACAATATGCACGCACTTCTGGGAAAGTCGCAGTGACCGCGAAATAAAATTAAAAAAATTAAAAGAATGCAAAAAAGAAGTTTTCGACATCATCGATATTAGTTTTTTTTTGTCTTTTGCTGTAGTCGGTCAGTGGTAAAGTGTGACTTTGTTTTGTTATTGTTATTGTAGTTTTTACATAATTGTTAATTAGATAATTGTCCCATAGTCAATATGAGTATTATCTGTAAAGGCAAAAAAAAAATTAAAAGCAAAAGAGAGGCGAATAAAATAATAAAAAAGTGTCTTCTTGAAGTAACGCAGAAGTGACTTCTTGAAGTAACTTCCGGGGGGTACAACTTCTCAATACGGAAGACGCTTCTACGATGAGAAAATGGTATCTTAGCGTCACTTCTGAGTCACTTCCGCGATAGAAAATGTTGGCAGGGAAGGTGCGTTATCCATAATCCTTGCATGTAAGCAAAAAAAAACCAAATTATTGTGTTAGCCGACCGTTAGCCGGCACATTTGCTTAGCCGCCGGTGGCGAAAATTTTTCGGCTCACAGCCGGCTTTTAGCCGCCGCCGACGATATTTGCTCTTAGCCGCCGCCGATCACCAGTCTACATCGGCTTCGTGCTCTGGTACATGGACGACCCCTAAAGCAAAAAACATTTTCTGCGGTACAATTCGTCAGTAGTATTGTTGACAAAGGCACTGTTGAATCAGTAGTGTTTCTCAATTGATACTTCCTACAGGGTATCTAAGAAACATACGTACATACATACTTACAAAGCTGTATGTACTAGTGCTGGGATACTATCGATAGTACTATCGATAGTTTTAAAATATCGAAAATATCGATAGGAAAAAATATCGATATCGATATTATGCAGTTTCGAAAACCCGAGGTATTATTAAATCTTTTTATTTGACAGCAAAATTTTTCAAAAACTGTCACCTAAAATAACGTTTGTAGATGCATACATACGTATTAAAATAAACATAAGACTATATACTTTCAATAAAGGGATAAAAAACTAACTGTAACCTGATAAAAAATTAAATATATATTTCTTTCTCATGTACAAACCTTCAGTCGATAGTAATATCGATAGTGTAATCTGAACTATCGATATATATCGATAGTATCCCAGCACTAGTATGTACCCATCAAACAAAATGCTCCGAATTCGTAAAGAATTCGCAACGATTGGTCGGCAAAATCTTTCGATTTCGGCACCGAAATATTACTGAAATCTTAACAATTTTTGTATGAAATGGTTGACACGACTTCGTAACGATATGTGGGTAGGTAGAAATCGATTTTTTTTTGCTTTTATAGCAGAGTACCGCTTCACCGTTATGTTGCTGCTACTGTCGAAATAATTTGCACATACTCACGTTTTTTAATATTTGTTATAATCCTTTTTTTTTATCAACATATACATACAGATTTATTTAAAAAAAATATTCACAGACTTTTACTTATGTACTCAAAAATCAAAGTTTTAATGTTTACAGCAAATTGTTCAGAGAAACTACCGAAATGTCTTAACGAATTCGGTACGACAAGTCTGACTTCAGAAAAATTCGAAACATTTTGTTTGGGAGGTATTCATTATGTTTGTAAGCTCATACTACCATATATATTACTATACATATATTCATATATTATTATAAAATAATAATAAATGCAGGAATGTTATCTCGTGAGAGCGTGAGAATTCGTGCGTGATTACTAAAAAAAGCTCACGCACGATCATGCACGAGTAAATTTTTTTCAGTCACGCTCACGCACTCACGCGTGTGTAGTTATAATATTTGATCACGAATCACGTGAATCACGCGTAACTCACGCGTGACACGATAAAATCACGACATTTATACATCTCTACTTTTCACTATGAACACTACAGTGGTGCTATTAACTCAAAATAAGCTTATTAGCTTATACACACCTATGATATTTTAGATTTGGAGACAAATGATGCTTATAAGCACATTTGTGTTCGCATTTTTTTTCACGATTTTACTCGCCTTTGTTTTCCAAGTTCATTTTTTTATATTTATTTTTGATATTTGATATTTTAATTCTTTTTGATTATTTATTAAGTTTATTGCATTTCACTTATATTAAAATTTAAAATATTTATTTAATAATTGAGACATTTTTAGATTTTAATTGAACTTTAGTGAATTTTTAATCAGAAATAATTTTTAGTCAGGCTTAAGTTCAATAATTTTAATTCTTTTATTGAATGAAATATATTTATTAATTAATGTGAGTTTCTAAAGAAGGGAAGAAATCTAAAAATGTCTCACTTAATTCATCATGGGCACGTGACAAAAATATGTTCACTTGGTAATCACTGTTTACTTGGCAATCACAGGTTCACCAATGCTGGAAAGCCAAATCAACTGTAGAAAGCAAAAACAAAGTAACATAATATCCAGTACTATAATACTTACATGTATGTATCGACGGTACATCGAACAAGTAAAAGATAATTAATGTGATGATCGTAAAAGATAAGCAAGAATAGTTAAACATACGTAGGTGGAGTAATATAACTTCGTGCTAACCTAAATAGAAAATTAAAAAATGGAAAAACAGGGGAAATGAATAGTGATACTTACATATGTATTTACCAAAGGTAAATCTATAATTGTACACAACAATCATTTCTCAAATTCCGCTTCATTAGAATTTACGTTAAATAGCTGATGTTAATAACAATCTCTACCCAAGTAGATAGACTAGGGTGCTGATGAAGTGCGTTGCTGCACAGAAAAATATCGGTATTTCCCGCAGCTTAAAAATTATTTCTGATTAAATATTTAATAATTTGAAAAATGAGCTTAATTGTGAGGAAAGCTTGAAAGATATCTGTTGATAAATTTTTATAGCCTTTAAAAAATTGGCGTGTATATGTTTTTTTTGTGATTTTCAAAAATATTTTTTTTTGAATTCTCAAATCATTTTTTAAAAGTCTGTGAATAAGATAAGAAGTTTGTGGCTGTTCAAATTGTGTGGTTTGAAGTCTACTGACATTTTGTCGAAGCGACTATGAAATGCATCAAGACAATGCTTAATCACCAGCAAAAAATTTCACTTTATGTTTTTCTTTATATTTTTTTCTCAGATTGATATTATTAATGTTGTTGTATAAACGAATATGTTAAGAATTTTTTAAACAAAAAACATCTAATTATATAAATTTCCTCAGAATTTTTTCAAAATAAAGTAATATTAATTCAGAATGTTTGAAAATAATCAAAAAGAATCCAAAGTAATCTTTGAAAGTAATCGGATTACTTATTGATTAATTTTGATTCTTTTAGATTCTTTTGTAGTAATTTTAAGTAATTCAGATTACTTTTTGATTTAAGTAATCGTAATCAATTATCTATCAGCAATTCTTTTGAAAGCAATTATATAATCATTACAATTTTTTTTAAAATATAATCTAATTGATTACTAATCGTAATCGTAATTAAACAGCTCTGGTTTTAACCCGCCGCCGGTAGGGTGGGGGGGGTGGATTTTAGCTACACGGACATGGGGGTTGGGTCATAATGAACCACTTATTAAACTCGAGCTTTTTTGTTATATTTATGAAAAAATATATACAATTTTGATTGAATCTAACCTTAATAAGGAAATAAAACATGACTTTGTTAAAAAATAACATAATTATTTTAATTTTTAAACAAAAAAATTTCATATTAAAAAAATTAATAAATGAGGCTTCTTCTAGCTTAAATATAATAAACACTTATTTTTTTATCAGTCTTTAAAATTTTAAATTTTTATGCCTTCTTGAACTTTACGCACGTGTTAGTCAAAGTACAATCGCCATGTGACTGATTTGAGATTTATAACATTCATTATAACATTCGATGTCTCGAGCTACTGAGAAGAGCATAGAGGAGAGAAGTACATTTTTAAAACCACAATCAATTCGAAAAGTGACGGGTAATTTTGACCTATCTCCCTGGCGCTGGGTTAATAATAAATAAATTACGTATTCGACAAGGTTTGTACATATTGTATGTTGTTTGATTTTTTTTTCAAAATATTTTCAAACTTGAAAACTTTGTTTTCCGTAAAATTTCAAGTGCTTAAATTTTAGTTTTTTGAGTGCTTATTGGGCACTGATTACCAACAAGCGTTTTTAATTATACGCTCAGTAACTTCGACTAGTTATTAATGGGTTACAATGCAAGGTAATAGAAAAAGTAATAGAATATATAGTAACACTACTCAAACTTACTAATACAGAGCTTGACAGAAGAGATCAGCTGTGTACAAACCAAAGAATGAAAAAAGTATGGTATTAAGTACTCTTTGAGTATTAGCCGTATAACTAACGGGTGTTTTTTTAGAGGTATAAAAGTTCGAATTGAAATAAAACACAAGAAAATCGTTTTAATGTCCATCAATTTGGCTTTATTGGAAGGATAATTTTATGCCATTAATGTTTTAATGTGATTTTGGGCATGTGGCCGCCGCGGCTGGCTCGAATAAAGCCAATTCTACAGGTCCAATTTTCAACCACTTTTTCGAGCATATGGGGCCGTATATTGGCAATAACGCCACGAATGTTGGCTTCCAAGTCCCCTAACGTTTCTGGTTTGTTGGCGTAGACGAGCGACTTCACATATCCCCAAAGAAAATAATCCAATGGTGTCAAATCACACGATCTTGGTGGCCAATTGACAGGTCCATTCCGCGAAATTATGCGCTCATCGAATGTTTCCTTCAATAAATCGATTGTGAAGTGCGCTGTGTGGCATGTAGCGCCGTCTTGTTGGAACCACAACTCATCCACATTCATGCCATCCAATTCGGGAACAAAATAGTCGGTTATCATGGCTCTATACCGGTCTCCATTAACGGTAACTGACTCTCCAGCATTATTTCGGAAGAAGTATGGCCCAATGACTCCACCAGCCCATAGAGCACACCAAACAGTCAGCTTTTGTGGATGTAATGGCGTCTCAAGGGTCTCATGTGGATTCTCTTCACTCCAAATGCGGCAATTTTGCTTGTTGACGTACCCATTCAATCAAAAATGAGCCTCATCACTGAACAAAATTTTGCGATGTAAATCAGCATCGAGATCAATCTCATTTTCGGCCCATACACCAAAATCACGACGCATTGCATGGTCTCGCGGCTTTAATTCTTGCACAAGCTGGATCTTATAAGGTCGCAAGCCAAGATCTTTGCGCAAAATCTTCCATAAAGTTGATGGACAAAGCTCCAATTGCTGTGCACGGTGGCGAATCGATTCATTCGGGTCCTCTTCAACACTTTGCTCTACAGCGGCAATTGTTTCTTCGGTGCGCACTGTTCGACGTCTCTGCGGATGCGTATTATCACATAGAGTAAACGTAGTGCGAAAACGATCCATGGTTAACCGAATTAATTGCTCTGATGGACGATTATGTCGACCATAAAATGGACGGAGCTTGCGGTAAACTTCGCGAACTGAACCATTATTTTCGAAATAAATTTGCACGATTTGCAAGCGTTGTTCTTTTGTCAACCTGTTCATGATGAAATGGCAAACCAAACTAAATATTAATCACTTGACAGCTGACAAAATGGCCGCCAGTTAAAAAAGTGATGCCAACTTAAAGTTTTATACCTCAATAAAAAACACCCATTATAAATACGTAAAGATAAACTAAAAAAGCCATATATATTTCCTAAACTAAACTAGTATAACCAAAATTATAAAATTATACATATAATTATAATTATAAAAATACTCTGAGTATTTATTCAACTATACATGAATATATCCCGGAGTGTTTTATAAATTCGGTAAAATTGCCAACACAAAAAAAAAGTGTTTCGAACTGCATCCCCTCTACCTTAAGAGGATAAATTATGGTAAGCGAGTGATGACATTTTGGTCGGCTATTTATATTTAAATACTAAATTTTTTTTAAGTGCATCCTCTCTCGCTTACGTGGATACAAATGTAGGTGCGAATGAGATTTTTACTTCCTGATTTGATCTTTTATTGATTATGTGTATTTTGTATGAATGTAAGTGTATGTGCTTTGTTAGGTCAGTGGGTAGTGTTCTAACTTACAAGATCGTTGAATCGACTCTTGATTCAATGCGCGAACAAAAGGTATTTGATAAAAGTAGATTGTAGAGTAATATAGTTTTCAATTGTATATATACCCTTTAATATATAAATAAATATAAATGATCAAACAGATCAAACAGAATTGCGGCATAAACACATTTTCCATACAAAATGACACAAAAAACTAGCACCAGCAAGCAGTCGAGAAATAGAATCCATTTTATTTTGACAACGTTTTTTCTAATGCTCTAACATATAAATACTCAAGGTGTATCTAACTAGGTGGCAGCGCTACTTCAGCTGATAATTTTTTGCTCTATGTGCTTTGTAGCTGAAGAATGTTAAAAACTTCTATTTTGTTTTTGTTTTAGTACAATTATTTTTGTGCTTTTGACATTCTTGGGTTCTTTACACAGCTATGGTTGCCGTATTTTTCTATAACAAATTCTTACGCAGTCACCTGTATAATTACACCATGTAAATACTCATTCTCTCAACAATGCTACCATACTTTCAATAAATTTCATACATTTTGTAAACAAAACTACAAAGCAAAATAAGCACAAAAGATAATAAAACAAAAATTAGAGAGCATTTGAAGTTACTGCCGTACATTTTATTATGGGCTTTGTTAACTTGACAGCGTTTTCATTCTGTTTGATCATTAAAAAAAAGATGTAGTATAGCCCTTAAAACTTAATCTAGTAGTATATAAAATTAAAACATAAAGGACATTTTTTTTATACGTACAAAAAATTCATGAGTTTCAGGCATCTAGGATGTGCAAAAGGAAGCACATACCTACACATACCTGGAGACCTACAAAGTGGGATATTACGATAAAAAATTTTGGGATTCTGAAGCAGATTGGTAAGGTAGAGAGAGCCAAACTCTCCTTTACCAATCTGCTTCAGGGTAGACGGATATTTTTGTTGGGTCCAGCATTAGCGACGCAGAGAAGTGAATTGGCAAAGTGCTAAAATGACGACGGTGTTCGACTGATTGCATGTCATTGTTATAAAGTGCCATTTAAGAATTCTCAACTATGCTAAAAATGTTTTTAAATAAATATTTAGTAGACATATATTTACTAATTTAAAAATTACAAAGAATTAGCTTATTTACGTGTTTCGTTTCCAAATTTTGCAAAAAAAAATTTATTATTGTTCTTAGATTATATTTAGTAAACATTTTGAACCCTGATAATCGGGTTAATGTGTTCAAAAAGTATTTCATTTCAGATGCACAAAAAATGCATACAGTGCTTTACGATGAGCACAATTTCTGAGCTACATACGTGTACTTATTTTATCCGACTAAATATCAATATTCAGAGTGTAAGCATATCTCGACTATAAGTATGAAAGACACTCAATACGCATAACACGCATGTGAGTTTCTATTTGTAGTTGTAGAGTAGGTTATTTGAATTGGTTATTGTCATATTGTCATGAAAGCAAATATGTAAGCTTATAAAGGGTCCGCCAATTTTTTTTTTTTTTTTTTTTTTTTTTGAAAATGCTACTGAATATTTTCTCAAATTTTTTTATTTTTTTATTTAAAAGTACAATCCTTCAGGTTAATAATGAAAAATAATTTCATTCAAATGGCTGCCTCGGCTGGCCATGCAGTAGCCTACACGATCGGTCCAATTTTTAAGCACATTATCGATTGTGTGCAGCTGTATTTCACCAATGGCTTCACGAATATTGTTCTTTAAAGCGTGAATTGTCTCTGGCTTGTCGGCGTAACACTTATAATGCGTTTTTTATAGAATTACTCTATTCAGGCTTCCAAGGTCATTCAAATTGATTCAAATGCAAATAAAAGACAATTTTATTTCATTTTTTTTTTATTTTATTTTTTTTATATCCGACGTTTCGTTGGGATTTTCCGATTTCTTCAGGGATACTATTTTTATTGAAATCTGGTAACATTAATAAATAAAAGAACAAATTTAATGCAATAACAACAATAATAATAATACAATTACTGCCTTATTCATAAAAAATATTTCAGGTTTATTAAGCGCTTATTTGACATATTTTTATGGGAAATTTGTCAAATAAACCTATAATAAACCTAAAATATTTTTTATGAATAAGGCAGTTAATGTTTTGCTTTAACTTACGTATACTATCTTCTAATAAAATTTGCATTTAAGTTTTTAAAAATGTAATTTTACGCGACGTGACAACATACAATATAAAACACATACACAGATGGACAAAAGTTACCGTCATTTGGTATCTAGAAGATTATAACAGCTCCCATGCTCAGAAAAGAATGGAAACATAAAAGGTAGTATATTTAACAAAAACTATTATTTATTTAAATTTTATTTCAGTTCAAACATAAGGCTAATTCAAGTGTTATTTATAAAAAAAAATGTAATATAATGGTTGCTGTGTGCATTTTTGGTGGACAAAAGTCACCGTCATATAATAAAGTACTTCATCAAGTAAAGGACTAAAATTATTTTAGTATGAAGTGTGTTTGCCATTGTTTTTGATGACAGTTTGCAAACGTTTCTGCATCGAATGACTCAATTTTTTGGTAACATCTGGGCTTATTTTCTGCCATTCCTCGAGCAGTATTTGCTTAAGCATATTTTTGGAGGTAATGTGATGCTCCCGAATCCGCCGATCCAAATGGTCCCATAAATGTTCTATTGGATTTAGGTCTGGTGACTGTGGAGCAGTTTTCAGGATATGGGGAGTGTTATACAAGACCCACAAACGAACTATTTCTGCGGTGTGCTTGGGGTCATCTGTGGTTTTTTTCTGCATACTCTGGCACTATAACCAGTGGAATTCAGCACTCTGCGCACAGTACGTGGGTGAACAAATGTACCAGTGCTTTCCTTTATCGCTGCAGCAATTTCTGTAGACGGGGTTTTGGGCTCTTTTTTAACTATTTACAGATAGTGCCGGCGGTCGTCCACTCCTTGGCAGATATTTGCATTCTGGTTCATCTTTAAATCTTTTTATTATTCCAGTAATAGTGGTGCGTGGACGACTAACTAATGAGCATATCTCCAGAATTGTCTTGTTTTGGTTGTACGCATTTAAAATAATTTTCCTTTCTTCAACTGTGGTTTCTTTCCTTTTTTGATTCATTTTAAACAATCACGCGGTATCAGACATTTTTTTTTATTAAGTTCCGTTATAAAATATATACAGATCAGTCTTAAAGCTGCCATACTAAACGAACTAACTGATAAAAGGAGCCAGATTGGCTTAATTTTTTTTTTAATTATTTTAACAAGAAAGCTGAGCTGAAGTGACGGTGACTTTTGTCCTCCAAAAATGTGGGCAAAAAATATTATGTTACATGCTTTTAAAAATAAACCTAATTAGAAACAGATGTTTCGTCAGAAATATAAATTAAATAAATTGTAGTTTTTGTTAAATATACTACTTTTAATGTTTCCATTATTTTCTGGGCAAGGGAGCTGTTATAATTTTCTAGATACCAAATGACGGTGACTTTTGTCCATCTGTGTAATTTAAAAATAATTGCAAAAATAATCAAAAAATTGTAAATAAAGGGTGTTTTTTTAGAGGTATAGAACTTCGAATTGAAATAAAACACAAGAAAATCGTTTTAATGTCCATCAATTTGGCTTTATTGGAAGGATAATTTTATGCCATTAATGTTTAAATATGATTTCGGGCATGTGGCCGCCGCGGCTGGCTCGAATAAAGCCAATTCTACAGGTCCAATTTTCAACCACTTTTTCGAGCATATGGGGCCGTATGTTGGCAATAACGCCACGAATGTTGGCTTCCAAGTCCCCTAACGTTTCTGGTTTGTTGCCGTAGACGAGCGACTTCACATATCCCCAAAGAAAATAATCCAATGGTGTCAAATCACACGATCTTGGTGGCAAATTTACAGGTCCATTCCGCGAGATTATGCGCTCATCGAATGTTTCCTTCAATAAATCGATTGTGACGTGCGCTGTGTGGCATGTAGCGCCGTCTTGTTGGAACCACAACTCATCCACATTCATGCCATCCAATTCGGGAACAAAATAGTCGGTTATCATGGCTCTATACCGGTCTCCATTAACGGTAACTGACTCTCCAGCATTATTTCGGAAGAAGTATGGCCCAATGACTCCACCAGCCCATAGAGCACACCAAACAGTCAGTTTTTGTGGATGTAATGGCGTCTCAAGGGTCTCATGTGGATTCTCTTCACTCCAAATGCGGCAATTTTGCTTGTTGACGTACCCATTCAATCAAAAATTAGCCTCATCACTGAACAAAATTTTGCGATGTAAATCAGCATCGAGATCAATCTCATTTTCGGCCCATACACCAAAATCACGACGCATTGCATGGTCTCGCGGCTTTAATTCTTGCACAAGCTGGATCTTGTAAGGTCGCAAGCCAAGATCTTTGCGCAAAATCTTCCATAAAGTTGATGGACAAAGCTCCAATTGCTGTGCACGGTGGCGAATCGATTCATTCGGGTCCTCTTCAACACTTTGCTCTACAGCGGCAATTGTTTCTTCGGTGCGCACTGTTCGACGTCTCTGCGGATGCGTATTATCACATAGAGTAAACGTAGTGCGAAAACGATCCATGGTTAACCGAATTAATTGCTCTGATGGACGATTATGTCGACCATAAAATGGACGGAGCTTGCGGTAAACTTCGCGAACTGAACCATTATTTTCGAAATAAATTTGCACGATTTGCAAGCGTTGTTCTTTTGTCAACCTGTTCATGATGGCAAACCAAACTAAATATTAATCACTTGACAGCTGACAAAATGGCCGCCAGTTAAAAAAGTGATGCCAACTTAAAGTTCTATACCTCAGTAAAAAACACCCGATATCACAGTATAAAGCTTTTCTTAACGTTCTAATATCACAGTTGGAGTTACACTAAAACTTAAATTAATACGATGCTATAAGTAGCATTAGTTTTGTCTTTGTCAGTCTTGTTGTTCATTGCTATGTCCATTTTTTGTTGAATACTTACAGCCGTATTCATAAAAATTTTAAACCGAGTTTCAAATATTGTTTAAGCAAAATTCGCTAAAATTGTATTCATAATAGAATTTTAGCTTTAAAAACGGTTTTTAAACCTTGCGTAAATCAGCAAATTTTAAAATTGACTGCCCCCATGTTTAAACCAATTTTAAGGTGACGTTGTTGTAATTTTGCTTCGTTTTTGTTTACATTTTGAACTTTACCTGTATGCACATATGTGTGTATGTATGTATGTACTTATGTATGCATGTATGTATGCATATGCCAGTGTTATTTAGAAGAAAACAATGTAATTTTTTTTTTATAGGAACTATTGCCGAAATAACAAATATACTCCAAAGAATATTTAAAAGAAAAGAAGCGATCCAGTTTCCATTCCCAGTCATTGTTTTCTCATTTTATGTGTTAACAAAAATAGTATAATTGTAGAAAATTAACTAGTGATGTATAAACACTCAAAACAAACAAAATAAAGCTCGTTATTCTAGTGCTTCTTTATATGCAATAAAATAAATCATATAAAAAGCACTTTTAACAAAGATTTGTTGTGAAATTTGTTTATTATTTTATTAAATACAAGTTGGAACATATCTTTTATTTTAAAGAAACAATATTTCTCTGAAAACCGACAAATAAACAAAATAGACACGAGTACTTTGTGAGTTAACAATCGTTGTTTTGCAAAACTAATATGCAAGTGACAAATAAAGAATACAGTGTTGCCACGATATTTTAAAAAAATCTAGTTAATTGATTTTTAGTTAAAAAACTGATTATGAATACCAATATTTAAAAAACGTTATTTAGCCTTAAAACGTTTTTTAACTAATATGAATCTTAAACCTCAATCAACTTTGTTTTATGAATACGGCTGTTAAGGTTTCCAAAGTGTATCTTTTGTTATATTTCCTCTCTTTGTGCAGTATTTTTACATTTTACAGATCAGCTGTGTGCGAATAATCCAAACAATGTTGAGCTAATGTAGTAGATTGTCGTCCTTTTTTAATATCAGTTTCATGTTCAGCTACTCTTACGCCCAAATTGCTTTTTGTTGTCCCGATGTAAGCTTGTCCACAGCTTTCATGTACGTTGCCATTACATTTGATTTCATATACTACATTGCTTTGATGATCTAAAATTTAGATTTGTGTTTTTGTTGTTTTGTTTGGTTTGTGTGGAAATATAATTCCTTCTTCATTAATTATCTCTTTTATTTTATTATTCTCAGTGAGCTTTGGAATATACGATAAGCTTACATATTTAGTGCTGCCAAATGTTGTTTTCGTGTTATTATTTTTTGTTTCATTATGTATTGATTTTTCTATAAGGCTTTTGATTAAGTATGTCGGATAATTGTTGTTTCTAAGTAGTTCTATGATTATTTTAATATTTTTATCTTTGAATTTGTTATGACTTATATGTAACAATTTATTAATAAAGTTTGAAATTGTATTTATCTTGTGTTTAATGGGCTGTGTTGAATTATAGTTTATTATTCTGCCTGACGATATTTGTTTCATGTACCAATATGTTATAATTCTGTTCTTGTGTCTAATTATTCTCATGTCAAGGTAAGGCAGCGAATAGAGTAATTCTATAAAAAACGCATTATAATTTAAACAAAAAGGTCGAACAATTATTTATATATGTAACACTTATCTTTGACGGCATCCCACAAATAATAGTAAAAATAGCTCTGCGGCTGATAATGCGATCTTCAAAAACAGGGCGCGAAACATCGAGTGTAGCTTCGGCTGTGTGGCACGTAGCGCCGTCCTGTTGTAACGAAACCTTGCCAATATCCTGCTCTTCAATTTTTGTGAACAAAAATTCATTCAACATGGCCCGATAACGATCGCCATTGGCTGTAATGGTCATTCCTTGCTCATTTTCTTAAAAAATGGCCCACTTATGCCCCTGGACCAAAATCCGCACCGAGCACTGACTCGTTTTAGGTGCGTCGGTTTTTCAATGTATGCGTGCGGGTTTTCTGTGCCCCAAATGCGACAATTTTGCTTGTTTACATACCCGCCAAGATCAAAATGAGCTCATCTGAAAAGATGATTTTTTGGCAAAATCGGCATCTTCTGTGAGTCGATCGCAGGTCCACTTAGCGAAGCGTATACACCACCATATTCGTTCAGCGGAAGGATAAAATTTACGAAATAAGCATTAGTTAAAAAAGAACGTTACATGGCGGACCCTTTATATTGTTTGTGCAAGAGTTTTGAATTTACGTCATTACTAAAACTAAGAGTATTTTAGTTTAACATTTGTTAACGCATTAATAAATATTTTACTTATTTATTTTTTTTAATAAAAAATACATTGAAATTGATTATTGAGAGGTTAAGCTGGATCCTGTGTGCATTTCACTGTTGCTAACGCAGATCATCAGGGAACCTTTACCCAAAAGTTTCTTATAATAACAAGAGTTATTAAGAGTATTTACTTGTTTTTTTTTCGAGTAGTTATTGTAATTTTCAATAGCTTTAGCTTTATATTAATTGTTCACTTATAAAAATTGTTGCATTTCAGATGACTGACAATACTTCTGCAGAGAGTTTCTTCAACATACAAGTGCCACGGATGAAATATATATATATCTCGGTAAAGTGCGCTACACAACTATAGGCTATCATATCACATCTTACAGAATCAAGATAGTTTGGAAACTTGGCTGCCACTGTTGAGTTTGTTGACCTTCTCCTGCTCATTGTTGGGTAAGTCTAACATACATTTCAAATCGTGAAAAATGCTTCAAATTCCTAGTCAAATGTGGTAGATAGATTTGATAACATAAATAATAAAATATCTCTGTGTTTCATCGTTTTGTGATTCTCTGCAAAGAATTTTTGATTGCTTAAAATATTCAATATTTTCAGTTTTTAATAGGGAATGAAATATTTTTATTAATTAATGTGATTTTTTTTTGCAGAAGGCAAGTAAAGTTAAACAACATTTTTTTTGGCACACATTTTTCTGTGCCACCACGCACTTCATCAATTCCAAATCCTACTTAAAGTATCTCCAAATAATTAATAATTTTTTTTTTAAGTTCAAGAGACTTTCCAACTGTTGTACTTTATATATCAAAAGTTCAGATGTCTGCGTTTAGGCACGAAAATATTTGGAAGGAAAACATTTAGTTTGGTAGCAATTTTGTGTTCGGTACTCGGCGACACCTTTTGTTGACATATTCTTTGCTATATATATGTACATTCATGTATGGTTGGTGCATGTATGGTTGGCACTATGCAATAATATTAGAATATTGCCCGCAACATTTTCGTCCTTGTGAACATAAAGGAAATAACAGAATTCCAAATGTTTTCCCTCCAAATGTCATGACGAATGGCAAATAATGCGATAAAAATTTGCCATTCCACAAGACTTGATAATTTTTAGAAAATTCTTTTAAACGACAAGATCTGGGATCTGGGTTGCATTTTTACAAAATCTAGTAATAAACAAAATGAAAAGTCGCCTGTTTCGATGCCGATACCATGCCGTTGTTTACGATCTTAAACTAGCTCTTAATTTTGAATATGTTTATCGAAATATATTTCGTGTAGTTAATGTCTAACTGCCTGTCCCACGATGTCATCAGCAAACGTTCGATGGATAGCTTGTATTGGAAACAGCTATAACATTAGAAAATTTGTTGTTGTTTTCAATATAAGAAGTCGATCGAACGTTTGCTGGTGACATCGTGGGACAAGCAGTAAAAGTTGATGAAATTTTTAATATATTTTTTTGCTCTTATATCTTCAAAGGCTGCCCGCCACGTCCACAGCCTGCATGAAACTTCTCTGCCGCCGCCAATTAGACAATTAAGGTGGGCATGTTTATCCTGCTTTCTACTTGTGTTCGTAATTTAATTTAAGGTGTGATGGTGTGAACACAAAACGTAATTTTAACTTTTAAGATTTCTTTTTCGTAAAATGTGTATTGTAGTTTGTAGAGCTGCAAAACTTTCGATAGTCGCTCCACTCGATAGTTTCGATAGTTTTATGTAAAACTATCGATACTATCGATAGTATCGAATAGTTTTATAAAGGTTGCCACATAAACTACATTTGACTCGAAAAAAAATCCAGAGTCCTCAACATTTTCATTAGTATATAAAAATATATAAAGCCTTTTTTTCGATTTTATCGTAAGCGCATATTATTGAAAATATACTTTTTTATTGAACTTAAAATTTTATGGGCCTACACCCATGGTTTAGAATTATCAAAATGCGAAAATTGTTGATAACTTTTAAGACACTAACTGTAAAGTTTTATCGTAAGAGACGATTGGCGGCCGTCGCGATATCAGTACCACCAAAATTTATCTTTGTGTCGACGATGTTGAATTTATTAAGATACTTGTGACTACTATTTGTCGAATAACACTTGGATTTATAAATAAATTCATATACATACATATGTATTTAAGTACTTGTGTATACAGAAGCAGGGATGTGCACCTTCTGGATGTGCCAGAAGGTGCAAAAAAAATATTAGTTGCTGGGATCTGAATATAAAAGTAACATTTACGATATACTACGTTTATAACCTTTTTTTATTCGATTGTTCACAGTCGATGCAAATAGTCGGCTTCTCTCCTTGGTAGGAAAATAAAATTTCCACATTTGCAGATGAATTTGGAATAAATACCATTCCTCCATCAATTCTTTAAGTACCGGAAAACATCGTTTGATTTACATAATTTTCTAATACCTTCGAGCTAAAGATCAACCCCCTTGTGCAAAAAAATAAGTGAACGTTAAAACCGGTTTTTCTATGGAAATTTTTTTTAATGTACACTTCAAGCACGCATTATTTTTTGCATAAGGGGGTTAATATATTTTAATGCTATTTTTGGCATGTAATATAATATAAAGAGATTCCAGTAGTGCTAAATGGGTCATTGCGGTGCTACGGTACTTTTGGCATTCAAATAGCGCTAAAAATATACAATTGTACCAACTTTTCCATCGCTGTACTAAAGCATAAATCAACTACGGATAATTTGCTTCAAAGCTGCCGGCTACTGTTTACTGACTTCGATTATTTTTACTCTTTTAATTACTTGTTTTTTTTTACCGATAGTATCGATAGTGGAAAAAACTATCGATATTTCATTTACAACAAAACTATCGATACTATCGATAGTACTATCGATAGTTTTGCAGCTCTAGTAGTTTGAGTAGCCCTTAAAAAGATAGCCTTGTGTAAAGAACAGCGAGGTTAACATCGCGGTATTCCAACAGTAAATAAATTAACATTGTGTGCTGGAAAGCTCCTAATATTAAGCTCGTGTAAATAAAGTTTTCTGCATCTTCGTATATTAAAAACTACAAAAAAAAAATTTTTTTTTGAAAGAATGCAGTAATTCTTAAAAAAACGGAGGGCTAAATACAACTTAAAATGATTTAAAAAATTTTTCTGTTGAAATATTGATATGTGACAAAACACATACATGTTCTCCTGTGAAATAGAAATTTTGTTGCTTATTTCTTTTGTACAGTATTAAACATTTATTTTTAGAATAATGAGTAGAGCTTGAATATACTCTTGAATTTTGAATAACCCTTTATTATTTTAAGTTTGGTATTGTAGTTGTCTCTTAACTTCTTTACTTTCAATATTATACCATCCTTTATTTTAACAAGCAATTTAGACTTATTTAATTTTTTAAATTGCCAAACTAAACAAAAATATAATAAAACACATTAAAACCCCAAATTTAATGCCAGCCATGGAAATGAAAAGTTTTTATTGCAGCAGTTAAAAAAGTGCCTTAATTAAAAATATCATTCCATTCAAATGTTCAAAATAAGTCAAACAATTTATTTTAATGAAAATCAAGCATCTGTGCAGTTTGAATAAAAAAAAAAAAAAAAACAATTTAAGGTATTAATAAAATCTTTTGAAAAGCTGATTTTTTTTGTGTTTGCAGGTTTATTTAAAATGGGCATGTTGGGGTCGCTAAATGTATTTAAAACTTTTTACCTGTAAAACATTTAATCGAAATTATCTGTTGGCCAGTGATAAAAGTATTCATTACTAATATTGCTTACATAAGCATTACACGGATGTTTATTTAATTTTCGGTTTCAAATTCGTTGTACATATAAATTGTTGGCGGGGTGTTCAATTAACCAAATTGTGTGTGGTTAATCTAACCAATGAGTAATTGTTATTTTTGTTTTAACAAAATTTTTTGATGGTATCAAGATGAATAAACATTTTTATGTATTTGTCATTTGATCAACTAGCTATTTTCGAAGGCCACTACACCTTCATCATCAGCGTTCTTTGTGTTTGGTCCAATGTACAGGGTGGGCCAAAAGAAACCAAGGAGTGTAAAAGTTTAATAACTTTTTTGTTTATTAATTTTTTTTTATTTTTTCTTTCAGATTATATAGACAACACTTGGAGAATTTATAATGGAGAGGTTCACAACTGAACAGAGAACCAGAACAATAGAATTTTATTATTTAAACCAGAAATCAACTTTATTGAAAACTTGATTATGAGTGATGAAGCTCATTTTCATTTGAATGACTTTGTTAATAAGCAGAACTGTAGGTTCTGGGGTTCTCAAAATCCAAGAGCCATTCATCAACGCCAATTGCACCCCATCAGGTGTACAGTATGGTGTCGGATCACATCTGAAAATGTCATTGGGCCCTACTTCTTCGAGAATGAAGATGGAAGTGCTGTAACCGTAAATGGAGAGCGGTATCGGTTTATGATAGAAAATTCTTTACGTCCTGCTCTTGAAAACAGACCTGGTATGTGGTTTCAGCAGGACGGAGCCACTGCCCATACTGCCCGAGACACAATGGCACTTTTAAGTCAAATTTTTGGAGAGCGAATAATTTCTCGAAATTCGGAAATTATTTGGCCAGCGCGATCGCCAGATTTGACAGCACCCGACTATTTTCTTTGGGGTTTTTTGAAGGTGCGAGTGTATGTGAACAAGCCAGAGACAATCCTTGAACTCAAGGCAAACATTGTTGCAGAAATTCGAACGCTACAGCCACAAGTTTTGAAAGATGTTATGGAAAATGCTCTAAAAAGATCCCATCAGTGCGAAGCTGAAAACGGTGGTCATTTAAGAGACATCATTTTTCATACTTAGTGTAAAAAAATTTCCATTTTGTATATTATATAATCTGAAAGAAAAAATAAAAAAAAGTTAATAAACAAAAAAGTTATTAAACTTTTACACCCCTTGGTTTCTTTTGGCCCACCCTGTATATGGTGTCAGTTGATGTAAAGAACGCTGATGTCGTGTAGTGGCATTTGAAAACAGCTAGTTGATCCGATACGAACTTTAAACTGATCAAATCACAAATGTAAGAAAAAATTTAGTTCGAACAATAACAATTAAAATTAGCTAAAACATTTTTTTGGTTTTAACGATTTTATACATTAATTCATTATCTTATTAGTAAACATATCTTTCTCCTTTATATTCAAATTATGCTACGAAAAGTTTAAATCTTGTTGTGGCTGAAATAGTAAACTCTACCAACAAGAGATGAAGTTGGCAGATTATTTTCAACTTCAGCATGAAAAAAAATAAAATTGTTAAGAAATTAATTAAATGGAAAAATTTTAATATTATAATTTCAAATTTAATTAAATTACTAGCCAGGTGGTAAAAACATCTTAATTTAACCAATTAGCAAGGTATTTACTTGGATTGTATGGTAATTGTATGTTATAATATAGTTCGGTATTAAATTATGCTTATAAAGATTATTTGCAAACCACAAATACATTTAACTTTACCACTGAATTTGTACTACATAAAATAATTTTTTTTATATTAATTAATTTACATTTGTAAGTTAAACATTTTTTTTCTTTGTGCAATTTCAGTCGTCGAAATTTTTAAGATTTAGCTGTAACTTTTTTCTGAGTACGTTAAACTTTTTTTTTTATTTCATTATATTTCTATTTTATTAGTTCCTTTAAAAACCAAAATTTTTATGTTATTTTTTTAAACATTTGAAGTATGCAAAAGTGAATATTTAGCAGGGGTGTCAATTCCAAAGTACCTTCACTGTTTTTGGGAAATATTTTTATTAAATTAAAATAAAATTAAAAATTTTTCTGTAAAAACAGCATTCATTTTATTTTCTTTCATTAAGGTGAAATAAAATAGTATATCGCTCGTTTATTGCAACAAAGACATATCTCAAAAAAGTCCACTTGATCTTTGCTCAAAATCGAGTTGATGTCGACTCTAAGTTGACTTCAATTCTACTTAATCTAAAAATAAAGTCGACTTCAACTAGCCTTAATCTAAATTTGAAGCCGACTGCAACTCAACTTAATCTCGATTTGAGTCGATTTAGAATCGACTTCAACTTTCCATAAAGTTGATTTCAGCCCGACTTAAAGTTGACATAAACTTCCATTAAATTCAACTTCAAGCCGACTGAAACTCGACTTAAAATCCACTTGATCTGAGCTTAAATCGAATTGACTTCGACTTAAAGTCTACTTAATCTCGACTTTAACTCCAGCTAACTGCTCGACTTGAAGTCGACACTGAGCTTGGCTTGAAGTCGACACTTAGGTCGACTTGAATTCGACACGGAAATCGACTTGAAATCGGCTTGATCTCGTGTTGAGGTAGACATTGCCTCGTCTTAAATTTGATTTCAAGTCGGCTTGAGGTCGCATTGATTTCGACTTAAAATCCACATGATCTTGATTTAAATTTGCATTGATCTCGACTTAATCGTGACATAAAGTGGACTTCAACTCCACTTTAACTCGATTTCAATTCGAGTCAAAGTCAAGTCGATCCCGACTTAAAGTTGTCTTGATCTGGACTTAAAGTCGAATTGGCTTCGACTTAAAGACTATTTAACCTTGACTTCAACTCAAGCTGAAGTCGACAATGCGCTCGACTTGAATTCGACACTGAGCTCGACTTGAAATCGGCTTGATCTCGTCGAATTGATCTCGACTTAAAGTGTACTTGATCTTGATTTAAATTTGCATTGATCGCTACTTAATATCGACTTAATCGTGACATAAAGTGGACTTCAACTTCAATTTAACTCGATTTCAATTTGATTCGAAGTCAAGTCGATCTCAACTTAAAGTTGTCTTGCATGTTAAAACCGGGTTTTGGATGGAATTTTAAGAACTTATGCAAAAACGTTTGTTAAAGTTAAAGCATGTATTAAAATCGGTTTTGCCATACAAAATTCGTTTGTTAAACCAACTTTAAGTTTAATAATCGTTTTTGCATAAGGGGATTAGTTTTAAGGCACACTTCAAGCACTCATTATATTTTTTCCATATGGCGGTTATTCGCTTCAAAGTACACTTAAAGTCGACTTGATCTTCACTTAAAGTCGAATTAATATCTACTTAAAGTTGACTTCAACTCGACTTAATCTCAATTTGAAGTCGACTTCAACTCAATTTAATCTCGACTTGAAGTCGACGTAAAGTTGACTTCAACTCCTCTCAAAGTCGACTCAACCTCAGCTTGAAGTCAACTTAACCTCCACTTAAAGTTGACTTCAATTCCTCCTAAAGTCTGAATAGCAGCAAAATGATTTAACAGCTGACCACTTCAGTACTACCACATTTTAAGTAAATAACTAACTGCAATCTTCAAAAAAAAAAAAAAAAAAAAATATAAGAGCGAAAACAAACCGCTACAAAATTGCAATACTATTCGAATAGAATGGAATGGTAATGGCCTGGTTGTTTAACATTAAATATAAATGTACAAATTTCAAAATCTCTATGAACTCCAGGTTTCCAACTCCAGATAATGGGATAATTTATCAAGCCATTTCGATTGCGCTAACATAATTTATGACATTAATTAATTAATTATTCTCTTTACTCTAGAACTTTTCTGAATTTGTGAAGCCATTATGTCAATTAAAAATTCCTGTTTACTTGTATAGAAATAAAGCTTTTATATTATCTGCGTATAAAACAAAATTCTAAGCATGACCAAAACAAGCGAACTCAATTGATGCCTTGTATTAATAATAATTATATCTTGAAACATCATATTTATTTCAATCATATTCACAAGCAAATTTTATATAAAAATATACATATTCTTCCTCCTCAAACCAAGAGAAAAGAAAAGAAATTTATAATTAAAATATGCCATTATGTCAGAAAATTTTTTTAAGTACCTATTTTAATTATTTTTTTCCTTTTGCCACATCTGCCTAATGCTACTAGTTAAAAAAAAAACTACGAATGCTATTGAATCAAATATAAGCAACAGACAAGCTAAAATTTAATAAAAGTAAGAATACTCTCTTTTGTTTTACTCTATTAACAGAGGATAATTAACTAGAACAAGGATGTTTGTGCCAAACCTTGCAAAATAAATCCATAGTAATTAAATTACTCTCTTCAAGAAGGTCCTTTTCACTAGGTCTATTATGTTGCTTCCTTTCAAGTACTTTAGCAATAAACAGCAACTGAATTAAAAATCCTCAGAGAGTAATTGTATATTATGTTTTTAAGGGGTTAGAGATAATTTGCTTCCATAAAAGCGTTAAATTTAAAATGTCTTTACATCTTACAAGTGCTGATATCATAAAAAAAAAAATAAAATTGTTTTAAGTAGCAACAAAAAAAAAATTTGCAATGCAAATTTTCTATTAAAAAGATGAGTAGAGACCATTTTAATGTTGAAAAGGCCCAATGTTTTGTGATTATACATAGACGAACTGCAGTCAATGCTGTTTCATGCTGTTGGTGTAAATATGTAAATATTAAGGGAGCAGAAGCTCTTGTTGTTCTTAGCATGAAAATCCAATGTGATATTCGTTTAACATAACATATTTTTCAAATATCGAAAGAAGCATTTCACTTTCTCATTTTTATTTTTATTTTTTGAAAAGGTGCAAGAGCTACTTCACTCCGTCATTACATTTGTCCTCTTTAATATTGATACCACCCATTTATATCCGAAAAAAATGGAAAAGAGCTGTGGTGCATGTGTAGGCGCTTCAAAGCATATTTTTTGTCGGGGTATTTGACCGTGTTCAGTAGAGAGCAAACAATCTCATCGGTGACATTAGGGTTTCCAACTGTATTTACTCATTGAAGCATCGACAGAGTATGGGTTGAATTTAGCTCTTTTACTGCTAATATCATCGAATGCGCTCTTATGAGTTCAGGGAAATTGTTCCGGAAATCCCGATATTTTCAAACATAATATATTTTTCATTGAAATTTATTCCATTCTAAAATATAAAATATTTTTAAATGACAAAGAAAAAAATAAGTTGTATATAGTTACTTTTATATACCATAAAATGTTTAAGTTTTCCAGCTCTGGAGCTAAGGTTTTTATTTTTCTAATTTTGTATACGGAACTGTTCTTTCTAAAACATCAATTATATTTAATTTCTAAAGGAAAATATAAAATTAATTGTAGCAGGCTATTTTTATATAGCAAAAAAAGTACCAGTTTTCCAACCCTGCAATCGTCTTTCTGATTTTTTTTAAATTTTTAAAACCAATTTAAATCTGACTCAGTTTCAATACCAATCTATTTCACACCATTTCTCACACATCAGCTCAGGATGGAAGGCTCCAGCTCTTCTGGGAGGTACGGAAAACCGCTTGCATGTACAAGCAGACGGACGGACGGATACACGGACATCGCTTATTCGTCTTCCCTATTCATAAGGACCCATAATATACTTTATGTGTCATATATTAATATTGTGGAAATTACACACAGAATGACAAACCCTTTACCATTTTTAGTGAAGGGTATACAAAAGGAAAAATTAAAAAAAAACGCCAAAAGCCAAAATAAAAAAATCGCTAAAATGCGAAATAAAAACTCCCCAAACGTAAAATCGTCGTCGAAAAACCAAAAATCGCCTAACAAAAAAACGCGCCAAAAATTAAAAAAAAAACGCTAAAACTAAAACAGATCAGAAAAATCGTCAAAACAAAATAAAAGCGCTAAAACTAAAAAAAATTCTTAACTAAAAAAATCGTCCAAAACCGAAAAAATCAACTAAAGGAAGAAAGTGTGTGAATTAAAAAAACAACGCCAACATAAAATTTAAAAAAAATGTGTGCATCAGGTAAGATATTTGATTATATAGACTAACGTTCCTACTAGGGTTTGGAATTTCCTGTACTTTTGCACAAATCCGGCAACGTGATATTGGCATTCCCGCTTCATGGGATTCCCGGGAAAAGTTAATATTCTAAATTAAGTACATTTATTAAATGAAAGTTTGCGAAATTTTGATTATTTTTATTAATATAAGCATTCTTTTTAAATAAAAGTTAATATAAAATCAGTTCTGAAACAAATTTGTAAGAATTTTTAAGTGAATTTAAATAAATAGGCTTTATAGTTAATAAACCATGACCATGAATAAAATTGACTTATTTATGTATAAATATTGAGCAACACCAATAATCCTCGTAGACGTTGAATAGAAATTATAATTGTCTATTTATTGAATTAAAAAACACAATTTAAAGGAGTAGGAATTACTGAATCTAAAATGTTTTATTATAATTCAAGTTGTGATGCTCACCTGTGGAAGGTAATAATTATTCAAAATGAACTAAAGCTACTTTTGTAGATTTGTAGTAAGAGATTTTTTATATGTACTGACATTTGTGAATTCTTAAGCATTAATTTGTAACTTCACTTTGTGCGTTAAATTTAATTTACATTAAATTTAATTTTTACAATTAAAGGGGGTAACTCAATTCATACATAAATATTTATACATTACATATATACCTAATATAATTAATTCAATATATAAATTTTATAACCAAACGTTAATGTTCAAACCGTATTTGGACAGTAAGAGATCATATCGTCCCTACCATGTCACTCTATCCAATAATTTGCGTATTGGTACTTTTAAGAAGTCGGTGTATTCCAAAAAGTGCCAGGCTTAAAAACCCCCTTATTCTGAATGTCGTCGTCGACGTCACATCAAGACGACAGTAAAAATTATTACTCGTCTACTCTTTGTAGAGCAGAACTTACTACTACTAACATGCCCCATTAATTTATGAATACTTAGAGATTAGAAAGAGATTGTCAATAAGATATTATTGTGGCCGGTAACGGCTAAACAACTGACTATATTTACTGTCGTCTTGATGTGACTTCGATGACGCCATACAAAATGCGGGGAAATATTTCTTATTAAGTTATCTATCGTCAATGGAAGTTTCAGCATTTTGAAACGAGTCATATCGTATAAATTAGGGTACCAAGATAACGAATCAATAAAAAAAAACGGATTTTGCATATTGGATAGTTTGACATGGTAGAGACGATATAAAGTGACGACTGTTATCTCAATTAGTAAACAATTTTATTACACGGATTGTTATCGTTAAGTACAATCCTCACAAAAACATAAATGTGAAAAACGGCCAAGTTCTTCTCCAAAATTTCGGCCATTAAAAATTGTGAGACATAAATTTTGAAAAAGTTCTTCTTTGCCACAATACCTAACACAAAAATATATTATGTATGATATAAATTTGTAATCGTAAGGGTGTCATATAATTTCTAGATAATCTGCCACCTTGACAACATTTTTATCAATATAAAGAAATGAACATTTATACATTATTCTCTCCTTTTTTAGAAAGGTAAAAATATTGCCAAGTTAGCAGATTACGTAGGAATTATGTGACACCCTTACGATTACAAATTTTTATCATACATAATATATTTCTGTGTTAGGTATTGTGGTAAAGAAGAACTTGGTCAAAATTTATATCTCACAATTTTTAATGGCCGAATTTTTTTTTGAACTTGGTCGTTTTTCACATTTATGTTTTTGTGAGGATCTGATTACTTTTTAAAAGATTTCTATAATAACACTTTTTAAACTTAAAATTTCTAGTGTATTTTATTTCTATTCATGATCACTGTGCCAGTTGAAAATGCCAGAGTTACATAAAATAATTGGTCAGAGTGTGATAGGTGTTGAATTGTTGACCTTACAAATGCACTATTGTGTTATTACAACTGGTCGCCAGTGTGTATGCAATTTGGTAAGAGTCGACTGGAAGAAACATGTAAAAGACAGCGTAAATTTTAGTGGGCATGACCCCGCCTATTTTCTCAATATATTTACATATTAAAGTCTGCTTAGCCGAAGTACATAAATCAAAAGGATATGCCCAATGTGTATGCAAAGTTTCAATAGGGTAGCTGGTGCTTTTAATTTTTGGATTTTCCGATTAAGTAAATCAATTACTATTTGTGTACAAAATGTCAGCTCTCTATAATATAATATTAAGTAAAATTTGTATGAGCCTGGCTCCGCTGATTTTTATATCTACTAGTGCTTATGGTTCATGCAAAGTTTGGTATTAAGAAGTTAATAAGAAAGACCTGAGTGTTAAATTAAAAACTGCTAAGCCGAAGTACCTGAACGAAAAAGCTAAGATTTATGGGTGAAGCCACGGCTACTTTCCAAAGTAGGTAATTTTTATTTTGGAGAAGTGCAATGTGTATGAAAAGCTTCAATAAAATTTATCTTAATTTTGAATTAAAAGTGCTTGTTTCCGCCCTTTGATAGCAACTTCTGGGTTTTCAGATTTTTCTTAGTGATCTCTTATCTGGATTTATTTGTGTATCAAATTTAAGCTCGCTGGTGCGAATTTGAGCTTTAACGTCGTGCCCCGCATCTTGGATAAAACTTTTTGGTTTTAAGATTTTCCCATAGGCCTACGCAGCTACACTTACTAGTGCATAAAATATCAGCTATCTAGCGCGAATTATATCTTTAGATTTTATCAGCATTACCTCTCCCACTATTCCTAACTCAAAATTTTTTTGTGAGCAGCGCTTATAATTCGTGCTAATTTTCTTCTAAAATATACTAGACAGATGTAGATTAAACACAAGGCTAACATTTTATGGAAGTGATCACGCCCAATTTTTAAGGTGATGCAAGATTTCACTAAATTGGCTCGAATTAAAAGCTGTATATTAAGTATTAAGTACAAAGCAATATTAGCGTGGCCCCGCCCATTCTGTTAAATTTTTTTGGGTTTTCAAATTTTTCTAGTCGGTTTCTCACTTAGACCTACTTGTATATCAAATTTCAGCTCCTTAGCGCAACTTTTAATTTTTATGGGCCCACTTTTCCAAAGTAAAAATTTTTTTGGGTCAGTGCTTATTATTCGTGTCTAGTTTCGTTACAAACGGATAATAATAGCTAGATAAATAGTATTTCTAAATATGATGAAGTTTAAATTGTATGTGCGTGTCAACGCCCACTTTTTTAATGAAAAATTTATAGCCTTGCATTACCGCAGTATATATGCCGAATTTCAATAAAATAGCTTCCATGAAGCGCCTTAGATTAGCATTTTTAATTCTGACCTTTATGGGCGTAGGCCTGGCCGCCTGGCTAAAATTTCCAGGTTTTCAGATTTGTATATTTTATTTCTCACCTAGAGCTAGCTCTGTGTCGAATTTCAGCCCAATAGGACAAATTTTAATTTTTAAGGGCGTAGCCCCGCCCTCCTGGTTAAATTTTTCGGGTTTTCAGATTTTTCTGGTCCATTGCTCACCTAGATCTTCTCGTGTACCAAATTTTAACTCTCTAGCTATAGCGGAAGTGCTTCATCAATTTGATGAGTGTGTCAGTGGTCAGTGAGTATGTCTTAAAATATGCACCTTTTTGCACCTCTATATCTCCGGAACCTTTCATTGTAAAACTTTCAAACTTCGCATATGAGGTTATATGAATTTATTCTAATTATGGTTGAAATATCATAATTTTAAGATTGAGGGGAACAAAGTTATGAGCTCGAATGGCTTCGTGTAAATATACGCACTACGTGTATTGGCCAGAACTTGGCCTGGCGCACTACCGTGCGCCTAAATCAAGTTACTATACTATACTCAGCTGCGCTTATTTTTACAAGCCCTGAGCCATAGTCTGTCTAAGTGTCTTAGATTTTTAATTTTATTTGTCTTAAAACATTTCCTTGAAAGTTTTAATATTAGCGTCGAATTTCCAAAAATCGTTCACTAATTTGGCGAAAAATCAATTCAAGTTCATTTAACACCGAATCATTTACTTTAAGAAACGATTAGATCACTACAACCATTGATACTTATACTTTTGACGAAAACGCCTCCCCCCAGGGGAGTCTATTTTTGACTACGGGTGTGGCAACCCCGGGGCCCCAGCTGGGGTGATGTGGCTTTTTCCATTGACGTACCTTTGGTACATTACCCATAGAACTTATGTGTTACTACCCAATCTCTGAACATAAGCAGAGCAAAGGATGTGCACATAACATATTTATAAAAGGAAGACAGGTCCTGTTGATGTCAGTTAGGTGCAGCGTCACCTAGAACTGCCCCTGAGTTCAAAAGACGATAGAGGTAAAGCCCTTGTGGTGGAACTTCGAGGTCTGACCAGAGGCTACTTCTGGTGCCACGGGTGCCGGTTGCCCGACAGTCGAGCTGCTTTGAAGTTTTGAGTGCATGTAGCGGTCGTCAGTTTCCTTTGCTAAAATGCCGAGTTCGTCCTACCCCAATGGGGTATACCCCACGGGGTTAAAGGGATGATTTTGGTATGTGTGAAGTAGGCACTGGTTATTTGGCGACACAGGCATGGGTTCATCTCGGATGAGTGGTTGAGCTGTGCCGGCAATGGTTGAGGAATTCTCTTGGTGACCTCGCTATGGGTGTATACACAACACCTTAGCGTGGAAGCCGGAGAATTATTGTGGTGGCTGTGGTTGCTACCAAAATCGCTGGGAGAATAGCCTTGGCTTCCCAGTGTGAAATATATGCTAATGATTGGTCTGACGCGGTCAGCCAGACACTATTCTAGTTGCTGTTGCCATTCAACAGAAGCTGCTATGGGCACGGACATAGCAGCAGAGTTTAGATAGCTCAAATTACCTCAGCAAGGTAATTAAATATAGTACAGGGATAACTATATTCAAAGATTGCAACCTATGTGCCTTATGGAGTGGGCCATAGGTTCATTCTAATAGGGTACAAAAACAAAATTTTAGAATTCGTTTTAGTTTTAAATGAAATTTTTAGAATGGAAAATATCCTTCGCCATCGATAAACAGGTTATTAGCGTTAAAACAGACAATGAAAAACGTATAAATTTTACAAAACAATATAATCAATTTCATCGCGTGAATTTAGTCATACAATCATTCAAACGAACTCTTGTAGTAAATATTAAAAAAAAACATTCAAAGTCTTGATATTAAAGTAAAACGGGATTATAATACAAGCTTCTTTTATGAATCAACATAAATTTGACTGTCACTTAGCCATTATATATATATGTATGTCACTTAAGTCTATATATTTATGAAATAACGGTTACTTTTAATTTCCCGTTTTCCCGGGAAAATCTTTAAAGTTTCCCGAGAATATTAGGCAGTATTTTCCTAAAAATTCCCGGTCTGAAATCCTAGTTCGTACATATTACATATGTATGTATGTGCGCATGTAGACACTTCATGTGCGAGTTAAAATTGCACTTTATTAAGTTTTTTATTTAAAAAAATTTTACATATTGTAATTTTTTAAAAAGCCTTTATTGAAGCTTAGTCATATCTCTAAAATTGCATTTTTGATGCAAACAGTAAATAATAAGGGTGCGTTCGTAAATGTATCACTGCTCCGCATCATACGTGCAAACTTTTATTAAAAATTTAAATTTCAATTTGCATTGTAGTGATGCATTCACGAACAGACCCTAATTTTCCACAAATTTGTTTTATTTTGTGTAACAACTTCATAAAAATAAATAACTTTTAAACTGAACTTTTGAAATAAGAAAATTATTTGCATGCTTTAATTAATTGTTTATAAATTGAAATGTCTAAATTCAACTACTCTAAAATCAGTTTTTTTGAAGTTAGTATAATGTTGCAATAAAGGAGCGGTATACACACATGTATGTATGTATGTATGTATACTTTATGCATATTTTTATGTTTGTATATTTATACGAATTTCCTTTGCCTATATAATTTCCTATTTAATTAGCTTTGCTTGCATTACTACGCCAAAGAATTAATGGTTACAAATTTCCTGGAGAATAATAAACTCATTATTTATTGTTTTGTATTATATTACTGGGGTAAATTAAAAAATCTCTCTTAATTCTCATTTTACCTACTAATACTCATATATTATTTTAGAATTTAATCTTCATTAAAATTTAAATAATATTGCGAAGCAACGATTTTTTTAAATGTCTTTCATAGGAATGCAAAAAAAAGTAAGAGTGCTATATTCGCCTGTGCCGAATCTTATATACCCTTTACCAAAAAGCGTTTATGTAGTATAGAGATACATACATAAGCACATAGTTACTTTTATGTACAAAGAAAAAAATAATAATTCTCAAACCCTAGAACCATAATTTTAGATTTTTCTGATTACTTATACCAATCTAGTAGTTCTTATAAAAATATAGAAAGTGTGTTAAGTAAAAAAAAGGAAATTAAAAAAAAAATGTTTTATTTAGTTACTTTAATGTCCAGAAAAAAAATCATAGTTTCCAGCTCTGGAGCTGTGGTTTTTATTTTTATAATTTTCTATAACAAACTTTTGTTTCCAAAACGTAAAATATATATAATTTATAAAGGAAAAGATAAAAATTAATTAGACTTAGTTACTTTTACATATCACAAAAAGAGTAAGTTTCCCAACCCTGGAATCATCCTTTTTGATTTTTTGATTTCTTACACCAATCTCTTTTTTTTAAGAATTTAAGAAATGTTTAATTTATAAAAAAAGGAAAAATTTGTTTTAGTAACTTACTTTTGTACAAAAAAAAGTTAAAGTTTTCCAACCCTGGAATCGTCTTTTTAATTTTTAATTGTCTTTTTTATTAGAAATACCAATTTTATTCGTTATCAAGCATAAAATAAGTTTATTTAATAAAAATAGATAAAAATTAGTTTTAGGTAGTTAATTTTTAATATCATAAAGAGTGTAAGTTTCCCAACCCTGGAATCCTCCTTTTTAATTTTTTTTTACTTCTTTCACCATCTTTTTATTTTAAGAATATAAGATATGTTTAATTTATAGTAAAGAAGAAAAAATTTGTTTTACTAAGTTACTTTTGTATAAGAAAAAAAGTTAAAGTTTTCCAACCCTGGAAACGTCTTTTTAAATTTTAAAATTTTTTTATTTGAAATACCAATTTTATTCGTGGTGAAGTATAAAATAAGTTTATTTAATAAAAATAAATAAAAAATTAGTTTACGGTAGTTAATTTTATATATCACAAAAATCGTTGGTTTTCCAACCCTGGAATCATCCTTTTTGTTTTTCTGATATCTAACTTCAATTTCTTTCTTTTAAAAACATTAGATATGTTTAATTTATAGAAAAAAAAGAAAAATTTGTTTTAGTAAGTTACTTTTGTATAAGAAAAAAAGTTAAAGTTTTGCAACCCTGGAAACATCTTATTAATTTTTTGATGTTTGATTTTTTATTTGAAATACCAATTTTATTCGTGGTGAAGTATAAAATAAGTTTATTGAATAAAAATAATTAAAAAATTAGTTTACGGTAGTTAATTGTATATATCACAAAAATAGTAGGTTTTCCAACCCTGGAATCATCCTTTTTGTTTTTCTGATTTTTTACATGAATCTCTTTCTTTTAAGAACATTACATATGTTTAGTTTATAGAAAAAAAAGGAAAAATTTGTTTTAGTAAGTTACTTTTGCATAACAAAAAAAGTTAAGGTTTCCAACCCTGGAAACAAACGTCTTTTTAATTTTTAATTTTTTAAAATTTTTTTTTAGTTAGAAATACCAATTTTATTCATACTGAAGTATAAAATAAGTTTATTTAATAAAAAATTATTAAAAACTAGTTTTCGGTAGTTATTTTGTATGGGAAAATGAAGTTAAGTCTCCCAGCTCTGAAATCGTTTGCTCGATTTTACTGATTTTCAATACCAATCTTATCTTGACCTTTTCTGATCCATCGGACATCGCTTATTCGTCTTCCCTATGCATAAGGATCCAGATTATATATACTTTTTGGCTCGCTTATTAATATTCTGGAAATTACAAACGGAATGACAAACCATTTTATACCTTTTACCATTTTTTGGTAAAGGGTATAGAAATTGCCTTTGGGAATTTACATTGAATGTATGTATGTATAAAAGCAGGCAGTTACCCAGCAAAAAAATTAGTAATGGCTTAAAAAAAGCTTAAGCGACACATATTCGTACCTCGATTTTTTTTTGACGAAAATCTATCAGTTACGATTGGAAATAATCGCTTTTGGTCAAAAAAAGTTAAAAAATTATTTCGCTTTAGCTTTTTTTGGCAAAAGTAAACAAGTATTTATAAAAAAAAATCACAAAACACCACTGTGACCAACTTTGAATCGTTAAATACCCTAAATGGTCATTCCAAATGAAAAGCCATAACAGAAACCTAAATATGATTTTAAATTAACTGTCGAATGAAACAGATTTTTATATAAGTAATTCGCTGACTTTTTATTTTTTCGTATTTACAAAATGGCGTCTGTTGGCCACCATATTGAATTTTGACAACTGACATATCTTTAGTGACACTCCCAAGATTAAGAACAATTCACAAAGGAACACACATACATACACACATACATACATGTATATCCTGATAAACACAATACCCTTCTTTGCGTTGCGCAGACGGGTAAAAACAAAATAAATTACTCTCCACAGGGTGCAGTAGTAGAGCGTGTGCTTAACATGTATATCAAAGCTAGCCAAAGTGGCACCAGAGTACCGACTATATACACGATTAGATTTCTTGCGCTGGCCAACAGTGATGTAGATATTTTGATATTCGAACCCTGCCGGAAGCATGTGTGTGTGTTTTTTTTTTATTGGCATGTGTTCGTGAAAAGAACACATACGCGTAATAAAGTGAAGGCGTTATAGAGTAATGAGTAGAACCAGCGTTTAAAAACTTCCCATTTGAGTATTTGCTTTTGCTTCTGCTCATACTTCGGCTTCTGAAAATTCAATTGTCGTTGTAGAAGTTAACACAATAAACGAATAGCTATACAAAACAAAGAACTTCAGCTTTTGACATGTTCGAAAAGTTTTCTGTTTGTCAGCGCGCTGTTTTTAAATAAATTCTGAAGTTATCGTAGTAGAGATGTTGACATCTGGAATCCAAGGTCGTATGTGCTTACCTCAAATCACATCGCCGTGCTAAAATAATGACTTAAAACGCCAAAGTACAAGTAGTATAAAGTATGCTATTCATATGTTTATTAGCGATTTGATTCATTTTTTTTGCCATGAAATATTTAGCTGGGTATGTTTGAAAGTGCTTGAATAAGTTACTCACACAAAGTTTTATATTTGTGATTAAATTAAATCAATTAGCGACGTGCTCTTTTTCTTTTTCTTTTTAATAGGGATTAATTTTCATTTATATTCAAATAATATTTTATTCGTTTAGTGAAAGGCATATTTGGTGGGGCTTATTACATAACTTCATTATAAAATTTTTCAGCTTCTTTCTTTCCTTAATTCGAACTTGGTTTATTTTCAGTAGGGCTAAATATTTCAATTTTCTCACACATTTCTTCATTATTTAATTACTCTAAAGGCATTAAAAACTACTAATATTCAGTCTGATTATATAAGAAGTTGGCAACAGAAATTTTGACATTTTTCTAATAAATGTAATAAATATATTAATGTGGTGGAAAATCAAATGGATGCACAGTTGAATAACGATGCTTGTTTTGTAAAGATTTTTGTTTGCGGTTTTCACTTATTATGTTTGTATATTGTGATTCTCAATATAGTATTAAGAGTCTTACTATAAACATACGGAGTTTGTTAACTGAATTCAAAACTTTTTTGGGTTGAAGTCTACTGACGAGTTCCACAAGCGGGAACGAAATGCATATAGACAATTGCTTAACCATAAAAACAAATGCAATCAACAACGATAAGCTTTTTTTTAAAGAGAAGTAACACTCAGGTAGTGTTGTCATTCGAACAAAAATTATTCGAATATTCGAACAACTTTTTATCATATTTGTTCGAACGAACAAAAATTTTCAATTTAGAATAAAAAATTATTCGCATAATTTTTGTCGAATATTCGAATATTCGAACAATTTATTTAATTACTTGTATAAAAAGATTTTTTGCGTTATCTGCGGGTTTTGAATGATTTTTTCCAAAAAATTAATAACGTATTAAAAATGTTTTTTTTAACTAATTTCGTTTCAGTTTTTAACTCCCGACAAAAAAAGGGGTGTTATAAGTTTGTATGTAGTTTTTGTCTGTGTATCTATTTGTATGTACGAGTCGACGTACACACCAAAACGTTGGACCGATTTTGATTTAGTTTTGCTGTTTGAGGGTGGCATTGGCTGAAGAAGTTAGCACGTTGAATACAAAAACGTAGGTTTTAGGATCGAGCCCGCTATCTGGCAGTCATTAAATAACAACACCACGCATTTTTCTGATATGCATTACTGTCTCTTTCTATCAGTTGTTGTAGAAAAGTTCGAGTGATGAAGGCATAGTCACTGGTCACTGAACTATACCGACTTCAAGAGATACTAATTCTAATGTAACACCAGAGTACCACCCTTCTTTGTGTAGCAGAATCATCGGCGAAGTAAAATAACTACTAAACTGCTACTAAGCACAGCTTCAAACAAATTAATACGCCTCACTAACGCCAGAGGCTCTGCAGCACTACATTATTAAAAAAAAAACGTGCAAAAAGCAGAGCTGTAAAAAAATGAAGCATTCCTCTATCTATTCCTTCACCACCTATCTTTTCTGTTACTATCCCTTTCCTTATAATAGTAGTAGACAATCACTGTCTGATTGTTACTTCTCTTTAAAAATAAAATAAAAAATGACTTGTTCGAGAGTATTCTTAGCTATGTTTAAAGAAAATCTGTCCAGGCGTTTAGAATTTATCACATTTTTTTGATATATTCTGTTGATCTGTGTGTCTTTGACGCCGTAGCCGTCTTGACCGATTTTAATTTTGCTTTGTTTTCGTTTGATTGGTGACATGATCGTATATCTTCTAATTTATACTTGAAGAAAACCGGTCTAGTCGATTGGAATTTATCATAATTTTTTTATTTAATGTTTTATTTTTTGCGATTCTGTTACTTCAATAGTATAAGTGGAACATATAGTTCATATCTATGCCACAGCGTCAACTGCGCCAAAGGTTCTTAAAATTTTATAGTTTTGTTATTAATATTCCTAAATTTGTTATTGAAATTATTTGTTTTTCTTGTGTAATGAAATATTTTTCGTTTGTTAATAAAAAAATTAATCTAATACACTTACGTATCGTTTTTTGCAAACTTTTTTAAGATTATTCGAACATATTTTTTTATTCTTTGTTCGTTCGAATATTCGAACAAAAGTTCAAAATTATTCGTCTGTTCGAACAAGACAAAAATTATGAAATTTCATTAGAACAAACATAAAAGGCGAATAATTAACAACACTACACTCAGGCAATGAATGCTTACTGTTACCTTTTTTAGGGAAGTGATAAGCCTGGATCACACGATCGTCACAATGTACCCAATTTCGTTGGCTAACTGCAATAAAGTCATAAGTATTAAGCAAAAATTACATTATTACTTAATTAATTCTTGAATAAGTCTATATGGCTCTATTACCAATGTAGTATGCTGCAGTTATGTAATTGTATTTCAATTAGTTTAGAAATAAGGCAAATTTACCTTGTTACTTATCAATTTATTTGATTGTGCCAACGAAAATTGGTACATTGTGCCAATCGTGTGATCCAAGCTATAGTGATAGAGAAGACATGCGGTAAAGGAAGAGACAAAGAAAAGCTTCATTCTTTTACAACTCTGCTCTTTGTACGTTTTCTTAATAATGCAGTGTTGCAGCACCTCTGGTGGTAAATGAGGCGTATTACATTTTTTTGAAGCTGTGGTTAGTAAGCATTTTATCTTTTATTTAACTTTGACAATGATTCTGCTACACAACGAAGAAAGGCGCTCTGATGTTACATTAGGATTACTATCTGCTGAAGTCGGTATAGTCCAGTGACCAGTGACTATGCCTTCATCACTTGAATTCTCCGACAACAACTGACACAAAGGGACACTTATGCGCATCAGAAAAATGCGTGGTGTTGTTATTTAATGACTGTTGGATACAGGGATTGAACCCAGTATCTTCGGTTTTGTAGTCAACGTGCTAACTAATTCAACCAACGCCACCACCAACTTAATAATTGCGTGTCAAAAATTCTAGTATTCTATTAATAACTGAGGCCAGCACATTAATTAATCAAACAATTTTCATTTGTAATGAAAAAAAAAATTTAAAATACTGAGCTAAGGAGCCTGAATAAGAAAAATTATTTTTCCAATATAAAATAAGAAAATTGTAACACGCTGAATAACAAGGTTAATTTACTACTAAACCAAGGTTAATTTAAAATTTTTCAGCAATGATTCTACTTCATATGTTTTTCATATTAATTCAACACAATTTACAATTACCTTCAAGGAAAATTTTTCTTTTTGAAATAATTTTATTTCTTGTTGATTTAACATTCCAGTACTGTTAAAACAAAATAAAGAATCATACTGCATCAAAGTTATTTAAACTTGATACAACGTGAATTTGATACAGAAATAACATGAAGCGCCATGTTAAATCAAAGTTATTTCAAGTTCATTTCATTTTATTTTATTATTTAATTGAATTATGTGCTTTTGTATTAGCACAGGTATAACGAAAATGTGTGTGTTTTACATACATCGCGTGGTAGTCAACAACGGCCGTAAATATTCTTTAGTTGCATTCAGCATGATTCATTTGATGATTTAACACAAAATTTATTTGAAGTTGAAGTTATAGTTAAAAAAAACACAAACTCCCAAACTACTGTGGCTGATCTGAAGTATTCGAACCTGCGACCCTCGGACAACAAGACTAGTAAACTGAATACAAGGCAGCAGCCAGAGTTGTTAACTTGGTGCGTTTCGCACCATTTTGGGTGCTTTTTGAAATTTTTTGTGAGAAAAATTTCTTAGTTGGTGCGTGGTGCGCTTTTTTTAAATTTGATGCGTTTTTTTAATTTTTGGTGGCACCAACGCAAATTTAACACAACAATGGGCTAAAACTGGAAAATTTTTGTTGTGAAACTTACTAACTTCCTGATAGTGTTAATTGCCATATTAATAGTAATGAAGTTTACAAAATATCACAATTTATAATAATGAAAATATTAGGTTTTTTAGATTTAGTTGAAATGCAGTGAATTTTAATCAGAAATAATTTCTTGTTCGGGCTGAAGTCTAGTGACGATTTGAATGAAATGCATATAGACAAAGCTGAACCAACAGCAAATCAATTTCAAATTCATAAATATACTTATGACAATATGTCGAATAATGAATTTCTTAAATTTTTTTTTGGTTAAGTTTTTTTTTAATTATGTGCATATATTTTAAAAGGCTGTTTGTTTTTATTGTTATATTTTTAACCCCCGACCAAAAAAGGGGTGTTATAAGTTTGTAATGTGTATCTGTGTGTCTGTACGAGTCCACGTATATACAAGCCAAACGGCTATTCCGATTTTGATTTAGTTTTTTCTGTTTGAAAGGTGACTTGATCTATAAGGTTGTTAGCTATGTTTTAATAAAATCGGTCCATCCTTTTATAAGATATCACATGTTTTCTAGAAATATTCGGGGGTTTTTAAAATTTTTAATTTTTGCTATTAATATTGATATATTAAGCTTCTGATAAAAAAAAATTAAAAATATTTGAATAGAATGATAAATAATGAACTTTTATTAGTTTTAAATCCTTTCTATTAATCATTGATCTCTTTAAAAAGTTTTGTAGAGAATTTATGAAATTAAAAAAAAAAATATTATCTATGTAGTATCTACAAATGAATTTATAGTAAACAATTTGCCAAGTCTTTTTAGGTTTTATTTTTTTAACCCTGAACTGTAAAAGCTTTAGTGTTAAATTTTTAACACAAAAAAAAATTACTTTTTGTGCAAAATTAATTTAATAAACATTTTAAACTAAAACATTAAGTTCTAAGCTTGGTGCGTTCTTTTGCAAATGGTGCGTTTTTTTTCTCCATTTTGAAATTTCAAAGTCGACCACGCTGGCAGCAGCCTCAAGTTTTCGCTGGTAATAATGCGAAGTTTGCCGAGTATTTACGAACATCAAAACAAGAAAAAGACACACAACTGAGCATAACAGTGCATTGCAGACAGTGCTGCCAGAAAAATTTTGACTCTTGTTCCCAATTTAAAACGTCATGTCCCCAAAAAAATCCCCATTTCAACAGAAAAATCTTAACTTTTGTCCCCAAAAATATATCATTCATAAAAAACGATTATTAAGTAGTCCTATGCGCAATGATGCGAAATAAGATTTTTACAAAGTTACAAGAAATATTATACTTTTTTCAGTACGATTGACCAAATTCTTTATTTTTATTTTTTTTAAATGTTTTTATTAACTTAAAAGGTACATAAAATTCAATTGTAATTATATTCGAAATTCTTTGATGAACATCGATTTTATTAATCTACTCTAAAAACCAAGAATTTTGCTTCATATAACACTCAAATACTGATGAACCTTAAGTGCTCTCTCAAAACGTTTTTTTTTTGTTTTTTTAAGAAAAATACCTTTTTGCAAAAAATTTAAAAATCTTGCTTTAGTAATTTGCTTCTATCTCATCTAAATACGTCTTTAGAAAAATTTTGTTTTGTTTGTTTCCGCCAGTTGATACATATAAGCAATTTTATTCCATTGGTTTTCATACACGCTCAATGCCACTTTTAGATCTATAACATTTTTCAAAATTCCATACACCGAATCATATCTAAGTTTTGTAATGTGCTTAAATTGCAAATTTTTAAAAAGTTTAAAGTTTTTCATATTTTCTGGGAATCACACATGCATACATAGTTTTTTTATGCGTGAAACAATAACTAAAGGTACGGTCAGGCTTATCAAACATTTGCCCAAAAAAGCGTAACCAACAAACACTAATGGAAAAAGTTTTGATCCAGACACTGGTTTAGAAATTAAAAATTTTCGAACACAACTAGTAGACAATGTCATAGAATCCAACATTATTGGATACTATTTAACTTAACAAACATTTGTCTGAATTGAAAGATTTTTCATTAGCATTTAGTGGTTACGCTTTACTGGACAAATGTTTGACAAGTGTGACCGTAGCTTAAGGTAGAACCGTGTGTAGAACAATTGCACAATCAAAACTTTCAACAGTCATTTTTCTTTTTCAAAAGAAAAAAAAATGTTAATTGACAAAGAGCTAGTTCTGCAGCTGCGAGCACGGTTTTGCCTATGTACATATATCGTGCTATAACCGCCAAAATATCTTAAGCCGCATAATTTTCGAACCTATTGAGGTTCCAAAATTGATGTGACCAAAATCGATCATTTGAAATTGTAAATAGTCGATTTTCGTCAAAAAAAAAACAAAAAAACGAAGTCCTAAAAATGTGTCGCTTAAGCTATTTTAGCGGTTATGGCTCGATATATGTTCGCGGTATTACCATGATGGTAATGTCATCTTCATTATAAAGTATGATTGCCAAGAGAGAGATTTTTAAAAACGGAAATGTTACCAGGGGCCTAATTCCTGCACTCGTGATCGGAATTGCATTCGAATAGATATTAATTTCGATGGCAAGAAATTTTCCGATGGTGTCACTCACTACCAAGCGAATCGAGTTTTTGTTTTAGTGTTGGAAAAAGCAAATATATTTATATATAAATTCATTTCACAACACTGAATAAATTGTTAGCAAAAGCATATGTTTGTATATATGTATGTGTGCAAAAACATATGTATGTACGTACATACAAACACATATGCAGAAAAAAGAAACGAATATATATAAATGTTATTTTCATTTTAATTTAATTAATAACTTAATAATAATAAAGTAAGGTAAAGCTAGAGAATAGAGCACTAGCCACATTTTCAATTCTCTTATTGGTTGACTAGAAGCAGTTAATTTGTTATTTAGATGCTCCCAGAGTTGGTTGATTTTTTTATTTTCCCCGACAACACAACTCCCCGACATTATTTGCCAAGTCAGTGTGTTTTGTTATATTTAAAGTTGACAAGAAATTCTAAGTATAAGTATTTTTTAATAAGTACATTTGTGCATTCATTCATTTATAAATAAATAAGTCTAATATTGAACATACATTTTCTTTTTCATCGCTTTTTCTATGTTAAACATAATTTCGAATGCCATTTTGCTTGCGAGTAAAAACACGAACGGTTGCATTCGAATGTATGCACGTTACCGAATGCTGTCATTAGAAATTTCGATATGTGTTACTCGAAACCGAATGCGAAAATCCCAAAAGTTAAAAAACTCGCACATTCGAGTAATAACTCGCTCGCAATCGAATGCGGGAATTAGGAACCAGTACTAAAATATTACGTCAACATCCACGATTAATTTATTTTCCTGATACATGCAAATGGTTAGAGCTCGAAATGAAAAGTCACCAAATCCCTCAACATGAAATTCTGTCCCCAAATTAGAGGCGAAATCCCGATTTTGGGGACAAATCCCCTAATCTGGTGGCACTGATTGCAGCTATGAACCAAGCAAAGAAACACTAACACAATTAATGTTGTATAGTATTTCCATTAAATTTAATGCGCTTTCCAATCAAAATTTTTGCATTGTGATTTTATTTTGGAATTTTTTACATGTCTACGGTCTTCATTACTGCCAAGCATTGACCGTAAATTTTACTTCAAGGTTCCAAACAATTTCAAACTAAAAATTCCCATATGGAAGTTCCCAGCAAAAAATTTCAAAAAAGGTAATCGAGTTTGGAATTAAGCATTTTTGGTGGAAGCACTTCCCTACTGGATTACCAACTTAATGATTTTAACAAGGCGTGAGACTAAAATAATCGATTCTTGAGAAGTACTTACATTTTTGTTATTTGTCAACATTTCACGTTTCATTTAGCAACTTGCACGTAATTTTTTTTAAATTTAAGGTAATGTGATTTGTAAGGGAATAATGAAAATTGGCAATCAGAAAAGTAAGTCATTATATGGCAAGTAGTTCTAATGGTAATGTGTAACTTTTTACTGGGTTCTGCAATGTATTTATTGACGAAAAATGCATTTTGACTTCATGTTAATGTTCAAAATTATTAGTCTACTATAAATAAAATCATAACTTAGTAATTTTTTTTTCATAACTACAAGTTTGCCAATTTATTGTTTGCTTTTTGTGCAAGATTGTGGTTTTAGCAGCAGTATGTTCATTACTTAACGATTTTACCTAAAACAAAAAAAAAAAAAAAAAACAACTTTTAAAAAGAAAACAATTGTTGGAAGCAATCGGACATAGAGAATATTTCTTTTCCTGCAACAACAAATAAAAAGAAAAATAAAGTAAATTAAGACTATTGTTGCAAGTATATTTAATCAAGTAGAGCACAAAAATTACAAATATTTGTATACGAACAATGCTTCGAAATTGTCGAACAAAAAGATACTAATGTAAAACTAGAAAATGCAAAAATTTACTACACTTACTATTAAAAGTATTTTATTTACGCAGGAAAAATTCTGTGGCAATAAGGAAAAAGTGCTTAAGTCATATTTTACGGTTTTGCAGGAGAGCACTTTTAAGCGTTCGATTCGATTTTCAGAATTTTTTTCTTTTACAGTTAAATTGGGAAATTCTCAGTTTAACCTAATTTTTTGAAGCAAACGTCATTATACACACTACTAGTAATACATCCAATTCGAAATATACAAAAGTATAACCTCAATTAGGCTATTATTCCAAATGAGATTAGAGGTCTAAAAAAGATAAGTCGCAAGTCATAGTGCTATAACTTCCTGAAAAATCACACAAACTAATTGAGATTTTGATTAGGGGTACTTTCAAATATGCAGATTACGGTGGTACCATTAACTCAAAATCAGCTTATCTCGACTTAAGCACTTTTTTCTTTTTGCCACAGAATTAAAAACTCATTTCAATAATCAAATTGCCTGAACCAAGCAAAAAAAGTGTTCAACATTTGTTAACGCACTAATAATGCCAAATTATTATAATTTACTTATTCACCCAGTAAAAAAAGACACTCCAAAGAAGTCATGACAATGTAGAGTTTGCAGTCTGGAAGTAGTTCAAATTTCGATCCGATCTAATGATTTTTACATAGGCTTGTCATTGCAAGAAGTTCTCTTTTTCGATGCCTAGTCACCGAATTAGAAGCGATTTTAGGAAAAATTTCCTTTTTTGTGTTCTATGGTAATATTTTCATCTAGGAAAAACTTTAAAAAGTTACATATTTTAACAATTCGTTTCTTTTTATACGAATTTAAACGCGAAACAGTGTTTTCATGCAAATTTAAGCAAATAACTTATAAGTTGTAGGCCAAAATTAGTTCATAAATTTCTTTCAAAAAATCGATTTTTTGAACACTTTGGTGAGTATTTACTAAAACTATGGAAAAACTACAAGGTTTTGTGTGATTAAAATAAACTTTTACTTGGTTTTCTGCTAACTATCGGCATATTAAAAATATCGATTTTTTGGAGGCAATGAAAATGTGGTTCCTTCAGAATGACTTCCATTTTTTTTTTACTGGGTAGTAAAATATTTTTTTTATTAAAAATATACTCAAATAAGTTTTAAACACAAACAGAAAAGCTTATTATCCATATCTTACGCGCACACTGAAAAGTACAATATGCAAAATAACAAGCATACTTGCATCAAAAGTTTATACACTACTTCTTCTTGTGGTATCTTGAGTGTTTGTTACGAACAAGAAGTTTTCACGGAATCGCTTGTAAATGCTCATTCATATACACGAACATCAATACATACACCGTGCTTTGCTTTCCTGCAAATAATATTAGAGTACGTGGTCCAATCTAGATGAAACAGACTAGTTACATACATCATGGTCCCATCTAATGCAGTCATGGATCATGTCGTTTTCATACAAGCATTCAATGCTGTACGATAAGTGTTCGTGTTTAAACGAATATGATCGTTCTTCTTAGGCACTCACAAATTGTATGCGAGTAGTCTATAACTACTCCATATAGAGTAGTTTTGGGGTTAGTCCGATTTAATGCAAAGTTGGACCATGTGGTCCAAACCTAGGACATCGCAATGTTAAATCGACCACCTTTTTTTCATATATTTGGAGTAGTTTTGTGGTACTCCTACTCCTCTTTGGACTAGTCTTTACATGCATGTATGGACTAGTCGCATTATTTGCAGGGTTATTATACGACAGCATATATTATTGGTTTAGTGTGATATATACATGCCACGACAATGCATTTAAAAAACAATACGTATTTACATGCAAGAATGCTCACGCAGCCCTCTAGTGCGTTAGCAAATGTTGAACTTAAATTGTAACAATTTCAAAAAAAAAAACGATAAAAAATTGTTCAATTGGGCACACCAAATACCAAAATTCAAACTTCAACTATAAAAAATAGAAATGTTATATATACGTAATTTTTCTTGGCAATGAAAATTTTATATTTTTTCTTAATTTCTTAGTCGGGCTTAATACGTTCAGTATTTTAAAATCTTATTGAATGAAATATTTTTATTAGTTAATGTGATTTTCTACAGAAGTGCAAAACAATTAAACTAGACTTTTTACAGCCTTATTTATAAACATTATTAAGGCTGTAATTTAATAAAAAAGATATAATTTTTTAGCAAAAAAGAAACAAAAAAAAAAATATTATTGAAAATACGTATGTATGCCTTCCATTATACTCACCCCTATCGTGAATAAAATGTGAAATTTTTGTTCCCATGAAATTTTCATTCCCCATGAAGGGAAATTTGCAATCGTGAATTTCATGGGAACTTTTGTTTCCGCTATCAATGCGTAGTGAATGTAAAAAACGGGAAGAAGACTTTTAAAGCTTCAAAATTAATTGAAAATCAAACAAATTACGTTTAATAATAAGAAATAAACATAATTTGGTTTTTAAATGAAATGTTATAGAGTGTTTAGTTGTGTTTTTAATTGTTTCCGGCGCCGTGCAAAAAAATTTTTATTATACAACAGCCATAAAATTTACGTCATGTGAACCAAAGAGATTCATATTCAATGAAAAAATGTGTTCCAAGGAATTCTTGTTATTAATCGTGGACATTATTTATTGATCTTGCCCTAAAAATAGTTAATCATAAGTTTTAATATATAATTGCTAGTATAATATTAAAACTAGGCAGTGCATTAATTCAGTTCGCCTGCAAAAATAAAGTGAACAAAACGAAGGGAAAAGTGAAAAAATCCATGTGAAAAATATTATTCATGATAAGGGGAATCAAGAAAGGGAACACATTTGAGGGGAAAAATTATTCACGATTGCAATTTGGGGAAAAGGGGAATTATTTCGGGGGAAAAACTGTTCACGATAGGGGTGATTATATAATTATTAAACAGTTTAATGGAATAAAATTATTTATTATTATTATTATTTTTAATTAATTAATAATTGAAATTTTGATGTTGTCTATAAAGTATTTTGTTGTAGGCTGAGGTAGCTTTGTTGCGTCCAGGATCTACTTACGGATCCACCAATCTTAAGTAGTAAAAAGGCCTTTATTTATCCCTCTATGCGGTTTTATACTAAAATCTTACTTTATTGAATAAATGTATAAATAATGAAATATAGTTCAAATAGTTCTGATGTCAGCTTTCGGTTCAGTTCAGTGATTTGGTTCGTTGATTTTAGGTTCGGCTCGATCATTTCCTTGATTATCGTTTACGTAGGCTCGTTGGTGGTTGGTAAGGCTCAATGACTTAATTCCTTGCGTGTCGTTGATGCAAGTTCGTTGCTCATTTTCATCATCAGTTTTAGCTGAAGAAGCAATCTAGAAATTTGCTTCATCTGTGGAAATATTTCTCTCCTTTAACTGTTGGCATTTATTACGCAAACACTAGAATAACAAAATATATTTCGTTAGAAACTTAAATTTTTTAGAGACTCTAGAAGTATAATAATAATGTAAATTAATTCGTAGACAAAAAATTGCACTAAACAATCGGTTGGCGTTTTTTTTAATCTAAAAATAGTGAATTCCATTACGAATAATTGATTTAATACAGCTTGAACTGAACAAAACTATCTTACTCTACTATATATTCTTTTGGTCACAAAGTAGACCAGAGTTGAAGAAAGTGACTTAAGAAAAAAGCTAAAATCCGCTGATTTGTTCAGAGTTAAAAAGGAACAAACATAGTGTGTTTGTTATTAAGTATTTTTAGTACAATAATTAAAACAAACAACGGAAAATGCATAGTTAGTGAAATGAAAAATTTAACATTTTTACAAAATCAAATTAAAGATTTTGTAGCGTTGAACTGCGAGCTCAAAAGAAAAAATAAATAGGATTTGATGACTGTGTGAGCGAGACATACAGAAAGCACAATTATCTTCCGTTTCGTGACATCTCTGGTCTACTTTGTGCTTCTGGTTCCAATATTCACTAAAATTGAACTAAAATATCGCCATACTATTTTCTCGAAACTGTTTGCCACAAAACATAATCAAACTGATTTATCATTTGTCTGTCTTTTTTTCTTTATAAAAGGATTTTACATATCGATATTTTGTCATTTTATCTCTCTTAGTTCGGAATAAAGATAATTATTAATATCCTTACCCTATTAGCCGTTGAGGACACAAATCTGATAAGATAACACAATTGGTCAATATATTTTATTTCTTTCGGTCCAATTACAAATAAATTATTCCTATGAGGTTGTTTGTTTTTAAGGAAAGTTTTTTATACAGGGTGGGCCAAAAGAAACCAAGGGGTGTAAAAGTTTAATAACTTTTTTTTATTTTTTCTTTCAGATTATATAATATAATGGGTGTTTTTTATTGAGGTATAGAACTTTAACTTGGCATCACTTTTTTAACTGGCGGCCATTTTATCAGCTGTCAAGTGATTAATATTTAGTTTGGTTTGCCATTTTATCATGAACAGGTTGACAAAAGAACAACGCTTGCAAATCGTGCAAATTTATTTCGAAAATAATGGTTCAGTTCGCGAAGTTTACCGCAAGCTCCGTCCATTTTATGGTCGATATAATCGTCCATCAGAACAATTAATTCGGTTAACCATGGATCGTTTTCGCACTACGTTTACTCTATGTGATAATACGCATCCGCAGAGACGTCGAACAGTGCGCATCGAAGAAACAATTGCCGCTGTAGAGCAAAGTGTTGAAGAGGACCCGAATGAATCGATTCGCCACCGTGCATAGCAATTGGAGCTTTGTCCATCAACTTTATGGAAGATTTTGCGCAAAGATCTTGGCTTGCGACCTTACAAGATCCAGCTTGTGCAAGAATTAAAGCCGCGAGACCATGCAATGCGTCGTGATTTTGGTGTATGGGCCGAAAATGAGATTGATCTCGATGCTGATTTTCATCGCAAAATTTTGTTCAGTGATGAGGCTCATTTTTGGTTGAATGGCTACGTCAACAAGCAAAATTGCCGCATTTGGAGTGAAGAGAATCCACATGAGACCCTTGAGACGCCATTACATCCACAAAAACTGACTGTTTGGTGTGCTCTATGGGCTGGTGGAGTCATTGGGCCATACTTCTTCCGAAATAATGCTGGAGAGTCAGTTACCGTTAATGGAGACCGGTATAGAGCCATGATAACCGACTATTTTGTTCCCGAATTGGATGGCATGAATGTGGATGAGTTGTGGTTCCAACAAGACGGCCCTACATGCCACACAGCGCACGTCACAATCGATTTATTGAAGGAAACATTCGATGAGCGCATAATTTAGCGGAATGGACCTGTCAATTGGCCACCAAGATCGTGTGATTTGACACCATTGGATTATTTTTTTTTGGGGATATGTGAAGTCGCTCGTCTACGCCAACAAACCAGAAACGTTAGGGGACTTGGAAGCCAACATTCGTGGCGTTATTGCCAACATACGGCCCCATATGCTCGAAAAAGTGGTTGAAAATTGGACCTGTAGAATTGGCTTTATTCGAGCCAGCCGCGGCGGCCACATGCCCGAAATCATATTTAAACATTAATGGCATAAAATTATCCTTCCAATAAAGCCAAATTGATGGACATTAAAACGATTTTCTTGTGTTTTATTTCAATTCGAAATTTTTTTACACTAAGTATGAAAAATGATGTCTCTTAAATGACCACCGTTTTCAGCTTCGCACTGATGGGCTCTTTTTAGAGCATTTTCCATAACATCTTTCAAAACTTGTGGCTGTAGCGTTCGAATTTCTGCAACAATGTTTGCCTTGAGTTCAAGGATTGTCTCTGGCTTGTTCACATACACTCGCTCCTTCAAAAAACCCCAAAGAAAATAGTCGGGTGCTGTCAAATCTGGCGATCGCGCTGGCCAAATAATTTCCGAATTTCGAGAAATTATTCGCTCTCCAAAAATTTGACTTAAAAGTGCCATTGTGTCTCGGGCAGTATGGGCAGTGGCTCCGTCCTGCGGAAACCACATACCAGGTCTGTTTTCAAGAGCAGGACGTAAAAAATTTTCTATCATAAACCGATACCGCTCTCCATTTACGGTTACAGCACTTCCATCTTCATTCTCGAAGAAGTAGGGCCCAATGACATTTTCAGATGTGATCCCACACCATACTGTACACCTGATGGGGTGCAATTGGCGTTGATAAATGGCTCTTGGATTTTGAGAACCCCAGAACCTACAGTTCTGCTTATTAACAAAGCCATTCAAATGAAAATGAGCTTCATCACTCATAATCAAATTTTCAATAAAGTTGATTTCATTTATTCATTTCTTATTTTCTGATTTTCATTTATTATTTTCATTCATTATAAATTCCCCAAGTGTTGTCTATATAATCTGAAAGAAAAAATAAAAAAAAAAATTAATAAACAAAAAAGTTATTAAACTTTTATACCCCTTGGTTTCTTTTGGCCCACCCTGTATTATCAACATTAATCCTCAGACCAGCTAATTCCGCTGTAAGAAAGGAGAACCTATGAGCTAACAGAAAAATATCGTTCATGTAATCAAGATCGCTCAGGCATCCTTGCAGTTCCCATACTATTTCCAAGCCATTGGCGAAGGCTTTAACAAGCATCATGTCCAAAACTTAATTTTTCCTGTAAGAAAATTAATTATAGAAAAAATATACAAATCAAAACTTTCATTCCTAAAATATAATAAAATGTATTCCAAATTAAAACATACAAATATTTTTGTGATGTGAAGCTTAGACAACTTTTTAATTTTGTCTAATACATCTCTTCAATTTTTAAAGGGAGTTCATCCTAAGAAAATCGTAATCAAAAGTCGAGTTTGTCCTATTTTAATGTTCAACGAAATGTTTGCAAGCATTTAATTTGTTTTAGTTTGTAAAGCATTTATAAAGTTTTTTGTTGCTTAAGCTCATTTCAATTTCCATAGGTAAACTATTTATGTGAGTAACTGTATAAGTACAGATAATACACATACATGTATATGTGACTGCGTGTGCATGTGCATGAAAACTTATTCGTACTTGGTATTTTTTTGGCAACATGTTTAACATGTTGTTCCTTTTGTTCTTTTTTCTAAACAATGTAAAATAATGTAAAATGCAATATTTGTATATTTGAAACATGAAACTAATATTATTGTTCAAATTGGAATTAAATTTACATTCAGTCCAATTAACAAATAACTATGCATATATATCAATGATCTCAATTAGAAAGGCCCTAACTCGTATTTTTTTACGAAATTGAGTTTTTCAGGGATTCAAATACAAATTCACACAAATATAGGAACAACTCGGAACAAAAATTTATTTAAATGGTGTAAAAAATAACGCTTTAGCAAGCAGTTTTAGAAAAAAATCTTACCAATCTAGGCGCACGGCAGTGCGCCAGGCCAAGTTCTGGCCAATGCACGTAGTGTGTATATTTACAGGAAGCCATTCGAGCTGTTTTTACCCCCCTCATAACTTTGTTCCCCGCGACCGTAAAATTATGAAATTTAAATCATAATTAGAATAGAAGAATTCATGTAACCTCATATGAAAAATTTTAAAGTTTTACAATATAAGGTTCCGGAGATATGAAAGTCCAAAAAGTGCATATTTTAAGACATACTCACTGACTCACTGACCTACTGACTCACTCATCAATATTATGAAGCACTTCCGCTATAGCTAGAGATCTGATATTTGGTACACAAGTAGATCTTGGTGAGCAATGAACTAGAAAAATCTGAAAACCCTAAAATTTTAACCAAGGGGGCGGGGCTACGCCCATAAAAATTAACATGTGTGCTAGTGAGCTTAAATTTGCTACAGAACTAGGTCTAAGTGGACAATAAACTAAAAAAATTTAAAATCCGAAAATTTTAGCTAGGAGTGCGGGGCTACGCCCATAAAGGCTAGAATTAAAGAAGGAAATCTAAGGCGCTTAATGGAACCTATTTTATTGAAATTCGGCATACATACTGCGATAGGGCAAGCCTAAATATTTTTTATATTTTTATTTTTTATGACACGCCCATACCATTTCAACTTCATTTTCATGTACTACGCCTCAGCATATTTAGATATACTATTTCTGTATGTATTATTATTCGTTTGCAATGAAACTTGGTACAAATAATAAACACTGGCCGAACAAATCTTAAGTTTGGAAAAGTGGGCATGGTTACGCCCATAAATATTAAAAATTAAGAGTTGCGCTAAGGAGCTGAAATTTGGTACACGAGTAGGTATAGGTGCGAAAACAACAAAAAAACCTGAAAACACAGAAATTTTAATCAGAGGGGCGGGGCTGCGCCCATAAAAATTAAAAATTTTAAGTTGCGCTTATGAGCTGAAATTTGATACACAAGTAGGTCTAGGTGAGAAACCAACTAGAAAAATCTGAAAAACCAAAATATATCACCAGAATGGGCGGGGCTACGCCACTAGTGATTGAACACCGAAAACTTACAGCCTTATTTATAAATTTTATTAAGGCTTTTTATGAAAAATTTCTTACGAAAATTTGTCTCAAAATCCCTTTATAAAGCCTTAAAAAGTTTTATAAATAAGGCTGTTAATATGTAGCTTTTATTTTAAGCCTTTTTGTGAAAACTTGCATATATGATAGACGTATACAATACTTTAAACTATCAAATAAAAAAATGGGCGTAATCACTCCCATAAAATTTTGAGCTTGTGTTTAATCTACTTCGGTCTAGCATATTTTAGAAGAAAATTAGCATGAATTATAAGCTCTGCTCACAGATATATTGTGAGTTTAAAATAGTGGGAGGGGTGATGCTCATAAAATTATAAGGTACAGTTCACGCTAGAGAGCTGAAATTTTATACACGAGCAAGTGTAGATGAGTAACCTAATGGGAAAATCTTAAAACCCAGAAGTTTTATGCGCTAAAACTCTAATTCGCACTAGAGAGCTGAAATTTGGTACACAAATTAATCTAAATCAGAGCTCACTAAGAAAAATCTAAGAAACCAGACGTTTCAATCAGGGATTGGGAAAAAGCACTGTTAACTCCAAATTACTCGTAAGTTAAATTTTATTGAAACTTTTCATACACATTGCACTTATCCAAAGTAAAAATTTCCTGTTTGGAAAAGTGGACGTGACTTCACCCATAAATCTTAGCTTTTTCTTTCATGTACTTCGGTTTAGCAGTTTTTAGTCTATTACTCATGTATTTCTCAATAGCTTTTTCCTACAAAACTTTACATGAATCATAAGCACTAACAGATATAAAAGTCGGGAGGGGCAGTCCCATACAAATTTTACGTAGAGAGCTGACATTTTGTAGACAAATAATTCTAATTGATTTATTCAATCGGAAAATTCAAAAATTAATGCACCACCTACCCTATTGAAACTTTGCATGCACATTGGGCATATCCTTTTGATTTATGTACTTCGGCTATGCAGACTTTAATATGTAAATATATTGAGAAAATAGCCGGGATCACTCCCACTAAAATTGACGCTGTATTTTACATGTTTCTTTCAAGACGACTCTTAACAAATTGCGTACACACTGGCGATCCGTTGTAATAACACAATAATTCATTTTTACTCACGCTCTAACCCATTATTTTGTGTAACTATTAAATTTTTAACTGGCAAAGTGATCATGAATTTTAAAAATTTTAAGTGTAAAAAATGTTGTCATAGAAAATTTTTCAAAAAGTAGTCAGATCCTCGTTAAAACATAAATGTGAAAAAAGGCCAAGTTCCTATAAAAACAGTTCGGCCATTAAAAGTAGTGAGATATAAATTTTGACCAAGTTCTTGTGTGGTACAATATCTATCACTGAAGTATGCTATGCATTATATAAATTTGTAATCGTATGTTTGTCATATAATTTCTAGATAAGCTGCTAACTTGGCAATATTTTTAACTTTCTATTTTATATCGGTAAAAATGTTGTCAAGTTAGCAGATTATCTAGAAACTATATGACAACCTTACGATTACAAATTTATATAATGCATAGCATACTTCAGTGATAGATATTGTACCACACAAGAACTTGGTCAAAATTTATATCTCACTACTTTTAATGGCCGAACTTTTTTTATAGGAACTTGGCCTTTTTTCACATTTATGTTTTTGTGAGGATTGAATATTACAGTTTCTATTATGTTTTTAACTTCTCCTGTAAAGTCACAATTATTTGAGTTAGGGCCTTTCTACTTGTGACCAACGATATGTAGATAGTTATACTATTTCCAGTGTTTCCAGCTTGGCTTATACTTTTCTGTAGTTGTGGCAATTTTAGCGGTCAAGTTACCGATTTATTTATTTAACTTAGCGATGAAAATAAATTTTTCCTGGAACTTAAAAAAAATATTTACTTAAACCAAATTTTAGGTCTGTTCATTTAATTTGCGGCAGAAACTAGCAACGAGAGAGTAAAGCCTGGTATGGAGTTCATACGAAATTTCAGGTTCTCATACAAACTGTATGTAAAAAAAAAAAATTGCGGAAATTCAGGTCGGTAAATTTCATAAAGGAATTTCGATTTGGTAGTACGGATTTTCAAAAATTTGCTGATTTACCGTTTTTTAAGCTAAAATTTTATTATGAATACAATTTTAGCGAATTTTTCTTAAACAACATTGAAATGCTGTTTAAAATTTTTATGAATATGGCTGTAAATATTTAAATATTTTTCTAAGTATCTATTTTAAAATATTTGAGTTGTCCTTATATTTTCCATCATCAGCAATAAGAATCTATGACGAATTTTTACGTTTTTTGACAGTTTTGCTGTTTTGAGGGCTCCATGAAAAATCGCCCAAAAATAAAAATGAAAAATCGCCCAAAATTTTTCCATACAAAATTTGGGTGATTTTTTATATGAAAAAACGCCCAAAAATTTTGGGCAATTTTTAATTTTTTTTTTTGGGTGATTTTTCATTTTGAAATTTTGGGCGATTTTTCATATGAAAAATGTTTCCATGAAAAATCACCCAAGACCAAAGCGCCCAAAATAAAAATTAAAAATCGCCCAAAAATTTTTCATATGAAAAATCGCCCAAAATTGTTCAAACATTCAAAAATTAAAGGGAAAAATACACCCAAATACCATTGTGGAGAAAATTCTTAAGGCCGGCAGTGCAGGAAAATGTTATTACAAAAAAAAACTTGGCAAAGCAGAAAATCTTTATTAATCAGCGCCGTGTAGGGAAATACCATGGTGGGGAAAATCCTTAAGCCCGGCCGAAGGCCGGTAGTGCAAGAAAATGTTCTTACGCAGGAAAACTTTGCAAGGCAGAAAATATTTTAGGCAGCGCCATGTCGGGGTACACCATGGCAGAGAAAATCATTAAGCCCAGACGAAGGCCGGCAGTGCAAGAAAACGTTCTTAAGCAGGAAAATTTTGCAAGGCTGAAAATATTTATTAGGCAGCGCCCTGTCGGGAAACACCATGGTCGAGGAAATCCTTAAGCCCGGCCGAAGGCCGACATTGCAAGAAAACGTTATTAAGCAGGAAAACTTTGCAAGGCAGAAAATTTTTACTAGGCAGCGCCGTGTCGAGGAACGCTATGGTGTAGAAAATTCGGGAACGAACGAACATTATTTACGCTTCTCTATAACTTTTCTTTTTTCATTTTAATATAAAAATGAAATTACTATAATTTTAATTTTTTTCTGGTGTTTTTTAATTTTGGGCGATATTTCATTTCCTTGGGCGATTTTTGATTTTTTTGGGTGATTTTTCATATTGAAAATTTTGGGCGATTTTTCATTTTTTTTGGGTGATTTTTCATTTTGAAATTTTGGGCGATTTGGTTTTTGGCGATTTTTCATGGAGCCTGTTTTGACTAAGATGTTGTTTGTTCTTTTTTTGATTTTGTCTCAAAATAAAATTTTTAGATCTAAATAAGAGCTAAAAATTTGCCGAAGAGAGACAAGCAAAATTTCGAATAGTTCAGGAGATATAGACTTAAAAAGCAGTACATGTTTTTTGAAAATTGTACTAAAATCCACCTTCAGTCGAAAACTTCAAAAGTGAATTTAACAAAAACTTTAGATAATAATTTAAAACCCAGCTAGAGTTTTTCTTCTATAATCATAAGCTATCAGATTTTTGGGGTCTCAATTGGTTCAAGATTTTAGTGCTGCACTATGTAATATGTAAGAATTTTATTTGCCTCTCAATTTTTTCTCTTTTACAGAACTAGGGCATACAGCCTGCATATGTATGTGACCTTCTCCGAGAAAAGAGATCTAGTGTGTGAAAACTATGTTTTGAAAAAAAAATGCATTTAAAGTTTCATAAGGCATTATCATTATCGATTTTCCAAAGTTCGTTTTGTACGTTTTTGGGGTAAATAAATTTTTATCAGAAATCTGACTCATTTCATCTTATTCTACACCCTTTTAGGTACCAGAATCCACTCTTAAGTCCAAACCCGTTTTTTGACACACTAGGTCCCTTTTCTCGAAGAAGGTCGCATATTTTGAATCAATATAATTCAAATAAGGATGAGATAAACGTGTGTGAGCTTGCACTTGTCATCTTTTATTTTTATTTATGAAAAATCCTTATTAAATTTAAATAAAATTGTCTTGCTGTTAATTGCTTGGGTCTTTTCATTTCAATATTAGCCAGGCAACAATCTATTTTTATGTTGACATTTTTTTCAAATAATTTTACTAAACTTTATTAGAATTTTTTATTACACTATTGAAATGAAATGTCAGCAACAGTCTTAGAGTAAGATAAGAACAAAAGAATAATAAAATCAAGCATTAAGTTCATGGTGTTTATTTGGGCATAAGTTTATTTTACCTAAAATAAATTGCGGTAAAATAGCAGCGGCAAGATTTTTCTTGGTACATAAGGAGAATTGAAATAAATTTAGAAATATCTAAAAAGAAATCTCTAAGTTTTTTCAAGTTATTTTGATATGTGAAACGAATTAAAAAGTTTAATTTTATTTACTAGTAAATTGCTTTCATATAAGATGTAAAAATATTTTGTTCACTGCAACAGCTGCTTATATTTATTAAGGATAGCAAGTAGTGATTTAATTAAAAAAATATAAAGAAGGAAGCTAGAAAAGGAACTGAGTTATCCGAAAATCTACTTGATACATATATAAAATATTTTATGATAATTGTGTGTACTTTATAATATTCTATTGTACAGGGTGGGCCAAAAGAAACCAAGGGGTGTAAAAGTTTAATAACTTTTTCGTTTATTAACTTTTTTTTATTTTTTCTTTCAGATTGTATAATATACAAAATGGAAATTTTTTTACACTAAGTATGAAAAATGATATCTCTTAAATGACCACCGTTTTCAGCTTCGCACTGATGGGCTCTTTTTAGAGCATTTTCCATAACATCTTTCAAAACTTGTGGCTGTAGCGTTCGAATTTCTGCAACAATGTTTGCCTTGAGTTCAAGGATTGTCCCTGGCTTGTTCACATACACTCGCTCCTTCAAAAACCCCAAAGAAAATAGTCGGGTGCTGTCAAATCTGGCGATCGCGCTGGCCAAATAATTTCCGAATTTCGAGAAATTATTCGCTCTCCAAAAATTTGACTTAAAAGTGCCATTGTGTCTCGGGCAGTATGGGCAGTGGCTCCGTCCTGCTGAAACCACATACCAGGTCTGTTTTCAAGAGCAGAACGTAAAAAATTTTCTATCATAAACCGATACCGCTCTCCATTTACGGTTACAGCACTTCCATCTTCATTCTCGAAGAAGTAGGGCCCAATGACATTTTCAGATGTGATCCCACACCATACTGTACACCTGATGTGGTGCAATTGGCGTTGATGAATCGCTCTTGGATTTTGAGGACCCCAGAACCTACAGTTCTGCTTATTAACAAAGCCATTAAAAAAAAGCCGTTAAAATAATTGATCTCTGGTTTAAATAATGAAATTCTATTGTTCTGGTTCTCTGTTCAGTTGTGAACCTCTCTATTATAAATTCTCCAAGTGTTGTCTATATAATATGAAAGAAAAAATAAAAAAAATTAATAAACAAAAAAGTTATTAAACTTTTACACCCCTTGGTTTCTTTTGGCCCACCCTGTATAACTTAAATGTTATATTAAAATCATTTAAAGATGCAATGTTAAATTTTGCCACACTTTCTTTTAGGTATGCTCGGTATGCATTTTTCAATCATTTGCAGAAAAAGCTGTAAGTAAGCTCAGTATTTTTTTTTATATATTACATATTAATATATTAATTATACGCCACATTACTATGCTTTGCTTTAACAATTGTTTTAATATTTTACTATTTACAACTGAACATGACTTTTGTTTAATATTTATATGCAAATAAATTAATTCACAAATATAATTGCAATTCAGTTGGTTTTTCCCATGATGTGTGGACATTTTTAACCCACTAGAGACCAATAGCTGATTAAAAATAGCAATTTGTTTTTACAAAATAGCAATTTTGAAAGCAAGAGAATATTAAACAGGAATAGGTGGAAATCGAATAATTTCAACACGAGCGGTTTTTTATTTATTTTTTATTTTTTATTTTTAAATAGGACCAGCACTCATGCAGTGCATTGTGCTAGAACTAGGAAAATAGGTTATAGGGAAGGAGGATAGAGGGAGTAGTGTCTATGTACATTTGATTTGTCACCACGCTGGTAGTGACAGGAAAGACCTCCGCAGGTAGTTGATTCCACATACGAACAGTGCGACTAAAAAAGGAATCTTCTCTGTAATGCGTAGTGCGATGCATTGGCCAATCGACCACAAAAGGGTGTGCTCTAAATGAGGCACGTGTTGTACGTACATATGTGCGGGTTTCAGGAACAAGTTCCCTAATTTCATTAGAACACATTCCGTTGTAGTAACGATAGAACAATGAAATGCACCCCACATTGCGTCGATGCTCCAATGAATAAATAGAGTTGGATACCCTACTGTCACCGATGAGGTTCTTCGCCCTCTCCTGTACGGGGTCGAGCAGCCCCAAAATAGACTTTGAAGCGCCGGCCCATACATGAGAGTTGTATTCCATTTTTGGACGGATATAGGTGGTATAAATAGTAAGGAGGTCAGATGGGGTGAAATATTGTTTGCACCGTTTCAAAAAGCCGAGACACTTGAATGCTTCTTTTGCAATTTGAAAAATGTGTTCAGTCCAACGAACATCGAACTGTGTAATGAATTTTGAAGCGTTTTCCGCTTCAATATGTAATCACTAGGGAAAGGATTTTCATGTAAATACATGTTTTCTGTCATTGGTCTTAGATCAACGTAAATAACATATCTTTGCGAATCAACAAATTTGTGACAAAATGGCATCGATTTGTTAGTGCATATTTTTCCATATTTTACAATAAATACATATTTTTGCATATTTTACTATAAATGTATATTTTTAATACATTTTTTAGTTTTTTCATGTTATAAATCTAATTTTGTTTTTTTTATTACTTGAAAAGTATTTAAAAGCTGCAGTTTTTACGACTCTGTAAGAACAAAAAAAAAGAGGAAAACGAGAAAAATTTACGATCGTATTTTTTGTGATATTATTCGATATACCTTGGGTTAAGTCAAGAATACCAACACCATTGAAAATTTAAAAAAAAAAAATAGCATGGTATGTGTAATTTTTTTCAGCCCTCTCTTCTGGTTCTGCATTAATTTCATGTGGATATAAAGTGCTTTTGAAAGCACCTTTGCGTGTTTCAGCCTTTAATGAAAAATATTAAGTGGTATGATACGGATACATCCTACATAGATGGGGAACGTGGCAGAAGGCTGTCGGATACTTAATTTCTTTTAATAAAATTAAAGAAATTTTAAAGTAAAAAAAAATAACGTGTGCTCGAGATGTACGTTAAATTAAAATTTCCATACTAAAACTGGTTTTAACGTACACTTGAAGCTTAAATGTCACTTTATTAGTTTTAAATGCATATATTTATATTTTTACCGCATATTTTATGTACATAAAACGTGATTTTAAATGCATGAAAATCCTTTCCCTAGTAATCACACTCAATATATTGGCTTTATAAAATCATATCAGAAGATAGAACAGAAACAAAAACGGAAAAGGGAACAAGTTTTACTTTCCGAATTTTTTTTTTATTAAACAAAATTTAAAACACGATAATAACATTTTAACAAAATTGAATTAATAATTAAAACACGGTTTTTAGGGTTCCGTACACCAAAGGTGAAAGGGAACCCTATTGTTTTCGCTACGCTGTCCGTCACACGGTATTTTCTCAGGAACCGTAAGAGATACGGACATGAAATTTGGATAGAGTATGTAGAACCATGGCCGCTACAACAACAAATACATGAGCATTAAAAATTAAAGGGTGTTCCAAAACAAGCAACGAAAAATTTTAAAATCCCTTGCAATATACATACATATGTATATTGAAACTTGAATTTTGTAAAATTAGTATGGTAGTCCATCAGTTAATGCAATTTTGACTATGTAATTTTGACAACTTGCTATATCTTGGAAACCGTAAAAGGCAGACACTTGAAATTTTCAAAAACGGTAAAATTAAAAAATCCGAAAATTATTAAATCGCCAAACCAAAAAAAAAAAAAAAAATCGCCGAAAATTAAAAAAAAATCGCCGAAACGAAAAAAATCGCCAAAATGCAAAAAAAACGCCAAAAATCTAAAAGAATCGCCAAAACGCGAAAAAGGCGCCTAAACCAATATAATTGTTCATATGGAAAAAAATCGCCAAAACTAAAAAAATTGCCCAAACGAAAAAAAAACGCCAAAATGAAAAAAATCTCCAAAATGAAAAAAATCGCCAAATTGAAAAAACGCCAAAAACCAAAAAAAAAAAAATAAAAAAAATTCCAAGGCCAAAACTCTATATTATGTAGGCTGAAGTTTGTATTAAATAACATATCTAGTGTTCGTACGGAACCCTTCGTGAGCGAGTCAGAGTCGCACTTTACTGAATTTATTTATATTTTAATTAGATTGATTTATAATTTAATTAATTTACAATTACTTTTATTGTTATCCAATGAATGTGTAATTGTATAAAGGTGTAGAAAAATAAAATATATTCATATCGAATATAAATTATTTGGTGGTTTTTGTATAAGTTTCTAAGCCGACTACGATTATTTTTTTTTTGTAATTTTCAAAAATATTATTATTTTTGAATTCTCAAATAGTTTTTGAAAGTCTTTGCATAAGATAACAGGTTTGTGACTGTTTAAAATGTGTGCTTGAAGTTTACTGACGATATTTTACAGCAACTATGAAATGCATATAGACAAAGCTGAACCGCCAGCAAATAAAGTACACTAATAATATTACTTTGATTCTTTAGTTTAGAATTTTATACAAATTCGTATTGCTAAAAAGAAAACATAGAAGTTTATGCTTCAGTGTATAAAATTGTTAAATTGAGCGACTTGCATTATTTCCTTTGAAAGGACAACTCTAGCTAGAAAGAAGCACCACAGAAAAGCGTTAATTTAAAAGGCGCTTTTCGGGTTTGTTACTTAATTTAGTCAACTTTTCTCTTTTGCTATTACTTAAACAGGTCTCTAGTATAAATAAATGAAGGAAATAAAAAAAAATTATGACATAGTTTTTCCCCTCTTTTTCACCTCTAACTTCGCTCAGTTTATGAAAAAGCACCGCTGAAAAACGTAAACTTTAAAATGCCCGTAAATTCTCCAAAACAGCTCCGATATTCTTCAATCTGGATATTTTTCTTATCGAAGCCAATATAAAATTGTGTGCAAACTTTCATAACTCTAGTATAACTCCTCCAATTTTGCCCACTTTTTATATGGCAAGGAGTCACTGTGCGCCGCACTGTGGGATGAAAGCCTTCACAAGTGGCGATTAGTTCAAAAGATGAACTTTAAGTTTCACAACCGTATTTGGTACCATATGAAAGTAGATAAAATTCTACATCACTAACTGCAAAAGTAAAAGTTCTTGGCAGTTTACTTTATTTGCAGTGTGTGTTCAATAATTTTAGTTATTTTTGCGCAAAATGATTAAAAGAGAAAATTCTGATATTTCGAGTGATTATAGTTTTTTTTAAGACTTCTATAAGTAAAAGTTGTATAATGGAACCGGCAACTTCAGGTATATGAGCATTTAGAAAACTATTTTTTGTTTAGATAAATGAAAAATGTGGTATTTTTGATATATAAAGGGTCCGCCAGATAACTTTTTTTTTTTTTTTTGAAAATGCTATAAAAAAAACTACTGAAGCTTCAGCTGTGTGGTACGTAGCGCCGTCCTGTTGAAACCTAATGTTGCAAATATCCTCCTCTTCAATTTTTGTGAACAAAAATTCGTTCAACATGATCCGACAACGATCGCCATTGACTGTAACGGCCACTCCTTGCTCATTTTCGAAAAAAAATGGCCCAATTATGCCTCTGGACCAAAATCCGCACTAAACAGTGACTCGTTTTGGGTGCGTTGGCTTTTCAATGTATGCGTGCGGGTTTTCTGTGCCCCAAATGCGACAATTTTGCTTGTTTACATACCCGCCAAGATCAAAATGAGCTTCATCTGAAAAGATGATTTTTTTTTTGGCAAAATCGGCATCTTCTGTAAGTCTATCGCAGTCCCACTACGCTTTGTATGGTCAGTTGGCTCGTTCAGCGAAAGGATAAAACTAATTATCTGTCAAATCAGGCATGAGCTAAGTGTTACCATTCACGAAATAGGCACTAGTTGAAAAAAATCGTTAGATGGCGGACCCTTTACATTGAGTTTCCACAACTTTGCGCAGGAGTGCACGGAAAAATGCTTTTATGCTCTAATAAATCTCAGAATACCTATTTGCGCGCTTGTGTGATTTTTGAGTTATGAAGGTTTTTGTGAGAGAATTTCAGTTGCTAAAAGTCAATGTGAAAAATACATATAAAATATTTATTTTTTTATTTAAAAATTTCTTTAGGGCACATAAAGTATGCTCTAATTTACAATTTAATTTACTAATTTATCTTTTTTAATTCCAAAGTTACAGCAAAAATAGTCAAATAAGACCATTTTCTCCAAAATACAAAAAGCCGATAAAAGGTTAAACATTTTTTTTTTAAACTTTTTTTAAATGCTGGTTTTTTTATGTATTTATTAATATTCATCAATAAAAATAACAACACTTTAAAATTACGACTTCTATGAATTAATCTCCAATTTATCTATCATTCACCCCACTGTGCGCCTTAGCGAAAAAATAGGGTTCCTTTTCACTTGTGGTGTAAGGAACCTAATAAACTAGTTAATTCTGCCTTTAAGTATATTTTCAGTTGATATTCTGAATATAAAATATCTTTCTCTACATTAAATTTTTATTGAATTTTAAAGAAAAATATTCTAACTATTTTATGAAATTATCAACAAATCACAGCTACAGTAAAATAAGTTAAGTTTGCATAAGATTGCAATCAAGTTTTACAATAAAATTTCCTAATGGAAAAACTTTTTATTTAAAACAAAATAAACAAAATTATACAAAAAAAGTTCATGTTATATTGCAGTGTGACTATGTAGAAGTTATTTTGTGAACTAAATTCAAAATTAAATTCAAAATTTTTTTTTTTTTTTACAAAAATGTGTTGATGCTGGGACTAGGTTGCAAATATATATTTGCATAAAATAAAAAATAAAGTCTTAGAGACTATTTTCTTAAAAATTAAAAACAGATTAAAAACTAAAGATAAACTTAAATAATTCGAGACACTTTACTTAATGATAAAATATCAAAGATTGAAAACAATATCTCAAATGAAAAAAATTTCTGCCAGAGAAAAAAAATTAATGAAAACTATTTTAAACCAATAAGCAATTCTTTGTCTGTATGTATTAAATATTTGTTCGGATATTTGTTAACATGACTTACAGCCCTTTTCACAATGTACAATTAAAAGTTAACAGGAACTTTAACGGCAAGTTTTGTATGAAGAATTGTCAGTTAAAGTTCATGTTACCTCTTAATCATTAAACATTATAAAAAGTGACGTTAACCATATGTTTGCTTCAATAGTGGCATAACTCAAAAAATTAGTTTTTTGAGTTAATAATGCAGAAAGATGCGTCATTTTGTATTTTATCTTGTGTAAAAATTTCATATAAATAGCTTGTACTATCACCTCCTGAGAGAAGAATTTTTTTTATTTCTCCATTGAGTTGTATGCAAAATAAAAACTTAAAACGCGTTTTCTGCAAAACTGGGTTTTTTGAGTTGTGCCACCATTGAAGTAAATGAGCGATATAATAAGCCGATTACTTTCATATTTCTGAAGCTGGAAATAGAGAAAATAAAATCTTCCAATAAAAGGTATCATTCTGATATAGAAAAACGAATATTTTCAAGCGAAGTTATTGAATGTTCATTTAGTTTTTAAAAGCAAAAAAACAAATAGGATCCAAATGTCAACAACGCCTACTTTTCATAAAATTTTTCATCTCAACAATTCGTACATTTGCGGCTGTTTGTCTTTGATAACTGTACGAATTCCATTACTGAGATCTTTAAAAGATTGTCGACCATTGATATATACCTTATTTTTCATGTAGGCCCTAAAAAAACTCTAAAGGAGTTAAAAAATAAGTTGTCGGTAAACAATTGTGAACTCCTCTTTGTAAAATCACACTGTGAGGAACTCGGTCATGTTTATGCTGCACTTAACGCCGTCTGTTGAATATAAGCACCGTCCAAATCAATATCTTCTACTTTCAGTCATACAAAATCGTTAATTATCGTTCGATAGCGCAATTAATTCATTCTAACAGTTGCTCCAGCCCCATTTTTGGGAAAAAAAAGATTCCAATGACTCCACATGGTTATTCTACCTATCCTACACAAAAACCAATAATGACACTATCTGAATTTATTATAGATTATTCTGGAAATGGAGCATATTTTTATGCAGGAAACCATTACGATGAAGAAGAAAAAGAAATGGTACCTCTCACTCAAGGTAATTGTTAAGGAGGTTTCAGACTATAATACAAGTATTAATACTTTTGTGGAAAATGCAACTCTGACGTGTTGAGTTGTTATTGTTTTTTGAAATTTTTTTAACAGAAATTAGATCAGGGAAGCATTTTCGTCAAAAGTATTAATACTTGTATTATAGTCTGAAACGGCCTTTAATAGTACAATAAGTAGGAAATTAAAAATAATCCCAATTATTGTGAATAGAGTCGTCGACGTCACATCAAGACGACAGTAAATATTGTCACTTATCTACTCTTTATCGGCAACAACTGGTTGTCATTAACATTCTTTTACTAATCTCTAAGTCAATTGCTGTCGATAAAGAGTAGAGAAGTGGGGATTAAAAAAAAGGAAATAATTCTGCAGTCCGATTGCTATCAAATTTCATACAGCATTTAAGGAGGTGTTACCAAGCTTAATTTTTGAATTTGGATTATATATCATTAAAGGCGGCGGAGCCACAAAGCCCCAAAGTGGGCAATCTTGGGTTAATGAAAAATTCAAACCGATGCACACAGGAACGAATTGAAAATTCAGTGCGACAAAATTATTTACTTTATATGGACTCAATAAATTTTAATAATAACAAAAATTAAAAATTTTAAAAATCCCCGACTTTTTTCAGAAAAGATGTTATATCTTCTAAACGGCTGGACCGATTTTTTTTCAAACATAGCTAAGAACCCTCTCGATCAAGTCATCTTTCAAACAGAAAAAACTAAATGAAAATCGGTCCAGCCGTTTGGCCTGTACGTGGACACAGACAGACACACAGATACACAGATACACAGACACACACTACAAACTTATAACACCCTTTTTTTAGTCGGGGGTTAAAAATAGGAACCTCAAGGTTTTTAGGGTTGTTGATTACGAATATGATGTCAGTTTTTAAAAATTTAAAATGGCGGATTTAATATGGCGGACAATTTTTGAAATATGTATCGAATTCGCTTTAAGCGTATTAGACGGGGTTTCCTGGGGTCGCTGATTACGAATCTTACGTTAGTTTTGAAAAATTCAAAATTGCGGATCCAATATGGCGGACCATTTTAAAAAATTAATCGAATTCGCTCAAAACTTATTGCACGGGAATTAGGTGTACTACCTAAGGAAAATATGCTATATTTATTGTAAACTGCTGAACCACCACTTGACTTTTTTATACTTATTTGTAGTTGTGATTTTTAACTTATAAGGAAAAGTCGAGGAACTGTTTCGAACTTTTTTTAAAGCTCTAGCTAAAGTAAATTTTTCAATATATTTCATAATAAAAATAGTATACTACACCTACACTACGAGTACGTATACTTGTTGTTTTAATAATAACTGCAAATTAAATAAGAAACCTGATGTTCAAAAATATATTTAAAAAACTTTAAACTGCAAATTTACAAAAAAAAATGTCGAGTTTAGCAACAATAAACGCTATATATGCTGTTGGCAGGTATAAGTGCATTTAACAGATAATAATACTTTGCACGCGCGTACAGACTAATGCGATGCGTTAAAAAAAATAAATTTTTGTAGGTCTATTGCGTACTGGTATATAAAACATATTAAGTGCAATAATGGTTACATTTAACAAAATAAAAAAATCAATTTTTGTCGTCCTAATTCGGTCATTTGTCCCTGTGTGCGATGCCAAGCTGATGTTTTTGATGTGATAAAAAAGATTTTTTGCAGATGGATTTCTCTATTCAAGAGTTAAAAAAAAGTTTGCTGCATTTATGCAGTTTCGCTTACGATTTAGGAAATATTCGAGAAAAAAAGTTAAGTTTTAAGTTTTTTTTTTACCAACCTTGGTATACTGTTCTGCTAATGGAGAAGTCAAATCTTGTTCGATTTTAAAATAGAAACTTGGTATGAGTTAAAAACAAAATTTCTAACATTTAAAAAAAAAATGATATTAAAAGCACCACTAAGTCAAAAGTTATATATGACAAAAGTCGATTTTTTGCCGTTTTTTGCAGAAAAAGTGCGTTAATTATTTCGCTATTATTTAAACATTTTGCTTGGATACCAACCCCATATTTTTAATAATTAAAAATTTTATACTATAATAGCATAGACAGACGACAGCGTTAATTTGCATTAACTGTCTTAATGCAAATTAACTTGTGAATTATCCTCATTTGTAAATGCACTAAATGACAGTGAATTAATAGTGAATTCAGCTATATGATAACACAGTCCTCATATGGTAACACCGTCAACAATCAATCAAATGTTGGCAAATTGTTTTGGTTTTCAAAATTAAAATGCGATTCGGTCAGAAAATATTAGTTATTTTAATTGTTTTTAGAAAAAGAGCAAAGAAATATTAAAATCAAGACACATTTTTTCCATTTTAAAATTATCGAAGTGTGTGGCACGAAAGGTATGTACAGATTTTGTTTACTTAACGCAAATACTGTCGTCTGTCAGGGTAAATTTTTAATTCACATTAGTGATATTTTAATGCAAATTAACGCTGTCGTCTGTCTACGCTATAAGAAACATTACAAAAAACTTTTCTTTTTTTCTCAAATTCCAAGGCTTGAACCGAAAAATTTCTCATTTCACCTTACGACATGATATGTGGAGGTCCATAAAAAAACGCAACAATTCCACTTTTTGACTTTTCTGATTTTTTTTACTTAATAAAATTCTACAGCTTAAAATCTATGTAATAATTTTCATAAAACATACCAAAGGTTTATAGTTTTATTGCGACGCAATACATAAACTAAATATTCAGGCCAAATTAAACAATTCCAATATATAATCTCCTCAGTCTAATTACAGTTATTCATTTATTCAAAAAATTGCTCAAGTGGAATTGTTGCATTTTGCTATAGACCTCCACATATGTTTTTAAATAAATATTTCCCAAAATATTATCTGATCCCATTTTCGGGATTTAATAAAATCTTTTTGGGAATTGCCGGGAACTCAAAAGAAAATTCTATGTGGATTTACTTTTTGTGTATTTACTGCATAATTTTTCAGCTGAAAATATTGATAAATACGAAATTTATAGCATTCCTTTGTGTACGAACTCTGTCTTCTGGGAAAACTATTCATATGCTGTAAGCAGATGCAGGCAATAAGGTAATTTTTATAGGAAAAATTAATACTTATTTATTTATTTTTTTATTGTTGCTGGTAGCTGTATTAATTGAATATATTGTTGATATATTCATGTATGTAATTATATCGTGCCATAACCGCTAAAATAGCTTAAGCGACACATTTTTTGGACTTCGTTTTTTTTTGACGAAAATCGACTATTTACGACGGCAAAAAATCGATTTTGGTTAAAAATTGAGGTTCGAAAATTATGTCGCTTTAGCTATTTTGGCGGTTATGGCACGATATATAGCTGTATAATTACATATACACTCCGTTAACATAGAATAGCCTCACTTCATAATTATAACGAATTGTAAAAATTTTTGTGTTTCTTTAATAACTAGAAAATATGTTTTAAAGTCGTTGACAGATGTGCAATTGCTTTACGTGAGTACCTGCCGTTACGGCCTTATCTCACGTGTGCCAAAGCACCGGGTGTGGGTTAGACGCCAGACCAACGCCCCCATGCACCCTTTTAGAATGAACCTATGGCCCACTCCATAAGGCACATAGGTTGCAATCTTTGAATATAGTTATCCCTGTACTATATTCAATTACCTTGCTGAGGTAATTTGAGCTATCTAAACTCTGATGCTATGTCCGTCCCCATAGCAGCTCTGTTGAATGGCAACAGCAATTAGAACAGTGTCTGGCTGACCGCGTCAGACCAACCACTAGCATTGATTTAACACTGGGAAGCCAAGACTATTCTCCCAGCGATTTTGGTAGCAACCACAACCACCACGATAATTCTCCGGTTTCCACGCTTAGGTGTTGTGTATACACCTAAGCGAGGTCCCCAAGAAAATTCCTCAACCATTGCCGGCACAGCTAACCACTCATCCATAATGAACGCATGCCTGTGTCGCCAAATAACCGTGCCTACTCCACACCTACCAAAATCGTCCCTTTAACCCCGTGGGGTATACCACATTGGGGTAGGACGAACTCGGCATTTTAGCAAAGAAAACTGACGACCGCTACATGCACTCAGAACTCAGAGCAGCGAGGACCACTTACGCGAGAAGAATGCAAGCACGCCACCTAAGTTTCTGTGCCTGCTACGGCAAGACACTAAAAAGTGAAAGAGTCCTGGGGTCGTATCCAGGACGAAAGCCATTTTGGACCAGAAATTTCCGGCAACCGCAATGCATTTATCTCTAAGTAGCCCAGCTGTCGGGCAACCGGCACCCGTGGTACCAGAAGTAGCCTCTGGTTAGACTTCGAAGTTCCACCACAAGGGCTTCAGCTCTATCGTTTTTTGAACTCAGGGGCAGTTCTAGGTGACGCTGCACCTAGCTGACAACAACGGGCGTACAATATTTGTTTTCCTTTTATAAATATGTGCACATCCTTTGCTCTGTTTGTGTTCAGATATCGGGTAGTAACACATAAGTTTTACGGGTAATGAGCCAAAGGTCCGTCAGCGGAAAAAGCTATATTACCCTAGCTGGGGCCCCGGGATTGCCACACCCGTAGTCAAAAATAGACTCCCCTGGGGGTGAAAAGTCGTTGACAAGAGGGTACTCTGTAGTTATATTGACAGAAATTCCAAACGGGTCAGTAAAAGTTAACGGGACTTTTCCATTTGTTTTCGTTAGCAGCAGAAAACATTTGAATATTTCAGTGTCAACTTAGACTAGCCTCAGTGCAGAACTTTTAATGATTGTTGCATTTCTACGAAAGATTTTATTAATTAATAATTGACGCGTACCACGATCAAGGACTCTCTAATCGTGCTATTGGCAGAAAACTTTGCCAAAGTCCTAAAGTTATAAACAATTATCTCAAGAATCCATCGGAGTACGGTAAGCGGTATAAAGGAAAGACGTACAAAAAGGTTTCAGCTCGGGATTCGTTGCTTCGAATTCAACAATGAGTTTAAGTAAAATCGGAGATGCTGCCGGTGTCCAAGTGAGTAAAACTACAATTTATAATGTGATAAAAAGCTCGGAACACCTGAATCGTCGAAGACTTCAAAAAAAGCCACCACTGAAAGACTTACATAAGCAACAGAGATTAAAATTTGCGAAAGACCACATGTCGTGGATAGTTCAAAAAGGTCGTCAAGAGAACGACTGGAAAAAGAGTAATTTTTTCAGACGAAAAGCGTTTTAATATTGATGGCCCAGATGGATATAATTATTATTTACACGATATCAGGAAGGAGGAAAAGATTTTAAGTCGTCACCATAGCAGAGAGGGTGGCGTAATGGTATGGGGCGCTATAAGGTATTATGGGGCTGCTAGTTTAGTTTTTGTAAATGAGCGAATCACTTGATGGTTACAAAAACTTGCTTCAAACTGCGTTTGTTGAGTTTAGGGATATTTTTAACCCCCTTTCTTTAATTTTTCAACACGACAACGTCCCCCCTCCCCCCTACTGCTCGCATTGTAAAAAGCTGGTTTCAGGAGCAGGAAGTTGAAATATTATCACGGCCACCATATTCTCCTGACTTAAGTATTATCGAAAATGTTTGGGGATGACTAACACGTAAAGTTTATGAAGGGGGAAGGCAATTCTGCACAAAACAAATGCGAATTTTATAGCATTCCTTTGTGTACGACCTCTGTCTTCTGGGAAAACTATTTATATGCTGTAAGCAGATGCAGGTAATTAGGTAATTTTTATAGGAAAATTAATACTTATTTTCTTTATTTTTATTATTGCTGGTAGCTGTATTAATTGAATATATTTTTGTAATATTCATGTATGTAATTATATATAGCTGCACAATTACATATATATAGCGAAAACAATAGGGTTCCTTTTCACCTTTGGTGTACGGAACCCTAAAAATTGGCTTTTATATTGACAAGACACTTACAAATTTTTGTAACATAAATTAAATATGAAAATTAAAATTTATTACAATCGTGTGAGTTTTTTTTAGTTAATGTCCATGCATCCATGTCAATCTGCAACACTTTTGCAACATTTCTCTTTGCTTCTCCTCAAACCACATATTTCTGCGGTATTGTGTTCGTAAGAGTCCATGTATGGCATGCTGTTAGATAATACTCTTTTCAATTTCGCTAAAGAATGTATGATTGTTTTGAATTTTAAACTTTTTAATTGCATTGCCACATATTGCGCAGTGTTGTGTACTGTTTTGTACACCCACTGACAACTGAGAAAAAATTTGTGGTATGCTATTGCTGGAAACCACACCAAATGTGCATGTGCACAATAAATTTAGTGTTCGGAATAAAAATGAGAAATGACTTACCACCAGCAAACAGCACATTCCAGAATTGTGCAACTGAATAATTTGTATGCATTTTGTTTTTTCCTTTCTAATGCAGATAAGTGAATTTTGCTGTTGGTACTTTTACTTCTATCAAAGTAAACTAAACAGTGGCATGTGTTAGGGAAAACATGTTTTTAGAAAAAAGAAAGCAAACATGCCTAGTGCATGTGTGTGTGTGTGACATTATGGCTTCGGGTCATAAAAACACAAATTTCAGGATCTGTATCATAATATCACTAGATTTTTGGGTAAAAGTTCAACGATGATCCGCATTAGTAACAGTGAAATGTGCATGGGAACTAGATATACACCCCAATAATGAATTGCAATGTATTTTTAAATAACGTTTTGGTGGAGAAGTATGCAGATTTACGGAAAACACATATTCAACACATATTCCATTTAGTATTTTTAGTATTTTTCATTATTTATGTATAAAAAGTGGTAAATATATACCTACCCTTGCGGACGAATGATTTAAATGTCCTTCACTTGAGGAAGTAGTGTCTGGTGAAAAAAAATATCGTGTAAATAGTTACATGTTCATTATTTTCGTGATCTGTCGCCTTAATCTTCAGCCTTCAGAAAATTTATCTAGTACTGAAGCAAATAGCACTGAAAATTTCGGTGTGGCTAGATCTAAGATCTATCAAATAATAATAATAACTAGATATACCAAACGGACGACACACTCGTCCGTATTCTAGGATCAAAATGTAAATAATTTAAGATTCAAAGAAAATGTATCTAGACGTCATAAAAGAATTCATTAAAACACAGCCACACACAAACTTACATACATACATATGCAAGCATAATTAAATAATACATGAAATTAAAAAAACAAACAAATTCCCTTCAACCAACCTAATTAAATTTATTCAACTCTCTTCCTTTAAGACTTAAAGTTTAAGTATTATGGCTTTGATACAACAACAAATAAGAGAAAAACAATTGTAAGGTCAAGAGAAATACTACAAACACACACACACACACATGTTTTGTTTCTTTTTTTACTTGTAAGCTAATAAATGCGTGTGTAATATGTGTGCATGTAGTAGTAGCAACTTTAAACGCTTATAGCTCCCAAAATACTAAACCGATTTCAATAAAATATAGATTCTGCACATCTGTATAAAAAATCCTTATACCATATAAATCTTTTTAAAATCGGTGCGGTGGTACCAGCGTAAAAGGGATTACAAAAAACATGTTCGCCTATTAATTATATAGATAGATAAGTATAATTAATGTTGATTATTACCTCCTATGAGACCTTCAAAATTCTCTGGAACCAGTCACGTAATTGTGTATAGACATTAACTTTAGCGTAGCTGGTATTTATACTTTTGAAATATGAATAACTCCGCGGTCGAGCGGTTAGCGTTCTAGATTGTCATGCCGGAAGTTATCAGTTCAAATCCCAAAAAAATATCTGCCTAAAAATAACATAACGAGCCTTATATTCGATTTTATCGTAAGCGACAAAAATTAAACTTTTCAGGAGAAGGTTTTTTTTTAAATATTTAACCTTCATAGGGTCTTTGGGTCAATTTTGACCCATTTCAGGAAAAAACTTTGATTTTTTCTGAAAATTAGTGATTGATCTATGTCATATTTTCTGACTTTTATTTAATTTTATATCTTAACAGATATAGTAGGTTTATATATCCGCAAACTTGCCAAAGAAAATTGTATGCAAGATTTTACACTACAGATCTTCGGATCAAATTTGACCCGTTTTAAAGTTTGGAAGTGTTGTGTCTGGTATTTTTTGTAAAATAATGAAAGATAATGAAATCGAAAATGGCCTGCATACATTATCAGACGATTTTGAAAATATAACACGACTGCATATAATTTTTTTACATCTTATCGGTTGAACAATAAATACTGAGATCACAAATCACTTTAGTTCAAACTACACATCAAAATATAAATGAGTTACTACCAGAGATAGTACATGTGTTATTATCATGCGTGTTTATCATTATTTTTGTTTTACCAAAGATAGTACTCGTACCCTTCTTATATATATTCCGATAAAAAAAAGTCTGTGAATCTTCTTAGTGTAATATAGTCACTTCTGGCTGCAAATGGGAGGGTAAATATTACTTTTTTGGGCAACAGAAGGGAATCACAATGGACCCAATTGGGTCTCCAAGTGGAGGTGCGGTAAAGCACCACCCTTCCTAAACTAACCTAACCTTCTTAGTACTTTGCATCATATCTCTAAAGTTAGTAATCACCAAGACAAGAAACTGCAAATATGATTAGACTACAATAAATAAAATGGAAGGGTTTATTTGCTGGACAAAGTTAGATCATGTTTTACTTGCAAAAGAAAGACTAATCAATGTTGTCAAATGGTGGTTAGTAACATGGTAAATATATAAACTTACAATGCCTTTGTGATATCTACATCAGCTAATAGCGGCTGGAAATAAACTGTATTGCAAAACGTCGACACTTCTTAGAAAATTTAGGATTGCAGCTTACTATGCCTTATATAAAGAACCAAAAGAGGTTATCAATATCAGTATTTTCATAGAAAGTTACACTAAAACTACGTGAGGTAAATGAGTAGCCGTAAACTTCAACTAAATCCAAAGAAAAAATGCTTTAAGAGGGTAAAAACAGATACAAAAGAAGTCGTTGCCAGATAGGCCTCAACGCAGAAAATAAAACACCATTAGATACTATTATAACTTGCAAAAACTTGATATGAAAACTGCACTCTGAAACCATTACTTTATGTACAATTAATAATAATATCGATTTAATATTACGGTTTTATCTATCATATATTAATCGAATTAAATATATGAAATAATGTTCTCTTTCATTGGCAATAAATGAATCACAAATAAATGAAACCAATACATAATTTTCAATTTAGGTCAAATTTGACCCGAAGATCGTTAACGTCAACGATTTAAAGACCCTATGAAGGTTAAATATTTTTTTTACACGTAAAGCCCAGTACGGAGTTCTTACATTTTTTTCTATACGGAAAAATATCCGTGTAGGCTTTTATGTGGAATTATGTTTGCATACACAAAAATTCATTTATTTTTCAATTTAAAACACACAAAAACACTAAAAATTAATCACAAATTGATGAAAATTATAAATGTCAAAAATTCCGTGACCAAACAATTGTTTGAACATGTATTTTTGTTTCAGTTGACTGAAAAAAGTCTCCACTTATATTTATAACATCCCTAAGATAGGCAATAAATTTCAAAAATTCCATGTGTTTTTCTTTTGAAACTCCATACTAGCAAATGGAAATTCCTTTACGAAATTTACCAACCTGGTGGCAAATTACGGCACTCGTTATCGAACGAAATTACGAAATATTTCCATATAAACTCTACTGAAATACTTCGTAATTTGCCCCCTGAATTTCCGTAATTTTTTTTTTACATACAGTTTGTATGAGAACCTGAAATTCCGTATGAACTCCGTACCAGGCTTAAATTGCGCTTGCGATAAAATATAGTCTGTATCATAAAAGTTATCAATAATTTTAAAATTTTGATAATTCTAAGTCGCTATTTACACTATGCCTTTTTAGCCTGCCTTGTATTGACAATTTTCTTTTGACACCCCTGCGAAAAGTCACACACATTTACATTAAGCCTTTTTTATTCATGCAAAGAGAAATGTCATAAATCCCCTCGAATTTTCATTTCGTGCCTTTTGTTCTACACCGCAAGCTTCTCACCCCCTCTCACCAATAAATTAAAAAAGCCTGCCTGCACAGGTAAGCAAAAAGGCATAGTGTAAATTGCGTCTAGGCTATGGGTAGGTGGAGCCATTAAATTTTAATTTCAATAAAAAAGTCGCTTACGATAAAATCGAAAATAAGGCTCGATATATATGTATATAAATATTTTTAGTTATTTTGTTTAACATTTTTAACAGAATTTTTCAAAAATTATAACCTAAAATAATGTGCGTACACAAATAACTACATAGCTCATTATAAAAATAAAATATAACTTTCAATAAACTGATAAAAACAAGGAAATGTAGGCTGATAAAAAATTAGTTAAAGTTTGTTACTCAAGTACAAACATTCAGTCGATAGTACTAACGATGTGCTGTCTGCACTTGCGATAGAAAATCGATAGCATAAAACATCGATAGTATAACAGCGATAGTATCGCAATATGTACACTTTTCTTAAGCCCATATGACACTTCATTTTTCTTTCATATATCAAGTTTTAGAGAAAAGTGCAAACATATTGTAATAGGAAAATTCAACAGCTGCAAATGGTTCAGCTATATTAAGAAAAATGAAATAATGTCAACAACTTGACTAAAGTTATCGATAACAAATGAAGATCTGTCAAAAAAATTTAAAATTTTTCAACTTAAAATTGACATTTCAAGCTTGAAACATAAAAGTGTTGGTTAATTAGCGATTTATGGTTAAACATAGCGATTTTTAGTTTGTTTTATCTTAATACTAGCGGTTCTAGTTACGAAAATTTGACAACATTTAAACATTTTGCTTCCGTTTTATATATATTATTCTTTCTAACATTTATTGTTTCTTTCTATCAATTCATTATCGAATCAATGAAGAAAAAATGAAGTGTCATAAGGGCTTTAATAATTATTGAATTATAATTAATGTAGTAAACTCCAAGGGGTGACGGATTTTAACCTAGAGGTTTAATTACTTGGTAACAAATACCAAAAACAAGAACCTGTTTGCCATTTGAGGTTTGAAATAAAGACTGGCAAGCCTGGCAGTAGTGTACTGCTGTAAATTTTTGCATCACTTAACTTTAACGATATGTTTCAGGGATGGCAAAGTTGGTAAAATTGTACCTTTTTCGGTACTATTCAAACTCGCAAAGCACAATAGTGCACCAATGACTAATTAAATATATTTAACCCGCCAATGGTGACGCAAATTTGACTTTGATCAATGGTGACGCCGGTCTCACGTACCGGAATTTTCAACTGTAGATTTTTGCAAATTTGTTATTAATATTTCATGTTTTTTATTTTTTAATTTATGCTCTTTGAGAATAAAGCAAAGATATTTAATCAATTTAAGTTCTTTTATTTCAATATTAACATTAAAAAAATTGTTTTATTAGAGCATTAAGAACAACAGCGATTTTAGTAATACATTTTTCAAGATTAAGAAAAAAAAATAAAATGAAAAATCACATATTTATAAAGGAAGATAATGTTTTTTAGTCTTTCGACATTAGGAACTTGTACAAAATAAATAAAAAAATATAAAAAAAAATAATGAAAAATATATGTATACTTGGTTATATTATTCGCATACACGGTGACACACGGTCTTATGTACCGAGTTAGTAAAAAAAAAAATACACAAAGTGTGCTCACGAAGCAGTTTCGTCATTGACTAATAGTAGGAGATGTTCAATGTGGCAGCTACTCGAAATTGCAACCAAAAATAATAACAGGGAATAATGTTATTCGAATTTTTTAACATACCCGGTCTCACAGACCAATAGGACACCAATGGCGGGTTAAGGAATCTCCCCAGTTTCAATCCACATTTATTTTCAAGCGATGGCATATGTCAATTTCCACATTTGAACAATGAAACTCATATTCTTCTCACTTGAAAACAGTCTTGCGAAAGCAAAACGCAGCGAGAAAATCAAAAAATGTTAACTTGTCTTTTTCCAAATATTTTTTTTTTTAAATTCGGATGCTGAAGCAAATGCTATTAACTTGTATATTTTAAATTTCAACTTAAACAGGTGTAACCGTATGCTTTAACATCCCAACTTACAAGCAAATTTTGTGAAAACGATTCGGTAGTCAGAACAAAGTTAATTATTTCAATGAAAACAAATAAAAATATGTAATTTGAACTGAAAAAATCCTTTAGTACAATTAAGTTCAAAAAAGCACAATTTTTGAAAGTTGTTGGTACAATTCTTAAATTCTCAATGCCTTCCCTGATCTGTATCCATAGTTGCCAGATAAAATAGGTGTGAATTCGTCAAATTTTGTACGAAAAATCTTTAAAATAATTATCCAAGAACGTCAAAAATAAAACAAACACTTTTATCAAACGAAAACATAACACAAAACATACATAAAATAAGCTAAACTCTTAACAAATAAAAAGGAATCAATTGTTTAAAAAACAAAATATTTACATGTCTTACTTTAGTTTTGTTGAAGTTAACCTGACTTAATACTATTTCTACGTTTGCTGAACATTACGGTGAGACTAAAATTTTTTATCAGAAATAATTTCTTAATCCAGCTTAAGTTTAGTATTTTCAAATTCGTATTAAATGAAATAGTTGCGGCTTGACATTTTTTGATAACATTATTTATGGTGGGAAATAAAAGACTAGAGTCATTTTTTTCGTACTGGGAATTTTTTTTTCACAAATCTAAAAGTATCATGGAAAACGTTTTTCAATATTTATAACTTTAATTCCATGAACTTATATTCAGTTTCCTGACTTTCACATTCTTTAACAATGTGAGAAAACTCTTTTAGAATATTGAAGAAAGAACTTTTATTTTCTATAATAATATTGTAGGAATCAATTAGACTTAATTTATCTTCGAAGTCGAATCTTATTAAAATTTTATCACACGGTTGCATATGAAAAACTTTAATGATTTCACATTCCTGAATAAATTTCATCAATGTCTTAACAATTATTTTCATCTTTATAAGTCCGCAAATAAAAATTATCACATTCAAGCAAACTTGTTTTTAAAAAATTACTCATAACTTTTTTAAATAGTTTTTGCATTTGACCGTATAAATTTTTTATTTCAGTTGTTTTCAGATGGTAAATTCTGTATAATAGAAGGCTTAAAAAACATTTAATTCCAAAATTATTAAAACAAAAATTAAAATTGATTGCACTCTTTAGTCTTATTGCATATTCTTTCAAAAGCTGTCGAGTTCTTGGTTAAGCTCAAAACTGTTTTAAAATTGTAATAAATGTTGTAAATATATAATCCTCACAAAAACATAAATGTGAAAAAAGGCCAAGTTCCTTTCAAAAATTTCGGCCATTAAAAGTAGTGAGATATAAATTTTGACCAACTTCTTGTTTGACACAATACCTAACACAGAAATATGCTATGCGTTATATAAATTTGTAATCCTAAGGGTGTCATACAATTTCTAGATAGTCTGTTTACTTGACAACATTTTTTCCAATAGAAAGAAATAATCAAATACGCATTATCCTCTACATTTTAGAAAGGTAAAAATATTGCCAAGTAAACAGACTATCTAGAAATTATATGACACCCTTACGATTACAAATGTATATAATGCATAGCATATATTAGTGAAAGGTATTGTGCCAAACAAGAACTTGGTCAAAATTTATATCTCACTACTTTTAATGGCCGAAATTTTTGATAGGAACTTGGCCTTCATTCACATTTATGTTTTTGTGAGGATCGGACTACTTTTTGAAAAATTTTCTATAATAAGACTTTTTAAACTTAAAATTTCTAGTGTGTCTTATTTCTATTAATCATCGCTGTGCCAGCTGAAAATGGCATAGTTACATAAAATAATGGGTTAGAGCGTGATTCGGTGTTGGAGGTAGATATTAAAAATGCACTATTGTGTCACTACAACGGATAGCTAGTGTATACTCAATTTGGTAAGAGTCCTCTGGAAAGAAACATGTTAAATACAGCGTACATTTTAGTGGACGTGATCCCGTCTTTTTTCTGAATAAATTTACATATTAAAGACTGATGAGTGCATATATCAAAAGGATATGCCTAAAGTGCATGCAAAGTTTTATTAGGGTAGCTGGTGCTTTAATTTTTGTATTTTCTGATTGAGTAAATCAATTACTATTTGTCTACAAAATGTCAGCTCTCTATAGTATAATATTACGTAAAATTCTTATGGGCCTGGCCTCGCTAACTTTTATATCTTCTAGTTCTTATGGTTCATGCAAAGTTTGGTATTAAAAAGTTAATAAGAAATATCAAAGTATTAAATTAAAAACTGCAAAGCCAAGTACCTGAAAGAAAAAGCTAAGTTTTATGGGTGAAGTCACTGCTACTTTTCAAAGTAGGAAATTTTTATTTTGGATAAGTGCAATGGTTGAAACTTCAGGTTTTTTAGATTTATCTTAGTGATCTCTGTATTTATTTGTGTATCTAAGTTCAGCTCTCTAGTGCGAATTGGAGTTTTAAAGGCGTGGCCGCCCCGCATACCGGAAAAAACTTCTTGGTTTTAAGATTTTCCTATTGACTTACTCTACACTTACTTATGTTTAAAATTTCAGCTCTCTAGCGAGAATTAAATTTTATGAGCACTATCCCTCCCACTATTTTCAACTCACAATTTTGTTGTGAGCAGCGCTTACAACTTATGCTAATTTTCTAGTAAAATATGCTAGACTGAAGTAGATTAAACACAAGGCTAACATTTTATAGGAGTGATCAAGCCCACTTTTTAAGGTGATAGTATGAAGTACTGTATACGTGAAACGCGTATGCAAGGTTTTACTAAATTAGGTTGAGTTAAAAGCTGTATATTATGGTTATAGTACCAAACAATATTAGCGTGGCCCCGCCTATTCTGATAAACTTTTTTGGGTTTTCAGATTTTTCTAGTTGGTTGCTCACCTAGACCTACTTGTATATCAAATTTCAGCTCCTTAGCGAAACTTTTAGTTTTTAATATTTATGGGCGTAGCCCCGCCCACTTTTCCAAACTTAAGATTTTTTCGACCAGTGCTTATTATTCGTGTCAAGTTTCGTTGCAAACGGATAATAATACCCACGTAAATAGTATATCTAATATGCTGAGCCGTAGTATACGAAAATGAGGTTTAAATTATATGGGCGTGTCACCGCCCACTTTTTTAACAAAAAATTTATAGCCCTGCATTATCGCAGTATGCATGAAAAAATTTTTTATGGGCGTAGCCCCACCCTCCTAGCCAAAATTTCCGGGTTTTCAGATTTTTTATTTTAGTGTTCACATAGATCTAGCTATGTATCAAATTTCAGCTCACTAGCACAAATTTAAATTTTTATGGGCGTAGCCCCGCCCCCTGGTTAAAGTTTCCGTGTTTTTAGATTTTTCTGGTTCATTGCTCACCTAGATCTACTCGTGTACCAAATTTTAGCTCTCTAGCTATAGCAGAAGTGCTTCATCAATTTGATGAGTGTGTCAGTGGTCAGTGGTCAGTATGTCTTAAAATATGCACTCTTTGCACCTCTATATCTCTGGAACCTTTTGTTGTACAACTTTCAAACTTTGCATGTGCTGTTATATGAATTTATTCTAATTATGGTTTAAATTATATAATTTCACGATTGCGGGGAACAAAGTTATGAGGGGGGTAAAAACAGCTCGAATGGCTTCGGGTAAATATACACACTGCGTGCATTGGCGAGAACTTGGCCTGGCGCACTGCCGTGCGCCTAGATTATTTTTTAAATCCTCAAATTGAAGACGGAGATCGTCCAGTCGTCAAAATGCTATTTTTGCAACCTAAAATCGTCAAAATGATGATAAATCGTGAAATCCGGCAACCATGTTTGTATCCCATGTATCCATGTCTGTCCACAATTCGGGCGTGATGCGATAACAAAAAAATGTCAAACAGAAAATCAAACCAACAAACAAACTCACTCTCTTTTATACAATATAATATATACATATTATGTATGTATGTGGTTAAAGGTATAAAAAAGTAATTTACTAAAAACTAAGAATATTAATTTGAAATAATCAGCGCGTTAACAAGTGTCAAAAACAGCTTTAGGTTACTACACAATAGAATCTCACACTAGCCAATTTCAAACATAACAAATTCACTTTTGCGTTTTTTATTTGTGTAATAATCCGTACTTTATAGACTTAATATAAAATGTGGCTTTTTTTAATTGCCTATTTTCATTAATGTAATTAATAATATGCTTATATTTGTACAACAAATTTAATCTCATTATATGTATTTAATTGATATTATTACTGATGCAAATGCAAATTGTCAAATTGTGTGCTTGATGTAACAAAACTAAAATTAATTTAATGTAAATATCTAAATTAAAGTTTCTTTTGAGTTATTTTAACAGAGTTTAAACAAATAATTAACTGTGGTCAGTTAAGGCATATAATACGCACAATAAGCGTAACCCTAATTTATATAAATTATGTTTTTATTAAAGAAAGTTAAATATGTATGTGTAAAAAATGTCTACACAAATTTAGATCTAATAGTTTTCTGGTCAAGAACGAAGACCCACTGCGACCTTTTGAATTTTTCAATGAAACACAAGTTTTTGGATAAAAGAAGCATTTTATTTTTAAATTTTATCTTTTTTGGGCCATAGGTGAAAAGAACCCCGATACGATGTCCGTCCGTTCGTCTATGTGCCTGTTTGTTACAAGCTGTTTTCTCCAGAACCGTAAGAGGTACGAACCTTGGCCACTAAAACAACAAATATATGACAGCTTAAAATTATAGGGTGTTTCCTAAGCGTGCAACGAATTATGCTGACATTCTGATGTAATATACAGACAATTTTGAATACATAAATACTTGAAATTTTCAAAGCTATTGTATTTTTATACAGACTACACCAAATTAACATCAAAAATTAAAAAAAATAAATATTAAAAAATATTTCAACAGTTAATGTAATTTTGTTGACTATTTAACTCGGAAACTTGAAATTTTCTCTCAAATTAAAAAAAAAAAAAAAAAAAAATGCGAAACAAAAAGTCGCCAAAAAGGAAAAAGGCGCTTAAATGAAAAATATCACTAAACTAAAATAAATATTTAAAATGCAAAAAAGTCACTGAGAGGAACAATTCTTACTTAAAAAAAAACAACTTTAATGCAAAGATCTAATAGAAGAATATAAGAAGAATTACGTGAAATGAAAAAGTAAATTTTAATGGGCGTGCCTCCACCCATTTTTTAAATGCAAGATGGTGTTTTTTTTAGAGTTCAGGGTGCGTATTAAGTCTTGTAAAAATCGGTAAAGTAGAACCACTTAGAATAAAATATTAAACTTTAATGGGGGTGACTCCGCCCATTTTTAGAGCTCAAGGTGTGTGGTAAGTTTCGTAAAAATCGATTAAATACAACCTAGTGAAATATTTTAATTAATTTTAATGGGCGTAACCCCGCCCATTTCTTAACTTTCAAATTGTGCACTTATAGGTTTTTATAGGCTTAGCAGCAACCAATTAAGTGGAATATCATAAAATTATATAAATAAATGGGACTAATGGGAAGCTATAACCTCTCAGATAAAAAAAGAATTTATACAATTGGTCAAAAATGTACCGAGTTGTGAACTAACACCAAAAAAAAAAAAAAAAAAAAAAAAAGACGAATTGTTAACCTCCTATTTTTTGAAGTTGGTTAAAAAGGTCGGAAAAGAACTAAAAAAACTGCCAAAAATAAAAAAAAAAACAAAAATAAAAAAAAACATCAAAATGAAAAAATCGCTCAAACTAAAAAAAAACAGAAAAATCTGCCAAAAACCCAAAAAAATCGCTTAAACTAGAAAAATCGCACAAAGAAAAAAGCGCTTTAACTAAAGAAACGCTTAAATAAATATTAAGCAAAAATTCTGCATCACGCAAGATATTTGAATATCTGTGGTAAAAAGGAAAAAGTGCTTAAGTCGAGATAAGCTAATTTTGAGCTAATGGTACTTACGTAATCTCAATCAATTTGTGCAATTTTTGAGGAAGTTATAGCGCCATGACTTGCTACTTATCTTTTTTAGACTTCTAATTTAATTTGGAATAATAGCTTAATTGAGGTTATACTTTTGTAAATTTCTACTTAAATATATTATTTATAGTGTGTAGAACAATGTTTGCTTAAAAAAATAAAGGTTAACAGGAAATTTCCCAATTTAACTGCAAAAGAAATAAATTTCTGAAAATCGACTTGAACGCTTAAAAGTGCTCTCCTGCAAAACAGTAAAATATGACTTAAGCACTTTTTCCTTATTGCCACAGATATATAGTATTACATATCATACGCTCATTTACTCAAAAAGCATTATAACTCCGAAAAAACTAGTTTGCCAGAAAACGAGTTTTAAGTTTTTAAATCACACGCAACTGAATGGAAAACGAAAATTTTACTTTGTTTGAGGATTAATTAATTCTGCTTCATGAACTAAAAAATTTCATTTTATGAGTCATGACATTATTTGTGTAAACGAGCAATATGTAGTGCCCGTATGCAACCCTTGGTATGCGAGTTAAAGTCGCACTTTAATGAATTTATTTACATTCGATGAAAACTGACGGCAGGAAAAATATTTAATGAGAGATTGATGATAGTATTTTGCCCTTCGAGTTGAGTAAAAATTTTATGGGAAGAAAAATTCGCGAAAGCTGTTGATACATTTTTAAGTTGCGTATAATTTATTAAGTTTATCTTATCTAAGGAATCCAGTTTTCTTAATAATTTATGCATTTATGCATTCATTTACGTGTTGACAAATAGCGTTGTTTAAAAAAATTACAAATATAGGATATCTTATTGACCACAATTGATATTGATTTCGTCACATCTTTTTCTCTCATTGTAATTCGACTACAGTATATTGATATGACAACAAAAGACTTTGTCTCACTCAATATGTAATATTTGTCTCTTGGGGAATAACACAAAATATTTTTCAATAGTATTATAAAATACCTTTATGTAATTTTTTTATATGTTCTGATATTTGTTAAAGTTTGTTTTTTTAACAACCATAGCCCTAAATATAAAATAAAAGCTGCAAGGACCATCAGCTTTGTAACTGGCTTTATTTCATTTATCATTTTTCACTTTTGTAACAATTTAAAAAGCTTCACCTTGATTGATTTTCACAATACAAAAACGTGATCCTTTACAAATATTTGGCAATTATATAAATATGTATAATAGTCTCCTGCACAAGACATCTTATAAGAACTTTCAAGACATGAGGGATTTTTCAAATGCTTTAACGTTAACATCATTGTTTGCAACAAATTTGTTTGAGTATTGTAGGTATAAGAGTAAAGAAAAACACACTTAGTAAAGGGTGTTTTTTATTGAGGTATAGAACTTTAAGTTGGCATCACTTTTTTAACTGGCGGCCATGTTGTCAGCTGTCAAGTGATTAATATTTAGTTTGGTTTGCCATTTCATCACGAACAAGTTGACAAAAGAACAACGCTTGCAAATCGTGCAAATTTATTTCGAAAATAATGGTTCAGTTCGCAAAGTTTACCGCAAGCTCCGTCCATTTTATGGTCGACATAATCGTCCATCAGAGCAATTAATTCGGTTAACCATGGATCGTTTTCGCACTACGTTTACTCTATGTGATAATACGCATCCGCAGAGACGTCGAACAGTGCGCACCGAAGAAACAATTGCCGCTGTAGAGCAAAGTGTTGAAGAGGACCCGAATGAATCGATTCGCCACCGTGCACAGCAATTGGAGCCGACTAACCGACTATTTTGTTCCCGAATTGGATGGCATGAATGTGGATGAGTTGTGGTTCCAACAAGACGGCGCTACATGCCACACAGCGCACGTCACAATCGATTTATTGAAGGAAACATTCGATGAGCGCATAATTTCGCGGAATGGACCTGTCAATTGGCCACCAAGATCGTGTGATTTGACACCATTGGACTATTTTCTTTGGGGATATGTGAAGTCGCTCATCTACGCCAACAAACCAGAAACGTTAGGGGACTTGGAAGCCAACATTCGTGGCGTTATTGCCAACATACGGCCCCATATGCTCGAAAAAGTGGTTGAAAATTGGACCTGTAGAATTGGCTTTATTCGAGCCAGCCGCGGCGGCCACATGCCCGAAATCATATTTAAACATTAATGGCATAAAATTATCCTTCCAATAAAGCCAAATTGATGGACATTAAAACGATTTTCTTGTGTTTTATTTCAATTCGAAGTTCTATACCCCTCAAAAAAACACCCTATATAATACATGCTACGTGAATACATTTAAAAATCATGACGTTTTTACATTTCACGACTGTTTACGCAGCTCTCTAATGTATAAGTAAACAATTTATATGAATGCATGAGAATATAAATTTTGCTTTATGACTCCAATAAATATTTAAAGTTCGTAAAATATATATATTTGTGTACAATATTCAATATCCTGGGTATTTTATGATATACATACGATACTTTATTATTTAAATTTTTTTTATAGCAAAATAAATATCAATAAATTCTGTATGATTGTTGTTTGATATGAAGAACGACTGTATAAATTTTTATGATTTTGAAATGTTTATGGCAGATGTTTTTTTTCATAAGGCTTCTTACACATAAAATTCAAAGAGGTCATTTAGTATAACAAATTGTAGATTTTATAATAAAATTAAAGGATTGTGTTATTTGCAGTAAAATATAGAAATGAGTTAAAGATTTGGAGAAGAAAATGTTCATAAATAGTAAAAGTTATGACATACTTGACTTGAATTGTATTATTATACTTTTTTTGTGTTATTTTTTTAACAGCACTAAGCACGCAAATTTAAAACCATTCCATATGTGGAATATAGTTAACAAATAATAATCTCTGCAAATGTAGATAGATAGACTTATTGTTTCCTTTAGAAAATCGTACTGACACAAAATCGCATTGTTGGTCTTTGGATCACATCTTCCTCCTATGTCGTCATGTGACATATTGTGAGATAGAAGCATCCTTGCACATTAGTTCCACTTCAGCATATTCGAATTTGCAAGAACACTTAGTTGTAAAAAAAAATCTTCTCGATGGATATCCCATAATTTTTCAATTGCTCAAAAAGGGTCGCGCCAAATGCTGTAAGGAAATGATTAAAAATTTTAAACGTGGTGCTTAAAAAGACATATATAAAATTGTGACAGGTGATGAATCATAGATATATGCTTGTGAGCCGGAAACAAAACAGCAATCGACCGCATGGGTAATCCAAGACGAGCTAAATCCAACAAAAGTTGCTCGTGGAAGAAGCATAGCGAAGCAAGTGGTCGCCTGTTTCTTCGGCCGAAGGCGTTATGTGGACACTGTTCCTCTTGAGTAACGTAGAACATGAGTGGTACACGACCATTTGTTTTCTGGAAGTCTTTGGAGAAATTCGTAAAACTAATCCCCGAAGACGAATCATTCTTCATTATGACAATGTAAGCTCTCACACATCTCGTCAAACAAGTGAGTTTTTGAGCAGTCAAAACATCGAATTGATGACTCGTTCTCCTTACAGTCCTGACGGCAGCCAATGACTTCTTCTTGTTCCCGAATATCAAAGGTAAACTGCGTTGTCAACTATTTACAAGCACCGAAGATACAGTTGAAGCATTCAAAAACCATCACCGTTATTCTATATGGCGTCGGCAACATCGTCGTCAATTTTGAAACAACAACAATATAACACAACATCAATGCTAACTTTGTATTCCCTAAGAGTGTTATGACGTCGTTGCCTATTTATCGATAAATACAATACACATATCCAATATTTGAGTCAGCTGATTCATATTGTCTACTATTTTTGGTAAAAGTGTTTTTGAATAGGTAAAAGCTTTGTAAATAAATTAAAATAAAATGTTTTTCTTTCCTATTGGGATGACGAAAGTAAAAAAATTTAATAGTGAAAATAAGATTTCTCAGACAAAAGTCATGCATTTGCCAGTTACCCAAGGAAAAGTAAGTGATAAATTCCGTCATGTTTTTGGAAAATAATGAATAATGTTCATCCTTTTAATATTTTAAAGTTATTTTCGGTTGAACAAAACAAGTATTGGATAAAATAGGAGCCTAATTTTTCAAACAAAAGGGATCAGATCAACGTTTATTGGAGATTGGAGCTTCCTCCAAAGGAGCACAGTGCTAATTTTTTATGAATCCCGTCTCCAGTTGCTTTACATTCAGCACTGTTTGCAGTCTTTTTTTTTTTTAATATAAACCTCAAGTCACCACTATACCTTGAAGTAATTAGGCACATTACCCCTACCGAATCCTCTAGCAAAAGAAGGAGTTTTTTCAACTCTTCCATAAGCTTTTCAAATTGGTTGGGGTTAGTCATTTTAATTTTGCCCATATTATATTTTTCACTTTTTTTAAGAAATTTTTTCAAATAAATATGTACATTTTTATATCTACTTTGGTATTTCTTATCTTTCACTTTTTTACCATTTAAATTATTTTTCAAATTATTTATTGTTTAGATAAATGTTTTAGAAATATTAAAAAAAAAATTAAAGTGCTTTAAAATTGTGGTATTTTTGTTATACACATTGAGTTTCAACAATTTTGCGGATGAGTGCAGGGAAAAATGCTTTTATGCTCTTAAAATATAAGATTTTAGCTAATAAATCCCATCAGTTGCTAAAAATCAGTCTGAAAAATACATATAAGATATTTATTTATTTTTATTTAAACAAAAAAAAAATATTTTTAGTTAATTTAATTATTATTTTTCTAACTTCATTTGCTTCTATATTTTATAATTTGAACAGGCTAAAGTTCGTATCGCTTTTTAAGCCAAATTATGATGAATCAAAACAATTCACATATTCCATTTGCAATAAAATGCTAAGTATATAAAGCAGAAATCTACATCAACTGACACCACACACAGTGGACCAAACACAAAAGAACGCTGATGATTAATGTTTAGTGGCCTTCGAAAACGGCTGGCTGTTCTGTTCAACTATGTGTTGTCAGAATATTTATAACTTTGGTGTTATTTTTTCATTAATAATTATCACATGTAATTTGGCTTAAAAAGCGATACGAACTTTAGCCTGTTAAAGTCATAAATATAGAAACAAATGAAGTTCGAAAAATAATAATTAAATTAACTAAAAATTAATAGTCATTGGCTTGTGGCAAAAATTAAATAAAAATATGCTTAATCGTAACAAACCAAAAAAGTTTGTCTTAAGTAGAACAAAAATAAGCAAATTAACTAACATCTGTATAATTAGTGAAAGAACAAACGACAATGGTAAGACTGTTGTAAATGTAGAGATGGTAAAATTAAGCTTTCGTTACAAAAAAGATTTCAGCAAATTGAAATACGATGAATCAAAACAATTCACATATTCCATTTTGCAATAATGCTAAGTATATAAAGCAGAAATCTACATTAACTGACACCACACACACAATGTTGCCAGAATTTCTAAAAATAAAATCTGGAAAATTTAACAATTTTTTTTTTTAATTTTAAAATCTTCAAAAAATCTTCAAAGAAATTTTTAATTTTTTTATTCAAAAAATGTACATTTGTAATATAAATATTTTTTCATTAACCCATATTTATAAAATTCAAAACCGGCGTAAAATGTATTTTATTTAAAGTTTTTAGGAAAACTGTTCTTAAAAAACTTTCAAGCACATTCTATTTTTTTTTAAATATAAGGCTTTAATGTATGAAAAATTTCGTTTCTGCTTAAGAAACTCATCAGCAGACTTCAACCAAAAAATTTTTGAAATAAGGTAAAAAACTTCAAATGTTTATAGAACGACTATCAGTATGTTATTAAGAATTACGTACACAACCATAATAGGTACTATTCATAAAAATTATTTCGGGTTACAAAACGTTTAACAAACAAATTTCAATGCAAAGTTTGTTTTGTAAACCGTTTGTAAACCAAAACTATTTTTTATGAATACGGCAGAATAAGCTTAAAAGCTTCAAGCTAAAATCTTAAGTTTACATCTACAATTTTGAATCCACTGCTATTTTTTCATTACCTTTTTACAATTAATTGCCACATTGGTTGAAGCATACTAATAAGTTTCGCTTTTCACACGCAAAGTTTACTTTGCAAAGTCTTGAGTTTGTTGAAGAAAAATAATATAGAATAATACCTCTTTTCTCTTCTCTCCTACAAACTCAAGACTTTGCAAAGTAAACTTTGCGTGTGGAAACCCGTCTTTCTTCAGGAGTAACGAAATGCTTTTAACCAACCAACAAATAAAAATTCTTTATAGATATATGCGCAAATAATATAAAATGAATGAGAAAAAAATCGGATATATAAAAAATTACACAAAAATTCATTTAATTGGTTGCATAAATATCCAAAGGACTTCGAAGTTTGTTTTTATTCCAGTATACTTGACTGAACATTTTTTCGACATTTCCAAATGAATGTGGTAAAGACATTACATGGTGAATAAACTTAGGGCTGCAAAATCGTAATCAGAATAAGTTCGTTTTATATCAGATATTTGTTTCCAGAAGCTTGCCAAAGTTACTTCTTCTGTTTTTTAAATGATGTCTTCTAAGTTCAAAAATTGTAACTCTCTAAACTATGAGTCGTTCACACATAAAACAAACAAGAACCCAGCAAAAAATTTCAAAAAAGATAATCGAGTTTGGAATTAAGCATTTTTGGTGGAAGCTGTTACCTACTGGATTACCAACTTAATGATATTAACAAGGCGTGAGACTAAAATAATCGATTCTTGAGAAGTAGTTATGTTGTTTATTTTAGGAATTAATTATTTTTTCCGTTGTGGGAAATATTTATTTTTTTCTTGATTGAACGAACTACTTTTTTAAATATGCCGTTGTTTGAGTAAATGGAAGGTTTTGGTTAAAAAATCAGTTTGATTAAATATACATATTTTAAGAAAAATTTAAATAATTTAAAAAAACTTATTGTTTTACTACGAAATACACCATTTTGTAAAATTTATTTTATAAACTCAATTGAAGTGGGTTATATTTTATTCATATCAGTGCCTCTATTGTTACTATAAATGCTATATTTAGAAAAATTTCAATTGCTTTCATTGATGAACTTTTATTAAAACCTGATAACAGAACTACTTATATTTAAATAATTATTTTCCAAAATGTAAGTACTTACTTTTTAGTTTAAAATAAATAAATAGGCAATTTAGAAATATTTATAATTTATTTAAAATAACTACTTATTTTGGCAATATTTTCACGTCTTCTTTTAAAATCCAAAGAATATGTTCAACTTCTGCTTCCTATTTTTAAAATTTTAAGTAATATGTTTTGTAAGCGAGTACTTCAATTTGGCAAGTAGTTTAAATGGTAATGTCTAATTTTTTGCTGGGAAGTAGTAGCAGAATTCGGAAAAATGAAAAAAATTCACTATAATTGGAGTTGAAAAATCTGAGTTTTTAGGTTAAATATCTTAAATCTGCATTTTGTGTTTTTTGAGGGTAAAAATCTGCAAAATCCAGATAAATCTGCATTTCTGGCAACCGTGCACACACAGTGGACCAAACACAAAAGAACGCTGATCATGAAGGTTTAGTGGCCTTCGAAAACGGCTGGCTGTTCTGTTCAACTATGCGTTGTCAGAATATTTACAACTAACTTTGATGTTATTTGTTCATTAATAATTATCACATGTAATTTGGCTTAAAAAGCGATACGAACTTTAGCCTGTGCAAATTATAAAATATAAAAAAAAAATATTTATTTCAAAGATGCTTACTTAAAGTATGCTCTAATTTAAAATTTAATTTACTAATTTATCTTTTTTCATTCCAAAGTTACAGCAAAAATAGTCAAATAAGACCATTTTGTCCAAAATACAAAAAAGCCCATAAAAGGTTAAAATTTTTTTTTCAAAAATTTTTTTAAATGCTGGTTTTTTACGTATTTATTAATATTCATCAATAAAAAATAACAACACTTTAAAATTACGACTTCTATGAATTAATCGCCACTTTCTCTACCATTCACCCCACTGTGCGACGGATCGAAGCGATGGCGGTAGTTTTGACTTTTATGATACCATGCTTCTTATTTGCTGCTTGTCAAAAATTAATCTATTGTATCAAAAATTCTACTAGCCCCCAGGGCTAGTGGTTCAAAAATTTAGTTGCACTAGTTCTTTGCTACAGTTTGGCACAAGCCCTAATTAATAAAAAAAATATTTCATATTTTAAGAAGACTAAGAAAGACTAAGAAATTATTCCTGATTAAAAATCAAAAAATTTTAAGTCATTCAAGTTTACAAAAATCTAGTTGAAAACAATTCAAATGGTGTGATTGGCCACATAGTCCGATGTTTTTTGGTACTTGGTTTTTTTACAAGAAAAAATATTATTATTTTAAAAATGTTTTCTTAAGTCTTGCTAAGATTTTTTAATGTGTATAAAAACACTATAAACTTCTTTAATGACATCTTGGAAAACTGAAGTAAGTTAAATGATGGGCCCCACTTATTTCAATAATGCCCTAATTCAAAATTCAAAATTTGTCTTAGCAAATGTAAAACTCAATATAGATGAAAAAATATGCTTTGCCAAAATAAATGACTAAATAATTTATTTTTATTTGCTGGTGGTTCAGCGTTGTCTATATATTTCATTGTTGCTGTAACATATCATCAGTAGAAAAATAAAATAGATTCAAATCGAATATGGATTATTTGCTGGGTTTTTTGTATTAGTTTCTAAGCCTACTACGCTTATTTTTCTTTTGTGATTTTCAAAAATATTATTATTTGTGAATTCTCAAATAGTTCTTGAAAGTCTGTGCATAAGATAAGAGGTTTGTGACTAGTCAAAATGTGTGGTTGAAGTCTACTGATGATTTGTTACAGCAACAATGAAATATATATACAACGCTGAACCACCAGCAAATAAATTTTAAATTAAAATAAACTTCTGACAATATGTCGAATAATAAATTTCTTAAATACTAAATAATTTATTTCAATGATTTTCTATTTTGATATAAATTCACAGGATGTCCATAGCAGATTGCTATGATTACATTTGCTAAGTTTTAAGGACTACAAGAGCTCTCCAAAAAACCCCTTTTTACAAATAACTTTTCAGCTCTTGCATAATTGAGTTTATTAAAAAAATTTATTTTTAATATTTTAATTATTTTAATATCAGCACTTTATAAAAAAATTCTTATTTGACTCTTTAAAAAAACTGCACTTAATCAACTTAAGCACGGCGTATTTGTTTATATTCAACCGAAAATAAAATGAATAATAAATCAGGAAAATAAAGGAAACACTTCATCGGAATATGCCTGTTTATTAAGTGCTGAACGTACAAAAAAAAAAAAAAAAAAAAAAAAAAAAAAAAAAAAAATAGCCACAAGTCAATTAAGCACAGATGCAGAGAGAGCAGTTGAATAAACTCAATTGGAATTGAATAATATTGGAAAATTTTCTTGTGGGTGGAAGTCAAATAAACCAAAATAATTAAATTTATTTATTTTTGTATTTTATAGGTTTGCTTAGCACAGTTATAAGTTACCAATAAAGAAACGAGTTTTTTTTTAGTATTTGACTAAAATCGTCAAAAAAAAAGAAATATTAGGATCTGGTATATTAGTCTGGTATGAATTATAGGCAGTATTTTTCTTGACTCTAATTCTTTGATATTTTATAAATGTTTATGTATGAGTTAAAATTGTTTGCTTGTAGTGAATTAGCATCTGAGCACAATTTAGTACTCGTACTAACGAGATTTCGAGCAAAATCTAATAGATTTTGAGTACGATTTCGCATACAAAATAAAAACACATATTTTCTAGAAAAATGAAGGTTTTTAAAATTTTTAATTTTTGTTATTTTAATTAAAATATCCACTATATAAAGCTAATTTTACAATTGATTCTCATAAAAAATTCTGCTTTTTCTAAATCAGCTTCCCATAAAACAAACCTTGCTGTACAACAGCATGATAAAAAAATGCAGGGTATACACGTTACTTAATTTCTTATTAAGCGTAGTATGAGTTGTAGTACGGTTTTAAGATACACATAAGATACACTACAAAACATACTAATTCATTTGAAAGAAAATTTTTAAAGCAGTAAACACACGGTTTAAAATTTGCTTTAAAGAGCTGATGTTAATAACAATCTCTACCCCAATAGATAGACATTGGTGCTGATGAAGTGCGTGGCTGCACGGAAAAATATCGGTATTTACCCCAGCTAAAAAAGTCTAGTTTAATTATTCTTCTCTTCTTTAGAAACTCACATTAATTAAAAAATAAATTCAGTAAAGTGCGACTCTGACTCGCGCACGAAGGGTTCCGTACGAACACTAGATATGTAATTTAATATAAACTTCATCCTACATAATATATAGTTTTGGCATTTTTTTGGGGTCTTTTCGGTTTTTGCGTTTTTTTCGGTGGTTTTTGCGTTTTTTCTGTTTTGGCGATTTTTTTAAGTTTTGGCTCTTTTTTTAGTTTTGACACTTTATTATCTTGTTTTGGCGATTTTTTTGGTTTTTGGCGTTTTTTTCATTTTTGCGATTTTTTTCTTTTAAATTTTTTTTTAGTTTTGGCGACATTTTCGCGTTTTGGCGATTTTTTTCGATTTTTGGCGTTTTTTTCATTTTGGCTTTTTTTTTATTTTGGCGATTTTTTCGAATTTGGCGATTTATTTTAGTGTTAGAATTTGTAATTTTGACAATTTGCTATATCTTGGAAACCGTAAGAGGCAAACACTTTAAATTTTCAAAAACGGTAAAACTAAAAAAACCGAAAATTACAAAATCGCCAAACCAAAAAAAAAAAAAATCGCCAAAAATAAAAAAAAATCGCCAAAACGAAAAAACCCCCAAATTTAAAAAAAATTTATAACACTAAAATAAATCGCCAAATTCGAAAAAATTGCCAAAATGAAAAAAACGCCAAAATGAAAAAAACCCAAAAATCTAAAAAAATCGCCAAAACGCGAAAATGTCGCCAAAAACTAAAAAAAATCGCAAAAATTAAAAAAATCGCCAAAAATGAAAAAAACGCCAAAAACCGAAAAAAATCGAAAAAACAAGAAAATAAAGTGTCAAAACTAAAAAAAGAGTTAGAACTTAAAAAAATCGCCAAAACCGAAAAAATGCAAAAACCGCTAAAACAAAAAAAAAAAAAAAACGAAAAGACCCCAAAAACGAAAAAAAAAATGCCAAAACTATATATTATTTAGGATGAAGTTTGTATTAAATTACATATCTAGTGTTCGTACGGAACCCTTCGTACGCGAGTCAGAGTCGCACTTTACTGAATTTATTATTATTTTCATCATAATCAGTCAAAAAGTATATTTTGAAAATTTCTGTCAGTTACTGTCTCTTAGATTATAGCCCTGTCAGAGAATGTGTGGTTGACTACAAAAATTGTTAACTTATAGTTGGGTTTTCTTACACTAACTAAAAGCTAACTGCAAAGTCATCCAGAACAAACCAAAAAATTAGTTCTTAAGTTGAGTACGTAATCGAATTTGATGAGAGCCAACAAATTTATTCTCAGCTACTTTGAAATTCATTTCAGTTTTATATTAACGTTTTGCTGTTGTTATTTTAAATGGTACCTTAGCTGAGTGAGTGGTAGAGCGTTGAGTATACAAAGTGTGATGATACATGTTCGAACACCAGGAAAAAATTTTTTAATTTACTGACTACCAGGTGATTTAAAAAAATCAACTTTAAGTTAGCTAAAAGTAGTGCAGAGTGAGACAATTGACTACCGCCTAGGACATCGCAATGTTAAAATAGTCAGTTGATTACATTACAATTAATCCAAGTGTCAGTCAATACTAGTTGCGAAATAGTTAGCTTAAAGTTAGTTTAAAGTTAACGTAGTTTCCGACAGGGAGGTTTACGATATACATATGTATGTGCATGTATGTATATATAGCAAAAATTATTTAAAGCATGCCTGTTAACTTTGTAAAAAAATTCTTTATTTCATCGCTCCAATGAACTCAAAAGTTTATTCATTTATCCCGCACAGAATTATTAAAAAAGTTACTAAATATTATTATTAATATGCACGAGTGCATTAAAAATATTAAAAACTTAAAGTAAATACTTACATAAATCATAAGTTCATTAAGAAATAAATTACTTTCTTAGCACACGCGTGTTTTCTTTTGCACAAAGTCAAGTAGATGTCCTTGAATAAAGCGCTCAATGGGAATAGTTAAAAGCAAAAATGGCGTTTAAGTGGGCTCTATCAAGGTAAAACTTGCAATTATAGAGCAAAGTGACATTAAAGCAAATCTGAAGAAATTTTAGTATTTTTTGTTTTAATTACTAGAGAGAGTACTTCAACAAGGCATGAAGTAAAGAACAGTAAAACAGTTTTTTCTGTCTGAATTTTCCTTATTTCCCGTTTGATTATGAAATATTTAAGGTAAATTAATGGTTAGTTTTTTAGTTTTCAAACGTGCGAGGACAAAGTCAAATATGCTTGAAGTTGATCTTTTGTATAAAACTGTTAATTAAGAAAACTGAAAAAGGGAACTCAAAAGTGCATTGAAAATTAAAATAAAAGTATTTGAATCAAAAACCCAATAGTTTTAGTCTACGTATCAACATGCTAATGTAGAGTTAGTCGAAATCTATTTTAATTGTATGTTTAGTTGCATAGATTGCGCTTGATTTGAACACCACTGTTACCCAATTCAAGCTTTAGCTGTCTATATTGCTATATTGTCTATATTTGTTTTTCTAGCCTTTGTAAATGAAATAGAAATCAACTGTAACAACAATAAATCTTAGAATTAAGAAAATATAAGCGCAAGCTAAAATACAGAATTGTTGATATTTAATTAATTAACGTGATGTGATCAAAAATAAATAATTGTTAAGTCATCGATCGCTTTGAAAGAAAAACATTGCTATTCCTCTAATTGCTGCACTCCGTTCATGTTTGAGGTTTTTCGCTGAGATTTGGTTTGAAAAAGGTGTGGGCCGTGACAAGCTGAGTGATAGCGATGCTATCCTCTCAGTGAAGAGGTAATGGGTTTGATTCCCGCTATAGACCCTAAGTTTTTTCTGCTGACAAGTTAATCGCCTCGCGGTTTATGTTTATTATAAAAAAACAAAAGTACTTTTAGAAATTCTGAATGCTATGTAAGTGCAAATGCTAACAATACAGACATGTTGCTCATCGCAAGAACAGAACAGTTTTACTATCTCCTTAGAAAGTTTGACTTAATCTCCAGGTACGGACAGATTTTTCTGCATCCTGTACAATAATACTTAAATTTTCCTTATATTTATTGAGTTACTCCTAATAATTAAATTATTAAAAGAACAAATAATATTTACCTTATTTATTCTTCTAACAGTTCTCCGCTTTAAATTAAAGTGAAAAAACGCTATTAAAACAGCGAACAAATTCTCAAGAAAAAAAATCGTGCTCATGTTCACGTGAGAAAAATATAACATAGCGATTTCGTGAACAGGGAACATAATCCTAGAGAATATATATTTTTTTTTCAACTAAAATTTTTTGGATAAGACTGTAAATTTGTCCCTTAATCTCTTTATAACAACAATTTTCTCTAAAGCATCTGTGACTAAGGCCCTGTCCAATATCTCTACTTCGTTTATACAAACAACTAAAATACGCTACAAATACAAAGACACATTCATATCAAACTCTTTCATACTTTCAGTATGAGTAAGTTTATACGCAGGCTATGAATATTTAATAATAAGTAGAAAAAAATACAGGGATACTCGGGATATTTATTAATCACACGCCACCGTATAAAATTATTCGTGTACATAAAATTGAATCGAAAATATATGGATGTGTGTGGCTGTTGGAAATCATTCTTCAAATATGTGTGTAAATAAAATAGCCCTGTATGCACGCATGTGTAGTCGATTAAATAGTCAGAATATTTTCTATATTAAATATTTTAGAGAGCGACGTTGCATTACCCACAGATTAGAAGGCATTTTTAAATAACTTCAAAAAGAGGAGTTATGGATTCGTCTGCATTGTTGATGGACTTTAAAAACAAATAGAATGTCAATTCGTCTGCATTTTTTATGTTTGTTACTTCATGACTCGGTAACTTAAAGACCTATTTAAAAAATTTTTTTTTTTTTTTGCTAAAAGAGTGTATGTATAGTTTCGATTTGGTTTCATTGTCAAAAAAAGTGGGCGGAGACATGTCCACAAGTTTTTTTTTATTATATGATGTTTTACTTTTCCGATTGCTGCGAAACTTAGGATACACATTGGGTTCTTGTAGTGACACAATCTTAAATTTAAAAATCTGTAGAGCTACGCCTATTAATTATTAACTTTGTATTTCAAGTGCCTCTGCTTGACTGATTTTCAAGAAAGTGGGCAGAGCCACACCTGATTTAATATTAAATATTACGTGCTTCTGCTGGAGCAATTTTAATGAAACTTGGACACGCCCTCAAGCTCTCAAGAACAAACAATCTTACTTTTAAAAAGTGGATGATGGGCCACGCCTACGAATATTTAATATTAAATTTAATTTATTTCTGCTTTGAACACACCCTGAACTTTAAAAAAACATTAATTTTGCTTTTAAAAAAGTGAGCGGGCCGCCCATAAAAGATTTGTGTTGAATTATATACTCTTCTACTTATCCGCTCCCTATAGAACTTGGCAAACATTTTCCACACACACACACACACACACACACACACATATACACACACACACACACACACACACACACACACACAACGCAAAAAGAGACACAAATCTTGCTTTTAAAAAGTGGGCGTAGCCACGTCTATTAAAATTTAATATATAATTTAATATGCTTTTGCTTTGCACACACCCTGAGCTTATATTTTGAATTAAAAAAAGTGGGCGAGGACCGCCCATGAAAGGTTCGTATTGCATTATATATATATACTTCTACTTACCCGTTCCGTAGAGAGAACTTGGCAAACATTTCCACTCTTAGCATGAAGTAATTTTTTGCTTGAAAAATTGTTCAGCACCATGCCCATTAAAGCTTAACATAAGATTTCAATTGTTTCTACTTGACCGATTTTTATGATTTTTATTTTAAGTTTAACAAAAAGGGTGAAAATATTATTGCCCCAACGCTGCCCTCAAAATCACTGTCTTTTAAACCCAAAACATATTGCACCAGAACCATAATAAATATGAACCTTGATATTCCAAAAATTTTAAATTTTTTAGAAATGTATTTTATTTGAAATGTTTCATAAAATTTTTTTAAAATATCCCAGCAAAAAATTTCAAAAAAGGTAATAGAGTTTGGAATAAAGCATTTTTGGTGGAAGTACTTCCTTACTGGATTACCAACTTAATGATTTTAACAAGGCGTGAGACTAAAATAATCGATTCTTGAGAAGTTTTTACATTTTTTTTATTTGTCAACATTTCACGTAATCTATTTCGTTTAAAAAAATCATTCTCTTCATTTAGCAACTTGCACGTAATTTTTTTTATATTTAAGGTAATGTGATTTGTAAGCGAGTAATGAAAATTGGCAATCAGAAAATAAAGTCATTATATGGCAAGTAGTTCTAATGGTAATGCGAAATTTTTTGCTGGGATATTTCAAATATATCTTTTTCTTATGAATGTTAGCCTAAAAATTTTTACCTGTAGTGCTACAAGAGTTAACCCATTAACCGCCAAAATGAAACCAATGACGATAATTAACAAAAAAGTTTATTTTTAATTTCATTGTGCTCAAAGTTAACATAAAGTAATGGAAAAATTTAAAAAAAAAATAAGTGGGCGGAGTAAGGAGGGTGTACTCAATTGAGTACAGCAGCGGTTTACAGGTGGTATTTTTCAAAACATGATTTTTCAATACATAGTGTTTTCAAACATTTTTTGCACTACCAGCAAACTCTTGCATGGCATACGACACATCTGAGTTGATTTTCTAACTTTTTGGGTTAGTGCCCTATACCATATTGTGGCAACCCTAGGACCAATGAAGACGAGAGTCGAGCTTTAGTTTGCGTATTTTGCCGTAAATAATTAGTATCTTGAAATGTAACGTCGGAATAAAAGCTGATCCATGTGATCATTATGAGTCATTACATATAACCGCCAAGCGTTTGCAAAAGCAAGATCTATTATGTAGGTGAACAAGACCCACCACCATTTCTTACCTCGAATGGTGATTCTGTACAGCGAAATTGACTGATCTAGCTCATCCACTCTCGACAATTATGAACTTCATTTAAAGAAATAATTGATGTTTGCATATTTTGGGAGTTCCCTCTTTATTGTGAAAAATACACAAGTATGCTTTTGTATTTCTGGGGAAACAACAGTGTTGCCAGAATTCGCATGCGGATTCTGCCGATGTTCTCAATTGAGTACAGATATATCTAAACTACGATAACTTTATAAAAATGAGTGGGAGGCAATTTGTTTCTACTTATTTTATAAATAAAAATGCTTTAGTTTAGGAAGTTAAGGTACAAAATAAATTAACAACACAGTAAAATTTATAAAAAGCGGAAAATATATACTTGTCACGTCACATCAATTTTGCACCAGACTAAGAGTTAATTTTTTAACAGTCTAAATATAAGTATAACGACAGGTTTTTGTTCACTATTTCAATAGATTATGGTTCCCATTTAGCTAGAAACGCCAATTAATTACAACCTTAAAATATGCAAAATTGTCACCTTTTTTTCGCTGTACTCAAGTGAGTACAGCGGCGGGTAATGGCTTAAGGCAAACCATAAACTGCAAAGAAGATAAAAAGCATTTAAAATATATAATGCTGAGCATTTTTACATAATCTTTTATTAATTGTTTGAAAATACGCCGGTAGACGCTTACCTTACTTCAGCAAATTTTCAAGCAATTTGCTTAAAACACAATTAATTATAAAAACTGCAAATTCTTCTGCTTTTTATGTATATAAGAAAATTTTGTAATTAAAATAATAAAAGGTTTTATTTAATCACGATTTATTGTATAAACAAAAGAAAAACATTTAGTAAAGGAAAATTAAAAATAAGAGATGGAAAATGCAAATATAACTATATTTGTGCTTTAAAGCCATAACAGCATAAATCAATTTAGGAGAAAATCGAGTTATATATGTCCGAAAATTCTACAATAGACTCTTAGAAAGTTTTCTAACGATTTGAAAAAAATCTGCCATTAAGAAAACTAAGCCAAAAATGGATCGTTTAACAATTAATTTCTAGTTAACGATGTGCAACATCAAAGTGCTTGTCAATCACCACTTTAATTAATTTTTTAATTGATATTACAAATATTTTAATAGATATTATAAAGTTATTTATATTAATTTTTTATGTGTAATAAGATTTATATATAGCGTCTTTCAAAGAAAATTATTCTTTTGAAATAACTTTATTTCACGTTGATTTAACATTTAAAATCAAAATGAAGAATCATAATGGGAACAACTTAAATTCGATACACGGGCTAAGTAGCTTAAAAGAAAACTCCTTCATTAAACTTTATGCATTTTTGTATATTTAAAGGCCAATAATATAAAAAACTTTTTCATATTTTTTTTTTAATTTGACTTAAATTTTTCCCCATCATAACCTACAAAATACATGGAAATAATAATGACCCCGTTTTGAATTCGGAATGGGGTCGTATTGTCAAAACAACGAGTGCAAAAAAATGCCATATACTATTTATTTATTTGTATGTATGTATTTGTATATTTCAAAAAAAAAAAAAAAAAAAAAAATTCACCCATGAATTCATTAAACGTGAAATCTTTTAAATATTTGCATACACTCGTGCCATGAATGTATGTGACATCATTATTTTTCATCGATATAACGGATAAAACTATAAGCTTGGTTGCGTCGATGGTGCGCTGCATACTGCAGGCATTGATTTGTTAAAATGAAAAATTGCATTTCATATTGTCATGCACATACTCGTGCATTCGCATGAATTCATTCTTTAACACTTGCACTAGAGTCTGCATTATGTATGTTAGAACTTATTTTCTACAACTTTCACTCCTTTTAGTGTAATAAAGTTATTGTGTTTGTGAATGCGATTTTGTTTGTTTTTGATGGTGAACTTTAAACGATTATATTTGTGTACAGAAATACTTAATAATGCAGCCAGTAATATATGAACGAAAAAAAAAAACAATTTTGTTCATGAAGCTCATGAAGTTTCATGAGATGAAATGATGATGCTGATGATGACATTGTTCATTCATTCCGGCAACATTACTTTGTTTAAAAACTTAAAGCTTGTTAGTTGGCTATGACAACAATAAGCTTATCGAAAACTTATTTCTGTTTATTTATTATCAGTCGTATTCATAAAAAAAAGTTGATTGAGGTTTAAAAAACGTTTTAAGGCTAAATAACGTTTTTTAAATATTGGTATTCATAATCAGTTTTTTTTAACTAAAAATCAATTAACTTGATTTATTAAAAATATCGTGGCAACACTGTATTCTTTATTTGTCACTTGCATATTAGTTCTGCAAAAAAAAAAACGATTGTTAACTCACAAAGTACTCGTGTCTTTATTTGTTTATTTCTCGCTTTTCAGAGAAATAAGGTTTCTATAAAATAAAAGATGTGTTCCAACTTATATTTAATAAAAAAAATAAAAAAAAGTTCACAACAAATCTTTGTTAAAAGTGCTTTTTATATGATTTATTTTATTGCATATAAAGAATCACTAGAATAACGAGCTTTATTTTGTTTGTTTTGAGTGTTTATACATCACTAGTTAATTTTCTACAATTATATTATTTTTGTTAACACATAAAATGAAAAAACAATGACTGGGAATGAAAACTGGATCACTCCTTTTCTTTTAAATATTTTCTTAGAGTATATTGGATATTTCGGCAATAGTTTCTATAAAAAAATACATTGTTTTCTTCTAAATAACACTGGCATATGCATACATACATACATACATATGAACATACAGGTAAAGTTCAAAATGTAAACAAAAACGGAGCAAAATTACAACAACGTCATCTTAAAATTGGTTTAAACATGGGGGCAGTCAATTTTAAAATTTGCTGATTTACGCAAGGTTTAAAAACCGTTTTTTAAGCTAAAATTCTATTATGAATACAATTTTAGCGAATTTTGCTTAAACAACATTTGAAACGCTGTTTAAAATTTTTATGAATATGGCTGTATATGTATAAGAAATCAATCATTTTCATTATATCGCTCAAGAACTCAAAAAAGGTCAAAGTTCACTTAATCCTTTCTTTTGTAAAATGGAAGAAGTGGGGTGTCTTAGAACACACGATATAGCTTTGCTACTTAGTCATATAAAACAGATTTCATATGTGAAATAAAAATGAAATAAAATTATATTATACGAGTATGATTATGTCAAATTCTCTGCAAATATTTCAAAACGTTTCAATTTATTTCCCATAATTTAATGATGTATTGTTTGTGGTTTGTGGTGGCTTTTAGTCGGCTTACAGCCGATCGGCTGCGTTCTCTAGCTTGTGGTCGCGTGCAAAAACAAAGCAAAAACAAATTGAGCAATCGTTCTCATTGGTTTTCTTTCACTCACTTCAAAGAACGAAACAAAACAAAATCAAACAATTTGTTTCGTTATTTTTCGTACTCTGCTTTTAAGTACAAAGTACTCTAATAGTAATGACGATTATTTTTGTTATGAAAATCACGTATTAACTCCTGTATCGCGCATTAAATAGCAAAGCTATAAAATATTTTTAGCACTCTCTCTCTCTAGACCTGATTATTATACAGTCCTTTCTGCATATTTGAAAGGAGTTTTCAGGGATGAAAAAAATAATATATATATAAATATATATAATATATAAATAATATATAAAAATAATATATAATATAAATGCCCGCCTAATTTGTGCTAAGGGTAATGCAGAAAGACTCTTTTAATCACATCAAATATATAATATCTCTGATAGACCTTATCCTTAGTTTTAACTGAGCATAAAACCAACTTATGTCCAGTATATAACGCTGCCTTGTGAATTTATTAAAATGTTTTATCGAACTAACCAAGGAAGAACGCGAGTAGTAATTGTAAAAAAAACTAAGCTGGCAACGCCGGACATTGCTTTGTTCCCATACAAAAATAGAAGGAGTTGAAAGAAAACGGACCACCACGCCCATTTTCCAAAAGTCAAAATATCTGAATTTGCTATATTTTTCAAAATAAAACTGTATAAATTTATATTTTTTGTAACTATCTTAATTGTATCTTATGGGTTTATCGTAATTTCAGAAACGACTTTTCGTCCTGTCAACTGTCCTTTGAAGAAAATATGCAATAATTTTTACAAAAATTAAAAGAATTTCATGAAAGTTCAAATATTTGTACAATTCTAATAGCACAGAACTGCGCGTGTCAGTTTTGACTTACTGTCACGCACACTAACGGTGACGGCATAAATACTCACTCAAGTGCGCCTGACTGTCACGCAAATTTTTTGTGAAAACATATTTATTCTTGAATAATTACGCACAATTAAGTAAAATATGTTTCAGTTTCACACACTCTTACGCTAGCTCACTCTCACGTTTAAATAAAAACAGTCTTTTTTAATATTTCATTAAGAAGTTTTAAGATAACATATAAGTTAGTGAAACAAATTCATAAACTAAAAAATATAAGTATAATATTTTAATAAATTTTGTTTCAAAGATTGCAGGACCTTTTCTAATTGAAATTTTTATTTCTTAATTTTAATGTTTGTTATTAAATGTCTGATTTTAACATCATTAGTGACATTTTCAGGCTTGTTCGGAAAATCACTTTTTTTCAAAAGTGATTTGAAATCACAAGAAACGTGTTTTGCGCACAAAACATTTTGAATTTTTGTGATTTTAAACGGGTTTGCTAAATGCCTGCCGATTTGAAATCACTTGGTTATTTTTTCAATAACTTTATTTTAAAAATCGCAATAAATTAATTAAGTGAATAGCTTAATAACTTTTTTATTGATTTTTGTAGTGAAGTGAAGAATTTTCTATGAAGACACGTTTTTTTTGCAAGAAATGTTGCTATTTGCTTTGTCATTTGTATGATGAATTTGAAATTCATTTTAGGAAAATTTTGTATTGAAAATTTGAAATAAAATACATTTCAAATTCGTTCCAAATTTAATGAATATGGGGGTAAAAAATTACCTAATTTGTGACTTCAGCGTCCTCTTCTAGCTTAAAAAAGGGCGAATACAATTTTTTTTTTTTCATAAAAAATTGTTTATTTATTATCTTTCATTACAACCAGTTAAATTATTTTAATATTTTTAGTTTTTATTTTTTTTCCTTAATAGGGCATTTACATTGCCTCGCAATCTAGTACTTATGAGATTTCTAGCTAAATCTAGTTGCTTTTTGCTAAATTCTCCATACAAAAGGAAATCTTATTTGTCAGTAGATTTGTAAATCAAAATATAATATTTTCATTTGCTTGTTACTACCCTGTACATCATGTTTATATAAAAGGTGAGTGAATTAGCTACGATCCATAAAATTTTCTATTGAAGGTGTGTGAAAGAGCTAAGTAGGCACTTTTTGGGCTACAAATTTTAGACAAAGGATTTTGTCTTGGATATGAAATCTTGAAAAATGCCAAAAAGCTTAGTGTAAACGATACAGATTTCGATAAAGATTTCAAATCAAATTTACTAGATTTTGAGATAATGTAAATGCAGTATAAATATCTTTGAAAAGTATAGAAATTCGAACAAAAATCGATAATTTGGGCTTTTAAAAAAGTACATATTTTTAAAGGTTGTCAAACATTTTTTAAGATTATTTCAGAAAATGTAACAAATAAAGAAAAACAGGAAAAAACCAGAAGACCAAATTTTTTGTTTCTTGTTCTTTTTTTTTTTTTTTTTTTTGTTTTTTGTTTTAAGTTGAATAATATGAGTTTCGTTATACAATAAAAAATCAATTAAAGCAAATATTTTTTAAAACTGATTACAATGTATTATTTTTAATACTCTTAGCTATAAGAAAAACTAAACTTTAATCTTCTATTCAAAAAACTGAAATTAGTACAATTGTTTGAATTAAACGGTCAAAACTAAAATTTTTGCTTAAGCCCCGTTCAGACTATTATACAAGTATTAACACTTTCATCACATTTTACGATACAGAAATCTAAATACATTCGTTGCGACTGTCAAAAAATCTAACGCAAAATCACATATTGTGTTCAAACCATCACACTTCAAATCAAATGTGTAATACAAGTAGAAAACAAAACAGCTGTTCAATGAAGATGTCTGTGCTATTCATTTACCAGCGGCGGCAAAGCGGGTTCGTGCAGGCGGGGACGTGCCGACACTTGAAAAAATTCAGCAGTTAACAGAAAAAAAATTTAAGAAAAGATATTACAAAAACGTTAAAAAATTACGTCAACGAAATATACTTCCATACGATTCACTTATTCAAAATTTTGAGCCGATATACATATGACAAAACATTACATCAATGACGACACGCTATCGGCGGCGAAATAGCCGACTTGGAAGTTTGGTTTGTGTGAAAATGCAACCCTGATCTAATGAAAAGTATTATCGTTTAAAAATTTTCTAAAAACGAAAAAGTCTTATGGGATGTCAAAATTTTTATCGTATTATTTGCCACTTTGATGACATTTTGCGTTCAGACTATCACACTTGCACATATTATTTGAATTTTTGACAAGTATAAATACAAAGTATAATAGTCTGAACGCGGCTTTAGTAATTACGGCACAAAATTTACTGACTTCTACCCCCTATGTTGGAGTCAATAATAACTACGGCTTCAAAATTCTTTCAAACTGGTTTAAACTAGATTGTTACCTATCGAACGGCATAACTTTTATTGCAATATAAGATATGATTATTTTTGTACTTTTGTCTATGTAACAAAGCACTGTGCGCCGGTAACACGCATTGCTGTTCTTAACACTACCCAGCTAGCCAAGAGCTGGTTAATAGGCGGTGTGAATGATTTCTAACATACAACTCGTAAATCCTGATGATTATTTAGAGAGTGATATTGTGCACTGTGCAGTGAAACATAACACTCTCTTTTATAAATCTTGCAATCTTTCATCGACGATATTTTTATCTAAAATATGTTTGTTCTTTGTCTGTATTTTTATACAGACTACAACAATTAACACTAAAATTTAAAAAAATTAAAATTAAAGGGTGGTCCATCAGTTAATGCAATTTTGACTATGTAATTTTGACAATTTGCTATATCTTGGAAACCGTAAGAGGGAAACACTTGAAATTTTCAAAAACGGTAAAACTAAAAAACCGAAAATTATAAAATCGCCAAACCAAAAAAAAATCGCCAAAAATTAAAAAAAAATCGCCAAAACGAAAAAAATCGCCAAAATTATTAAAAAAATAAAAAAAACACTAAAATAAATCGCCAAATTCGAAAAAATCGCCAAAATGAAAAAAAACGCCAAAATGAAAAAAAAAACGCCAAAAATCGAAAAAAATCGCCAAAACGTGAAAATGTCGCCAAAACTAAAAAAAAAAATTACATAAACAAAATCTCAAAAATTAAAAGTCGCCAAAAAATAAAAAAAATCGCCAAAATGAAAAAACGCCAACAACCGAAAAAAATCGCCAAAACAAGAAAATAAAGTGTCAAAACTAAAAAAAGAGCCAAAACTTAAAAAGATCGCCAAAACCGAAAAACCGCCAAAACAAAAAAACCAAAAAAACTATATATTATATAGGATGAAGTTTGTATTAAATTACATATCTAGTGTTCGTACGGAACCCTTCGTGCGCGAGTCAGAAACGCACTTTACTGTATTTATTTATTTTGGTGCTTGCTGTTGTAGATTGTTATTTTTCTTCAACTATTGCTGATGCTTTCATTTGGATTTTGAATAAAAATCTTGACAGTTGTTTCAATTAAAGATATGTATATTAAAGTGAAGTATAAATTTTATGCGTTTGCTATTGTACATCAAATATTTATCAAATTATTGGGGATACTTAAACAGCTTTTAAAATAATCTAATTATTTTAATTAATTGCATTTTTCATAGATCTGCGCCATTTAATGTTCTTGTTCACGCTAAAGATAAAACTGTTGGACGTTTAAAAAGGCAAATTTAAACATAATTTTTTTTTTATTATAAATTTTTCTATATAAAAAGGTAGTTGTATCGAGATACATACATATAAATATATGCTTAATTCACAAAACCTCTTGTATCTCTGTATCGATTGTATTATCATATTAAATACAAGAGTGTAACATTTGTTGTATGAAATTTTCATATAAAAATGAAATACACTATTACAATTTTATTTCATATGTTTTTAAAATGTTGTATTCAAAGAGAGGCTCTCTGAGAGAATTTGTATGTAGCTTGTTCTTCTTTTTTCATTAAAAATACGAAATAAATTAATACACAACACAGAGGGTGTTCACAATTAAAAAACCAAAAGTGTATTTGATACATAAATACACGATAAAGATTGTTGTGAATTAAGCAATAGAATTGAATTTAATCAATACATGAAGAAATGTAATTACTAAAAGTTTTAATTTGCTTTTTTTTTGTCATATTTAACTTGCAAAATAAAAATTTCGCTGTGTCTTGCACGATTCAAATCGTTATCTAATGATTATTTTACAGCCCTCGCAATGTCTCATATAAGGTTAAGATTGAGGAGCCTCACACGCTACTTAATGTTCTTCATAAAAGATTTGTAAGTTAATCTCTAAATAAATCTGAAAGGATTGCATCTATGACTAATGTAAACGCCTTCCGCGGCTCTTGTACACGAGTCGTCTACATGTAAGAGTTTCTCCCATGCGAAGCATCTTCCACGATGAAAATATGCACTCGTCTTCGACTAAAAATGTTCTGAATATGATGCACAATAGACTCTTCTGCGAGTGAAAATGGCTAGCTGGGTATGTATGTATATATATATATATATATATATGTTTTTCGCTAGATACATACATACATGCATAGCATATCTAGGTAAGAGACTAATACTTAAGATAAAAAGAAATATATGCAAAAATTAAGCAATAATGGTCTTGTATTTAAATTACTTGCTGCTGCGAAAATATTTTCGCATACATGCAAAATTATTTTGCCAGAAAAACCTGAAAGAATTCATATAAATAAGTCATGTCTCAATAAATAGAATAAGGAAAGCATGTGAATAATAATAGCATAAATAAAGAGTGAATATATAATTCATATAATAAAATATATTGGCTTTCACATAACATCACATGAGCTGTGATGTTTTGTTACTTAGACCGAATTTAGACACGAAAACATTTGGAAGGGAAACATTTAGTTTGGTTGCAATTTACGGGTGGAGAAGAGAGAACCATTTTTGTGTTCGGTTATCGGCGACACGCTTTGTTTTCATATTCTTTGCTACATATACACGCATACATGTACAAATATGCTTGCTTTTATGCAGTACTATTGGAATGTCGCCGGCAACATTTTCGTCTGTGTGGACGCGAAGGAAACAACAAAAGAGAATTCTAGATGTTTTCCTTCCAAATTTTCGTCCGTCCAAATTGGGACTTATTAAAAAGAAGCTGGGGCAATTTTAACCACTTCAGTAGAATTTTGTGAGCACTGAGCTTAGTGTTTTATTTACAAATCTTTTTCACAATACAATCACAAATTTTGACTAAGATCACATCGGTGCACACAGGGACAAATGACCGAATTAGGACGACAAGAATGGAATTTTTTATTTTGTTAAATTTAACCAATATTGCACTTAATATGTTCTTTATAACAGTACGCACCTATAAGTACCTATGAGTATTTATTTTTTTTAACGCATCGCTTTAGTCTGTAAGTGCGTGCAAAGTATTATTATCTGTTAAATGCACTTATACCTGTCAACAGCATCTATAGCGTTTATTGTTGCTCCACTCGACATTTTTTTGTAAATTTACAGTTTAAAGTTTTTTAAATATATTTTTAAGCATCAGGTATCTAATTTAATTTGCAGTTATTATTAAAACAACAATAATAAGTAGTGTAGATATATTATACTATTTTTATTATGAAATATATTGAAAAATTTACTTTAGCTGGAGCTATAAAAAAAGTTCCAAACAGTTCCACGACTTTTCCTTATAAGTTAAAAATCACAACTACTAGTAAGTATAAAAAAGTCAAGTGGTGGTCCCCCCGTTTCCCCCTTCAATAAATAGAGCATATTTTCCTAAGGTAGTACACCTGATTCCCGTGCAATAATTTTTAAGCGAATTCGATAATTTTTTTAAGATTTGTACGCCATATTGGATCCGTCATTTTGAATTTGTCAAAAATAATATAAGATTCGTAATCAGCGACCCCAAAAAACCCCGTGTAATGAGTTTAAAGCGAATTCGATAAATTTTTCAAAAATTGTCCGCCATATTGGATCCGCAATTTTAAATTTTTAAAAACTGACATCAGATTAGTAATCAAGTACTCCAAAATCCTTGAGGTACCTAGTCTTATTAAAATTTATTGAGTCCATATGAAGTAAATAATTTTGTCGCACTAAATTTTCAATTCGTCCCTGTGCGGTGTGAGTTTTGTATGATTGTATTAGTCACTGATGTCACTGAAATGGAATATGAGAAATGCTTATTGTGTATACAATTATTGATTTACCATTGGTAAATACATTTATAAGTATCACTATTCATTTTCTGTTTTTCCATTTTTTTACTTTCTTTTTTGTTAGCACGCAGTTATATCACTCTACCTAAGTATGTTGAACCACTTCATAATAAATTTGCGTTAAATAGCTGATATTAATAACAAAACTCTACCCCAGTAGATAGACGTAGGTGCTGATGAAGTGCGTGGCTGCACAGAAAAATATCGGTATTTCCCCCAGCTATAAAGTTTAAGTTAAATTTTTCTTCTCTTCTTTAGAAACTCACATCAATTAATAAAAATATTTCATTCAATAAAGAATTGAAAGTACTGAACTTGAGCCTGACTAAAAATTATTTCTGACTAAAAATTTCTTGTAAATTTAACATGATTTGAATGAATTTGAATCAAACTTTTTGCATGGTGATTTTACATTGGTATTTTTTCTGTATTATTAAGTATGCACTAATAAAAAGGTGTGTAAATTGACAACATTGCAATTACAACAATAAAATATTAGCGTTTTTGGTATCTCAAGCCTTAAAGCTATAAAATGTTTGTATGTGTATTTATTTTAAAATTTTAATTATTATTGCTAAATTCTCATAGATAAAAACATTTTAAATAACATCATAAATGGAAAAAAGCGAACATTAATTAAATATTAAAAGATTTCCCAGAAGCTGTTTAGAGGCGTAAAGAATTTAGTTAATCATAGATAAAAAATCCTATGAATTTTTTCTTTATAAAGTGTTAGCTTCCGATTTAATACTTTGCTTCAATTTTTATCATCTTCTTTAAATCACTTGAAAAGTATTTATTTCACCCAGTGTTACTGATGGATTAACATTTTTTTTGTTAACTTTTTTCTAAATCCATAAATGTTTTCTTTTCACAGTTAAGGTTCTCATATTGCATACTGTCACAACAATACTGCTTGCTGTCTGTTGCATTGTCATCAGCAGCAACATAAAATTGTGTGATATCAATCTTAATTTTTTTTCTACATTTTTCACATCATGTTATAAATTTTTGCTACTCAACCAGCATACTCATACATTCATGTGCAGTACATACATATGTATGCTTAAGTACTGCATAAATTTTAGATATTCTCTGGCAGAAATCCTCTTGAAAGAATTATGGGAGTGCATATACATAAATGTGAAAAGAAATTCATCTTTTGCTATGAATGGAAAATAAGAAAAATTAGTTTATTTCAGTTAATTAAGCTGAAGCTTCTACATATGTATGTATGCATGTATGTATTTATATATATTAGAAAAATATACTAAACGAGTTGTTTATAATTGCAGGGAAAATGGAAGAAATCATTATACTTGCAATATATTAAATTCAAGTAGAAGATATCTGTGTCAATAAGGAAACAATTTCTGTGTAGGACTTTACACGATTTTAGTATACATATTGGAGGGCTGCCTAAATATTCTTGAAATGTAAATAAGTCGTTTTTTATATGTATTGTCGTAGATGGATGTATTGGTGTTCATGTATATGAGTGTTAACAAGCGATGTCGCGAATACTTCTTTTTCATAACAAGCACTCAAAAGAACTAGTGTTGATACGTGCATGTTTTTTTCATATTGTATGTTTGAGTGTGTGTGTAGGATGTAGATGGTAGGATATTATGTGTTTAAGGGTGGTTTTTCAAAGCAAGAGCACACAACTAATGTCAATGCATGTGTGCGTTTGTATGTACGCAGAAAAATAAAAGAGCATACACACAACTTATGTATGTGTGTATGTATGTATGTACATGTATAGCGATTGTATACGCGCCCATGTGTATGAAAAATGAAGCATCACAAATTATTTCGTCATGAAGTATTTTCCTCTTTACTCCTATACCTGCAATAACTGAAATAAATGTCTTGCCAACAGTGTTGTTTAAAGCTGTGATACACTATCATACACAGTCGTTCGATCTGTCAAAAAAAAAAAAAAAAAATCATGTGTGCTCAAAAAGTATGATAGTGTGGATTCAAATTTGAAATGTGTGACAGATTTTTTGACAAGTCTGTCCGATTTCCAAAAGTTTATGAAAATTTTCATAAAATGGTTATTTCTATTAGATCAGAGATGCATTTTGTAAGGCAGTTGATAAGAAAACAGCAAATCCTGCTTCATTTATTTAAAGATAGAGAGATACATTTTGAAAATTACATTTTGCATTATTATTTCTTTAGAAATGCAAAATAATTAAACATAAAAATTATTTTAAATGTTTTTTCATCTTTTTTGTGGAATAGTGTGGCACCTATAAGAGATTTTGTTAGGATTTTTCTGGAGTGTGACAGAATTCAATCCGATTTTCCAGTGAATGAGTCGTACGACTGTGTATGATAGTGTATCACTGCCTTAAGCGTTTTTCAGAAGATTTCGCTGTAGTAAAGCATCTGAAAACCCTCACATGTCTTAAAAGTTCTTGTAGGTGGTATTGTGCAGGACTTTAATACATTTCCATACATAAATTAATAATGATGGCATTGGCAGCAATATTTTGCCCTCCTAAGAAAGAAAGTCACATCTCCATTTGAGATATGTTGCTTAACGTTTTTTATCTTTCGGGTCTAAAAATTTACTATTCTTTAAAATTCCAAAAATATTTTTAAAAATTTATAAAATTTATAAATTTATATTTATAAAACTTATAAAGGGCCATAACCATAGTCATAGAATAAAGTCGGTTCGTTTTAGAAACAACTTAAAATTAAAAACCTGTTCTTAAATATTTTTCAGTTCTCGTTGAACCTTCATAGTGAAGAGACATTAAAGCGGATTTTTTTTTTACATACATACAAACGAAACAAATATAAAAAACAACAAAATCAAAAATCATACAAAAAATATTCGTAATACATATTCACCTTGATAAATAAGCTTATTGGCTTTACTAATATTTTTTACATAGCAAGAAATAGCAAAAACAAAAAAAAAAAAACCGTAAACACAAACAAAGTTCCCTTGAGGAATAATACTCTGTATGAGTACCTCAAAGGAAAAAAATTTTGAAGTGAGTTCTAACGGCAGAAATGCTTATTTTACTGTGAGTTCTGAAACTCTTAATGAAAAAAATATAAATAATAAATCTGATGAAAATCTTTTTTTAACGGCAAAGCCAATTTTTCGTCAGCGATCAACTTCGCTTTGTCCAATGCCAACTAGTGAATCGTTAACATTACCATTGCCTAGTACTTCTTCATTTAAGTCTGCGATATCAACCGCATCGGGCTCGCCCTCATCACTAAACCAAGTTATCACTACAGATAACAGTAGCTCAAAACCCAAGGTACAAGTGGGAATGGACAGATATATAACAGTGGTAAAGCGTGGGCGAAGCCCAAATTCTTCAAAAATTTCATCTGCTCCAAAGATGTCTAGGGATAACAGCGCATCATCTACCAATCGTCAAAATCGTTTTTCATTATTGCAAGACACCGACGACAAGCCCTCTACATCATCGCAAAAGTCTTTTAAGCCACCACCTATTTATCTGAGAGAAAAAAATTCTAACGCGCTTATAAAAAAACTACTGTCGACCATTGGTGAAAATACTTTTCACATCATTCCAATTAAACGAGGTAATATTGATGAAACTAAAATCCAAATATATAATGAAAAAGATTTCCGAAAAATTGTTAGTGAATTCGAAAAAAATAAAACAAATTTTTACACATACCAACTTAAGAGTGCTAAAGGCCTACAGATAGTATTAAAGGGCATAGATTCATATGTTGAACCCGAAGAAGTAAAATGTGCACTTGTCGACCAAGGATTCAAGGTAAAAAATGTTACCAACATATTTAATAGAGAAAAGGTCCCCCAACCCCTATTTCGGGTTGAACTGGAGCCGAACGACATACAATTGAAAAAAAATGAAGCCCATCCAGTTTATAACGTAAAGTATCTATTACATCGAAAAATCACAGTTGAAGAGCCACGTAAGCGTTCAGGTCCCGTACAGTGCCATAATTGCCAAGAATATGGCCATACGAAAACTTACTGCAAGTTACCTACAGTGTGTGTTATCTGCGGTGAATTGCATGGTACTGCTAGCTGCACTAAGCCAAAAGATCAAGCAGAAAAAAAATGTAGTAATTGTGGAGGTAATCACACAGCTAACTATAGAGGGTGCCCTGTATTTTCTTTCGTTAAACAGGCTATGGGTCAAAAACCCAAGCTAACTCCAGCTCTACAAGTAAACGCGAACTCCGACACTTTTGCTCAAATCAGCCAACCAGTTACTTCACGTGTATCGTATGCTGATGCTGCTAAGACTAGTTCAATTCCCACGCAAAATGTTCCACCGCCAAATAATTCAACGAATTCAAACTCAAGCTTTAACTTTAGTCGCCTTGAAGCTACTATTGAGAATCTGGTGCTAACTATAAACAACTTTACTACAAATATGACAAGTATGATGCAAGAAATGCTGCGAATGCAGAATACACTGCTTCAAGCATTAGTTAATAAACCATGAACATGTTAAAAATATGTTTCTGGAACGCAAACGGCATTCGCCAACATAAAAATGAACTTGAGCACTTCCTCATGGAAAAAAATATTGATATAATGTTGGTTTCTGAGACTCATTTGACCTCAAGAAGCTTATTTAAAATAAATGGTTACACTTTATATGATACAAAGGACCCGAGAGAGAGAGCATGTGGTGGATCAGCAATTCTGATTAAGTCAAGACTCAAGCACTATGTCCTTGACAACGTTAGTGAAGAATATTTGCAAGCAACGAATATTTTCGTAGAAAATTTTTGTGCGAATTTCGTGATATCATCAATTTACTCACCTCCCAGATTTTCAGTTACCGAAGATCAGTATGAGAAGTTCTACAAATCGCTTGGATCTTGTTTCGTGGCAGCTGGTGACTACAATGCAAAACATACGTACTGGGGATCGCGTCTTGTTACACCTAGAGGTCGAGCCTTGTTCAATACAATTTCAAAAATGGGCTTAGATGTCATTTCGAGTGGGGAGCCTACTTACTGGCCTACTGACGTAAGAAAAATTCCAGATGTTATAGATTTTGCCGTCACGAAAAATATTCATAGGGACTTAATTCATGTAGAGGCCTCTCTAGATCTGTCCTCCGATCACTCTCCAACAATAGTTACAATTTTCAACCCACTAAGGAGTGATTTAACTAACTCATATGTGAAGATGATTAATGGAATCAACTGGCTGGCATTCAAAAAATATCTTAGTAGTCACTGCGTAGAAAACATTCAGCTTAGATCATGCGATGATATTGAATTTAACATTGCCAATCTTAACGAAAATATTAAACAGGCTGCTGAACACGCCACTACCTCCTATCCGCAGACCGGCTTTAACAGAATTTATTCTACGGAAATTGAACGTCTTGTATGTGAAAAAAGGAGAGCTAGAAGAGAATGGCAACAACACAGATCACCCCTAAATAAAATCAGACTTAAAGAATGTACTAAGCGACTCAAAGAGCTGCTATCGTCGGAAAAAACTGCACTACTGGAAAAGTATTTAGAAGGTCTTGATGTAACGTCCGCATCTAATTACTCTTTATGGCGCGCTACTAGAAATCTTAAACGACCCGTTGATCTTAAATCACCATTGCGTACTGCGACCGGAGGCTGGGCAAGAAGTGATAGTGAGAAAGGTAACTTATTTTCTGAGCATTTAAAATCTGTATTCACTCCCAATTCATGTACGGGTGCTGCTGATTTACCGAGTGTAGTTTCTCTACCCCCTCGTCCCTTAAGGTTTAAGATGCGTGAAGTACAAAAAGTAATTGCTGAACTCAACCCGAAGAAATCTCCAGGTATTGATGGCATTAGTAACAAAATGCTCATGAACTTGCCTCATATTGCAATAAGAATCCTGCTATTTATTTTTAATGCTATTTTAAGAATGCAGTATTTTCCACATAACTGGAAACTTGCCAAGATCAAAATGATTCCAAAGGCGGGCAAAGATCTTACCAAGACTGATTCATATAGGCCTATAAGCTTACTATCTACAATCTCAAAGCTTTTTGAAAAGCTGCTCATGACTAAATTGTCAAAAATTTTAACTGATAATGGGTGCATCCCGGACCATCAATTTGGCTTTAGAAGTCAGCACAGCACGATTGAACAAACGCATAGACTGGTCCAAGTTGTAAGAAGAACATTTGAAGAAAAGAAGTATTGTTCCGCTCTCTTTATTGATGTTTCTCAGGCGTTTGATAAAGTATGGCACGAAGGCCTAGTTTTAAAATTGAAGACATATCTGCCAATAAACATTCAAAAGCTTTTGGAAAGTTATATTATTGATAGGAAGTTCACTGTTATGGAAGGAGAGTTCACGAGTGTGCCCGAATCTATATCTTCTGGTGTGCCCCAGGGTAGTATCCTGGGTCCTGTCTTGTATTTAATATATACTTGTGATATGCCTGTGAGCAATAATATCCATATTTCTACTTTTGCCGATGATACAGCCTGTATGAGTGTGCACGAAAACCCTTATGAGGCATCCCGCAATCTCCAGGAACATATCACTCAGCTGGAAATATGGTTGAACTTATGGAGAATTAAAGTCAATGAACAAAAGTGTGTCCATATAACGTTCACCCTAAGAAGAGATACTTGCTCCCCCATTCGAATCAACAATCAAAATATTCCTCAACATTCCCAAGTGAAATACCTTGGTATACACCTTGATCGAAGACTTACATGGAAACATCATATTGACTCTAAGTTAACTCAGATGAAACTTAAGTTAACTCAAATATATTGGTTGATTGGCAGAAACTCAACACTCAGCTTAGACTGCAAACTTTTACTATACAAGTCGCTTTTGAAGCCAATATGGTGCTACGGAATTCAGTTATGGGGCACTGCTTCAGCTTCCAATGTCGAGAGAATCCAACGAAGGCAAAACAAAATTTTACGGTTAATAACATCGGCTCCATGGTATATCCAAAATTCTATTATACATCGTGATTTAAATATGCCACTAGTGACTGAAGAAATTGCAAAATACGCAGGCAAATATTTAACAAAACTCGAATCACATCCTAATCCGCTTGCTCGTAATATTTTGAACTTTACTGGACACATCCGATTAAAAAAGAGGGACACACAGGCTCTTATACCTAACACTCCAGATGGGACTACTTGAAAATACTTCCCCCCCCCCCTTTTTTTATTATTACTACTAATGTATTATTTATAACTACCACTAAGTTTATGTCCGACACTGGTCGGGCCTAATAATTTTTTTTTTATAGATTTAAGATTTGAATACTTATTGTTAGTTCATATATGAAGATCCAATAAATAAATACATGCATTAAAAAAAAAAAAAAAAAAAAAAAAAAAAAATATTTTTCTACTATAGTCAAAAACAAAGTGTGTGTTAAGTTGAACCGACTTGAACTGGGTGCCACAGTAAATATTGGAAATTTTTCATATGATAGAAAACAAAATATAAGGAAGTGGCATCTCTGTCTCTCAACTCTCTCAACTCTCTCTCATCGGATATTGTGTTATGAAAAAGGGTTGAGTTTAAGAACAAGATAAAATAAAACAACCGAACATAAAAATAAATTAAAAAATAATTAATATAGAGAAAATTAAAAAGGTGTTTGTATTTTGTATTATTTTAATACAATAAACTCTTCAATGATTGGATTATAAATTGTTTATAGGAACAAATGAAGCCAAGTCATAGAAAGTCATACATACATACATACATACATACATAAGTATGTGCTCTCTTTTATTTTAATGTGTTTTGTGTTGAACTAAAGAGCCAGAGTCGATGCTAATCTAGTTAAAAACAACTTCAGCATGTTTTAGCTTTAGAACCGATTTTTTCCTTTAAAGTGCAGTTTTTCTCGTCTATGGTAGGTCAAAAGTACATGTTTTAAAAAAGTGCATTCTAAAACTAAAAAAGTAGACTTTTTTGTTAACTATGGTTATGGCCCAAAGTCTTTATAAGGGTTTTTTAAAACAATTTGTCATACAGAATTTTTCTTAAAAAGCATTTTTAAATTCTATAAATAAGATCTGTATTATTTAATTTAATTTTATTATATATGTTACGATTGAAAATTTTGATAATAAATGAGATAAAATTTACCAATTTTCCCACTTATGATAATTGACATGAAGTCTTACTTTATACATTCCTAAGGATGTGGGAGTTTTCGAAATCTATTCTGGAAAGGAATAGAAAATTTAATTAATTTATATAAAAATTGTCTTAATTTATTTCCTTAACTATACTTCTCTCTCAATGTCTTCTTTATTTTCTAAAGATTTCTCAATTGACATTTTATTTAATTTTATTTTTCAATTCGTCCTTAAATATTATTTAATTATTTTATATAAAATACTCATGCTGTAAATAAATATATATATATATATATATTTTATTTAACTTAGGATTGAAATATCATTTCCATTTTCAACCTTCTATTCAGCATTCGTGCTAAATGTTCATACTCTTCTTAGTTCCCGTATAATCTTTAAGCCATTTAAAATAAAATGTAGAAATTAACATTATAAGTCCTGTCTAGAATATTTAATTTATTTTGTCATCATTTTAATATCCTGTTAATGACAACATCTAAAATAATGGTTAAATACTCTTTATAAAACAACAACAGCATTATGCACCACTATGGCTATTAAATGCAGAAAATCAGTGCTGAATTTTAAATAATGAGCAAAGAAGAATATAATTTTCAATCAAGAGAACCTACAGTTCATTATAGTCCGCTACGCTTAAAGCAGTAAATTGTTAAGCAATTTTTCATATTAAAATAAAAAAAAGAAAATGTAAAAAAGAGAGGTCTCTAAGCACATCCAGTTATAGCTATGCTGCTTAGAAATGTATATAAAACAAACTTAACGTGTTAAATAATAATGCAATAAAATTATATTATATGAAGATGTCAAATTCGCCGCAAATGTTTCAAAACGTTTCATTTATTTCCCATTATTTTTTTCTAGCAGCGTACGATTAAATTTATGGTTTGTTAGTCGAATTTAAGATCTGTGATAGGTTTGTGTAATAGAAAATGTATACATACATACATATTAGAGGCCTGCGTACACAGTCTTGAAATGTAAAAACGTCATGATTTTTAAATGTATTCACGTCGCATGTATTAAGCTATGTACAGACGATTGTCAGATCTTACAATATTGTCAAATCTGGCAATGTGCTGACAATGTACTGGCAATCGAAAATTGCCAGCACAATATTCCTTGTCAGTTCACATGGTTGTCAGAAAATCTTACAATTTATTGCCAGACGGTTGTATGACAATAAATTCATCTGACAAAATCGTCAGTAGAAAAATTGTCAGTTCACACGGTTGTCATATGCACAAATTGTTAGATCTGTTGTTATGCGTTGCCAGACTTAAAGCATTTATTAGAAATTGTTAAATATTTATCGTTTGTGTTTGTATTAATTGTAAAAAGTGAAAGTATAAATTATTATGGACCATTAAGAAGCAATTGCAATGATTTTGTCTGCATATATTTTATTATAAATTTTTTCTTTTAAATCAAACGTGTGCAGTGTTGCCCATAGAAAGAATTCTCTTACAATGACGCCATTGTCAGATGCATAAACTTAGCACATCTGACAATATTAAAATGTCTGACAAATATCTGGCAATAGTTTTACAATGTGTTCACTCGATTGTAAGATGTCTGGCAATTTGTTGTCAGCTGCTAGTCTTGCAATGGACTGACAATGCTTTTTCTGGCAACGACGTCTGACAAAAATTGTCAGTTCACACGGTTGTAAGAAATTTTGAGCACATTTTACTGTACATACCTTTATACTAAAACAATAATAAATGCTGTCGTACTATAAGCGAAGCACGATGGATGAATTGGTGTATGTGTATACCAGTGTTAACAAGCGATGACGTCAAGACAGCTTGTCTGTAACAAACACTCAAAAGAAGTAGTGTTGATTAGTGTATGCTTGTTATTTTTCACATTGTACGTTTGAGTGTGTGTAATATGTAGATGGTAAGCTATTATGTGATTAACCGCATACGACTAATGTTAATGCATGTGTGTGCCTTTGCATGTGCGCAGAAAAATAAAAGATCATACACACATACATGCATGACATTTGTACACGCGCTTATGCGTAGAAAGAAGCTAGTATCACAAATTCTTCCGTCACAAAGTGTTTTCTTCTTTACTCTTATACCTACAATACTCAAATAAATTTCTTGCAAACAGTGTTGTTAACGTTTGTTTTATAAGATTTCGCTGTAGCAAACATTTGAAAAATCCCTCATGCCTTAAAAAGACTTATAAGATATCTTGTGCAGGAGACTAATAGATACTAATAGTATCTAGGTTTTGAGATAACTTAAATACCTTTTGTGAACATAACTTAAGACTCAAATGAACAGTTTTCTGGTTGTAACGAGTAGCAGAACTGATTAAAAAAATTCAATGCTTTCCTTATAACACTTAAATAAGTTTTAACTTTATTTAACCTTTTAAATAACGAGCATTTCTTGATATTTTCAAAATATTTTCAGCAATATTCTTTTTAAATATTTGAAGATAAGTCAAGGTTGTTTGACGTTTTTTTTTTAATACAGTGTCAAAAAGCTTAGCATTATTTCATTTATTTCCCCAGCAAAACTTTATATGAAAAATTATTTATTATATTAAAACTTGTATATATTTTATTAAAGCTTTTGGTATTTTCTTAATCGTCGGGTGGTTACTGGTTTGCCGCAAAAATAGTATATTTTAATACTCTGTGCGGCAAACTAGTAACCACCCGAAGATATAATTTACAATTTCATTTGTTGGTTTATCGATAGTTTGCTGCTTCTTGAGAAAATAAAGTGATTCCTGAAGAAGCTACACAAAGTTGCCACAAAATATCCTTAAACAAATAAATAAAGTTTAAAGCTATTTAAAAACGATCTTAGGCTTTAATAAAATTTGTATATGAAAAATAAAAAGATTGAATAAATTATTAAATTATTTATATTACAATTAATGTGTACAAGTTATTAATTTAAAGTTTTTATAATTGAGAGAGATGACTAGCTGATTTGACTTTTGAATCCGACCTTGCAGTATGAAGAAACCGCCATACGTGCTAAATCTATTAGTTACACAGAAAAATTTTTAGCCAAAATGCATCCAATTAAATCAAGTAATGTTGTTTCAAACAATTTTATAATTGTCCCAATTAAATTTTGTTGATTGAAAACAAAAAAGTTCAATGTTTGTGTGGATGTTAGCAAATATGCAAACATACAGACGAATATTAAACTTTTGTACGCTTATTAAAAATTCAACCAATTTATTGATTTTTTTGATTTACCACGATAGCCTAGTGGATGTGTGTTAGCCTGTTAGAATGGAGGTACCATGCTCAAATCCTGCAGCGTAAGTTACGGAATTAACCAAATAAATGAAATAAAAAATAAGTTAAAATAAAAAATAAAAAAAATAAAAAAAAATGACTTTTTACTTTTTAAAATTTTTTTACTTTTACTTTTTAAAATTTTATAGAATTCAATTACGTTTGTTAATTTATTCAACGAACGATTTAATTATTTAAAATCTCTAAATTTAATTATTAATTTAATTGGGCCAATTAATTATTTGTTTAAAATCTCAACAGCAAGAAAACTTCATTTTTACAAATTCATTAATTGATACTATCAACTTGTTTGCAGGACGAAAATCAGTACAAGATTAAATTAATAGTAAAAATTTCTAACTAAAATATTAATTAAAGTTGATTTTAAATTTTTTCTGTGTACGTTGGCATTCCAAGTAATTCACCAGCCATCTGAAACTATTTACTCAAAGCTAATGATTGCAGTAGAACCTATTCGTTTCAAAAAAGTAGGTAATGACTTTTTCTATGATGACAAGAAAATCAGGAGATAAAATACAGCTTCTTCTTCCTATTGAGTGCAGTATTTTTTTCAGCGGTCGTTGAACATCAGACCCATTCTCGTAGCATGAAGTCTTGTATTCCATTTTTGATTTGCCAATGTAATTATTAGTCTCTTTTGTTTTGTGATGGAAACCTTACAGAGGCTCTATATTAGACTCCCAAAGATTAAAAACGTTGTTAGACAGCCACCCTGTATTAAGAGAAATATTTAAGACGTACAGCCTGTTTGTAGAACACGACTCGTCAATAAAAAGCGCTAAAGTGTTAGCATTATTTATTTTTTTTGGGTTTTAGAACACGAGTGTTGACGATTTTTGTTAAAAAACGTAAAAGATGACAGTTTATTTGGGTTTGTACAAAGCGATTTGACTCACAATAAACGTCAAGTAAGACGATTAAAAAATTGTAGTCGTTTCAAACAAAAAAATTTAAAAATAAACAAAACAATAAAAAAAAAATTAAATAATTAATAAAAGTAAATAAAAAATGGAACTTGCAACAAGAAAAAGGTAAGTAAACTATAATATTAATAATGTTCTTGTTTTAATACTTAAATTTTTAGCATCAAAATTACTACAGGGCTGCAGTTTAGCCAATTGGTGGCATGTACATATGGAGCAATTTCCACACTTGGCCACGGGAACGCCGCAGTTTGGTAGCAGTAAGTCTGTCATGCAGTACACATGGCACACGGATGCAAGTAAAATCAATGGTTACGGACCTCTAGTAAGAACTGTAAGCGAGTGGAAGAAGGTATGTGCACATTCTTAAATAGTTTATTTTATACATACATATGTATGTATGTGTGCACACACATGCTTACAGCCTTGAATTCACTTCATTTCAGGTCTGGAAGGATCAATTGAATAACAAAAGTCTGCAAGAAACTGGTGGTAAACCTTGCCGCGTTAGCAACTTAACAGGGCAAAACCATATCGGATGGCTACATTCATTCCATTCATAGTTCATTTTATGTATTATTATCTTACCTTTTGTTATGTTTTGTTGTCCAAAACCATTAAACTGGGTGCAAATCGTTACATACGTGATCGTATCGGCAATCGTACGAAAACAAATTAAATAATACGTCAATCATATAAACTGAATGGGATTTCAATACGTTCACGTATGTCATAATCCGAAAATGGAGTTTTTATGTGACGAGTTGTACGTTCACGGATGTGACGATTTGCCCCCTGAATTAAAATTTACTTAAATATTAAAAATCAAACAGTTTTTAATTATTGGCTGTTTTTTATTACAGTAAACATAACGTAATATAATAATAATAATAATAAAAATTTAAAGAACCCCCGACGTACAGACCAAATGACTGGACCAATTTTCTTCAAGTATAGGAGAGAAGATATTACATCAAGTCACATTTCAAACGCAAAAAACAAAATCAAAATCGGTTCAGCAGTTTGATCTGTACGTGGATTGGTACAGATACACAGACACACACTACAAACTTATAACACCCCTTTTTTGGCTTAAAACTGCAAAAAAAGCTTCTGTCACGCCTCCAAACAGAGTTTGTTTAGTGTTTTGTAAATCGCTTAACTTTTTTCAATTAATATTTATAAAGTTGTTCAGTAAGTTAGATTTTCACATATGTACTAAACACATATCGTTACCTTAATATAAAAAGGCCCTAACTCATTATTTTTAATATATAGAGATTTTTGCATTACTCCATACATTAGAAGATGTTCTTCGATCGAAATATACAAAAAACCCGATTTCAAAATAAAAATAAGGAGTTAGGGCCTTTCTATATTAAGGTAACGATATATGCTCGTATGAATTTATTAAAAATTAGTGTATTTGAACTAGTAAGCATAGCATGGTTTGCTGGGTAATTGCATGAAAGCTAGTTTAAGGTGGCAAAATCCAATTATTCTCGCCAAGCGCTTTGAATATTATTTAAGGTTAAAAAAAAGGAGAAAAATATATATAAATTCTTTCAAGGTGTATAAGTTACTTCAATGAAGATAAACGTTTTTTTTTTAAATGAAATTCATAAGGATTTAAAATTTTCTGCATCTGTGCAAGAAATATGTATTTAGCTTTTCTTGCTAACGAATTGTCTGTCATTCAGCTCACACAGGGTGTCTCGAAACAAATTTGTATACCCTTTACCAAAAAATGGTAAAAGGGTATATATAGGTTTGTCATTTCGTTTGTAATTTTCACAATATTAATAAGCGAGCCATAAAGTATATATATTCTAGATCCTTATGCACGGGGAATACGAATAAGCGATGTCCGTCTGTCCGTCTTTCTGTAAGTGAAAAAGCTTTTCCGAAGCTCTCAGAAAAGCTAAAGACTTCGGTCTTCGACTAGTGTGTCAGAAATAGTCATAAAAAATTGGAATTGAAAATCAGCTAAATCGAGCGGACAATTTCAGAGCTAGAAAAATTAAACATTATTTAGCCATACTAAAGTAACTATTGAAAACTAATTTTTATTAACAAAAATATTAAAAAGACGTTTCCACGGTTGGAAAACTTTATCTTTTTTCTTATACAAAAGTAACTTGCTTAAACAAATTTTTCCTTTTTCTCTACAAATTAAACACATCTTATATTCTTAAAACGAAAAGATTGGTGTGCGAAATTTAAAAAATCAAAAAGAACGGTTCTAGGGTTGGATAACTTACACTTTTTGTGATATATAAAATTAACTACCGAAAACTAATTTTTATTTATTTTTATTAAATAAACTTATTTTATACTTCAGTACGGTAATATTGGTATTTTAAATTAAAAAAAAAAGTTAAAACCATTAAAAAGACATTTAAAGGGTTGGAAAACTTTAACTTTTTTAAGACAAAAGTAACACTACATCAAATTTTTCCTTTTTTTCTATAAATTAAATATAATGGGTGTTTTTTTATTGAGGTATAGAACTTTAAGTTAGCATCACTTTTTTAACTGGCGGCCATTTTGTCAGCTGTCAAGTGATTAATATTTAGTTTGGTTTGCCATTTCATCATGAACAGGTTGACAAAAGAACAACGCTTGCAAATCGTGCAAATTTATTTCGAAAATAATGGTTCAGTTCGCGAAGTTTACCGCAAGCTCCGTCCATTTTATGGTCGACATAATCGTCCATCAGAGCAATTAATTCGGTTTACCATGGATCGTTTTCGCACTACGTTTACTCTATGTGATAATACGCATCCGCAGAGACGTCGAACAGTGCGCACCGAAGAAACAATTGCCGCTGTAGAGCAAAGTGTTGAAGAGGACCTGAATGAATCGATTCGCCACCGTGCACAGCAATTGGAGCTTTGTCCATCAACTTTATGGAAGATTTTGCGCAAAGATCTTGGCTTGCGACCTTACAAGATCCAGCTTGTGCAAGAATTAAGCCCGCGAGACCATGCAATGCGTCGTGATTTTGGTGTATGGGCTGAAAATGAGATTGATCTCGATGCTGATTTTCATCGCAAAATTTTGTTCAGTGATGAGGCTCATTTTTGGTTGAATGGCTACGTCAACAAGCAAAATTGCCGCATTTGGAGTGAAGAGAATCCACATGAGACCCTTGAGACGCCATTACATCCACAAAAACTGACTGTTTGGTGTGCTCTATGGGCTGGTGGAGTCATTGGGCCATACTTCTTCCGAAATAATGCTGGAGAGTCAGTTACCGTTAATGGAGACCGGTATAGAGCCATGATAACCGACTATTTTGTTCCCGAATTGGATGGCATGAATGTGGATGAGTTGTGGTTCCAACAAGACGGCGCTACATGCCACACAGCGCACGTCACAATCGATTTATTGAAGGAAACATTCGATGAGCGCATAATTTCGCGGAATGGACCTGTCAATTGGCCAGCAAGATCGTGTGATTTGACACCATTGGATTATTTTCTTTGGGGATATGTGAAGTCGCTCGTCTACGCCAACAAACCAGAAACGTTAGGGGACTTGGAAGCCAACATTCGTGGCGTTATTGCCAACATACGGCCCCATATGCTCGAAAAAGTGGTTAAAAATTGGACCTGTAGAATTGGCTTTATTCGAGCCAGCCGCGGCGGCCACATGCCCGAAATCATATTTAAACATTAATGGCATAAAATTATCCTTCCAATAAAGCCAAATTGATGGACATTAAAACGATTTTCTTGTGTTTTATTTCAATTCGAAGTTCTATACCTCTAAAAAAACATCTTATCTTCTTATGTTCTCAAATGAAAGAGATTGGTGTAATAAATTAGAAAAATAAAAATAAATTATTCCAGGGTTGGAAAACTTACACTTTTTGTGATAAATAAAAGTAACGAAGGGCTAAACCCACGATGTCGACAACGTTCGACTTGTCGCACACTTACATTCAAAACAAAAACAAATTTTAATATTTTGTTGTTGTTTCAAATGTAAGTGTGCGACAAGTCGGACGTTGTCGATATCGTGGGTCTGGCTTTAAGTCTAATTAATTTTTTCTTTTCCTTTATAAATTATATATATATCTGATATTTTGGAAAGAAAAGTTTGGTGTAGAAAATTATAAAAATAAAAACCACAGCTGCAAGCTGGAAACTTTGAACTTTATTTCTGGATATTAAAGTAACGAAATAAAACATTTCTTCTGAATTTCCTTTTTTCTTTTTTCACCTAACACACTTCTTTTATTTTTTTTAAGAACTACTAGATTGTTATAAGGAATCAGAAAAATCTAAAATAATGATTGTAGGGTTTGAAAATTAATTTTTTTTGTACATAAAAGTAACTAGGTCAAATAATTTTTTTCTCTTTGTTTATAATGTATGTATATGCTTATGTATGTATCTCTATACTACATAAACGCACTTTGGTAAAGGGTATATAAGATTCGGTACAGCCCAATATAGCACTCTTACTTGTTTTATACACGGATGGATGCAGATAGACTAAGTCAGGACTAAATAGAGACCAATTTATGTAATTTCTTCTGAAGATAAATTTTAAAAGTCTTTGACTGGTATTCTGGGACTTTAGTTCTTGCGATATAATCTTAGTTTAAATATCAGTCCGCTTTTTGATTTAAATATTGGGATCGTAAACTACAGACTTACATATTCTAAATTTTCTATGGTTCTTGATCGTCCTGGTCGCCGCAGGGTTTCCAATGCTGTAATAGACTATTAAATCTTTTTTCACGGAAAAATATCAACAAATGGAATTCAAAAAATCCAAAAATCAACTAAAAGCTTAATTGTCTCAAGTAAATTTTTAAGCAGAAATTTTATTTAGTGAATAAATTTTTTTAATTAATTATTTGTAGTTTTTTTTTATTAGTGAATAATTATTTGTGAGCATCCATTTTTGAATCAAAGATATGCTTGCAGGATTATTTAAGTGGTGCAAGCCCATAACACTGCAAAATCTTCTGCAATAGCAAGTAAAACTCGCGCACCCACAATTCTCAGTTTGACCAAGCAATTTCTAAAAGCCACGTCACGTCATGGGAATTAACATATCACGAAATTTCCCTACATTTGTTGCAGTAAGCTTAACTTTTTTTGCGACACCCTGTATTTTACCCAGTACTTAAAAAAAGAAAATTCGAATGAGCTAAAATTTCCTTACCTTATCTAAAGTTACAATTAAAGTGGCTGCTGTTGATGTTGTTGTTGATGTTAATATTGATGTTGATGTTGCTGTCGATGAAGCTGTTTATGGAGCTGAGATGTTTGCATTAAGTTATGCATGTGATTGTGTATAGCGCAGGATATTTGCAATGCCATTTAGTTATAGTTAACTAGGAATTATTCAGGTATGTGATGGAAATCGATTTTTAAGAACGAATATATTTAAAATAGACGTTATGATATGCTAATGATTTTGAAGTAAAATTTGCTGTAAACTGTTTGTATTTTAAGAGTTGATTCATGTTTTGCAAGTCAATAAATTTCAACTGGCCAAAATTCTTTATAAAAATTCGGTGTAATTCCTCTTCATCTTTTATAAATGAAAAGCAATCAAATCATTTTACTCAATTATATTATTATCTATTGTATTTAATGATAAAAGAGAAAAAGCAGTGGGCAAAATATTGCACTCGATATCAGAAAAAATGTATAAATATTTTCATGGCGTTAAATAAAACTCCATCGAATGCCATAGATTGATTTCCATATTGATTACAAATTTGTTTTTGCAATATTATAAAATTTAAAAAAAGTTGTGTGTACATATTTTTTTCAATCCAATTGAAATAAAGATACGGTCACACTTGGCAAGTATTTGCCCAAAAAAGCGTAACCACTGAATTATAAGGAAAAACTGTTCAGACAAGAGTTTATTAAGCTAAGAATTTTCCAATAATGTTGGATTCTCTGACACTGTCTATTAGTTATGTTTAAAACTGTTGAACTTAGTGAGCACGTATCTGAATCAAACTGTTTTTTATTATAATTCAGTGGTTACGCTTTTTTGGGCAAATGTGACCGTACTTTAATTCACTTTAGACTACTCCGATCAATAAAGTTTAATTATTATTTTTAGTTAATTTTAATTATTATTCGAACTCCATTTGTTTCTATATTTACGATTTTAACAGGCTAAAGTTCGTATCGCTTTTTAAGCCAAATTACATGTGATAATTATTAATGAACAAATAACACCAAAGTTAGTTGTAAATATTCTGACAACACATAGTTGAACGGAACAGCCAGCCGTTTTCGACAACTAACTTTGGTGTTATTTGTTCATTAATAATTATCACATGTAATTTGGCTTAAAAAGCGATACGAACTTTAGCCTGTTAAAATCACAAATATAGAAACAAATGGAGTTCGAATAATAATTAAAATTAACTAAAATTAATAGCCATGGGCCTGTGGCAAAAATTAAATAAAAATATACTTAATAGTAACAAACCAAAAAAGTTTGTCTTAAGTAGAACAAAAAATAAGCAAATTAACTAACATGTGTATAATTAGTAAAACAACAAAACGACAATGGTAAGACTGTTGTAAATATAGAGATGGTAAAATTGAGCTTACAATACAAAAAAGCTTTCAGCTAATTCAAATACGATGAATCAAACAATTCACATATTCCATTTGCAATAATGCTAAGTATATAAAGCAGAAATCTACACCAACTGACACCACACACAGTGGACCAAACACAAAAGAACGCTCATGATGAAGGTTTAGTGGTTGTTAAATTAAACTATTTAACAGGTTGAATGTTTGTAAGACACTCTTTTATTTTTAAAATATTTCTGCTTAAATACTAACGATGAAAATCTTAAATCTAATATAGAACTCATTTCTTATCTAATTGCTTTCATATATTTTTCAGGGTTATTTTCATATTATTTTTGAATATTTATAACTAGCCTAAGTAAATACAAAACATACACAAGAATAAAATATTACAGTTCTAAAATTGGTAGAGATAAAACTATTTGATCTCTTGAATATTTATAACTAGCCTAAGTAAATACAAAACATACATTAGTTTGATCATTAGTTTAAGTAACACAAGAAATTGGTGGAGATAAAACTATGCTTAAGCATGTGTGCATATAATGTGTATCATAAAATGTATGTAGCCTAAACAAATAAGATGTGTATAGACTGATAAAATAAAACCTAAACGAAATTATATTTGTAAACCGTAATTTAGACTTAGCACTTAAAACGAAACTTATTTTTATTTCTATGAACTAAAAGAATCTTAAAATTATGTTCAATTACATTTGAACATTCTGCCGGGCATTTAAAGGCATTGGCGGTGAAAAATCTAACTTAACTACGGTCTTTTTACTGTTGTTGCATTTATTCTTGAGGTAGATAAAAATTATGATTGTAATGATAATAATAATTAAAATAAATGATGTATGTCCGGATATATGGTGATATTTCATTTTCATCAGTTCAGTGTTGTCGGCCTGCATCTTCTGTAGATCTTGTTGTATATTTTGTATATCCTTGGAGTTATTGATTATCGTTACATCAAATGGCTTCACCAGTTTATTGTTTGCTTGCTGAAATTCTACGCCCCATGATGATGTCTGAATTGAAGTTTTCTTCTTGGTTGTAAAATGTTGAGAAGAAGACAAAGTTATTCCCTCATACACTGCTGTACAACCAGCTGGCAGATTCAGTATTCCTTTTGAAGGTAATGTTAACCAATCACGTGCATTATTTCCGCAGTCTATGCTTAATGTAAACTGATCGAACACCGTGAAAATCCATTGATTCTCTCTTGACAATTTTTTCCAGATACATTTTCTTGGAGTTTCCTGAAAATAACACTCAGCATGCCTGGATTGTTTTAAAGCTGAAACTTCACAAGATCGCTCTACCGCAGGTTTCCAAGGAAATTTCTCTTTACAGTTATATTGTCCTTGATGGTTTTTTGTACAAACATTAAGCTGAGATTGCCACATCAAAAAATATAAGTTCGTTGCAAAATTATATACGATGTAATCACCGTCTACTATAGGTATCATTGCAGTGCCATTTCCATCAACTGGAAGCCTAATGATTTCGTAAATTTCTAAAGAATGTATGTTATACAATGGTATTTCTGCCTGTATTACTAAACGGTTATCCATCACAATACCCCTAGCCACCATAGAACTGTAAACTTCTTTCAGTTTTGTACCTGTTTTTGTTCCGGGCAAAATCAGATCCTTCGGTAATAGTTTTTCAATGTTTGACAGTTCCTGCTGCATTTGTGCAGCAGTTATAAGATCTGGATTGATATGGCCGTGGTTAACATCAATTAACAAATTGATAATAGATGACTGAACTTCATTGCACTCATCGATCATTAAATGTAGCTGAGTAGTCATCACTTGAAACATAACAATCAATCGCTCAGTATTGGTGTCGCTTTGCACTTCCTCATAGAACCGCTTCAACTGCTGGTACATTTTACTGAAATTATCGTTTACTTCCTCAGTTGTTTTCTTTAGCACATTTATTGTAGAGTTCACAATGGATGTCTGCTGCTTCACGAGCTGTTGTAATTTATCCTCATTCTGGAAAATATTCCTCATATTTTCTTCCATTAATTTCCGGTCCTCTGCATCCATCATTCCAAAAAGTATATGATAAATCGAGCCAACAAATTCAAATGGCGATCTTTTTTGTCTTTCCTTCTTCAGCAACAGATTGTTATTTTGATCTATTAAGCTGAATCTTCTATTGACTGACCATACTATCATTTCGCAAGCCTCTTTATAATTTCTTAACTTGGAACATTGGTCTTCAAGTTTTTCTTTCAGTCTTTTGATTCGTTTTATCTCCTCAAAATATTGATCTAAATCGTAATGTACTATTAAGGTCCATTTAGAGTTTACAATGTTCATCGTTCCAATATTATCCAGATGCAGCGCTGTATCCAGAGGTATTTCCTTTATTTCAGCACCCATACCATACTTTAGTGATGCAGAGTTTACTACTCCTACTGTTAACATCAAGAACATACACCATAATAAAAGGGATTTCAGACAGTTACTTCCGTTCGGTCGTTCAATTCTTGTATGGAAACTTCTCGCTCCATCCTGATTGTCCTCGTTGAAATTTTCTGCGTCCGGTAGCTGGATTACCTTATGGATTGGTCGTTTTAGAATATTATTTTGATACCTTATCTCAACCACTCGAACTTTCCCATCCTTTCCTTCGTGTACTTCCGTTATTCTTCCAAGAGGCCATCTTCCTGGATGAGTATTTTCATCTTTGACCAGAACTGCTGCTCCTTCTTTCAAATTTTTAACTGAATGCCTCCACTTATTTCGTTGCTGGAGCGTCACAAGGTACTCTTCCTTCCAGCGCTTCCAAAAATCTTTTTTTAACCGCTGAATAAGCTTCCATTTATTTAGTGACAATGTATCTGCGCTTTCTATATGCTCCCCGGGTTCTATTACTGGTCTTCCAATGAGAAAGTGACCCGGAGATAACACATCGGCTGCATCAATATCTTCAGCATTCACTTCAACCAAAGGCCTGGAGTTCAAAACAGCTTCTATTTGTGCCAGCAAAGTACTTAATTCTTCAAACGTCAATTTTGTTTCGCCAATTATTCTTTTTAGATGATACTTCATCGATTTTACTCCAGACTCCCAAATCCCACCAAAGTGAGGAGCTGCCGGGGGAATAAAATGCCAATTTATTTTTTGTTCAGCCAGAATAGGAATAAGTGTACTATTGTTTTTAACTGCTGCTTTAAAATCAGCATCTAACTTTTTACTAGCACCCACAAAATTAGTTCCATTATCAGAATACAGGTGGGAACTAATGCCTCTTCTTGCAAAGAATCTTCTCAAAGCCGCATGGAATGCTTCTGTGGTCAAATCACTCACGACTTCCAAGTGAATTGCCTTTGTTGCCATACAGACAAACACTGCAATATAGCCTTTGTAGCTTTTCTGGCCTCTTCCTTTTGAACACCTTAAATGTATCGGTCCAGCGTAATCTACTCCCGTATGAGAAAAAGGATGTGAAACATTCACTCTGTAATCTGGTAGACTACGCATTAGTTGTTTAGATATATTTTGTTGATAGCGAATGCATGTTGTACAGCTTCCAATACACTTCTTTACTGCATTTTTTAATCCCAATATCCAATATTTGCGTCTTATAGTTGACTCCATAAGTCGATTCCTACCATGGAGCGTGAACATGTGTGTCTGATGAATTATTAAAGATGAAAGTTCAGACTTTTGTAAAATTATGGGATGTTTGTGATTATAATGTAAATCAGAATTATGCAATCTGCCACCAACTCGAAGAATGCCGTCTTTATCCAAAAAAGGAAAAAGACATACTATTTTGTTTTTGTTACTAACCGCAAGTCCCTTTTTCAGTCTTATAATTTCATCATGAAATTCGACCTGCTGATGGTTAAAAATTATTATCTTTTCTGCCATTTCAAGTTCTGGAACGGTCAGATGCTGTGGATATTTTCCGTTCTTCCTTAATTTATTTACAAAACGCAGTATATAAGCAACAATTCTTCGTAATTTGCCTAGTTTAGAGTATTTGCATGTTAAATTGTTAATAACATTACAGCTGGCCAACCTCACAGCAATCATCAATGTATTTGTCGTTTTTGGATCTTCGTATTTCGGCCAGAATTCGGAAGACTTCAATAACCACTTAGGACCATTCCACCACAAAGAGTGATGTATTAATTTTTCAGCATTAGCACCTCTAGAAGCTACATCTGCAGGATTTTCCTTACTGCTTATATGATGCCATGACGCCTCAGGCAAATTCGTATTTATTTCGTTCACTTTGTTTCTTACAAATTTGTCTTTATTTTTATTGTTGTGAATCCAACCTAATGTTATAGTTGAATCACTCCATGCATAAACTCTGTATTGTCGATTAAAAATACGAATTACTCTATGTAAGAGCTTGCTTAGAAGATGAGCAGCGCACAGTTCTAATTTTGGCAGAGTCTTCCTGTTTTTAATCGGGTTTACTTTACTTTTAGCTGTTAGTAGCTTAACCGATTCATTTTGTTTAACGTAAACTACAGCTGCATAAGCTTTTTCAGAAGCATCTGAAAACCCGTGAATTTCCAATTTAATCTCGCACGTTGTTTTTACCCATCTTGGGATATGGATTTTTTGAAGAGCGATTGCATTTTTTGAAAATTCATACCATTCATCTTGAAACTCATCTGATAACACTTCGTCCCAGGAAGACTGCTGCAACCATAGTTTTTGAATAAATAGTTTCGCTAGTACAGTAACAGGAGACATCCAACCCAAAGGATCAAAGATTTTCGCCACATCTGAAAGAGCTTGCCTTTTCATTATTTTATAGTTCTGTGTAAAATTTACCTCAAAATGAAACTCCTCTTTGGCCGGTTCCCATTGTAGGCCTAAAGTTTTGACAGTTTCGTCATCTTTTATTTGAATGACTGTATTTTCCTTGGTGATGTCTTCATGATTTAAAATTGCTTTGTGATTTGAGACCCATTTACGTAAATTGAAACCAAAATTACTTAGCTGTGTTTGTATATGATGCTGTATGTTTTTACATTGCTGAACATCATCTGCTCCTGTCATTAGATCATCCATATAGAAGTCCTCTTTTATTATTTTCTTAATTAGTTCATCTTTAATTGAAATATGGTCAGCAATGTAGAACAGTGATCTTACTGCTAAAAATGGTGCCGATGACATGCCATATGTTACAGTTGTTAATTTATACTCTTTTATAGGATTGCATTTGTCTTCTCTCCATAATATATGTTGATACGATTGGTCTTCGTTTGCTATTTTTACCTGACGGTACATCTTTTCAACATCAGCTATCATAACATATCTCCATAGCCTCCATTTTATTATGATATCGAAAAGGTCTTTTTGTAGTTTAGGACCTGCAAACATCACATCGTTTAAACTTCTTTTATTTGTTGTTTTAGCAGACGCGTCGAACACCACACGCAATTTTGTTGTTAAGCTGTTTCCTCTTATTATAGGTTGGTGTGGCAAATAATACTTCCCGCTGCACTTCTCCTCTACCTCTTCCATATGGCCAAGATTTAAATACTCGTTCATAAATTTTACGTAATTTTTTTTTAGTTCCGGCTCTCGATCGAATTTTTTCTCAAGAGACAAAAACCTTGCCATTGCTTGCCTTCTGGAATCTCCCAACTCGTGGTCTTCTTTAAGCGGCAATTTAACTACTATATAGCCTTTTGCATCAACTTTGGTTGTTTTCTCATAATGTTTTTTGCAAAATTCATCTTCACGGCATTCGTCTATCTCAGGAAGTTCTTCTAACTCCCAGAACTTTTCCAAGTTAGTTATAGCTGCTAATACTTTTGATGGTTTTGCAGCTTTGCTAATTACTCCAGACAATATCCAGCCAAAAATTGTTGATTGTGCTAAGATACTACCTTTTTTGTGTAATCCTTCTTGCAATATATGAGGTATAATATCACCTCCAATAACAATATCTATTCGATCAGATTTATTGAATGCTGGATCCGCCAGAATAAAGTTGTTCCAATCTTCAATATTAATTTCAAATGACTGATTTGGATGTGCCCCCGTTAATTTTGGCAAAATAAGGGCATTTGCTTCGATTTCATGGTTACTTATAAATCTTGGTTTCAAGATTAATTTTGTTTTCGCTTTAGACAGTCCAACCAGAGTACTGCCGATTCCATGAATTTCTGTTTTGCATTTAATACGTGGCAATGATAAGATCTGGGATGCTTCTTTTGATATTGTTGTTACTTGAGAACCCTGATCGATTAATGCTCTTAGGATTACTGCATCCCCATTCGTTGCATGTACTTTTACCTGGACAGTTGCTAGAAGTACTGAAGTTGCTAAATTTTTGGTAGTCATTGCTGAATTGTTAGGTTTTGATTCTTTAATTTTTTCTTCATTCAGATGTAAAATCTTATGATGACCTTTATTGCAATAACAACACTTAACATTATTTGAACACCACTTGTTGTTTTTATGATCCAAGCATTTAAAACACCATTTATTATTGTAAGCAAGTTTTCTTCGTTCATAAATCGGTAATGCTAAGAATTTTCTGCAAACCACAGTTGTATGGTTATCCATATTGCAATGTAAACAACATTTTCTCATTGAGTACATCACATTAGAAACTTTTCCAGTTTCAAATAGTTTTTTATTTACTCTTTTTTCTTGCCCTTTGGAAGCTGCTTCTAATGCTTGAACTTGTTGTTCCAAAAAACTTAATATGTCCTTAAGACTTTGAATTTCTTTAGATTTTTTGACTGTTTGTTCGTAATATCGCAAACCGTCTTTATCTAATTTTCTGATAACAATACGCGCTATTAACGGTTCAGCATCTTCTATTTTAATGTCCATACTTTTAAGAGCATAAATACAGCTATTTGTTGTATCTAATAGCTGCTTCAAGCTTGCTGATGATTCGCTATTAGCCATTGGTTGATCAAGTAAAATATCTACTTGATTTGTAAATAACAATCTACGATTTTCGTACCTTTGTTTGAGAATGTCGAACGTTGCTTGATAGTTGTTGTTTGTGATCTTTAGATGTTGCACTAATTTTTTAGCTTCGCCTTTAAGTGATGTTACTAACCTGTACATTTTTTCCACATTAGAAAGGTTCTTGTTGTCATGCACCAGGCTTTTAAACAAATCATGATATGATGACCATTCATTTATATTGCCACTAAATTCAGGAATTTCAATTTTTCCTAAATGTGCTGAGTTTGAATATTCTTCTTTATTTATGTTGCTTTGTTGTTGCATTGGTTCATTCATGCAATCTGTAATAAGCTCGAGAGCACTAAAATATGTGTTTTCGGCATTTAGCATAATTTTATGTATATTTTTTGGCTTTTTTGATTCACTTAAATTGTGATATATATTTTGAAGCTTCTGATATTTAGCTTCTAAATATTTTTCTTTTATTTGAAGTTTTTTGTTGGACATGTCGGCCACATTAGCTGATATTTCATCATACCAGTCAGTTAACCAATCTGCCATTTCAACAAATTGTTCCCATAATTCCTCATCTGAATCAGTAGTTATTAATTTTTCTAATTTATTGTTTTCTTTTGATGTTTGAGAAGATTCTGGAACGTTATTTGATTCTTCTTGCTTCACGGCTTCTTTTATTAGAAGTTGAATCTCTGTTAGAATTCCTGATAATGCCTCATAGTAATTTTTTTCAAAATAATCTTCTGATGTAATGCCATATGCCAGAAGTTTTGTGTTATTTTCCGCAAATTCAATTTCAATTTTATTTACTCTTTTATTGATTTCTGGGAGTCTCGTACTACGTATTGTTTTTTGAGCCAGCTTTTCCCGAATAGCAACAATTTCGTCGCCCAATTCTTTTTGCCTTTCGAAAAGCTTTTCTTTATTTGCCATTTTAATATTTATATAATGCCAATTTTTTAATAATATATTTTTTTTTTTAGTCACTAGTTCTTTTTGTCGAAGGACCAAATGTTAAATTAAACTATTTAACAGGTTGAATGTTTGTAAGACACTCTTTTATTTTTAAAATATTTCTGCTTAAATACTAACGATGAAAATCTTAAATCTAATATAGAACTCATTTCTTATCTAATTGCTTTCATATATTTTTCAGGGTTATTTTCATATTATTTTTGAATATTTATAACTAGCCTAAGTAAATACAAAACATACACAAGAATAAAATATTACAGTTCTAAAATTGGTAGAGATAAAACTATTTGATCTCTTGAATATTTATAACTAGCCTAAGTAAATACAAAACATACATTAGTTTGATCATTAGTTTAAGTAACACAAGAAATTGGTGGAGATAAAACTATGCTTAAGCATGTGTGCATATAATGTGTATCATAAAATGTATGTAGCCTAAACAAATAAGATGTGTATAGACTGATAAAATAAAACCTAAACGAAATTATATTTGTAAACCGTAATTTAGACTTAGCACTTAAAACGAAACTTATTTTTATTTCTATGAACTAAAAGAATCTTAAAATTATGTTCAATTACATTTGAACAGTGGTCTTCGAAAACGCCTGGCTGTTCCGTTCAACTATGTGTTGTTAGTCAGAATATTTACAACAGACTTTGGTGTTATTTGTTCGTTAATTATTATTGTTCGAACTTCATTTGTTTTTACATATATTTTTTTAAAGACAAGTAGACACGGAGAAAAGCTTGATTCTTTTACAACTATTCTTTTTGCACGTTTTTAGCAATGCAGTGTTGCAGCGCCTCTGGTGTTAAATGAGGCACATTAAAGTTTTATTTTTAGCTGTGGTTAGTAGCCATTTTATTTATTGAAGGAGGGCGCTCTGATGCTACATTCTACAACAACTGACACAAAGGGATGCTAATGCACTTCAGAAGAGTTCGTGGTGTTGTTATTTAATGACCGCTATACACAGGGATTGATTGAACCCAGTACCTTCGGTTTTGTAGATATTTATATATTTATATATTTATGATTTGATCAGGCTAAAGTTCACATCGCTTTGTGAGCCAAATTACATGTGATAGCTATTAATGAATGAATAACACCATAGTTAATTGCAAATATTCTGACAAAAACCTAGTGGAGCGGAACAACCATCTGTTGTCGAAGGCCACTACACCTTCATCATCAGCGTTCTTTTATGTTTGGTCACTGTGTGGTATCAGTTGATGTAGATTTCTGCTTTATATACGCAACTTTCATTGTTAATGGAATATGTGAATTGTTTTGATTCATCGTATTTCAATTTGCTGAAAGCTTTTTTTTGTAATGAAAGCTCAATTTTACAATCTCTGAATTTACAATAGTCTTGCCATTGTCGTTTGTTCTTCACTAATTATGTATATGTTAGTTAATTTGCTTGTTTTTGTTCTACTTAAGACAAACTTCTTTGGTTTGTTACTATTCAGTATATTTTGTTTAATACACTGGTAAAAGTAAGGGAAATTAAATAAATTAACGAAACGATTAAATCTCGAAAATGGAAAAAAACGTAAACGTTAAAACTGTACAAAAAAATAATTAAGGCTAGGAAGTCTTGCATTTATCGCAAATAAAATTTTTAATATAGCTAAAAGAGAACATTTTTAAATGTTAATAAATATTTTAAATATTTTATTAAAATTTTAAAGCATAAATTATAATATTTTATTTTAGTTATTGACCTCAAAAGTTAAAGTGTGTATATTTTCAAATAAAACATACTACATGTATTACCTTTCTTTTTTCAGTATTTTTTCATATAAAATATTGTGCATATGCTTAAAAATATAAATTTATATTCAAATAGAACTTTTCAAAACCATTAAGAATACTGTTGAATATTTTCAGTTGATATCCTTGACACACTAGCTGAACTATTATTTGTGTTGAAATGTATTAAAACAGTCTATGAGACTATTGTATAAGAGCGAGTATTGTAAGCTATAAAAAAGTTTCATATTTCAATGGTAGTAATACAAGTAAGTCCCTGTCCAGACTTGCAATTTTTGTTGCAGCAATACTTGAGTTTATTGGTGAGTGAGGTGAGAAGATTGGGGAGGGGTACACAGTTACATGTGCTTGGCTATTCTCTTTTGAATTGAAATTCGTAATTGTTAATTTCAAGTTGTTAGTTGTATTTGACGTTTTTTATAATTTAATTTCTTCAGTTGTATGAAAAACAAAAAAATATAACAAAAAGTAAATAGAATTGTTAATTTTTCAAAGAAATTTGTGGTGTAATAATTTTTTTTTAATGCATAATTGCAAATTTATAATTTCATAATGTGGACACTTATGCAATTTGAGAGCAGAGTTTTAAGAAATTGCAGCAACAAAAATTGCAAGTCTGGACGAGGACTAAGTTGTGTTGCACACTTGTAAAACTTTTTACTAATATTAAACAAAATATGTGTGTCATGTATGTACAAAAATAAATATTTTCAAGTTTAAATTGTACGAATAAGATATACGAGTACTTAATACATGAGGCGTAACTAGAAAGTAAATCATGTTTTGCGATTTCCCATTCTGACTCTTTGACAAATGATGTTAAATGTACTTAAGCAGTTTGTGCAAAGTCGCAGTAGTTTTATTTGAAGTCACGATTTGCATATGCATAACTCTTATAACTCTTACCTGCAAGAGCACTTAATGCACGTTTATCACACATCTAGTAATCTGTTTTTTTTTAGAAGTACGTTAATGGGAAATTTATATCTTGACATTTATCAAGATTTTTTTTTTAACAAAACAAATTAATAGTGAATTTATAGGACATTTACATTGTCTCGAAATCTAGTACTTACGATATTTCGAGCTAAGTCTTGTTGCTTCTTAATAGGTTTCCCAGCAAAAAATTTCAAAAAAGATAATCGAATTTGGAATTTACTACACTTTTCATTGGACATCGAATGTAATGATGCCGAGTTGAAATATTTCTATCAGTTTCGCTATCTTCGATATCTTACAATTATAAATATTGTACTTATTTGTATTTTGATTTTGGCATTTTTAGTAAAGGTGCACACTTCTATCGATATTCGGTAGATTCTACCGAATATGTTTGTGAATTTAACAATCTAGCAATTCTACCGAAGAAGGCCTGAAATCTACCGAATATTGTTATTTAGTAATTTAAGTCGATATATGTGTAAATTGCCTATTTTGTCACATGGCAGTGCGGCCGCAGAGCGGTCATTTTCTGTCATGAAAATCATTAAAACAGAACAAAGAAATCGGTTAAAAACTGAAATCTTAAGTAACCTAATAGGTATTTGCCAAAGAATTGTGCCTTGGGAATGAAATATTTATTCCTATCAATGATTCAATAATTTTTGCACGAAAGTTTAAATTCATAAATGGATCTTACATATAATCTTTGTAGTTACAAATGTTTGTCAAATAAAAGTTATTTTAGTAGCTTTATAAAACCTATGTACAAAAACTGAATTCCTGTTATTTATGTATCCTCACAAAAACATAAATGTGATAAAATTCCAAGTTCCTATCCAAAATTTTGGCCATTAAAAGTAGTAAGATATAAATTTGGACCAAGTTCTTGTTTGGCACAATACCTAACACATAAATATGCTATGCGTTATATAAATTTGTAATCGTAAGGGTGTCATATAATTTCTAGATAGTCTGCTTATACATATATACTATGTATGTATGCATAGCATATCTATATAAAGGCTAAGGGCAAATATCCGGGGATGACACTTTTTTTATTGGAAATGTTTCATTGTTTATACCAGTTTAATTTCCAATCACATGTGAAGTTTTAAATGCGCTTTTGGAACCTGTTTAATTTGATACTCCTTGCACTTACCATTTATATATAAGTACATACATATATTTTGTTATTTTTTATGCTTCTTTGAATTGTTATATTTTATGTTTCTCTGAATAAAAACAAAATTTCTACCGAATTTCATTCAAATCTACCGATTTTGTCGATTCTACCGAATTCTGACGTTTACTCATTGGCTACTCTCTCTCTCTCTCTCTCTCTCTCTCTTTCAATTCCTTTGATAAACTCTCACGCGTTTCTACATGTAGTTATGACCAGCGTTGTCACGACCAAAAAAATTTTGTAACCAAAATACAACAAAAAAAAAGTAACCAAATGCAAAAAAAAGTAACCAAAATTTTTATGGATTTAAAATACTGTTTTATTTGTACTTCAGTTGAAAAATATACATAGATATATTAATATATATTATTATAAAATCATATAATATAAATGGACCATTACATTTAAATTTGTACTTCAGTTTTATAAGTATATCTTATTATAATTAACAATCAATAAAATCAATTTTGTAACAAAAATACTTCAGGTAATATTATTGGAAATTCCAAACCAAAAATATTTTTAGTAACAAAAATATAGTATGTAATTTAATTACTTTAGTTAGCAAAACACAAGAATGTATAGACAAAGTATTAAATTTGTTAATATTAAAATAAATCTTTGGCAGACCAAACATAATAGGAATTGTTTCGATTGATGCACAATTCTTTAGATTGCATTATTGAGTTTACAGCCTTAAAATCGAGCTTATTCCTATATTTAGTTTTGACTAGGCTTAGCTGCGAAAATATCCTTTCAGCATCAGCCGAACTGTGTGGCAGTGACATTAAATTATATACAAAATTCAAAAAATATGCAAATCAAATCATAAAAACATTTTTCGTTCAATCCATTTGTATGTTTTGAAACTGCGTCCCAAAATTCAACTACATATGTCCATATCAGCACTTACTTCTAATTTAGAAAATCTGCCAGCGGCGGCTGTTAGCCGATTCACAGCTGATTGGCTTCGTTCCGTGCTTGCTACGCTCTAAAACTTAAGGCTCAGTTAAGGCTCAGTTAGCCGACTGTAATGTAATGTAACTGTAACGTAGAAAACAGCTGATTGATATTTTTATATGAAAAGTAGGTTACGTTACATCACATCTCTATAACCATTTTCATTGCTTTTCACATAACAAAATTGATCAGCTGTTTCTTACTAAAGGCTCAGTTAGCCGACTGTAATGTAATTGCAGCAGTAAGAAACAGATGATCGATTTTGTTATGTGAAAAGTAATGAAAACGTTTAAGGCTCCGTTACCCGACTGTAGAAATCGCAGATGTAAGGTAAATGTAAATGTAAACGTTTGAGCGCTTATAGAATGCTTAAAAACGTGTCATGTGTTTTCGACACAAAAAAAACTTCTTTGTGCACATACACATACATATTAATTGCATTGTGCCCAGCAAACACGCATTTTTGATTTTAAATTGCGAGTTATTTGAAGTCAAACGCTAAAGTTCATATATGTATAATATTTAAATTCATAAAATTCATTTTGATTGAAATGAACATAAATATGTATACGGACATACATACCAGTATGTATTTATGTATTAGAACTTATAAGTAAATAATATATAAAATAGATTTTTTAAAAGATTTTTTAATAATTTCGCTGAAACTATTTTAATTTACCTTCTTTTGATGGCAAGATTTAGCCTGTTGGAAAAAAACTAATTGAGTTTTCAAAATAACACATTTTAGAACGAAAATGCGCCTAGAGGTTTTGAAAATTATTATTATTATTTTATTTAAATGAACTCAATTATAATAATTGTAATAGCAGCTGTAACGCTCAACAGTAATATTTGTCATTGTACATTACCAGAGCAGATTTTGGGAAACTTCACCGGAAAGACGAAGTATTTAGCTATTCAATTTCCAGGAATGTATATGCTTGCAGTAGCACCTCAATCAAATCTTCACTTTGTCGTTTTATTCTTTTCTTATTAATGTTTGTACCTACTCATAATAATTTAGTTTTATTCACAAACAATATACATATGTATATTTTTTAACAAAAAGACATACATATTTATGTAAATATACAGAACTTTTTGTTTGCTGGGTGTTTATCAGTATAAAAAATCATATAAAATGGAAAACAGCTGTTCGAAACATTGATGAGAGTTTAACATCTTCACATTATTTTTGATTGCATGGAAAAAGTACCAAAAGTATTTAAATGATATAAAATCATTATTTCTTACTTACAAACATTGTAATGACTTTGACATTTATTGAAATTACAATTTAAGCTTCATACCCGTATATACATACATATTTACATTACAACGTATTATAATTATAAAAAATATTTATATTTTTATTATCATTATAATTATTATGATTATACGTACCTATTTTTATTATTATTGGTATTATTTTTAAATAAAAATAGTTTTTTGTACGCTTGAATGTATGTTTGTACGCACATATTTAAATATGTATATTTTACATATTCATACATATGTACATATACATATGTGTATGTATGTTTATTAACAAAAAATAAACACATACGATTGGCAAACTCTGGTTAGATTTTATAAAAAAACTTTTTTAGAAAACTAAATTTATTAAATATGCCATGTATGTATACAAATTAACCACTCAAAAGCTTAAATTATTAAAAGAAACAAAAGTACCAAATCAGGGCTATTGTGCCACACTCTCATTCAATATACATACATCCCATCACTGTCTATAAATGTCACGTAACGTCGTCATGAAATTCTATTTTCTGCAGGTTCACACGTTACATTTACGCGGCATTTCAGTCAGGTAAGCGTTTGCATAGCTTTTCATGCAACATATTCGATCAGCTGACACATTTACATTTACAGTTCTACATTTACAGTCGGGTAATTCTGCTTTTATAGAGATGTAATGTAACGTAACCTACTTTTCATATAAAAATATCAATCAGCTGTTTTTTACGTTACAGTTACATTACATTACAGTCAGCTAACTGAGCCTTTAAATATAAAAAAAAATCGCTTTTCACTTTTTACATACAGCCCAATTATGAATAGCAATTCCCCGGGAGTTTTTTCCCTTTTCCCATTCCTCTTATTATGAATTACAATATCCCCGGGAGAAAACTCTCCGGGAAAATAGTAGGTATTCTAAATGTGAGGGAGAGGGAGAATTTGTTGATAGTTTTCTCCCCAAACATTTTGTAGGGAACTAATGCAAAAATGTAAAAATCATATTAATAAATATTGCAAAACAATAATATAAGCATTTATTTAGAACAAATGGGTTACCCCCATATTCATATAATTTGAAACGAATTTGTAATGTATTTTCCATACAAAATTTTCCTAAATTGAATATCAAATTAATTTTATATTTTTACAAAAATGGGGGGGTAAATAAATACCGAATTATTATATTTCCCTTTTGTATTTTGTATTTTTGCATTTTTATCTAAACCCTGCGCACATCCACTTCAAAAGTGCTTTAAGTTCACATAATAGGTAAATGAAAGTTTTGTTTCCTTCTAATATTATCAAGACCGATAAGAAAAACTTTATAAAATTTACAATTTTCTTTGTACACAGAGTCCTTGGGAATTTAATCCATTTGCATCTGCACCTGGCTCAGCTTTTACTCTCTCCCGTATTTTCTTATTCTCCGACTGCTTAGAATAGGAGGATTATTCCCAGGGAACAAATGGTAAGGAAGGGAGAAAACTCCACGGGAATATTCATAATTGGGCTAATAGTGGTTGACGTTTTGCAACCATGAATGCATCTGATTTTTAAAACCAGGCTTGTTATGTTCAGAGACAGACATGTATTTTTTTTAAACGCTATGTTGATTAACCAATGTTATATTTACAACGTATTAAAAATGCTTAAATTGTGATCTTTTATCAAGATAATTAGTTATGTGCAAATTTAACATACCACATATGTACATATATGTATAAAAAATGGTTATTTTTGTGTTGAAAAAAAGTAACCAAAATGGAAAAAAGGTACACAAGTACACATTGGAAAAAAAAGTAACCAATTTTGGTTACAAGTAACCAAAACGGCAACGGTGGTTATGACAAACAATAAACATAGCTGAGAAAGTCTTATTATTTTATGAAGTTTTTGTTTGAGTCACAACAACAACTTTTTTAAACTATGTTAAAATTTTTAACCCCATATGCAAAAAAAATAACGTGTGGATGAAGTGTATATTAAAACAAAATTTCCATACAAAAACCGGTTTTAACGTACACTTGAAACACACTTAATTTTTTTTGCATATGGGGGTAAGACATTATGACACTTAAGACACTGGTGTGAATACCCCAAATATCTGATAATACTATTAAAACTTTATTTTTATGTTAAGCCACTTGGTCTACAACGTTTATAACAATAACAACGCCACAACTCGTTTACTTTGTTTACATTTTGTATAAACAAAATCTTAAATTATGAATGCGAAATAAGATAAACCAGCCCCACTACTTTACCTCGATTGTGGAAATACATGGTCATACATAGTTGTGCAAGGCACACATGTAGAAAAAAAGTTTTATTGAAATTTTTATTTAAAACATAAACGTGCCTGTGAATATTATTGCGCTTTTTTATTCACATGCAGCTTAATTAATAACTTTTGTATAATCAGTTTTGCATTTTTCGTTATGCAATTTTTACTGCAACCACAGCACAGTATGATGGAATAAAAAAATATATAGAATTTTTTAAAGGACAGAAGCTTCAACTTTGACGAATGACATCATGATGGTAAATTTATATTTCTTTATTAACTTATTTATTTTTCCTTCTTATACATAAGTTTAATTCTTGGTATCCTCATATTGTTGCTGATTTTGATCATAAGTATTGTTTTTTTTGCAAGTAAAAGTAACGCAGAGAAATTGTAGCGTGGCTGTAAAATTTGCTGCACATTGTCACTTGTAGAATTTTTTTAATAGAAGTTTTTATTTATTGCAGCCCAATATAAGGTTTTCTTAGAAAAATAACTAAATTTGTTTTTATACCCTTTACCAAAAAATGGTAAAAGGGTATATGTATATAGGTTTGTCATTCCGTTTGTAATTTCTAGAATATTAATAACCGAGCTATAAAGTATATATATATTCTGGATTCTTATGTATAGGGAATACGAATAAGCGATGTCCGTCTGTCCGTCTGTCTGTACGTGAGATCGGTTTTCCGAAGCTCCCAGAAAAGCTAGAGACTTCGTTCTTGGACTGGTGGATCAGAAATTGTCGAAATACGATTGGTATTGAAAATCAGCAAAATCGAGCAGACGGTTTCAGAGCAGGGAGACTTAAACTTCATTTTGCCATACAAAATAACTACTGAAAAGTAGTTTTTATTATTTTTTTATTAAATAAACTTATTTTATACTTCAAAATGAATAAAATTGGTATTTCTAACTGAACAAAAATTAAAAAAAATTTAAAAAATTAACAAGACGTTTCCAGGGTTGGAAACCTTAACTTTTTTTGTTATGCAAAAGTAACTTACTAAAACAAATTTTTCCTTTTTTTCTATAAACTAAACATATGGAATGTTCTTAAAAGAAGGAGATTGATGTAAGAAATCAGAAAAACAAAAAGGATGATTCCAGGGTTGGAAAACCTACTATTTTTGTGATATATACAATTAACTACCGTAAACTATTTTTTTTTAATTATTTTTATTAAATAAACTTATTTTATACTTCACCACGAATAAAATTGGTATTTCAAATAAAAAATTAAACTTCAAAAAATTAATAAGATGTTTCCAGGGTTGGAAAACTTTAACTTTTTTTCTTATCCAAAAGTAACTTACTAAAACAAATTTTTCCTTTTTTTTTTCTATGAATTAAACATATCTAATGTTTTTATAAGAAAGAAATTGATGTAAGAAATCAGAAAAATAAAAAAGGATGATTCCAGGGTTGGGAAACTGAAACTTTTTGTGATATAAAAAATTAACTACCGAAAATTAATTTTTATTTTTTTTATTAAATGAACTTATTTTATGCTTTAGTACGAATAAAATTGGTATTTCAAATTAAAGATTAACCTTCTAGAATTAAAAAGATGTTTCCAGGGTTGGAAAACTTTATCTTTTTTTATACAAAAGTAACTTACTAAAGCAAAATTTTCTTTTTTCTCTATAAGTCAAAGATATCTTATATTCTTAAAAGAAATAGATTCGTATAAGAAATCAGAAAAATTAAAAAGTTTGATTTCAGGGTTGGAAAAACGACACTTTTTGTGATATAAAAAATTAGCTACCGAAAACTAATTTTTGTTTTATAAAATAAACTTATTTTATACTTCAGTATTTCAAAATAAAAAAAATTAAAAAAATTAAAACGACGTTTCCAGGGTTGGAAAATCTTATTTTTTATACAAAAGTAACTTACTAAAACAAATTTTTTCTTTTTTACTATAAATTAAACATATCTTATATTCTTAAAAAAAAGATGGTGTAAGAATTAAAAAAAAAAAACCAAAAAGGAGGATTCTTTGTGATATAAAAAATTAACTACCGAAAATTAATTTTTATCTATTTTTATTAAATAAAATTATTTTGTGCTTGATAACGAATAAAATTGGTATTTAAAATAAAAAAAAAACAATTAAAAAAATTAAAAAGACGATTCCAGGGTTGTAAAACTTTAACTTTTTCTACAAAAGTAAGTTACTAAAACAAATTTTTCCTTGTTTTCTATAAATTAAACATTTCTTAAGTTCTTAAAAGAAAGAGATTGGTGTAAGAAATCAAAAAAATTAAAAAAGATGAGTTCAGGGTTGGGACACTTACACTTTTTTGATATATAAAAGTAACTAAGTCTAATTAATTTTTTATCTTTTCCTTTATAAATTATATATATTTTACGTTTTGGAAAGAAAAGTTTGGTATAAAAAATTATAAAAATAAAAACCACAGCTCCAGAGCTGGAAATTATGATTTTTTTCTGGACATTAAAGTAACTAAATAAAACATTTTTTTTTTAATTTCTTTTTTTACTTAACACATTTTCTATATTTTTTTAAGAACTACTAGATTGGTATAAGTAATCAGAAAAATCTAAAATTATGATTCTAGGGTTTGAAAAATATTATTTTTTTCTTTGTACATAAAAGTAAGTATGTGCTTATGTATGTATCTCTATACTACATAAACGCACTTTGGTAAAGGGTATATAAGATTCGGCACAGCCGAATATAGCACTCTTACTTGTTGATAAATAGTTTTTATTCCTTTAATAATAGTCTTATATAAGGGAACCTTGAATTGTAAAGTAAAATAAGATCCTAACAAAAACATAAATGCGAAAAAGGCCAAGTTCCTATAAAAAATTTGGGCCATCAAAAGCAGTGAGATATAAATTTTTATCAAGTTCTTGTTTCGAACAACACCTTTCACTGACATATGCTATGCATTATATACATTTGTAATCGCAAGGGTGTCATATAATTTTTAGATAGTCTGCTAACTTGACAACATAACCAAAAGGATAATCAAGTCATTAATTTTATAGAAAATAATAAAATTCTTTAGATAAGAAACAAAGTTCATATTACTGCAAAAAAATTATATTGAAAACTATTGTTAGACGAATTATTTTTTCTTTTATAATATGAATATGAGTTTTGTGTTTTTTAAATAATTGATTTACCTTTTGACTTAAAATGATGAATGAAATGACTTTAAATTTGATTTTCACAATTTGTCCAAACAAATGTTTCATTAAATACAACCTTCCTATTCAAAATCTAAAAAAAGTAATTTTAGTAATTTAATTTATTGCACAGCAGTGCGAATCAAGAGAGTATGAATATGAACTTTGGATACTGTAGAGGGGATATTTACACATACATACATGTATGAAAATGTATGAATATATATAATCATATATGCCCATATACCCTCATTTTTCGGATTCGAACCATATATGGGTAATCATATATGCTCCATACACATTTTTTTTAGCTGGGTTATTAAGTTAATGCATTTGTTTCTTTCGTTAATTGTGTTTTTATTCAAATTTTTTGCGCTGGGGATAAACAACGGTGTTACTGAAAAGTTTTATAACTTTTAAAATTTTTATTCGATTTGAAAAATTGAAACCATATTATGTTAAGAACGAAATTTGCTTTATACCTTATAATAAACTTTTATAAGCTTCCATATCAAAATAAGCAATTAAAAGCTTCTAAAATCAAAAAAGTTGATAAATTTTATTATTTTTTTTTAATATTCTTAGCAAAAACAGTTCTTAAAATTTACAAATGTATCAAGATATGCACATCGTTGCAAAGCGTCATCAGTTTTCTTTTTAAAAGCATTTAAAAAATGTAAATCTAACAAAAACTGACTTAGTTACAGTTCGATAAGTTGATGAACATTACCGAAAACGGTATTTTCAGAATAACTTCTGAGTTTGCGGGTGCTTCTGAAATTTCTGGACACAATTTTTAATGTACTCAATAAGAACTACAACTCACGCTAGGTCGTTTTCCGGTTTTTTCTCTGTAACACCGTGTGATTATTCGACGTTGGTAAATCGCATGATTTTGAGAGGTGAAATTATATATCCATTCTGACAATTATTTATTCATTCGAACATTTTCATCAATAAATCAATTGTTTAAAAAATCATTAATAAGAGATTTTGAACAAAAAATGTTGTTAAAAAAAGTCGAGTAAGCTTCCTTGGTGCTTATGGCTCGATATGTACGACGTGTACTGTGAATATTTAAATTTTTTCTTTCCGGCAAACATATACATATCTTAATTCATGATTAAATGTGTTTAAAATCGATGCGCATAAAAACAGAACAATCAGAAACTTGACTTCTTTAAAAGTCAAAAGGTTAATCACAATTTTTGTCTTACAATAACAGAGTAATCAAGAACTAAGTTTTCTTGGAAGTCAAGGATGTCCGCCACAATATCTTAGCCTTTTCGCTTTGAAATGGCGTCATTAGGTTCACAAATACGTTAAAATTTAACTTAATAATTATTGTAAAGCAACCAAGTGTGTGTTCGCTTCGCTATATCAAACAAATTGTTATAATAATACACGCTTGATAGCAAACATGCTCCTGTTTGCACACATAATAACCGCAATATATTCTTGTGTGAGCAGTGGTGCAGTTAATTGGGGTTGATTTAAGATATTCGCCCTAAGTCATTTTCTATTACACCTCATAACACATGGAAAAGGAGGGAAATACTTAAACTTTAAACGTAGATGTTCTTCGAAAGCCGCTATTTGCCTTAAGCTACGGTCACACTTGTCAAACATTTGCCCAAAAAAAGCGTAACCACTAAATGCTAAGGAAAAATCTTTTAATTCAAACAAAAGTTTGTCAAGTTAAAGTGTAGCCAATATTGTTCGATTGCATGACATTGTCCATTAGTTTAGTTCGATCAAAACTATTTTCATTAGTGTTTGTTGGTTACGCTTTTTTGTGCAAATATTTGACAAGTGTGACCGTACCTTTAGCAACAAATATGTGTGTACATATTAACATATGTACGTATGTATGTTAAAGAAATTTTTCAAAAAAGAAAAATTCGCACGTATGTATGCAAGGCACATATGTACATACTTCAATTTCCAGGTCATAGCAAGGCTAACATAGCAACGCTTAGTTGATCGAATATGTCACAAGATAAATTTGTCTTAAGCGGCCCACCCACTTGCAATATAATTGTGCAATTTTTTGTATTCTACAATAATATCGCCAATGTGTATGTCATATTCGAAGGTGGCACAATATATTAGCAAATTGTGTAATGTGGTGGCCACATTGTTCAATATTATTTACTGTTTCACTGTCGGGAAAACTGGAGGATATTTTCTTTGTGAAATATTGTACTATTTATTGCATAGTACTCATATTAGTTCGGAACGACAATAATATACACAACAACATATGTATAACAAAATAAAAATGATTGATATTTAGTTGAAAAAATTTATCCACCGTGGCTACCACTAACAAAATTTGCAACGTTAAGAACTCTCCACAATTTTTCAAAAAGGTTCTTTATATGTTTTTCATATTTTAAAATTTACTTAAAAATTTTTTTTAATAAAAGATTTTTCATGTTAAAATTCTTTTTAACATTTTTTAAATTTCTTTTTCCTAAATAATTTCATATTTGTGAAGATAAATTCGAATTTATCCAGCAGGGACAGAAACCAAACCAACCAAGCAGTAGGACGATGGAAATATGTCTGGTAGAGCAAATAAATTAGATTTAAGAAAACATAATTTCCTTGAAGAGTTTAGCGGTATTTTTGGTTAAATATGGAAAAGCACAAGTTCACCCAAGTCCTAAATGTGTCAGAAGTGTGTAAATTGAAATAATAGATTTTAGGAAATATGACTTTTTAGTGGCACAACGGCCAACTTTAAATTGGAAAAAGCTTAGCTGTGTCATCTCTAGTATCTGGTGAACGTGCTTTGCGCGCATGTTTTGTTACCGAGACTTTTACATTAACAGCTGTGAATGAATTGCTCTTTTTATGAATGTAAAAAATGCGAATTCATACGTGAGAAGATTATATGTGTAAGTTGCTCTACAGATTAAAGGAAATAGATAATAAGAAAGAGCACTATGAACTTCCGGTCTCGTTTCCACAAATGGTGAGGCTTAAGGATTTTTTACAATTTAGCCGCGCACCCCCCCCCCTCTTCCAACACTCTGAAAATAGCATTATATTATATATGAATGGTCCCTTATTAGATTTTTTACTTTTTACTTAAGTTTTTATAAAATGGCTTATTTACAAAATATATTTAAACGATGAATAACCACAGCATGTATTTTAAATTACAAAACTTTTCTTCAAGTGTAGCTCTATTTTAATCTCATTTTTCTCACCAATACAAACATATTTTATTTGGCGGATCACTGGTTAAGAATAAAACTGATTTATTTATTCATAAATATATCTATACTAATCAAGAGCATAAGTACACGCACACAACTTAAAATACTTAAATCACTACAGGCCAGAGAAGCGCTAGAGTGCCGAACATCAATCGGCTTGTTGTACAAACGAATGCACATACGCTTATACATTAATCTCGGTTTTCTCTCTGTGGGCAGCATTGCCTTAAATCAGTGATCTTCAAAACCGCGCACGCGTGCGAGTGCTCTCACAATAATTAAGAGATCAATTAGAGATAATTTGTATTTTTATTTAATGTGTACTCAACTGTTACTACAATCAGGGCTACCACTTTAATCTCAGACTATTCATATGTGCCGGTTGTGTAGTCACATTTTACTACACCTTTTCAACTTGTAATTGAGAAAATACAAATTTATAATGAGAATTCCAAATTGATATTGAGAGAATACAAATTGATATCGAGAAATCTAGATTGATATTGAGAAAATACTAATTTATATCGAGAAATCCAAATTGCTATTGAGAAACAACAATTTGATAATGAGAAATCCAAATTGATATTGAGAGAATTCAAATTGATAACAAAAAATTCAAACTGATATTGAGAGAATACAAATTGATAATGAGAATTTCAAATTAATATTGAGAAATCCAAACTGATATTGAGAAAATACGAATTAATAGTGCGAAATCCAAATCCATATTGAGAAATGCAAATTGATATTGAGAGAATTCAAATTGATAATGAGATATTCAAATTGATACTGGGAAAAATCAAATTGATATTGAGAAATAAAATTTGATATTGAGAGAATTGAAATTGATAACGAGAAATCCCAATTGATATTGAGAAAATATAAATTGATATTGAGAATTCCAAATTTGTATTGAGAACATTGAAATTGATATTGTGAATTCCAAATTGGTATTGAAAGAGCACAAATTGATATCGAGGGATACAAATTGATATTGAGAAAAACCAAAATGAAATTGAGAAAATCCAAATTTATATTGAGAAAACCAAATTTTAAAAAAAGGTATTCATTAATACATAGTTTTATTGCGGAACATAATAACTTTTACAGTCAGGAAGCATTAAAAACCGAACCTTCAAATCTTGTAAAAGTCACTATGTCCTGCGCTATTGAACTTGTTTTTTTCCTTTTCAGCTGTTTTTGTGAGTCATGTTTTTTTATTTTTGTTATTTATTTGTTACTTCAAGCTTTTTAGTGTCCCGGCAACTCTTGTTTGCTTACCTCACTCGTTAGGTTTGGTAAAAAAAATGTTTACGTAATATTTCACGCGGGAAATCCGCCATTTTGTTTTTATTTTTTGAACACCTGTCTGAGAACACTTGAGTGCTTAAGACAAATATAACGATGCCTAATTGTTGAAATCCATGCAGCCGTTTAAAAGATAAGTGGTAATAAAAAAAATGTGCAAACCACTCGATAGGTTTGGTAAAAATGTTTTTTGACGTGTTGCTATTTCTCAGGAAAAATCCGCCATTTTGTTTTTTGTTTGGACACCTGTCTAAAAAATACAACCCTTCATGGGAGTCGGGTAAAAAAGAAGCTGATGTAGGGCACGTAGTATGCAGTACTGCAAAAAAAAAACTATGTCTCACATACATAATAGTAAAGAATCGAAAAAATAGCAAATTTTACATAATTCAAAACTTTTCGTTTTAAGTTACGTACATTCTCCCAAAAACATTGAACAAAAAATTGTGAATATGAATTTGGATTTTCTCAATTTCATTTTGGTTTTTCTCAATATTAACTTGGATCTCTGGATATCAATTTGTGTTCTCTCTATATCAATTTAGATTTCTCAATATCAATTTGTATGTTCTCAATACCAATTTGGAATTCTCAATATTAATTTGTATTTTCTCAATATCAATTTGGATTTCTCGTTATCAACTTCAATTCTCTCAATATCAGTTTGGAATTCGCAACATCAATTTGAATTCTCTCAATATCAATTTTTATTTCTCAATATCAATTTGATTTTTCCGAATATCCATTATAATATCTCATTATCAATTTGAATTCTCTGAATATCAATTTGGATTTGTCAATATTAATTTGGATTTCGCACAATCAATTAGTATTTTCTCAATATCAATTTGGATTTCTCGTTGTGAATTTGTATTCTTTTAATATAAATTTGTATTTTCCCAATTTCAACTTAAAAAGGTGTACACAACAATGAATTATTTTTAAATTAGTTTAATTTCAAAGTTTTATATTTTTTAGAGCTTGGATAATCATATCTGAAATTAAGTTAATATATACTATTTTAAATAATCAAATGAGCATTAATCTGTTTTTAAACACAAGAAATTGACTCGAATTAGTGTTTTACAAATATGTCTTGGCAGCCCTGCCATAAGAAGAGCAAATTTATTACGCTAAAAAACGAAGCACCAACACAAACAAAAGTGTGAATGTATATGTGTGGGGATCGCTGACTTAAATATATCACCACTTTATATCACTACGACATAGTGACAACGTGTACTTCGCTGTAGTATATATTCTTCTCACACAACTGGCTGTCAGCGTTGTCAACTTTTAAATTTCAAAAAGCACTGAAATTAGGAAAAAAACGCGTAATTTAAGTAAAAAAGCACTAAATTAAAATTTGTTTTTTTTAAGAAATTTTTTTGTGTAAAAAATATAGAAATCGGTTGACCTTGCATTTTATCCCTAAAACTTCAAATTTGAAGCATCTGATACACATTTTGAATCTATGAGAATCAGTGAATTCTAAAACAATATGAGCAAACTTTTTTAAGTTATTATAAAAATTAAATTTTTTTCGTCATCGAAGAATTAAATCACCTGAAATTAGTCAAATTAGCAGCAGTTGGCAAGTCTTTTTGACTTGCTGATTAGATTTTGAACTCGATGGGAGTAGTTTTTAATTTTTTTAAAATCAAGACTTTCAAAATTTGATTTTTATTAAACAATACTGTGGAAACATTCTTTCACAGCAAATGCTACAAAATAAATAATACAAAATTAAAAAAAAGTAAGTTTGTTAAATTCAGGTTTTAACTCACAGGCTGTCTAATAACTTTGCTCAAAATAAAATAAATCTTCTGTATTTGTTGTTGCATTTTTTCTGCTTTTTAATAACACTTGTTGGACATACCTACTGTTCAACTGTTTTTGCTTGTATGAAAAACTGAGATATTTCACAATGCGCTCTAAAATGGAATTTATTTTATATTTTGTAAATAAAATTTTTTTAAATTATTGAACTTCTTATACAGAATGAAGAAGTGCTTGGAAATATTGTTAATATAAAAATGCACAAATTCATTATAAGACAAACCTTTTTTATAGGCAGATGAATGTCAGTCATATTGTCTATTTTCACTTTCCACAGTTCAATTCAAAATATTTTCGTTCTTTTCCTTCCAAAAAAAATCTTTTTTTTCCATAATTTTTTGATTATTGTTACTGCTGCATCCATTTTTAAGTTGAAAATTTTTCCAGCGCCATCTATTGTTATTATCTGGCATAACATTATCAGCTTCTGTCGGTCATTTCAAATTGGCAGCACTGAAATTATCACAGCGAAAACAAGGCTGCATTTCATAAAACCAAATTAAAACCAATTCAAAAATGGTTTTAATTTGGTTTTAACTAAAACAATTTGTATGGTAAAACCAGGTTTTAACAGTTGGTTTTAACGTTAAAACCAACTTTTATTAAAACCATGTCGGTGTGAAAACACTATAAAACGGCAGCTCTATTGACAACACAATTTTCTCGTTTCATACCGCTTTTATAGAAAGCCAAGTGTAAGGACAATTTTTTACGTATTTTAGACTTAAATAAAGTAATAAAGGTAAAAACGTGATCAACATCTACGTTTAAACATTAAAGTTTGACTAGAAAATATTTTGCTATTAGACTATACTTTCATTATGTCTTCTTTGTCGTGTGACAAAACACTGTTTCCATTAATTGTGCTCAAAATGTGAAAGTTTGAGAATAATATTCACGTATTTCTTCAACCAAGTTTTGTACAATCTTATTAGAATATTTTGAAATGTTCCATTTAACTTCAGTGCTTAGGTTTTTTAAATGTTAGACTTCTTCAAAAAAAATATATATATTATATAAGGAAAATTCTTTTTGAATTTTGGGTTTAGTGCCACCGCCAAGAAATAAAAAGCACCAAAAAATAGTTTGAAAAAGCACCAAGCACTAAAAACGGTGCGAAAAGCACCGAATTGACAACGCTGCTGGCTGTGCTAGTATTGAAGCAATTCCGCTTCTCTCTCTGCTAGTCGTCACACAAAAAACTCACTCTGCCGACGCTCACCGTTGATACCACTGTAATGTCTCAATGCTGGATAATTCGTTTTGATTACCAAATGTTTTCTTTATAAAAACATTTGCATTGACTCTGTTCGAATATTTTTGCGCAACAATGTATTAACCCACAAAACTTTACTAACTACAAACAAAAAAAAAGAAAAATATTTATTAGTTATCCCTCAAAATCTTCGATTTTTGAGGTCCAAGTGGTGCATTACACTTTTTTTGGCTTCATCATCATATTCATTTGTGATCAATCAAGTGTAAAAAGTCAATAAATTAGCATAAAAAATTATTAAAAAAATTTAATTTAACACATTTAGAATGAAGCAATCGACTGTGTTAAATACACACCAATATAGTATATTTCAAGTGAAATTTAATTCGAATTATGAAAATATGTCAAATAATAAATTTCTTGAATAGTTTAATTTAGTTTTGTTATGTTTTGTATGTAAAAAATATTGGAATTCTTTTCAACACTATTGTTGGCTTAAATCTTGCCTTGGTGCTTACTAAACGTGCTTATAAGAAATATATAAATTTGATTTGATTTGCCTGATGAACAGTTAATTAAGTTAGTTAATTAATTAAACAGACCAAAAAACAGCCGCAGAAACCGGTCGTGAGATAGAATCTATTTTATTTTGAGAGCGTTTTTTCTTATGCTCTCAAATATAAATACTTATTCTCACAAAAATGTTACCATACTTTCAATAAATATCATACATTTTGTAAACAAAACTAAATACAAAGAAAAATAAGCACAAAAGAAAATAAAACAAAAATTAGAGAGCATTTGAAGTTACTGCCGTCCATGTTATTATGAGCTTGATTAATTTGTCAGCGATTTTCCTGAAGTTGCAGACTTTATTCTGTTTCTACATTTACTCGAATTCATCGATTTTGTAGAGAGTTCTAAAGAGATCACAGATAAAAGTTATGATAGCGATGACAGTGTTGAGCATCCCACTTATGCTTTCGACAAAAATATTGCCAGATTATGCAGAACAGACCATAGCAGAATGCGTTTAAAGTATGGCTGTAGCTGAGTGCACGGATGTATTTATAGAACTTTAGCACTATAGAGATATTATCGGCTTACTCAAATTTCGTTGTAGATCAGTAGTGTCAAAACTAAACCAATGTTGTATGCAGCGTTGTCAACTTTGAAATTTCAAAACGCACCAAAATGGAGAAAAAAACGCGCCATTTGCACAAAAAAAAAACGCACCAAGCTTAGAATTTCTTTTTTTAGTTTAAACTGTTTATTATATTAGTTTTGCATAAAAGTAAATTTTTTTTGTGTTAAAAATTTAACACTAAAAAAGGTTTTTACAGTTCAGGGTTAAAAAAATAAAACCTAAAAAGACTTGGCAAACTTTTTACTATAAATGCATTTGTACTACATAAATATTCTTTTTTTTTTAATTTCATAAATTCTCTACAAAACTTTTTGAAGAGATCAACGATTAATAGAAAGGATTCAGAACTAATAAAAGTTCATTATTTATCATTCTATTCAAAAATTTTTAAAATTTTTTTTTATCAGAAGCTTAATATATCCATATTAATAGCAAAAATTAAAAATTTTAAAAACCCCCGAATATTTCTAGAAAAAATGTGATATCTTCTAAGCGGCTGGGCCGATTTTATTAAAACATAGCTAACAACCTTATCGATCAAGTCACCTTTCAAACAGAAAAAACTAAATCAACCTGGACTCGTACAGACACACAGACACACATTACAAACTTATAACACCAATTTTTTTTGGTCGGGGGTTAAAAATATAACAATAAAAACAAACAGCCTTTTACAATGTATGCACATAATTAAAAAAAACTTAACCAAAAAAATTTAAAAAATTCATTATTCGACATATTGTCACAGTATACTTATTAATTTGAACTTTATTTGCTGTTGGTTCAGCTTTGTCTATATGCATTTCATTTTTGCTGTAACAAATCATCAGTAGACTTCAGCCTGAATAAGAAATTATTTCTGATTAAAATTCACTGCAGTTCAACTAAATCTAAAATAACTAATATTTTCATTATTATTGTTATTATACAACAGATTTCATTTCAAATTGTGATATTTTGTAAACTTCATTACTATTAATATGGTAATTAACACTATCAGGAAGTTAGTAAGTTTCACAACAAAAATTTTCCAGTTTTAACATATTGTTGTGTTAAATTTGCGTTGGTGCCACCAAAAATTAAAAAAAGGCACCAAATTTAAAAAAAAAGCGCACCACGCACCAACTAAGGAATTTTTCGCACGAAAAATTTCAAAAAGCACCCAAAATGGTGCGAAACGCACCAAGTTGACAACGCTGGTTGTATGTGTGAGAAAAATTGTCTCATTCGTCTCTGAGGTACATCGCAAAAAAAAAAAATTTTTGCAATAAATGGAGTTTTGTGAAGCAGCTCAAAATTTATAAAAAGGAGTCTATATGATAGAAAATTAAAGAATAAGGAATAAAAATTAAATAAAAATGTTGCGGGCGACCCATATTTTCCGAGTTACGGTGCTATAAACTTTTCATGGGAAACTGTGAAGAAATTCCAAAAGTAAATTTTTAAATAGGTTAGGTCTGATAGAAACTTGAAAAATAAGAAGAAAAAATTAAACAAAAAAATTGGTTGCGAGCAATAGTTTCCAAGTTATTGGTCTTTTAAGTTTTGATATTAAATGCAGTTTAGTGAAGCTGCTTCAAAAAAACTCAAAATGACTTTTTAATATATATTCATTTCTTTCCTTAAAAGTTTTGTAACATTAAATACATTGCATGTCGCAAAAAGCATTACTGATCATAGAATATTTTTTGCATACCACATTTTTTCTTTCACTGTATCTATAAAGAATTTAATACACCCTCTGCGCATATGTTATGGTCGCTGTCTCATTGACGACTAAATGGAAGAGAATAAGAATGTGTGTGGTTTTAGTTTGCACAATTGTGGCATGAAACTGACATCATTGTTGTAGATGCAGAAGTAGTTGAAACAGGTTCTATAAGAGTCGTCGACATCAACTGCAACCACAACAAAAGCATATTCAAAACGCAAAACTCCCGATCACTATTGGCAAGAACTGAAGCTATCAACCTAATTCTGGAGGTTTATAGTGGATGTATGACTCTATTTGGCTTATTTGAAAAATTTATTTTCTCTGTTTTGCAAACGGCTCTGAATGCAATATCTAAAACCTAGAGCCAATTTCACCAACTTACTTAAATATCAATTCATATTTAAAAGTAATTTTTCCATTGACTTTTTTTCAAGTATGAATTGACATTTAAATAGTGTTGGTGAAATTAGTCCATAGAAAGCACTCTCCCAACTGGCACGATGTGTTTACATGTGAACAAGAAAGCTTATGTCGTGCTTTCGAAGCTATTCCTCACTTCAATCCATTCTAAGCACCAATGAAACTGTTCAGTTAATTTTTCACGTATGATGTTATTAACTTGATCGTTGTTGAGACAACGGCACGCCGAAAAGTTCAATGCTTCTAACAATATATCCCGTGAATAACCACTTTTACAGTATCCAGATTTCCGTGAGAAATAGGTGCTAAGCTCATTACCTTCACAAATAAACGGTCTGTAGCCTGACGAAGTACATCCTAGCATAGTAGGTGTTGCATAAAGACCTGTTCGTCAAGTTAATGATTTTCGGTTCGATGGTGTCCATCAGTTTCCTGTTTGGGTCAATAGCGAATTGGAAAGAGGTTCAATATTGCAAAAAAATCTGACACCAAAATCCTTGGTTTCAAATGCAAATTGTTTCTGGGAGTATCACAATCGAAAATAATATATACTTTAATTTAGTTTCCTCTTTTCATAAATAAAATTTACCTGTGATTTTTAATTACATGCAAACCGGCAACACCGTCTACAGATGGTCTTCACTATTTCTTACCTAGCGTTCTTTCCTAATGTTTTTTCAATTGCAAGTTCAAATTTATGGGTTCCCTGAACTAGATTTCCAAAAAAAATATTGGCTTCACACTATCATTTTTGCGATATCGCCGGTTAGATCTATAGGGATAAATTGTAAAAGAAAGTTATTTATTTTTCTTTCTCTACCAAGATTCATCAATCAGCTAGTATTGTGAGAGGCAAGGTAATGCCACATTTTTTAACATTTATTTGGAGAAAAGTTTGTGTGAAAGAGAAACAAATAATTAAGTTTTTGACATATAGACTTGGTTTCCCATTTTATTTATCACAAATAGTCACTAAATAATATATAACACTATGTTAAAAATAAATTTAGTTAGATTTTTAACTTCGAATTAATTTCAAAATATATGAACTTTAAATGATTTTCTCTACACATAATGGCAATAAAATACAACAAACAAATTCGTTAGTTGTAAATGTTTGATTGTAATAAATTAATTGCACAATTGGCAAAAGGCATTTTTTGGCACTGAATTCGACAAAGCAAAGAAGCTTAAAACTTTTAAATTTATTAACGTGTGCAAGCAATTTTTTTTCTATATATACGAGAATGCTACTTGGAGGCGTTTCTGTTTGCAAAAGCCAAAAGTTTCTGTAAAATAAACAATTGAAAATAATAAATTTTAAAATAGTTGAAATAAGAATTTAATATTAATGCAAACAAGATGTTGACATTCGATAATATAGATATTGTGGTTGGCAAATAATTTTTTCTAAAATCATTTAATGTGGGAATATTAAATATGTAAAACCAGTTTGCTAAGCTTAATAAATAACAATTTAATCTTTAGATTAATTCTTCAAAAGCCGTTTAAGATATAAATTCTGTGGCAATAGGGAAAAAGTGCTTAAGTCATATTTTACTGTTTTGCAGGAGAGCACGTTTAAGCGTTCAAGTAGATTTTCAGAAATTTATTTCTTTTACAGTTAAATTTTGAAATTATCTGTTAACCTATATTATTTTAACCAAAAATTGTTCTACATATTATAAGTAATACATTAAAGTGGAAATATACCAAAGTATAGCCTAAATTAAGCTATTATTCCAAATGAGATTGGAAGTCTAAAAAAGATAAGTGGAAAGTCATATTGCTATAACTTTTTGAAATATCACACAAATTATTTGAGATTTTGATCAGGGGTACTTTTAAATATGAAGATTACGGAGGCACCATTAACTTAAAATCAACTTATCTCGACTTAAGCACTTTTTCCTTTTTTCCACAGAATTATGGGTTTCGATCTTATTTCTGTCTTGTAAGCTGGTCAGTAGTAACTAGTTGAAGAAAATAGAGGCTACCTCACCAGGGTGACCGATGACATTTTTTCAAAAAGTGGCACCAAATAGGGGATTTATCCAAAAAAAAGGGGCAAAATAAAAAAAACGAGAAAACTGCACTAAACTTTTTATTTTTAATGTATTTTCATATAACTCACCCTAAATAAAGGTGATCAAAAAATGGCACGGCAGTCAAAAAAGGGGAAACGCAGTCAAAAAAGTTGCAAATTGCCACTTTAGTCGGTCAAACGGTCACGCTGTACCTCACTTTCTCAAAAATTTAGGCCAAATTGTTTAGTCAAAAATAGACATAAACCCAGACAATGCACATAGGTGTGGCGAGCCACACTTTTTGGCCAAAAGTCAAAACTTCTATTTTAATATTTCGTGTCGAAATCAAATAAAAAACACTTTAAATATTACAAAACTGCAAAAAATGTTTCTAGACTTCAATCAAACGTCATTTTATAAATCAAGGAAATACGTTTTTTTAGTTGGGTTGATAACTTTATACATTTGTTGTAGTTTTGGTCTTACTTTAGATTACAATTTACAAGTAAAGGAATAATATATTTTCATCTCTAAATAATGGGAACTGATGACAATAGTAAGTGTTCAAATACCTAATAGCGAAACATTCAATATTAGTTATAGATATAATAAAAAATTTATAAAATTTTCATAACCTTAATATCAGTGACTGTTACTTTTTACGACAGAAACATTAAAGTATAATTCAAAAAGTACAAAAAAGATCAATAAATTAATAATGCTGTTAATTAGAGTGATATGTTGTGCATCCATCGCTGGTAAAATTGTTTGCAAATTGTTGCAAATTCCTCGATAAATCGACAAATATTTTTCAGACAAATTTTTCTTAAACATTTTCGAATTTCTAAAAGTTTGGCTGAGTGGAAACAATAGACTGTAGAAAACACAATTTCTGTTCAATTATATTTTTAAAAACACTGAAGCATCGAATGCTCATGAATACATATGAGAAGTATTTAAGGTCAAAGATTCGAGTGTAGTGTGTTTTTCGTTTAAAAATTATTTTGATAAGCCTATCATGTCAATTGCCCCTTAAGCCGGAAAAATTTTAAAAGTACTGCTTTGAAACGGAGCAACGTATACAAAATATTTACGACTGATGTCCCATGACGCCAACAGTTCATAAAGTCCTTGTACATTCTAAAGAAATAATATTGAACATTCTACTTCCTCTGGGATGTTTTGGACAGGATGCAACTGAATCAACGTATAAGTTGTATAAAAAGGACAGATTATGTCACGCTCTCCGTACTAACCGCGCCGATAATCTTTCTGATGTATTTAATAGAGCTATGGATACTTCAGATCCATTAATTTCATCAACGCGATTAAATTCACGAACACATCAAAGAAAGAGCTTAACTTTACCACCAGAAGTTATCGCCCTACTGTGCTGTGAGACTCTCCCTGAAACTTCTATATTTGAAGAAAACGCAGACGATGAGTAAGAAACTGATGAAGAACGTCTCGAACAAATAAGCGAAGACAACTTAGTTTTGTATACCAAAGATTGTGATTATTAATTTTTCATTTACTATGGGACTAAAATGGGTTAAAAATTGTCAACATTTCATTACCCTAAATTGAATTAATTTAATATTTTATGTGTGTTTAATTTTAATGTAGTTATATTTTTGGCTTTTGTAATTTTCACCAAAAAATTTGGTTCGCCAGACCTATGTGCGTGCTATGTCTTGGAAGTTTTATTTTTATGGCTTTGAATATCTATGCAAATAATTTAAAAGTTTTCAGCAAAAAACGTGGATGCCAAAGTATTTGAGCCTTAGATACTCTTTTCCAATCGATCCTTATTACTTTTATTAAACAAATTTATTCATATTATTAAATTGCAATTATTTCCACTTTGACGCCAGAACGTTGATTTAGTTTATTTAATTTTCATTTAAAGCACCATTTTATATCATTTTATGTGATTTTTTTTTAAAAAGCTTTTCTTTTTTAAATTAAAATATAAAACCGTTTTTTTTTTGTGGCCAACTATTGATAAGTTAAACCAATCAAATAAGAATATTGCAGCTGACACTGACATATTTTTAAGCCTTTTGCTAAAGCAAAAAATACATTTTTTTATTAAGTTTTTGTTAAGCAACAAAACAATTTATCATTGCATAACGCACAATTGATCTTTTAGACAGAATGACATTTTGTACAGAACGCATAAAACCACAAATCACAGATACTAAACTTGCAAAAGGAAATCTAAATAAAACTCCAGAATAGAGTAGAACAGAAATACATAGGCAAACAGAGAAGAAAGCAAAATACAAAGTGGTTGACAAAACCATTTTCCATTTCAAAACAAACACATGCTAAGTCTTGTTTGTTTTTATTATGGGAATTGCAAGTTTATATGTTTATAGCAAGAATAAAACTGACGCAATAAAACCCAATCATCGTGTTATGACACAAGTGATTTGAAAAGAACTCTCAATTTAATGCATTAAACACATTCACCACAGCAAGCTACCGACTACCAAATGTCAAGGATAGAATACGCATGTTTATATGAGAATGATTCTTTTGAAGACAGCAAGGCAACAGGGCGACAGGTTGTTGTCTATGCTGATTTTGCCGTTGTAGTTCAATTAAACTAATTTTTATTTCTTCGGCTACAATGAGAAAATTCAGTGTTGCCAGTATAATACAAAATAATGAATGAATGATTTTGGACAATTATTTCATATTATTTAACAGAAACAATGTGCAAAAATTTTTGTAAAGAATAAATTAATTCGTTTTTGTACTTTTACGTGAAATAAGTTCATTTTAAAGGAGTAATTAATTTTTATATATGCAAAATATATGAAAGTGGCAATACTGAACTAGGTATTTGTATTTGAATATGAGGTGCAGATGGTGCTGCTGCCGTCTCCAAAATAATTAAGTAGCCGGCTACGAGGCGAGAAATGCAGCTAGCGGCATTGGAAGTCGTGTGTTCGTGTAGCCTGCTGTGGTGAATGTGTTTAATGCATAAGTCTATAAATAAACAAAGTTTTTGCTTCAAGAAAAAAAAAAAAACAATAAAAGAAGGCTGTCCAGGATTCAAACGAGTTTTCTTTTGTCATATTAAAAACATAGCACATATGCAAATGTATCTCTGTGGATTATTTTTTTTTTAACCGAAAATCTTTTGCAATCAAACTTTTAAAATTTTTAGTTATTTTTACATACATACATAAATGTACATGACAGTATTGTCATTTGATGTATTTTATATTAACAATAGTATTTAAGGATTCTGTATATAAAGCTAGTCGCTTTCATCACTCAGTTTAGGCCTCTGACTTACTTTACTGTTTTTGTAGATTTGTACTTTTGTAAGGACAAAAAAGAGATCATATGAAAAAAATTGAGGCAGAATTGCCATACAAAAGTTAATCGCAAGAATATTTGATTCGATATATTTGTGTTTTCTTTTACATTCTAACTTTCCATACACAGAAAAAATAAATTATTGGTAAATCGAAAAAATTTTCAAGTTAGAATTATATCAATAAACAAAATTCGTATAACTTACTAATGTGAAATAATTAGAAAAAAATAGGCAAAAAAAATTTAAAACACTTATTGCAGGACATCATGGAATTAAGTAGTGTTATCATTCGAACAATAATTATTCAAATATTGAAATAACTTCTTTAATATTTGTTCGAACGAACAAAAAATTTTCAATTTGAAATAGAGAATTATTCGAATAATTTTTGTCGAGTGTTCGAATGCTCGTATAATTTATTGTTAACTTTTTAATTACTAATGTTACTGAATAGCAAGCTTGAGGTAACAAAAGAGTATGCAAATACTTTCTTTTCACCATAATTTTGGGATGAAAATACGAGGGCGGATCAATAAATCCATGACTTTTCGAATTTCCCTCGTAGTTACATAAAATGTAACACTGTTCCCATCAAGTACTACCTGTTAATAGACTACTGCCAAATTTTGAGCAAGTGTCGTCATTTACTTTGCTTTAAACAGCTGTTCAAAATATACAACCTTTTTTTAAAAATGGAAAAAACTGAGTTTCGTGTGCTCATTAAAAATTATTTATTGTAAAAAAACAGTCAATCAAACCAAGGAAAAGCTTGATAATACTATGGGGACGCTGCACTATCGATTTCAATGATGAAAAAAAGTAGTTTACTGACTTTCGTTGTGGTCGCACAAGTACAAATGACGCTAAACATCCTGGGCTGCCAATTGAGGTCAGTACACTCGAAACTTTCGAAACAATCCACGATATGGTGTTGGTCGATCGAAGAGCAATAGTGCGTGAGATTGTTGATGCCAAAGGCATTTCATATGGCTGTGTGGCTTCCATTTTAAATGCCCAGCTGGGTTTAAGAAAGTTGTCTGCAAGATGTGCGCCGCGTTTGCTCTCAATTCACCACAAACGTAAACGTGTGACAACTTCAAAGTATTGTTTGGAGTTGTTTAACCGCAATCCGAATGATTTTTTGCGGCGTTTTTTAACTTTGGGTGAAACATGGATCCGGACATCAAGCAGCAGTCTAAACCTGCTCCAAAGAAGGCCAAGGTGAGTTTGTCGGCCAATAAGGTGATAGCAACCATTTTTTTTTTGGGATGCGGGCAGGATAATCCATATCCACATCTACATTACCTTCAAAAAGGGAAAACAATAAACTGCGAATATTATGCCAACTTATTAGACCCTCTCCGCAATTTTCTCCGGATTTAACTCCTAGTGACTACTTCCTATTTCCAAACCTAAAGAAATGGTTCTATGGATAGAGATTTAGCTCCAACGATGTAATTATTGCCTATTTTAAGGACCTCGAAAAAATTCTGCTTTTCGGAAGGGATGCAAAAACTGGAGAAACGTTGGACTAAGTGTGTTGAATTAAAAGCAGATTATGTTGAATTTTTTTATTTTTTTTTTTTTTAAAGACTGTGTTTCATTCATAAATTTGCCACCAGAGGACACCCTTAATTAAAATAATGATATGTATGTATTTCATAAAAAAAATTTAGGTAGTATTCTATATTAAATTAGTGATATGTATGTATTTATGTCATAAAAAATATTTTTTGACTTTTTAAAATTTTTGAAAGAAAAATAATTTTAAGGAATACAAAAATAAAACGTTTTGTGCCGATACTAACAAGTAGAATAAAGGTGATAACGATCCTTATTTGCGTATTGACACGGCCGTTCATTACATGAACATTTTCAATTATCGTTATTTATAATGAATAACAACATATAAATGTATATATAACCAGGCCGTTTAAACCACACAGAAAAAATTATTTCCAAAAAATTTTCAAACAAACGTGTGTTTTGAGATATAATTTAGTTTCAGTAAATATTTTTTACTGCTCCAGTAAATTATTTCTTCCAATTTTAGTTTATGTAAAAAAACTGTATAGAACGAAAATTATCTATATAAAGTAAAATTTGTAAAAAAAATTTTAGATTTATTTTTTTTTTATTTAAATTTGTTATTTTCAGTTAAATTTATTTTTATATACTGTAAAAAAATTTGTCTGATTTTTTTTTAATTTTTTCTACAAATTATTTTATAATTAGATATAAAAAAAATTATTTTTTTTAGAGATTTTTGTGTGCGGTTTTCAAACTTATTATGTTTGTATATTGTGATTCTCAAAATATAATATTAAGAGTCTTACTATAAACATACGGAGTTTGTTAGCTAAATTCAAAAATTTTTTGGGTTGAAGTCTACTGACGAGTTCCAAAAGCGGGAACGAAACAAGCCAATTTTTTAAATAAAAAAAAAAAATAGTTGAACCTTTTATTTGATTCAGTTATTTTTTTCAAATTTAACTTTTGCTATTTTTTTTTGGAAAAATTGGTAAGAATTGTTATTGATTCAGTTAATTTATTTTCTGATAATACGAAAATTTTTAGTAAATGTGTTTGTAAATTATAAAAAAAAATTTGCTGAATAATACAAAAAAAAATCTGCAAAAATGTTTTTCTGTTCCTATTAATACATTTGACTGAAAATATTTTGAGTTTTAGTTAACTTTCTTCTCTAATGCCATAATAAGTTAACTAAAAATAAATTTTTTTTTTCGAGTTAAATTTTTACAAAATTGTTATCAGAATATAAAAATTTCTTTGTAGGTCCGCATTCATACAAAATATTTACTGATTCAAAGAATTTGGTTACTGAAAACGAACTTTAGTATCTCTGTGCAGGGTTGTCAGATTTTTTCCGACCTATTTCGCCAAATTGATTTTAAAAATCGTCAAAAATCAGTTTTATGTAGTTTTTCTTAGTAAATATTTGATAACAAATTTGTTTCTATATAAGACTTTTTTAATATAATCTTTTATAAAATGATCGTATCAAAATATATCAGAAAATCTCCAAAATTAGAAACATATCGCCAAAAATTATTTTTTGTAAATTTTTCTTATTCGAATTCAAAACGCATTAATGAATATAATTAATATAAGAAAAATCATCACAATCAAAAAATTTTAACTTCTTGCAGACGATTTTTGTTTGGTAGGATTAATTTTTGAAACTACTCCTTCAACTAACTAATTTTCCGGAATTGTAAAAATTTAGATGTTCAATTTTGTTAAAAAAAAATAGCCATAATTAATAATCGCCAACATATTTATTTATCGCCAGAAAAATCGCCATGTCGCCAAACCAAAAATTTGGACGCCAAACAAGTTGAAAAATCACCACGTTTGGCGAGAAATCGCCATATCTAGCAGCCCTGGTTCAAACTGGCACCAGAGTGCCGAACATCAATCGGCTTTTTATACAAATAAATACACATACGCTTATACATTTCTCTCGGTTTCCTCTCTGTGGGCAGCCCTGCTGTATAAGTATAGGTGTGTTCCACAAGATTTTGTACAAGTTCGGACTAATGAGAAAAAAAAAGAAAAAAACTCTCTGAATATGCAAAAGTTATCCAAAATTGCTGGAACGCAAAAAACCATAATTGCACATCTTGAAATATTAATATTGCTTACTTTTTCATTAAATTTAATTCAAGTGATTTTAGTCGCTTAAAACGCATAAAATTGTAAAAACAAAAAATTTGCATCATTGGCAACAGGTGTGAAAAATAATTAAAAATAAGTTCCAAAAAATTTAATTTTGTAAAAGGAACATTTTGTATATTATAGAAATGGAGAAATATGCACAAATGTGCTTATAACTTCAACTTTGTTCAAAAAACCTTCCATTTTGCTTTTTAATAAATTTGTATGTAAAAACTTTTTTTCTATATTTGCAAATTTTCTGATTAATTTTTCAGTTTCATATGTAAACAGAAAACAGCTGATTATTTAATTCTTGTCCGAACTTACCCAGAAGAAAAAGTTCATACTAGTTTGTACAGGAAATGAAAAAAATTACTCTCTCATTCGCTCTCAAAATTGTACGAAAATTGCTATCTGGAACGCTTTCGGATAACTTTGTACAAGTTCGGACTGTTTTGTTATGCATCTGGAACAGACCTATAAGGTTTGATATCTAAGTGTGTCTTTTTTATCGTTATACATACATACGTGTACATAAAATATTCACACAAACATAGCTACACTTTATTAACTTTGAAATGTATTCTCTTATTCATAAAAAAAATAAAAATAAAATAAATAAAATTTTTAGCACAATATTCGTTTATAAATTTAATATCTTAATTGCCAACATAAACTTAAAATATATAATGTACTCGTACATATATTATTGTTGTGTATTGATTGATCATCAACCCTAATGCAATGTGTTTATCAATTTAAATGTCAATCATCATCATTCACCACAAATGGCAAACAATTTGTTTTTCCTTATTGTTTGTTGATATATCATCAAATGTTTTTTTTTTGTACAGTGAACTGGACCAAAAATAAATCAATAATAAAGCCCACCATAAATTTGTTATACTTCGTTTAATGTTGTTAGTTTTTTGTTGTTGGTTGTTCTTTTTTTTCATTGAAAACAAATTACTTCATTTCATTATTTATTGTGTTAATTTAGTAGTATTTGAAAAATTTAAATATATATTTTGAAAAAGAAATTAATGTTTTTTATTTTAGTAGGGACACAAGTGCGTTTTGCAAATAGAGTTTTTTATTGGCGGAAAATTATATATATAATTATATGTAATATAAAAAAACTCCTTGAACACAGAGTGCAGAATAAAATATTCAAATATTTAATCAGAAATAATTTCTTATTCCGGCATAAGTTCAGTAAGTTCAATTCTTATTGCATGAAATATTTTTATTCATTAATGTGAGTTTCTAAAGAAGAGAAGAAAAATTAAAGTAGACTTTTTTTAAGCTACAGAAAATTCCAATATTTTTCTGTGCAGCCACTCAGATAGACTAGGGTGCTGATGAAGTGCGTGGCTGCACAGAAAACTATCGGTATTTCCTGCAGCTTAAAAAAGTCTAGTTTAATTTTTCTTTTCTTCTTTAGAAACTCACATTAATTAATAAAAATATTTCACGCAATAAGAATTGAAATTACTCAACTTAAGCCCGAATAAGAAATTATTTCTGATTAAAATTCACTACAGTTCAACTAAATCTAAAAATGTCTCATTGAAAATTATTCAACTATTGCTTATATTGAAAATAAAATCTATAAAAAAAAATTCTTTTGTCAAAAAATGCCCATAGGTAACTCATTATAAATTGCACTAGAACAGTGATCCGCAAAATAAAAGTTACACTTATAACATAAAATGTAACTATTAAAATTTAGAAACAGAACTGCACAGCACAGAACATCAACAGAAAGTAAAGAATAATGAAGCCTGTACTAACTCACGTGAACAATTACTGATTACTGGGGATGAGATATATGTACATACATATATATACAAAAAAAGAAATTTTTGATTTTATAATTGTTTATTTGACGACTGTGAATATATTTCTATAATACCGGCTAGTTGAGTATTTGCAAATACAGTTTTTATTTACAAATAAGACGAGTATAAACGTAGTATAGATAGCTACTAAATATAAAAAAAGTCATAAAATCTATGATAATAATGAAACACTGGTCAAAATGTGGCATTTGATATCGATCGAAATTCCAATAGAATATAAATGGAAATTTCGTTCTATATTGAATACGTAATTTGCCCCAGCTCTTAAGATTTACAACAAATTAAAAAATACATTAAAGTTATTCATTTCAGTATTTTTTGTTTGTTGGAAAAATGGAAAAATGTAATTTTTTTACAACAAACACAGGAGAAAAAATTCCTCCAAAAGTTGAATTTTTAAATTCAACTGAAATGAATACCTTCATTAATAACATTTTTGGCATCTTTTGGGGCATATCACTTTTTTACTTAAAAACCAGTATAATTCAAAAAATTTACTTAACCATTTAAAGTTTGATTAAAAATTTTAAACTTCGATTCTGATATAATATATTTATGGTAATATATTTATGGTATTCTTTTTAGGCATAATGCATATTTATTAAATACCTTAAATATCAATTCTTTTAAAATTTTACATCTGTATTTATTAATAAGTTCTTCACTTGCAATCCATTCTTTCAAATCGTTTTGAAATAAATTTAAAGCAGACAGCATGGAGAGACAAGTGTCTACTTTCAGTCTATTTGAAAATTTTTTAGCAATTCTAATTTAGTTTACACTTTATGTTTTTTTGGTAAGTTTTTTTTTTTATAAAAATGAAATAAGGTGTAACTCACCAATCTTGCAATTGCTGAATCTGGGTATATTTTTGCGTTTAATTTGGCCAATTTGTCCATTGACTTAAACGAGTAGTTGCAACTTATCATCAGCAATAGTCACTTTCCTCCGAAAATAAGTATTATTTGTGGTAAAAACACGGATATTTTTCGATCATTTGCTTTTGGGAATTGGCCAAGTGTTTGGCTGTTTTAGTTTTATAAAATCGTGCGAATTCAAATCGATCGATTTACAGAACAGCCTTTTAAAAATATGTACTTGAATTAAATTTGGGTTTCACAATAGATATCGAAAATACAGTTTATCAAGTATGAGTGTTCAATTGTACTCGTATATTTAAAAACCTTACACAAATGAAAAGATTCATACCAAGGTGTACGCTTTTATATTAAGTTTGACACATAGGAAATAAAATCTTATTTAATGTGGTAGAATCTGTACGAATCTGCGTACATTTATTGTCAAAATAAAAACGTAAGTTGACTTTGAACAAAAAGGGGCAAAAAGGGGCACAAAATAATGCAAATGATACTAAAAGGGGATTTAAAAGTAAGGGGCATAAAAAGTGGCAAGGCAGTTGAAAAAGGGTCAAAATGCGACTTTAGTCGCACAACGGTAACGCTGCTGAAAAAATGAAGCTGCAATTAAGTGCAACTTAAATTTAAGTGGCTATTAGCTAAATGACACTTAATGAAGAAGTCGATTTTTGGGCCTAAGTTTATGCGAGTGAGCGTTAGCATCCCTATAAAATTTTAAGTTTCTGCTTTATGTACTTTTGGCCAACCGATTTTTTCAAAAATTTTAAAATATTTGCTGGGAATGACACTATCTTGCACATATTTTAAACTGAGAGCGAGCGACTACACACAAAAAAAGTTTTTACCTTCTGTTTCCGAACTGTGGCCAAATGTATGTTTTGTGAAAAGCATTGCACGCCTTCTGAGCTCTTCTATTGGCACAAACTTGAATTTTCTAAAGAAAGTGGAACGACACGTCATAATTTTGTGGTCCTATTTCATGTACTTCCTTCCAGACGATTTTTATAAAATTTGCACATCTTTTAAGCACTTCTAATGATACAGTCTTGTATCAATGAATGTGGGCGGAACCACGTCCACGAAAAAGCACAAAATTGTTTGTATTGAATTGATTTTTTAAATTAGATCGGACCCCTCCCATTTATATTATTAAAGAAATATTGCGTTTCCCTTCCTGCACTCGTGATCGAAATTGCATTCAAATATACATCAATTTCGATAGCAATAAATTTTCCGATGTTGTCACTTGATACCAAGCATTTAAGTGTTGGAAAAAGTTAGTTGTAAGTATTCTGACAACACATAGTCGAACGGAACAACTCGCCGTTTTCAAAGGCCACTAAACCTTCATCAGCAGCGTTCTTTTGTGTTTGGTCCAGTGTGTGTGGTGTCAGTTGATGTAGACTTCTGCTTTATATATAAAAATTTTATTTTCATATTTATTTAGTTAATAACTTAATAATAATTAATTAGGGTAAACTTAGAGATTCTTTTATTGGTTGACCAGAAGCAGTAAATTTGTTTTTTAGATGCTCCCAGAGTGGGTTAATTTTTATACTTTCCCTGGCAACTGTTGGGTAAAACATTATTTGCCAAATTAGTGTGTTTTGCTATATTTAAAGTCAAATATAAAATTTCATGTTGGTATTTTTTTAAACGTACATTTGTGCATACATTCATTTATAAATAAACAAATAAAATATTGAACATACATTTTATTTTCCTTCGCTTTTTCTATGCTAAACGTTATTTAGAATGCCTTTTTGGTTGTGAATAAAAATACGAACGGTTGCACTCGAATGTATGCATTAGAAATTTCGATATGTGTTATTCGAAATCGAATGACAAAATTCCGAGTAATAACTCGCTCGCAATAGAATGCGTGAATTAGACCCCGCCCTGAGTTTAAAATAAAGACCAACGTCTTGCTTCGTGTAATACCTTTGCCATGAATTCTATAAATATTCCTTGGTTATCATCAGCCTGTCATCTGATTTATAAACAGCCTACTTATTTGATAATATTTTTAACCCCTTATGCATGAGAAGAAGATATAAGTATTTATGATACAAGACATAAAAACAAGACACTCCTATGAAGAATCTACATTGATAATAAATAACATATATGTATGTAACTAAATATATTAAACATAGCGTCGGCTTAGAGTGAAAAACCTGCTAACTCACTTCCAGCTAATTTTACAGGAGAGACAAAATGCTGTTAACGTTTTCTATACAAAGCTTAAAAAATTAGCCTAATACATTAACCCTCTGTTTGTGTAAGACGTTTGAGTTAGAAATCTTGGCATTTTTGTAATAGATTGAAGGCAACTTGTAAAACTTTTCTTTAATCTATTACAGAAACGCCAAGATTTCTAATTCAAACGTCTTACACAAACAGGGGGTAAGTTTCTTCGTTATGTTGAGCTTCATATTAAAATAAATATTTTGGTAAGTCGATGATGCGTCTCTTTCTCTTTCGAATGTCATTCAAATGTCATATGATATAAAAAGTGTATTTATCATTTTTACACTCTAAGCCGACGACGATATAAGATTTTTCTTACGCCATTCAAGCAAGAGAATGCAGATATTTATATCATATATTTTTTTAAATTGCTTAACTCTTCTGATGTATGTATTTTGAAAATCACGACAAAGTTACTCTTTATTTATTGCTCGAGTACGTGTACGCATTCATTTAGTATAAATTTAAAGCTTAAAAAGCCATAAATCAGCGGCAGAAATTCGTTTAAATGGTGCCATATGTGTTGAAGTTTTTAGTAAAGAAAACTTCAAATAAAGTAAACCCTCGTTTACTGCCAGTGTTTGCCATTTTATTTAACTGGAAAAACAACATTCTAACAAGCACAACGAAATTGCGGTTTAGGTTATTCTATTAGCAATTTACTATGTTATCTTTTATCAAACAAGGATTTTTTTAATTCAAAATACATACCATCAGCTAAATGGGAGTTGTAGTCATGGAAAACTTTAAATTTTAGTTTTCCAATCACGTTTTTCAATTTCGCTTTGATTAATGTATGTATGTAAATTTTACTTTACACAAGTTTTAGCATATTTTTAAATAATCTCATGCAGCAAGTCTTAGGCATTCCTCACAACTCCCAATGTATATACATACATACGTATGAAAAAGTTAAACAATGAAAATGGTTTTTTCTTAAAAAAAGTATTTGCTTATCTTATTAACAATCAATTTTGTATTACAACTTGTATGTTAAATCATTGATTTTATATGCCTTTTCCTAAAGACATTTTATGTTTTCGACACACTTGTTAGCTATCAAACTCCTCCATATTGTTAGTCAAATTTATTTTTTGCGTGTTAAGAATTGGAGTGGAAAAACAGGAGAGGAATCAATCCTTGATTGAAAATCTATATTAACTTATATTGTCATCGACTTTGCATAGCATTATATATAACAGATATAAAAATATATTTTTTAAGTTTTATTATTATTGTTCGCACTTAATTTCTTTCTATATTTATGATTTTATTACATGTGATTATTATAAATGAACAAATAACACCAAAATAATTGTAAATATTCTGACAAACACTTAGTGAAACGGAACAACTAGCTGTTTCCGAAGACCACTACACCTTCATCATTAGCGTTCTTTGTGTTTGACTCACTGTGTGTGGTTTCAGTTGATGTAGATTTCTGCTTCATATAATCAACCTTTATTGCAAATGGAATTCGTGAATTGTTTTGATTCATTGCTGAAAGCTTTTTTTGTAATGAAAGCTCAATTTATCATCTCAATTTTATTGACCTGAATCTAAATTATTTTTGACTTTTTAGTGCTTATTTTTGCAGTCAGTTTTTATATTTATTTTTATAGTATTTTAACATTTTTAATTCTTTTGGGGCATAGTCACTCCAAATTTGACAAATATAGGTGTCCGTCCACTTTTCTTAATTCACTATCGCATCACTTTCAGTGCTCAATATGTGTGTGTGCCAAGTTCCTAAAAGTCAGTCAGGTAGAACCACGTGAAATATAAATTTTGTTTTAGCGTACACTTCAAGCACATGTAAACTTTTTTTGTGTGAATTTAAATTCATCCAGTGAAATTCGTTTTTCAAAAATATCACATGCAATATTTTTCTTCTTCATAAAAATGTTCGCTATGGCCAAACCCTACTTCTTCACCGAACTAAACTTAGTGGACAATAATGATGACAATATGTACTATTTAACTCCATTTACAGTTCGGAATTGTATTTGTGAAAATTTTGTAGAAAATTTAGAAAAAATATGACTTGTGAAAAAATCTTATTTCGAATTTTATGAGGGAAATGACCACTGTGGCCAAATCCTTCTTCCTGAGCGAATCAAACCTAGTGAAAAATTAAGACATTTTTATAAAGAAATCCCTTAATTTTAGTACAAAAAGCGTACCAAATAAAATTAGAAGAGTCTAACTAGATAAACAATAAAAACAAGCCTGACCGCGCTTAAAAAATAATTACGATATTATGAGAGCTCTTCTTCAGCTCAGAGCTGCCTTACAAAAAAATTTTTTTTTTTTTTTTGATATATAACATATTTTGTTTCTACTGAAAAATATTTAGTAAAATTAATCGTTACATGATTTTGCATTTCATTTGGCGATATACCCATCAATTTTGTATATTTTTCATTTTTAATTCAACAGCTCAAGTCAACTTAAGCTTTTTCTATAGATTTGCTAAATGTTCTTATTACGTAAACGATTTTTGATTTTCTTATCTCTTTCTCTTAAATGACCACCGTTTTCAGCTTCGCACTGATGGGCTCTTTTTAGAGCATTTTCCATAACATCTTTCAAAACTTGTGGCTGTAGCGTTCGAATTTCTGCAACAATGTTTGCCTTGAGTTCAAGGATTGTCTCTGGCTTGTTCACATACACTCGCTCCTTCAAAAAACCCTAAAGAAAATAGTCGGGTGCTGTCAAATCTGGCGATCGCGCTGGCCAAATAATTTCCGAATTTCAAGAAATTATTCGCTCTCCAAAAATTTGACTTAAAAGTGCCATTGTGTCTCGGGCAGTATGGGCAGTGGCTCCGTCCTGCTGAAACCACATACCAGGTCTGTTTTCAAGAGCAGGACGTAAGAAATTTTCTATCATAAACCGATACCGCTCTCCATTTACGGTTGCAGCACTTCCATCTTCATTCTCGAAGAAGTAGGGCCCAATGACATTTTCAGATGTGATCCCACACCATACTGTACACCTGATGGGGTGCAATTGGCGTTGATAAATGGCTCTTGGATTTTGAGAACCCCAGAACCTACAGTTCTGCTTACTAACAAAGCCATTCAAATGAAAATGAGCTTCATCACTCATAATCAAATTTTCAATAAAGTTGATTTCATTTATTCATTTCTTATTTTCTGATTTTCATTTGTTATTTTCATTCATTATAAATTCTCCAAGTGTTGTCTATATAATCTGAAAGAAAAAATAAAAAAAAATTAATAAACAAAAAAGTTATTAAACTTTTACACCCCTTGGTTTCTTTTGGCCCACCCTGTACATACATACGCATGGAAAAGTTAAACAATGAAAATGGGGTTTTCTTAAAAAAAGTATTTGGTTATCTTTTTAACAATCAATTTTGTATTACAACTTCTATGTTAAATCATTGATTTTATATGCCTTTTCCTAAAGACATTTTATGTTTTCGACACACTTGTTAGCTATCAAACTCCTCCATATTGTTAGTCAAATTTATTTTTTGCGTGTTAAGAATTGGAGTGGAAAATAGGAGAGGAATCAATCCTTGATTGAAATTCTATATTAACTTATATTGTCATCGACTTTGCATAGCATTATATATAACAGATATAAAAATATATTTTTTAAGTTTTATTATTATTGTTAACACTTAATTTCTTTCTATATTTATGATTTTATTACATGTGATTATTATAAATGAACAAATAACACCAAAATAATTGTAAATATTCTGACAAACACTTAGTGGAACGGAACAACTAGCTGTTTCCGAAGACCACTACACCTTCATCATTAGCGTTCTTTGTGTTTGACTCACTGTGTGTGGTTTCAGTTGATGTAGATTTCTGCTTCATATAATCAGCCTTTATTGCAAATGGAATTCGTGAATTGTTTTGATTCATTGCTGAAAGCTTTTTTTGTAATGAAACCTCAATTTATCATCTCAATTTTATTGAACTGAATCTTAATTATTTTTGAGTTTTTAGTGCTTATTTTTGCAGTCAGTTTACTTATTTATTTTTATAGTTTTTTAAAATTTTCATTTATTTTGGGGCATAGTCACTCTAAATTTCTCAAATATGTGTGTCCGCCCACTTTTCTTAATTCACCATCGCTTCACTTTCAATGCTCAATATGTGTGTGTGTGCCAAGTTCTTAAAAGTCGGTCAGGTAGAACCACGTGAAATATAAATTTTGTTTTTTTTTTGTGTGAATTTAAATTCATCCAGTGAAATTTGTTTTTCAAAAATATCATATGCAATATTTTTTTTCTTCATAAAAATGTTCGCTATGGCCAACCCCTGCTTCTTCAGCGAACTAAACTTAGTGCAGAATACTGATGACAATATGTACTATTTAACTCCATTTACAGTTCGGAATTTTTATTGTGAAAATTTTTTAGAAAATTTGGAAAAAATATGACTTGTGAAAAAATCTTATTTCGAATTTAATGAGGGAAATGACCACTGTGGCCAAATCCTTCTTCCTGAGCGAATCAAATCTAGTGAAAAATTAAGAAATTTTTATGAAGAAATCCCTTAATTTTAGTACAAAAAGCGTACCAAACAAAAGAAAAATATCGCATGCGATATATAAAATAAAACGAGTTTAACTAGATGAACAACAAAAACAAGCCTGACCGAGCCTAAAAAATTATTACGATATCGCGAGAGCTCTTCTTCAGCTCAGAGCGCCTTACAACAGATTTTTTTTTTTTTTTTGGTTAATATAACATAATTTCTTTCTACTGTAAGATATTTAGTAAAAATAATCGTTACATGATTTTGCATTTCTACGCGGGAAAAAATCCCGGGAATTCACGGGAATTATGTTTTTACAAATCCCGGAAAATTTTCAACGGGAATTTTCGGGAATTTAATATTTACGTTTTTGGAATTTGCTTTTTTTACATTGTTGTTTCTTGTTTCATTACTTAAAAATACAATTTTGTAACGATGCCTAATATTTATAAGTATAGAAGCAAATGTAATAGAGGTTTCCGAGGTGACTCCAAGAACTTCAAGCGTTACGAAATATTTTCAACCAAAAAATTATAGGAAATAGTATCTACACTCAGGGAAAAGCAGCAACTCAAAAATAAGAACGCGTCACATTAATTCATTAATTTTCAAGATAATAGAAAATGTGTATTGAGATAATTAGAAATAAATAAAATTAATAAATTAATAAGAAATTTCAACATGACTAAACTTTCGTTAATATTTCTTATTAATTCAATGTGGTTTATATTGATTTTAAGCTATTTTTTTCTGGGTGTAGATTGGCAGATGTAGATGGAATTTCCATCCATGCTTTATTTCAAACCATATGAATTTGTTTTTGTTTTGTTTTTGGAATATTGTTGTTATTGAAATGAACGAGTGAAGTTGTTTTATTTTTAATTTAAATGTTATATGTTTTTTTCATAAAGTTAAATTTTTTATTGAGACTATTTAATTAAATTTGTATGTTTTTGGAATTCTCTGGAATTCCCGGGAATAGAAAATTTTTTTCTCGATTCCCGGGAATTGGAAAAGTCCGGGAAACTAGAAACCTTACGATATACCCATCAATTTTGTATATTTTTCATTTTTAATTCAACAGCTCAAGTCAACTTAAGCTTTTTCTATAGATTTGCTAAATGTTCTTATTACGTAAACGATTTTTGATTTTCTTATCTAACATAAAATATTTACTTCCTAATTTTCTTAACTTTTTATAGTAATTTTTGCTAACTGAAGCAAATAGAAAAACAAAATTTCAAGTGCTTTTCATAGATTACGTGACATTTATACTTAAAAAATAAATTGTCTCCCTACAAAAGTAACTAAACGACTAAGATGCGTTCGAAGTTACATATTGAAATACACGTAATTTTTTAACATAATAAAAAATGGGATATAAGAAAACAATATTTGACATACGTAAATATATAGAAATTGTTGATATCTAAAAGGTCAAATGAGTTTTGAAGTGTTTTAAGAGTTCACGTAGCCTTGAAAAGCTTTTTTTCATTTACAGCTTGGCTTCGCTTTAGACGTGACTATCTTGTTAACACCTTGAAGCGTGCGAGAGCATTAAAACAAAATTACCATACAAATTTTGACAAAAGAATACTTGAAGTTCAAATTAATTTTTTTCGGATACGGCCCATATTCTTATATTCTTAGGTTAAAAATCATTTTACAAATTTACTAAGGGCGTATTGAAAAAAGTGGCTAACTATTTAGTTATTCATATTACTTAAATTTTCCACAGAATTTCTTAAGCACGCAAACGGCTCCATTCCAGATCGACCATGCTAGATCGACAAAATATATTATGCTGGGAATAGTATTTCTGAATTCATCGTTTATTAACTAAGATTGTGTAAGATTTTGATAGCAATTGGACGATTGCATCAAAAGTTATGAGCAAAAATGTACTTAGCATAACTAGTCAATTTTAAAAAATCTCCATTTTTAAACGTTTTAAGTACACTTAACATGATTTACTTTGGAATTAAGTAGTTAAAAAAAAATTAATTTAAATGTGTCTCCAAAATGAAACATGCTAAATGCACTTAGATGATCCCTTTAGGTAAAAAATAACCTTACTTAGAGAAGTGGGTGATAGATTTGTGATTTTAAGTCACTTTTAACTCTGATCTACAACAAATTTATAAAATTCAAATAAACTAAAAAAATTATATTGCAAATATTATATGATTACGAAAAGTCTCCAGTTTCTATCTGATAAACTTTGAAAGCGTTTTTCTCAAAACTAGCTTTTTTGACTTATAATGTTTTAGAATGGAACTGTCGATATAAACATACATATAGAGCTTATTAATTTAATTTTTCCCCATTATTGTTATATTTTTTTTATTTAAATCTTTTTAAAATAATTACGGATACAATTATTGTTATAAAAAGAAATGGTCATGCATTTTTAAATATGTTTTTTTAACCCAACTGTAAGCAAATATTTTAACAATAACTCCTTAAATACATCTTTAAGTAGCATAAGAACCACTTCAATGGACTTGAATTATATAACAGCTGTATATTTTAATAACAACAAAATAGAAAGAGAGTGAGATAAATAATTTGCGCATTTTTCTGATATGAATTAGTGTCCCTTTGTGTCAGTTGTTGTAAGAAAGTTCAAGTGATGAAGCCATAGTCACTGGTCACTGAACTATACCGACTTCAGCAAATACTAATCCTAATGTAACATCAGAGCGCCCTCCTTCGTTGTGTAGCAGAATCATTGGCGAAGTAAAATAACCGATAAAATTGATTTAATGCAAGACTGCATTTTTTAAAAAAAAAGCTTGAAAAAGCAGAGTTGTAAAAGAAATAATCCTTTCTCTGTCTCTTCTTCGCCGCTTATCTTCTCTATCACTATCTCTTTCTTAAAGACGGTAAAACCTTGTAATAGTAAAAGCACTCATTGCCTGAGTGTTACTTCTCTTTTGAAAAAAAAAAATTGTATTTTAAAATAAAAAATGGATGTCTTGTAATAACAATTGAGGAAAGTGTATATAAATTTCATGAAATCTAGGCGCACGGCCGAAAAAAACTTAAGTTTGGAAAAGTGGGCATGGTTACGTCCATAAATATTAAAAATTAAAAGTTGCGCTAAGGAGCTGAAATTTGATACACGAGTAGGTATAGGTGAGAAAACAAAAAAAAAGCCCTGAAAACTCAGACATTTTAGTCAGAGGGGCGGGGCTGCGCCAATAAAAATTAAAAGTTAAAAGTTGCGCTTATGAGCTGAAATTTGATAGACAAGTAGGTCTAGGTGAGAAACCAACTAGAAAAATCTTAAAAACCAAAAAAATTCACCAGAATGGGCGGGGCCACGCTACTATTGCTTGAACCTGAAAACTTATAGCCTTATTTAAAAAACTTATTAAGGCTTTTTAAGAAACATTTCTTATGAAAATTTGTCTTAAAACCCCTTTATAAAGCCTTAAAAAGTTATGTAAATAAGGCTGTTAATATACAGCTTTTAATTTAAGCCGTGACTACACTCATAAATCTAAGCTTTTTTTATGTACTTCGGCCTAGCAGTTTTTAGTCTATTACTCATGTTTTTCTCAATAGCTTTTTCCTACAAAACTTTACATGAACTATAAGCACTAACAGATATAACAGTCGGCGGGGCCAGGGCCATAAAAATTTTAAGTAATATTATATTGTAAAAAGTTGAAATTTTGTAGACAAATAGTCCTAATTGATTTACTCAATCGGAAAATCTAAAAATTAAAAGCACCAGCTACCCTATTGAAACTTTGCATGCACATTGGGCATATCCTTTTGATTTATGTACTTCGGCTAAGCAGACTTTAATATGTAAATATATTGAGAAAATAGGCAGGATCACTCCCACTAAAATTGACGTTTTATTTCACATGTCTCTTTCCAGACGACTCTTAACAAATTACGTACACACTGGCGACCCGTTGTAATAACACAATAATTCATTTTAAGGTCTACAATTCAACACCCATCACGCTCTTACCCATTATTTTATGTAACTATGAAATTTTTAACTGGCACAGTGATCATGAATAGAAATAAAACACCCTAGGAATTTTAAGTTTAAAAAGTGTTATCGCAGAAAGTTTTTCAAAAAGTAGTCAGATCCTAACAAAAACATCAATGTGAAAAAAGGCCAAGTTCCTATCAAAAATTTCGGCCATCAAAAGCAGTGAGATATAAATTTTGACCAAGTTCTTGTTTGACACAATACCTAACACTGAAATATGCTATGAATTATATAAATTTGTAATCGTAAGGGTGTCATATAATTTTTAGATAATCTGCTAACTTGGCAATATTTTTAACTTTCTAGAAAAGGAGAGAATAATATATATTTGTTCATTTCTTTATATAGGTAAAAATGTTGTCAAGTTAGCAGATTATCTAGAAATTATATGACACCCTTACATTTACAAATTTATATATATAATGCATAGCATACTTCAGTGATAGGTATTGTACCACACAAGAACTTGGTAAAAATTTATATCTCACTACTTTTAATGGCCGAACTTTTTTATAGGAACTTGGCCTTTTTTCACATTGATGTTTTTGTGAGGATGTATATTACAGAAATAACACAATAACCTTATTTACATTAAAAAAAAAATGTTCATGATATTAGTTGCATTAAAATTTTTTATTTGTCAATAGAAGGCTTGCGGGAGCAACTCATATCAAAAAAGTTACCAAAAATACATCAGAGATTCATTCTACGCCATTTTTAATAGAAAATTTTTTTACCGCTGCAATTAGCAAATAGAAAAAGTTTCGTGCAACAAAATCCATGAAATTTCATGTTTTACTACTCTTTTCTAAATATCGATTTTAATTGAAATTTCCTCCGTTTGACAGACTTTGGTATGTATTCTGCATTGAGAGCTTAATTAAGTTCCTGTAAGTTATTAGTCAAGTAATGAAACCTACAAAATATAAAGTAAGGTTTTTTTAATTATCTAAAGTTAGTTATCCAACAATGGTAAATAAATAGTTTTTTATTTACTGCCTTATACTTAGAAACCATTTTTGTTTTATAAATGGTTTGTTAAATAAAATTTTGCATAAAAAAATGTTTTATAAACCTTTTATAAATCAAAAATATTTGTTAGTTATAAGGTCTTAAAAATTATTATACCCTTCACCGAAAATGATAAGGATATATGTACTCGTATAAATCTTTGACACTTCGTGTGTTATTTACACAATATTCTAATGCGACCTCATAAAGTATACATGTATATTCTGCGCCCTTATGAATAGGAAGGTAGAACAGATGATGCCCGTCTGTCTGTGGAATCGATTTTACGAAGAAAGTATATAGATTTTCTTGGTAATATTTAATCATTTTACTTACTTCCGATTTGTATTATGATTACTATAAACTAAATTGTATCTGGGTGTCTGATAGCAGATTTATATTTTCAAACGTAAATAAGAAACGTAATAATTGACACAAAGTTTTATTAAGAGCATTGAACGATTTTATTATTTAAAGAATATGTCATCCAGTTGCCTTCCGTCGAGTTGAACATACTGTTCAAAACGGAGCCTTCTGTTCTGTGGTACACGCTGCAGTAAACCTGGAGGCTAATTACCATGGTGTTTATGTTTTACCAACACACGCGCACAGTGCCTATTAAAACTGTACTAATACAAAAAAGCTTTGCAAAGCCAAGAGAAAACACAAATACATGTATATTGTTTTCTCTTGGTTGTCTCTCTTGTCAATCACAAAACAGCAATAAAAATCACTGTTGTTTTATTTGTTGTACATTTGTTGTAGATTCGCGGGTACCTGTATTATTGTATCATGCTAATTACGGAACTCGTTATCGAGCAAAATTACGAAATATTTTAATAGAGTTTATATGGAAAGATTTTAAGATTTTAAAATTTCGAACCGAATCAAATTCCGTAATTTGCCCCCTGGTTCAACTGAGCTAATTTCTCGTCAAATACTTTCCTTTAAATCCACAAGAGATTAAGGATAGTCATTAGAAACCCTCTCTTTGAGGTAGCCTCATAAAAAACATATGGGAGTTAGATTGGGCAACTTCGGTGGCTATGGGATGTACACAAAGCAACTGATCAGTTTTTGGGGGAAATTTTCGAAACTCTGGCTATATGTGCAGTTGCCCCATCCTGTTGAAACCACGTATGTGTAGAGTACTGTGAATGAGCTCGCACGTTTGGCAAAAAGAATTCCGTAATCATGCGCCGATAATTTTCAAAGTTGACATTCGTCGCCTGGCCTCGAGAAGTCACTTTCTTTCAGTTCTTAAACGATTTGAATTTTAAAAGGATGGAACATCAGATAATTTTTTAAAATTTCGTGAATAATCGCTCTTGGAAGTCCCAGTGAAGCTGCTTTTTTCTGTATTAAAAGTCGCGGATTTTCACGTAAGCTGTTTTGAACCAGTTCAATGTTTTCGGGAGTCCATAAAGATCGACTGGGCCCTGGCCGTTAGACATTCATAGCCAAAGCAGTTGCGCGTGTGCACCTACGAACGAATTACACTCGGTCCATCACGTATTCGCCGAATACCGAAGTTTGAATAAAATTGATGACCAGCAATTTCTTAAGAATCATTACTCTTAAAAAATTTCTCCACATCGAACGCGCGATGCTCACTTGACTACTGCGACATCGTGACTAACAAGTCCGCATAATTGATAATTACAACGGTGCCACCCTCCCTACGCACCGTTTATTGCATGGTACAATTATACTAGGTTCATGCACGACTACAACAAAATTACAACACCAAAAAACACATGCATTTTGTTGGTATAAATAAACGTATAATTGTCAGAAACAGATGCCTTTTGTTTTTAAAAATAATAATTACAGGGTAACTAAAGTACAATTGCAGACGCGGCATTCATGAATGATTATAGTCATTCAGTGTTGCCAATAGGTGTGTAATTACACAGAGTGTGCAATTACTCTCATGTGTAGGCCATGTAATTACATTCCTGTATAATCTGTGTGAAATTCTACTTTATGTTCTATTTTTATTTATTTTTGTTTTCATTTTAACCTACAACAAAAAAGTGTAGTTTACTTTTCTTCAATGTGTAATTGGAAACACGTCCATGTGTAAACTCAGTGGCAACACTGTAATCATTTTATTTACAGCACATACACTAACATTTTTGCAGCTTGTAAACAAAGTTTGACAAATTGTATTGTATACAATAACAGGCTGGGCTTGTTATAATTGTATCATGGTTTATTGCTTCTTGAAATAAACGTATTTAAAATTATGAATTCGCCACCAGACACTCTGTATATCTATGAGTTTAAGTTTAACATTTATCAACGCACTAATAGTCCCAAATTATTATTTTACTTATTCAGTAAAATATTTTTTTTTATTAAAAATACATTGTAATTGATTATTGAGGGGGTTAGCTGGATCCTATACGCATTTCGTTGATGCTAAGGCAGATCATTGGCGAACCTTTACCCAACAATTTATTAGAACAACTAGAGTTATTATGTTATAAACTTTCAATTAAATGAATTAGAAGTTCAACAAATAAGAAAGTTGAAAAAAGAACTCAATAATCAACACGTTTTTTATTTTCTTACTTATTAAATTGCCTGAATTTTATTCAGCTCGAATTGTAGTTATAAAAGGTATGTAAAGTATGAATAAGTTAAATAAAAATTTGACATTATTAGTGCGTTAATAAATGTTCAACTTAAATTGTAACAATTTCCAAAAAAAAAACTAATTATATCTAAGAATATGTTAAGGATAATTAATATGAAAGTTTTCAAAGTTAATACAATTTAAACTTAAACTTATCCCAACTAAAAACATGGTAGAAAAATATATCTCATTCTAAATGTTTCGTGCGAAATCATGCTAAAAGTTGTTTAATAAGGAGTAACATGACAACTATCGATATGTGGCCGCATTATCTGTCAAAAACGACTTTTAAATTTTGTCCCATTCGCAATTACGGGCTTATATCTTATAAATCAAAAACAACAAGTCAATGAAACCTTTATTTTGCACTAAACATTAGAGCTGCAAAACTATCGATACTACTATCGATAGTATCGATAGCTTTGCTGCAAATGAAATATCGATAGTTTTTTCCATTATCGATACTATCGACAAAAAAAAAAACAAGTAATTAAAAGAGTAAAAATAAAGTCAGTAAACAGTAGCCGTCAGCTTTGAAGCAAATTATGCGCAGTTGCTTTACTCTTTTTTACAGGGATGGAAAAGTTGGTACAATTGTACCATTTTTAGCACTATTTGAATGCCAGGAGTACCGTAGCACCCCCAATGACCAATTTAGCACTACTGGAATTTTTCTATATTATATTACATGCCAAATATATTAAACCCCTTATACAAAAAATAATGAGTGCTTGAAGTGTACGTTAAAACAAAATGTCCATAGAAAACATACACTTAATTTTTTTTTGGTCTTAAATCAGCCAGTTTCGAGCGCTGGTTGACGCAAATAGAACTTATTAAGCCCTTAAGAAATGACAACATATGTAACTTTAGCTCGAAGGTATTAAAAAATTAAGTAAATAAACCAATGTTTTCCGGCATTTCATGAATTGTTGGAGGAATGCTATCTATTCCAAATTCATCTGCCAATGTAGAAAGTTTATTTTCGTGCCAAGGAGAGAAACCGAATATTTGCAACGACTGTCTTCAATAGAATCAAAACAAAGGATATAAAAGTAGTATATCCTAAACGTTACTTTTATATCCAGATCCCGGCAACTAATAGCCCTTTTGTACTTTCTGACATTAAACAATAAAATTAATTAATAGTATTAATAATATTATAATAATTGAATTTTAAAGTGGCGTTTTGTTAATTGCTTTTTAGTTAATTAAAAGGCATTAAAAAATATAAAAAAAGAATTTGGTACAATCGTACTGCAAAAAGTAAAAATTTTCTTTAAAATTAGTATAATTTTTAAATCTGATATCGCATCCCTGCTTCTGGATATGTGATTAAATAAAGATAAATTTTGGTGGTCCTAATGTCGCGACGGCCGCCAATCGTCTTGCATTTATTTTGACAAATCTCATGTTTCTCTACGAATATTTTTAAAATTGTTGTTACATACCTACATATCGAGCCTTATTTTCGATGAAATCGTATGCAACAAAAAATAATTTTTTCAGGAGAAGGTTTAAATTGTCGCTTACGATAAAACTTTATAGCCCGTGTCTTAAAAGTTATCAAGAATTTTGGCATTTTGATAATTTTAAACTATGGGTAGGACATAGTGTTGTTAATTATTCGTCTTTTATATTTGTTCGAATAAAATTTCATGATTTTTTTCTTGTTCGAACAGACGAATAATTTTGAACTTTTGTTCGAATATTCGAACGAACAAAGAATAAAAAAATATATTCGAATAATCTTAAAAAAGTTTGCAAAAAACGACACGCATGTGTATTAGTTTAATTTTTTTTATTAACAAACGAAAAATTATTCATTAGACAGGAAAAACATATGATTTCAATAACAGATTTAGAAATATTAATAACAAAACTTAAAAATTTTAAGAACCTTTGCCGCAGTTGACGCTGTAGTATAAGTTAAGAACTCTGTGTTCCACTAATACTATTGAAGTAACAGAATCGAAAAAAAGAAGAGAGTAAATTAATATATAGAAAATTTAAGATAACTTCCAATCGATTAGACCGATTTTCTTCAAGCATAAATTAGAAGATATACGAGCATGTCACCTTTCAAACGAAAACAAAGCAACTTAAAATCGGTCAAGCCATTCGGTAGCTACGGCGTCAAATACACGTAGATCTAACAGAATATATCTAAAAACGATGTGATACCTTCTAAGCGGCTGGACCGATTTTCTTCAAACATAGCTAAGAACACTTTCGATGAAGTCACCTTTCAAACAGAAATAACTAAATCAGAATCAGTCCAGCCGTTTGTTATATACGTTGACTCGTAAAACAAACAGATACACAGAGGTATTTTAAAAAGTTGGTATTTAATGCTTTTTTTACGTCGTTCAATAATTCGATTTTTAAGGCTTTTTATTAGAGAAAATCAGCTTTTTTCTAATCTCTTTATCAGAAACTATAAGACAACTTCTAATTCCATGAAAGATGCATTACCTTTTCCCAGAAAGAAAAAAGATGAGTTTAGCGAACATATGTATGTTTATATATGTACATAAAAACAAGTATTTATAATTTGGAGTAATTTGATTACTTAATATCATATTGCTAACAAATTAAAAAGTAGTGGAATGTAAAATACTTTTTATATAAAGTAGTTAAGGAAATTGTTCGAATATTCGACAAAAATTATTCGAATAATTTTTTATTCTAAATTGAATATTTTTGTTCGTTCGAACAAAACTGATAAAAAGTTGTTCGAATGTTCGAACAATTTTTGTTCGAATGACAACACTAGTAGGCAGGGCTGTCAGATGTGGCGATTTTTCGCTAAACGTGGCGATTTTAAAACTAGTTTGGCGTCCTAATATTCGACTTGGCGACATGGCGATATTAAGCGTTTTATAAAAAAGTTGGCGATTTTTTTTTGCTTTTTTTTTTTTGATGAGCCATGATTTGGCTTGAAAATCGTTAAATATTATTTTTATTATGGTATTTGTCTCGTGTAGATGGTGTGCTAAGAACATTTAATACTGGTATTAACAGCAACCGTTTTAGAAAACTTGTGCGAATTTCTGCAACTCGTTGGTTGTCTTACGGAGCTGCTATAACAATGGAGCAATGGGTGGAGCTTAAACATTATTTTTCACTTATTTCGAAAGCCGAAAATGATAAGACAAAGAATTATGTGACGAAAAGACAAAGATTTTTAGATATTTATAAATCCAATAATAAATGAAATGAACCATTTAAATCTTGAAATTCAGTTAGATAACATGCACGCAGGCAGTATGCATCAGAGGCTATATTCTACTCTTCTTTCATTTTCCTCAAAAGTTTTCAAGGCAACAATTTTGAATGAAACTCATAATAGCGAAAAATTGATAACCAATGTTATTATAGGTATTGATATACCAAACACTTTTCTCCCACTAAATGAAACTGAATGAAGCAATGTTGAAATGGCTGATGAAGATATTGAAATACGTCGAGAAAATTGTTTTTCATATTTAATTAAAAATACTCATGAAAGAATTAATAAATAGAATTCCTGAAAACATGAATATATTTACTGCCTTATTCATAAAAAATATTTCAGATTTATTAAGCGGTTATTTGACATATTTCTATAGGAAATTTGTCAAATAAACCTGTAATAAACCTAAAATATTTTTTATGAATTAGACCGTTAAAGTTTACGAACATTTTTCAATTAAAAAATGTTGTTGTTAAAGATATTTTAAAGATTTTTATGAATCCTAACATGAAACACAATGGACAAAATTACCGTTTGTGGATTGGAAAGATTATTTTAAGGGTGATATTCCATCTAACTTAAAATAGTTTTTGGCCAAAATTGTATGATTATAAGGATACGGCAGGTATGTACAATTTTAAAGAACTTGCTTTGGCTGTACGAGTACTTTATATGCTTGTAATTCCAACTAGTAATGAAAGGGTATTTTCAATAATGAACTCAACTAAAATGCGCTTCCGAATATGTAATAGAACTGCAACTACATACAAATGTACATACAAATGTACATATATCCAATATTTGATTAATACTTACCGCAAAATCATCTTTATATCAAACATTGTACCTTTTTATGTTCATAATCATTTTTACATTGTTCTAAATAAAAATAAACAAAATATATATATAATGGCGATATTTTCCCCATTTTTGGCGAATTTTAGCGATTCGGAACAATTTAATTTTTTATAATTTATAAAATAAATTTTTAATAATTTATAAAATATGTATTTCATTGTCAAAAACTAAAAAAATGAGACTTTCGCGATTTTGGCGATTTTTAACATTGGATTTGGCGAAAAAGGTGAAAATAAATCTGACAGCCCTGCTAGTAGGCCCATAAAATTTAAAGTTTAATAAAAAAGTATATTTTCGATAATATGTCTCTCACGATAAAATCGAAAATAAGGCTCGATATTTCTATATACTAATGAAAATGTTGAGGACTTCGAATTTTTTTTGAGCCAATGAAAGATATTGACTATGCTGAATGTCGTTAATGTGGCAATATTTATAAAACCATTCGATACTATCAATAGTATCGATAGTTTTACATAAAACTATCGAAACTATCGAGTGGAGCGCCTATCGATAGTTTTGCAGCTCTACTAAACATGATGTTATTAACGCGCCATCAAGCAAACAATTTTTAAGTATTATCCCACTTCAAATTCCTTTATATTATATTATTCCGTTCTAGATCCTGGAAACTCCCATATGCAAAATGTTAATTGGATTATAAATTGAAATATGCACTTAAAATCATATTGTAAAATTTTTGCACTACTTATGTTTTACTCCTGTAACCTTTATTTAATATTCGTATAAAATAGCTCCTTTGAAAATATTCTGGTGTAATATGAACAATACGAACATTTATACATAGTTATAAGAAATATTGAATGTTTAAACATGTATACATATGTTCGATGAAAATTAAATAAACGGAAAATATTTTACATAACTGAGACAAAAACAATTTTTTTCATAACAAAATGCAACAAAGAAAACTGCAGAAAAATGCTATCAATTGAAATGCGCAAAAGGAGAAAATTCAAAAGGAAAAAATGAACATTTTGTAAAGAAAAATTGTATAAGAAAAATTTAAAATTATGTAAGAGTTTGCCCTTGGCTGTAAGAAAAACACATTTCCATATTTGAAAGTAAAATTCCATTCTTTTTCTTTATTTTATACATTCATTTGAAACAATTGAGTTTTGCATATGTAGGCATGAGTAAAATATGATAGATTAATTAAAGCTTTATTCGACTTTTATTGTGGCGTTCTGTTTCCCAAATGGACATTTATTTTTGTTCAGCTTACTGAATGAGCGCAACGCAGGACCTTCAGATCTGCGGGTTATATCAATTGGTAACGTGTAGCTTTTGGAAAATCTACCGCTATGAAGCAGGGATATCGCAGCGAGTAGAAGTCTCGAAAATTTTTAAAATTTGCACAATTTAACTGATAAACCAAGCGCATGTCTCGTTTGGAAACTAATCAAAGAGACATGCATAAACAAACCAAAATCGGAGCAGTTAAGATAACCAAGAACGATTGATAAAAAGTATTAATCAGTATTTTTATGTCAATTCTCACCACTAAACTATGAAGCTTTAATGTGAAAGATCATATTTAAGACAACAGCTACATCTTTACTTATGAAAACTTTATTTTGAGAGACCCTGTATACAAATATTTTTCTTAACAAAAAAAGTGGCTTTCGTGTACATTTTGATGTGTAAACATCAATACGCTAGGGGGTAAAAATCTTTTGACTTTGACTTCTTTGCTGAGATTTCTTTGCTTTTCTTTCACAGTATTGTCAAATCGGTGTGAGCTATGAATGAGTGTATTAGTGTTTGAAAGAAGCAATACCAAGCAGAGAAACAAGTCGACCGGCTCGAAGCCGACGGTGCGCCGCCGCCGGTTATTTTTCTGTATATTTCCGTATACCAAAGGTGAAAATGAACCGTAAGAGCTACGGACTTGAAATTTGGACACAATGTGTAGACATTTGGCCACTACAACAAAAAATACATGAAAGTTAAAAATTAAAGGGTATTCCAAAACGAGCAACGAAAAATGTTAAAATCCCATGTAATATACATACAATTGTATGTACATACATATATACACTTGAAATTTTAAAAGTTAGTGTATTTTTATACAGACTACAACAATTAACACTAAATTTAAAAAATTTAAATCAATGGGTGTTCCATCAGTTAATGCAATTTTGACTTTGTAATTTTGACAACTTGCTGTATCTTGGAAACTGTAAGAGCAAAACTCTTGAAATTTTCAAAAACGGTAAAACTAGAAAATCAAAAAAATATAAAATCGCCAAATATTAAAAAATCGCCAAAAACAAAAAAAAAATCGCCAAAACGAAAAAAGCACCAAATTAAAAAAAATCTCTAGGACTAAAATAAATCGCGAAAAACCGGAAAAATCGTAAAATTAAAAAAAATCCTTAAACAAAAAAATCGCCAATATGAAAAAATCGTCAAAATGAAAAAAACGCCTAAATAAAAAAACCCCAAAAACAGAAAAAAGTCGCCAAAATGAAAAAAACCCCAAAAAAAACAGAAAAAAATCGCCAAAATTAAAAAATCGCCAAAATGAAAAAAATTGCGAAAATTAAAAAAACCCAAAAAGAGAAAAAAAAAACGCCAAAACGAGAAAAAAGCGATAAAATTGCAAAAAAAATCGTTAAAACTGAAAAAACTTAAAAAAGGAAGAAAGCTAAATCAAAAAAACAAAAAAAAAAAAAATGATCCAAACCGAATGTGCGCGAGTCAAAGTCGCACTTTACTGAATTTATTTTAATTGCAATGCGTACACAACAACAAGAACAGCAACAACTAAACGATGAACAACAGGAATTAAAAATTAAAAAGTAAAAGTAAAGGCATTTACCATAGATGAGCACTTTGCAGTACCACTAAAATTTCATTAAAAATAATAAAAATAAGTTTAACCAGTAAATTTTTACTGATTACTAAAATTTTTTTCTAAAATTTTTATAAAGTGCCTAAATGATTTGTTATATGATGAGGTGCATTGAATTTTCAGTAATCAGTAATGCCCGTATTCATAATGAAATTCTACCAAGTGGCTAAATGTTTTTCATACAAAAGTTTCAAAATTGGAGTGAAAAAACTTTGCGACCTGTTGCAATTTTATTATGATTACGGCCCTACGATTTTACTGGTAATGCAAGTTAAATTTCATTAGCAGTAAAAATTTACTGAATTTTTTTTAGTAATCAGTAAATTTACTGCTTACTGCAATTTCGAATGCATATACTGCAGTGTGCCCATTTACTAACCAAATAAGTTTAATAAAGCAAACAAAAACCAACAAATTCCTATGTATTTACAATATTGAAAGTTTTGATACTTTTAATTAATTAATTAAAAAAAGATACTAAAAGCATAAGTACTTCCAACTTAAAAAAAAAATTTCATTAGTCCCAAATCACCCCCTCCCCCCCCCCCCGTCATTCTCCTAATAAACTAATCAGCTTAACAATAAGACTTGCATAGTGTAAATAGGGACTTACTAGATGTTTACACATCTCCTCTGTGATCGGACTCACATTGCTTTTTTTTTTTGGCTCAAACTTGAATTTGCCAAGCAAAATTAGTAGATCCCTTGTGTCTGTTTTACGCAACTGCAGTTGTGTTTTTTTTTCTTCCTTTAAATCGTCGCTATTTTATATAAATAGCCTAACTAACAGTTTTTAAATTTTACGGGAGAGCAGATTTGATGATTGTTTTAAATTTTTTATGCATTCTTATGGACACGTCTGCAATGTTTTTGATTTTAAAGGCAGAATAAATAATTATTATCTTGCAGTCCAAAAAAATCTAAATAATTTTTATTACTTTTTAAAAAGTCTAGTAGTGAACTTAATCCATTTTAAAACTAATGTCAGTTAGGCTGGTTAGTCTTCTTACTATATTAACAAAACTTGTCTGTTTGAGAAACACAAAAAGTTGCATGCATACATTTGCTCACATCAACTTTGCTCAAACCTAAGCATACACTTATTTACACATACATATTTATATGATGATGCGAATTGAAATCATAGTATGAAATAACTTTAAAATTACTTTTTGTATTTTATTTTCATGCAGTCGAATTCAGGCCAAATTAGTAAAATAAACTAGAGAAAAAACTTTTGCTGGCTTTCTTTATTTTTTTTTCTTTCATATAAATTTTTATAAAAGTTTTTTGTTGTTGTAATTTTAACATCCACTCTTGCATAGACAAACGTTTAAATAGGAAATAAAAAGTTTTTATGTGAAATTTACACCTTTGAGCAAACTTTAGATTGGCCGAAATAGTAAATGAATCTCTCTGTTTTTTATTACAACAACCTGTAGAAAGTTCTTTAGTTTAAATTGCATATATATTATGACATTTCTTGTGCTAATAAATAATAATAGTACTTAGTAGTGAGATCTTTGCATTTAAAAAAGCATTTGAAAGGAAAGAAAATACTATTTAAACACAAATAGAAATTCTATTTAAAGAATATAAAGATTTAAGCTAAATAGTCGCCTATTAAACTGTTAAGTGAACTTTTTTCCATACAAGTTTTTCTTTGTTATTGACAGGATGCATAGAGAAGAATACACTTGAGTTAAAAGCAAATAATCCTTTTGATGCCAGTTTACGCTGAAATTAGAATACATAGCAATTTTCTGCAGTACATTTTATTAAACAAGTCGCAATTAACAATATATGCTAGCTAGGAATTTAATTTTTTTTTCGAACATCAAACTGTACCAAGTTTAAGTTAATATTTGTCACATAAAACAATACCCAAAAAAAAAATCGGAACTAGTTCCAAAGGTTTACCACTTTCATTGCATACCAATCACTACAGTTAGTGAATTTCATATTCTACGGCAGTTGTTTATACATAAAATTGTTCTACACAATCTTTTAGGCGAGTACCATTGATTTTTTGGATGACTTCCAATCCATGACAACTACGTGTTAAATTCATAGATGATTCACCAAAAATGGAAATACTTGGAGCTGAGTTCATCAATGTAGTAACAAATGATTTGTATTGTAATTTTTAACTGCTCATAGATAAAATGAAGATTATAAACTTTTTTAATAACTAGCACTATTCCGCGACTTCGTTCGCATACAGAAATAAACTTAGTAGACTTAAGACTGTTATTTTAACAATCTTAACAAAAAAAGCACCAATATTTCCTGTTTTGCCCTGCCCTGCGATACTTTCTTAAATTTTACTTTCATATTCTTCTTTTCCAAACAATAACATACAAAACGAAAAAAGAATATTTTTAACAAATAAAAAAACAAACAGGCACAGGGTTACTGGTCCAGCCATTCACTCGAGTTACGTATGTAATCCCACATACTCAACCAACCGTCGTAGACATAAATTCAATAATTGCTAAGTATACTAAGCAAACTTAAAAACAAGGTCAACGGCACTTTGTAGCAATTTCAAAATAAAGAAATGTTTATACAATTAAAAATTTTACTTTTCCTCAATTTTTTTGAAATTTGATTTCTGCTTCCGTTATTTCATAAACACTTACAGTCAATGACATATTTTTTTTTCATCCAAATTTTATTTCACTATACATTGTAAAATACAATTTGGTTGAAATTCTAAACCCTTAAAAGAAAATATTGCCCAGTTTATAAATTTTGTTTGTTTGTACACAGAAAAAACTAAATTTCATTTTCAGTAACCAAATTCGTTGAATCAGTAAATATTTTATTTGAATGAGGCCCTACAAATAATATTGTAAATTCTAATAAACATTTTGTAAAAATTTAAATTAATCAGAGTTCGGCTGAGAGAAAATGTTATTTCAGTGTGTTGGTGTTTATCTTGCTTGTTGATAGGAACAACGTGCTGTTGTGCGGTTGTTGTTGTTTATTTTGATTGATCGTGTTGTATACATGTAAATGCCGAAAAGTAGCCGACAAACGTCGTGGACTGTTTCTTCTCTACACAGTTTTTTGGTACAAATTAATTTAATGGAACAGTACAGAATATTTACTGAAACTAAGTTTGATTTCAAACAAATATTTGTTTAAAAATTTTTTTGGGTATAATTTTTTCTGTGTAAAACCATTTAGTCATCAACTTTTATTGTGTTTTCCCAATAATTAAAATTGCCCCAATTGGAGAAACAAATTTAAAGAACAAGAAAAAAACACAAAGAAACAGAAAAAATTTATGTTAAGAATAAATAGAATTAAGAAATTTTGAAGAAGTTAGTCTTAAGGTCACAATAGAGGAATAAAGACGCATTTTAAAAATTTGTGTGTGTTTATTTGAATACATAATTCGCGTGCTGCCGTGAAAAATAAAAGGAATTTATTTATATGTATATACATATGTATATGAAACCCTGTACCCGATTAACTGTTTGATTAGTTTTAATTTTTAAATATATTTTTTATAAAACAAATAATTGTTTGGTCTTCTATACAAAACAGTGATGAGAAATGAGATTTGCATTTCGGTACCAAAAAAAAAAATTTTGGAGTACTTTTTCATCCCGAGAGTACCAAAAACTATTTTGTTATTTAAATTTTATTAACAAAAAATTATATAAAATTTATTACAAATAAATAAGAAAATGAACAAAAAGCATATACATATGTACATAACCAGACAGAAATTGTGATTTTGCGCAAAAAGTATGTACCTTCACAACACTGTAAATAATTACAAAATTACGACTCTTCCAAAAATTTTGTACCACCACAGTACTACAAACACAAAAATATTAGTTTGTTTTTTCAAATACCATGTTCTTAGTAATCCTATACCACTAAAACACCGTAAATACAAAAAGTTGACTTAAGTTTGAAAATTTCCATTGTGACGACCTTATAAATTTGTATTTAGAGTATTGCACCAACATTAAAAACAATAATTGGAGGACGGTCATTCAGCGTTACCATTTTAATGTTATGAGTTCCTTAAAATATTGGTAAACCAATGTTATACTGATGTTAGTTGCACCCGCAGACCATCGTAACAACATCGTGCAGATTGTCTTTTTCTGTCTGGGTAGGTATAAATATTAAAGTTATAACAAAAACAGTTTTTAGACTTCAATAAATCTTTGGCATGGATAAGACTATACTGTTGGAACATAAATTATATTCCTTTGTTTTGTTTCATGATATTGTGGTAAGAGAAAATCCTTTCGATATTTACAGAGGTGTGAGGTATGGACAAAATTCCGTAAACTACTCTCGATTTACCAGGAAACATGTATTCGTCCAATGCGTTTTTAGTTATAGCCACGGAAGTCCAGAAACTGCATACATATATTTTCTGTTGTTAATGGCTTCAGTTCTTCTATAGTATGCTCTATATTGGTTGTTAATATTTTAAAAATTTAGCTTTTCGCTGGGAAACACTTTAATTAAAAGTAGTTTAATTACCAAATAAAACATTTTCAGAGGGATACTTACTAAACTAAACTGTCAAAGTCCACTTTTGCTCTAAGAACTTGACAGAATGTAATATAAACTTTTTACAATTTTTTTTAACAGTCGTTACAACATGATTTCTGTTTACATAGAGATCAACTTCTGTGCCACAGAAAATATCATTGAATCAAATATAATTTTCATTTATATTTAATTGTGATTGGTTGGGTACACTTTTCTAAAATGTTTTTACTAATAAAGTTTCGTGCCAGTTGTCGAAAAAGAAATTTAATTCTTCGCAAAAATATATGCATACGCGCATCTTCCGACTATATTTCTAAGCTGGCCGTGAGAGTATCAAACGTGTTGCGGGAGTACTACGGTACTTTTTCATGTCAAATAGTATCAAAAAAAAGTACGATCGTACCAACTTTCCCATCACTGATACAAAAGGCTTATGCTGTGAGATTTGGTTTTATAAGCTGAGTGTTATTAGAACTTAAGAAACAACTTAATTTCGTTTTCAGTAACCAAATTCATTGAATCAGTAAATATTTTGTATGAATGCAGACCTACAAAGAAATTTGTAGATTCTGATAACAATTTTGTAAAAATTTAACTCGAAAAAAAATTTTATTTTTAGTTAACTTATTATGGCATTAGAGAAGAAAGTTAACTGAAACTCAAAATATTTTCAGTCAAATGTATTAATAGGAACAGAAAAACATTTTTGCAGATTTTTTTTTTTTATTATTCAGCAATTTTTTTTAATAATTTACAAACAAATTCACTAAAATTTTTCGTATTATCAGAAAATAAATTAATTGAATCAGTAACAATTTTTACCAATTTAAAAAAAAAATTAGTAAAAGTTTCATTTGAAAAAATAAACTAAATCAAATAAAAGGTTCAACTATTTTTTTTACTTTCAAAAATTGGCTTGTCAGTAGACTTCAACCCAAAAAATTTTTAAATTTAGTTAACAAACTCCGTATGTTTATAGTAAGACTCTTAATACTATATTGAGAATCACAATATACAAACATAATAAGTTTGAAAACCGCAAACAAAAACCTTAAAAAAATACGTGTGGCACTCGGGGACTATCGCGGTAAAGCTATTGCTTAGCATTTTATTTAATCAACTTATGCAAATTTATTTTTTAAAATAAAAAACTTACGAATTGTCTGTTTGTTTCTGTTTATCATTTCTTGTCAACCACAATGTGTTTTCCTACATGTAAAAATTTGTTCTAGCAATACTGCATGTTAATGAAATCAATAGCATACTTTAGGGGTTAACATACACTGGGCGATTCAAATAAAAATAGTCTTAAGGCCCAACTATAATATGAATAAGCTAGCTTAAGCAATTGTGCGGTTACATATAAAACGCATGTGGCAAACTATAATGTACTTAACAAACTTTTCGTCAAGTTTCGTCAAATGTCATTTGCTTAAGTAAAGTGCCAAACTGAACGCACATTCCGTAAGGAAACAACTGTTTGTGCATTTTTTAAACTCAAACAAGCAGCAGCAGAAAATATTCATTGATTTTAAATATTTTTTTTATTGTTTCTTATTTTAAACTCGGAAAATAAAGCAAAGCTTTTATTTTCATTGATTATTTTACAATACACATACATATACACACATACACATGTATTTACTTATGTATATTCACTGCTGTACTTTTTAGTAGGCAAAACAAATAAAACAAGTAATACGGTGATGGATATATTTATATGTGAATTTTTAATAGATTAGGACATTCTTTCAAGTTAGTTTGATTGAATTGCATTCATTTAGGAGTTATGAGAAGAAACAAAATTATTGACAATACCTAGATGTGCAGCTGTGGCTAAAGAATACTTAAGTGCATGTTAGTACATTGTGGCCACCTAAAAGTCACATCTGAATTGTTTTAGCATTTGACAGACTTATCGTTCAATTCTGACATTAGCTTAAGCCGGCTTATTCATATTACAGTTGGGCCTTTAGGTTTTTTTCGTTACGGAATTTCTTGATTCGGTCGACACCCTCAAAGCCTCATAAAAGCTATGCAATAGCTTAAAAATAAAATTTTATATCTATAAAATAATTTGTAGAAAAAAAAATCTGACAAATTTTTTTACAGTATATAAAAATAAATTTAACTGAAAATAACAAATTTAAATATAAAAAAAATAAATCTTAAAATTTTACTTTACCCCCCGTTGCCACATGCAAGTTCAAGTGAAAAAAACCCAATACACTCACATTTTTTACTAATACAGGAACATTTTTTCCACTTGCGAGTCAGCAAGCAAGTAAATTTTCACACGTGTCGCAAGTAAAGTGACACAACGAAAAACAGTGTTGCCGAGTAGAGAGTTATTCCATTAATTTTGTTGGATATTTAGAAATGGCATGGACTCACTTTAGAGCTAAGTTTGAACATAAATTTCATGTTTTAATAAAAGAAATATATTAACAATACAATTTAAGTTCAATATTAACTTCTTGGCAACACTGCACTAACAGTTGAAGTAACGCTGTTAGCTAGAACTTTACTTGTTGATGACATTGACGACTTGCACTGTGCTGTGTAGCCACTCAAAAATTTTTTATGTATTTTACATTTCTCCTGATTTTCGTTAGTAATACATATACACTAGTTGCAAGTAACTACTAGCATGTGACAACGGGGGGTTATATAGATAATTTTCATTCTATATAGTTTTTTACATAAAATAAAATTGGAGCAAATAATTTACTGGAACAGTAAAAAATATTTACTGAAACTAAATTATATTTCAAAACACACGGACATTGGTTGGACATTTTTTGGGAATAATTTTTTCTGTGAACTAAAGAAAAAAATTGTTTCAAACCTAAACATTTGAACCAAATACTACCTATTTCTAAAAGATTATTTTTTTATTTATCAATCTATTAAACAATCTAAAAGAATTATCTCACTTATGTAGTTATGTTTTATTAGAAGATATACAGTGTACTCAGGATAGCATTTGATTTGTTCACCTTTTTAATTTGGAACTTTTGTATTAACTAATGCACTTGAAACTCTTAAGATATCTTCTAATCACTAACGATACTATGCATAATGAAAAACAAGCATGAAGTTAGTATAAGTTGAAATGTTCTTAGCGAGTTTTGCCATGCAATTTTATATAAAAAATTACGCCATGATTTAATAGTGGGTTGAAAAATCACATTATGTTTTGATTTTTAATTTAAAATTGTATGGCAAAACCCGTTAAGACCATGTTAAAATTTTGTCACTTATGCTAACTTCATGCTAGTTTTTCATTGTGCATAGGTCCCCTCGCCTACAAATTACATTACATAAAACTTAAAAAAAAAAATGCTGTACAAGTTGATAAATAAAGAGAATGACTTTTAGATTTAATATATTGCGTGAACATGTTGACTAATTAAAAATATGAGTGCTTCTCAAGAATTGATTATCGTTAAGTTGGTAATTCAGCAAGGAAGAGCTTCCATCAAAAATGCTTAATTCCAAACTTGATTGTCTTTTTTGAAATTTTTTGCTTGGTCCGCAAAAATTTAAAGATTAGACAAACTAGAAACAAAAAATTTATGCATAAGGGCCTTTCTTTATTGCACATTTTTTTTTTAATAATAAAATTGAAATTGTGGTGAAAAATATCAAAAATAAGTATAATTCAAGGCTTGAATTTAACTGTAATACAACTGAATTGTTCAAATTTAATTCAAGTTTGCTTTTCACTGCAGAATGCTATTGAAATAAAGTGTAAATCAAGCATAATTCAACCCTTGACAATTGAATATGTGACTTAAATTACGATTGTTTTACACTTGATTTCAAGCAATAAAATGTTCTATTATTTATTATTATATAAATTTTACACTTACAGCCTTGTTTATAAAAATTATTAAGAAAAATTTGTTTTAAAAACTCTTTATAAAGCCTTCATAAGTTTTATAAATTAGGCTATTAATTGTAAGTGCTTTCCAGTTTTTTTTTAACTTATTTATTAATGTAAACTAGTCTCCTGCACAAGCTATCTTATAAGAACTTTTAAGACATGAGGGATTTTTCAAATACTTTGCTACAGCGAAATCTTATAAAACAAACGTTAACAACACTGTTTGCAAGAAATTTATTTGAGTATTGTAGGTATAAGAGTAAAGAAGAAAACACTTCGTGACGGAAGAATTTGTGATACTAGCTTCTTTCTACGCATAAGCGCGTGTACAAACGTCATGCATGTACATATGTTTGTATGATCTTTTATTTTTCTGCGCACATGCAAAGGCACACACATGCATTAACATTGGTCGTATGCGGTTAATCACATAATAGCTTACCATCTTCATATTACACACACACTCAAACGTACTATGTGAAAAATAACAAGCATACACTAATCAACACTACTTCTTTTGAGTGTTTGTTACAGACAAGCTGTCTTGACGTCATCGCTTGCTACAACTGATATACACATACACCAATACATCCATCGTGCTTCGCTTATAGTACGACAACATTTATTATTGGTTAATGGTCATGACGTTTTTACATTTCAAGACTGTTTACGCAGGTCCCTAATGTAAACTAAAAATCGTGAGTACCAAACAAAAGTTATACTACCAAACCGTTATTTATAATATTAACGGCCTGGCCCACGATGTCGACAAGAAATTATCTGTCGCTTAGTTATATTGAAAACAAAAATAAAATAAGAAAATTTGTTTTTGTTTTCAATATAAGTAAGTCCTCGTCCAGACTTACAATTTTTGTTGCAGCAATTTCTTAAAACTCTGCTCTCAAATTGCATAAGTGTCCACATTATGAAATTCTAATATTGCAATTATGCATTAAAAAAATTATTTTCACCACAAATTTCCTTGAAAAATTAATATTTCTATTTATTTTTTGTTATATTTTTTTGATTTTCATACACCTGAAGAAATAAGCTTATAAAAAACGTCAAATACAACTAACAACTTGAAATTAACAATTACGAATTTCAATTGAAAAGAGAATTGCCGAGCACATGAAAATGTGTACCCCTCCCCAATCTTCTCACCTCTCTCACCAATGAACTCAAGAATTGCTGCAACAAAAATTGCAAGTCTGGACAGTGACTAAGCGATAGATAGTTTCTTGTCGACATCGCGGGCCAGGCCGTAAATATTTGAAAATTGTTGCCACTTATTAACTACGAAGTCTTCTGAAAACGATGGAAAGGAAACGGCTAAGCGTTGAGAAAAAGATTAGTTTTATTTGCAACTTAAAGGTAAGGAAACTGACCATATTATATATATCAAATTATATATTTTCACTCACTAAAGACTCATGTAATTGTAAGCTTCAACTCAATATAATGCGCTGCGCTAATTCCTAAAGCATTCTATTGCGTCATATTTCTTGTAAGTCATAAACATCATAAAATCTTGCTCATATTTTTCATGTCAACAAAACTTTGTCTTGGGTTTTTTCAGTCTGCTATTTAATTAACATTAATATTCAGTTATATGATGGAAAACGATCGTTTTCAAAATGATTTCAAACCAATCGTTTTTATATAGTGTTACGAATTCCAATTGACTTTGAGTATCATTTTTGAGCCAATCTCAAACACCTGATTTCTAAAAAGCGCACTAAAAGATAAAATATTAACTTTATAATAGAGATGTGAATAGGAGTTTATAAAAACTTTTTGGAAAAACAATTAAAAACAAGTTTTAAAATTATTGACAAAACGACTGTAGAAAACACATCACACCTTTTATCGTTTTTGAATTGGTATTGTGGCTAAATCGTTTTGCATCAGTTATGCTAAAAGCACAATTGGGAAGAACAATGAACTTTGCATAGTTCGACAAACTTGCCTTCGAAAATTCTTTGCGTAAATTCGTTTTTTGCAACACCATTAAATTTGATGACTTAACAGCTGTGATCAAAGTCTCTGCCTTTCTATGGAAATTCACTGCGGCAAAAATCACTTGCAAAAATTGAATTTTTCACCATAATTTTTTTTTAAATCTCTAAATCTCTAATGGCAATGCCAATAACTCGATAAAAATGGTTAAAATTCGCAAAAACTTGCTAACAGCAGCATGGTCGCAAAGTTTAAAATTCGCAAAAATCTCTAAAGAATCAGAATACTTGTAAAACTCGGTTCCGTTGCGAATATTGCAAAAATTCATCGGAAATCAACAAAACTATTAAAAATAAAAATTTTTGAGAATTCGCAAAATCGGAAACAAGCCGTAAAATTCATTAGAAGTCTCTACAACTGTCAAAAATTAAAAAAAGTCGCTTTCATCGCGAATATTCTATGGAAATTCGCAAAATCGAAAAACCACAGCACCACAATGGACATTTTTTAATATTTTCCAAGTAAAAAAAAAAAAAAAAATATCAAACAGTTAGTCATCTTTCAATAAAGTAAATAACAGAAATAAACACATCTGTTTATTTTCTGTCATTTGGATTTAACGTTTATGACAATCTTGTGTATGGTAATACAACAGGTGATATTTGGTCTTAAATAGTAATTTATCACTCAATTTTTTAATTTATTATTATTTTTTTTAATTAATTAATTATATATTAATTGCTTTACAATTTGCAATGTTTTTATTAAGCAATTAAGTTTCTAAGCCATATTCAGTACAAGTCATTTTAATTTACAAATGGATTTTTAAATACATTGGCAGAAAAAATTTGTGTTGTAAAATTTTTTTATACGCAAATTTTTTTTGTTTTATCTCTTAGCAAAAAAAGTTTTTATACACATGCATATAAGCCTTGTTAATTTAATAACCAAGCTAAAAAAATTATATATGGTCCATATATTTTTAATATATGAATGTATATAACTATATATGAATATGTATGAATTCATGTATGGAAATGTATGGGATTATACATGGCAAAACTATTATATTTATATGAACAAATATATGAAATATATTACAACATATGAGCTCATGTATGGAAATTTAATTATGAAGCTTTAATATTTGGAGCCATATAAGAATGTATGCATACACAGAGAAAACAGTGTCTACTAAATACCTCATAAAATAGAACAAAATTAATAAGAAATCTCTATGGTTTTTTTTTCAATACGGAAATCTTATTAATTTCATAGAGAAAACCTTTTTGAAAAAATCAAGAAGAAATCTTGTAATTTTTATGAGGTTATCTTATTGATTTTTTTAATAAGGTTTTCTTCTTGATTTTATGAGGCAACTCATAAAAAGAAAAAAAAAATATGTCTTTATTCTTTGTGCTTTGCTTATGTATTTTCATTTAAATTCTATACCATATACTTATGTATATATGTAGTATATGTAGATGTTATTTACTTATGCATATTTACATACATACATACATATTATTACTTGAAAGGAGACAAGTATTGAACCAGCAAACTTCTGACTGATAGACAAACACTCTAACCAATATGCTAACAAGCAGTCTGAATAACCATTGAAATAATTGTGCAAATATGCTTATACAAAAACGGAAAAGATCATGAAAAAAATTGTCTGTATGTCTATTTATAAATATGAAATAACAAGACACCTCATAAAATCAAGAAGATTTCCTTATTAAAAAAATCAATAAGATGCTTTACACATAATCATATAGAAACCTAATAAAATCAAGAAGGAAACCTTATTGAAAAAATCAGTAAGATAGCCTAATAAAATCAAGAAGAAAACCTTTTTAAAAAAATCAATAAGGCAACCTCATAAAATCAATAAGAAATCCCTATAGTTTACAATTTATAAGAAAACCTCATAAAATCAAGAAGATTTTCTCTATGGATTGTTTTTTGGTGCCAAAAATAACGGAAATGAAGTAAAAAAGTTGTGTATAATAAGATTTCTTCTTGATTTTATGTGGTTTACTTCTTGATAAAATTAATAAGATTTACCACTTAAAAACAATAAGGAATCTCTATGAAAAAATCTTTAATTCTTTCTGCTGGGGTACCCCTTAGCCTAAAAACGTTTCATAGAGAAAATCTTCTTGATTCTATGAGGCAGTTTTTTCTCTGTGTACATGATGCCTCACATAAGATTGATTTTGCAATAAAAATAGCTTTGTATTTTATCACTGGTGAATTGGAAATCCATTTGAAAATACATACGTTATACAAAATTTTTATGTGTACAGCCTCAACCTTTAAAAAAGAAAAACTTTTGTTACAAAAAAAAAAAAAAAAACATTCTTGTACGATTTTATACATTGTGGCCCCATTTAATATATCAAATAATCAAAAGGATAATCCAGGCATTAATTTTATAGAAAATAATAGAATTCTCTAGATAAGAAACAAAGTTCATATTACTGCAAAAAATTGTATTGAAAACTATTGTTAGACGGATTTTTTTTCTTTTATAATTAATTGCATTAGTTTTTAATCTGATTTCTTAAATTAAATTTTATGTACGAATATGAGTTTTGTGTTTTTTAAATAATTGATTCACATTTTCTCTTAAAATGACTTATGAAATGTCCTTTAGTTCGTTTTTAATTATTTGTTCAATTAAATGTTTCATGAAATCCCAATAAGCAATTTTGCTTGAAATCTACTGTAAAACAAGTCTTATTCAAGCCACACAATCAATTGTCAGGGGTTGAATTACGCTTGATTTACACTTTAATTCAATAGCATCCCAGCAAAAAATTTCAAAGAAGGTAATCGAGTTTGGAATTAAGCATTTTTGGTGGAAGCTGTTCCTTACTGGATTACCAACTTAATGATTTTATCAAGGCGTGAGACTAAAATAATCGATTCTTGAGAAGTAGTTATGTTGTTAATTGTAGGAATTAATTATATTTTCCGTTCTGGGAAATAGTTATTTTTTTTCTTGATTGAACTACTATTTTTATACCCTTTACCAAAAAATGGTAAATGGTTTGTCATTCCGTTTGTAATTTCCAGAATATTAATAAGCGAGCCATAAAGTATATATATTCTGAATCCTTATGCATAGGGAAGTCGAATAAGCGATGTCCGTCTGTCCGTTTGTCTGTACGTGAAATTGGTTTTCCAAAGATCCCAGAAAAGCTAGAGACTTCGTTCTTGGACTGGTGTGTCAGAAATGGTCGAAGTAAGATTGGTATTGAAAATCAGCAAAATCGAGCACACGGTTTCAGAGCTGGGAAACTTAAACTTCATTTTGCCATACAAAATAACTACTGAAAAGTAGGTTTTATTATTTTTTATTAAATAAACTTATTTTATACTTCAAAATGAATAAAATTGGTATTTCACTTTAAAAACAATTTAAAAAAAAAATCAAAAAAATTAAAAGGACGTTTCCAGGGATGGAAAACTTTGATTTTTTTTTCTTATACAAAAGTAACTTACTAAAACAAACTTTTACTTTTTCTACAAATTATACATATATTATGTTCTTAAAGTGCAGAGATTGATGTAAGAAATCAGAAAATCAAAAAAAGATGATTCCAGGGTTGGAAAACCTACAACTTTTGTGATATATAAAATTAACTACCGTAAACTAATTTTTAATTTATTTTTATTAAATAAACTTATTTTATACTTCACCACGAATAAAATTGGTATTTCAAATAAAAAAAAAAATTTAATTTCAAAAGACGTTTCCAGGGCTGGAAAACTTTATTTTTTTTTCTTATATAAAAGTAACTTATTAAAACAAATTCTTCCTTTTCTATATAAATTAAACATATCTTACATTCTTAAAAGAAAAAGATTGGCGTAAGAAATCAGAAAAATCAAAAAGGATGATTCCAGGGTTGGGAAACTGGAACTTTTTGTGATATAAAAAATTAACTACCGAAAACTAATTTTTATTTATTTTTATTAAATAAGATTATTTTATACTTCAGTATGAATGAAATTGGTATTTCAATTTAAAAAAGTTTAAAATACGATTCCAGGGTTGGAAACATTTACCTTTTTTTATACAAAAGTAAGTTACTAAAGCAAATTTTTCGTTTTCTCTATAAATTAAAGATATCTTATATTCTTAAAAGAAAGAGATTGGTATAAGAAATCAGAAAAATCAAAAACAATGATTTCAGGGTTGGTAAACCCACACTTTTAGTGATATAAAAAATTAGCTACCGAAAACTAATATTTATTTTTTTTTATAAAATAAATTTATTTTACACTTCAGTACGAATGAATTTGGTATTTCAAAATAAAAAAAGTTGAAAAAAATAAAACGACGTTAACAAGGTTGGAAAACCTTATTTTTTATACAAAAGTAACATACTTAAACAAATTTTTCCTTTTTTACTATAAATTAACATATATTATATTCTTAAAAAAAAGATTGGTATTAGAAATCAAAAAAATCAAAAAGGAGGATTCCAAAGTTGGGAAACCTACACTCTTTGTGATATAAAAAATTAAATACCGAAAATTAATTTTTGTTTATTTTTATTAAATAAACTTATTTTTTGCTTGAGTACGAATAAAATTAATATTTCAAATAAAAAAAAAAAGTTTAAAAAAATTAAAAAGACGTTTCCAGGGTTGGTAAGCCTTAACTTTTTGTCTTATACAAAAGTAACTTACTAGAACAAATTTTTCCTTTTATTTACTAATTAAACATATCTTATGTTCTTAAAAAAAAGAGATTGGTGTAAGAAATCAGAAAAATCAAAAAGGATGCTTTCAGGGTTGTGAAACTTACACTTTTTGTGATATATTAAAGTAACTAAGTCTAATTAATTTTTATCTTTTTCTTTATAAATTATACATATTTTACGTTTTGGAATAAAAAGTTTGGTTTGAAAAATTATAAAAATAAAAATCACATCTCCAGAGTTGGAAACTTTGAACTTTTTTTTATAGATATTAAAGTAACTAAATAAAACATTTTTTTTTTGGGAATTCCCTTTTTTTATCACTTAACACACTTTCCATATTTTTTTAAGAACTACTATATTGATAAAAGGAATGAGAAAAATTTAATTTGATGATTCTAGGGTTTGAAAATTAATTTTTTTTGCACATAAAAGTAACTAGGTCAAATTACTTTATGTATGTGCTTATATATGTATCTCTATACTACATAAACGCACTTCGGTAAAGGGTATATAAGATTCGGCACAGGCGAATATAGCACTCTCACTTGTTAAATATGCCGTTGTTTTAGTAAATGGAAGGTCTGGGTTAAAAACTCAGTTTGATTAAATATACATACAATAACTTTTAAGAAAACTTTAAATAATTTAAAAAAAACTATTGTTTTACTACGAAATACACCATTTTGTAAAATTTCTTTTATAAACTCAATTGAAGTGGGTTATATTTTACTCGTATCAGTGCCTCTATTGTTAATTATAAATACTATATTTAGAAAAATTTCAATTGCTTTCATTGATGAACTTTTATTAAAACCGTAAATGAAAAAAAAATTATTTAGAACTACTTATATTTAAATAATTATTTTCCAAAATGTAAGCACTTATTTTTTAGTATAAAATAAATAAGTAGGCAATTTAGAATTATTTATAATTTATTTAAAATAACTACTTAGTTTGGCAATATTTTCACGTCTTCTTTTAAAACCCAAAGAATATGTTCAACTTCTGATTCCTATTTTTGAAAATTTGCGTAATGTGTTTTGTAAGTCCCAAATCGCACTATGCAAGTCTTATTACCAGGGGCGGGGGGGGGGGAAAGAAACGTTTCTGTTCCCCTCGTCTCTCTCTCGCTCTCTCTCTCTCTCTCCTACCAAACTAATCAGCTTAGCAATAAGACTTGCATAGTGTAAATTGGGACTAAGTGAGTACTTCAATTTGGCAATCTAAAAAGTAAGTTATTATATGGCAAGTAGTTCAGATGGTAATGCCTATTTTTTGCTGGGATTCTCCAGTGAAAAGGTAACTTGAATTCAATGAGAACAATTCAGTTGTAGTACAGTGTAATACAAGCCTTGAATTATACTACAATTAAGCCTTGTATTACAATTGAATTTAAGTGTATTTCAAGCTGCAAAAACAAGGCTTTTAAAATAGAAAGCAAAATTCAATTCTTTTCTTTTCTAATAATAATTTTCTGCACATCTGCCTTCGCTATTGTTTTCACGATTTTACTCACCTTTGATTTCCAAATTCACTTTTATTTATTTATTTTTAATATTTTCACCCCAATTTCAGTTTTAATAATAAAATTAAAAAACATATATGTATGATGTTTGATTTTTTATTTAAAAATAATTTTCAAACTTGAAAATTACTTGAAAACATGCTTGAATTCAACTTTGTTTCCAGTTCAATTTCAAGTGCTTTAATTTTAATTTCTGGACTGCTTATTGGGATGTTTAAAATCTTAAAAAAATAGTAATTTAAATAATTGAATTTATTTCACAACAGTGCGCTTTTTTTAATCAAGGGAGTATAAATATCAATTTTTCATATTATATGTATAGGGAATACACATTCATGTATGGAAATGTATGAATATATATTATCATATATGGATATATGGCCATATACCTTCATTTTTCGGATTCGAACCATATATGGGATATCATACATATATGATCCATACATATTTTTTTAGCTAGGAACATTTATATATTTTAATAAAAAATCTAATCAATACAAGCCAAACAAAATTGGTTTTTTATTAAAAAAAATAAATTTAATGCACGTTCCAATGTGTTGAAAAAATTCAAATGTGTTGTCACAAAAATATAACTTTCCATTATAAAAAGAAGGAATAAAACTTAGCAAAAAATTTAAATATTCCAATAAATGTGCAAACAGAATAAAGAATAAAGGCAAACAAAACTAAAGCTGACATTTCAAACATAATCTTAAGCTTTGTCTATCTCTAACCGTATTAACTTTTCCTCACTTTCCTGTTACTCGCACGCATTTTCATATTTTACCCTGCTTGCATTAATTCAATACTTTCTTTTAGACATTTTTTAAAGAAATACATTCGGTGTAATTTATTTTAGTTTTGTATCTTTTATGTTTATCGCTGGCTGGCAATGTAGCAAAGACATGCATTAATTTATTGCTGAAATAAATGGCCTTCGATGTCATTTCATTATTTATTGATCTTATTAATCTCAGATAGTTGAAGCTTTAATCTTCAGTGAGTTATTTGTTCCAGCCGACTTTGTTTGAAGTTATAACAAATTTTACTATTACTGTTATTATCAACTGTTTAGTATTGACAATGTAACTTTATTTTATACATATTGATCCATTTTCTATTAAGAACAAATTTTAAACAGGAATTTATAAATTAAATTTTGAAAAAATTTAACTCACAAAATCAGTAAGATATCGTCCCTACCACGTCAAACTATCCAATATGCAAAATTGAACTTTTCAGAAGAGCGCAAAGTCCCGTCAATTGTGAATTTAAAGTGAGCGTGTTCCTAAAAGTGCCAGGCTTAAAATATTTATTATTGAGTTATCTATCGTCCTTGAGAATTTCAGCATTTTGAAACGAGGCATATCGTAAAAATTAGGGCACCAAGATAACGAATCTAAAAAAACAATTTTGCATATTGAATAGTTTGACGTGGTAAAGACGATATGTACTCATATGTATTTATTTTTAGCTGCTTCTTAAGTGTAGTTTTCACAATACAAGCAAACGACTTGGCGAGAAAAAATTTATGAAAAACACAGCAAGGTTCGCTAATCGACGGATACAGTTCTCTTTTAACTATAACTTTTATTTCTAATAAATTTAATATTAAATGATCAAGTATATCATATCCCAGCAAAAAATTTTAAAAAAGGTAATCGAGTTTCGAATTAAGCATTTTTGGTGGAAGCACTTTCCTACTGGATTACCAACTTAATGATGTTAACAAGGCGTGAGACTAAAATAATCGATTCTTGAGAAGTACTTACATTTTTTTGTTTGTCAACATTTCACGTAATCTTTTTCGTCTAAAAGAAACATTCTCTTCATTTAGCTACTTGCACGTCATTTTTTTAAATTTTAGGTAATGTGATTTGTAAGCGAGTAATGAAAATTACTCGAAAATAAAAAGTAGTTCTAATGATAATTTGTAATTTTTTGCTGGGATTAAATTAAAATTAAATTCATGGATTCAATTAATTCCAGTGGTAAGTGCGTTGACTACCACGCAAAGAATTGTAGTTTAAATCTTGGCCGCCAAAGCCAACCATACATACAACAAACAAATTTTCCTGATGCCTATGTTGATACATAGAATAATCTAAGTTAAATAGTTAATAAAATACAATACAAAATAATTTTTAAAATTTGTATTCCGTTAGATACACGCGTTAGATAGAAAAAAAATATTGAAATAAAACGACTACATTAAATTAAATTCAGGTTGTTTTCAACACTTTCAAATTCACGTTGTTTCAACTTGAAATAACTTTGATTCAACATGATCCTTCTTTTCGATCTATTAGTAATGGAATACGAAATCGATACGAGGTAAAGTTATTTCAAAGGGAAACATTTTTCTTCAAGATAACTATAAATAATGTTGAAAAATATATGATCCTGAATCCTGGAGACGTACTAGTCTCCAGGAAGATAGTTGACAGGGTACGTTACGTGTAGAAGAGGTTGACAGTTGTGCAGGAGAGGCTGTGACAGTGCGTCACTGCACCATTAGTACCCCTGATGAGGACATGTCGCACTTGTTCCTCAAAAGCGAAACAACTCAAAAATCATGAATTTTCAGTAGAGGCCAAAAACTGTTTCTGTTGATTCTAACGATATATTACAGCAAAAAATGATGTCATTGTAAGAAAATACCATTAAAAAAGTATACAACGTTTTGTTTTTTTTTTTTATTGCTTAAGTGATTTTCCAAAAAAAAAACTACTTTTTGAGTTGTTATTCTTTTTCTGAATTTTTTTTTGTTTAACTAGTGGTGTTATTTCGAGTTTACCCAGTTTAACTGAAAATTCACTCTGGATTACATAAACCGTTAACAGTCTAAAACAACAACAACTCGAAATGTCGCTCTTTGTATGAAAAAACTTTGATCTGTTTTGCTCAAGCACTTGCAAACAATTAAAAATGTCTTCCTTTAATTGAGACTAAAGTAGTTATTCTAAAAACACAAAGAGAGTCATAACGGTTTTTTTTTCACGGAAAAGCAGACAAATCAAAGGGAGATTTTTACAGTGGGTAGATATGACCTCTGTTGTTTGATTCTTGCAAAAAGTAAAAATTTGAAAATTTTGAGTTGTTACGCTTTTGAAGCACAAGTGCGATATGCTCCTTGTTAGAAGCCAAAGTACCAATATACATATATGTTTTGATTAAAAATTATTGTTTGCCATGATGATTTTGGTCAAAGGTGTAAGATTGAACATCAATTTAATTTTCATCAATTATTTTTTTTTTTTTTTTTTGTTAAATATTTTGTATACCAACATTTTTAAATAGGTTTTTATTTATTACTATTTATTTACGGAACAGATTTTGTTAAATAACAGAGATGTAAACAAAAATTTATGCATAAAGTATTTTTACCATAATTTTTGCTTTTCATTTATAGAATTGATAATACAAACTGCTTTTTTAAACTAATTGTTAATATACAAATTTGCGTTTAACATTTAAAAACTCTTGAACTTTGGTATTAAAACAATGAAAGCTTTAAAATAAAGTAAATGTTTCCTACAAATTATTTTATAAGTACAAATAAGACAGCATATGGAGTATATGAAACCTGTTGATTATTTATCTTAAGACCTATAATTAGAGCAAACAGAAAGTTGAAGTTCTTGTATATAAGGTTTTTTATGACAGACCCAATAAATTCAGCAATTTGGTAATTAAATGAGAGCTGTCTAAAGGAGATCAAGAAAAAACCTTAGTCAAAAAAAAAAGGCTTTGCAAAACTTATTCTTGAAAAAAACTAACCTGGCAACGCTAATTAATATAAACAAATCCCTGCATGGCATTTGCTTGAATTTTTTAATCATTAAAATATGTTCAATGACATGTTTTTAATCCCACTCATTTTGCGGTCAGGGCTTTGCAATAATACATAATAACAAAAAAAAAAATATTTATTTAAAAAATTAAAAAAACAGATAGTTGCAAAAAACAACAAAGATTTTTAAATTAAAAATCTTACAGCTGGTTAACCATTGGATATTTTAACCATTTTCTAATATTAAACAATTTTAATTAAATTTTCTTTCAGCTTCGATAATCAATTAGAATCAGTTCTTAAAAACCACAGATTTTCTGTTAACAAAAAAAGACAAAAGGCAAAAAATCATTGCAAAAACTCAACACAACAGATATAATAGCACAAATGAAAGGATTAGCAAATAATTTATTTCAAATCAAATGGTGAAAGTGCAAAGATCAATAGCGAACAGTATAATTTGCTTGTGCAACGAATGGAAAAACAATAGAAACTCTGGCCACTAATACTGTGCATTGGCTTTGAAGTTCACAATCGCTTAACATAAATAGAAAAGCATTTACCATAAATTTAACAATTAAATAATAGTTAAATGTTTTTAAAATTAAAATCTTAATATTATTTCTCTGATGTTGGTTAATATAGGCAATATTTTTTGAGTCCACACAGTGATTTTCGTTGGTTAAAAGAAAAACGTATAATTGTTTAAACATAAGATACAATTATTTTGTATTCATAGATAGACTATTTTCTCACTCATTTCGCAATTTATAAAATTAAGCGCAAGTAAATGTCTTACCTTTTTAGAAGGGAAATAAATCAAGCTAATTTTTCATACCTTGTTGTGAAGATAATGGTTTTCGAGCTGCTTCACTAAACGATATAAATAGTAATCATCACAGACAATAACTCAGCTAAGAAAATCCTTGCTCTTCAAATATTGTTATTCTGACAGTCCAAATGCAAATGATAAGTTTCATGTAATTTCATGAAACAATTATTAATGTAAATGAGGTATCCTCACAAAAACATCAATGTGAAAAAAGGCCAAGTTCCTATCAAAAATTCGGCCATCAAAAGCAGTGAGATATAAATTTTGACCAAGTTCTTGTTTGGCACAACACCTATCACTGACATATGCTATGCATTATATACATTTGTAATCGTAAAGGTGTCGTATAATTCCTTGATAATCTGCTAACTTGACAACATTTTTACCGATATAAAGAAATGAACAAATATACATTATTCTCTCCTTTTCTAGAAAGTTAAAAATATTGCCAAGTTAGGAGATTATCTAGAAACTATCAGGCATGTTCTCACACTCGCAACTCGTATAATATTTGCGATTATGACTTGAACTCGCAAGATTAGTGTTCTGTAAATCGCAAACGCCAGAATTTTGGCAAGTTGAACTCGCAAGGGTATACTGAAGTGAACTGATGAAATTACAATAAACTGAACTTTAAACAAACAATAAAATGATAAATATATTAAATTAAATATGTTTTCTTTTTATTTGTATCAAAACTAGACGATTTTGCTGACAATTTTAATAAAATATATTAAATTTAAAAAAAGTTTTTTTATTTTGCTAATTTTTCCTCTTCATTGTTTACTTATAATCTGGCAATATGGCAAGTCGCAAGCAAAACGCATGAATTACATAACATGTAGAAACAAGTTTAGCGATTTGCAACTCTATTGCGATTTGAAAACCTTGCGAGTGTGAGAACATACCTGTATATGACAACCTTACGATTACAAATTTATATAATACATAGCATACTTCAGTGATAGGTATTGTACCACACAAGAACTTGATCAAAATTTATATCTCACTACTTTTAATGGCCGAACTTTTTTATAGGAACTTGGCCTTGTTTCATATTTATGTTTTTGAGAGGATCTGACTACTTTTTGAAAAATTTTCTATGATAACATTTTTTACACTTAAAATTTCTAAAATTCATGTTCACTTTGCCAGTTAAAAATTTCATAGTTACATAAAATAATGGGTTAGAGCATGAGTAAAAATGAATTATTGTGTTATTACAACGGGTCGCCAGTGTGTACGCAATTTGTTAAGAGTCATCTTGAAAGAAACATGTAAAATACAGCGTCAATTTTAGTGGGAGTGATCCCGGCTATTTTCTCAATATATTTACATATTAAAGTCTGCATAGCCGAAGTACATAAATCAAAAGGATATGCCCAATTGATTGAATAAATCAATTAGGATTATTTGTCTACAAAATGTCAGCTCTCTACGTAAAATTTTTATGAGCCTGCCCACGCCGACTTTTATATCTGTTAGTGCTTATGATTCATGTAAAGTTTTGTAGGAAAAAGCTATTGAGAAATTCATGAGTAATAGATTAAAAAATGCTAAGCCGAAGTACATGAAAGAAAAAGCTAAGATTTATGGGTGAAGTCACATCCACTTTTCTAAACAGGAAATTTTTACTTTGGATAAGTGAAATGTGTATGAAAACTTTCAATAAAATTTAACTTAATTTGGAGTTTACAGTGCTTTTTCCGAATCCCTGATTGTAACTTCTGGTTTCTTAGATTTTTCTTAGTGATCTCTGATTTAGATTAATTTGTGTACCAAATTTCAGCTCTCTAGTGCGAATTAGAGTTTTAGCGGATATAACTTCTTGGATTTAAGATTTTCCCATTGGGTTACTCATCTACACTTGCTCGTGTATAAAATTTCAGCTCTCTAGCGTGAACTGTACCTTATAATTTTATGAGCATCACCCCTCCCACTATTTTAAACTCACAATATTTCTGTGAGCAGAGCTTATAATTCATGGTAATTTTCTTCTAAAATATGCTAGACCGAAGTAAAACACAAGGCCAAAATTTTATGGGAGTGATTACGCCCACTTTTTTATGTGATAGTTTAAAGTATTGTATACGTGTAACATATACGCAAGTTTTCACTAAAATGGCTTAAAATAAAAGCTGTATATTAACAGCCTTATTTAAAAAACTTTATAAGGCTTTATAAAAAGATTTTGAGACAAATTTTCGTAAGAAATTTTTCTTAAAAAGCCTTAATAAAATTTATAAATAAGGCTGTAAGTTTTCAGGTTCAAACACTAGTAGCGTAGCCCCGCGCATTCTGGTAATATATTTTGGTTTTTTATATTTTTCTAGTTGGTTTCTCACCTAGACCTACTTGTGTATCAAATTTCAGCTTATACGCGCAACTTTTAATTTTTAATTTTAATGGGCGCAGTCCCGCCCCTCTGACTATGATTTCTGAGTTTTCAGGTTTTTCTTGTTGTTTTCTCACCTATACCTACTCGTGTATCCAATTTCAGTTCCTTAGCGCAACTTTTAATTTTTAATATTTATGGGCGTAACCTTGCCCACTTTTCCAAACTTAAGATTTTTTTCGGCCAGTGTTTATTATTTGTTCTAAGTTTCGTTGCAAACGAATAATAATACATACAGAAATAGTATATCTAAATATGCTGAGGCGTAGTGCACGAAAATGAAGTTGAAATGGTATGGGCGTGTCAACGCACCCTTTTTTAATGAAACATTTTTAGGCTTGCCCTATCGCAGTACGTGTGCCGAATTTCAATAAAATAAGTTCCATTAAGCGCCTTAGATTTGCATTTAAGTTCTAGCCTTTATGGGCGTAGCCCCGCCCCCCTAGCCAAAATTTTCGGATTTTAAAATTTTTTTAAGTTTATTGTTCATCTAGACCTAGCTCTGTAGCAAATTTAAGCTCACTAGCACACATTTAAATTTTTATGGGCGTAGCCCCGCCCCCTTGGTTAAAATTTTACGGTTTTCAGATTTTTCTAGTTCATTGCTCACCAAGATGTACTTGTGTACCAAATTTCATATCTCTAGCTATAGCGGAAGTGCTTCATAATATTGATGAGTGAGTCAGTAGGTCAGTGAGTATGTCTTAAAATATGCACATTTTGCAACTTCATGTCTCCGGAACCTTTCATTGTAAAACTTTAAAACATTTTACATGAGGTTACATGAATTTATTCTAATTATGATTTAAACTTCATAATTTTACGGTCGCCGGGAACAAAGATATGAGGGGGGTAAAAACAGCTCGAATGGCTTCCTGTAAATATACACACTACGTGCATTGGCCAGAACTTGGCCTGGCGCACTGCCGTGCGCCTAGATATATGCATATACCTTGTAGGAAATTTAACTGACACAATACTAATCACGTGACCAGTCCGCAAGTGATAGCGACTAATCCGAGTTCTAATACTTCCTATGAAGTTATTTTTACATGGAAATGGCCTAGGATGGGGTTAACTGATACTTTTTATGCACCTTGTGACTTGTCACTGAACTATCCCATACACAGGGTGGGCCAAAAGAAACCAAGGGGTGTAAAAGTTTAATAACTTTTTTGTTTATTAATTTTTTTTATTTTTTCTTTCAGATTATATAGACAACACTTGGAGAATTTATAATGGAGAGGTTCACAACTGAACAGAGAACCAGAACAATAGAATTTTATTATTTAAACCAGAGATCAATTATTTTAACGCAAAGAGCATATCGTCGACATTTTAACGTCAGAATTTCGCCCTCTGAAGCGATGATTCGTTGCCTAGTTAATCGTCATCACCAACATGGCAGCGTAAGAGATTTGCCTCGAACCGGTAGACCACGTTTAAGTCGCACTGCGGAAAATATTGAACGAGTATAGCAAAGTGTTAACGAAGTACCAGAAACATCTGGCAGAAGGCGCTCTACTCAGCTAGAAATGTCTCGTACGTCACTACGGCGCATTTTAAAAAAAGATTTACAGTTATACCCATATAAGGTGCAATTGGTCCAAGAATTAAAACCCGCAGATCATCGGCAACGTCTAAATTTTGCAGTTAAATTTCAAGAGTTGGCCAGAAATGAAATCAACTTTATTGAAAATTTGATTATGAGTGATGAAGCTCATTTTCATTTGAATGGCTTTGTTAATAAGCAGAACTGTAGGTTCTGGGGTTCTCAAAATCCAAGATCCATTCATCAACGCCAATTGCACCCCATCAGGTGTACAGTATGGTGTGGGATCACATCTGAAAATGTCATTGGGCCCTACTTCTTCGAGAATGAAGATGGAAGTGCTGTAACCGTAAATGGAGAGCGGTATCGGTTTATGATAGAAAATTTTTTACGTCCTGCTCTTGAAAACAGACCTGGTATGTGGTTTCAGCAGGACGGAGCCACTGCCCATACTGCCCGAGACACAATGGCACTTTTAAGTCAAATTTTTGGAGAGCGAATAATTTCTCGAAATTCGGAAATTATTTGGCCAGCGCGATCGCCAGATTTGACAGCACCCGACTATTTTCTTTGGGGTTTTTTGAAGGAGCGAGTGTATGTGAACAAGCCAGAGACAATCCTTGAACTCAAGGCAAACATTGTTGCAGAAATTCGAACGCTACAGCCACAAGTTTTGAAAGATGTTATGGAAAATGCTCTAAAAAGAGCCCATCAGTGCGAAGCTGAAAACGGTGGTCATTTAAGAGACATAATTTTTCATACTTAGTGTAAAAAAATTTCCATTTTGTATATTATATAATCTGAAAGAAAAAATAAAAAAAGTTAATAAACCAAAAAGTTATTAAACTTTTACACCGCTTGGTTTCTTTTGGCTCACCCTGTAGTTCCAAAAAAAAAAAATAATATAAATTATATATAAATGTCATTCAGACATTTCACTGTAATTTTTTTTATTGTTACAAATGAAATTATAATTTATTTTTAAGCAGAAAATTTTTTGAGATTCGAACCGACAATCTCGCTCATGACAGGATTACACACTACCCACTCAACCACAAGTCCACTCATATTTCAAAAGTAAATATAAATACTAGTTAAGCTTAGGTTAATATCTAAGTATAGTTACGAGACTTGTTCCAGAGTCACATTGAAGGGAGCAATTTACACTATTTGATAAATCCATGTATTCAACCACATCGAACATGTTCAGTGAAGTTTATTACAATATTTCACCGAGTCCAAATTAAATTAGCTCACGATCAAGACGATAGATACATCACGAAAATGGCGAACATGTAACCATTTACACGATATGTCTTTTTTTTCACCATACACTTCCCCGCACTTTTGCTAACACTCCCATGTTCTCAAGTCATAGGACGAGTACGTTTGGATCAATTGTCACCAATATTTCTGCAAGGTATATATATAAAGACGATATGTACTCGTATGTATGTATATATACTAGAGTGACCGCAAAAAATCGATGTCGGAATTTTGTTCGTCTGGACCCCACAAAACGATACCCCTTTCCAGATATTTAGTTAGCCGAAATTTGAGCTCGATTAAACGACGTTAACCCATGCCGTTCGTCGCTCAAAGTTTGAAAGAATCCAAATTTTTTACAAAAAAGCTTACATATGGAGCCATAATTCCAGAAGGGTGAATAATAGAAACACGCTTAATATTTCTAAAGAAAACTTATGTTGTTCTTCAAAATTTATATTATAGACATAATTGTTGTTATATTAAGTCAAACCGAGTTACAACAGCCTTTAGCCCCATACTTCGTATATTTTGTTATTAAAAGATAAATTTTAATTTTTTTTGTACATTTTTGCGTTCAAAGTAGAAATATAACTATTATAGTATTATTTTAAGATATTTGAAAACATTTTATTGAAATTAAAGTTTTTAATATATTTTGTTTCATTTTTCATATTTCACATTTATCTATTCTATGGATGTACCACATATGGCCTCAAGGCCAATAAGAATATATTACAAGTATAATTATACTAATTATAAGAATAATTAATTAACAATCAATAAAATAATAACAAATAATAGAATATTCTTAAAGATCATAACATTCAACAACTCCCACAAAACTAAGAAAGTTAAATTTAGTAAAAACTTATGGAACACCCAAATAATTAGCTGCTCAATTAGATATATTCATAAAGAAATCAAGTAGTCTCCTTTTGAAAGTAGTCAGATCAGAGGCAATGCAAAAGTTTTCAATTCCCATAGCAATATGTTCAATAAACGAGCAGCTTGTACAATAAAAGAGTGCCAATGAGTACCAATTCGATTGATTAAAATTTGCTAGTTTCTAAACGATCTGGTGAAAGATATCATCTAAACAATATGTAACGGACTTTGTGACTTAATAATTTTATAACGATAAAAAAGCAAGCGAAACTTCAAATAATCGTCAAAAGTAAGATTTAAAAAAGTTTTCGGATGGTTAGAAACATGACCTTAAATAAATCTAATGATTTTGTTTACAATAAATTTGATTTTGTTTCTGTTCCCCATGTTGCAGCCCGAGTAAACTTCAATGCAATAGTTAACTCGTGACATTAGCAGTGTATGCGCCAAAGATTTTCTAACATACAACGGCAAATATAGGTTCAAGTGATACAATCTGGGCAAAGTCAGGCAGACCTTCGAACAAATATTATCAATATGGGGCTCGAACCTCAATCTTTTATCAATAATCACTCCCAGAGAATTCAAACTGCTGACAATCTCAACCAAAGAGCTATACATTCTCAATTGAATATCTAGGCTGTTATTTCTATTGGACCTAAAAATAAGAGCTTTCGTTTTATCCAGACTTACTTTAAGGTACTTCATTCCCATACAATTATACAAATTAGCCAAATCGTAATTTATTGTAGCTTGTAAGGTATCACAAAATTGGTAGTTCCAGACCAAAACAGCTGTATATCATCAGCAAAAGCAAATGGTTTTCAAAAATCTAGGTGACAGAAAGGTCGTTTATAAACAAGGTAAACAGTACCTATAACAGAACCTTGTGGGATGCCAGATTTTACTCAAGTAAGACCAGATTAGATTAAAGCAGACAATGAAATATAATCGCGATTAATTTTGTTAACCAACAAGGAATAAGTAACTTGATCGAATGCTTTAGTTAAATCAATGGACACTAACACGACTTTTCTATTATATATATTCCGTCAAAATATTTCGTCGAGGCCGGTCCATATTACTCTATTAAACCCTCTATCATTGATTAATTTAAATATTTGGTCCTTCATCACCTTTTCAACTACTTTTGATAGAGTAGGTAAAATGCTAATTGGCCTCAAGTTATTTATGCAAAGTAGACTGCCTATTTTTGGAATTGGTGTATTGTGTGAAGTCTTCCAATTACTAGGAAATTTGGAAAAGTTTAAAATATTGTTAACAGGATGTAATAGGTGTCTACTAATTATTATAATGTAGGAAATTTTTGCTGGGAATACACTCGACTCTAATCGCAGTAGACCTTTTGATACAAGTCTACTTCGAAACACCAGCATTACGTAAGCTATAGTTGAGTTTATATTTTTTAAATAATACCTATTGATAACTAGAAATAGGTAATTTAGTACCTATGTATTATTACAATTCTGCTAAAAAGATAATCTTGTATAGTCTTTTTTCTCTTTCTTATATCGTTTCTTAGAGATGGATGAAGAAGACAAGTTCAAAGAAGTAAAAAACACTGAAGAAAATAATAAATGTCATTAGACTTATCATAATTATATTTCTACCTTAAACTAAAAAATATACAAAAAAGAATAACAAAAATTAAAAATTTTAAAAACCTCCGATTTTTTTCAGAAAAGATGTTATATCTTCTAAATGGCTGGACCGATTTTCTTCAAACATAGCTAAGAACCCTCTCGATCATCGAGTCATCTTTCAAACACAAAAAACTAAATGAAAATCGGTCCAGCAATTTGGCCTGTACGTGGACACAGACACACAGACACACACTACAAACTTATAACACCCCTTTTTTTAGTCGGGGGTTAAACAAGAAAATATAAGAAGTATGTTCCTAGTGGTACCAGGTCACGTTTTTGGGGCTAAAGGCTGTTGTAACTCGGTTTGACTTAATATAACAACAATTAGGTCTATAATATAAATTTTGAAGAACAACATAAGCTTTCGTTAGAGATACCAAGCGTGTTTCTATTATTTACCGTTCTGGAGTTATGGCTCCATATGTAAGCTTTTTTGTCAAAAATTTGGATTTTTTCAAACTTTGAGCGACGAACGGCATGGGTTAGCGTCGTTTAATCGAGCTCAAGTTTCGGCTATCTAAATATCTGGAAAGGGAAATCGTTTTGTATGGTCCAGACGAAATATATTCCGAAATTTTTTTCCCCCATATGAGATCCGGTCACTCTAATGTATACGGTTGTTAGTGATGCGTAATTATCCTGAGTATTATGCATGTACGTACTCGTATTATTTGTCTGATTAAATATCCATAGCCTTTATATAAACATACTCAGACAGTCAATGCGTTTGATATTCGTACACAGAAAAAACTAAATTTCATTTTCAGTAACCAAATTCGTTGAATCAGTAAATATTTTATTTAAATGCGGTCCTACAAATAATTCTGTCAATTCTGATAAAAATTTTATAAAAATTTAAATTAGTCAGAGTTCGGCTGAGAGAAAATTTTATTTCAGTGTGTTGGTGTTTATCTTGCTGGTTGATAGGAACAACGTGCTGTTGTGCGGTTGTTGTTGTTTATTTTGATTAATCGTGTTGTATTCATGTAAATGCCGAAAAGTAGTCTTTCGTCGTGGCCGGTTTCTTCTCTACTCAGTGTTTTGGTACAAATTAATTTAGTGGAACAGCACAGAATATTTACTGAAACTAAGGCTGAGTTTACATCTGGCATTTCTTGTGTGTCATTTGCCCAAAAAAAAGTAACCAACTAATTACTAATGAAAAACTTTTTGATTCAGACATATATTTATTGATTTAAAAAGTTTCCAATCATGCTGGATTCTATAAAATTGTCTATTAGTTATGTATGAAACTATTTTAATTAATAAGTACGTGTCTGAATCAAACTATTTTTCATTAGTAATTAGTGGTTACGCTTTTTTCACGTTTGTGTGGCACATGGCACACAGATGGAAACCCGGCCTAAGTTTGATTTCAAACAAATATTTGGTTAAACATTTTTTGGCAATAATTTTTTCTGTGTACGTATGTATGTGCTTTTATTTTTAATTGTAGCGTATTTTTGGTTTTGTGATAAATGACGTGAGATGTTCTTGTATGTTGGAATCGGTTATATTCATTGGTGGTTTATAGAAAATATGTGAGCTTACGAATTGTTTGTGCTACAGTTATGATTATAAAATGTTACTAAATTTAATATTATATACTTTTTTGTCATTCTCTGATATGAGCCTCTTCTTTGCTTTTTAGTTTGTGTATTAATTAAAGTCTTAATTGTGATTAAAAAAAGTAATCTGCGTGCTAGTTCAGTTTTTAGAGTATCTGTGTGCAGGACTTCAATTAGAAATTGACAAAACAAACTAACTTACAAATTTTTTCCTTTACGATTATAGTAGGAATAATTCTTGCTTTGTTATTTTTCGTAATTAAAATTGAAAATAAAAATTCATAAGAAGCCTTAACTAATTAAACATTACAAATTTACTTGTTTTGCGTAATTTCTTCCTATAAAAATATTTTTGATGTGTAAACATCTGTACGCTAGGGGGTAAATATCTTTTGACTTTGATTTCTTTGCTGAGATTTCTTTGCTGAGATTTCTTTCACAGTATTGTCAAATCGGTGTGAGCTATGTATGAGTGTATTAGTGTTTGAAAGAAGCAATACCAAGCAGGTAAACAAGTCGACCGGCTCGAAGCCGACGGTGCGCCGCCGCCGGTTATTTTTTTGTATATTTCCGTACACCAAAGGCGAAATGAACCGTAAGAGCTACGGACTTGAAATTTGGACACAATGTGTAGACATTTGGCCACTACAACAACAAATACATAAGAGTTAGAAACTAAATGGTGTTCCAAGATGAGCAACGAAAAATGTTAAAATCCCATGTAATATACATACAATTGTATGTACATATATACACTTGAAGTTTTAAAAGTTAGTGTATTTTTATACAGACTACAATAATTAACACTAAATTCAAAAAATTTAAATCAATGGGTGTTCCATCAGTTAATGCAATTCTGACTTTGAAATTTTGACAAGTTGCTGTATCTTGGAAACGGTAAAACTAAAAAATCAATAAAATATAAGATCGCCAAATATAAAAAAATCGCCAAAAACAAAAAAAAATCGCCAAAACGAAAAAAGCACCAAATTAAAAACAAATCTCTAGGACTAAAATAAATCGCTAAAAACCGGAAAAATCGCCAAAATGAAAAAAATCCCTAAACAAAAAAATCGCCAATATGAAAAAATCGCCTAAATAAAAAAACCCCAAGAACAGAAAAAAATCGCCAAAATTAAAAAATCGCCAAAACGAAAAAAATTGCGAAAATTAAAAAAACCCAAAAACAAAAAAAATCGCCAAAATGAAGAAAACCCCAAAAAAACAGAAAAAAATCGCCAAAATGAAAAAATCGCCAAAATGAAAAAAATTGCGAAAACTAAAAAAACCCAAAAAGAGAAAAAAACGCCAAAACGAGAAAAAAGCGATAAAACTGAAAAAAAATCGTTTAAACTGAAAAAACTTAAAAAAGGAAGAAAGCTAAATCAAAAAAAAAAAAAAATAAATTATCAAAACCGAATGTGCGCGAGTCAAAGTCGCACTTTACTGAATTTATTTTAATTGCAATGCGTACACAACAACAAGAACAGCAACAACTAAACTATGAACAACAGGAATTAAAAATTAAAAAGTAAAAGTAAAGGCATTTACCATAGATGAGTACTGCAGTACCACTAAAGTTTCAGTAAAAACAATAAAAAATGTTTAACAAGTAAATTTTTACTGATTACTAAAATTTTTTTCTACAATTTTTATAAATTGCCTAAATGATTTGTTATATGATAAGGTGCATTGAATTTTCAGTTATCATAATGAAATTCTACCAAGTGGCTAAATGTTTTTCTTACAAAAGTTTCAAAATTTGAATGAAAAAACTTTGCCACTTGCTACAATTTTATTATGATTACGGCCCTACGATTTTACTGGTAATGCAAATTAAATTTCATTAGCAGTAAAAATTCACTGAATTTTTTTAGTAATCAGTAAATTTACTGCTTAATGCAATTTTGAATGCAGTACATATACATATACTGCAGTGTGCCCATTTACTAACTAAATAAGTTAAATAAAACAAACAAAAACCAGCAAATTCCTATGTATTTACAATATTGAAAGTTTTGATACTTTTAATTAATTAATTTAAAAAAAGATACTAAAAGCATAAGTACTTCCAACTTAAAAAAAGTTTTCATTACTAGATGTTTACACATCTCCTCTGTGATCGGACTCACATTGCTTTTTTTTTGTGGTTTTGGTATGTCAGTACATTCTACAAAAAAATAATGCTATTTCATAAATGCTTGTGTAAATGAATAATTTTAAAAACTCTTAAATGCAAAACGAAACTTACAATCAACATCATAATTACGAACATTTTGTTTATTTTTTTTTTGTACTTTTTTCCGAAATCACTTTTGGCATACCAAATAACTTATTTAAATTCCTAAGCTCTATATAAATATTACAAAAAGTTAAATCAGCATTTAAGCTTTTGTCGCGCCATTAATGTCCTTTAAATGTTTAGTCAGCCTGCCCATTTAAATACAAATACATACATATAAATAAAAGAGGTATGTATTGAAATTGTTCAGTCAGACATTTTTCTGCGTACGTGCATACATACACACCATACACACTTTTTATGCTGATAACTAAAAAACACGTACTTTGCTGGTGTTGATAAAATCCAATCAACTTTTACATGAAGGTCGTTATTTTTTTGTATGCATGTAAGCCAATATTTTTTTTTTTTGCAAGGTTACAGGCAAAGTTGACGTCTCAAGGCTTAAGAAAATTTCGGTAATATTAAATCCATACACGTGCCTATTAACAATCTACTTGAGTTATACAAACAAAATTTTAAGTAAATAAAATACACAAAATTTAATATTACATTTACATATCGCCGCTCATTTAGTCAAAAAGCGTTATAGTTGAAAAAATTTAATTTTTGAGTTAATAATGCAAAATAAAATTCATAAAAACATTTTGCATACTAAAGTCATAAGCAAAAAATAAAATTTTATTTCTTCATTAAGCTGGGTCTATATTAAAAACTTTAGACTGGTTTTTTTTCAAAAACTACAGTTTTTTTAGTTATGACTTTTGAGTTAATGAGCGATATGCATAGTTTGTCACAAGTAGAAGGTAAAATATAATAATAAACAGTACAACGTATTGTAAAATCGTTATTTTTTACACTATTGCAATAAATTTTTGTGAAGACGTGTATTTGTGTGAACTGTACTGGAATCACTGAAAAACTAAATTTCGTGAAAATACGAGTTAAGGTCTTTTTACTTGTGCCCGTCGATATGCATTTGTATGTGTGCGAGTATAAAAAAAAATAAATTTTTGGCAAAAGGAAAAACAAAAAATAAAATTACCAGTCATGAAAGTTGTTTAAAAAAATATATTCTTACAAATATTATCTCATACATATTACAACCATATACATATGTATATATATATACATGTATATAAATTAAATTGATATTTTTTCATCAGCTTCAATTTCATATATGTAGCTATAGAGATACAATTATTTTAATGTGTAGTAAGTTCTTAATTTTTTTTTTTTAGCTTGAGAAGCAGTGTGAATTTAAAAAGTACTTTTAGGTTGGTTTATTTGGGATAATACGTTTTAATAATTTGTTCTTTCAGCTCAAAGTCCTTCGCTAAAACTGCTAAATACATTTCATGCACTATGACATATTTTATTTTTAAATAGTTTCAAAAAGTACACTCAGGGAAAAACTGCGACTTAAAAATAATAACGCGTCATATTATTTCAATAGTTTTCAATATAATAGAAAATGTATATTGAGATACTTAAAAGTAAGTTAAATAAATAAATAAATACTGTAAATTAATATTTTTCCATATTGCAATAAGAAATTTTAACATAACTAGACTCTCGTTAATGTTTCTTATTAATTCAATATGGCTTTTATTGATTTTAAGCTGTTTTTGCTCTGGGTGTAGGTAGTTTTCAATTTGTCTGTATTTTTTTCAACTAAGAACTTTTACACCGGTCTTAGAAATGCTTTCTTTGTTTAAGAGATTATGGGCCTTGTTACGAGTGTCGTTTTACGACTTAGTTTAGGACGATTTTGTACTGGACTAAAGAACATTGCAAAATTTGTTTTTTAATCTAGTAGTCGAAATACGACTTACGTAATTAGGAGTTATAGCTTTCATTTAGTTCAATTTTAATAAAATGGGCGGTGACACACACGCTAATTTTTTAATTTAATTTAAAAGTCTTAAAATTATTCGATTAACATTTAATATACTACACTGATATTAAAGAAACGTAGCACGCACTCTGAGCTATCAAATAGACCCAATCTTGCATTTAAAAAAGTGGGTGCAGTCACGCCCATTAAAGTTTAATGATAAATTAAATATACTACTATTATCCTATATATTTTATCCGATTGCCACCAAACTTGTAATGTAACTAAATTTTGTGTTTAAAGCAGTGGGCAGATCCATGCCCATTTAAGCTTATATTCTACGTGCTTCCTCTTGACCGATTCGTTCGAACCTTAGAAAAACACCTAGAGCTCTGAAAGTGATGCGATGTGGAATTAACGCAGTACGCGGCATAAACACGTCCCTGTAAATATGAAATTGGTACTAAAAATTTAAAACCTTTGAACAGGGGTATAGGTAACACACGTAAAATATTTTATTTAACTGAATCTATATTATTTTTAACATTTAAGAGCTTATTTTTGGAGTTGGTTCAGTGTTTTTTTTGACAGTTTCTTTTATTAAAAAATCCCTTTTATTATTTACTAATGTCCTAATTCTGTTCGACGATTGTACCGTCTTGTCTATGGACGGAAAAAAGCCGCAGTTATGATTCTTTAAATTAACTATTATTTATTGTCTATGCTAGAAGGTTCGTGTATTTGCTTTATGATTTTGTTCTGAACATTATTTCCAACACATATTTTTTCATATATTTTTCAAACTCTTGTATAATACTTACATTTAATTTTTATGTTTTGAAAACATGTCAATAATATTTTTATTTTGCATTATCAAAGACAACAACCTTTTTTGAAGAAAATAATTTAAAAAATTCAAACATAACAACTCAAAAGTATTTTCAAACAAAAACGTCCAAAATCTTTTTCTGAATTAGGGCATAAGTTTTTTTGTTGAACCTGAATTGAAATATAAAAATATTGTGATATTTTTTTCTATGTATGATTGTCAAGCAAAAAATTTTTGTTAGACCTTTTTGATTCTTACAATAGCTACGTTAGTTACAAGTATCAGGAAGAAATTCGCCAAAAATGTCAGCCTGCTCAGGAGCTTGAGAACTTTCACTCACTTTTGTCTGTCCAGCGTCTGGACAAAAACTTTACGTAAAAACCAATAAGCTACAGACACTACCTCTAATTGGCAATACTAAACGAGATGCTTTAATGAGGATACATTTATATGAGGTAGTTACAGATTTAAAATATCATAGCTTTCACAGAAAAGTGGTCATAGTACTTGTATTGACCATACTTTATTATAAGCATATTTAAATTTGTGTTAACAACAGATATGAGCACGTACGAGCACATCTGAGTTTTTAAATATTTTATATTCAAGTTTCTCGTCATTACCATGAGTTGTATGTATAATTTCATGTAATAATGTTTGTACAACCAATATGTTGCAATAAATGATTATATATACATATATGCAAATACATACCGTTACCTTAATATAGAAATACCCTAACTCATTATTTTTTTGGAAATAGAGATTTTTGCATTTTTCGATGATGTTCTTCTATCGAAATATACAAAAAACTAAATTTCAGAAAAATAATGAGTTAGGGCTTTTCTATATTAAGATAACAATTATGTAGTTTTACATATGAATGTTTAAAAAATTATTGTTCATTTCTTCACCACACGCAATCAATGTACTCTTTTGCCGGACATTTTTTCAATTCTCTTTTGTTCTTGCCCGAAGCATTTACATATTGGAAATTAATAGACAGACAGAAATTTTGTAGTTTGTTTACTTCTTCTTCGCGTTTGGTACTTACACACATACATATACATACCATATTCCTTGATAGAACACATCAAGTATCCATACAGCCGTTGAAATGAGAAAAATCATGTGAAGCAACAATATTAAATTGCGAAAAGTAGAAAAGAGAAACAAAAAATGTCCGGTACAGAGGGTCGTGTACTACACACTCTGCATCTTCGCCCCTTCTTCTACAAACTTCGTCTGTCTGTCTTTCAATTTCCCAAATGTAAAAGGGCACTAAGCTTTTAAATTATTAATGCAATTTTATCAGTTTTTTTTTATTCATTGCCATACCACGATTAAAAAGAAGAGTACAAAATTTTTAATGAAAATATAATTAAAAACCGAAAAACCTGTGACTGTCATAAATTTGTTAATTCATATCCAGAAGAGTAGAATTTTTTTAATGAAAATATAATTACAAACCGAAAATCCTGTGACTTTCATAAATTTTTTAATTCATATCCATGTACGAGTACGTATCTACATACGTACAAAATGAAGTTACACTGTTTTACTAAAAATTATTACTTTAAGATACATACTTACAGTTTAAACCAAGGTTGGCAAACGGTATCGTAAAAATACCGATACCGATTCAAATACCGTTAAAATTAGGTACCGGTATCAATACCGATACCAAAACTCATTTCGGTTAGAAAATACCGGTATCGACAATACCGTTTATATCTATACCGGTACGTACCGGTATACCGATTTCCGTAAAAAAAAGTTACAAAACTTAATTTCAATTAATTTTTTTGGAATTAATTACAGAAACAAAATTTCCGCCTTTAGACAATCTTATTCAGCTCTATTCTTACTACTTTTTATCGACAACAAAGTGTAAGCACACCATAATCAAATACATATGTATAAACTAGAGTTTTTCTTTTCCAGGACTTTTTCATTTCACGGGAAAGCTGGAACGAATTTTTGGCTTCCCGGGAAATTCCCGCCCAGTGCAATACAATACAAAATATTTTTAATTTAATTATTTCAACAAAAAAAAAAAAAATATAATTCATGAGATCGATTAAATAAAACGTTTTATAAGCACATTAGTAAAAAATAATACCATTTGAGTTCTTTAAATAATAGTGGTGCATATATAACAATATTATATGTAAATGCAAAAAAAAAATATTTATTTATTTATTGATACATATAAAGGGTGTTTTTTATTGAGGTATAGAACTTTAAGTTGGCATCACCTTTTTAACTGGCGGCCATTTTGTCAGCTGTCAAGTGATTAATATTTAGTTTGGTTTGCCATTTCATCATGAACAGGTTGACAAAAGAACAACGCTTGCAAATCGTGCAAATTTATTTCGAAAATAATGGTTCAGTTCGCGAAGTTTACCGCAAGCTCCGTCCATTTTATAGTCGACATAATCGTCCATCAGAGCAATTAATTCGGTTAACCATGGATCGTTTTCGCACTACGTTTACTCTATGTGATGATACGCATCCGCAGAGACGTCGAACAGTGCGCACCGAAGAAACAATTGCCGCTGTAGAGCAAAGTGTTGAAGAGGACCCGAATGAATCGATTCGCCACCGTGCACAGCAATTGGAGCCGACTAACCGACTATTTTGTTCCCGAATTGGATGGCAAGAATGTGGATGAGTTGTGGTTCCAACAAGACGCCGCTACATGCCACACAGCGCACGTCACAATCGATTTATTGAAGGAAACATTCGATGAGCGCATAATTTCGCGGAATGGACCTGTCAATTGGCCACCAAGATCGTGTGATTTGACACCATTGGATTATTTTGTTTGGGGATATGTGAAGCCGCTCGTCTACGCCAACAAACCAGAAACGTTAGGGGACTTGGAAGCCAACATTCGTGGCGTTATTGCCAACATACGGCCCATATGCTCGAAAAAGTGGTTGAAAATTGGACCTGTAGAATTGGCTTTATTCGAGCCAGCCGCGGCGGCCACATGCCCGAAATCATATTTAAACATTAATGGCATAAAATTATCCTTCCAATAAAGCCAAATTGATGGACATTAAAACGATTTTCTTGTGTTTTATTTCAATTCAAAGTTCTATACCTCTTAAAAAAACACCCTATACATATATATACAAAGTAAATTTGCATAATATGGTGTTGAACAAACATGGGTGGAGTAAGTAGGCCATATGCCCAGGATGTTATTAACAGTATTTTAAAAAAGTTTTGTGACTGACTGTACGCGACGTATGCCTTCACATAGGAAGTGGCAACGTGGTTGTTAAAGAAAAACCGCAAGATTATACGGACGAAAAACTCTCGAAGGCCAAACAATACACACAAGCCTGACCGCACTTAAAAAAATATATTATTAAATAAATATTACAAAATAGGACTTTAGTAGAGAACAGTGATGTACCGAATGTCAATTTTTGATATTCGCGAATACGAATATTTGAAACGATATTCGCGAATACGAATACGAGTATTTAATGTGAAATTTATAGACATTAAATTAGGGTTCTATTTACGCCTGCAATATGAAATATTAAAAAATTGTTATGAAAAAGAACTTCATACTCCTCTTGGCGCACTTTAAAGTTAATAAAAACTATCCAAAAATTTTAATGATCGTCAGTAAATAATATTTCAAAATGAGCAAAAATTTCTATAAAAAATTTAATTAAATTCGTATAAACTAATATTTTATCCATTTATTTAAATTTGGTTTAGGATTTATGCATTTATTTATTTAATTTTTTGGAAACATATTCGTATTCGCCTGAGTTTGATGAATACGAATGCGAATATGAATATCTAAAAATTGCCGAATATTCGGCCATCACTAGTACAGAATAAGCATTAATAGAATCGTTCTTTTTACCAAAGAGAATCTGAAATTAATTTGTTATATTTCTTTTATTTCCTTGCACAATTCTGTTTTTACTTTTATGAATTGTAGAATTAAATTTTGAACGTCGCGTTCTGCTTATTGCAAATAAAGGCCTCTTACGGCCCTTTTCACAATGTACAATTAAAAGCTAACAGGGACTTTAACGGCAACTTTTGTATGAAGAACTGTCAGTTAAAGTTCACGTTAACTCTTAATCATACATTGTGAAAAGGGACGTTAGTCTCAGAGCACATGCGTTCCAGATGTAAACTCGGCCTTAATTGTTGTAAAGTTTTAGCTATTGTGCTAGTGACATGACCTTATTATTGCGCCATCGCATTCATAAAATAAATAACGACACTCATCAAATTGCCATCATATCAAAAAAATCCCTGGAATTCTCGTACATTTTCCGGGAAATACCGTTTGAAAAACACTAGTATAAACGTTTATAACCAGGCTGTCAAGAGATGCGTCAGATTGCCGAAAACCAATCGGCTTTTTATAGAAATGAATACACATGTACCTATACCTTACTCTCGGTTTTCTCTCTGTGGGCAGCTCTGATCTAAACATACTTATGCATGTATGTATGTTTATACAAACATACAAGTTTACACTACACTAAACTTAGTTTTTTTATGTTACTGTTTACTAAAGACTTTATGTAAAATTACTTACTTTTAACTTAATAAAAAGAGGTTTTTTGCTATATACACTGTATGAATCAATAAACTTCACAGTAATAGCGGTATACCGGTATTTTAAACTCGATAACGGTATGTACCGGTAATACCGATACCGAAATAAAAAAAATACCGTTACCGTTACCGAAATTTTAAAATAATTGTACCGGTATCAATACCGATACCGTTATTTGTTTCGGTTTCCAACCTTGGTTTAAACATATAAATTTAAACTTTCTCGGACTTATCGGGTGTGGCGTATTTCGACTTCAACTACGACATTTTGGTAATGGATTAAAGAAAACAATTCCTGCGTCGTAGTCGAAATTGAAATACGAAGGATATAATCTCCCACGATAAGAAGGTACATCGAATAAGTAAAAATAATTAATATGATGATCGCAAAAGATAAGCAGGAATAGTTAAATATACTTAGGTGGAGTAATATAACGAAACGAAACGAATAACGAAGAAAAAAGTAGAAAAACAGGGAATGAATAGTGATACCTAAAAATGTATTTACCAAAGGTAAATCAATAATTGTGTACACAACAATCATTCTTCATATTCCGTTTCATTAAAATTTACGTTAAATAGCTGATTTTAATAATAATCTCTGCCCAAGTAGATAGACAGTGGTGCTGATGAAGTGCGTGGCTGCACAGAAAAATATCGGTATTTCCCTCAGCTAATAAAAAGTCTAGTTTAATTTTCCCTCTCTTTAGAAACTCACATTAATTAATAAAATTATGTCATTCATTAAGAATTGAAATTACTGAACTTAAGCCTGAATTAGAAATTATTTCTGATAAAAATTCACTACAGTTCAATTAAATCTAAAAATGGTACATATTTTCGCTCTCTCCCACAAAATTAAGCATCAAAAAGAAATACCTGTAAAATGGCGCACTATGAGCCTTTTTCATAAATTATGCAATCAAAGCATGATTGATCTTATTCAAACATACATGTTTCAAACGAGAAATATATTTTAGTATTATTATGTATACTAATTAAATAAGTTCTCAGTATCAGTATTAATACGATAAAGGCTTGCAATCTAAGTTTTTATCTTATATATACATACGAGAGCATTCAAGTTGCGTTAGATATGGGAGAATAAATTACCAGCAGAGATGGCTGATGTCTGTTAATGTCATCTCTAATTAATTTACCTTTCTTTATGAAAAAAAATTAGTTGTTTTTTATGGGAATTGTTACAATTTAAGTTTAAAATTTTTTAAACGCACTAATAATCCCAAATTAATATTTTACTTATTAAGTAAAATATTTTTTAAATTAAAAATACATTGCAATTGATTACTGAGGGGTTAAGCTAGATCCTATGCGTATTTAACTGTTGCTAATGCAGATCATCAGGGAACCTTTACCCAAAATATTCAATTTATTTTTAATTAAAAAAATATTTTACTTAATAAGTAAAATATTAATTTGGGATTATTAGTGCGTTTAAAAAATTTTAAGCTTAGAAAATATTAATGATTTAAAAAATTTCGTCAATGCAGGTGGAAATATTCAAATATTGCTAATATCGATATTGAGTACCCATCGTGTAGCCTTCAAAATAAATTAAAATAATGGTATTCATGACAAATACTTTTACATTTAATCTAAAAATCTATTTTCTTATTTATAAACAAAATCAATAGCTAGCCAAATTCTTTTTTTATACTTTATATCACTGGATATATTATTATTAGTAAAATACATACATATAAGCAAATATTTTCTGAATTTCCAAAAAGCACTTAACTAATTTTTTCAGTTTCTGTTAAAAATTTCACTATGTTAAATATGTGACTCGTACAAATTGTGTTTAGCTTCAGGGATAACTTGTTTTTTCATTAATTGTAAGCCACTTAACCAACCACAATTTAGCCCTATTTCCATAAATCAGGCAGTCGACTTGTTTAGAAAATTTGTATGAAAAGCATTAAAAAAATTTTAAATGTAAAAATTTTGTAATGCGCATATTTCTTTCTATTTAATTCTACAAATGGAACTCGTGTTCAATTTAAAGAATTGTTGCACATTTAAAAAAAAATTCTGTAGCTTGTATTAAAATGTTGTTATAATTCTTTAAAGTAATACAGACAGATTTACCTACATACTGGTATGGGCATTTCGATGATGTCAAATGTGAAGCGTTGTAAAAATATTTCATTTAACAAGAATTAAAAATACTGAACTTAAGCCCGATTAAAAAATTATTTCTGATTTTAATGGTATGTACTAAATATATCTGATTGTGCTGAGCATTTGATGAGCTTTATGTATGTAGTTTCGACGTTATTCAGTGTCGCACGTGACATTGACAAAAACTAAAGAGTTATTTGCATTCGCCTTATTTTTTTGTGCATTCCTTTTTCACCCTTTGTACTCTGTTTAAGTACGTTTATAAAAACGAAACCTGCAATAGAAATATCCATTGAAAAAAGTTGCGCATTTTTGACATTTAATTTGAATATTTCGAAACGGGATTATGTATAATACCTAATTTACATTAAGCATTTTTTTAATGAAATTTCATGTATTTTGTTGGACGAAACTTTTTCTATTTGCTAATTGTGGTGCTATAGAAGAGAATTTCATATAAAAAAGGACGTATAATGAATGAATGAATCCCTGATGCATTTTTGGCAACTTTTTTGATACGAGTTGCTCCTCCAGGCCTCCTATTGACAAATAAAAAATTTTCATGCAACTTATTTCATGAAAAAGAAAATGCTTAATGTAAATTAGGTATAAATGTAATTTTTTTACATTATTTAAACTATATTATTTCTGTGAAAATATGATATTCAACAACTTTTAGTGGAAATGCTTATATATTTTATTAAATGATGGCATAGGAAAAGTTATTTTTATAATTAGTTTTCTTTGAAATAATTTAATTGCATCTAGTATAAAGCCGATTGGCTTAACTTTGAGAATACCTAAGCCTACGTGGCGTAGGCTTTACTTTTTTAATATAAAACCCACTATTTAAAATTAAAGAAACTATGCCATTTCTTCAGCAAACCGTTATCCAACAATTTTCGCTTCGTCATCACATTTAAAAAATATACTTAATATAGAAAAATAACTTTTCCCGAGAACGCCATTATTCTCTTTCCGTTTCCGGGGAAGTGCAACAGTCCGGGAAATCCCGGATCGATGATATTGTATATAAGAACATAAATTTAGGGCTGTATGTTATCAAAACAAATTTGACTTTCGGCTTAGTAAGACAGCAATAATCATGTGAACTTTATGTACGTATCTGTATAAGTTGTATATTATTTACCTTTGAAATTTACTTTGATGACAGCGAATAGCCTGCCGCCAATATGATGTTTGGAGAGTCTATTTATCTCTTTTAACATATCATTTCAGTATGTTTAAATATATTACCTCAATATCGAAAGTAAACAGATTTCTCGGGGTATTATGATGGAAATTGATATTGTGGCAGGATGCACTTTTATAGAAAAGTGATAAACATTTACACATTTTTCATCGAAATAATTTAAATGTACCAAAACAGAGTTTTGTTTTATTTGGCATTGCATCTAATATACAAAAAATATTCTTTTATTATTTATACAGCAAAAAAAAAATTCATAATACTCCCCCTTCATTATATTAAAAAGCCAGGCTAACCCCCTGTTTGTGTAAGACGTTTGAGTTAGAAATCTTAGCGTTTCTGTTATAGATTAAAGAAAAGTTGTACAAGTTTTCTTTAGTCTATTAAAAAAACGCCAAGATTTTTAACTCAAACGTTTTACACAAACAGGGGGTAAGTCTAACAAAAATGTAATTTTTATCTTCCACACATCAACATGCTTTTTAGATGTAAAATAAGCTAATAAAACTTTAGTTGCAAAATAAAGACAACTAGCTTAATAACTACCTAACTTATTTCTTAATATAAAAAAATTCAATTGACTCATTTATTTTTGAAGATCTGGAATTTTTTTTCAATTTTCTAGAAAAAACTTTAAACCAAAAATAAAAACGAGGAGAGGTGTCTTAGGACATGCGATTATAGTTATGCTGCTTAGCTATATAAAATAAACTTAGAGCCAATTTCACCAACTTATTTAAAAATGAATTCATATTTAAAAGTTATTTTTCAATAAAAAAATCTATGAAAATCGACATTTAAATATGAATTGATATTCAAATAGAGTTGGTGAAATTGGCCCTTGATGTGTTTAATAACAATGCAATAAAATTATATTATATCGAGCCTTATTTTCGATTTTATCATAAGCGACATGTTATCGAAAATAGTCTTTTTTATTGTTATCAAAATTTTATGGGCCTATCCTGAGTTTAAGAATTATTAAAATGCCAAAATTGTTGATAACTTTTAAGACACGGGCTGTAACATTTTATCGTAAAGGCTGGTACTCTGTTCAAAGTTGTGAAAAATTTTCAGCACCATTGATTATTTCGCGTGAAAAATGTGACATGTACTAAATGTAGCCCAACTCGCGGTTTTTTTTTTATAAATTTCTCGCTTTTATTGCTTGAAAGTATGCAAACTTTTTTAAAATTCCGTGCGAAAAAGGCACTGCTCATGTTGTTTCCCAGCTAAAATAAAATGAGGCCAGACTAATTTTGCATGGAAAGACATGATTTTACGTGTTTTCCACAACAAGAACAGAGTATTACTTTTGCGAATTTATTTCGCAAATATTTCATACGAAATACTTTTATATGTAGTTTGACAGCATTTCACACAAAATTGTGAACAGAGTACCAGGCTTAAGTGACAATTTACGTACAAAAACATATTTAAATTTAAAAAAAAAAAACTTCATTTGAAAAATTTATTTTTGTCGCTTACGATTAAATCGAAAATAAGGCTTTCATTTTATTTAAGATTATTTTCTTTTCTAGCGGCGTACGATTAAATTAATGTATCGTTTGTTGCTGGCGGCGGTTTTTGGCCGGCTTACAGCCGATGCGCTGTGTTCTCTGAACAAAATCAAACATTTTGTTTCGTTTAGTTTCGCACTCAGGTTTTAAGTACGAGTAAAAAGAAATTAAAACAAAAATAACTTTATAGCTGTAATAGTGTCGATTATAATCGACCTTATAATTAATTTTTTTTACTAAAATCACATCCTATTTCCTGTATTGCGCCATAAATAATATAGCTATAAAAACTTATTAAAAAAAGATAAACACATAAATTTAAAAGTCTCTTAGATGTTTATTGAAATTTAAGCTTATTAACATTCTTTTCTTCAAATTGAAGAATTGTAAATAACCTTCCTTACGGTATGCACACGACAAACTTTAATACATTTGTTTTGAATACATTATCTTTGAACTCAATGAATTACAACTCCTCCTTTTTTATTTTTATTTCCTTTTCGTGCTTGAATTCTTTGCCCAAAAAAAAAACACAATAGAAATATTTGTTCAACAGAGTAGCAAGTAGCAAGTAAAAACTAAAATTTTAGTTCAAGGTCTTATACTCGTACTCATAAGTAATCGAAGTGTAAAGTAGAGCTGCAAAACTATCGATAGTACTATCGATAGTATCGATAGTTTTGTTGTAAATGAAATATCGATAGTTTTTTCCACTATCGATACTATCGGCAAAAAAAAACAAGTAATTAAAAGAGTAAAAATAATCGAAGTCAGTAAACATTAGCCGGCAGCTTTGAAGCAAATTATCCATAGTTGATTTAAGCTTTTGTACAGCGATGGAAAAGTTGGTACAATTGTATAATTTTAGCGCTATTTGAATGCCAAAAGTGCCGTAGCACTGCAATGACCCATTTAGCACTACTGGAATCTCTTTATATTATATTACATGCCAAAATTGCATTAAAATATATTAACCCCCTTATGCAAAAAATAATGCGTGCTTGAAGTGTACATTAAAAAAAAACTCCATAGAAAAACCGGTTTTAACGGTCACTTATTTTTTTGCACAAGGGGGTTAATCTTTAACTCGAAGGTATTAGAAAATTAAGTAAATCAAACGATGTTTTCCGGTACTTAAAGAATTGCTGGAGGAATGTTATTTATTCCAAATTCATCTGCAAATGTGGAAATTTTATTTTCGTACCAAGGAGAGAAGCCGACTATTTGCATCGACTGTGAACAATCGAATAAAAAAAAGGTTATAAACGTAGTATATCGTAAATGTTACTTTTATATTCAGATCCCAGCAACTAATATTTTTTGTGCACCTTCTGGCACATCCAGAAGGTGCACATCCCTGCTTCTGTATACACAAGTACTTAAATACATATGTATGTATATGAATTTATTTATAAATCCAAGTGTTATTCGACAAATAGTAGTCACAGATATCTTAATAAATTCAACATCGTCGACACAAAGATAAATTTTGGTGGTACTGATATCGCGACGGCCGCCAATCGTCTCTTACGATAATACTTTACAGTTAGTGTCTTAAAAGTTATCAACAATTTTGGCATTTTGATAATTCTAAACCATGGGTAGGCCCATAAAATTTTAAGTTCAATAAAAAAGTATATTTTCGATAATATGCCGCTTACGATAAAATCGAAAAAAAGGCTTGATCTATTTTTATATACTACTAATGAAAACGTTGAGGACTCTTGATTTTTTTTTTGAGTCAAATGTAGTTTATGTGGCTATCGAGTGCAGCGACTATCGATAGTTTTGCAGCTCTAGTATAAAGGACTTCAAAAAGAACTAAAAACAAGAGTATTTTTTTTAAGTAAAACTTAAAAAAAAGCAGTTTGAAATATATTTGCTTTATATTTAGTTTGTTCCCTCTTTTAATGGGTACTTTAAAGTGTTAATGACAGTTGCACTTGTTGTTACAACGAAAGTTACTTACTTTGTGTGTCCTTACAGCTGTAAAATTGTTGTGTGTGTGTGTGTGTTTAGAAAAGGAAACTTTTTACTTAGATTTAAATAACTGAACGGAGTTTGCAAAGTGTGTTATACACATTTTTGCAGAATTGAGAAAAAGACAACCTACGCATGTAGAGTCTACATTTTAGACTGAATTTACATTATGCAACTTTTTGCATGGAATTTTTTTTGTTGGTCAATAGGAGGTAAAAAAAAACACATCCGGTTGAAGGTTTGCCGTAACGAATAGCATTGTAAGTTTCAAAAGTGGTAGTATTTTGTCAGCTATAGGAAGCGCGAAAGATGATTTAATGCTATAACAATACAACAGAGTAATGTTAAATATAATCGTCGAAAGCAAAAGTTTTGCAAAATTTTTCTTTTATAACGCACAGTAGCGTGAAATAAAAAAATTGGTAAAAAGTCCTAAACTTTTGAACTAGTAAAGCGATTTCTATGACCCCAAGTGTTTGGAAAAGAAGAATTGTTGAACTCTTGAAGCAGTACACTTGGTGCTTCAAAATGAAACATTTGAAGCAAAGAAAATGAAATTAACAATTTAGACAACAAAGAAAAAAGTAGAAAATTTAATTTTATAATCAAATTTTGATTTTGAATGTTTCAAAAAGTATTGAAGGTATGAGAATAATTTTTTTTTCAATTTGCAAAGCTAAATATAAAAGGGGCCCATAGACACATACTGCTTGCAGCTACTGCCGATGATGAACACTTGGGATATGTGTGTGATTGATATTTTACCACAAACTTATCAATCATCATTTAAAATAAAAGTTTATAAAATAAACATGCGTTTGAGAAAAAAAGAAAAAAAAAAAGAATTCAAGAAATTAAGAAAACCCTTATTTTCTTTACACATTTTTTTCAAAACTTATTTTTTGTTTTTTTTAATTCCTTTTTTCAGTAAAACGTCAAATTAAAAAAAAAATACACATAAAAAAATAATTAAAAAATCAATTTTTTGTTCATGTGAAAAATTGTCAGCAGTATGAGTTCAATTCAAAACCATTTTGATATTTCATACTGCATTGTCTGAGTGATGAATACATTTCATGCCGGCCACACGAGCAATAATCTTGGTAATTATTGCCGCGGTAACTGTCAAATTCGGTTGCAGACACAAGATATTAGCGTCTGGTACGTATGAATATGTGTTCAAATATATATACAGCAACAAATGTTAAAATACATTAATGAGCAACAATCTCTTAACACATGCTGTCAAATACAAATTATATTAAATTATTTTTCAACGTAGATGTAGAAAACAAAAGTTTTGACTGAATAAAACCAATAAAAGTTCAATTTAAAATTACAAAATTATTGATAAAATTATTGATAATTGAGGTATTTATGTGAATAAAAGCAAATGTATTTCAATATACGTGTTCACCACCTCTAGATACATTGTTGGACACAAGCAATTTGACGTCATCATTCTGCTGGCGTTATTGCTTGTGTTAAGACACATCAAATTGCTCGTGTGGTCGTAGTGTTAACAAAAATTAAAAATTTACAAACACATGCTTATTGCTTGAGTGTGAGCAGTATGTGTCGATGGACCCCTTAATATATAATTTTATGAAACTTGTGTTGGGAAAAACTTGTGTTAGAAAAATTTTAAAATTTTTAGATAATCTCCTCTCCTGCCTACATTTATATATATAATAAAATACAGGGTGGGCCAAAAGAAACCAAGGGGTGTAAAAGTTTAATAACTTTTTTGTTTATTAACTTTTTTTTATTTTTTATTTCAGATTATATAATATACAAAATGGTAATTTTTTTACACTAAGTATGAAAAATGATGTCTCTTAAATGACCACCGTTTTCAGCTTCGCACTGATGGGCTCTTTTTAGAGCATTTTCCATAATATCTTTCAAAACTTGTGGCTGTAGCGTTCGAATTTCCGCAACAATGTTTGCCTTGAGTTCAAGGATTGTCTCTGGCTTGTTCACATACACTCGCTCCTTCAAAAAACACCAAAGAAAATAGTCGGGTGCTGTCAAATCTGGCGATCGCGCTGGCCAAATAATTTCCGAATTTCGAGAAATTATTCGCTCTCCAAAAATTTGACTTAAAAGTGCCATTTTGTCTCGGGCAGTATGGGCAGTGGCTCCGTCCTGCTGAAACCACATACCAGGTCTGTTTTCAAGAGCAGGACGTAAAAAATTTTCTATCATAAACCGATACCGCTCTCCATTTACGGTTACAGCACTTCCATCTTCATTCTCGAAGAAGTAGGGCTGTACTCGTTCAATATTGTCCGCAGTGCGACTTAAACGTGGTCTACCGGTTCGAGGCAAATCTCTTACGCTGCCATGTTGGTGATGACGATTAACTAAGCAACGAATCATCGCTTCAGAGGGCGAAATTCTGACGTTAAAATGTCGACGATATGCTCTTTGCGTTAAAATAATTGATCTCTGGTTTAAATAATAAAATTCTATTGTTCTGGTTCTCTGTTCAGTTGTGAACCTCTCCATTATAAATTCTCCAAGTGTTGTCTATATAATCTGAAAGAAAAAATAAAAAAAAATTAATAAACAAAAAAGTTATTAAACTTTTACACCCCTTGGTTTCTTTTGGCCCACCCTGTACTAAAAAATTTACAAAAAATAGCGTGCACTTTTTTGCCAGATCCAAAAATTAAATTTAAAAAAAATGCTAATTTTTGCCCAATGCTGGATGTACGGTGCATCAGCTAAAATCTTTAAAATTTATTCCACAGTCTTTCTTAATACCTCTTCTCTAAGTTTTTATCAAACCCTTAATAATTTTTTAAAATATTACAAAAAAGTTTAGAATACTTTTTTTTTACAATATATATATAAAATATTCTTATATTATTCGAAACCCAAATTGCAAAATTATTCCCTGCTATATACAATTTTTGAGATATCAAAAAAAATTTTTTGTAGGAATTTTAATGAAGTTTTCTTTTTAAAACAATAAGACTAAACGATTTTTGCCGAGTAATAAAGAAGTTATGTACTGGCCAAAAATTAAAATAAAATCTAGTCAAATAACTTGGAAATTGTAAGAGATAAAATGGTGCTCGAAGTAGAGATGGTTGCGTGAGGTATTTCCGTGACAAGAGTACTCACGACTCAACACTAAGTGTTTACGATAAAAAATCTGTACCTGGATTTTGTAACTTTTTGCGAACAGAAAATCGTAATATTTATCCACATATTTATTCGCTTGCCATAACGATAATGTGATTCTGTAATTTCTTTTTTACGAAGTCTCCAGCTTTATCTTACACACCATTTAATTCAATATTATATGGTATCTCTGTATAGAAAATCTGAAAATAAGCGAAAAGCACAAAGAATAATGAAGAAAAACTCAATGAATTTGATCTTGTGATTTAATTTTATTTTTATCCAACCTATAGCGAATATCGTTAAAACATGTTGCTGAATAGCAAAGTCGATAAAAAAAAATAAAGAAAAAATTTAATATTTTGTATCGTTAAACACACAACACCAGCACATTTTTTTGATATTGGCCTCTGAAGCTAAAAGTTCTGTACGTAAACCGATAATTTCAGCTCTGTTAGTAGACAGTATCAGCTGGCAGAGTTAACTCGGTGCCATATTTTGAAAAGCGACTCTTGACAAAAATCTACCAATACTATTTCGTGCGTATTGTGCAGTATCATGTTGACAAAATTTTTTGCGTGCGTGTTTTGTACGTGTTGTGCGTCTTGGTACCCGTTTTCGTGTCGTGTCGTGTTGGAAAAATTCGACACGATCGAAGCATGTTTTATTTTTGTTCCTTAACGTTAATTGTCCCGCTGAAAAAGTGATTAAAATTGGTCTATTTGCAAAAGTAACAAGCTCAAATGAAATATTGACACCCGCAGTTCTTAACTTTGATGCTTTGGAGCTACCCTAAAACAGGGTGCCTTCAAATATATTCCCTTAAAACTTCAGCACTTTTTCTTTTAAAAACTCCGACTTTTATCGAAACCGGTGAAATCGGTTGACTAGTTCATCACTTTCATTTAATTCACGCCACTGTGCACGTAATTCGCGGCTTTGCTTCAATTTCTTAATATTAACAGTTTTTGTTAACAGAATCAAATAGAATAAAATACAATAGAAAAGGGAAAGATGTGGTCCAAAGACCGGCACTGCAATACCTGATAAATGAATAAGTTAAAACTTCCCTTTGTACACTCTTTTTCCAAAACGAGTACGGAAGCAATAATGGTTTAGTGGCCGGTTGACCTAAGATTGACAAAGTATTTTTATTCATTTCTTATTTCATTTTTTTTAACAAAGCTTGCGCTTCACCATGCTCATATTGTATTTACATCCATTCAAACAAACTCTTCTTTTATTTTATGACCAATTGCCGTAATACTTTTATTTATTTAACATATTTGCAAATGGTTGTACAGTTTACGACAATGCATATCATATTGCGTAATCTTATGCTTCAATAATTCTTCAAGTATTTTCTTATTGCAAAATTGTTGAATATGTTAAGAACTATTTGTTTTATTTGTGTATATTTTTTCTCTTGCAGTTTAGGACTGCAAAAACAATGTTATTTAATATTTTTTTATTCAATTTTTTATCAAACCATATGGTTATTGTTTTATCAAAGTACTTTAAAGATTAAAAAACCTTATAAGCTTATAAGCATGGGATAATAATATAGTTTTACTGAATATCATATTCAAAACGATAAACAAGGAAGTAAGAAATATGTATGTAGAGACTTAGAAAACAATTCAAAGTATGTATATTGTGCTTCATGTATAGTATCATAGATTTTTTGTGCTTTATTAAAAATTCTGCAGAGATATCAAGTTTATTATATTGGTGAACGATTATTCTTATATATAACATTTAACTTGGTTGAAGTACATTTAGCTTTAATTTTTCCAAAAGTAAAATGTTATCTAATTAAGAAACAATTTTGCATATTTTTATTTTTGTTTTTATGTGTATTAAAGTAAATAAATTTACAATTGAGTACTTGGGTATAGGAACTAGCTGCTGTGGCCTTTGTCTTTTAAAATAATTTTTTAATATTTTATTAATATTCTTTTTACCAATTATTCTATAACTGTTTTATGTATGTTACAGAAAGTTGAAAATATTTGCTTGAACAGCAAGAGATGTAAGTACTTGTGGCCTTAAATTTAGTTTTAGCACATATTAGTGGACAGGAATTACTCATTAAAGTGTGCTTCAACATTCTTGAATCGGGTAGCAGGTACCATTTAATCAAAAGAGTTACATACACACGTGCGACCATTGAATTACTTAGCCTTCTACACCACTAATGTCTGTAATTTCTTCATACAGGTAATTTACCTAGGATTTTACCTACGAATTGGCCTTAAAAAATTTAACGTACAAAATATATATCTGTACACTAGTAAATATTTATGAGTGAAAATAACTCAAACAGAATTTTAAAATTGTGAGAAAAATGTTCTATATTTTGAGTTACGTATGGGTGATCAAATTGCAAAAAAAAAATATTTCTCTTATTGTTGCAAAAAATTTATTCTTTCTATGTTTTTTTTTGAAGTTTTGTACCAAAAGCATCAAGAGTTTGAGAATGCTTTGCACTAACAAGAAAAAATACATTTTGGTTTTATTGATATCGGTCATTCACCAGGACGCTATCTTTTTATATTACACCACTGCACAGTAGGTCAAATGATGACTTTTTCTGTGCAAAAGTAATTAAAACAAAAGTGACTTTTTACTTTTTTTTCATTGTTTAATTGTCAACACTTTAAAATAAAGACATGTTATTTTAATTTTCGGAAAATATTCAGCACTGTCGCATATTTTTGCATCAAAGTCAATATATTTAAGTTTTTCTGAAAATAAGCTTGTGAGTTCAGTAGAAATCGGTCAACATTAAGTGCGTTTTTCTCGAATTGCATTGATATTAACTCATTGATGCGAAATGGTAAATAAAGCGACAAGTAATTATTCATGTTTTTTATAAAAAGTGTTACATATTTATATCGCTATGCTTTAAAATATTTCATTATAATGAGCTATAACATAAACACTATAATTTATCAAAATCACTGAGTTTATGTAGACCCTCAAAAATGTTGACCACCCCATTTGACACCTTTCAAATTTAAAGCATAAATTAAGTAACAATCAATGAGTTATTTGCAATTTATTTTAAAGCGAGATTTTTTGCGTTTTGCGAGTAATGCCTCTTTTTAGTACGTAAAATTTGTATGAAAACAATGGAACTGTTGATGATATTAATGAAAATGAAGAGAATTTTTTGAATTTATATGTACCAAATAAACTAGATCTAAGCAATTAGCTAATGTTTTGTTAAAATTAAAATTTTTTAATGCATATATCGACTGTTGTTATTAAAGGGTTAATTTTTGGTCGTTAATGGGTTAAATTAGATTTTGAAGAAATTTTTTTTTAGAACTTACATTGAATACTATGATTTGGTACACGGATTAAATTTCGCGCATAAAAAGTGGTGATTTGACCTATAGTGCGCTGTGAACCAGTATAAACAGGGTGTGTACTAGCGTATGAAGAATGTATAATATGTACTTTTTATTACTCATACGCTATAGTTAACACCACACAAAGAAAAAACATGCCTCGTTGGCAGTGAAGCCAGAATTCTTTCAACAATAATGGCTAATGTAGTAAAAAAAAAAAAAAAAAAAAAAAAAAAAAAAAAAAAAAATGGCTAAAACTAGCTAAAAAATGACGAAGCGAGATCACATGCAAAAATCATGAGTATTAAACAAAAATAATTTATATATTATATATTTTGCAGCAAAAAAGGAAAAAGTTTTAAAGCAAATAAAAGTAAAAGCAATAAATCAAATAAATTTTCTTCAGGTATACTCAAGAAGCAAACAAAAAATTTAACACAAAAATACACAAATATATAAAATTTTAATTAAAAAATCAGATCATCATCATCATTAACATCATTGTTGTTTCTGTAATAGCTGTCGTGTTTGCGTCAATACATTTTAATAAACTCTCAAAAATTTCATAATCGTGGGAACAACTGCATGATATATTCAATCCAAACTTATTTTGTCCATTAGCTATTTCTTGCACATGACACTTGTTTTGCTGATATCATAAGGCATCAAATGGACCCGACCACTGACAACGACATTACCACGATTATAAGATAGGAGTGACAAATCTTATTGTTACCAATTTAGCTATCTCTTTCATATTATAGTATTAGTTTACAATTTTGTACGTACATATGCTCAAGGCTTAAGGATTTTCTCCACCATGGTGTTTCCCGTCCCGGCGCAGCCTAATAAAAATTTTTTGCCTTGCAAAGTTTTCCTGTCTAATAACGATTTTCTGCACTGCTGGCCTTTGGCCGGGCTTAAACATTTTCTCCACCATGGTGTCTCCCTACACGGCGTAGCTTATAAAGATTTTCTGTATTGCAAAATTTTCTTGCCTAATAACGTTTTCTTGCACGGTCGAGCAAGTCTGCATTTTACAATTTCATGCAAGATGTTCTCGAAAGTTTTAAAATGATACCAATATTGTTCGTATTCGTGATTATTCATGAAGAGCAATTAGGTTGAGTTTGCAAACGATTATATGAATAACCTAAGTAAAAGTCGCCTGATAAAAAAAATGTTGCATCGCTCAAAAATTGTTGTAAAAAAAATTGGGTGACTCAACATTTTTAAATATTTGGGTATTTGTTCATAATGAATAATTGCCAAATTTCCGCAAAATGTTAAAAAACCCAAAAAAAAAAAATTTGGGCGAATATATATTCCAAATTCGCGAAAAGCACAAAGAATAATAAAGAAAAGAAAGCTTAACAAATTTTATTTTGGGACTAAATTTTTTTTTTCAACCGACACTGAATATCATTAAAATATGTTACTGAATAGCAAGGTCGATAAATTTTTGTTATATTTATTATAGAGATACAATTATCATAATAAAAGTTACTTAATCCAGGTACTGGTCATCTGATTTATCTGTTATACCATAGATTTGTAAATTAAATTAAATGAATCTCTTAAATGACTCTCCTTATGAAAGCCAGCACTGATATTAGAAAATCCTACCTAATATAATCTGAACACAGAAACTCAAAATGTTAGATAAGACGATACCTTCACACAGAATGTGTGCCCTTGCATCGCCATCTACGAAGCATTTTTGTTACAATGGTGACCCCACTTGGTAACTTTTCCACCGGATAGTTCAGTCCAAAGTGAGCAGAAATAAAACCAGTAACAAGTCGTAAGTTATTCCTGTTGAGGTTTATGTAAATGATTGCATCAATGCTTTCACCTACCTTAAACCACCAGTTAGCCACACTTTCTTAGTGGTCGAAGTATCATCTGCTCTGATCAGAGATGTTTACCTGCTTACGCCACAAAATAGCTCTGGGCCGATAAACGGAGCAGCAAAGGTCCTCGTAGCTAGTTCATCCACCTCCTAATTTGCCGGATGATCGCTGTGGTCAAAGCACACTGAAACCAGCCTGGAACGGAGCTACCATGAAAGGAGGGACTTGAAAGCTGCCTTAGAGTGCCGCTCTAATGCCCCTATTCAAATTATTGTTAATAAAAAATGCATTAAATTTCTAGTCAAATAGAAAGGCGATCGATTACGCGTCTTGTTAAATTGCTGCCAAAAATACAACATCGTTATGCATATCGAAAAACTGGCATGAGGTAATAATAAGTGGCAAAATCGAACATGGTCTTAGCAAGTTATGTCATATCATTTTACATTCCAAATACAACAATATGTGCCTCTTTTTACCCGACTGCGCAAGCAAATAAGGATATTGTGTTTATCAGTCTATGCATGTATGTTTGTTCCTTTGTGGTACTAAATATATAAGCTGGGACTATCACTAAAGATATGTCATTTGTCAAAATTAAATATTGCAGCCAACAGACGCTGAAAAAAAAATAAAAAGTCGGCGAACTATATAAAAATGGGTATCATTCGACAGGTATTTTAAAACCATCTTTAGGTTTTTCTTATGACTTTTCATTTGGAATGACTATTTAGGATGTTTGTAGAAACTCGTTAACACCCAGTTCAATTTCGTCATTTAAGTTAACTTCATGACTGGTTAATTATGAATAGTTCTGCTAAAGTTTTCGATTGCTGTAAGTATCTTAAAATAAATAGAATTTCTTTAGTTTCAGTAATTTCCGCAGAATAGTTTGGGGATTAAATCAAAGCAAAAGGGTTTATTAGAAAGAAAAAAAAAAATAAATACTGTAGGCATAAGTTTTTTTTTTTTTTTGAAGTACTGTATACTCAATAAACTTTAACACAAAAGATTTCCAGATCTAACTCCACTTAATATATTTTTCATAAAATGTGAAGAAATAAGTGTTGCTAAAGCTGACTGTAATAAAAACTCAAATTGATTGTTTCATATTTCTGGCTTTACGCAAAAATGAAAGCAGTTATTTTTTATTATAGAAAAAATAAACGCTGCCCTTAAAACAATTTGTTCAATGCCAAGAGGCGGCTGATGAAACCACTTTATATCCTCTCAAGAGATTCATGTAGAAGAAAATTGTAAAGGCGTCAAGAAAAATCAATGATATTAACAGTTATTTCATTTTGTTTTTATTACGCAGCAATAAAGTGAAAGCGAAAGCCAATAAAAACTCTACACCAGTAATTGTGGGTAGGATGGAGCGCTAAGCATATTTTTCTTAATTCTAAATAACTTAAGGTTTCTTTAAAGTTTATTATTTTTCAAAAGGATTTTCTTAATTATGTTAGGTATGCTTTAAAATAAAACGTTTTTAATTTGCTATTTGCCAATTAATTTCTTAGCTAGAGTAAAATATTAATAAAAAGATATTTACCTAGGCATAGGTGTAAATTTCTAAGAAAATCTATTTTATTTTCATACAAGCAGATGTTTGAAAATAATTTAAATTTTTGCCTTAAGGGGTACATAATGCGATTTTATCTTTCGTTTGCCGTAAAAACAATATTATCGTTCCCATTCTGAAAATCATGGTGATTTCAAATTATATTGATCTTAAATTACGTTATTACAAAAAACAAACTATATATTAATAGTTTATTTATTATTTTATTTTCAGTTTTTTTTTCATTTAAAATATAATATTTTACTCCAATTCCAATCGTGCAATTTACAAAAGCAGTGATTTAGCTCTTATTAATTTTTTGAAATCACTCTGATTTGAAATGTCCTGATTCACAGAAAAAACTAAATTTCGTTTTCAGTAACCAAATTCATTGAATAAGTAAATATTTTGTATGAATGCGGACCTACAAAGAAATTTATAGATTCTGATAGCAATTTTGTAAAAATTTAACTGGAAAATTTGTTTTTTATTTTTAGTTAACTTATTATGGCATTAGAGAAAAAAGTTAATTGAAACTCAAAATATGTTCAGTCAAATGTATTAATAGGAACAGAAAAACATTTTTGCAGATTTTTTTGTATTATTCAGCAATTTTTTTTTATAATTTACAAATACGTTCACTAAAATTTTTCGTATTATCAGAAAATAGATAAACTGAATCAATAATAATTCTTATTTAAAAAAAATAACTGAATCAAATAAAAGGTTCAACTATTTTTTTTTTTAATTTCAAAAATTGGCTTGTTTTTATGGTTTAACATTTCTTTTTGGAACTCGTCAGTAGACTTCAACCCAAAAAATTTTTCAATTTAGCTAACAAACTCCGTATGTTTATAGTAAGACTCAATACTATATTGAGAATCACAATATGCAAACATAATAAGTTTGAAAACCGCAAACAAAAATCTTTAAAAAAATAAAATGTTTTTTATATCTATTAAATAATTTGTAGAAAAAACAAAAAAAAAAAAATCAGACAAATTTTTTTCAGTATATAAAAATTAATTTAACTGAAAATAACAAACTTAAATATAAAAAAATAAATCTAAAAATTTTTTTTTTAAATTTTACTTTTTATATAGATAATTTTCATTCTATACAGTTTTTTTTACATAAAATAAAATTGTAACAAATAATTTACTGAAACATTACAGTACGACCATACGAGCAATTTGATGTGTCTTAACACAAGCAATAACGTCGGCAGAATGATGACGTCAAATTGCTTGTTTTCAACAATGTATCTAGAGGTGGCGAACACGTATATTCAAATATATTTGAATTTTTATGCATATACATACCTAAGTTATCCTGTATTAGATCTTTTGTCTATTGTAAATTGTAATTATATTTGTTTTATTTATTTCAAAAATTTGTTCTTACTTTTTTGTTGAAAAAAAATTAATATTATTTCAATTTGACAGCATGTGTTCAGAGATTATTGCTCAGCAATGTATTTTAACATTTGTTGCTGAATATATATTCGAACACATATTCATACGGTCTACACGCTAATATCTTGTGTCGGCAATCGAATTCGACAATTGCCATGGCAATAATTGCCAAGATTATTGCTCGTGTGGACGGCTAGTTAAAAAATATTTACTGATACTAAATTATATTTCAAAACACACGTTAGTTTGAAAATTTTTTGAGAATAATTTTTTCTGTGTTCGTAGAAAAGGCCCATACAAAAATAATAATAAATTTTTCTCTAAATTGTTGAGTATGCAACATATTTTTATGGAACTTTTTACACAATATGAAGAACGATATTAGGATTAATTCTGCACTTTTAAGAAAAAAATCTAATCTAAATATGATGGTTCCACCTGGAGATGGGCGCGCGTGTTATGATTTTTTCCGTGACACGAACACGCACGACTCAACACGACGTGTTCTTGACAAAAAGGTGATTTCGTGTGTGTTGGGTTCGTTACGTATTGAGCACAATTGACACGAAAAACACGAAACGGTTTTAGATGTAAAATATGTGTGAAAGAATTTCCAGTAGAGAAAAAAATTAATATTTCGTTTCGTCAAGCACACAACACCAGCATATTTTTTTTTAATATTGTATGGGCCTCTGAAGCTTAAAGTTCTGTACGTAAACCGATAGCTGTGGTGGCAGATAGTATCAGCTAGTAGTGCCAATTCGGTGTCATATTTTGAAAAGTCGCTCTTGAATAAAATCAACTAAATTTTCTGATCTTCAATACCATACCAATAATGTTTCGTGCGTGTTGTGGAGTATCGTGTTGACGAAATTTTTCACGTGCGTGTTTCGTACGTCTTGAGCATCTTGGTATTCGTGTTCGTGTTGTGTCGTACTAGAAAACTTTGACACGCGCCCATATCTAGCTCCATTGTGAATTCCGTGAATCAAATTGTGCTAATTTTTTGTAGCTGAAGATTAAAAATTCTCATAATGGTTGGGTTTTTCTTTAATTTTTGGTCCCGTTGCAAACAAGTTTAGGTTGATTAGGGTTTTGCACCCAATTCTGGATTTAAAACTAACAGCATGCCTCCAGCAGAAGCCGCAAAAGGTCTTCAAACATTCTTATTAAACTCGAAATTATACAATACTAGCACAAAAAATAAAATAAATAAAAATAATTAGCTTTAATCATCAAATTGCATAATCAATTATGTTTGTTTTTCCAAATTGTCATAGTATTAATCACAAGAATAGAAATTTTTAACAAGCCAGCAATGTGATATCCATCATTATTGACACTGTACCACTTTATCACCAATATTACTTACTCACATGCCTTCAAAAGCCTGTAGAGGTTAAGCAACTGTATTAATCTCACTTAAAGTTGAATGAAATGCAAACGTATCGTATTTCGCATTTATATTTATTATTTTCTAGAATAACTAAGTGTTTTATTTTTCTTTTGTGAGCATGAAATTAAATGCCTCAACTAACATTCATGTTGTATTTCACCACATTTAAGAAAACAATCGTGGCCACACTTGCCATAAATACTCTACCTTACATGACTCCTGAAATTCTTTTAGAAATAAAATACATTAGTAATGGTTGGCTTAATTTAGTATTATTATTTTGACATAAAAATACTAAGCAGTGCTAAGTTTTTGTATTGCTGTGCTAATTTCTTTCCACATACTAATTGTTGTTCACAGTTCAAAAAACTTTGAAGTACTGAATAATTTCTTTGTGATATGCAAACAATAAAAGTGGATTTTTATACCCTTTACCAAAAAATGGTAAAAGGGTATATATAGGTTTGTCATTCCGTTTGTAATTTCTAGAATATTAATAAGCGAGCCATAAAGTATATATATTCTGGATCCTTATGCATAGGGAAGACGAATAAGCGATGTCCGTCTGTCCGTCTGTCTGTACGTGAAATCGGTTTTCCGAAGCTCCCAGAAAAGCTAGAGACTTCGTTCTTTAACTGGTATGTCAGGAATGTTCGAAATAAGATTGTTATTGAAAATCAGCAAAATCGAGCAGATGTTTTCAGAGCTGGGAGACTTAAACTTCATTTTTCCATACAAAATAACAACCGAAAACTAGTTTTTAATAATTTTTTATTAAATAAACTTATTTTATACTTTAGTATGAATAAAATTGGTATTTCTAACTAAAAAAAAATAAAAAAAAAATAAACAAATTAAAAACACGTTTCCAGGGTTGGAAAACCGAATTTTTTTTTGTTATGCAAAAGTAACTTACTAAAACAAAATTTTCCTTATTTTTTATAAACTAAACATATGTAATGTACTTAAAAGAAGGAGATTGATTTAAGAAATCAGAAAAATAAAAAGGACGATTCCAGGGTTGCAAAACCTACGATTTTTGTGATATATAAAATTAACTACCGTAAACTAATTTTTTATTTATTTTTATTAAATAAACTTATTTTATACTTCACCACGAATAAAATTGGTATTTCAAATAAAAAATTAAAATTAAAAAAATTAATAAGACGTTTCCAGGGTTGGAAAACTTTAACTTTTTTTCTTATACAAAAGTAACTTTAAAGTAAAGAAATTTTTCCTTTTCTTTATAAATTAAACATATCTTATATTCTTAAAAGAAAAAGATAGGTGTAAGAAATCAGAAAAATCAAAAAGGATGATTCCAGGGTTAAGAAACTAAAACTTTTTGTGATATAAAAAATTAACTACCGAAAACTAATTTTAATTTTTTTTAATTAATAAATAAAATTATTTTATACTTCAGTACGAATGAATTTGGTATTTCAAAATAAAAAAAATTAAAAAAATTAAAACGACGTTTCCAGGGTTGGAAACCTTATTTTTTATACAAAAGTCACATACTAAAACAAATTTTTTCTTTTTTACTATAAATTAAACATATCTTATATTCTTAAAAAAAGATGGTGTAAGAAATCATTAAATATCAAAAAGGAGGATTTCAGGATTGGGAAACTTACACTCTTTGTGATATAAAAAATTAACTACCGAAAACAAATTTTTTTCTATTTTTATTTAATAAACTTATTTTATGCGTGATATCGAATAAAATTGGTATTTCAAATAAAAAACAATTAAAAAAATTTAAAAGACGATTCCAGGGTTGGGAAACTTAAACTTTTTTTGAAAAGTAACTAAGTCTAATTAATTTTTATATTTTCCTTTATAAATTATATATATTTTGCGTTGTGGAAAGAAAAGTTTGGTATAGAAAATTATAAAAATAAAAACCACAGCTCCGGAGCTGGAAACTATGATTTTTTTCTGGACATTAAAGTAACTAAATAAAACATTTTTTTTTGAATTTCCTTTTTTTTCACTTAACACACTTTTTATATTTTTTTAAGAACTACTAGATTGGTATAAGTAATCAGAAAAATCTAAAATTATGATTCTAGGCCTTGAAAATTATTATTTTTTTCTTTGTACTTAAAAGTAACTATGTGCTTATGTATGTATCTCTATACTACATAAACCCACTTTGGTAAAGGGTATATAAGATTCGTCACAGCCGAATATAGCACTCTTACTTGTTAAAATAGTTTTTTATAATTTATGGATATATATTTAGAAAAATTACTTTTATTTGAAGCAAATATGTTAAAAATAAAGGTAATTTTTTTATTATTTAAATAAATAAAACAAAGGAGAGAGTAGAATGTGAGAACTTTGCCAGTTTAAGGAATTTTTGTCCTCAAATTGGCGATTTTTCTCTCGATTGGGGATAGAAACTTTATGTTGGGAATCTGGCAATTTCTTGGAGATCATCTCCAAACCAAATTTTAGGGCATTTTTTGGGGATTTTTTTATAACTCATGGTAAAAATGATGATTTTTATGATTTTTGAGCTAAGAAATGTGTAATGTGTGTCTGGTATGTTTAAAAATGTGTATTACTCGAATTGCTCATAGTGAATGGTTTCTAATGAAGAAGAAGTATTAAAACAGATTATCAATGATGAATACTACCAAAAGAAAAATACGTAACAAAATGCAATATGACTTGTTGAAAACACTTCTTAAATTAACACACACTTTAAAAATAATTCAATTTATTGTGACAAATTTAATCTTTCAGCTGAAATCTTAAAGGTTTTTTATACAAATACTTTGAACAAAAAAGTTCTGAGGCTGATGAATCAGAAGATTTCGATTATAAAAATTTCTAAATGGTTAACTTTGGTTAAAAATTTTTTTATACTTGTGTATATTAAACTATGTGTAAGTTTTTCTTTACAACTTTTATAAGTACAAATTAAATTAATATTAATGTAAATATAGCTATCGATTTAAATGAATTTTATTGAATACATATGTTATTTTTGTCATTTTTTTTAAATAAAATTAAAAAACCTTTAATTTTTTCACAAAAAAAAAACTAATCAAAAAAGCAAAAAAATTAGCATAAACTAAAAAAAAACTGGCAACACTGGTATAGGAACCAGAATTGTGCTCGAAAAAATAAAAATCAGCAAATAAATTTTATTTCTGCAAGAAAAAATACAAATAAGAAAATAACAATTAGTTCTGCTCAAAAATATAAAAATCCAAAAATAAAAATTATGTCGCTTGAAAAAATCATTCGAGTTTAAAACCAGTAAGAGTGCTATATTCGGCTATGACGAATCTTATATACCCTTTACCAAAGTGCGTGCATGTAGTATAGAAATACATACATAAGCACATACATAAAGTATAAACAAAAAGAAAAACAATAATTTGACCTAGTTACTTTTATGTACAAAAAAAATTAATTTTCAAACCATAAAATCATAATTTGACATTTTTCTGATTCCGTATACCAATCTAGTAGTTCTTAAAAAAATATAGAAAGTGTGTTAAGTGAAAAAAAAGGAAATTTACAAAAAATGTTTTATCTAGTTACTTTAATATCTAGAAAAAAGTTCAAAGTTTCCAGCTATGGAGCTGTGGTTTTTATTTTTATAACTTTCTATATAAAACTTTTCTTTCCAAAACGGTATATATATATATATATAATTTATAAGGGAAAATATAAAAACTAATTAGACTTAATTGCTTTTATATATCACAAAAAGTGTAAGCTTCCCAACCCTGAAATCGTCCTTTTTATTTTTTTTGATTTCTTTTAACAATCTCTCTCTTGTAGGAATTTAAGATATGTTTAATTTATAAAAAAAAAAAATTTGTTTTAGTGAGCTACTTTTCTACAAAAAAAGTTAAAGTTTTCCAACCCTGGAATCGTCTTTTTAATTTTTTTATATTTTTATTTGAAATACCAATTTTATTCGTACGCAAGCATAAAATAAGTTTATTTAATAAAAAAATAAAAGTAAGTTTTCGGTAGTTAGTTTTTTATATCACAAAGAGTGTAATTTTCCTAACCCTGGGATCCTCCTTTTTGAGTTTTCTGATTTCTTATACTAATCTTTTTTTTAAGAATATAAGATATGTTTAATTAATAGAAAAAAAGGAAAAGTTTGTTTTAGTAAGTTACTTTTGCATAAAAAAAGTTAAAGTTTTCCAAACCTGGAAACATCTTTTTAATTTTTTGAAGCTTAATTTTTAATTTGAAATACCAATTTTATTCGTACTGAAGTATTAAATAAGTTTATTTAATAAAAAATAAATAAAAATTAATTTTCGGTAGTTATTTTTTATATCACAAAAAGTTTCAGTTTCCCAACCCTGGAATCATCCTTTTTGATTTTTCTGATTTTTAACACCAATTTTTTTCTTTTACGAATATAATATATGTTTAATTTTTAAAGAAAAAAGAAAAATTTGTTTTAGTAAGTTACTTTTGTATAAGAAAAAAGTTAAAGTTTTTCAACCCTGAAAACGTCTTTTTAAATTTTTAATTTTCTTTTTATTTGAAATACCAATATTATTCGTGGTGAAGTATAAAATAAGTTTATTTAATGAAAATAAATAAAAAATTAGTTTACTGTAATTCATTTTACACATCACAAAAATTTTAGGTTTTCCAACCCTGGAATCATCCTTTTGGTTTTTCTGATTTCTTACATCAATCTCTGTCTTTTAAGAATATAAGATATGTTTAATTTATAGAAAAAAAGGAAAAATTTGTTTTATTAAGTTATTTTTGTATAAGAAAAAAAGTTAAGGCTTTCTAACCCTGGAAACGTCTTTTTAAATTTTTTATTATTTATATATTTTTTTTTAGTTAGAAATACCAATTTTATTTTTACTGAAGTATAAGATAAGTTTATTTAATAAAAAAAATAATAATAACTAGTTTTCGGTAGTTATTTTGTATGGCAAAATGAAGTTTAAGTCTCCCAGCTCTGAAACCGTCTGCTCGATTTTGCTGATTTTCAATACCAATCTTATTTAGACCATTTTTGACACACCAGTCTAAGAACGAAGTCTCTAGCTTATCTGGAAGCTTCGGAAAACCGATTTCACGCACAGACAGACAGACGGACATCGCTTATTCGTCTTCCTTATCCATAAGGATCCAGAATATATATACTTTATGGATCGCTTATTAATATTCTAGAAATTACAAACGGAATGACAAACCTATATATACCCTTTTACAATTTTTTGGTAAAGGGTATAAAAATCTAGTTAAAACAACTAAAATGGTCACGTTGTCCTTTATTTCCTTGTACTTGCTTTTTTTCTTGAAAAATTTCAAAATAATTATTATTTTCGGTCCCTGTAAAATTATGCACTGAATTTAAGACTAATCTTCCCCATTTAAAATTTCTAAAGGGAAATGTAATTAGTTAACTAACTTAACTTAACTTTACATCAATATTTATCTTTTTATTTTTACTTAATTAAATTTAAAAAAAATCTTCAGACACAAATTATGCAAATTTTTTTATTCAATTCTTCCTTGAATGCAATTACCAGCACGACTTGCAAAATAAAGACAAAAAAAAAATACCTACTTTTAGCTTCAATGCTTTTATACTGCCAAATTAACACAAAAACATTTATTGTCACTCCGGAGCAAATAAAAAAGTTGTTAAAGTTATAAAGCCTTACAGCTGTGGGAGTTTATGGCGATATAAGAAATATGGCAAATTTCTTGAGAAAAGTGTCAAAGTATTTAACATGAAATTTTCTGGAGTTGGGTAGACCGTCATTATATAAGTTAATTTGGCAAACAGTTATTTATAATAGTCAGAAAAATTAGGGGAATTTTAATACATTTAATAAAATAATTATAATATTTGTGAGAAATACTTCAACATGGAGCGTTGTTTAGATTTAAATTTTAATATAATGTAACTAAACTTAAGAGAAACGAAAGTATTATAAATACTACTATTAAATAAATATATAATAATAATATTAAAGGAAGCATAGTATGCATGATTGAATCATACATTTTCAAGATAATTTTAAGTTTAATTTTTGTGCTTAAATATGAAATGAGTAACAACAGTTTTTCTTAAGTGTAGTGATTTTTCGATAAATAAATTTATGCATTTAACAGAAATTACTTCTTTACCATTGAGCACATAGACCACAGCAGGCTACATGGGTACACAGCTACAAAAGCCGCTGGCAACAAATGTTGCCTGGTAGCCAGCTACTTAATTATTTTGAAGTTCACAGCAGCAGCATAAATATTTGTTTCAGTGGTGCCGCTTTCAAATATTTCACATTTATAAAAATAAAATAGTTTGTTCAAATATATAAAAACAAATCAGTTTATTTCTTTATATTTTTTTTTGCGAATTTTACTATTTATAGGTTTAGTAATTTTAGATCAATATTATATGGCTTGTTTAAAATTTTGCAACTTCTCACGATTTTTTGCAAACTAAATGCGACTTTTTGCATGCTTTTAGCCTCATCAGTTTTGGCGATTTTTAATCAATATTAGACTTTGTTATCATCCGGCTGTTTTATATGTTTTTGCAAAATTTTGTAATTTTCGCGATGTTTGCCGAATTTTATGCATTCCTTAAACTTTTAGCGATTTTTAATCAATGATATGTTTTTTTTTAAATATGCAATTTTTCGCGAATTGTCGTTTTTTTCGCTTTGCAAAAATATAATTACTTTTGTAATGAACATTAAAATTTTGTAACTTTCGTTTTTATTTTGCAATAAAAAATATTTCTTGGAAATAATTTGTTTAAAATATTTTGCTATATTATCAACACTGTTTTTGGTTTATAGCCATAAAAAATAGAGATTAGTTTAATTTGACTACAACGACAAATGTAGCACGGACCACAACCTATAGCCTGTTGCCTTGTTGTCTTCAAAATCTAGGCGCACGGTAGTGCGCCAGCCCAAGTTCTGGCCAATGCACGCAGTGTGTATATTTACAAAAAGCCATTCGAGCTGTTTTTATCCCCCTCATAACTTTGTTCCCAGCAATCGTAAAATTATAGAATTTAAACCATAATTAGAATAAATTCATATAACCTCACTTGCGAAGTTTGAAAGTTTTACAATGAAAGGTTCCAGAGATATAGAGGTGCAAAAAGTGCATGTTTTAAGACATACTCACTGACTACTGACCACTGACCACTGACGACTGACACACTCATCAAATTGATGAAGCACTTCTGCTATCGCTAGAGAGCTAAAATTTGGTACACGAATAGATCTAGGTGAGCAATGAACCAGAAAGATATGAAAACACGGAAATTTCAACCAGGGGGGCGGGGCTACGCCCATAAAAATTAAAATTTGTCCTATTGAGCTGAAATTTGATACATAGCTAGGTCTAGGTGAGCACTAAAAATCTGAAAACCCGGAAATTTTGGCCAGGAGGGCGGGGCTACGCCCATAAAAGTCAGAATTAAAAAAGGTAATATAAGGCGCTTAAAAGAAGCTGTTTTATTGAAATTTTGCATGTATACTGAGATAATGCAGGGCTATAAATTTTTGTTTAAAAAAGTGAGCGGTGACACGCCCATATAATTTAAACCCATTTTCGTGTACTACGGTTCAGCATATCAGATATAATATTTATGTGGGTATTATTATCCGTTTTCACCCAAACTTGACACGAATAATAAGCACTGGTCGAAAAATTTTAACTTTGGAAAAGTGGGCGGGGTTACGCCCATAAAAATTAAAAGTTAAAAGTTGCGCTAAGGAGCTGAAATTTGATATACAAGTAGGTCTAGGTGAGAAACCAACTAGAAAAATCTAAAAACCCGGAAATTTTAGTTAGAGGGGCGGGGCTGCGACCATAAATATTAAAAATTAACAGTTGAGCTAATGAACTGAAATTTTATATACAAGTAGGTCTAGGTGAGAAACCAACTATAAAAATCTGAAAACCCAAAAAAGTTTATCAGAATGTGCGGGGCCACGCTAATATTGTTTGGTACTAAAACCTTAATATACAGCTTTTAACTTAAACTAATTTATTGAAACCTTGCATACGCGTTGCACATATACAGTACTTTAAACTATCACCTTAAAAAGTGGGCGTGATCACTTCTATAAAATGTTAGAGTTGTGTTTAATCTACTTCAGTCTACCATATTTTACTAGAAAATTGGCATGTAGTGGAGGGATAGTGCTCATAAAATTTAATTCTCGCTAGAGAGCTGAAATATTATACATAAGTAAGTGTAGAGTAAGCCAATAGGAAAATCTTAAAACCAAGAAGTTTTTTCCGGTATACGGGACCACGCTTTTAAAAGTCCAATTCGCACTAGAGTGCTGAAATTAGATATACAAATAAATATAGATCAGAGATCACTAAGATAAATCTAAAAAACCTGAAGTTTCAACCAGAGGACGGTAAAAAGCACTTTAAATTCAAAATTAAGATAAATTTTATTGAATTCATACAAATTGCATTTAACCAAAATAAAAATTTCCTATTTTGAAAAGTAGCCGTGACTTCACCCACAAATCTTAGCTTTTTCTTTCAGGTCCTTTGGCTTAGCAGTTTTTAATTTAATACTCAGGTATTTCTTATTAACTTTTTAATACCAAACTTTGCATGAACCATAAGCACTAGAATATATAAAAGTCAGCGGGGCCAGGCCCATAAGAATTTTACGTAATATTATACTATAGAGAGCTGACATTTTGTAGACAAATAGTAATTGATTTACTCAATCAGAAAATACAAAAATTAAAGCACCAGCTACCCTATTGAAACTTTGCATGCACATTAGGCATATCCTTTTGATTTATGTACTTTGGCAAATCAGACTTTAATATATAAATTTATTGAGAAAAAAGACGGGATCACGTCCATTAAAATGTACGCTGTATTTAATATGTATCTTTCCAGAGGACTCTTACCAAATTGCGTACACACTAGCGACCCGTTGTAATGACGCAATAGTGCATTTTAAAGGTCTACAATTCAACACCCATCACGCTCTAACCCATTATTTTATGTAACTATGCCATTTTCAACCGGCACAGCGATCATTAATAGAAATAAGACACACCAGAAATTTTAAGTTTAAAAAGTCTTATTATAAAAATTTTTTCAAAAAGTAGTCAGATCCTCACAAAAACATAAATGTGAAAAAAGGCCAAGTTCCTATCCAAAAATTTCGGCCATTAAAGGTAGTGAGATATAAGTTTTGACCAAGTTCTTGTTTGGCACAATACCTAACACAGAAATATGCTATGCATCATATCATATAATTTCTAGATAGTCTGTTTACTTCTTATGTATAAACGCATCAGAAATGTCCATCAGATGATGTATCAAATGACTGTCATTGTTCTTGTAGGGATGTTATAAATCATTATTTTTCGTTTCGAATAATTATAATTATAGGCCTCTAGGTGTATTTAAAATTTTAATACCATCAGTTGTCAAACTGACAACAAGCTCTGTTGTAGTTGTTGTAATTGTTCCAACAGCTATTTTTCCTCTGTGTACATACATACATATGTACTTAAATATAATTAATATGGTCTATTGTTTATTAACAAGGAACCAGAATATTTTTTTTTTTTTTTTTGCTATGCTTCATAAACAATATTTCCTAAATATTTAAAGTCCGTCTTAAATAAATAAAACATTTTTTTTTGTTTAGTTGTGAAACTCCTTTTAAATAATCCCGACACACGCTGTTCTTATCCTACAAAAGCACATTCAACTGTAAGTACGCATGTATGTTATTACATCTATTTGTAAGAAGAAAAAAATGCTCATATATTTTTATTGTCTGTTATTTTACGACTCAGCAGTTGGGGTTTAAATTTTATTTATTTTCACATTATATCAAATGTTACGCACAATAAATTTTGACAGCGCAAATCGTATATTTATGACCTTTTTCCAGACTATTACCATATTTTTCAAACAGATGTCTGAGAGCACTTTTTAGAATGGCTGAGACTGCAGGAGTTGAAAACATACAAAAGTATATATTCTATTTTACGCCGCTAGTGTCTGCTATTGCGTGGAAAATAACTTGAAAAATATATTTTGAAATAGTAACTAAACTGTTAGGAATTTAGCACTTGTGTTAAATATATTTTATTTTATTATGTTTATTTAAAGTCTTTTGCACTGTAAATAATTTTAGAATTTGTGAAAATCTTTTATTGCTACTCATTAGGTCTTATTCCTTTTATTTTTTTATGTTATGCAGGGCCGCATTACAAGCTAATTTGTTTGAAAGCAAACAAAAAAAATGGAATAAGTTATGAGTGGAAGTTGTATTAATATTACGGCCCTTTTCACAATGTACAATTAAAAGGTAACAGAGACTTTAATGGCAAGTTTTGTATGAAGAACAGTTTAAGTTCACGTTAACTCTTAATCATACATTGTGAAAAGGGACGCTAGACATCTGTTCTTAATCAGTTAATTTGGCACTCAGTTCTTTGTCTTCTATTAAAGTGACTATTGGCAGATGCTAAAGAAAAAATGTTATTAGCTTTCAAGAATTCTCAAAATTCGATATCAATATAATAAAAATATATATTAGAAATTCAGTTTATTATTTTAATGGCACTTATAATATTTAATAATATTTTACATGTTCAGTGAAATATTAGTTGTTTCTTAAAAATATATTGAACTTGGTTATTGAGGGGTTTATTTAGTTCCTGTGTGCACTTCACTCTTGCTAGTGTAGAGTGTCAGGGTTACCTTTACACAAAATTTCTATAGCAACTGGAGAAAGTTTATTATAATACTTTCATTTCAATAAATTAGAAATTCAACCAAAGTTGAATAAACCACAAACAGCTTCACATTGTTATCGCAAGAATAGGGTGTTGCCAAACAACTATTTTTAATAGGGTGCTTTCAAGTCAATGTTGCACAGTGGGGACTTTTGCAAATTAAATGTTAATAAATGTGAAATTTCTAAACTGCTGAAACTACGAAAATTTTCAAAGAGGAGTTAGGCTTTTTAAGACATATCTTGTCAGCTCACTGGCTCAAGCAATAGATAATTTACAGTGGGCCAAAACTGACCACCTGGGACTCAAAAACAAATTCTGAGGCTTGTTTTTTAAAATTATTAGATTTTTATCAGATGATGCATTTTCAGCTAAGCTAAAAATTCTTAAGAAATAATCTTCTAAGAAGATATAATAATCTTCTTAAAAGATATTTGACTTAAGACAATAAAATTTATTTTCTGATTCGACTTTCTTTAACTTAACAACAATTTTTGACAAAATTTTTAAAAAATGCCCACTGTGTGGTAATTTTTGAAGAATTTCTAGATTTATGTGAAGTATTTCTTCATTAAGTTAAAAATTAAAAAAACCAATATTGTCTTTTAAAAGACGTTTTTCTCTCCTGAAAAAATTATATTGTCTTTCATCGTGTAATTTAGGGCGAACCTTCAATTTAATTTATTTTAAATTGAATTGCATTGTTTTTAAATTTGATTGAATTCATTAACTTATTTGATGGTGCAATTCTAGCTGTGATATTTTATTTTATTTATATTCGCAATTATTTTTTAATTTATGATAAAACACAAACATTTTATGTTTTATTAAAATACATTTCTTAACAATAGCATACCATGGATAGAAAAAGTGAAATACTTAAATTCAAGTTCAAATACTATATTCCGTACGTTATCAACAAATTAAGATAACAACACTCTTGTATCCATTAATTAATAGAAACTCCAAACTCAACATACAAGACAAAAGAATAATTCTCAAATTAATATTTCACGCTATAATGTTTTATGGAGCCCCTGCTTGGTCCACTACAGCAAAATTTCATACGAAAAAATTTCTATTTGCCCAAAATAAAATATTAAAAATAATTTACAATTTACCTCCACCCAGCATCTTCACACCTTAGCAAACGTTGAACTGGTAAATGATAAAATAAATAACCTCACATTGAACTTCAATGCCAGATATCTTGCTTCTGAGTTCAACCACATCGTAATTTTATCCTTAATATTAAGAGTTTCATCTTAAACCGCCCTAAAAAAATGTGTATAAAGGTTTTTTTTGAATATAAAATAATTTTTATTTAAAATTTAAATAGAAAAGGATAAATCTTCCTAAACTCTTCCAGAAAACTGTTATAATTTCCAAACCACATATGTTATATGTAAATATAGAATTGAATTGAATTGAATTGAATTGAATTGAATTGAATTGAATTGAATTGAAAATACATTTTAGAAATTTTAAAGTAAATCGGAATAAAGGATCAAATATATTTCAATAAAATAATTATCCCTGAAGATGTTGGAAAATCCCAACGAAACGCCTAATACAACAAAAATTAAATAAAAAAACGTCTTTTATTTACAGTTAATTTTAATTATTATTATTCGTACTTCATTTGATTCTATATTTATGATTTGATCAGTCTAAAAGTCGTATCGCTTTGTTAGCCAAATAACATGTGGTAATTACACTCAGAGAAAAAACAGCTTAAAATCAATAAAAGCCATATTGAATTAACAAGAAACATTAACGAAAGTCTAGTTATGTTGAAATTTCTTATTTCAATATGGAAATATATTAATTTACTGTATTAATTGATTAATTTTACTTATATTTAAGTACCCCAATAAATATTTTCTATTATATGGAAAATGATTGAATTAATGTTACACTTTCTTATTTTTAAGTTGCAGCTTTTCCCTGAGTGTATTAACGAACAAATAACATCAAAGTTAGTTGTAAATATTCTGATAAATACTTAGTAGAGCGGAACAACTTGCTATTTTGAAGGCCACTATACTTTCATCAGCGTTCTTTTGTGTTTGTGTATGGTGTCAGTTGATGTAGATTTCTGCTTTATACACTCAGCCTTTATTGCAAATGGAATATGTGAATTATTTTGATTCATCAGATTTAAATTTGCTGAAAGCTTAGTTGTAATGAAAGCTCAATTTTACCATCTCTAAATTTACAAAAGTCGCCCTATTATCGTTTTTTCTTTACTAATTATGCACTTAAGACAAACTTTTTGTTTTGTTAGTCCTAATTTACACTTTGCAAGTCTTAAGGCAGAATTAATTTTTACTTTCTGTTCTGTTACGAATCAGCTGTCTCTTTTTTGTTTATAGAAATCTAATATAAGTCGTTAGTTTTTCTATTTCATTCTGTTCTGTTTCGGTTCAACCTGTGTAAATCAAAAACTTGTTAAGTAATTGTAAGTGACAACATAAATTTAATAAAAATATTTGGAAATAAATTGTTGTTTTGCTTTAAGAAGTTAAGAAATTTAATTTATAAATAAAAAATATAAAGTTATATTGAAACATAACAATGTACGATGCAAAACTCGTCACTTTAGTGAAAAACTGCGACCCTTCTGGTCAGAAAGCTGGTAAATTACTACAGAAAAAGTAAGTACTAAAATTTAGAAGCAGAGCGGCACAGCACAGAAGAGCAACAGAAAGTAAAGACTAAAGGCTCAGTTAGCCGACTGTAATGTAAAGCAACTGCAACAGTAAGAAACAGCTGATCGATTTTGTTATGTAAAAAGTAATGAAAATGGTTATAGAGATGTAATGTAACGTAACCTAATTTTCATATAAAAATGTCGATCAGCTGTTTTCTACGTTACAGTTACATTACATTACAGTCGGCTAACTGAGCCTGAATGAAGCCGTTAATGCTAAGCTGATTAGCTTGATGGAGAGAGAGGGAGAGAGATAGAGAGAAAGAGACGAGGGGAACAGAAAAGTTTCTTTTGCTCTCGTCTCTCTCTCATAACAAACTAATCAGCTTAGCAACAGTGATGCCAGTAGGATACGAAAGATACATTTTTCGTATCTTTTGATGACTTGACGTGCCATGTATAATCCTTACATTTTTCGTATCTTTTGAATCTGTACATAAAATTTACAGAAATAAAATATTAAACTTTCCGTCTCTGACAAAGTTTGTTAAAGTTATCAATTTCGTTAACAGTGACAACTAAATACAAAAATAACATGTATTTTGTTGTTAACTTTTCTAAGTTCTTCTGTTGTCTGCTTATTATTGTGTTAAGATGAAATTTTAGAAGAAAACATTAACGATCTTTATAGTATTTTCACACCTAAAGCTAAAACCTGGTTTTAACGTTAAAACCATACATAGCTAATTTTGAGTTCACACTGCAAGTTTGATTAAATCAGATTTTATCTCACAGACTGTCTAATAACTTTGTTCCAAATAAAATAAATCTCGTGTAGAAATACTTGTACATATTTGTTGCTGTTTTTTTTTTTTTTTTTGTTGCTTTTTATAACATTTATTTATAACACTTATTTTTTTCATATGAAAAACTCAGAAATCGCACAATACGCTTTAAAACGTAAATTATTTTATATTTTTTAAATAAAAATTTTAAAATTATGGAACTACTTATACAAAACTAAGAAGTGCTTGGAAATAAAGTTATTATATATAAAAACCGCGTGAATACATTACAAGCTAAACGATTTTTATAAGCAAATGGATGTCAGTCATATCGTCTTTTTTCACTTTCCAGAAGATACTTTTTTGACGTATTTTTTATTATTGTTGCTGCTGTGTAAATTTTTAAGTTGACAATCTCTCAATCGGTATGTATTCTTATACACTAGTATAAACATTATCAGCTACTTCCGGCCATTTTGATTTGACACTACTGAACTTATCACAGCGAAGACAAGGTTGAGTTTCATAAAACCAACTTAAAACCAATTCAAAAATGGTTTTAAGTTCAAAAATGGTTTTAAGTTGATTTTGTATGATAAACTCAGGTTTTAGCAGTTGGTTTTAACGTTCAAACCAAGTTTTATTAAAACCATGTCAAAGTGAAGACACTATTAAGGATATTTCAACATACAAACAACTTTATCGATTTAGGTGGATAATCGATGAAGTTGTTATGAGGAAATAGTAACATCGTTTTTATTTTCAGGAAATTTCTACTAAATTTTTTATATAATCGCCTTATTATCAACGCTCGTATATTAATTTTTACAAAAGAGTCTACAATTTAATTTTAAAATTTTTGTCAAATTGTATCTTTTTGAGAAAAAATGTATCTTTCTGGAAACTAAAATATATCTTTCTCGAAATTTCACTGGCAACACTGCTTAGCAATAACACTTGCATAGTGTAAATTAGAACTTACTGTTAAGTATATTTTTGTAAATTTTCGCCACACACCCATGGCTATTAATTTTATTTATTATTTTTCGAAGTTCATTTGATCCTATATATATTATTTACATTTTAAAGAAATTGAATGAGGTTGAAAGCCTGAATATCCACAATATCTAAAAAAGCACAGTAATTCATACTAAAAATAAGGTCGAGAAATTACATACAAACAAAAACTATTTATGATTTGAACGGGCTAAAGATCGTATCGCTTTTTAACCCAAATTACATGTGATAATTATTAATGAACAAATAACACCAAAATCTGTTGTAAATATTCTGACTAACAACACATAGTTGAACGGAACAGCCAGCCGTTTTCGAAGGCCACTAAACCTTCATCATCAGCGTTCTTTTGTGTTTGGTCCACTGTGTGTGGTGTCAGTTGATGTAGATTTCTGCTTTATATACTTAGCATTTTATTGCAAATGGAATATGTGAATTGTTTTGATTCATCGTATTTCAATTTGCTGAAAGCTTTTTTGTATTGTAAGCTCAATTTTACCATCACTATATTTACAACAGTCTTACCATTGTCGTTTTGTTCTTTTTACTAATTATACACATGTTACTTAATTTGCTTTTTTTTACAAGAGACTGGTGTTATTTGTTCATTAATAATTATCACATGTAATTTGGCTTAAAAAGCGATACGAACTTTAGCCCGTTCAAATCACAAATATAGAAACAAATGGAGTTCGAATAATAATTAAAATTAACAAAAATTATTTAGTTGAAAGAATTCATTAGTCAATACTTTTTCTTTATACCTTTATACAATAAAAAAATGTCATATGTATAAATGCATTAGATATATTTCTTTAAATATGTGTGAGGATTTCCCTAGCCTAGGGAAACAACACATTGGTCAAACAAACACATAATAACTTTAATTCAAAATATTAATAAATTAATATTTGTTTCTTTACGTAGTTTGACAAGGAAATCTTATGCTGAAATAAATTTTCTATGAATCCTTAGCCTAAGCTTAACGAGAAAAAGTAAAACTATATTTCACTGAAAGATACAAAATACAATTATTATTGAGTTTATAAATATATTATTTTTTTTTTCTACTTAATGCTCAAAGCAATCTACAAACACCATTTTATCATTTGCGTTCTAAAGCCTAATCTTCTGCTGTATTTTAAATTTTCCACTAAATAAATTTCTTACGCACTTAATACTAAAATTTATAAATATCTATCATAAATATTTTTTTATAAACTCCAAAGACTGCATTAAATAACATATTTATGACAAAAATTTTCATTGTAATACTTTGCTATTACATACATATATATTAAAGTCTTATTTTCTGTTTGCAGAGATAAAATTGCGGTAATAAGAACAAATATAAAAGGAAAAGCACCAGATCAAGATAATCATTGTAAATAAGCAACATCAACATATTTTTTTAGTTCCATAAAAAAATATAATAATAATGGTTTTAAAAGCACTTACTAGGTTTTAGTACTCGTGATAGAAAAAAGCAAAAAATAAAAGTATAAGAATTGTAAATTGAAAACAATAATATTTGCTGTGTACACAATAAGCAATAACATAGCAATAGAGAAAACTATTCGAAGAACTATGAAAGTAAAATTGGCTTCAAAATACATTTGTTTACAAGTTAAGTGTGGCAAATAACGGCACTAGATATGGAACGAAAGTTAAAAATATTCAGTAGAATTTGAATAGAATTTAATGTAAATTTACGTTCAATAACTGAAGCCGTATTTTGCCCAAGATTTGTTGATGAAGCCGGGAAATGAAAATCAGAAAATAAAACACATTTGTTCATATGAAAATGAACACAACACCGCCGTAGAACGAAATTCGTCGTGCGTGACCAACTCTGAGATAGATTTATTTCTATTTTGTACGCCGACGAACGACTGAAAAAAAACAATTTTCTCTCACTCTCTTTACATACACAATAAACAGTGTGACCAGATTTTAAAATAAAATTAAGTTAAATCACGTATGTCTTTAATATATTTTTAGAGAATACGCAATTTGGATTAAAAAAAGCTAACAAAGCTAAATCCATTTTTAAAAAAGCTATAAAAGAAGCTAATAGTTGTATAAAAATTGTAAAGCTAAATCCAGAAGAAATAAGCTAAATGCAGCCCAAAATTAGCTAATATGGTCACACTGACAATAACCAACTTTATCAATCATAAGAGCTGAGTTCGCTGAGTAAATTCGTCGTTATTGTGCTTTACACGACAAATTTACGCAGCGAATTCTTATCGACGAATTCGTCGATGTGGACGAAATTCGCCGTTCGTCCCAATTGTGTTCCTAGCATTACTGCAAACTCACCTGATAAGATTAATCAATTGTTTTTAGAAAAAATTTGGCAACTTTCAGTGTCAATAAACTAAGACCCAATTTCTCCAATTCTATTTAAATATCAATTCATACTTAAAAAGTGGTTTTCATTAAAAAATATATCAATAAAAAACAAATTTTAAATATAAATTTATGTTTAAATAGATTTGGTGATATTAGCCCTTAGTATTACCAAAACTTTTAATTTTATAATCAGGGGTCTACTCTGTAATTCAAAACGAAAAGAAATGCTTTCGAATTTACATGTTATAAGCATACAAATTCGAAAGCAATTTCTTTCGTTTCGAATTACACAGCAGACCCCCAAAATTTAGACATCGACGTTACTTTAACGCAATACCAAACAAGTATTTATAAAAAAAAATCTAAAAACCCCACTACGACCAACTTTGGCACCGTTAAATATCCTAAATGTCATTCGAAATTAAAAATCATAAGAGAAACCTAAATATGATTTTAAAATACTTGTCGAATGAGATCCATTTTGATATAGTTCGGCGATTTTATAACTCGTATTTACAAAATGACGTCTCTTGGCCGCCATACTGAATTTTGCAACTGACATATCTTTAGTGACACTCCGAGGACTGATAAACACACTACTCTTCGTTGCGCAGTCGAGTAAAAAATGGGGTCTTTTTTAACCGGCCTCGAAAATAGCTTTGAAATAAGAAGGGCTGAAAAGTAATAAACCTATTTTCGTAATCAGCAAAAAACAAAAAAAAATACATAAGAATTAATTACACTAGGTTAAAAAAAAATATAATCAAAAAAATTTAAGGGACTAAACTAAAAACACACGAGTTTTAGCATCCTCACGCAAAGAAAAAATATGGTTGAGGTAACCATAATCAAACAGCAATATACTATGATTGAATTATATGGTTGCAGTCAAACCATATTATTGTTAATAGAAAAGCAAACTTTAGCAATATTATTATCTGAGTTAATAATAATATTATCTACAAAAACAATGAACTTTGTTACACCTAATCTTAGTATTATAGATATGACAACACTATTGTTAGATGTGACTAAAATATAGTTGAGACTTACCATACCATGTTTCAATATAATAATAATATTGTTAAATACAACCACAGTATTATTTAATATAATAATACTATTTTGTTTTTTAATCATATATTTATTGTAAAAACAGCTGTGCGTTAAATTCGAAATAAAAATAAACAGCGTTGTCAACTTGGTGCGTTTCGCACCATTTTGGGTGCTTTTTGAAATGTTTTGTGCGAAAAATTCCTCAGTTGGTGCGTGGTGAGGTTTTTTTTAAATTTCGGTGCGTTTTTTAATTTTTGGTGGCACCAACGTAAATTTAACACAGCAGTGGGTTAAAACCGGAATATTCTTGTTGTGAGTTTTACCAACTTCCTGATAGTGTTAATTACCATATTAATACTAATAGTGTTTACAAAATATCACAATTTGAAATGAAATCTGTTTTATGGCCCAATGATAACAATAATGATGAAAATATTAGCTTTATTTATTTGGAATAATTAGTTCTTGGTTTCTTTTTAAAAAGTTTTAAACAGAATTTATAAAATTAATATACAAAAATGTATCATCTTGGACAAATGAATGCAAAGATATGTATGTGCCCTTAATTATGAAAGTTGTATAAATCTTATATTTCTTTGGTCGAGATATTTAGCAGATTACATTGGAACAAATCCAAAAATATTTTTTTTGTTATGCAACAGTTTAGTTTAGAGTTGTTCTAGTCTGATCAAAATGTACTATATCGAATCAAAAATGGTATGACCTAGACACCAATTTCATATGAACACTATGTATGTATTATGTAATATTTGAAACGATATTCGCCAATACGCATACGAATATTATATGTAATATTTTATGAATTGTTATGAAAAAGGACTTCCACTTTTGTTGGCGTACTTTAAAGTTAATAAAAAGTACCCAAAATTTTAATGGTCGTCATTAAATAATATTTGAAAATGATACAAAGCACAAATTTCTTTAAAAAATTAATAAGGGTTTTCATGAGAATGTTCAAAAGTCTCGCAAACTGTGCAATTGTGCATTTTTACACTCTCGTAAATAATATGTCAAAAATTGTATGGAAATTTATTTACACTAACCTGTTAACTTTGCTCAAAAATTTTCACCCGTATACTTAAGCTGTGCAATTGTGCATTTAGTAAATAACAACTTCTTGGGTGTCTTATTTCCTTGAGGCATTTTTAGCTACACACACACTTTTTTTAATTTTTAGAGAAATATATAAATATGTATTTAATTTAAAACTGCTTAGAATTAAATTTTTTATTTTTATTATATTAATTTTTTTTTTGTCATTTCATTCGAATTTACTTAACTGTTTGCACAAAAGTTGAAAAGGGGCTTCATAAAACAAGTCTCGCATATTTGCCCAATTGCACAAATGGGAATTTTAAGAGTTCTCATGAAAACCCTTAATATATTTGTACAAACTAAAATTTTTAGTCAGTTATTTAAATATCGTTTAGGATTTATGCATTTATTTATTTAATTTCTTTGGAAAAATATTCGCATTCGTATTCGCCTGAAAATGACCGAATATTCGACAATTCGAATAAGACTGCGAATATTCGTTCATCACTAGTATGTACGAATTTGTTAAGTTTTTTTTTTTGTTTAAGTTGATTTCCTTTTAAGCTAATTGGGCCTAACATTTCAATGCAAATAAAAATCCATTTATTTACAGTTTTTCCCAACGTTTCGTAGATTTTTTGTCGAATTTTTCAATGGATCGTAATTTATGGAATAATTAATTACATAGGTACATATACATATTTTACATATTGAATAACAATACTCAACATTAAAACACATATAAACAAATGTAACATTTTTAAACACAACTTAAATTAATATCACAGGTCTGTGATATTGTTACATTTTTAATATGGATATATTAAACTTCTGATTAAAAAAAAAAATTAAAAATATTTGAATAAAATGATAAATAAAGAACTTTTATTAGTTTTGAATCCTTTCTATTAATCCTTGATCTCTTTCAAAAGTTTTGTACAGAATTTATGAAATTAAATAATACAAATGAATATAAACAAATTTGCTAACACTGAACTGTTAAATCCTTTTTTAGTGTTAAATTTTTAACACAAAAAAAAAACAATGTACTTTTATGCATAATTCAATAAACAATTTAAACTAAAAAAATAAATTCTAAAATTGGTGCGTTTTTTTCTCCATTTTGAAATTTCAAAGTTGACAAGGCTGAAAATAAATTAATATTGTTGAAATAAAATGTATATGTAAAAATGTATACTTACATGACACACACACATATCTGTATAAAGAGATACACAAATGTTTATATATTTTTAATAGTCTACCCTTTTGTTTATACTTCATTTATTTATTCATGTATTTAACACCACCCGTGCACTTTTTTTTTTAACTTAGCATAGTATGGTTTTAGATAATATTGTATTGTTATTTACATCATATTATTTTTAAATAATAATACAAATTATGTTGTAGTCATACATTTTTAACAAAACTGTATTGTTAAATTCTAACCATATCACGTTTTTTTATGGATGTGATAATGTAATTATTAAATTCAAACATTACTCTGTTTATCGTAACGAAATAAATGTTTAAAATAACAATAACTAGTTTTCAACGACCACAAATTTGTTTCAGAGAACATAATATTGTTTTCTCAACCATTCTAAAACCATATCTTTTCTTTGCGTGCTTGCAATAATAGTAACCCCCTGTTTGTGCAAGACGTTTGAGTTAGAAATCTTGGAGTTTCTGTAATAGATTAAAGAAAAGTTGTACAAGTTTCCTTTAATCTATTACAAAAAAGCCATGATTTCTAACTCAAACGTCTTACACAAACAGGGGGTAAGATATCCTGATATATTCATTAAATGTGACTCTATCTAGATTAAAGATATTTTTGTGTAGATTAATAATCCAGGAAGTATTTTCAAGATTTTGCTATTGAAATTAGTATTGCCAGTTCCCGATATATAAATGGGTCCCTCGTATATATTTCTGAATAAGAAGACATAAATCATCAGACATTATTATGGAAATCTTTTATAAAAATTTACTTTTTTTATTAAATTTATACTCACTGAATTTAACTTTATTGCATTTATTCACTTGCCAAATCGATAAACTCCACCAGTCATACAAAAATTTAAACAATATAGAGGATTATTTTTTTCTCATTATTTCTTCTCGATTTTTTTGTACCGTCAATTGAGACCTACAATAATATTTATTTGTTAAATAGAATTATTCGATGTATGTATGTATGTATGTATGTATGTATGTGTGTGTGCTCCTTTGCGGCACAATATAAACTGAAAGCGTGGACCGATTTTGATAATTCTTACGTCAATCGATTTGTGTTAACCCCGGGGTATTTCAGTTGTCAAAATTCAATACGGCGGGCAACAGACGACAATTTGTAAATACGAAAAAAATAAAAAGTCGGCAATTTATATCAAAACGGGTATCATTCGACAGGTATTTTAAAATCGTCTTTAGGTTTCTCTTCTAATTTTTCATTTGGAATGACCGACCATAGTCGGGTTTTTTGATTTTGTTGTAAATATAAATACTTGTTTCTGTTTCATGTCTATGCCTTAAACGGAATAAAATGATCATTAATTTAATTTTTCGTTTTGAATTATTTAGGATACAAAGAAACCTTTAGGATTTATTTCTTTAGGTTATATATAAATTTAATCTAGATATGATAATATATGCTTGTTGAGTTTTAAATTGAATTCTCTCGACTAACAAAAACCACATTAACAACGGAATTAAATTTTGTGCGTGTTCATGATATTAATATACGAGTATCTTATGTTTATGAATATTTTTTTTTTGGATCTTCATAAACACACAATACATTTTAACCAGGAATTATTTGTTATATTACCACAAGTTTTTAATTACCTGTTAGCTGTGCTTGCACAGCATATTTATTTTTTATAGCCAAGTATTGTAACTTTTTGTAACACATACTTGTTTTAATGTTGTCATGCTTAGACAAAAAATAATATTTAATATAATTCTTGATTCATGCCAGATACATATACATACAAAATGTACATGTTGTTCAACAACAAAAATTCTTAAAGCGAATTTTGCTTTATTTGATTATACTTATTTAATTTAATATACAAGGAGAATTTAAAAAAGTTTGCACATTTCTATTAGTACTTGAGAAGTTTTGTAATATATTTGACTTCTTTTCCAAAACTCTTTGAAACAAATTTTGTTTAACATGTTTAGGTTAAGCTAATAAATACAGATCAAATACTTATAAAAACATAAAACCTTTTGGGAAAGTCATGATGAATATGAAAATAATGTGCTTTAGATGTATTGAATGAAATAAAAAATTTTAGAAAATTTTTTAAGCCCAGAATTAAGGAATCTGAAGCCTAGCGACAGGAAATCTGAATGAACTCTTAAAGAATTTTGGCAAATGTATATTTTTATATTTTTCATTTCCCTTTATACTAGGCATAAAGAAAAAGTTTCAGGAAAAATATTTACTAAAAAAAGTAAGTCTTTAGGCGCGAAGAATCATGCAAGTATTCAAAGTCGTATACAGTTTTGGTTTGAAATATTACCCAATAAGCAATTTTGCTTGAAATCAAGTGTTATTCAAGCCACACAATCAATTGTCAGGGTTGAATTATGCTTTATACTTTAATTCAATAGCATTCTCCAGTGAAAAGTGAACTTGAATTCCATGTGAACAATTTAGTTGTAGTACAGTGTAATTCAAGCCTTGAATTATACTACAATTCGGCCTTGTATTACAATTAAATTCAAGTGTATTTCACGTTGCAAAAACAAGGCTTTTAAAATAGAAAGCAAAATGCAACTCCTTTATTTTATATTAATAATTTTCTGCACATATGGCTTCCCTATTGTTTTCACGATTTTACTCATCTTGGTTTTCCAAATTCACTTTTATTTATTTATTTTTGATATTTTAACCACAATTTCAGTTTAAGTAATAAATAAATTACGTATTTTGAACATATATGTATGTTGTTTGATTTTTTATTAAATAATATTTTCAAACTTTAAAGTTACTTGAAAAAATGCTTGAATTCAACTTTGATTCCAGTTCGATTTCAAGTGCTTGAATTTTAATTAGTTGAGTGCTTATTGGGTAAAGATATATTTAATGTTTTCATGCGTCGTATTAAAGTAACATTTAAAATTAGAAGCCCTTTTAAATATACTATATTACAAGACCACAGCAACAAAATACATTGAAACGTCACTAATATTTTTTTGGGGGGAATTATTACAATTAAGTTTAACATTTGTTAACGAGCTCAAAATCCTAAATTATTATTTAACTTATTCAGTAAAATATTTTTTTAAATAAATTTAAATTGATAGTTCAGGGGCTAGTTAGATCCTATGCGCATTTCACTGTTGGTAATGCACATTTAAATAATATAGTTTTATTAAAGCACTTCTTTAACAATTTACGTTTTGGAAGTCCACTTTTTTTTATTAATACTCGTTCTTTGAAAGTCCAGCTTCCCTTATATTTTATATATTGTTTTAAATGGAATTTTATGCAAGAACAACTTTACTGAAAATTATTTTCGGACAAGTAAAACTCTTAAGAGCTACTCAGTAGTTAGCACTTTGGCTACAAAACCGAAGGTCCTTTTAAGACCGGTATCTAAGAGTCATTAAGTAACAACACCATGAATTTTTCAGATGTGCATTAGTGTCCCTTTGTGTCAGTTGTTGCAGAAAAATTAAAGTGATGAAGGCATAGTCACTAGTCACTGAACTATACCGACTGCAGCAGATACTAATCCTAATGTAACATCAGAGCAACGAACTTCGTTGTGTAGCAGAATCAATGGTGAATTAAAATAACCGATAAAGTGTTTACTAAACACGGCTTTAAAAAAAGATTTAATACGCCTCATTTAACACCAGTAACACTGCAGTAAAAAACGTGCAAAAAGCAGAGTTATAAAAGAATGAAGCTTTCTTCTGTCTCTTCCTTTAACGCCTGTCTTCTTTATCGCTATCCCTTTCCTAAATAAGGTAACAGCTGGTAATAATAGTTAGTAGGCATTCATTGCCTGAGTGTTACTTCTCTTAAGAAAAAAAAAATTACTGAAAGTGTCTTAGCCCTCATAAGGCTTAAAATTCTTACATTCATATAAAAATAATTATATATATTATTTTTTATTAAAGAGAAGTAACCCTCAGACATTAAATGCCTACAAAGGGACACTAATGCACATCAGAAAACTGCTATTAAATGGCTGTCAGGTATCGGGCTTAAACCCAGGCGTTCGGTTTTGTAGTCAACGTGCTAACTACTTCAGCCAATGTCACTCTTTTACTTGCATATTTTTTACATTATTCAAGTGTTTATTATAATAAATTTAGTTGTGTGTTGCAAAAAATATTCAAATTTCAACAGAGATAAAAATTAACTCACACACATACATAAATGTTTTTTTGAGAAGTTTTCATTAATACCAAGAAAATACATTATTGGGCACAAATGTATTAAATCCATAAAGGCAATAAGTTTATACTTTTTTAGTTACTTTTGAAAAACAGATATGTACATGTAAAAATATTTTAAACTAAAATTTGTACATGCATTTACATATATTTCTGAAAAAAAAAAATGTAACTATTGATAAAAAATTAATTGACCTAGTTTTTTTCATTTTTCTGTAAAGGATTTGCTTGACATGTAAATTTTGGACACAAGCATTTTAGTCAGTGTTGCTTAAAGAACGCTCAAATGCATCTGAAAAAATATTAACTTAAAGCTTATATATATATATATATATATATATATATATATATACATATATATATATATATATATATATATATATATATATATATTTGAAATAGAAATTCGCTAGCCTAAAAGACAAGTTATTTAATTTATCTTCGATTAAAAAATAAAGGCCACAAATGTGTGTAATATTTATGTATGTGACTAAATGTAATACGAGTAATTAAATTATCAATTTGATTTTGTAGATATCAAAAATTAAAATGTTCGTTGCTAGCTAACAAAAAAGCTAGAAATATTTGTTTGCTAACCTAGTTATCTGCCGAAAAAAGGACTCAATTCTTTTCCATTTTAGGCTTTCCGACTTGGAAGCAGCCTAGTTAGTATTAGTTCTAACAAAATAATTTCAACAGTTTACTTTTGATATATTAAAGTACAAGATAAATAAAAAAAAAGCTGATATAATTTAAGGCACAGAAAATTCCGCCGCTTAAATATTTACTTTTTTTCTACAAAACTTTAGGTAAATTCTTGCACTCGCAATTTAAATTGCTCATGTCAATGTTAGTTTAGTAATTGTTTTGTTGGCTATCTCTTCCTTTCCTATTACATTGTCAATAACATGCTGAAACAATAGGTGTGTTCCACAAGATTTTGTACAAGTTCGGACTAATGAGAGAAAAAAGAAAATTACTCTCTGAATATGCAAAATTTATCCAAAATTGCTGGAACGCAAAAAACCATAATTGCACATCTTGAAATATTAATGCTGTTTACTTTTTACATTAACCCGCTGTTGGTGTCCTATTGGTCTGTGAGACCCGGTGTGTTAAAAAATTCGAATAACATTATTCCCTGTTATTATTTTCGTGAGCACACTTTGTGTATTTTTTTTACTAACCCGGTACATGAGACCGTGTGTCACCGTGTATGTGAATAAAATAACCAAGTATACATTTTTCATTATTTTTTTAATATTTTTTTTTATTTATTTTGTAAAAGTTCCTAATGTCGAAAGATTAAAAAACATTATCTTCCTTTATAGATATGTGATTTTTTTATTTTTTTCTTAATTTTGAAAAATGTATTACTAAATTTGCTGTTGTTTTTAATGCTCTAATAAAACAATTTTTTTAATGTTAATATTGAAATAAAAGAGCTTAAATTGATTAAACATCTTTGCTTTATTCTCAAAGAGCATAAATTAAAAAAAAAAAAACGAAATATTAATAACAAATTTGGAAAAATCTTCAGTTGAAAATACTGGTGCGTGAGACCGGCGTCACCATTGATCAAAGTCAAATTTGCGTCACCATTGGCGGGTTAAATTTAATGCAAGTGATCTTAGTCGTTTAAAACGCATAACATCATATAAACAAAAAATTTGCATCATTGGCAACAGCTGTAAAAAGTAAATGAAAATGAAAAAAGTGAATTATTTAAAAAGAGCATTTTTTATATTAAAGAAATGGAGAAATATGCACAAATGCACTTGCAACTTCAACTTTGTTCAAAAAACCTTCCATTTTGCTTTTTAATAAATTTGTGTGTAAAAACTTTTTACCTATATTTGCAAATTTTCTGAATAATTTTTCAGTTTCACATGTAAACAAAAAACAACTGATTATTTAATTCTTGTCCGAACTTACCCAGAAGAAAAATTTCGTACTAGTTTGTACAGGAAATGAAAAAAATTACTCTCTCATTCGCTCTCAAAATTGCACAAAAATTGCTATCTGGAACTTTGTACAAGTTCGGACTGTTTTGTTATGCATCTGGAACAGACCTAATGTTGTTGTGACAGATTTCTGAACAAAGCTGTTAAATCAGATCAGCGAAAAACATCTAAACGACTGAACTATGTTATCTATTAACATGATGTTAGTAAATATTTGCAGTGTAATTCATTTTGTGCCTGAAGTAGTGTTGCCAGTAGATTTCTAAAAAAAAAAATATCTACACATGCTAAAAAATCGGATTTTTCCCTGTACGTTGAAAAAATGTCCCCTAAAAAAATCCCTACACATTTTTGTCATTAAATTCAATCAAACATGTAGATTATATGCGTAATATAAGACTTTAAGTCTTGTGCATAGAATATCTAATAAATAAATAAATACATTTAAGAAATTTATTACTCGACATATTGTCAGAAGTTTATTTTAATTTGAAATTTATTTGCTGGTGGTTCAGCGTTGTCTATATATTTCATTGTTGCTGTAACAGATCATCAGTAGACTTCAACCACACATTTTGAATAGTCACAAACCTCTTATCTTATGCACAGACTTTCAAGAACTATTTGAGAATTCACAAATAATAATATTTTTGAAAATCACAAAAGAAAAATAAGCGTAGTAGGCGTAATACAAAAAACCCATCAAATAATTTATATTCGATTTGAATCTATTTTATTTTTCTACACCTTTATACCTTTGTGACTATTCAAAATGTGTGGTTGAAGTCTACTGATGATTTGTTACAGCAACAATGAAATATATAGACAACGCTGAACCACCAGCAAATAAATTTCAAATTAAAATAAATAAATACAATAAATAAAATAAAAGAATAATTAGTTATAAAAATATATATGTTTATTAAAAATTTGGTAAAAAAAAAAAATAAGTAAAAAACTAAAAAAAATAATACACATATATGTATGTACTTTTAATTAAAACAACAAAGTTTTTTACAAATGAATATGAATAGTTCTTTTCAAATAAAATTTTAAAGGATAAATTCAAGTCATCTTTCAGGATAGAAAAAAAAACATATACCAAGGCGAATTCATGTGCCATGTGGTGCCAATTTAGAAGCTGGTTTTTTTAGGAAGTTTAGTTTGTCAAATTTCATTGCAATAAAATTGGTAGAAAGTTTGATTTGTCAATTTTCATTGCAATGAAGTAAGTATTAGGCAGATTTTGCTATTGCAGGCTTGACACCAGCTGGTATATGAATTCGCCTTGGTAAATGCTTTTTCTAAGACATCATTCAATGCCAAAAAATGAGTTGAATTTATCCTTTAAAATATATATACATACATACATATTAGTGTCGCCAACTTTTTAAACCACAAATAACTCTGGAAATATATTTTTAAGCGATTTTAACGAAAAGAACATTTAAAAAAAAAGAACGTTTTTAAAAGAAAAATATTGCTAAGAAAAACGTTATATTTGCATTTATTTCATTAATAATGCGATATGACGAAAAATACTTACATTTTGGAGAATATAAAAAATCTGTTCGATTTTCCCTACGCTTCTATTTCAGTATCAAAAACAGCTACATGTAGGGATTATCCCCCGCTTCTGGCAACACTGGCTTGAAGTATCCTCCATTTGCTATCAATTAATTTAAGTTTCAAAAAAATAGCTGTTAACTGTGTATCATATATGTACATATGTATTAAAAATATATATATATTGTATACACCAAAAATTTTGATAACATTTTCCACCTTATGCGAGTAAAATTTCATGCCAAAGAAAATCAACAAAAGAAGGCAGAACAAGGAAATCGAGGAAAGAAACTTCATATATATTTTAGCATTTTCGTTTACAAGTTTCCTTTTGTTTAAATATTTTACACCTACTTGTATGGTAAAAATATTTACAATTTCTTTTTCCGACTACCGCAGAAACATGTTATCGAAAAGTTACAGCAATAAATATTACATACCATTACATACAAAAGTGTATACAAGTTTTTATACATAAATTTATGATATGTTTTAGTTGTAGGTTTCATACAAATTGTGCCTGCAATACAAAAAGATAAAATTGAAGGAAAGGAAAAACATTTTTATATATAATGGGTGTTTTTTATTGAGGTATAGAACTTTTAGTTGGCATCACTTTTTTAACTGGCGGCCATTTTGTCAGCTGTCAAGTGATTAATATTTAGTTTGGTTTGCCATTTCATCATGAACAGGTTGACAAAAGAACAACGCTTGCAAATCGTGCAAATTTATTTCGAGAATAATGGTTCAGTTCGCGAAGTTTACCGCAAGCTCCGTCCATTTTATGGTCGACATAATCGTCCATCAGAGCAATTAATTCGGTTAACCATGGATCGTTTTCGCACTACGTTTACTCTATGTGATAATACGCATCCGCAGAGACGTCGAACAGTGCGCACCGAAGTAACAATTGCCGCTGTAGAGCAAAGTGTTGAAGAGGACCCGAATGAATCGCTTCGCCACCGTGCACAGCAATTGGAGCTTTGTCCATCAACTTTATGGAAGATTTTGCGCAAAGATCTTGGCTTGCGACCTTACAGGATCTAGCTTGTGCAAGGATTAAAGCCGCGAGACCATGCAATGCGTCGTGATTTTGGTGTATGGGCCGAAAATGAGATTGATCTCGATGCTGATTTTCATCGCAAAATTTTGTTCAGTGATGAGGCTCATTTTTGGTTGAATGGCTACGTCAACAAGCAAAATTGCCGCATTTGGAGTGAAGAGAATCCACATGAGACCCTTGAGACGCCATTACATCCACAAAAACTGACTGTATGGTGTGCTCTATGGGCTGGTGGAGTCATTGGGCCATACTTCTTCCGAAATAATGCTGGAGAGTCAGTTACCGTTAATGGAGACCGGTATAGAGCCATGATAACCGACTATTTTGTTCCCGAATTGGATGGCATGAATGTGGATGAGTTGTGGTTCCAACAAGACGGCGCTACATGCCACACAGCGCACGTCACAATCGATTTATTGAAGGAAACATTCGATGAGCGCATAATTTCGCGGAATGGACCTGTCAATTGGCCACCAAGATCGTGTGATTTGACACCATTGGATTATTTTCTTTGGGGATATGTGAAGTCGCTCGTCTACGCCAACAAACCAGAAACGTTAGGGGACTTGGAAGCCAACATTCGTGGCGTTATTGCCAACATACGGTTGAAAATTGGACCTGTAGAATTGGCTTTATTCGAGCCAGCCGCGGCGGCCACATGCCCGAAATCATATTTAAACATTAATGGCATAAAATTATCCTTCCAATAATGCCAAATTGATGGACATTAAAACGATTTTCTTGTGTTTTATTTCAATTCGAAGTTCTGTACCTCTAAAAAAACACCCGTTACATACATATATAATTTTGCTTAAACGCAAAATAGTTTTTGTTTACTGGCGAAAATTATTGCAGGGAAGAGTTTTTAAAAATAAAATATAATTTTTTTCAGAATTTTGTAGAAAACGTTTATACCGCGATATGCCAGATAGATTTATATCATTAATTTTGCTCGAGTTTGTAATACTTTAAATGATAATTATAAATGAGGCTCAAGATTGAACATACATATGTAGTGAAAGTTAGGTGAAAGTATTTGTCAAAAAAAAATGGCCTCTAAAATGTTAAACTGGTTAAGCTTAAAAGCTATCTCCAGATTTCTTGTAAATTCTATACATTAGAATTATAAATCTAAACACTTTTTGGAAAAAATCTACTTAACATTCACCCTTATTCCAGTTTTCGACATCGGCGTCACTTTAACACAATACCAAAAAATTGGGGCTTGTGTAACCGTTGTCTAAAACAACTGACTGATTTTGGTTGGTTTATGCTATTTTATAGACCTTGGGGAACGAAAATAGATTCACAGTAGCACAAAATTGTTCTGGAGAGCGAGTAAACAAGCCCCAATTTTTTGGTATTGTGTTAAAGTGACGTTGATGTCGACAACTGGAATAAGGGGTATTAATACTCACGTAATTGTTTATTTTAAAGCAAACAATCTGTAGAAAACAATTTTATATCATACTCGTATATGACAAGCAGGGCTGCCAGATAAAATTATCGACAGTCGTCCAAATGCCTATAAAATATAAAAAATTTTTAATTTCATGATCGAAAATCGTCACAAAATTGGGCAATTAAAAATTTAGTTTTATAGCATACATACATACATATCATTTATCTTGTTGCACTATAGATAATAGAGAATTAAGTCAAAATTTCAAAATTGTTAGTAAAAGCAAAAAGCTTTTTATTTTACATTAAAGGTATGTCTCTATTTAAATAAACAATTTAAATCTTAAAAAGCTGTCATATTTGGAATATTACAAAATCGTAAATTTTAAGAAAAACTCGTCAATTTGCTAAATCCTCAAATTGACGATAAATCGTCAAATCTGCCAGCACTGATGGCATATAATTACAATAGTTTTGACCACAAGCAAAATTACACTGTTGCACTAATAGAAAAATAACCATTTAACTTTTAGAATAAAAATTTTGAATTTTGATTGTAGAAATTTGCAAATTTGAATCTTGAAATTTGTTCAATAAGACTGACTGACGTTCTCAAATTTAAGCATAAATTCTTAATTTATAGAATGAATTCTAAAAATCGAGAATGCATTCTTAAAATAAATTACGTAATCTTAATTTTAAGATTACGAGTATATTCTTAAATTTTTAAGACTATGATCTTAATTTAAAATTTTTATTAAGAACAAAATCTTGAATTCGATTTTAAAATGAAATTTTATTCGAAATTACTATCTTAAATGCTATCTTAAAAAAAAATAAGACTTTACTCGCTTATTATTCGTTTTCGCATTTAGCAGATTATTAAGATTGAAATGATTTGATTTCGAGCATAAATTCAGGGGGCAAATTACGGCATTCGATACGATTCGAAATTTAAAAATATTGCCATATAAACTCTATTGAAATATTTCGTAATTTCGTTCGAAAACGAGTGCCGTAATTTGGCCCCAGAATTTTAGCACTTTTTTTCTCCACTCAAGTTGAAATGTTTGGTTCCTACGTTATTGCTTTGTCCCTAATTTTGTTGTTTATTGCTAGCAACCGATCGTTTTATTAGGGTTCCGTACACCAAAGGTGAAAAGGACCCTATTGTTTTCGCTACGCTGTCCGTCCGTCCGTCACGCGGTATTGTCTCAAGAACCGTAAGAGCTATGGACCTGAAATTTGGACAGAGTATGTAGAACCTTGGCCGCTACAACAGCAAATAAATAAGAATTAAAAATTAAAGGGTGTTCCAAAACGAGCAACGAAAAATGTTAAAATCCCATGTAATATACATACAATTGTATGAACATATGTATATTGAAACTTGAAATTTGTAAAATTAGTATATTTTTATACAGACTACAACAATTAACACTAAAATTTAAAAAAATTCAAATTAAAGGGTGGTCCATCAGTTAATGCAATTTTGACTATGTAATTTTGACAATTTTCTATATCTTGGAAACCGTAAGAGGCAAACACTTGAAATTTTCAAAAACGGTAAAACTAAAAAAACCGAAAATTATAAAATCGCCAAACAAAAAAAAAATCGCCAAAAATAAAAAAAATCGCCAAAATTAAAAAAAATTCTAACGCTAAAATAAATCGCCAAATTCGAAAAAATCGCAAAAATAAAAAAACGCCAAAATGAAAAAAAACGCCAAAAATCGAAAAAAATCGCCAAAACGCGAAAATGTCGCCAAAACTAAAAAAAAATTTTAAATAAAAAAAAAAATCGTAAATATGAAAGAATCGCCAAAAATAAAAAAAAATCGTCAAAACGAAAAAACGCACAAAAACCGAAAAAAATCGCCAAAACAAGAAAATAAAGTGTCAAAACTAAAAAATGAGCCAAAACTTAAAAAAATCGCCAAAACCGAAAAAACGCAAAAACCGCCAAAACAAAAAAACCGAAAAGACCCCAAAAACGAAAAAAATGCCAAATCTATATATTATATAGGATGAAGTTTGTATTAAATTACATATCTAGTGTTCGTACGGAACCCTTCGTGCGCGAGTCAGAGTCGCACTTTACTGAATTTATTAATTATATATTGTGTTTTTTTTAATATTGGAGCCTTATAAGCGTTTTAGCTAGTTGTTGAAGTCAGCTGATGAGATGCTTATGCTCTACCGAATAGCAATTATTTTTTATTTATTTTTTTTTTAATAATTATAGCAGAAATGCCAAATTTTTTGTGCTAAAACGACTTTCACCAGCAACTATGCCCACGTGGGTGAGGATTGGTTACAAACATCAGATATTTTAAACTAAATTTTTATGAAATGAAGTGAATTTTTTTTTTGTAAAAGAAATTATTGATTTATCGTTAATAAATTCATTTAAAAATAAAGGTATTCTTTTCGGATTTCTGTCAATACCAACTTAACTGCTAAATCTATTATTTATAGTTTTCTATTTTTTTAACATTTCTTTTTTTTCTTTTTTTTTTAATAAAATAACAAATTAAACAAAATAGTCCAAGCCGTGCAGTGTCAGCGTAAACGATAGAAAAAAATTTAAAAAACGAATTTAACAGTAAAAGGTATTAAGTTTGCATAATCAGCTTATGGAATAGTTTGTACTCGTATTACTCACTTATAAGAGAATGTGTATAAATAACTCTATATAAGCCAAACAATTAATGTGCACATACATACATATTTACATGCATATATACATATATTTATGTATTATTATTTATATAAGTGTGTATGTAATATGAAATTTTTATGGTTTTCTGTAGTAATATTCTGTCGATATGTGCGTTGAAAAAATAAATATGTGTATTATTTACTACGTTTACACGCGCACTATTTGGAAGTAAAACTTATTGCAAATAAACTAAGTCACTGTTTATACGGCATAGAAAAAATACAAAAACTTGATACCACTTTTATATAAAACTTACTTATGTTGAGAAAAGTATTATGTAAATGTATAAAATATCAAATAATAATTTGTTCTAATTGTCATAATTTGCTTCTGTCAATGTTTTTTGGGCAATATTTATCCATTCACTGTTTTTTGTTATCGAATATCTGACAACGTGAAAATCTCAAACATTTTATATGCGAATAATGCATTAATCAGGAATAGTATTTGTTAGTTAGCTATTTGCAAATAAAAATTAATTCGCCGTTTATACGCAAAATTATCTATTTGCAATATTTCTATAAACCTAGCAATTGAAAGTAAAAGTATGTGTAGTTCACCCTTTAGAATTGAATTTAATATTTGAACGCGTTAAATAATATTTTATGAATATTAAAAGACTTACATATGTATGCATGAAAAACTTATTTCGCAATAGCGAACAATAAATTTAAATAGTTTAATAGTTCATATGTCACTTGAATAAGATTTAAATCAATATTATGCAAATATTTAACTAAATATTAATGTTTTGAATGTTTGCTTTAGCCATTCTATAAATTTACTTAAAATTTGTAAATAATTAATTAGATAATAAATTAAAAGTACTCTCTAAATATATATATTTATTTTCAGATTCGCACACGACAAATTAATTTATATGTAAAAATATGTATACATAAATAGATTAGTTAATTTAAACACAACAGGATATTATTTCTATCAAGTGTAGTCAGCAAATAAATATTCCAGCTTCAAATTAAAAAAAAACGAGATAACTAACAGTTATTAAATATTACAATATTCTTGATATAATTTATTTATTATATATACATTTGGTTTAAGATTGAAATATAATTTATACATAATTAATAAAAAAAGATCGAAAAAATTATTATAATATATAATTTATTTATGTTAAAAGATTTAATTTTTCTCCATGCTGCCTTAGACTTTGGCAAATTTATCTATATTTCTCTAATTTTCTAATGCCTTATTATATGATATATCTTACTTATATTCAGAGTGAATAAATACAATTTTACAAACAATACTGTATTTTAGTTTTATTAAATATTATGAAAAATATGTTGCCACACTACTTATTCTGGATATCACATAGAAAGTTAATATTGCTTTACAAAAATTGTACAATTGTTTCGTTTGTTGATACACTCGTATGAAACCGTATAAGAGTAACAAACAAATTTCTCCAATGACACGTTCACTTATATGCCCATGCTTTCTGGCTTAATGACAAATGTTCATGTAAACACTTATCCCTCGATTAAGCAAGATTTATCGCTGGGAAAAATTTCTCTTTCCATATCGCTCATTTACTCAAACAACGTCATAGTTAAAAAAAAAAGAAAACAGTTAGACAGAAAACGAGTTTAAAGCGCATTATTCACGGTCAAAATGCATGACCTGCATTATAATAATATTAGTGAAATTTTGTTTGTATGAGTCACACTGACGATGCTTGAAGCCAAATCTAAATTTTTTGATTTTTGCACATGCATTTATGCAACACAAATATAACAAGATAAACTACTCAAAGTATTGGGTTATACAAAGAACTGTCAAATTCTATACGTAAAAAGCTTTTGTATGTAGTTTGACAATTGCCTTACAATTAGTTTGTAACAAAAAGGAAATTTTATTTTTTTCTATTTGAGTAAAGAAGATATTTTTATGAAATTTTTACACAATATGAAGGACGATAGACCGATAATTCTGCATCACTAGCTCAAAAATTCCATGTTTTGAGTTATGACGTTGTTTGAGTAGATGAGCGATTCTGATCACTTACTTAATGTTAGGAAATTATCCGCGTAGATGCGATTTTTGACGTAGCCGCACAAAGAAAAGTCTAACTGCGTCAAATCGAATAATTGACGCAGCCAAAACCTGAAATAATGCCAAAATCAGTGGGGTTGTGTAGCTATTGGTACCATCATGTTGAAGCTAGGTGAGGTTATGTTAGGAAGGATGGTGCTATAACACACCTCTACTTGGTGACCCACTTGGGTTCCTTGTGATTCCCTTCTATTGCTCATTAAATGTAATGCTTACACCCCATTTGTACCCAGAAGTGCTTTTTTATTAAGCCACTGAATTCCCATGATGAAGCCCCTGCTATTCTCCAGTTTACGCTTTCTGATATCAGTAATGCTCTCATGAAAACGTCTGCTCAGCCTTCTAAGCCTATGACTTTGCAGTTTCGGGCAGTGGTACATAATATGTTGCCTGTCTTCTGGTTCCTCTTCATCCTCGCACATCCTTCAGAAATCTGGAGTGCCAGTTTCCCAAATGCTGGTTCTTGCTCTGACCGAGCAGCGATCAATGAATACGCCTATCATGACTCTCATCGCCTTCCTATTCATATGCAGTAGCAGCTTGGATCTTTTTGAGTACAGTTTTGTCCGCATAGCCCTTAAGACTCTACAATCCTCCTCACTTTGCCATGAACTGTTGTTAGTGCTGCTCGCTACCCAATTACTGAGTTCCCTACAGTAATAACATATCGGTAATTTTACCGATCTGTCTGACATTCCTTCATCTAATGCTGACCCTATTCTTGCCAGCTTATAAGAAATTTCATTTCCCTTAACACTGCTGTGGCCAGGAACCAAACAAAGTCTGACAATATATTTATCTATAAGTAAGTTGAGGGCTCCCCTACAGTCACCCACAAGTTTCGATTTGACATTGTGTCCCTTCAAATCTCTCAGCGCTGCCTGGCTGTCAAAGTCGAAAGTTACCTTCCATCTTTAGCTATTTTCCTTTCCACTAGTTCCGTGGCCCTGAGGATCGCCAAGATCTCATAAAACGCTGCATTTAATCGGCAGTCTGAAAGAACTACGAATGTTCGTTCCCAAGATATAAGCACCAGCCCTCGTGCCTTCCCTACTTTTTTACCCGTCTGTAGAGACCGCACTACTCTCATATAGTTTATCGGATTTTACGCAACAGTCGTCCCTATACCGAATTAACAAGTGAGGGTGTTCTACTAAAATAAATTTTAATGACCTTTTATTCCGTGAACCTAAGGGTTACGGATCTCTGATCCCTAAAGCCGGACTCATGTTGTAACTACATATCTTACAGTTTATAATCTTCAAATGCAGGCCATAAAAAGTTGGTTATCATACTGCCGTAGGGCTCTTAAAAGGGTTTGTTTGATTATCCGCCAGGCTTTCAATAACAGAAGCCGTGTTTTCGACAGTAAGCACATTACGATAATGCATAAGCCTGATCACATCTACAACGCTTCCAGTAACGCTTCCAAAATTTCTTTAAAAGTTTCCAATTTCCTTGGAGAGTAGCTCGACCATAATCACCCTGCAATGCTCAAAAAGTGGCTACCACTTTTGAATAACTACTATTGCAGTGAGTTTAAAATATTTTTGCACTTTTTTCGGTTATTAAATGATACATATTCGCAAATGACAAACCTTTTGCTAAATAAATGACACTTCAGATGGCGGGTATTTAATAGCTGACAGCCTTCTAAGACAGGCGATTTTAAAACCACTAACTAGAGAACCCTGTAACCCTGGAATTCAGCAATTTTCACGCTGGACTGTCGATTAGTTTTAGCTCTTAGGAGCTTTAAATAATATTACACATCTCAAAATATCACCAGGTTATGTTACAGATGTATTAGTATTTGTTTCCACGTTACAAACAGTCAACTTTCCTAAAAGACTTTATAGAAATCACTCAAACTATGTGTGCTTTTCATAAAAATTTTATGGAAGCATGTTTTGTTTGTAATAAAGAAACTTCAACCTTCTCCTGTTAAAAAGGCAAAAAATGTACGATGTAATAATAGTGTAACTAAAACCCAAAAAGAACATAGTTTTGTTATTTTAAATATTATTGTTTGAATTTTGATTTGATCAGGCTAAAGTTCGAATTGCTTTGTAAGCCAAAATACATGTGATAATTTTTAATGAACAAATAACACCAAAGTTAGTTGTAAATACTCTGACAAACAATTTAGTAGAACGGAGCAACTAGCTGTTTTCAAAGGCCACTAAACCTTCATCATCAGCGTTCTTTTGTGTTTGGTCCACTGTATGTGGTGTCAGTTGATGTAAATTTTTGCTTTATATACTCAGCCATTATTGCAAATGGATGTGTATGTTTTGATTCATCTTATTTCAATTTGCTGGAAGCTTTTTTGTAATGCAAGTAGTGTGACCATATTTTAAAATAACATTAAGCTAAATCACGTTTGAAAAAGAGCTAAAATAAGCTAAAAATTTACCCCCTTATGCAAAAACGTTTGTTAAAATTTAAAACATGTGTTAAAACCGGTTTTGCCATACAAAATTCGTTTGTTAAACCAACTTTAAGTTTAATAATAGTTTTTGCATAAGGGGGTTAAATTTTAAGCCAGAAAATAAAGCTAAACTTTTTTCGACTTCTTTGATCAATTTGCAATAGTTTCTTATTGCTAAAATAACGTTAAATATATACATACACAAACATATTTTTCTATTATTTGAAAAAAAAAAATATTGAATAGTTTTTTAATTATTATTTATTCATTATTATATTTGAGTTTAAGGAAAAACAAAAGAAAAACTTCCCAAAATAAGCTTAACCAGTCTTCAAAAATGTAAAAGCATTTACACTAAAATACGAAACCTTTTTTAAATCTATTTCTAATTTTTGTTTTAAGTAAATTCATGCCGATGAATGCACGTTCAACTCAAGTCAAAGGAACTCCTTAAAAGTCTTATGGGTAATATTAATTATTTATATTTTGCCATTGTAACTCCAAAATTGCAATCAATGTCCTCTATATTTAAATTTGCAATTTCTCTTATAAATGAGGAATTTACATTTTGTATTTCTTAAATCATTTTCCAATGAAAAAATTTTGTATTTTTAAATGTTAACAAATTATCATTTTTAACATCCTTCAAAAAAGGGTTGTTGTAATTTTGTAGTGTGTGTGTGTGTGTGTAGGTGTATCTGTACATATGTCTGTATGAGTCCACGTACATACCAAATGGCTGGATCGATTTTGATTTAGTTTGAAAGCTGAAGAAAATCGGTCCAGCCGTTTATAAAATATCACTTCTTTTCTAGATATATTTAGCTGAATCTGCACGCCGTAGCTCCCAAAACGGCTAGACCTATTTTAATTTTCTTTTTGTCGTTGGAAAAGTGACTTGATCTTGCCTACACTTGAAGAAAATCCGGTACAGGCGTTTGGTCAGTCCGTTGGGGTTTTTAAAATGTTTAATTTTTGTTATTATAACTTTTTTATGTCTTTAACATATTTTTTGAGAACATGCAATTTAGATTAAAAAAAAAACAACGGCTAAAAAAACTAAATGAGTTTTTGAAAAAAGCTAAAAAATAAGCTAAGAGCTAAATAGAAATTTTGCAGCTAAATCCCAAAAAATAAGCTAAATTTAGCTCAAAATAAGCTAATATGGTCACGCTGAATGCAAGCTCAATTTTAACATCTATAAATAATAATAATTATCACATTTGGCTTACAAATCGATTCAATTTTTACCCTGATCATATCATAAATATATAACATATTTTTGGTTGGCTTCAATATTTTATTTTTATTTAACGTGTGTTAAAATGAATAGAACTTTAATAGTTTTAATAGTTTGTTGTTGATGCAGCACGTATATACGCATTTCGTTCCTGCAACAGTCTACTAAAGTGTAGCTTAGTAGCAACGAAATGCATCTGGACATGGTAAACTAATAACGTTTATGTGCATTCTTTAAATTCATAATTTGTTAAATAAAAAATTACCTTCTCTTTGTGCAAGACGTTTGAGTCAGAAATCTTGGAGTTACTGTAATAGATTAAAGAAAAGTTGTAGAAGTTTCCTTTAATCTATTACAAAAACGCCATTATTTCTAACTCAAACGTCTAACACAAACAGGGGGTTAGTGTTTTTCGTTTGCTTAAATTAAGCTCATTCCAGCTCTTTGTAATTTATAATTAAAAATTTTGGCATTGCTTAAAACCCCATTTCACTAAGCGAAGCTCAAAAAAGAGTTTGTAAGGCGAAAGCTTATATATTTTTTTAGTCAATAATTAATAGAAACCATTTTGAATGATTTCCAAAAATAGGAAGATTGCTTACATAACAAAAGGACATTGAAAGTAGATTTACAAGACTAAATCATTCATACTAAAATGATCTGAAGACAGAACAAAGTTCAATACAAGCAAACCCCTAAGACAATTGAATAATTTATATTGTATGCATGCAGATTGTATTAAAACTTACAAAATGCACGAGAAAATTAACTTTTAATAAAATTTTTGAGTTTAAAATTTTTTAACGCACTAATAATAGCAAATTCACAAAAAAAGTAATATGAATAATTTTGTAATATTAATTAATATACTTATAATATTAATTAAAAAATTTATGAAATTTTCACCTATAAACAATTTGATAATATCCATTAAGTTTTTCTACCCAATTAAAAATTTAATTGAATCAATTAAACTTTTAATTGAAAACTTCAATTGGCGAACACTTTTTTCTGTGTTATTATTTTACTTATTCAGTAAAATATTTTTTGTTAAAAAAAAAAAATAAATTATTATTGAGGGGTTAGCTGGATATTTATATTTTTTTCTCGTCAACTCTGGGCATAGGTGTAGTTAAAACTGATGCAGTTTACATTACAAAAATATATTAAGCATTCTACTTTATGTCCTGTAATAGAAGGGAACGCATATTAAGCACATTTAATATTTATTTTTGTAAAATTTTCATAGCTACTATAACAACTGATTCACATAAGGTACAATAAAAATAATAATTCTTTTATGTAGAGTGTGACTTTTGTGAAGATGCAAATTTTTTTTTTGTGATAGATAAGAAAGTATTAACTAATTAGAATCATAAAATTTTTTTGGATATTTTGCTAACAAATGCATATATTTACAGTTTTAAACATTTTTAATGAATATTTAAACATTTGTAAAAAACAATAAAAAAAATATGTAATATAATTCTAACAAAAGAGCAGTTTCATGTTAAATCGTACGAGCAATAGGTTTGTTGAAGAGAATATTAACTTACAGTTTGTAGAGTTTGTATGGATTTTTTTGCTCATATCAAAAATGGAACACTAAAGTTCTTTTAAACCGAGATTTATGTAAAAAGTCAAAATGGTACACAAAAATTATTTCGACCTTCCAACTCTATCCTGTATACATACATATCGATGGTATCAGGTAGAAAGGCACTAACTCGTATTTTTTACGAAATTGAGTTCTTCAGTGATTCCAATACATTTCACACAAATACACCTTGTCACAAAAAGTAATTGCATTAATTTAAAAAACAACACTTTGACAATCATTTATACAGTTTCTATTATGGTTTTACCTTATCCTGTAAAGCTACAATTATTTGAGTTACGTGCTTTATTTTTGAGACTAGCAATATGTCTTTTTTGTGCCTTTCTTTAAAAGGAGTCACATAGGCTCCACTCGTTTCGATATCATTTTATTGATATATAACAATATGATTATATTACTGATCGTATAAATAGCACTTAAAACAAGTAAGAGTGCTATGTTCGAATCTGCCGAATCTTGTATACCCTTCACCGAAGTGGTGTGCTTACATACATGCATGCTTGAGAATTTGATTCAAAGGTAATTTTTTTCTTTTATATTTCAAATTGTGGAATATTTTATGCCGCACTTTATATATATGAACATATATTTTAAATCATCTGGTAGCAACCTAAACACCTGTATTTGTGCACAATATGCAACATATCATTCAACATAAGACCAATGAGTGCCCATGTTTATGGTTAAATTAGATTTTCTTATAAAAAGCTCTTAACTAACGGCCTTCCTAATATATAACATATATTTAATTAAAAATAACAAATAATTACTTTTAAGTTTCTTTTATAAGGAAAAAAATTAATTTTTTTAATACTGGATTTTGATTTAGATTTTTCTGATTTTTAGGATTAATTTCTTTCTTTCTTACTGTAGAATATATTAAATTAACAAAGAAAAAAATTGGTTTTTATTTATAGTTTTTAAAACTTAAAAATTGGTTTTATTTAGTTACTGTCATCATCAGGAAAAATTTAAGTTTTCCCGCTCTGCAGCTGTACTTTTAATTTTTCTAATTTTGTGTACCGAACTTTTCTTTCTAAAACATCAATTAGTTTTAATTTCTAGAGAAAAAGAAAAAATAAAATTGATCTGGTTATTTTTATATATCAAATAATAAATTTTCCAATCCCGGAATTATCTTTTACGTTTTTTCTGATTTCTTTTACGAGAGCAAAATATTTTTCACTAAATATGAATTATGTTTAATTTATAGACAAAAAGAAAAATTAGTTTTAGTAGTTTACTGTTACATACCAAAAAAAGTTCAAACTTTCCAACCCTGCAATAGTCTTTGTGATTTATTTTAATTTTTAATACCAATCTGAAATATAAAATGGTTTGTTTTTAACAAAGAAAAAACAAAAATTAATTTTAGCTAGTTACTTTTGTATGGGAAAAAAAGTTTAAACTTTCCAGCTCTGGAACCATCTTTTTGATTTTACTGCTTTTCTATACCAATGTATTTTACACGATTTCTGGCACACGAGACTAAGACTGAAGTCTCTGGCTATTTTGGGAGCTTAGGAAGACCGATTTTACGTACAGACGGACAGACAGACGGGCGGACGGACAGACGGTCACGCTTATTTGTCTTTCCTATTTATAAGGACCAAGAATATATACATATATACTTTATGGGTTGAATATTAATATTGTGGAAATACCTTCATTCAATTGCTTAAATATTTAGCATTTTTTAACATTTAAAAAATTTGGGAATAGTTTGTTCCATTGGATCAATAAATGCTACTAAATTGTCTTTTTATTTTGTAAAGAAATTTTAAATTATATGTGAAAACTAGTTTAACCACAAGTGAAAACAAAAATAGAATTAATTGCAATCTTTTGGCTTTTAATACTCCTTTAATTCAAAAGCGATTTTCAAATCATTTTGAATGTTAAATAATAACGTTTCCTGTGTTATTACCAATTTAGCACATAAACTCAAATCTCATTTCTAATTGAAGATTAATAATAAGGATAGTGAATAATTTATAGAAAAATAATTTCGAAAATAAATTAAAGGTCATGGCAAGCATATATCAGATTTCATAGAAAAATAAACAAATGTATTACGTTCCATATACATACATATTATTTCATTATAAAAAAAAAGTCGCAATACCACTCACCATTAAACAGCAGCTGTGTTAAGCACAGCGTGCTATAAATAACCACAAGTCATTTAGACACAGATGGTGTGCAAAATAATTGAAATTGAAAAAAAAAATAATTAAGCAAAAAGTTAATTGTGTTAATCTTTTGTGCGATATTTATGCATAGAGAAATGAAATACGCGTTAATGCGCTAGTGTTATTGTATTTAAAGGATTGTTGAAAAAAGATTGTATACACAGAAGAAGTAAAGGGTGTTTTTTATTGAGGTATAGAACTTTAAGTTGGCATCACTTTTTTAACTGGCGGCCATTTTGTCAGCTGTCAAGTGATTAATATTTAGTTTGGTTTGCCATTTCATCATGAACAGGTTGACAAAAGAACAACGCTTGCAAATCGTGCAAATTTATTTCGAAAATAATGGTTCAGTTCGCGAAGTTTACCGCAAGCTCCGTCCATTTTATGGTCGACATAATCGTCCATCAGAGCAATTAATTCGGTTAACCATGGATCGTTTTCGCACTACGTTTACTCTATGTGATAATACGCATCCGCAGAGACGTCGAACAGTGCGCACCGAAGAAACAATTGCCGCTGTAGAGCAAAGTGTTGAAGAGGACCCGAATGAATCGATTCGCCACCGTGCACAGCAATTGGAGCCGACTAACCGACTATTTTGTTCCCGAATTGGATGGCATGAATGTGGATGAGTTGTGGTTCCAACAAGACGGCGCTACATGCCACACAGCGCACGTCACAATCGATTTATTGAAGGAAACATTCGATGAGCGCATAATTTCGCGGAATGGACCTGTCAATTGGCCACCAAGATCGTGTGATTTGACACCATTGGATTATTTTCTTTGGGGATATGTGAAGTCGCTCGTCTACGCCAACAAACCAGAAACGTTAGGGGACTTGGAAGCCAACATTCGTGGCGTTATTGCCAACATACGGCCCCATATGCTCGAAAAAGTGGTTGAAAATTGGACCTGTAGAATTAGCTTTATTCGAGCCAGCCGCGGCGGCCACATGCCCGAAATCATATTTAAACATAAATGGCATAAAATTATCCTTCCAATAAAGCCAAATTGATGGACATTAAAACGATTTGCTTGTGTTTTATTTCAATTCGAAGTTCTATACCCCTCAAAAAAACACCCTATATTTTAGGAAAACATTTAACAGCTAATCTGAAACAAAATGTGTATGCTAATATATTTTTGTGACCAATATGTTGTTTGGGTTTTTCAAAATGTTTGAGTTTCTTAAAATTAACCTAGGAAAACCCGCAACATTACGGAAAAGTAAAATAAATTACAATCAATCAAGCAATCAAGAACAAAATTCGCACTGTATTTGAAAAGGAAAGGAATCAAAAATGTGTTCTGAAAACCTTCGTCTGAATTTAAATTTATATAGAATAACCTTAAGCTACATTTACATACTTATTACGCACGCATGCAATATTAAAAAAAATTAGCACAATTGCATGCCGATTTCTGCTCCAAAAATTGCCAATTTTTGAATATTAGTGTTTATTCAAATAAATATGATTTTAAAAAATTTATTAGTTCTTGGTTAAGCACATCTATATGCATTTCGTTGCTGCTCCAGCTATACATCAGCAGACTTTAGCTTTTTTGAGTTGTGCCTGAAATCGACTGATATGTTGCTTGAGAAGCAACGAATCATAATCATAATCCGCATGCAGAAGTTCTTAAGCAACAATAAATAAATTTTTTGCAACGCTTTTTTGCTTTAGTAAAATTTATAAATTTTGGGATAACTACAATACATTTTTTTTATTAAAAATAGACAACTGTTAATAATTCAGCGCTTCTAACAATTCAAGTATTTATTTCACGGAATTTATATTACAAAAAATTTTCAATGAAATTTTATGAATTTAATTTGCTTAAGAGTAAATAGCGGAATCAAAACTTAACTCATGCGAAATTCACATTAATTGTTATAGAAATTGCAAATCAAGTAGATATTAAATATTTTAAATTTTAAATTTTGAACCTAAATCTTACACATTTTTAGCATGATGATGAACACAATAAAAAGGGAACATAAGGTATCATGAGACATCGGGTAGGAACAATACGATTTACTTACTTCAGAAATTGCCCCTTACCACCTAGTGGGCTTCTTGTTGATAAAAAGCACCGAAAAAGTGTTAAGCCACGTGCTTTCCAAAACGCAGATATATCTATGTTTCGCATTTCATCAAAATTGGATAGATAGTTTCAAAGAGAAAAAAATTTCATAAAAATCAGACAGAAAGTTTTAAAGAGGAAGAAATTTCCTCTTACTTACTTTCCTCGTGGTCCTAATGTATAGCCTATGTCTTGTTTTGACTCAGATCTATATATCCATGTTTTAAATTTCATCAAAATCAGACAGATAGTTTCAAGGAATTGGATAGATAGTTTCAAAGACGAAAAATTCTATCTACCTCCAATCGTGGTACTCTTTTTAAAAAAATTTATAGCCTTTGAGTTCTTTTAGACTCAGATCATTAAAATCGGTCCCTTGGTTTAGCCGTTAAAGCGTAACATACAAACAATAAATTTACTTTCACATTTTTAATATCAGTTTGCAGAGACACCATAATCTACCACGGCCATGAACCACTTTCCAACTCATGAACCTTTTAGCAAAGACAAATACCATATTAGAGAAACTAGGCTAAAAATGTAAAACATCCCCACTGGCAGCACTTCTATGCTATTTAGTTGTTAACAGCATTTGTAACCAGTATTCGCCAGTATTTTATAATTTTCATAAAATTTTTGTTCTACATGTATCGCGCGACACTAGGAACTTATGTTCCAAAAAATATGAAACAAGAAATTGTTTAGCTCCACGAGAAATTTTTCCAATTTCCAATTTTTTTCTTTTTCCTATTACTTGCTATTGTTTGCTGCAAGGGAAAATTGTTCGCGAATTTTACTAATGATTGCCCTCATAATTTATTAATAATAGGCATCGCTCATTTGAAAAAACCAAAATCATCTTATAGATTTATTGAGTATAAAAATTTCATACAAATACCTTGCAAGCTCAAATCTTGATATAAAAGTAAAATTTTCTGTTGACATTAAGGTGTGTGTGAATTGAAAACTTTAAACTCGTTTTTGACAAACTAGTTTTTTTTATACTCTTTACCAAAAAATGGTAAAAGGGTAGGGAAGACGAATAAGCGATGTCCATCTGTCCGTCTATCCGTCTGTCCGTCTGTCCGCCTGTCTGTACGTGAGATCGATTTTTCGAAGCTGCCAGAAAAGCTAGAGACTTCGGTCTTAGACTGGTGTGTCAGAAATAGTCTAAAAAAGATTGGTATTGAAAATCATTTCAGAGCTGCAAAACTCAAACTTTATTTTGCCATACTAAAGTAACTACCGAAAACTAATTTTTATTATTTTTTTATTAAATAAACCTATTAGGATCCAGCTAAACCCCTCAATAATCAATTTCAATGTATTTTTAATAAAAAAATATTTTACTTAATAAGTAAAATATTAATTTGGGATTATTAGTGCGTTTAAAAATTTTAAACTTGAATTGTAACAATTCCCATAAAAAACACTAATTATTAACTTGACTGCACCCGGTCAAAAAAATACTTGTGTGGCAACACTCTATTCTTAAATAGGTGTTGTTGTTATTTACATTTATTTTCTTTTACATACTCTTACGACTACAATTTGAAGCTGAAAAAAGTCAGCCAATGTAGCAATAGTAAAGTAAGAAAATAAAAAACATGTTGATTATTGAGTTCTTGTTTCAACTTTGTTATTTGTTATTGAGCTTCTCATTTGTTTAAATGAAAGTTTATAATATAATAACTCTAGTTGTTCTAAGAAGCTTTGGGTAAAGGTTCCCTGATGATCTGCATTAGAAACAGGAAATGCGCATAGGATCCAGCTAAACCCCTCAATAATCAATTTCAATGTATTTTTAATAAAAATATTTTACTTAATAATTAAAATATTAATTTGGGATTATTAGTGCGTTTAAAAATTTTAAACTTAAATTGTAACAATTCCCATATTTTATACTTCAGTATAAAAAAAAATTTGTATTCCTAACAAAAGAAATTAAAAAGACGTTTCCAGGGTTGGAAAACTTTACATTTTTTATACAAAATTATACAAAATTAACTAAATTAAATTAATTAAATTAAATTATACAAATTTTTCCTTTTTTCTATAAATTAAATATATCTTATATTCTTCAAAGAAAGAGATTGGTGTATATAAGAAGTCGGAAAAATCAAAAAGGATGATTCCAGGGTTGGGAAACTTAAAATTTTTGTGATATAAAAAATTAACCACAGAAAACTAATTTTTATTTTTTCTTATTCAATTAACTTATTATGTACTTCAGTAAAAATTAAATTGATATTTCAAATTAGAAAAAAAGCTAAAAATATTAAAGAGACGTTTCCAGTGTTGGAAAACTTTAACTTTTTTTTCGTATACAAAAGTAACTTACTAAAACAATTTTTTTCTTTTTCTCTATAAATTAAACATATCTTATATTCTTAAAACAAAGAGATTACTGTAGGAAATCAGAAAAAGCAAAAAGGATGTTTTCAGGGTTGGAAAGCTTAAAGTTTTTTTGATATGTATTTAGTGCATGTGTATGTATTTAGTTATTTTCTACTATTCAAGATTATTCTTTGCATTGATCCTGTAGGAATATTTCGCATTAACCCTGTCGGAATACTTTAGCGTAATGCTGCATTAACCCTGTCGGCTGCCATTTCCGTAACAATATTAATTGAACATGTGTTTCTGAAAAAAGACTATAGCGCATATTCATAGTGAAAACAAAGTATTCTTTAAAAATTTAAAACCAGTATTATCACACAAAATACTTGTTTTAAACTCCTACCCCCATATTCATAAAATTTGAAACGAATTTGAAATGTATTTTATATGAAATTTTCCATACAAAATTTTCCTAAAATGAATTTCAAATTCATTTTATTTTGTTATAAATATGGGGGCTAAAGTGTACATTGTTTTGACAATGAATATGAGCCAATGATATTGCTTTTATATTGTTTTCGTTCTAAGGCTCAGGCAAAAGACGTGAAATATTCTTAATTCGAGGGCATATCTGTAATTACTCTAAGCATGCAAACTTTGAAAAATCTTGTAGCTTAAAATTGATACGTTATCATTTAACGTTACGAGGTCTAGGGCGTAGGATAATTCGATCAAATTGAACATCACAATTTTATAAATATACATACATATATTTAAGCAAATATTTGGAAATTCCTTAAGAACTCTTTGGATTTTTTTTTAATTTATTTTCAAGTGAACTACTTAAAAAAAGTTAAAATTTGCTAAAAAGTTTTTATGTACAAAAATTAAAGGATTTTCTTTTGTCGTGTAATATATAAATGTAAGGGTGTATGCCTTTATGCGATGGCTTTGTGTCTATATACACATTTATTTTAGGGATTTTAATGTAATTTTTGTCTGTCTCATAAGTTTGCACTGCGGCATATATTCAGTTTATTGTGTTTTCAAAATTTTACAAACGAAAAGTTTTTACTCTAATTGGTTACGTCTGGCTTAATATTATTTCTTATTTAAATTTCATTATTAAACTTTGAAAATAGCACAATGTTTAACATATATGAAGTGAGGTAATTGTGAATCTGTTTCTGAGTCAAAGGCTCTAAGGCGCATGTTTTTATGTTCATTTATCTCGTTTTAAAATGAAATCATCAAATGCCTTAATCGAATTCCTTCTTTGTTCTAATTTATTCTTAGTTACCACGATAACATTAGTTGGTAAAACCACAAACCAAAAATTTAATCACGGCTAGCAAGTGTAATTTACAAAAAATCTATATATATGTATATTTAAGCCAATTACTTTTCGTTTTAAATACCAGCTGAATTTTAGTAACGAATTTTATATTACTGGCTTGTAATTTTACAAAACAAAAAGCAGAATTTGTTCAGTGGCAAGATTACTTACTCATCCCATTGCTAATATTGCACGTTTATTTATGTGTATCGCAATATTATTATATAAGAATTTTATTCCGACAAAAGTTTTAAATTTTTTTCAGCCTAAAGGAAAAATTTCATTAATCTATTTTGGAATTATGAATATTCTTCATATTTAATGTTGCTTCTATTTACTAAAGTATATTAATTAACAAAAACTTAAGTTACGTATTGTCTACATATAACATAATTGTTTAATTGTGGTAAGAGCATAATAAGTAACATATCACAGTGTATTTTGAAATTAATGAGAGCTCCTTAAATGATTTTTACCTTAAAATTGAAGAAATATAATAATAAATAGTAGAAAACTTTCTAAAATCTAAAAGGCCTAATTCATAAAAAATAATTTTTGGTTCATGGAATGTTTCCATACAAAATTTGTTTTATAAACACTTTATATGTACAAAATTAAGGGTTTTTATACTTAAAATTGCCATTTGTGCGAGTTCGCTGGTTTCATGGAGCCTCTTTTCAACCGTTTGGGCAATCACTTACCCCCATAATCATAAAATTTAAAATGAATTTCAAATGTATTTTATTTAAAAATTTTTCAATTTAACAAAGGCGTGTCGAAACATCGAATAAAAATAAAAATATTGTTAATTTATTAAAAAAGACCTCAAGCTTGATGAAACAGTTGTTAAATTTAAAATAAAAGGCCAAAAAAATAGTAGCAAAAATCATTAAAAATTTTTCATACAAAATTTTCCTAAAATGGATTTCAAATTCATTTTATTTTTTTATGAATATGTCGGTTAATATTAATTTAAAAAGATGTCAAAAATTATTTTATATTCATAAAAAATAAAATAAAAAACAAAAAATTTTTATTAAAAATTTTAAATAAAATATATCGAGCTTTATTTTCGATTTTATCGTGACAAAAATTTAATTTTTTAGGAAAGGTTTTTTTTTGAAATATTCAAATATGTTTTTGTACGTAAATTGTCGTTTGCGATAAATCTTTTCTATAGTCTAAATTATGGATAGGCCCATACAATTTTAATTTCAATAAAATAGTCAATTTTTAATAACATGTCGCTTACGATAAAATCGAAAATGAGGCTCGATATTTCAAACTAATTTTATAATTTATGAATAAGGAGAAAAAGTATAACTTGTGTTTTAAAAGGCATAAAAATCGAAATACGAGTCAAAATTACTGGGCAAACTTACTAGATTTGTGTAAATAATTTTCAATAAAATTGTTGACAGTTTATTTACGAGAGAGTAAAACTGTACAATTCCATAGTTTACGGGACTTTGGAACTTTTTCATGAAGATCCTTTTAACTTTTTTTATTTATTTTATTGAACAGAAGGGTCGCAGTTTTTCTCTAAAATAATGAGTTTTTCATCGTCCATTGTTATATTTCAATATAATATTATCTTTTTCTTTTAAAAATTTAATTTTTTAAATTCTAATCAACATATTCATAAAAAAATCAAATGAATTTGAAATCCATTTAAGGAACATTTTGTATGAAAAATTTCAAATAAATTACATTTCAAATTCATTTTAAATTTTATGAATATGGGGGTAAAAGCACAATCACAATTTATTCCCAAATATTTTTATTCAATTTATACTGCCACTTACAATTGCTTAACAATTTTTTGGTTTTCACAGGTTGAACGAAAACAGAACTGAACGAAAAAGACAAAACTAATAACTTGTATAATATATCTATAAACAAAAACGAGTCAGCTAATTCGTAACATAATAGAAAGTTAAAACTAATTCTGCCTGAAGGCAGTAAATATGTTTAATTAGTAAAGAAAAAAATTTGTTGTAAATAGTTAGTTTTATATGCTTACATAGTTTTTGTTTCAGTTTTCCAGCCCTGGAATAAAATAAAAAAAGACGATTTTGTTCATTTTCAATGCAAATGTATTTAGCAAAAATTTTAACACATCAGTCAAGTCAAAAGTCTCTTTACTAGCTTGGTTTGAGAAAATCGTTTTCACTTAACGACAGACGCGCAGATGGGCATCGCCTATTCGACTACCCAGTCCATAAAGAACCTGAATTTGTTTATTTTGTAGGATCACAAAAGTTTAATCATTTGAAAATATTTTTAAAATAATATTTAAGAGGTTTAAAATATTTTACAAACACACTTTTCAACAAGTTTTTTAAAAAAAAACTTAAAACGAATACTCAAAATATTTTATCCAATTCTCAAAAATAACCAAGATTTCCGAAATATTTGTGGAATAGATACTGTTGTTGAGATCAGGTGCTAAGAATGGACAGTACAGATATTATTTAGGTTTGCTTTCAATGGAAAGTGAAAGACTTTAAAAATAGAGGATGCGCACGTGCAACATGGCGTAGATCGGTTGAAGCTGAAACTAAGAGTAGGAGACTATAGTTGCTATAAATAAGAAGCCTAGCTCAGAATAAGGCAATTTTCAGATATTTTGTAGAATCCTTATACCTATTCTTAAATTTAATTTACTTTTATTTACATACATATTTAGTATATACTATTTACTTTAATAAATAATAAATTTATATGTCTACTTCATTTTTATTGTTTGTAAAAGCTATTTGTGGAGTTACTGCTTCGATGCCTGGCGTGGTTCCAAATTATCTAGGCGCACGGCAGTGCGCCAGGCCAAGTTCCGGCCAATGCACGCAGTGTGTATATTTACAGGAAGCCATTCGAACTGTTTTTACTAGAGATGTGCACGTTAGTGTTTTCTGACTCACGTCACGCACGCTCACGCAGAAAAATATTTTACTCACGCACTTTCACGCAGGAATAATTTTGAAAATTTTCACGATCACGCACGCTCACGAATAAAAAAATTTTAATCACGCACGAGTGGTTTACAACTTATCACGATCACGCACGCTCACGAAAAAGTATATGTATAATATAATTTTCATGTTTTTTGGGTTGAAAAATAGGTTCTTACATATCGTCACCTAAAATCCAAAAGGCCGTAACAACCAAAAAATTCAAAATAGACTTTTTAATTGATTATGATGTGATTAACCAAAATACATATTTTCCTAAAATTTTACTCACATATGTTTAAAAATACCGATTTTATTCATTATTCAATTTGGTATCTAACATACATGTAAATAGAATAAATTTATGATATTTTTTGCTTCTCCTGTAAAATAGTAAAAAGTGTACTTACGGCCTTTTGGATTTTAGGTGACGATATACATATCTATGTATATATGTATGCTCGTGTTTTTGTAAAATTTACAATGTAAATCAAAATTAAGCAAAGTTAATTTAATATCGTTTTAAATATTCGTATTCGCGGATATCATTTTAAATATTCGAATTCGAATTCTCGTATATCAAAAATAGACATTCCGCACATGTATGTATATATACATACATAATATAAATGTGAAGATAAGACGCATGATCAATTAAATAAAACATAATCAAATAAATGAGAAAAGCATATTAAATGAGAAAACATACAAATTACTAAAATTTTTCTGTTACGTAACATTTTCAAAGACTCCCCCCACCCCCGCAATAACAAATCATAACAAAACTCTAACCCCACCCCTCCCCTCTACAGCGTTACGTAATATATGGACGGCCACTAAATCAAAAAACATTTTCTGCGGTACAATTCGTCAGTAGTATTGTTGACAAAGGCACTGTTGAATCAGTAGTGTTTCTCAATTGATACTTCCTACAGGGTATTTAAGAAACATACATACATACTTACAAAGGTGTATGTACCCATCAAACAAAATGCGCCGAATTTGCAATGATTGGTCGACAAAATCTTCCGATTTCGGCACCGGAATATTACCGAAATTGTAACAATTTTTGTATGAAATGGTTGACACGACTTCGTAACGATTGTCGGTACGAATTCGTTACGATAAGTCGGTACGAACACGTAACGACTTGTAGGTACGATTTCTTTTTGCTTTTATAGCAGAGTACCGCTTCACCGTTATGTTGCTGCCATTGTCGAAATAATTTGTATATACTCACGTTTTTTTAATATTTGTTACAATCCTTTTTTTTATCAACATATACAGGGTGGGCCAAAAGAAACCAAGGGGTGTAAAAGTTTAATAACTTTTTTGTTTATTAATTTTTTTTATTTTTTCTTTCAGATTATATAGACAACACTTGGAGAATTTATAATGGAGAGGTTCACAACTGAACAGAGAACCAGAACAATAGTATTTTATTATTTAAACCAGAGATCAATTATTTTAACGCAAAGAGCATATCGTCGACATTTTAACGTCAGAATTTCGCCCTCTGAAGCGATGGTTCTGAGGTTCTCAAAATCCAAGAGCCATTCATCAACGCCAATTGCACCCCATCAGATGTACAGTATGGTGTGGGATCACATCTGAAAATGTCATTGGGCCCTACTTCTTCGAGAATGAAGATGGAAGTGCTGTAACCGTAAATGGAGAGCGGTATCGGTTTATGATAGAAAATTTTTTACGTCCTGCTCTTGAAAACAGACCTGGTATCTGGTTTCAGCAGGACGGAGCCACTGCCCATACTGCCCGAGACACAATGGCACTTTTAAGTCAAATTTTTGGAGAGCGAATAATTTCTCGAAATTCGGAAATTATTTGGCCAGCGCGATCGCCAGATTTGACAGCACCCGACTATTTTCTTTGGGGTTTTTTGAAGGAGCGAGTGTATGTGAACAAGCCAGAGACAATCCTTGAACTCAAGGCAAACATTGTTGCAGAAATTCGAACGCTACAGCCACAAGTTTTGAAAGATGTTATGGAAAATGCTCTAAAAAGAGCCCATCAGTGCGAAGCTGAAAACGGTGGTCATTTAAGAGACATAATTTTTCATACTTAGTGTAAAAAAATTTCCATTTTGTATATTATATAATCTGAAAGAAAAAATAAAAAAAGTTAATAAACAAACAGGTTATTAAACTTTTACACCCCTTGGTTTTTTTGGCCACCCTGTACATACATATTTATTTAAAAAAATTTTCACAGACTTTTACTTATGTATCCAAAAATCAAAGTTCGAATTCGGTACGACAAGTCTGACTTCAGAAAGAGTCGAAACATTTTGTTTGGGGGTATTCATTGTGTTTGTAAGCTCATACTACCATACATATTACTATACATACATATGTATATGCATTTATTATTATAAAATAATTTATTTCAAATGATTGAATACAGTTACATATGTACCTATGCAGGAATGTTATCTCGTGAGAGCGTGGGAATTCGTGCGTGATTATTAAAAAAAAAGCTCACGCACGATTACGCACGAGGAAATTTTTTTCAGTCACACTCACGCGTGATCAGTTATAATATTTGATCACGAATCACGTGAATCACGTGTGACTCACGCGTGACACGATAAAATCACGACATTTGCACATCTCTAGTTTTTACCCCCCTCTTAACTTTGTTCCCCGCGACCGTCAAATTATGAAATTTAAATCAAAAATGAAAGTGAAAGCAATGAAAGGTTCCGGAGATATGGAGGTGCAAAAAGTGCTTATTTTAAGACATACTCACTGACTCACTGACTCAGTGACCTACTGACTCACTCATTAATATTATGAAGCACTTCCGCTATAGCTAGAGATCTGAAACTTGGCATACTAGTAGATCTAGGTGAGCAATGAACCAGAAAAATCTGAAAACCTGAAAATTTTAACCAAGGGGGCGGGGCTACGCCCATAATAATAAAATTTGTGCTAGTGAGCTGAAATTTGTTACATAGCTGGGTCTAGGTTGGCAATAAACTAAAAAAAATTTTTAACCCGAACATTTTGGCCACGAGGGCGGGGCTACGCCCATAAAAGCTAGACTTAAAAAAGCAAATCTAAGGCGCATAATGGAAGATACTTTATTGAAATTCGGCATACATACTGCGATAGGGCAAGCCTAAAATTGTTTCATTAAAAATAGGGGCGTTGACACGCCCATACAATTTCAACCTCTTCTTCGTGTACTACGGCTCAGCATATTTAGATATACTATTTCTGTGTGTATTATTATCCGTTTGCAACGAAACTTGACACAAATAATAAGCACTGGCTGCAAAAATTCTTGTGTTTGGAAAAGTGGGCATGGTTACGCACATAAATATTAAAAATTATAAGTTGCGCTAAGGAGCTGAAATTTGGTACACGAGTAGGTCTATGTGAGAAACCAACTAGAACAATCTGAAAAACCTAAAAAATTTACCAGAATGGGCAGGGCCACGCTACTATTGTTTGAACCTGAAAACTTACAGCCTTATTTGTACAAATTATTAAGGCTTTTGAAGAAAAATTTATTATGAAAATTTGTCATAAAAGCCCTTTATAAAGCCTTAAAAAGTTTTATAAATGAGGCTGTTAATATACAGCTTTTATTTTAAGCCATTTTAGTGAAAACTTGCATATATGTTACACGTATACAATACTTAAAACTATCATCTAAAAAAGTGGGCGTGATCATTCCCATAAAATTTTAGCCTTGTGTTTAATCGACTTCGGTCTAGCATATTTTAAAAGAAAATTAGCATGAATTATAAGCGCTACTCAAAGCAATATTGTGAGTTTAAAATAGTGGGAGGGATAATGCTCATAAAATTATAAGGTACTAGATATACCAAACGGACGACACATTCGTCCGTATTCTAGAATCAAAATGTAAGCAATTTAAGATTCAAAGAAAATGTATCTAAACTTCATAAAAAATTCATTAAAACACAGCCACACACAAGCTTACATACATATGCAAGCATAATTAAATAATACATGAAATTAAAAAAACATAAACAAAATCCCTTCAACCAACCTAATTCAATTTATTCAACTCTCTTCCTTTAAGTATTATGGATTTGATACAACAACAAATAAGAGAAAAACAATTGTAAGGTCAAGCCAAATACTACAAACACACACACACACTCATGTTTTGTTTCTTTTTTTACTTGTAAGCTAATAAATGCGTGTGTAATATGTGTGCATGTAGTAATAGCAACTTTAAACGCTTATAGCTCCCAAAATACTAAACCGATTTCAATAAAATATAGATTCTGCACATCTGTATAAAAAATCCCTTAAAACCATATAAATCTTTTTAAAATCGGTGCAGTGGTACCAGCGTAAAAGGGATTACAAAAAACATGTTCGCCTGTTAATTATATAGATAGTTCACGCTAGAAAGCTGAAATTTTATACACAAGCAAGTGTAGATGAATCAGCCAATGTGGAAAATCTTAAAAACAAGAAGTTTTATCCGCTTCAACTCCAATTCGCACTAATGAGCTGAAATTTGGTATACAAATTAATCTAGATCAGAGATCACTAAGAAAAATCTAAGAAACCAGAAGTTTCAATCAGGGGTTGGGAACAAGCACTGTAAACTAAAAATTAAGTTAAATTTTATTGAAACTTTTCATACACATTGCACTTATCCAAAGTAAAAATTTCATGTAATGAAAAGTGGCCGTGACTTCTCCCATAAATTTGAGCTTTTTCTTTCATGTACTTTGGCTTAGCAGTTTTTAGTCTACTAGTCATGTATTTCTCAATAGCTTTTTCCTACAAAACTTTACATGAATCATAATCAGTAACAGATATAAAAGTCGGCGGGCCAGACCTATAAAATTTTTACGTAATATTGTACTGTAGAAAGCTGAAATTTTGAAGACAAGTAGTCCTAATTGATTTACTTAATCGGATAATCCAAAAATTAAAGCACCAGCTACCCTATTGAAACTTTGCATGCACATTGGGCATGTCCTTTTGATTTAGGTACTTCTGCCAAATATATTGAAAAAATAGGCGGGATCACGTCCACTAAAATGTACGCTGTATTTAACATGTTTCTTTCCAGAGGACTCTTACCGAATTGCGTACTCACTAGCGATCCGTTGTAATACAATCCAACACCCATCAAGCTCTAACCCATTATTTTATGTAACTATGCCATTTTCAGCTGGTAGAGTGACCATGATAAGAAATAAAACACACTAAAAATTTTAAGTTTAAAAAGTGTTATTACAGAAAATTTTTAAAAAAGTAATCAGATCCTCACAAAAATATTAATGTGAAAAAATGCCAAGTTCCTATCAAAAATTTCGGCCATCAAAAGCAGTCAGATATAAATTTTGACCAAGTTCTTGTTTGCCACAATACTTAACACTGAAATATGCTATGCATTATATAAATTTGTAATCGTAAGGGTGTCAAATAATTTCTAGAGAATCTGCTAACTTGGCAATATTTTTACCTATATAAATATACAGTATTCTCTTATTTTTTATTACAAATTTATATAATGCATAGCATATTTCAGTGTTAAGTATTGTGGCAAACAAGAACTTGGTCAAAATTTATATCTGACTGCTTTTGATGGCCGAAATTTTTGATAGGAACTTGGCATTTTTTCACATTGATGTTTTTGTGAGGATACAAGTTACACTTTTATCTCATTTGCAATAAGTAATCTTTATTCTTTTTAACAATATTTTGTGGAAATTGTATAACTCTATAAATTTTTTAGAGATTTAGCTTAGAACAACTTAATCTCTGAAGAAAACTTTAAGAAGCATTAATGAGAGTTTTGTGGTGCATTATTTTATAATAAAACATGGTATATATTTTTGTCTTAAATTCTTATAAATATTACAAATATTAATTTCAAAATAAACCTTTCAATAAAACACCATAAAAAATCTGATTGTTTATTATATTGTTTATCCAGTTGAAATATTATATGTATGTATTTATATGTTTACATATGTGATATTTTCCATGTCGTTGTTAGGTTAATTTGCATATAAATTGTAATTTAACCTAAAACCACATTAATGTTTGCGAATAGGAAGTAAACAAGGATAAACATGTTCGATTGAACACAATTTATTATCCTGCTTTCGAAAGCCTGATTAGATATAATGGCATCCGGTGTATTGTCAATAATACACTTTAAATATATTGTTATCTGTTTTATTAAAAACGTACATTCTCATGCATACAAACATAAAAGTTAAACCTGCACATGTATACCACATATGGCTTGTAAGGCTTGAATTATTATTATTACGTATACATATCTCTTCATGAACATTTGTGATTTTATCAATAAAATCAGTTGAATTTGAAAACAAAAAAAAAAAAACAAAAAATCTATGTATCTTATTATGTTTCGTGTATTTATTGCATATACGCTTGATTTTAATATAAAAGAGATTTAAATCAAAAATTATGATTTTCATAATTTTTTTATTGAATTTAATTCAAGCTTTAAATAATTAATTCATCAGAAAAGTCTTTTGTTAAAAATTTCTATTCTTTATGGGGATTCAACAATTTATAGAATAACAAGCATTGTTTTGTTCAGCTTTGTCAAAATATTTAATAAATTTTTGTAATAAATAATGTAACGTTTCCCAGCAATAAGTTTTAAAAAATGTAATCGAGTTTGGAATTAAGCATTTTTGGTGGGAGCTGTTCTTTACTGGATTAGCAACCTAATGATTTTAACAAGGCGTGAGGCTAAAATATTCGATTCTTGAGAAGAAGTTATATTGTTTATTGTAGGAAATTATTATTTTTTTTTTTTGGGAAGTAGTTATTTTTTCTTGATGGAACTACTTTTTTAGCCGAAATAAATTACTTTTTTGAAATATGCCGCTGTTTGAGTAAGTGGAAGATCTTGAATAAAAACTCAGCTTGATTAAATAAATAATAAAATTTTTAAGAAAAATATAAATAAATTAAAAAAAACTATTGTGTTACTACGAAATACACGATTTTGTAAAAGTTCTTTTATAAACTCGTACCATTGCCAGTTTACAACTTGTAAATAAGTGGCAAAATTGAGCATAGTCTTAACGTGATTTTCCATATAATTTTATATATATTATATTATATTTATATTATATTTTATATTAAAACTCATGTGTTAAAACTACATTTTGCGGCGATTTGTAATGTCAAATTGTATAGAGCGACGCTTTAACTTGTAGTTCAATTTTATCACTCATGCTCACGTCATGCCAGTTTTTGATTATAAAGCCGACTATATTTAGAAAAATTTCAATTGTTTTGATTGATGAACTTTTATTAACAGCCTGGTTTTAGAAAACATAAGCCCTTTCGTTTTTATGTTTCGTTTATAAACGATAGCGTTTAATGTTTGATTTTTATAAAACATATTCTAAAGCTTTCGTTTTGACATAAAAATAGCTTTTTAGGTATAACCAAAAATTCACACTCACAAAATTATTACAGTGAAGGAATACAAAAAATAAAATCTATTAAAAAAAAATTGAGACATTTTTAGATTTTTAATTGAACTATAGTGAATTTTTAATCAGAAATACATAATTTTTAGTCAGGCTTAAGTTCAGTAATTTCAATTCTTTTCATTGAATGAAATATTTTCTTAATTAATGTGAGTTTCTAAAGAAGAGAAGAAAAATTAAATAAGACTTTTAAGCTGGGGGAAATACCGATATTTTTCTGTGCAGCAACGCACTGCATCACCACCCTAGTCTATCTACTTGGGTAGAGATTGTTATTAACATCAGCTATTTAACGTAAATTCTAATGAAACGGAATGTGAGAAATGATTGTTGTGTACAATTATTGATTTACCTTTGGTAAATACAAATGTAAGTATCACTATTTATTTCCCCTGTTTTTCCATTTTTCTATTTAGGTTAGCACGAAGTTATATTATATAAAAAAGTTTAAATAAAATTCATTTCAAATTAATTTTAAACTTTATGAATAATGGGGTAAGCAATTTCATTTTAATTGATTTTAGCATTCAATTGGAAGTCCATTTACCCATTAAAACAGGCTTCAAATCGTTACTTATGTGATCGTATCGGCAATCGTACGAAAACAAATTAAATGATATGTCAATCGTATAAAATGAATGGGATTTCAATACGTTCACGTATGTCATAATCCGAAAATTGTGTTTTTACGTGACGAGTTGTACGTTCACGGATATAACGATTTGACCCCAGATTTTCATCGCATTTCGTATTTTCCGTTGTTTATTAGAACTAAATTTTTTTATTTTTAACCTTTACTTTATATTGACTCAATACTAAAAATTTTTCCGATTTATTTGACAGTTAAATTGAAAAAATGATTTGTTTATACTGAATTTGGTGTTGAATCTTTCACAGAAAAATTATAGAAGCAAGGGAAACATCTTTCTTTTGTACGGAAGCCAAGATTCGTATTTGTAAAAGTTAAATCAAACCGCTTATAGCCATTCGCCATTTCGATTTTTTCGTTTATTTAATTTTTTGTAATTTATAGTAGAAAATAAAAGGAAAAAATAATTTTTCACAGTTTTAAGTCAGTTCACATTCTAACATTAAAAATTAAATAACATTTTCGTTAGAGTCAAATGAAAAATATGTAGACTGATTTTTAATTAATTTTACGTAAAAAATTTTATGAGTTTGAAAAACTGAAAGCTCTTTTCTTGTCACACACATGAAAATAAATAAATGTTTTAAAAACGAAAACATGGTTTGATTCGTTATTTTAAAGAACACACTTATTCATTTTCGAAAAACAGGCTCTAAATTTGTATTATATTATTTGGAATATAAGATGCTTCAATAAAAATTTAATTTATACCCGTATTCTAACCTCTGTGACAATGACAAAATTATAACAAAACTGAGGTGAATGACTATTTGTATATTTTTGGTATTCTAAAAAATATTGTCATGAATAAAATATAACAAATTTGTCACCTAATGAAAAGCAAAAATAAAAATTTATTAATTTTCCTTTTAATTTACTTTTTAGTTCTGAGAATTAAAGAGAAAACAGCGTGATTATTGAAAAATTGTTAACATCTTATGCCAATAAAAATAATTGCTTTGTGCACTTTTTTTGCAAAAGTAAAGGAAACATTTTTTTCGCTTTTTCCAAAATAACATCCAGGGACGCCTGGTTTTTTGCCAACAATATTTGTAGTTGTAGCTATGGTAAAATGGACAACTTTTGCGAATATATTTATATAATTTGAACGTGTCTAATATGTAGCTCAAACAGGTCACTTTTTAAATTAAAAATTTAATATTTCTGAACATTCCGACGGTAAATTTGTTCCTTAATTTTTGCAAAAAAAAAGTGCAAGAAATATTTTTTTTTGGAATAAGATGCTTACAAGATTTGTTTGGTAGAGGGTTTTATTACCCTCATACCATTACAATTTTTCTTCCACAGATTTCACAATCAACCCTTTTTTGGAGAAACTACGAAATTATACGTGTGTTTTTCAAAATGTATTGTTAGTACATTTCTATGTGTGCGACCATCGTTTGCTAATTACATATGTAAATGCAAGATACTCCGGCTAAAGAAATAAAAAAAATACATTTCTTTACATTCATAATACATTTTTTTTTATTTTTTAAATAAATAAATATAGTTGTCAATTTGAAATAAATCTCACCATAGTATGTTGAAAGCTTTTTGAGCTTTTTAAGCTTTTCCTTGTCATATGAGCAAGAGAATACCATGACAATTTTATTTAAAATTATATAACAAGAAATTTGACAAAATTGTATGACAAAAACTTTGTCACAATTTATTAGAATACGGGCATTAATTTAAAACGTAATTTTTTATTTTTAAACCCCGACTAAAAACAGGAGTGTAGTAAGTTTGTAGTGTGTGTCTGTGTATCTGTATATCTGTGAGTCTGTACATCTATACGTGCTAACGAAACGGTTATACCGATTTTGATTTAGTTTTTTCTGTTTGAAAGATGACTTGGTTTCTTGAAGGTTCTTAGCTATGTTTTAATAAAATCGGTCTAGCCGCTAAGAAGATATCATATCTTTTCTAGAAATATTCGGGAGTTTTTAAAATTTTTAATTTTTGTTATTTAGTTTGAAATAAATTATTAGACAATTTAGAAATACATATAAGTTTATTTAAAATAACTACATTTTTACAAAGAATAAGTTCAACCTCTGCGTCCTATTTTTTAAAATAGTACATACTTCAATTTGATAATCAAAACAGTAAGTCATTATATGGCAAGTAGTTCAGATGGTAATGTGAAATTTTTTCCTGGGTTGTTGTTTGTGATATTGTTAATGTTATGACATATTTATGAGTTCAAAAAAAAAATTATTTCAAAATCGAAAGCTAATATTTCGACAAACTGCTACAATTGTGTGCTATGTTAATTATGCTAATGAACATAAAACCTAAAAACTACAAATAAGAAGTATAACTTTAAACTTTTGTTACAAACATTTAGTTTTTTTTAATTCAAACTGCATGAAAGTTTTGTTCATATGGCTTAACTTTGTGTTTTGAAGTTTGCGAACCGTAAGATAAATGTTTTCTAATTTTTCAACCATAAACAGCCATTTGCGTTTTGTTAGTTGTTCTCTTAATACATTAAGTATGAAAATGTTATGAAGTTTAAATAAAACTAATACCATATGATGGTAAATTTAATTTAATATTAATTTTATACAGAAATTAAATTTTTTTTTTGCAATTTAATAATGCAAAGATTAATTTTTGTAATATAAATCTGAAAATAAATACATATGAACATATATTTTTAGATAAATCTTGTAAAATTTTTAGTTTTAAATATTTGTATTTCGAGGTTGAATAAAAATTAATACAAAAATTTATTTAATAACGTTGTATTACAGCGAATGAAAAATGCTGGCATGCTTGTTATTTTCGCACACGGAAATGATGAAATGCTGGATAGGAATAGGGAACCAAATTAAACTCCTGAGCCAAGAAAGGAACAGACAAATAAAAATAACCCTTTTATTTTGTTCGCTCGAGAAATATATGTATATGTTACAAGCACCAGTAGGAAATTCAGAAGGGATAAAATAATAAATAAGCCAAAAAGGATTAGTTTGTAGGACAAGTTTATTGGACTACTTCAAATCGTTACCTTTTTAGTTGGCTGATAAAACAAGAAGGAAGAAAAATTCTTACTAGCCAACGGAAACAACTTATTAGACATTTTGACCTCTTTGACATTTTATTTTAGGCATTATATGTAAAAGAGAAAGTATGAATCTAGCAACATTCAGATATAATATATATTTGAAAAAGGGGGAAAATTTTTGAGCAACACAGTTGTTAATGACAAATACTATATAAAGCCTTTTGACATTAACAATACTTTACGCTTCATTTACACATGCAGGTAACTTGTTACAAGTTGCGTGTACGTATTAACAACCAATACATTTAATGAAATAATAAAAACACTTGCAACTTGCTTGATTGTTTACACAGTCAAGTGCAAGTTTATTTTCATTTTTCTATATGTTACTATAAATATTTGAAAATTTCGTTTTTCTCTTTCTTCTGTGCGTTGTTTGTACTTTTTTGTCTTTTTTTTTTTTTTTTGTTTTTAATGTGTGGGCTGCCAAATTTTTGGTATAGGAACATTACAGGGAAACGAATTTAGTGATCAACTTTGTACCAAAATAAATAATAAATTTATATTGCAAATCAATAATAAGTCATATTTGATTACATGTTCTTACTTTTTGTTTTATTTTTTCTGTATATAAGTTGAAATAATAACATTTTAAAAATTATTCCATGTAAGCTATCCATTAAAATTAAAATAAAATCCTTAAAGGGTAACACTGTTTTTATTTTTGACAATTCTCCTACATGCAAGTGAAAAAATTACTTGTAATGAAAATCTCTTGCCAGTGAGCCCACAACTTGTAGCATTATGATTTTATTAGTAAAAATATGTCTATGTATTGAGTTACTTGCACTTGTACTTGCATGTGTAAACGGTAAGTTAGTATTCATGTGATTAAAAGTAAGAGTCATATCATGTATATATATATGTACATTTATACAGATATATGTATTATCCCAGCTAGCGTTTGGGTGATAATTTTTTGCAAAAATCTCTTATAACTATGATTCTCCTCATATCAATTTGTATGATTAAAAACTGATTTATCACTCAGATGATTGAAAAAAAATTCACTTATGATTCATCTATATGAACAAATAATGATTTCTTGAAAATATAAGAACAAAATGCAAATAAACTGCATAAAAGTGATTTAATGGTTTCGTATTGCCAGAAAATTGCTCAAAACTGAATCAGCAAATCGTATTATGAATGATTCTCTGCGATGATTCTTCTCTAGGGTACCATTTTCTCACAACGGGAGTATCATTTATTATCGAAAAATGAGCTCATTTGCGGTTATTTTTCCTGTAAAGCTGATTTGGAAAAGATTCGATTATGATACAAAATGCCAGCTAGGATATTCTTAGGCATGATGTAATCCATGTGACATTTTGTTAAACAATTTTCGTACACAAATATCCATTAAAAATTAATTTGCGTTTAATCATTAGCTTATTAACTCTTTTACACAAAGTATTGAAGAGCAAATTGAAAATGTGTATCGATATATATCGTATGTACATTTTTTTTAAACACAAGAAAACACAAACACAATTCGCAAAGCGATTAGCTTGTCTGCGAAAAACACCCAGGGTCTATGGTGGGAATCGAACCCACGACCTCCGGACTGAGAGGCTAGCATCGTTACCACTCAGCCACAGGGGCACATATATATACTATATATAGTATCGATATATATTTATATTCGTTGTTTTTCTCGTTTTTAGGGTTCCGTACACCAAAGGTGAAAAAGGACCCTATTGTTTTCGCTACGCTGTCCGTCTGTAATAGCTACGGACCTGAAATATTGCTAGAATATATAAACCTCTTATAAATACAACAACAAATACATGAGAGTTAAAAATTAAAGAGTGTTCCAAAACCAGCAACGAAAAATCTTAAAATCCCATGTAATATTCATACAATTATTGTATGTAGGCACTTGGAATTTGTGAAGTTATAGGGCATTTACTTACGAGATTTCTAGCTAAATCTTGCTGCTTTTTACTAGATTTCCCATACAAAACAAAATCTATTTTGTCGGTAGATTTGTAAGAAATCTAATAAAAGTCTAATATATTTATTTATTTATTGTTACCCTGTACAAAATATTTATAAAAAAGATTAGTGAATTAGCTACGGTCTACTTGAGAAGGCGTGTGACTTAGCTACATTGCAGTTATTTGGTTGTAGTTTTAAAAATTTTTTGGTTACTGGGCTTTCTTTTGAATAAAAAAAACTTGAGAAATGTCAAAAAAAGTTGGTCTAAACGGTATAGATTTTCATAAAGATTTTAATTAAAATCGGCTAAATTTTGTGCTGGTGTAAATGGTCTATTAGTTTTTTTTATACATATATACATTTAGCTTAATATATAACAAACATTTAGCTTTAATATATAACAAAATTAAATTAAAGGGTGATCCATCATTTAATGTAATTTTGACTATGTAGTTTTGACATTTTGCTGTATCTTGGAAACCGTAGGAGAAAAACTCATGACTTTTTCAAAAATCGCAAAACTAAAAAATCCAAAAATTATAAAATGGCCAAGCCGAAAAAAATCGCCAAAAACCAAAAAAAAAAAAAAAAATCACCAAAACGAAAAAAGCGCCATATTAAAAAAGATATAAAACTAAAATAATCGCCAAAAAAGCAAAAAAATCGACAAAACGAAAAAATCGCCAAAATTAAAAAAAAAAAACGCAAGAAACCGAAAAAATCCCCAAAATGAAAAAAAACCAAAACTAAAATTAATCAAAACTAATACAAACGTCACAACTAAAAAAAACGCCAAAAACCAAAAACGAAACAAATGCCAAAACTATTTATTATATAGGTTAAAGTTCGTCTAGTATTACATATCTAGTGTCCGCACGGAACCCTCCCTGTGCGTGTCAAAGTCTTACTTTACTGAATATATGTTTAAAATACATATTTCCACATAGAAGACATATGTATGTATTTCTTTACGCAAACGATCTCCGCTCAAATTAAAATCCCATTAAAAATATCTAGTATTTCTCCGTATTTACATCAATAAGGTAGCTCTAGTTCTGCAACAAATCTGTGGCAAAAAGGAAAAATTGCTTAATGCTAGGAACACAACTGGGACGAACGACGAATTTTTCGGTGCGAAGTTTCGTCATAAAAAATAAAACACATTTGTTCATATGGAAATGAACACAACACCACCGTAGAACGAAATTCGTCGTGCGTGAAGAAATCTGAGATAGATTTATTTCTATTTTGTACGCCGACGAACGACCGAAAAAACAATTTTCTCTCACTCTCTTTACATACACAATAACCAGTGTGACCAGATTTTAAAATAAAATTAAGCTAAACCACGTATGTCTTTAAAACATTTTTGGAGAATACGCAATTTGGATTAAAAAAGGCTAAATCAGTTTTTAAAAAAGCTAAAAAATAAGCTAAGAGCTTAATAAAAATGTTAAAGCTAAATTTAGCCCAAAATTAGCTAATATGGGCACACTGACAATAACCAACTTTATCAATTATAAGAGCTGAATTTGCTGAGTAAATTCGTCGTTATTGTGCTTCACACGACGAATTTACGCAGCGAATTCTTAGCGACGAATTCGTCGTCGTGGACGCAATTCGTCGTTCTTCCCAATTGTGTTACTAGCATAAGTCGAGATGATTTTGAGCTTATGGTACCTGCGTAATCTGCATATTTTAAGGTACCCCTGGTAAAAATCTCAATTAATTTTTGTGATTTTTCAGGAAGTTATACAAAAGTCAATATTTGTAGATTCGTTGTTGATAATGCTAATAAGAGCATAATTTTAGGATTTTACCCACACAAAACAAATCTGACATTTAGCAGGGCAGCCCACGTATCCTGTATCTTGGTAAAGCTACATTCGGTCGAAAAATCGGAATTCTATTTTGGATAACTTCAGGAAGGAAAAATTCCTGTAACATTTGTCAGTAGCTATCTCCAGTGAGACCGTAAGATCCCTATGAAGTTGAAGAATTGCCACAACATTGCCATTAAGAAAGTGCGAAATAATAGAATAGTAATAGAAATTTGAGATTTGTAAATTGTACGGCGACTTGAGTGTTGGCTGCTTAAAACAAATCATGCCATACTTTTTCGTTTATTTCATTTTTTTTTTACAAACTCTGTATAATATTTATATGCCGAATGCTCATATAATATAAGCATAGTATAAATGCACATATTTTCAAATGTACAATATAGTGTGTTTTTTTTATAGATACATACATACATACATACTTATATGTACATATGTCTATAGACAAACTTTAATTTTATTTAATATAAATGTTATCTCTTTAATTAACAATGTCAAAGTTAATAAAAAGTCAATGAAAAAATAATAATATAATTAAAAATTGCACTATTAACATAAAAAAAGTTTTATTTATAATATTTTTTGTTAACAATATACGGTGAAACACGAAAATCTAAAAATTGATATAAAAAACATTTGAGAGATCCCAAATAATAATTAGAAGAAGTATAAAATAAGCGTATTAGGCTTGGAAACTTATACAGGACCAGGTTTGTGACTGTTCAAAATGTGTGGTTGAAGTCTACTGATGATTTGGCAAAGGACCAATGAAATGCATATAGACATGTCATGTCAATCAAGATTGATTTAACGAGAATCATATGAGATATCAGCAAAAAATTATCCCAGTTAGCACTTAGGTGATAAGTTTTTGCAAAAATCTCTTATATTATTCTGCTTAGATAACTTTTGATGATTAACAACTGATTTATGCCTTGGGTGCTTGTAAAAGGATTCACATATGATTTATCTATATGATAAAATAATGATTTCTTGAAAATAAAGGAACAAAATGCAAAGAAACTGCAAATATTTGATTAAATTATATAATACCACCAAAAAATTCCTCAAATATGAATAAAAAAATCATATCATAAATGATTTTTTTGTATGAGACATCTGTACGGTAGCATTTACTCACATAATAATAATATAATTTATGATCTATAATTTAGCTCATAAGCGGTTATTTTTCCCGTCAAAATGCCAGCTGGGATCACCCAAATGCTAGCTGGGTTGTGTTGGTTATTTATTTTTGAGCGTAATCTAGACACACGGCAGTGCGCCAGACCAAGTTCCGGCCAATGCACGCAGTGTGTATATTTACAGGAAGCCATTCGAGCTGTTTTTACACCCCTCATAACTTTGTTCCCCGCAATCGTAAAATTATAAAATTTAAACCATAATTAGAATAAATACATGTAACCTCACATGCAAAGTTTGAAAGTTTTACTATGAAAGGTTCCGGAGATATGGAGGTGCAAAAAGTGCATATTTTAAGACATACTCACTGACTCACTGATCTCTCATCAAATTGATGAAGCACTTCCGCTATCGCTAGAGAGCTAAAATTTGGTGCACGAGTAGATCTAGGTGAGCAATGAACTAGAAAAATCTGAAAACCCGAAAATTTTAACCAAGGGGGCGTGGCTACGCCCATAAAAATTAAAATCAGTGCTAGTGAGCTGAAATTCGACACAGAGCTAAGTCTAGATGGGCAATAAACAAAAAAAAGATTTAAAATCCAAAAATTTTGTCCAGGAGGGCGGGGCTACGCCTATAAAGGCTAGAATTAAAAAAGCAAATCTAAGGCGCTTAATGGAAGCTATTTTATTGAAATTCGGCATACATACTGCGATAAGGCAAGCCTAAAAATTTTATATTAAAAAAGTTGGCGTTGACCCGACCATACAATTCCAACCTCATTTTCGTGTTCTACGGCTCAGCATATTTAGATATACTATTTCTGTATGTATTATTATCCGTTTGCAACGAAACTTGACACAAATAATAAACACTGGCCGAAAAAAATCTTAAGTTTGGAAAAGTGGGCATGGTTACGTCCATAAATATTAAAAATTAAAAGTTGCGCTTATGAGCTGAAATTTGATACACAAGTAGGTCTAGGTGAGAAACGAACTAGAGAAATCTGAAAAACAAAAAATTTTTACCAGAATGGGCGGGGCCACGCTACTATTGTTTGAACCTGAAAACTTACAGCCTTATTTAAAAAACTTATTAAGGCTTTTTAAGAAAAAAATTTTATGAAAATTTTTCTTAAAACCCCTTTATAAAGCCTTAATAAGTTAAATAAATAAAGCTGTTAATATACAGCTCCTAACTTAAGCCATTTTAGTGAAACTTTCCAAATACTTTACACGTATACAATACTTTAAACTATAACCTAAAAAAGCGGGCGTGATCACTCCCATAAAATTTTAGCCTTGTGTTTAATCTACTTCGGTCTAGCATATTTTAGAAGAAAATTAGCATGAATTATAAGCACGGCTCGAAACAATATTGTGAGTTTAAAATAGTGGGAGGGGTAATGCTCATAAAATTATAAAGTAAAATTCATGCTAAAGAGCTGAAATTTTATACACAAGCAAGTGTAGATGAGTAAGCCAATGGAAAAATCTTAAAACCAAGAAGTTTTATCCGCTAAAACTCCATTTCGCAGTAGAGTGCTGAAATTTGGTACACAAATTAATCTAGATCAGAGATCACTTAGAAAAATCTAAGAAATCAGAAGTTTCAATCAGGGGTTGGGAAAAAGCACTGTTAACTCAAAATTAAGTTCAATTTTATTGAAACTTTTCATCCATATTGCACTTATCCAAAGTAAAAATTTCCTGTTTTGAAAAGCGGCCGTGAGACTTCACCCATAAATATTAGCTTTTTCTTTCATGTACTTCGGCTAAGCAGCTTTTAGTTTATTACTCATGTATTTCTAAATAGCTTTTTCTTACAAAACTGTACATGAATCATAAGCACTAACAGATATAAAAGTCGGCGGGACCAGGCCCATAAAATTTTTAAGTAATATTATGCTGTAGAAAGCTGACATTTTGCAGACCAATAGTCCTAAGTCCCAAATCACACGTGCAAGTCTTATTGCTAAGCTGATTAGTTTCAGGGAGAGAGAGACGAGGGGAACAGCAACGTTTCTTTTCCCCCCGTCTCTCTCTCCTAAGAAACTAATCAGCTTAGCAATAAGACTTGCATAGTGTAAATAGGGACTAATTAATTTACTCAGTCGGAAAATCCAAAAATTAAAGCACCACCCAGCCTATTGAAACTTTGTATGCACATTGGGCATATCCTTTTGATTTATGTACTTCGGCTAAGCAGACTTTAATATGTAGATATATTGAGAAAATAGGCGGGATCACTCCCACTGGAATTGACGCTGTATTTTACATATTTCTTTCCAGACGACTCTTAACAAATAGCGTACACACTGGCGACCCGTTGTAGTAGCACAATAATTAATTTTTAAGGTGTACAATCCAACACTCATCATGCTCTAACCCATTATTTTATGTAAGTATGCCATTTTGAACTGGTACAGTGATCATGAATAGAAATAAAACACCCCAGAAACCTTAAGTTTAAAAAGTGTTATCATAGCAAATTTTTCAAAAAGTAGTCAGATCCTCACAAAAACATCAATGTGAAAAAAGGCCAAGTTCCTATCAAAAATTTCGGCCATCAAAAACAGTGAGATATAAATTTTGACCAAGTTCTTGTTTGGCACAATACATTATATACATTATATACATTTATGATCGTAAGGGTGTCATATAATTTTTAGATAATCTGCTAACTTGGCAATATTTTTACCCTTCTAAAAAAGGAGAGAATAATGTTTATTTCTTTATATCGGTAAAAATGTTGTCAAGTTAGCAGATTATCTAAAAATTATATGACACCCTTACTATTACAAATGTATGTAATGCATAGCATATGTCAGTGATAGGTGTTGTGCCAAACAAGAACTTGGTCAAAATTTATATCTCACTGCTTTTGATGGCCGAAATTTTTGATAGGAACTTGGCCTTTTTTCACATTGATGTTTTTGTGAGGATATGGTTTTCTCTCATTATAAAGGGTGTTTTTTATTGAGGTATAGAACTTTAAGTTGGCATCACTTTTTTAACTGGCGGCCATTTTGTCAGCTGTCAAGTGACTAATATTTAGTTTGGTTTGCCATTTCATCATGAACAGGTTGACAAAAGAACAACGCTTGCAAATCGTGCAAATTTATTTCGAAAATAATGGTTCAGTTCGCGAAGTTTACCGCAAGATCCGTCCATTTCATGGTCGACATAATCGTCCATCAGAGCAATTAATTCGGTTAACCATGGATCGTTTTCGCACTACGTTTACTCTATGTGATAATACGCATCCGCAGAGACGTCGAACAGTGCGCACCGAAGAAACAATTGCCGCTGTAGAGCAAAGTGTTGAAGAGGACCCGAATGAATCGATTCGCCACCGTGCACAGCAATTGGAGCTTTGTTCATCAACTTTATGGAAGATGTTGCGCAAAGATCTTGGCTTGCGACCTTACAAGATCCAGCTTGTGCAAGAATTAAAGCCGCGAGACCATGCAATGCGTCGTGATTTTGGTGTATGGGCCGAAAATGAGATTGATCTCGATGCTGATTTTCATCGCACAATTTTGTTCAGTGATGAGGCTCATTTTTGGTTGAATGGCTACGTCAACAAGCAAAATTGCCGCATTTGGAGTGAAGAGAATCCACATGAGACCCTTGAGACGCCATTACATCCATAAAAACTGACTGTTTGGTGTGCTCTATGGGCTGGTGGAGTCATTGGAGTCATTCTTCCGAAATAATGCTGGAGAGTCAGTTACCGTTAATGGAGACCGGTATAGAGCCATGATAACCGACTATTTTGTTCCCGAATTGGATGGCATGAATGTGGATGAGTTGTGGTTCCAACAAGACGGCGCTACATGCCACACAGCGCACGTCACAATCGATTTATTGAAGGAAACATTCGATGAGCGCATAATTTCGCGGAATGGACCTGTCAATTGGCCACCAAGATCGTGTGATTTGACACCATTGGATTATTTTCTTTGGGGATATGTGAAGTCGCTCGTCTACGCCAACAAATCAGAAACGTTAGGGGACTTGGAAGCCAACATTCGTGGCGTTATTGCCAACATACGGCCCCATACGCTCGAAAAAGTGGTTGAAAATTGGACCTGTAGAATTGGCTTTATTCGAGCCAGCCGCGGCGGCCACATGCCCGAAATCATATTTAAACATTAATGGCATAAAATTATCCTTCCAATAAAGCCAAATTGATGGACATTAAAACGATTTTCTTGTGTTTTATTTCAATTCGAAGTTCTATACCTCTAAAAAACACCCGTTACTAGTACCAAGGCTGCCAAGACATATTTGTAAAATTCTAACTCAAGTAAATTTATCGTGTTCAAAAAGTGAATAATGGCACTATTGGTATATTTTCAGTCGTATATAATAAATGGATTTCAGATCAAGCTCTTAAAAATAGAAAACCTTGAAATTTAACTAATTTTAAAAGAATCAAGTGTTGGGCGGGGCAATGAGTATAAAGTAAATTCGTTAACTTCTATGAAGTTGATTTGTTATAGACTCTAACGACTTAATCATTTAAACAATGTTCTTGAAATTTGCATGATGTATTAGAAGTTGCATTAGCTCTATTATTTGTCTGATGTATTAATTGGACGTGGCACTTTCTATATATAAAGTGCACATTTTTGCATATGACCAAATCATCCTTCTGAAATATATAGAATGTGTTAGAATATCAATAGAAATCACTTTGTTCCTATTTTTTTTGTGATATATTTAGTGGGCTTGATAAAAAAATACATATTCCCATTTATTTGCAAAAGAAATTTCATTGTAAAAGCATTTGTACTCATTAGTCTTACTGCTTTAAGGAACACTTAATAACTTCCTCAGCCCGCGGCAGCACAGATTAACTGTGACTGTAGAGCAAGTTTAAACATTTTCAATTATTTGTGATCTGTACGTTCAAAGTGCCCTATTAACTTCTAACAAACTTAAAAATGCCCACAAACGGATGATTTGTTTCGTCTGATTTGTACATCCTCAACGCCTTGTAACAAATTAATAGAATTGTAAAACAAGCTTTTTCGCTTTATGACTCTCTTGCAGCAAAGGCTCGATTCGGAATGTACTAATGTATATGCAAATTATTTGTATGCATATTATTTCAACATAAAATGAAATTTTTTTTAGTCATTAAATACGATATATCATATATGTCTAAACATATATGTGACCTTCTCCGAGAAAAGGGACCTCGTGTGTGTGTGTGAAAATGAAGTTTTGAGAAAAACGCATTTAAAGCTTAGTAACAACGCATTATCACTTTGAACACACCTTCAGTTGGGAGAACCGATTTGGTATGGTAAGTTATGATTGGGTGCCGACTTTGGTGACGTCATGCCTGGTACCCTTTTAGGTACCAGAATCCAGTCTTAAGTCAAAACCCGTTTTTTGACACACTAGGTCCCTTTTCTCGGCGAAGTTCACATATATTACTAATTTGTTATAAACTATAGGACTTGTAAAATTGTAAAGTGACAACAAAGTTATTTTCCTCTGGCTTTATGTATATAAGAGCACATTTGCTTATCCAAATGTCCCACTGTATGTAGTTTGTCATAGTTAGTTAATCAAAAGTACTTCAATTATTATAGTAAACACTTAACATACTCGCATTATTTTGCCAATGCCGCATTCAATAAAAATAGTATTTTATAAACATTATTATTATAGACATGTTGGTGGTGGAATCATTAATTTATTATAACACTTATTTATTTACCTATGATATTAATAACGAGTAAATTGATCAAAGTGCTTGTTGATAATATAATTTCTTGGTATACTTGGAAACATTTTATCGCCGTTATGTTATTTTATAACTTAATTAGAAAGATTTGAGTACAGCCAATATAAAATTCGAGTTAATTTTCACTCTGCGTGAACCTATTGATTTGTCTATGACTATAAAATATTAGGTGGGAGTATGAAAAGGTCTTCGCATGAACTCTCCAGACGAACACCGCAGTGGTCAATCCATTAAGTTGTCCATTATTATTACAAAATTTAATTGTAATTAAAAATATTCAATTAGAATTACTTGTAATTGGAAATATTTCATTAACAGAGTAATTGTAAGCAGAGAATCATTACTTTTACTTGTCTTGCCATTTCTTTTAATTGCAGTTTGAAATGTCAAACTGTATCGAAAAATTGTGAAAAATTCTAAGCAAATCTACTTGTTTCCATTAAAATTTGAATTAAAAATTTTTACTGAAATATTCTTTAGAAACTTTTCCCTTTTAAAATACAAACTTAAAAAAGAATCACTAAGAAAACATTTACATATTTATTGATAAAATTTTATCAGCTGTTTTTTAGACATTTAAGTAATTTACTGCTGGTCGAAAACATAAATAAAACAATCGGTTGCTAGCAATAAACAATAAAATTAGGGACAAAGCAATAACGTAGGAACCAAACATTTCAACTTGAGTGGATGTTTATATACAGTCACCCTAAATATCAAAACTACAGCAATACAATTAAAACCAGATGTTGAGAAAAAGTTTTTATGAAATAGAAGTACAGGGAGAGAAAATATAATAATTAAAACCTCTTTTTGTGCAATAAAACTGTCACATCCAAAATATATTAGAAAACTTTTTTGTTTAAAATTAATCAAATTATGCTAAACGCAGTTTGTTGGTAAAGTTACTAATAGATAAAAGCTGGATAGTCAAAGTTTGTTGTGTTAGGATTTTCAATAGATTTTAAGACAGCAAAGTTTAATGATACCCAGCAAAAAAGTTTGCCTACTAGAATGCAAAAAAGTTTATGTACTCTCCAGTCGTGAGTACTTACAATTTGACTGAATAAGCCATTCTTTTTGTATGAGAAGTTCAAAAAGTATGCGGTATCCTATACTTTTTGCCTACAAATATGCAAAAGTTAATAGATTACTGATTGCCTAAAAGTATTCAAAATATAATGGGTTATTTTATGCTCACAAAAATGCAAAATTTAATAAAATAGCCAAAAATTATAAACAAATAGAATTTTGTAACATAATTATTAAATTTGAACCTTTTTTGGGATTGTTAAAAATCATAATTTTACAAAGCAAATATATGAATACGTATATTGAAGAATATGCGAAAATACTTAGATTTTGTAATAAATATTGTAGTAAACCAAAGTTATTTTATTGTTTTCGAAGCTCACTTTCACGATCAATAAATATTTTTTAGATAGATTTCAGGATTAACTAGGAAGTACTACAATAAGTACCTTCATGTAATGATATAACTAAGTTGTTATTTTATTCATTACAAGACAGTCATTATTATACACATAAAATGATTAAATAAATAAGTACCACTCATTACTTTGTTAGGCATTAAAAGAGTACTACCCATTACAAAATCTTCAAATTTTTTTGCTGGGTAAATAAACAAAAAACTTTAAGTTAATATAAACCGCAAGGCTTTTAAAAAATTTATAGAAAAGCTTATCATTACTTTTTAACCCCCGACTAAAAAAAGGGGTGTTATAAGTTTGTAGTGTGTCTGTGCATCTGTGTATCTGTGTGTCTGTCCGTGTCAACGTACAGGCCAAACGGCTGGACCGATTTTCATTTAGTTTTTTTTGTTTGAAAGATGACTTGATTGAGAGGGTTCTTAGCTATGCTTGAAGAAAATCGGCCGTTTAGAAGATATAACATCTTTCCTGAAAAAAGTCTGGGGTTTTTAAAATTGTTAGTTTTTGTTATTGTTTTTATAACACTTATTATGATAGCAGACAACCACATTAAAAAAGAAAAAACAAATCCTAGATCCAATAAAAACGTTTCTAAAATTTTCTTAAAACTATTATAGTTTCTATATTTATGATTTATTTGATTAGGTTAAAGTTCGTTCGCGTTGTAAGCCAAATTACATGTGATAATTATTAATGAACAAATATCACCAAAGGCAATTGTAAATATTCTGACAAACGCTTAGTAGAACGGAACAACTAGCTGTTTTCGAAAGCCACTACACCTTCATCATCAGCGTTCTTTTTTATGTGGTCCACTGTGTGTGGCCAGGGTTACCGTTAGGAATTTTTGAAAAGTCGCACAAAAAGTCGTTTTATAAAAATAAAGTCGCACAAAAAAGTCGTTTGAGAAAGTAAAAGTTGCACATCTTTTTTAACTGTAAAACAACAAAAAATAAGTTGAAACAATGCATATAACATATACAGTTGCATTATATGTGCTTCTATACATGTTTTTATGTATACTGAAAAATTTACTTAAGTTTAATAAATTTGGCTGTCGTATGCTGCCGACGTATCATATTCATTAAAAATAAGCTAAAAAGTTAAACTTAAGATATTTTTTACAAGCATTTCCAAATAAAGCCCCGTGAACTTTTTACTTTAATTCTATTTGCTTGATCTTGGCGCCATATTAGACTTGGGTCGAACTCGTTCACTAGTTCATTTTTGCCACAAACCAATGATCAAACCCGTTTAAATTACATGGGTTTGATCATTGGGTTGTTGCCAAAATGAACTAGTGAACGAGTTCGAGCCAAGTCTACGCCATATATTTTGGGTGAATGTATGTGTACTTCAATAATATTGGGCCTAATTACGAGTGTCAAATTTCGATTACGACAACGACGATTTTGTACTAGATTAAAGTAAAAATTTTGTAATGTTCTTTCTTAACATAAATATTAATTTTTTGAAATTTCATTTTTGTATATAAAAATAAGTTCATCACAAGAAATCCAGTCTTCTATATCTTTGTCTATTAAATTTAAGGCTGTCAGCATTGAGCTGCATGTTTTACTTTTAATTTTATAGCTAATCTATTATTAAGCAAAGCTAATTTCAAAATGTTTACATATTCGTGTACACCTGCATACATTTTACGACAACTTTTTTCATTGACTCGGCGGCTAAAAATAATTTTGTAAAATAAGCACTCCAAAAAACACAATTGTTATTTATTTAAAAATTGTTTTTGCTAAAACTATTCTTTAAAACTTCTACTGAAAATTTGCTAAAAATTTCTTAAATACATTGTACACGTGACAAGGTTACAATTAATAAAAGTGCTTCCAAATGAACAATAATCTGTGAATTGCTTTTAAATTTTGACGATTTTTTTTTATAAAAATAATAAGGAACATTTTTAGATTTTTAATTGAACTATAGTGAATTTTTAATCAGAAATAATTTTTAGTCAGGCTTGAGTTCAGTAATTTCAATTCTTTTTATTGAATGAAAAATTTTATTAATTAATGTGAGTTTCTAAAGAAGAGAAGAAAAATTAAATTAGACTTTTAAGCTGGGGGAAATACCGATATTTTTCTGTGCAGCAACGCACTTCATCAGCACCCTAGTCTATCTACTTGGGTTGAGATTGTTATTAACATCAGCTATTTAACGTAAATTCTAATGAAACGGAATGTGAGAAATGATTGTTGTGTACAATTATTGATTTACCTTTGGTAAGTACATATGTAAGTATCACTATTTATTTCCCCTGTTTTTCCATTTTTTTTCATTTTTCTATTTAGGTTAGCACGAAGTTATATTACTCTACCTATTATGTTTAACTATTCTTGCTTATCTTTAACGATAATCACATTAATTATTTTTACTTATTCGATGTACCGTCGGTACATGAATATAAGTATTATAGTAGTGAATATTATGTTACTTTTGTTGTTGCATTCTCCCGTTTATTTGGTTTTCGAACATTAGTGATTGCCAAGTGAACAGTGATTGTTAAGTGAACATATTTTTGTCACGTGCCCATGATGAATTGAGACATTTTTAGATTTTTAATTGAACTATATATATATATATATATATATATATATATATATATATTATATAAGTATCACTATTTATTTCCCCTGTTTTTCCATTTTTTTCATTTTTCTATTTGGGTTAGCACGAAGTTATATTTATATTATATTTACGTTAAATAGCTGATGTTAATAACAATCTCTACCCAAGTAGATAGACTAGATAGACTAGGGTGCTGATGAAGTGCATTGCTGCATAGAAAAATATCGGTTTTTCCCCCAGCTCAAAAGTCTTATTTAATTTTTCTTCTCTTCTTTAGAAACTGACATTAATTAATAAAATATTTCATTCAATAAAAAGAATTGAAATTACTCAACTCAAGCCTGACTAAAAATTATTTCTGATTAAAAATAATAAAGAACTTTTTAATTTACTGCAATTTTGATGTTTTCTGTGAGAACCTTTACGAAAAAGGATAAAAAGTCCCAACAAAATTAAAAAAGTCGCAAAAGTCGGTGATAAAAAAAGTCTCACAAAAAGTCGCACGCCGCTAAAAAAGGGTCAAATTGTGACTTTAGTCGGGTAAACGGTAACCCTGTGTGTGGTCTCAGCTGGTGTAGATTTCTGCTTTAAATACTCAGGGTCGTATTCAAAAAAAAAAACCTAACAAAGCTTTGAAAAGCAATGTTAAGTAAAGTTGTATTAAAAAAAATTTATTATATCAAAATTCTAAAGTAGGCACCTACATTTGTTAAGGATGCTTTAAGTTGATATTTCCAAAATATGTATTTTGTACCTCAAATATTTCTGTTAATATAGCACATATTGATTCATGTTACATCTGAAAGCTAGAAGTGCTAGCTCTTATCTTAAATTTATTATTTCTGTCATGTAATGGAAAATATCACTAAATTATCCAACTGATTCGAAATACATAGCAAAATCCATAAAAAAATATTAATATAAATACAATTATACAAAAATGTTTTAGTGAAGTACATTCAAACAAAACGAATCGAAAAAGCTGGATATTCAAAACTCATTTCGTTTGAATAAAATAAATTGAGATAATTTTTCTATGTTCATTACTTTTTTTTTTAATTTTACTTCATAAAAAATGTTTATCTGTTTTGCTGCCATGTCAGAAGCTTATCTTTTATAAATTAGATTGCTTAACTTCAAGATAATAAAAATGTATTTAATAAAATAAATACATGTGAAATGGTTGTTGAACATGGTTGTGTTACCAGAATTTATTACTAAATCACAAAATAATTAAAGTTGTCTTTTGAATACAATTTCTTAACAAAGCAATGTTAGCCTTAAAGTGCTTGGTAGCTGCTATAAACTGTAAAGCTCAAGTAAAATATTTTTTTGAATAAGGCTGAAACTGTTTTTGTTTGTTACTATTAATTATATTTTTATTTAATTTTTGCCACAATCCCTTATTTATTATAGTTAGTTTCATTATTATTGTCCGTACTTCATATTGTTTCTATATTGAGGATTTATTTGATTAAGCACAAATCTACATCAACTTACACCACACGCAGTGGACCTAATAAAATAAATCTTAAACAAAGAAACAAAATAAAGTTCGAACAATAATTATTATACAGACCTTCTTATATGATTTTGTTTTGTGACAAATCAGAAAATCAAATCATAAAATAAAATAAAAGAATCTAATAGCGTATTTCCAAATAAGTTTTCTTCTAAATTCGGATGCTAGAACTCATGCTGTTAATTTGTACTTTTTAAATTTTAACTGAAACAGGTGAAGCATGTGTTGCAACATGCGAGCTTACAGTTAAGCTTGTGAAAGCGACTCAAAAGCAAGGACGTATATGATAAAACAGTCAGATCTTTAAAAAATTTAGTTAAAATAATTTTTTAGTGCAAACCCGGAAACGACCAATGTTATCTAATTTAGCCTTTTTTTTATTGAAAAAAAAATCGGTCGGATGTTTTTATAATAAAATAATGGTTTTCGTAACCCACTACAAAAAATAAAATGACCAATTTACAACAAATTTTTTCAAATTATGACCCCATTTGTTTCATTTTATTTTATTTTTTTTATCAAGGTTAGCCTAAGATGTTCTGATTATACTGCACATTTCTTTGCACTCGTAATGCAGTTTTAAACCGAAAGTTGACATTATCAATTTCAATTTTCTTATTTTAAACCCTATTTTTATTTATGTTTTTGAACTCGAAATTAGTCTAGGGGCCTGTGCCAAACGGTAGCAAAGTACTAGTGTAAGTAAATTTTTGACACTTCTGAGGTGAATAAAATTTCATTAGCCCTGGGGGCTAGTAGAAATTTTGACACAACAGGTAAATTTTTGACAAGATGCAATAAAAATCATGGTATCATAAAATTTAAATCCACCACCGTCGTTTCGACCCGTCGCCCAATACAAAGATTTTCACGTCTTTTAAGTTTAATTAAACTGTGAAAAAATCATTGTTTATTTTAGTTTGCAAACAATTTTGCATCATATATAAAATATTATATAATTTTTTGCTACAATAATATTGTTTTATATAAACATGTCCTCTTAAAAATTTGTTGGTAGCCGGCGGCTTGTAGTCAGGCGAAGCAAAACCGCCGCCGCAGCAATTGTTTCATCAGCTTCTTTCTATCCTCAAGCGAATTTGTCAAAATTTTACATTGTCAAAAAGATATCATTTGGCACAGCAGAAAAATCAAATTTTTTCCCCACAGGCAAATATTATTTACCGTAGTACTTTTCTACCGTTTGGCACACGCCCTAGGTTATACTTTTAATATATAAAATGCTTTGAAAGTAGGCTATACATTCAAACCAATTATAAACAAAAATTGCGCCCGAGTTTTCTCACTTTTCCCTTTTCTCCTATTATGAATTTGTTTTTTACCTCTTTTTGCCAAATGCGGGAATAAAAAAACTCCCCGGGGAAAAAAGTAGGTATCATGATCGCAGTTGAACTTGCTTTTTTCACTAATAATCTTTCACTTGCGAAGCGGAAGGGAGTCTACATAAAAATACACTTAATGCTCCATGAAACAATAATTTATATACATTAACTTCTATTTTATAGTTCTTGTGTGTGGAAAAACACAAATAATGCCCAAATAAATCATTTATTAACTTATTTTTACAAGTTGGTGAATGTTAATAATTTTGTTTACTCTCTCACTACCAAAAAAGGGAGAAACAAAATGTCAACAAACAAGCAAAACAACGAGCTTCGTACTGCGGTGAAGTCACGTTTTGTTCTTTTTTGTTCCCAAGAAATTTATGATTGGACGAATTTTTTCTCGAGAAAACTCTTTTCCGTGCGAAATGAATTCCGAGGGAATATTCCTGATTGGGCTGATTAGTTTAGAATATATGTAAGTAAAATATCTGTACATGGTTGTCGCTTTGCCGAGCCGGAAGTGGCAAAATTTTTAAATTAGCTCCAAAACTCAGACAAAAAACCTTTTTCAGTATTATATCTATACTCTAAGCCAATATTCACAGACTAAAATTAAATGCTTTTTTTTTACCAGATTTGTCTTACATCTTTAATAATATATTAAATTCCATTTAAAGTTTTCTAACAATCATTTGAAACTACTTTATATGAAATTGCTATTACCCACACAAAATCACCATAACGGACACATAAAAATTTATTGGCAAAACTCTCAACAAAAAAAAAAAAAAAAAAAAAAAAAAAAATAAAAATGAAACAAAAATATAATATAAAGAAAATTCCGACCAACATCTTAATATCGAATTTCCTTTCATCGTTATTTGTCTTAACCATGATAAATGTGTTGGAATATTGTACAATGTTAAAGAAATTACTAAAAAGAGGAAGAAAATGAATGAGACTGCAAATAGGCGTGATGAAAGTTATCATGACAATTATTTCAAAAGCTGTGCAAAAATAAAGAGATAAAAATAATGTAAGAATTTATTTATTTTTGTGAAGAAAAAGGATACCACTGCAAAAACCATAAGGAATAACATTACAGTTTCTTGAATTACTAAGTTTAAAAGGTTTAAGTAAGAAAATAAATTAATGGCAGAAAAATTTTTAACAAAATATATATTGAAATGCTATAAAAATAAGAAAGCTAATTGTGAATTAAATCAAAACTATCTGTTTATAATATCATATGGAAAAATATTTAGAAAAAATTATGAACCATTTTTAATGCCCTACCAAAAAAAAGGGGTGTTATAAGTTATTGTACAAGTCACATACAGACCAAACCTCAAGATCGATTTTGATTTAGTTTTTTGCTTTTACAAAGGTGATTTTATCAAGAGTGTTCTTAGCTATGCCTGGAGAAAATCGGTACAGCCGTTTAGAAGATATGGCATTTTTTTCCGACAACGTGGGCCAGCTCGTTAAGTCAAAATATATTTGCTTAATTCACAAAACCTCTTGTATCTCTGTATCGATTTTATTATCATATTAAATACAAAAGTGTAACATTTCTTGTATGAAATTTTCATATAAAAATGAAATTCACTATTGCACTTTTATTTCATATCAGTGATGGGAAAGTTGGTACGATCGTACTTTTTTTGATACTATTTAACATGAAAAAGTACCGCAGTACTCCCCCAACACATTTGATACTCTCACGGTCAACTTAGAAATGCATTCAAATGACGCGCGTATTAATATATTTTTGCCAAGAATTAAATTTCTTTTTCGGCAAATGGCACGAACCTTTATTAGTGAAGCTATTTAAAAAAGTGTAATCTCTCAAAATTCAATACATATAAACGAAAACTAATGATATTTTCTGTGGCACAGAATTTGATCTATATACGTACATACATATAAACACAAATCATGTTGAAACAACTGTTTAAAATCAGTTTAAAGAAAGTTGTAAAAGTTGTTTATATCAAATTTTGTCAAGTTCTAAGGGCAAAAGTGGACTTTTGTTTATATCAAATTTTGTCAAGTTCTAAGGGCAAAAGTGGACTTTGACAATGAAATATTAGTTTGATTTCGTAATCCACTTTTAGACATGCAAGGTTTAGTCTTAATTCAGCTGTGTGAAAGACAGAAAGAATAATATCATCTCTGTGCCTTTCTCCCAGCTGAATTAAGACTTTGGAAAGTAAACTTTCCGTGTCTGAAAGAGGTATTTCCGTGTCTAAAAGAGGTATGAGATTTACCCTGGAAATGTTTTATCTTGTAAAACCAACAGCAATATACAACTTTTAATTAAAATGTTGCCTAACGGAAAGAAAAATTTTTAAGCTATTAACAACCAATACTTGTATAGAGCACTGGCTGATATAAAAGAACTGAAACCATTAACAACAGAAAATATATATGTATCTATAGTGACTTAAACTAAAAACGCATTAGATGAATACATGTTTCATGATATATCGAGAGTAGCTTACGGAATTTTGTCCATACCTCACTCCTCTACAAATGTCGAAAGGATTTTCTCTTACCAAAATCTCATGAAAATAAAACAAAGGAACCGATTTTATGTTCCAACCGTATCACGTCTTATCCAGGCCAAAGATTTATTGAAGTCTAAAAATTCATCTTGTTATAACTTTGACATTTGTACCTGCATATGTACATATGTATGTATATACTTTGTGTCCTTTTTTATTTTTTTGTTTCTTTGTATATGAATTTTTTACCATTTTTTGTTACTAAAATTTAAATAAGAAAAATAATAATAATTTTTGGTACTCTCAGGATCAAAAAAGTACTAAAAAAAATTTTTTTTGATACCGAAATGTAAATCCCATTTCCCATCACTGTTTCATATGTTTTTAAAATGTTGTACTCAAAGAGAGGCTCTCTGAGAGAATTTGTATGTAGCTTGTTCTTCTTTTTTCATTAAAAATAGGAAATACATTAATACATAACCATTGTTGCCAGAAAATGATAATGAGAGAATGCTAGATCTGTAAAAAAATTCTGCTAAAATGTTCTACCGAACAAATGTATAATGCCAGATTTATATTTATTTAAAAAATTGTTATTGAAATAGCTTTGAATTTCATGTTTATACAAACTTATTAGTATTTACAGGTGTTTTTATAGCACATACATACATATATAGTATGTATGTGTTTGATATTATCCATAGATATGAATATTGATGTATTTTCGGACTGGGTCCAAGTTTCTTTATGTCAACACATTGTCTACAGTTTTTTTTTCTATTCATCAGTATAAAGGTAAGAGAGAAAACATATGTGGTGTATTTCTGGTGAATTTTTCAACAACTTGTTAATATACATACATTTGCATGTACGTAAAGTATAGAAATGTACCAGTAAAGTCTGGTTGGTATTTCTCCATGTTGCCATAAGAACTACGTAGTCACTACCTAGTCAACTGTTTTAGTGTTACTAGTAGATTTTCAATGACAAGCACATGCTAAATGTCTATAGCACAAAGTATTTCATGGGGAATAATTAGAGAGTAGTACTGGTGACAAAGTCAAAAGCGACCCAGTACATTTTACCGTCGGCATTTCCTTCAGGGTATATACATATAATATATGTATGTATGTCTGTATATCGAGAATTATTTTCGGTTTAATTGTAAGCAAGATGTTGTAAAAAATAGACTTTTGTAATTGAAATTAAAACTATGGCCTATAGTTTAGAATTATCAAAATGTCGAAATGTTTGATATCTTTTAAAATGCAGACTGTAAAATTTGTACTTAAGCGGCAATTTATGTACGGTAAAATATATTTGGATACTATAGAAACCTGTCTTCTGAAAACCTTAATTTTTGTCGCTTACGGATAATTTAAAATAGAGCTCCACATACATATGTATACAATACAAAGCATATAATATGTACATGCATATGTAGGTATTCGTTGCATCTACATTACGAAGGAAACATAATTATAAAAAAATTTACATTTATTAATAATCTGTACATTGAAAAAATTTAACAAATTAACATTTATTATTTTAAGCAAATTCTGCCAAAAAGCATCTGGCAGAATTTTTTAAAAGTTGAATGCTTTTCACATAATGAAAATGCCAGATCTGGCAGTGAAAATGCCAAAATGGCAACAATGTACATAACACAGAGGGTGTTCAGAATTAAAAAACCAAAAGTGTATTTGATACACAAATACACGATAAAGATTGTTGTGAATTAAGCAATTGTAAAATAAATTATAATATATGTTATTACAATCGATTTGAAATATCTATTGACTTATGCATCATGAAAAACTGGCAAGTAGCTGGCATACGTGATGAAATTAAACTACATATGTAGGTATTAACGAGTACATCCGTACAGTTACCAGACATCAAAATCTGCGCATAATGTAAAATAGGATGGCCAAACTCTTTAAGACTACAATCAATTTTGCCACTTATGCTAACTTTATGACGGTTTTTTCTTATAAATAAGGCTGACAGTGTCTTTCTTCATTTAGAAAAGTAAAATTTTTTATATTTTAAAATGTTTTTACCCGACTGTGCAGCGCAAAGATGGGTATTGTGTTTATTAGTCTATTTATCTATGTACATATTTTCCCAGTCAGGATACCAGCAAAAAATTTCAAAAACGGTAGCCGAGTTTGGAATTAAGCATTTTTGGTGGAAGCACTTCCCTACTAGATTACCAACTTAATGATTTTAACAAGGCGTGAGACTAATTTTGGTAATCAGAAAAGTAAGTCATTATGTGGGAGTCTTATTTGACTGCTTTAGATGATCAAAAAATGATTAATCAGTTCAGCGCTTAATATAAGACTCAAAAATGATTTCCAGAAATTCTTAGGAAGTGATTTGTTTAAATAACAGCCCATCTAACATTTGGAAGATAATTTTCTGAAAAATCACCTTGTTTAGTCTTTCTAGATCACTATTCGTGATCAAAAACTGATTAATCACTTACACGATCAAAAAAGGACTCGAAAAAGATTCGCGCTAATGGGTAAAAATAGTTCGATTTAAAATACAATAACAAATTGTCTAGCAATCACAAACTAATCATCCAGATGTGTAAAATGTATGTGTGTGAAGATAAATTTAAATTTAACTAGCAGAGACAAAAACCAAAAAATTTTACAGAGCTCATTTTAGAGTTATTTCCGTTTGTTATTATCAAATTTCGCTTACCTGGAAGACTGCAAACTGCTAAATCAAAAACAAATCATGCAGGTGTCTTTAAAGTGCTTATTATTATGTATTTATGATCATATTTTACGCAGATAGATGACTAAACACTACATGATATGTTATTTTTAAGTACAACGGGGCAATCTTTACGTATAATGTCAAAAACTTAATTTGTTTTCATTTTTAAAAGTTAAATCGAATATGAAATTAAATTATGAAATAGAATAAGTCTGCAGCTTCAGGAAGTATCGATTTCAAATTAACAGAGCCCATAATAAAATCAACGGCAGTAACTTCAACTGATCTCTGATTTATGTTATATTTTCTTTCTGCTTATTTTTCTTTGCAAAATGTATGAAATTTAATGAATGTGTGGTAGCATAAGAAAAAACGCTGTCAAAATAAAATAGATTATGTCTCTGGACTGCTTTCGGTAACTTCCCTTTTGTGTCAATTTGTATGGAAAATGTGTTTGTGCCGTAATTCTGTTTGACCATTAAACGTAGGACTCAGAAAGCTGACTAAAAAAATACTCGAAGAAAAGTCAAATACGATTAGAAACGCGACTAATAAATGGCTCAAATAACAGTCATAAATGACAATAAAAAGACTCATAAACTGACTGATAAATTTCTCAAATATGACTCGTAAGCGATTAGAAACATGGCTGAAAGACAATTCGAAAAAGAGTAAAAAATGAAGCGAAATAAGACTAATAAATGATCAGAAAGCGATTCGAAAAAGATCTTAAATACTACTAGAAAAGGGGTCGAAAATGACTCTAAACTAATATAGAAAAAGACTCATAAATGACTTATCAAGAAGAGTCGCGGGTAGTCACGTTTTTCTACCGACAAAAGTATAATTTATGATCGGAAAATGAGCGCATATTCTAGCTTTTTAATCGCGCAGAGGAGTCAAAAAAGACTCGAATTTGATTGAAAATTTCAAAAATAGCTGGCTGGGAGCAACCTCATGCAGTAAAATCAAAACAATGTAAAGTGTGAGTGAATTTATATGTACATGTATATAAAAATTTAAAATAAAAAAAAACTGATTGTAAGTAATACCACAAACTGTCTCGAAAGTGAATCGAAATTGATCAGAAAAGCGAGTCATAAAAGACTCTTTTACAAGACTCTCTGTTAGGGTACCATTTGCTCCCGATTGAACAGTAATTTTCGACTCGAAAACGAGCGCATTAATGCTTTTTTTAATCGCGTGGAGGAGTCGAAAAATACTCAAATATGATCATTAATTTCATAAAATGCTGACTGGGTTTGTGTGTATGTATGCGTGTTTCTTTGCGGTACTATATAAAACGAACGCGTGGACCGATGATTTTTACGTCAATCGATTTGTCTTAACCCCAGTTGTCAAATTTCAATATGGCAGCCAACAGACGCCATTTTGTGAATACGAAAATAATAAAATGTCGGTGAACTATAGCAAAATGAATATCATTCGACAGGTATTTTAAAATAATCTTACTTACGATTAATCATTTCGAATGACCATTTAGGATATTTAACGGACGGGTTTTTGGATTTTTTTGCATAAATACTTGTTGTCAATGTTATGAAAAAAAAATACTTTTAATCATAAATAATTTCTTAATGGATCTAGAGTTAAATTTTTTCCAATTCTTATTGAATGAGATATTTTTATTAATTAATGTGAATTTCTAAAAAAGAGAAGAAAAATTAAACTAAAATTTAGTAGCTGGGGAAAATACCGATAATTTTCTGTGTAGCCACGTAGTTCATCAGAATCCCTGTTTATGGTGATTAGATTTTGTTGGTGGGATTTAATGGAGTCACGAGTATATGTCAATAAGCCTTAAACTACTGCGGGCCTCAAAAGGAATATCCAAAAACCAAAAGCTCTATGGTGATGGAAACTTCAATTTATCCGGCCAGTGTGGTCATTAATCCTCTACTTAATATAAAAGAAAAATTGTTATCACATGAACACAGCCCAAAAGCAAAACCCAAATTCTTCATTAACTTATTAAGATACAGTCAAAGAACATCGGGTAACAACTTTTACGCCACCTTCTTTAATAAACTCAAACTCAAGTATTCACACAAGCGTACACACTAGGATCGAAACATTTTATGTGCGTATAGTATAATATTAATTATTTATCTGCATTATATAATAACTTAAAAAGAGACATAGTAAAATAAGACAACTTCTTAACTTCTTATGCAATATAATGAATACACATATATCCTTGAGAGCAGCCTCTCAAGACAGCTTAATGAGAAGTACTCAAGTTAATGTGGGATTTGATGCATATGAAATATTTAAGAAAATTTTCTAATTAAAACTGTTACAATAATGAGATATTTTACTTTGTTAGAACACCATTTATATATATTCTAAGATTATAGTCTTACAGACGTTTTTAGTTTTGAAGATAAGCATATTATTTTAATGAATGTGGCCTTAGTTAATATAGTATGTATGTATATGTTTATCTTACTTTCATAGAAGTACAGTGCGCTAAATAATAGATATTTTAATTAGAAAAAAAGCAATCAACAATGAAAACTTCAATCTTTAATGAAAAAAGTAATTACAATTAAAGTTAAACTAAGAGGGAAATAATAGTTTGTATCTATTGAGAAACGAAAAGTTTATAAACCAAATCCTTTTGGTATTAGATGTGAAAAATCAAAATAAAGCGGTTGCAAAAAAAAACATAAATAGCTGGTGATTGCTCTTAAAAATTATGCTTCAATACTGTTACAAGGCTCTGTCTAAAAAAAATATGTAAGTGCAAAATTTTCGATTATCAAATTTCCTTAGTTGTTCCCACTTCACATATAGAAAAAAACATTCCTAAATTATCAATGGCTGATATCGAAATAAAAACCCGAATGGGTTAAATTATCTTGTTTGCATTTCATATGAAATTTTTTTTTTCTATATTTATGATTTGAACAGGCTAAAGTTTGTATTGCTTTTTAAGCCAAATTACATGTGATAATTATTAATGAACAAATAACACCAAATTTAATTGAAAATATTCTGACAAACACTTAGCAGAATGGAACAACTAGCTGTTTTTGAAGGCCACTACACCTTCAACATCAGCGTTCTTTGTGTTTGGTCTACTAAAGGGTGTCCCAACTAGAACGCCAGATTTAAATTTTAAATAAAACACAGATATTTAAAAAAAATCGTGAAACTTTATTATATCGTAAAGTAGACAAAATGAGGTTATGTGTGGAACAACAAATCGGGCAGATAGCCGCTGCGGCTTTGCTACACACATGCGATATTTTAATGAAATTTTTAATGAAAGTTTTGCATAAATGCTGCGGTATTTCATTAATGCAGCGTCCAATTTCCTCTTTTAAGGCTTGAGTCGTCGTCGGCTTATTCGCGTAAACCTTCGACTTCAAAAAACCCCAAAGAAAAAAGTCTAATTGTGTTAAATCGCACGATCTAGGCGGCCAATTCTGGTCTCCAAAACGCGAAATAACACGACCGGGAAATGACTGATGTAGCAATTGAATTGTTTCTCTGGCTCTATGACATGTGGCGCCGTCTTGTTGAAACCACATGCCCTCCACATACTTTTTTTTTCAATTCTAGGCACGAAAAAACTGGTTATCATTTCATGATACCGAACACCATTGACTGTTTGCGCTTGACCTGCGTTTGAGCGACATCATCACGTACAGCTGCGACATTTTCGGTCGATCGATCTGGTCGAAGGCGCGTTGTTGTCTTTACATCACTAACAGACCCAGTTTCGGCAAATTTATCCATTAACCACTTTACAGTTGACTCTTTTGGAGTATTATTGTGACCCCAAATTGATCGCAAATTTGCGAACTGTAGCCGCAAAACTTTTACCATTTTGGTAAAACAATTTCACAATGAGAATGCGTTGTTCATTCGTGCAGCGCTCCATTTTTACTAACCTCGTACCTTCTACTATCAAACAATAACAATTGTTCAAATGTCAAACAATGACACTTCGAATGGCGCCAAATTTAAATCTTGCGTTCTTGTTGGGACACCCTTTACATGCCAGTTTTTAGTTATACATATGGCCGTAGGTGTTTTAAAAATGTTTTACTGTTCGGTGAAATTTTATTTTTATAATTTCCCACCTGTTTGTGTAAAACGTTTGAGTTAAAAACCTTGGCGTTTTTGTAATAGACTAAAGGAAACTTTTACAACTTTTCTTTAATCTATTACAGAAACGCCAAGATTTCTAACTGAAACGTTTTACACAAACAGGGGGTTAATTGTAAAGTTTTTTCGTTCGCTTCAGATTAGTTAGTTTAAACAATATCGTAGTTTTGGTTCAATTTTGAATGGTCGAAATTACTCATATTAACCTATATTTTTTTCTATGTCATCAATAGATGAATAAATTTTATTTGTTTTCTGCAAATTTCTCTATGATACAATGCTTTTGCATATTTATGTGGTTTTTATTAGATTTTACATGTTTGAAAGTTTTAGCTGCAAAAGGCACAACCACCACACTTACGACATCAAGGGAATTCTGCGTTTTAAACACCTTTCGTTTGTTCCCTCTAATTATTTTTTATATATTACTGTAATGCTATAAAGCTATTCTGGCTTGTCAAAACTTTAAACCAAAAATGGTATGCAGTATTTGGTTTAGGAAAACAACGTTTATTCACAAAACACGTAAAGAATTTTCTTGTATCACAAATAGCAGAAAATACATAGTGAAAATAATTGCAATGTTTAAATTTGCCTCCGGAAACTAGTTTCACAGTTTTGTTACATAACTTAAATATGGCTATTACATTATCTCTTTGATTATTTTTTTTTTTTTTGTCATAAAATAGATATACAGGGTACACCAGAGTTCATAATCAAGTCGAAATTTGGTAAGAAGCCTTGTGCTTTCACCAAACCAAAGACAAAGAAAAATCTATACCACGCAATTATCTTTTTATTTTTTAGTGTTTTTTATGGGAATTGTTAAAATTTTAAGTTTAAAACTTAATAAGTAAAATATTAATTTGGGATTATTAGTGCGTTTAAAAAATTTTAAACTTAAAATTTTAACAATTCCCATAAAAAACACTAATTATAATTAATAATATATAATGTATAATATATAATATATAATATATAATATATAATATATAATATATAATATATAATATATAATATATAATATATAATACATAATATATAATATATAATATATAATATATAATATATAATATATAATATATAATATATAATATATAATATATAATATATAATATATAATATATAATATATAATATATAATATATAATATATAATATATAATATATAATATATAATATATAATATATAATATATAATATATAATATATAATATATAATATATAATATATAATATATAATATATAATATATAATATATAATATATAATATATAATATATAATATATAATATATAATATATAATATATAATATATAATATATAATATATAATATATAATATATAATATATAATATATAATATATAATATATAATATATAATATATAATATATAATATATAATATATAATATATAATATATAATATATAATATATAATATATAATATATAATATATAATATATAATATATAATATATAATATATAATATATAATATATAATATATAATATATAATATATAATATATAATATATAATATATAATATATAATATATAATATATAATATATAATATATAATATATAATATATAATATATAATATATAATATATAATATATAATATATAATATATAATATATAATATATAATATATAATATATAATATATAATATATAATATATAATATATAATATATAATATATAATATATAATATATAATATATAATATATAATATATAATATATAATATATAATATATAATATATAATATATAATATATAATATATAATATATAATATATAATATATAATATATAATATATAATATATAATATATAATATATAATATATAATATATAATATATAATAATTTAACTAAATTGACTGCACCTGGTAAAAAAAATGCTTTTGTGGCAAAACTCTATACTTAAATAGCTGTTGTTGTTATTTACATTTATTTTCTTTTTACATACTTTTACAACTACAATTTGAAGCTAAAAAAAAAGTCAGCCAATGTAGTAATGGTAAAGAAAATAAAAAACATGTTGATTATTGAGTTCTTGTTTCAACTTTGTTATTTGTTGCTGAGCTTCTCGTTTGTTTAAATGAAAGTTTATAACATAATAACTCTAGTTGTTCTAAGAAACTTTGGGTAAAGGTTCCCAGATGATCTGCATTAGCAACAGTGAAACGCGCATAGGATCCAGCTAAACCTCTCAATAATAAATTTCAATATATTTTTAATAAAAAAAATATTTTACTTAATAAGTAAAATATTAATTTGGGATTATTAGTGCGTTTAAAAAATTTTTAATTTTTATTTCTATTGTACCACCAATTTTTAACAAATGTCATGAAAGGTTGTCACAATCAGACCCAGTTACAAATTTGTAAAAATTATTTTTTAAATAAAAAAAAATATTTTTTTTAGGTTAAGTTGGAGGCCAGCTTATGCCACTTCTTTTGTAACTAAGGTTTGGAAGTCAATCTTCTGACTGACTTTCTTCGTTCTTGCACTAATTGAGTTTTGAAAAGATGCAGCTTTATATTTTTTTTATATATAATCGCAGTAAGCAAAGTTAACGTTATTCTTAAGGAACTACATTTTCGTTACTTCCAAAAACTCGATATTTTCTATTTTACAAACGATGTAAGTTCAAGAGAGTTGTGAATGATAATGCCGAAAACACATCTTAAAAGTGAATAGTTAATTTTCCTGATAATGGCAATGCCAATTTATCAATCCCAACCAAAATAGTTTGGTTGTAAAAAGATTTCAATGCAAATATTTAAAAAATTCTAGCTGGGATAAAGTATTTAATAATATATTATAAATTTATTTTATTTCAGTTAATTTAATTATTATTTTTCGAACTTCATTTGTTTCTATATTTATGATTTAAATAGTCTAAAGTTCGTATCGCTTTTTAAGCCAAATTACATGTGATAATTATTAATGAACAAATAAAACCAAAGTTAGTTGTAAATATTTATTTATTTATTTTATTTCTTTTCTATCCCAATAAATTTTTCGATGTGTTTGACTTTATTTGATGCAAGCTAGTCGTAGTAGGATTCAAAGAGAGTCCTAGTTTATACTATGCAGGTTTTATAGCTAAACTGATTAGTTTGAGGGAGAGAGAGATGAGAAGAACAGAAACGTTTGTTTTCCCTTCGTCTTTCTCGCCTGGCAAACTAATCAGCTTACCATTAAGACTTGCATAGTGTTAGCTAACACTAAGCATTTTACAGACTAAAAATTCTTTATATCCTTTTTATATTTCTTTAATTAAAATTTTACGCAACTCCTTTATAACAAGAAACTTTTCAAACTCCAAACAATAAGAGTATTACAGAAAAATCTAACTATCCTGCAATTATTTTTACATCCCACTACTATTTCCACACGATTTAAGCTTTTAAAACTGTATTTTGCTTTCACTTTGACGTCAACTCAGGTGCATGAAATACAGAATTCCTAGAGGCTTTCATTTTGCATATTTGTACAAACATGGCAGCACGTCTATGCAAAAGCATTTAACCGTTATAAGGTACTTTATGTTTTAATCTGTACATAAAATGGTGGACTGTTTGTTGGAGACATTTTGCATGTGCTAACTACTCGTATCACTGAATGTTTAAAATGTTCTTTGAGATTTGTGGTGAATAAGTCGTTTAGTTTTCTTTTGAGGAAAAAATACGTTGCTTTTTCTTATCACACAATCAATTTAAATGTTGTGAATTTTTTAACCTAATTCTGTTAAACATTTGGTTTAATTAAAGAATTTTTTCTTCTCATCTTTTTTTCTTTATACATATATTTAATTTTATTATACGTGTGTATATCACTGAACTGCTACTAAAAGGCTGGACCGATTTTAATAAATTTTTTTTGTGTGCTTGGGTGGCGTCCTGGATGGTTAAGATTAACAAATCAGTCCGGCAAATGACGCTGCGGTTGGTATCTAGGTTATTTATCTATACTGTATGCATTCAAGTGTGGGCGTAAGACAACGTTTTACGCGCTCAGATAGTATAAAATTTAATTTGATTTTCAATACTCTATGATTGCTTTATTTTAAATTCAATTAAATTTTTTTTCACTTCATTTGTCAATGAGGAATATAGAATAATTAAGCCGTCTGCTGGTATTATTTATATATTTTATAAGGGAACATACAAATTTTCTCATGATTTGTTGAATAATTGTATGCGTTAATAGAAACTGTCTTGAACATTTAATTGTTGATGTTTTTGGATTTTTCTGCACATTCTATATCCAATAAGAGCCGCCGTTTGTGGTCTTCCATATCAAGGAAGGTAACAAAAACTGCCTTGTTGTCCCAGCAGTCTTAATTGTGCCCCTGACAGTCTAGTTCTTAAATTAAAAAAAAAACGACGATATGTTCGTTACATTAAAACAATTCATCGTCAGTTTTCAAAAAAAAAAAAAAAAAATCAATTAATTAAATTAATTCGTGGTTCGGTAATGTAACTTTCGATTTTCATTTTCGAAAAGTGGTATTTTACATAAACTTTAAATTAATTAAGGTAACTTGAAAAAAAGCTAACATAATCTATATATAAAAAAAATTAATCCAAGTTTTTGGCACGGCATCATGCGGGAATGGCTGAATCAGTATCACCCATTCCCTTTATAGTTTGTTTATTTTTGTCTGGAATTTGAAATAAAAATTTAAGAAAGTTTCGCGGAACAGTGTAAAACGGGAAAAATTGTGCTAATGGTATTTTTTCTTTTTTTTTTATAAGATTGGTATAAATTCAGTTTAAAGTCTACTCAGTTTCTTTATGAATGCGAACAAAGTCGCGGGAAAATTCCAAAAGTTAATAAAGAAAAGGCTTTGCCATAATATAAAATAAGATAACAAATTCATTTTACGTTACAGTACGACAATGATATTTCATATTTACATGGATTAAAACTATTAAAGCCCATTCGATGACGCCATAATTTTGGACAAGAAGCAAGAGACTCAACCTTGTATTTGTTTATATCGTTATATAAATTTGGAAATGCTTTACTAACTACTGTATTTTAACAGCCTTATTCATAAAAAATATTTCAGGTTTATTAAGCGCTTATTTGACATATTTCTATGGGAAATTTGTCAAATAAACCTGAAATAAACCTAAAATATTTTTTATGAATTAGACCGTAAATCTTTACTATTTAATAAATACTAAAAGTAATTAAAAAATTAAAAGTAATTACTAAAACGCATCTCTTATTTTAGCTGCTCTCTTTTAGTTTGCAAAATTTTTTGACCTCTTAATTGGTTTCAGTGCAGTTTTTTTTTTTGTTTTTTTTTCAATTAATTTGGCATTGTATCAATTTTATTTCTATGAAACAATATGTTTAAAAATTTTATCTACAATGATTTTAATGTAACAACTGTATCTGCTACAATCTTTTTTCGGAATAAAAATTAATACTAGCAATTCAATTTTATATAATAGTTACAGTTGCGCCAGTAAAATGTCATGTGTTTCAAAAGAGTAAAAAAATATGATTTAAAAATTAAGAAAGTTTTAACATAAAATATAAAAATTCGACATTTGCTGTACATGAATGCTGTAAAATTTTATACTAAAATGAAAATAGTTTAAATGTTAACATGCGCAGAAATGTGCTTATATAGCTTATGTGCTTGCATTACTACTTATGCGAGTACTAACAAATTTCTTGCAGACTTATAATGGATACAAAAAATTTATAATTATTGCTCTTTTTCTCTTTTAAATTGACTTAATGTTAAAATAAAATCATTCAGCTATTTTGGAATGGTTTGTGTTAATGATAAGACAATATTGTCTTTAATCTTTTATCACCAATACAATATATCACACTTGCTCCTCTAAAGGAGGAAGTTTTTTATTTTTTTTAAGAAAATGATGCTGTTTTTCTCTTTTAAATTGACTTAATGTTAAAATAAAATCATTCAGCTATTTTGGAATAGTTTGTGTTAATGATAAGTCAATATTGTTTTTAATATTTTATCATCAATACAATATATCGCACTTGCTCCTCTAAAGGAGGAAATTTTTCATTTTTTTTTAAGAAAACGATGTACAGTGCCATTCATTCGATGATACAAGTGCCATTCAAAATAAGAAGCAGTTTTTTATTTATAAATTACTGGGAATTAAAAAGAGCAAAGATATTTATTTATAGATAAAGTTTGGTTTCGACCTTAAAAAAATTGTTCTAGTTTTTGTTTCGGCATTAGCATTGTTGACTTCTGTAGGTCACTATGGATAATTGTTTTCATTTACATATTACTCATACGCACCTGATATCGTTAATACTGATCATCCCAAAAGTATGCAACATTATTTACACTCATCCGTTCGCATCTATGCTGTTTCCTTTCAGTATCATTCACAATCTGAATGGGGTATCACACACGGGAGTAATTTATATGTCGCAAAATTTTTGTTCTTTGTAGAACACACGAGACTAATTCATTTGGCATAAAAATGTATACGTGCACACTGATTTGTGTGTATTAGTGTTTTTTGTGTTCTTTTAACATTTGCTGTTTTTTAAGTTGTATGTGTATTGGTTTTGTGCCGATGATGCGGGGTTGTAGCTGGTTCAAAAGTTATGACAAACACAATACCACTCCCTTTGCCTCTCTCACCAACAAACTGGCATGTTATGCCAGCATAATCGTTCTCGTGTGTGATAGGTGAATAGATCACTGCGCTGATTTACACGGGCATAATTGTGCTGGCATAACATGCCAGTTTGTAGGTGAGAGAGGCAAAGAGAGTGGTTTTGCTATTGGCATAACTTTTCAACCAGCTTCAACCCCGCATTAGCAGCATAAAACCAATACACACACAACTTAAAAAACAGCAAATGTTAAATGAATACTAAAAACACTAACACACACAGCTGTGTATACGAATACATTTTGTGCCAGATGAATTAGTCTCGTGTAATTTGGAAAAGAACAAAAATTGTGCGGCTTAAAAGTTGTTCTCGTCTAAACTACCTCACTGATAATAAAAATAACGTTCAGCAGTTACACCCGCAGTCACCTAAAATTCAAAAGGCCATTAGAACACTTTTAATTTTTTTAGAGGAGAAGTCAAAAAACCTTATAAATTTAAGACTATTAATTTTTTAGGTGCCAAATTTAATAATGACTAAAGTCGGTATTTTTGCACATACGCATGTGAGTAAACTTTTAAGGAAATATGTATTCGTCTGTTGATTATTCACATCGTAATCAATCAAAAAGTATATTTTGACTTTTTTTGGTTGTTACGACCTTTTGGATTTTAGGTGACGATACGCATGAGCATATCAAATTGAATGAAATATTCTTTGATATTATGCTCAAGCGTTGAATAGAAAAGTTCTCTACATATTCTAGCATGTATAAAAATGTGTTCTCTATTTAATATCAAAGAATATTTGTGAACAAATTTCATTTAATTTCATTATTACATATATTTCCATCATGCTCAATTCAAATGATAAAAAAAGTTTCTTATAATTTTTGTACGTATAATGTTTTCATTATCTTTATCCCACATATGGCGTGTAAACAAATAACTTTATCTACAAATGTGTATTCAAAACTTGTTTGAAACTTTTTTAACACTTCAGTATCTGCCTTCGTTCATATTTTCTACAAGTGTATAACTTAAGAACAAATACTGTTGCTTCCCAAGAACAAAGAAGCAGCACCAAGTTGTAATGTCTTTTTCTTGTAACTTGGCAAAACTTAATCTTTTATTAACTTTTCTAGAGGGAATGCGTTTTTTTTTTTGTCAAGGCTATATAGCCTTTAGTATATACTTATATACGTATTTTGTTTTCTTTCAAAAGTCATATTTATCTGTAAATTTTTTAAATGTTTCTTATTGAACGTGACTAGAAAGTCACGTTCAAGTCAAAGTCAAGTTTGACATTGGAATAATGTGACCATAATAGAGTTTTAAGCTTTCCTTACTTTTTCAACGAGGTGCTAGATATTTTATTTTTTGTGATAATATATGCTACATACTGAAGTTGATGTTGAATGGGAAAAGTTCAAAAAATATATTGTTATATAATAAAAAAAAGTTAAGGAAATAAAATCATACAGCATGCTATTAGAAGCAATCACTGTTGTTCATCTAAGTCCATCCAAATTGTACTTATTTCCATTCAATCTGGAAATAATTTTCTTATTTTAATAACAATTTGTTCTATATTGCACTTATGTATGTACATTGTACAATATACATATCGTTACCTTAATATAGAAATATTACTTTTTTGAAATCGAGTTTTTCATATATTTATATAGAAAAACATCTAAGGTAGCAAAAAATGCAAAAAACTTGATAATGAGTTAGGGCCTTTTTATACTAAGATAACGATATATCCTTCCTACAATATTGTAAATGTGAAAGAGAGTTTATAATTATTTCAAAATACAACAACAAATACACGCCTTTCTGCAGGAGATTTATTTTATTTTTGAGCAAAGTTATTACAAAGTCTGTGAGTTAAAACCTGAATTTAACAAACTTGCAGTGTGAATGCAAAATCAGCTGTTTGTGGTTTTGTCGTTAAAACCAGGTTTTAACTTTCAGTGTGAAAACACTATAAGTGATAAATATAATGGTAGAATTATTATTACAGCTCACTTTTCAAAGTAACTTTATATTTATGGTATTTTGCATTTTCTATTTTATTCCAAATTACAAAGCTCTAATGGTCATTAACTTATTTCTGCTATCGTCTTAATTTTGTCATTTTTATTTTCCAGCTTTTCGTTTCATTTACAAAACATTTAAAAATAAACACGATGCTTTTAAAAGTTCATTTTATTTTTTTGTTAAATGCATATAAATGTTCCATTATATTAACAAACATTTGTACCTTTTGCTTGTTTACTTGTTCGTCTATACAACTACATACATAAATACATATGTATGTATGTATGTGTGTATGTGCATATAAAAGCTTTTTTTTACATAAAAAGTCTTGGCAATTGATTCACATTGCTGTGAAATAAAAAAGTTAACTCATGTACAAAAATTAAAAACATGCTATTCACACTAAAAGTTGAAATGAAAAGCGAAAATACTGTGATTACTTGAAAAAAGTTTTAAAATGGCAGGAAATACATGTATGTAGTACAACATATCGCACACTAAATCATAAACAGTCAGTTGTGAAAAAAACTGATGACACTGTACAAATGACACAAGTATGTGTCATAAAAATGGGCATAATGTTATTTTATACTGTTCAAGAAGACTGTGTTACAAAAGAAAGTTTTGCGGTGGATAGAGATTTGTTTAGTGAACTGGGCTATTCTTTTCTGACGGGTGCAACATTTAGACGCTTTAAACACCTTTTGCTAATAGAAAGAAACACATTTTCAATTAAGTTATTTCTAGAAGGGGGTAACATTTTTTTATATACTATTGTTATCTATTTACAAGAATTTATATGAAACGCTCAAATAGCCACGAAAGAGCTTTAAAGTGCATGAAGGGTGCAATAAAATTGGCCCACTTTCATAAGATCATACCACAAAAACACAAAACACTATTAATTTTTAAACTTTTATTGTATTATTCTTTTTTATTGTGAAAGATGAGATATCAGACAATGATTATCAAATCAAACATCGTAGAGAAATATATTCATAGACGGATGCAAATCTATGAATTTTAGTGCTACGAAGTGCACAACAATTTTATATTTTTAAATAAAGCTTTTAAGCGTACGTATAAAAAAATTATATTATTATAAAATATAGATATTTTACTTTAAATTGGCATCAAAAAAGTATTAAAAATTATTTGAAAATTGATGTTAAAAGTTGTCTAGAATAGAATCGCCCAACTGGTTTATATAAAAAAAGCATTTTATAATTTTTAGTTGTGACTATTTATTATTTAGTGTGCGATATGTGTGTTTGTATGTATATGTGTGTGCATTATTTGTAATTTTATTGTCTACGACAATTTTTTTCTTCCAAAATGTATTTTTTGGTGAAATAAGATATTTAACATACTTCACACTTTTAACCAAAATTGCTAAAAGAAATTTGCAAGCAAGCGGTGCAGTTAAAAAAAAAATTAAATTGAAAGAAATTAAATGTGTGCAATATTAAAGTTATTAAATTGCGAGAAGAATATGGAAGCATTAAGGGTGCTCTTGCAAACATTTAATTTATTTCAGAACAGCGCAGAAAGCTCTTGATGGCTGAAAACTTTTTTTATGAGTTGAAAAAGACTATTTATTTAAAATTAAGACTTTTGGTTTGGGTTTCTTTTTCTGTTATTTCTAGGGAAAATATGTTAAATTTAAGTGTAATGCCTCACATAGTTTAACATTAATTTTTGGAAGTGCAAGCAAGTGTTTGAAATTTTTAATTTTCTAGTACAAGCTTAAAATTGATTCTTTAATTTTTTTCGAGCGATAAGATAATCAAATTTGAGTATTTATATATATTATTAAGGAGAAGATTATCAATTCTGAGGTGCATCGAAAAAACTACTATTTCAACAACTCGACATGTCTAGAAAATTTTTATAAAAACCACTCAAAAAAATGTGTACTTTTGATGTAAATATTCTACCGTTTGGGTTCTAGAAACACGTAATTTTCTCAAACGTTTTGTGAATTATATAAAAATATTTATATGCCAAAATTTTAAAATAATTGGCCATACTCAAATCGAATGTCAACCAATGCTTTATAAAAAAAGCTAAACAGAAAACCATAGAAAAGCGTTCCGATCCGTTCTGCTCTTTGAGACCTCTTTAAACAAATCTTTATTTTTATATTTACTACAAACTTAAATTAAAATCTCTAGTTATATTTAATAAACAGTCCGAATGAAACAAAAAAAAAAAAATTTTTTTCATTATAGGGCTGTTTTACACTAAACAGAAAATTTTTGTTGAGGATTCAAAATAAACATTTTTGTTGTGAATTTAAAAATTTTGCATATGTATATTAAACCAAAGAAATTAGGTCTTTAAACATTTTAAACATTAAATAACACAAAAAATAACCTGAACTTATTCTGTCTCCTGAATGAAACTTTTCATGTTATGTGAAAATTTTCACTGTTAAAAAAATTTATGATATGTAAAAAGGCTGGTTTCTTACTTCTAGTATTACAAAGTGAGATGCTTGTAAAAAAAATGAACATTATCCAAAACAGTGAATTGCTTTTAAAATCTTTACGATCTTTTCTCATGTATTCTTACATAAGACTTTTAATGAACAACGTAAATGCCCTAAAAGCAAACATATAGAACACAATTTCTTTGTAATTAAAAAGATGTTAGGAAACAATGCAAAATGTAAAATTTAAGCAATATAGAGGAGGAATATTTGAGAGGGGGTAAAAATCTTTTGACTTTGATTTCTTTGCTGAGATTTCTTTACTTTTCTTTCACAGCATTGTCAAATCGGTGTAAGCTATGTATGATTGTATTAGTGTTTGAAAGAAGCAATAGCAAGCAGAGAAACAAGTCGACCGGCTCGAAGCCACCGGTGCGCCGCCGCCGGTTATTTTTCTGTATATTTCCGTAGACCAAAGGTGAAAATGAACCGTAAGAGCTACGGACTTGAAATTTGGACACAATGTGTAGACATTTGGCCATTACAACAACAAACACATAAGATTTAAAAATTAAAGGGTGTTCCAAAACGAGCAACGCAAAATGTTAAAATCCCATGTAATATACATGCAATTGTATGTACATATATACACTTGAAATTTTAAAAGTTAGTGTATTTTTATACAGACTACAACAATTAACACTAAATTTAAAAAATTTAAATCAATCCATCAGTTAATGCAATTTTGACTTTGTAATTTTGACAACTTGCTGTATCTTGGAAACCGTAAGAGCAAAACTGTTGAAATTTTCAAAAACGGTAAAACTAAAAAATCAATAAAATATGAAATCGCCACAAACAAAAAAAAAATCGCCAAAGCGAAAAAAGCACCAAATTAAAAACAAATCTCCAGGACTAAAATAAATCGCGAAAAACTGTAAAAATCGCCAAAATGAAAAAAATCCTTAAACAAAAAAATCGCCACTATGAAAAAATCGCCAAAATTAAAAAATCGCCTAAATAAAAAAACCCCAAAAACAGAAAATAAATCTCCAAAATGAAAAAATCCCAAAAAAAACAGAAAAAAATCGTCAAAATGAAAAAATCGCCAAAATGAAAAAAATTGCGAAAATTAAAAAAACCCAAAAAGAGAAAAAAAAACGCCAAAACGAGAAAAAAGCGATAAAACTGAAAAAAAAATCGTTTAAACTGAAAAAACTTAAAAAAGGAAGAAAGCTAAATCAAAAAAATAAACTAAAAAATTATCAAAACCGATTGTGCGCGAGTCAAAGTCGCACTTTACTGAATATATAGTTTAGTTGCAATGTGTACACAACAACAAGAACAGCAACAACTAAACGATGAACAACAGGAAAAATTTTTAACAAGTAAATTTTAACTGATTAGTAAAATTTTTTTCTACAATTTTTATAAATTGCCTAAATGATTTGTTATATGATGAGGTGCATTGAATTTTCAGTAATCAGTAATGCCCTTATTCATAATGAAATTATACCAAGTGGCTAAATGTTTTTCATACAAAAGTTTCAAAATTTGAATGAAAAAACTTTGCCGCTTGCTAAAATTTTATTATGATTACGGCCCTACGATTTTACTGGTAATGCAAATTAAATTTCATTAGCTTTTGAATGCTGTACATATACATATACTGCAGTGTGCCCATTTACTAACCAAATAAGTTTAATAAAACAAACAAAAACCAACAAATTCATATGTATTTACAATATTGAAAGTTTTGATACTTTTAATTAATTAATTTAAAAAAAGATACTAAAAGCATAAGTACTTCCAACTTAAAAAAAATTTCATTACTAGATGTTTACACATCTCCCCTGTGATTGGACTCACATTGCTTTTTTTTATATAATATATACACTAATTGAGGGATGATAAGAATAATTACTGTAAAGAAGTGCTAGCGTAACTTTATCCCTGGCTTACTACAGTGCAATTTTAGAGCATTTATAAATGCAATGATAGATAAAAGTTTAAAGAAGTACCAACAAGATTACATGAAATAAGCTCCTAATTAAAATAAATCCAAATTCCATACAAACTTTGGCACGGATTTTGTTCCATGTTTACACAAGCGATAACGTAAGTTTTACTCACATATGACAACCCCAAAAATAATTGGAATTTGTTTGTCATTTTAACAGTTATATTCACTTTGATTTGCAGCAACGAACTATTAGAACAAAAAAGGCAAATTGAAATATTATTGAAGAGGATGCGGTAAAATCCGTCCAAAGCTAAAGGTTACACCAAACAGTCTAAGAAAATAGTAAACATTGGATAACACGTCCATGCTATATACATTTTTACTTTCACGGTATCTAGGGTTTGCACAGCAATTATAATCGTAACCGAAATCACGATTAATCACACCCTTTATTTATAATCGTAATCGAACTCATTAATTGCTCTATTACGATTAGTTTGTTTTTCCTTTTCTAAACAACAAATTCATGCCAAATTTGCATACAGGGCGAATTTAAATAATAAAAAATTTAACTTAAAACGTTTTAATATAAGATTTGTATATACATTTGGCCTACACATGTTAACGTGTCTACTTTGTATTGGCGCTTTAACAAATCATCAGTAGACTTTAATCATACTTTTGAAAGGTTTCAAACCTTTTATCTTATGCACATTCTTTCAAAAAATCATTTGAGAAGTTACAAAAACTTTTTAGAAATTTCAATAAAGTAAGCGACTAGGCTTAGAAACTTATAAGAAACACAAGTAACAATTTATATTCGATACGAGTATGCATCTATTTTATTTTCCTATACAATAAAAGTATTATATGTAAAATGATAAATAAAATCCAAATCAATCACTTATTAAATTTATTATTTTATTTTATTATTTTCTCCCAATTTTACTTCAAAAACGTCGTAATATCTCAAAATTTTCATTACAATTTTTCATTCGGTTGGCATATAGGTAGGTAGTTGAAAAAAGTAGAAACCCTGCAGGAAATGGTATTGACACAAGAATAGTTAAGTGATCAGTCCCCAAGTGATAATTCTAACACTTTCTGTGAAGCGGCCCAGTCACTTTTACATGCGGATGGCCTAGGATGGGGTTAATACTTTGTATGCGCCTTTTGACTTGTCACTGAACTATCCCATAAGAACCTATTTGATGTAGAATAATATCCTCACAAAAACATAAATGTAAAAAAAAGGCCAAGTTCCTATCAAAAATTTCGGCCATCAAAAGCAGTGACATATAAATTATGACCAAGTTCTTGTTTGGCTCCAAACCTTTCACTAACATATGCTATGAATTATATACATTTGTAATCGTAAGGTTGTCATATGATTTCTAAATAGCCTGCTAACTTGACAACATTTTTACCGATATAAAGAAATGAACAAACAAAAATTTTTCTCTCCTTTTTTAGAAAAGTAAAAATATTGCCAAGTTAGCAGATTATCTAGAAATTATATGACAACCTTACGATTACAAATTTATATAATGCATAGCATATTTCAGTGATAGGTATTGTACCAAACAAGAACTTGGTCAAAATTTATATCTCACTACTTTTAATGGCCGAACTTTTTTATAGGAACTTGGCCCTTTTTCACATTTATGTTTTTGTGAGGATCTGACTACTTTTTGAAAAACTTTCTATGATAACATTTTTTTAACATAAAATTTCTAGGGAGTTTTATTTCTATTTATGATCACTGTGCCAGTTAAAAATTTCATAGTTACATAAAATAATGGGTTAGAGCGTGATGAGTGTTGGATTGCACATCTTAAAAATTAATTATTGTGTTATTACAACGGGTCGCCAGTGTGTAAAGAAACATGTAAAATACATCGTCAAATTTAATGCGAGTGTTGCCGCCTATTTTCTAAATATATTTACATATTAACGTCTGCTTAGCCGAAGTACATAAATCAAAAGGATATGCCCAATGTGTATGCTTTCATTTTTGGATTTTCCGATTGAGTAAATCAATTAGGACTATTTGTGTACAAAATTTCAGTTTTCTACAGTATAATATTACGTAAAATTGTTATGGGCCTGTCCCCGCCGACTTTTATATGTGTTAGTGCTTATGATTCATGTAAAGTTTTATAGGAAAGAGCTATTGAGAAATACATGAGTAATAGACTAAAAACTGCTAAGCCGAAGTACATGAAAGAAAAAGCTAAGATTTATGGATAAAGTCACGGCCACTTTTCAAAACAGGAAATATTTACTTTTTTCTTACTGATCTCTGATCTACATTAATTTGTGTACCAAATTTTAGCTCTCTAGTGCGAATTGGATTTTCCCATTGGCTTACTTATGAATAAATACTTGTGAATAAAATTTCAGCTCTCTAGCGTAAACTATACCTTATAATTTTATGAGCATTACCCCTATTTTAAACTCACAATCTTTCTGTAAGCAGCGCTTATAATTCATGGTAATTTTCTTCTAAAATATGCTAGACCGAAGTAGATTAACATAAGACCAAAATTTTATGGGAGTGATCACGCCCACTTTTTTAGGTGACAGTTTAAAGTATTGTATACGTGTAACATATACGCAAGTTTTCACTAAAATGGCTTAAAATAAAAGCTGTATATTAACAGCCTTATTTAAAAAACTTTATAAGGCTTTATAAAAAGATTTTGAGACAAATTTTCGTAAGAAATAAGATGTATAAATAAGGCTGTAAGTTTTCAGGTTCAAACAATAGTAGCGTAGCCCCGCCCATTCTGGTAATATATTTTGGTTTTTCAGATTTTTCTAGTTGGTTTCTCACCTAGACATACTTGTGTATCAAATTTCAGCTCATACGCGCAACTTTTAATTTTTAATTTTTCTGGGCGCAGCCCCGCCCTGCTAATATTATTTTGAACTAAAAACTTAATACAGAGTTTTCAATTCAAGCCAATTTAGTTAAATCTTGCATATGCGTTGCACGTACACAATACTTTAAGCTATCACCTTAATAATTTGGCGTGATGACTTCCATAAAATGTTAGCCTTGCGTTTAATCTAATATCTGTCTAGTATATTTTAGAAGCAAATTAGCATGAATTATAAACGCTGCTCAAAACAAAATTTTGAGCTAGGAATAGTGGGAGAGGTAATGCTGATAAAATCTAAAGATATAATTCGCGCTAGATAGCTGACATTTTATACACTAGTAAGTGCAGCTGCGTAGGCCTATGGGAAAATCTTAAAACCAAAAAGTTTTATCCAAGATGCCGGGCACGACGTTAAAGCTCTAATTTGCACTAGCGAGCTTAAATTTGATACCCAAATAAATATAGATAACAGATCACTAAGAAAAATCTGAAAACCCAGAAGTTGCTATCAGAAGGCGGAAACAAGCACTTTTAATTCAAAATTAAGATACATTTTATTGAAGCTTTTCATACACATTGCACTTCTCCAAAATAAAAATTCCCTATTTTGAAAAGGAGCCATGACTTCACCCATAGATCTTAGCTTTCGTTCAGGTACTTTGGCTTAGCAGTTTTTAATTTAATACTCACGTATTTCTTATTAACTTTTTAATACCAAACTTTGCATGAACCATAAGCACTAGAGGATATAAAAGTCAGCGAGGCCAGGCCCATAAAAATTTTACGTAATATTATACTATAGAGAGCTGACATTTTGTAGACAAATAGTAACAGATTTACTCAAACAGAAAATCCAAAAATTAAAGCACCAGCTACCCTACTGAAACTTTGCATGCACATTGGGCATATCCTTTTGATATATGTACTTTGGCTAATCAGACTTTAATATGTAAATTTATTGAGATAAAAGACGGGATCACGTCCACTAAAATTTACGCTCCAGTTTACATGTTTCTTTCCAGACGACTCTTACTAAATTGCATACACACTGGCGAACCGTTGCAATGGCACAATAGTGCATTTTTAAGGTCAACAATTCAACACCCATCACACTCTTACCCATTATTTTATGTACCTCTGCCATTTTCAACTGGCACAGTGATCATGAATAGAAATAAAATACACTAGAAATTTTAAGTTTAAAAAGTGTTATTATCTAAATCTTTTCAAAAAGTAATCAGATCCTCACAAAAACATAAATGTCAAAAACGGCCAAGTTCTTATCCAAAATTTCGGCCATTAAAAGTTGTGAGATATAAATTTTGACCAAGTTCTTCTTTGCCACAATACATAACACAGAAATATATTATGTATGATATAAATTTGTAATCGTAAGGGTGTCATATAATTTCTAGAGAATCTGTTAAAGTAAAGTGACCGGCTCACTTCGTTCATTTTACTGATTCGTTCATGAACGACACAGCTCTAGTGATCAGTAAGTAAGTGAGTCATTGAGTATGTCTTAAAATATGCACTTTTTGCACCTTCATATCTCCGGAACCTTTCATTGTAAAACTTTCAAACTTTGCTTGTGAAGTTACATGTATTTATTCTAATTATGAGTTAATTTTATAATTTTACGGTCGCGGGGAACAAAGTTATGAGTGGGGTAAAAACAGCTCGAATGGCTTTCTGTAAATATACACACTGCGTGCATTGGCCAGAACTTGGCCTGGCGCACGTATGCGGAAAAAAGTAGTCTCTTAAAAAAATATATTTTTAATTAAGAATTTAATTGACTGAATGAAAATTGTAATTGCTTTAATTTATTCAAATGAAAAAACTTAATTGTTATAATTAAGTTGTTTGTTGGTAAAAACTTAATTAGTTTTTTAATGGTATAATAAGATTTTAATTTTTGTATGTGTAATCTCTGTGCTTGAATTTAAAGAAGTGATTCAAATTGCAAGATTTGAATATAAAAGTCATGATAAATTTATTTTAATCTTGCCTGTTAATTGTATTTTTCTCTCTAAATAATATTCCAAAATACTTGCAATCCCATCAATTGCATGTCTGTATATCATCTGCCTAAGGACGAACAAAATTTGGTTTATAACTCAGCCATATGGTAAAAATAACTTTTATTTAAATTAATTTCTTAGGAATTTTACGCTCACAAAATTTTTAATTAAAATGTTTGCTAGTCTCTTTATGTTATCAACATTATTCTATGTATTTATGTACATGTTGATTTTATCTCTATCGAAACCAGATGTTTGTCTATACAAATTTAGCTTTCAGTATACATTACATTATAATGTAAGTAAAAAAAAATGGAAAATGTGGGAAACAAAAGCCATGGAAACACATTGTTTTAATCCTTTTTTATTTTCTATAAAGATATATATGCTGACAGTTTTAATTAAGTCTTTGCTTTTAACTTTGTTTTTTATGATGTCAGGAAGAAAGCTATCACTGGAGATAAAAATTTATTCAAATAAATTTGTTAAGTTGCTTATTATGGATTAAAAGTTAAAAAAATTACTTTTCATGGATACCAGTGAGATACAGTGATGGATCAGGAAAATTCTTCATAAACAATTTTTCTGGTTGTTGTTATAATGGGTGTTTTTTATTGAGGTATAGAACTTTAAGTTGGCATCATTTTTTTAACTGGCGGCCATTTTGTCAGCTGTCAAGTGATTAATATTTAGTTTCGTTCGCCATTTTATCATAAACAGGTTGACAAAAGAACAACGCTTGCAAATCGTGCAAATTTATTTCGAAAATAATGGTTCAGTTCGCGAAGTTTACCGCAAGCTCCGTCCATTTTATGGTCGATATAATCGTCCATCAGAGCAATTAATTCGGTTAACCATGGATCGTTTTCGCACTACGTTTACTCTATGTGGTAATACGCATCCGCAGAGACGTCGAACAGTGCGCACCGAAGAAACAATTGCCGCTGTAGAGCAAAGTGTTGAAGAGGACCCGAATGAATCGATTCGCCACCGTGCACAGCAATTGGAGCTTTGTCCATCAACTTTATGGAAGATTTTGCGCAAAGATCTTGGCTTGCGACCTTACAAGATCCAGCTTGTGCAAGAATTAAAGCCGCGAGACCATGCAATGCGTCGTGATTTTGCTGTATGGGCCGAAAATGAGATTGATCTCGATGCTGATTTTCATCGCAAAATTTTGTTCAGTGATGAGGCTCATTTTTGGTTGAATGGCTACGTCAACAAGCAAAATTGCCGCATTTGGAGTGAAGAGAATCCACATGAGACCCTTGAGACGCCATTACATCCACAAAAACTGACTGTTTGGTGTGCTCTATGGGCTAGTGGAGTCATTGGGCCATACTTCTTCCGAAATAATGCTGGAGAGTCAGTTACCGTTAATGGAGACCGGTATAGAGCCATGATAACCGACTATTTTGTTCCCGAATTGGATGGCATGAATGTGGATGAGTTGTGGTTCCAACAAGACGGCGCTACATGCCACACAGCGCACGTCACAATCGATTTATTGAAGGAAACATTCGATGAGCGCATAATTTCGCGGAATGGACCTGTCAATTGGCCACCAAGATCGTGTGATTTGACACCATTGGATTATTTTCTTTGGGGATATGTGAAGTCGCTCGTCTACGCCAACAAACCAGAAACGTTAGGGGACTTGGAAGCCAACATTCGTGGCGTTATTGCCAACATACGGCCCCATATGCTCGAAAAAGTGGTTGAAAATTGGACCTGTAGAATTGGCTTTATTCGAGCCAGCCGCGGCGGCCACATGCCCGAAATCATATTTAAACATTAATGGCATAAAATTATCCTTCCAATAAAGCCAAATTGATGGACATTAAAACGATTTTCTTGTGTTTTATTTCAATTTGAAGTTCTATACCTCTAAAAAAACACCCGTTATAATCACAAAACTATTCAAATTAAATAGAATAAAAAAATATAATTTAGACAAAAAATAGTGAAGAAGATATAATGATTAGGTAATTTCTTAAAAAGACATGCACGCTTGAAATTTTTAAGTAAAGCTCAGGTCCGTATTGTGAGAAGGCCAAGAGAACCTGTATTGAAATTTTAATTAACATTTCGATCAAGGAATATTTAAAATAGCTAAACCGAACATCATGCTATTTTCAAAAGTTACTACATCTTCTTTCTCTCTTCCATGTGTTGGTTCACAGTGTGTTGGGTCTGTTGATGTAAATTTCAGTCCCCTAAACAAAATTGTTAATGAAAATGGAATACGAGACTTGTTTTGAGTCTAACGACATCTAATTTTACTGAAAATCCTTTATTTCTATAACAAGACTTGAATTACACCAACAACAATTGGAAATTACTCATTGTATGGCTGATATACTGTTATGTTACAGTAAAACTAAGCCTTATAATTCCCACTTCTGGAATTTCTAAGCTAATCTAAATTAAGCAAATGCATATGCATATGATATAGATCGTACGTAGACGAGAGAATTCTTCGTTTTCGTTTCATTTACATTGCGTTTGATTGTTCAAAAGCAAAAGAAAAAAATATATGCTTACAATCATGAAAACAAGAGGCAATTATGGTTAATCAATGCCAAGAATTGAAATCGACGCCAAAAAATTGTATTTTTCCTTCCCCGATAATTCAGATTAAATCTCGTATAATCGAGGTCTCACTGCATTTGTATAAATTAGAGTAATTGCTGTAAATTTAAAACCCATAAACACTTATTTTGGTGCATAAAACCTTCATGTTTGTTTGTTTTTGGTTTTTAAATAATTCTAGTAAGCGTATGAAAACCAACTAAACATTAAGCAAATATTTTTTGCAAATATTAAATAAGACTTTTTAAATTGTCTTAAATACTTTGCATATAAGCAAAACCAAAATAAATATTTTTACAAAGCTAAAGAGCGCATACCAAATAATTGATTGGTTTTTCACTCATCATCTGCTTGCTTCAAATCATTGCAGACAGCCACACAATTGCGAACAAACCTTAAGCTGTAATGTTTTTTTTTCAAGTGATTCATTACACTGTGCAACAGTGAAAAATCGAAAGTCCAGAAAGTACCACAACATGTTAGCAAAACCCTATACTTAGTTTGGCAATTTTGGAGAATAATTTTTTGTACGGCTCTCCAAAGATTTCGAAAATCAGCGCGCAATAAAAAAATAGAATCTTCAGTGTTTGGATAACAGCTTATTCATACTTGGTGATAGCGCTTAACTACATATTTCAATAATGAAGCTTAAAGTTTACTAAGTAAATCTAATTCATTCATATTTTACGCCAAAAAATAACTTCTTCCTGTACTTTTCTTTGCAAAAGTAAGGGAAAACTATTTTTTCAGTTTTTTTTTTCAGAATAAATGAAAGGGACTCCTAATTTTTTGCTAACAATAAATGATAAAATTATAGCTGCGGTAAAGCTGAACAAGTTTTTGATGTATACGCTAGAGGGTAAAAATTTTTTGGCTTTGATTCTTTGCTGAGATTTCTTTGCTGAGATTTCTTTGCTGAGATTTATTTGCTTTTTGCTTTTGCTTTGCATTGTTAAATCGGTGTGAGCTATGTATGAGTGTATTAGTGTTTGAAAGAAGCAATACCAAGCAGAGAAACAAGTCGACCGGCTCGAAGCCGACGGTGCGCCGCCGCCGGTTATTTTTCTGTATATTTCCGTACACCAAAGGTGAAAATGAACCGTAAGAGCTACGGACTTGAAATTCGGACACAATATGTAGACATTTAGCCACTACAACAACAAATACATAAGAGTTAAAAACTAAAGGGTGTTCCAAAACGAGCAACGAAAAATGTTAAAATCCCATGTAATATACACACAATTGTATGTATGTACATATATACACTTGAAATTTTAAAAGTTAGTGTATTTTTATACAGACTACAACAATTAACACTAAATTTAAAAAGTTTAAATTAAAGGGTGTTCCATTAGTTAATGCAATTTTTACTTTGTAATTTTGACAACTTGCTGTATCTTGGAGACCTTAAGAGCAAGACTCTTGAAATTTTCATAAACGGTAAAACTAAAAAATCAAAAAAATATAAAATCGCCAAATATAAAAAAATTGCCAAAAACAAAAAAAAATCGCCAAATCGAAAAAAGCACCAAATTAAAAAAAATCTCTAGGACTAAAATAAATCGCGAAAAACCGGAAAAATCGCCAAAATGAAAAAAATCCTTCAACAAAAAAATCGCCAATATGAAAAAATCGCCAAAATGAAAAAATCGCCTAAATAAAAAACCCCAAAAACAGAAAAAATCGCCAAAATGAAAAAAAACCCCAAAAACAGAAAAAAAATCCCCAAAATGAAGAAATCGCCAAAATGAAAAAATCGTTAAAATGAAAAAATCGCCAAAATGAAAAAAAATTGCGAAAACTAACTAAAACTAAAAAAAACGCAAAGAGAGAAAAAAAAACGCCAAAACGAGAAAAAAGTGATAAAACTGAAAAAAAAATCGTTTAAACTGAAAAAACTTAAAAAAGCAAGAAAGCTAAATCAAAAAAAATATCAAAACCGATTGCGCGCGAGTCAAAGTCGCACTTTACTGAATTTATTTTAATTGAATGCGTACACAACAACAATAACAGCAACAACTAAACGATGAACAACAGGAATTAAACATTAAGAAGTAAAAGTAAAGGCATTTACCATAGATGAGCACAGCAGTACCACTAAAGTTTCAGTAAAAACAATAAAAAATGTTTAACAAGTAAATTTTTACTGATTACTAAAAATTTTTTCTACAAGTTTTATAAATTGACTAAATGATTTGTTATATGATGAGGTGCATTGAATTTTCAGTAATCAGTAATGCCCGTATTCATAATGAAATTCTACCAAGTGGCTAAATGTTTTTCATACAAAAGATTCAAAATTTGAATAAAAAAACTTTGCCACTTGCTACAATTTTATTATGATTACGGCCCTACGATTTTACTGGCAATGCAAACTAAATTTCATTATCAGTAAAAATGTACTGAATTTTGTTAGTAATCAGTAAATTTACTGCTTACGTCAATTTTTAATGCAGTACATATACATACATATACTGCAGTGTGCCCATTTACTAACCAAATAAGTTTAGTAAAACAAACAAAAACCAACAAATTCATATGTATTTACAATATTGAAAGTTTTGATACTTTTAATTAATTAATTTTAAAAAAGATACTAAAAGCATAAGTACTTCCAACTTAAAAAAATTTTTCATTACTAGATGTTTACACATCTCCTCTGTGATCGGACTCACATTGCATTTTTTTTTTCCTACTTGCATATCATACAGGCTACTTTTTCCCCAAAAATTTTTGTTTTTCATAATTTTTTGAAGCTAACATAATTAAAGAAAAAATTAAAATTTCACCCAGAAGAGTATTTTGTTCGAAAAACCAATGCATGGTGTTCAAATTTGATTATGATTTTTGGCATAATACCAGCGCGGCTGTTTTTTACGAAGTGCATCCTGGACGTCCATTTTTGAGCTAATTTTTGAAGCATTGCTATCTGTATATAAATTTTAGCTTTAAAGTCATCAATTGTTGCATGAACAAATAACTTTACGTGGAAATAATCGAGATGTATTAAATATCATGACCCTGGTGCTCCATTTCGTGAAAAAAAATTTATCACCAAATTTTGGTTTCAATAAGTCGATTACTGCGGTCGCCCTATGGCACTTAGCGCCAACCTGTAGAAACTCCATCACAGCCGAATCAATTTCATCCATATTTGCGAACAAAAAATTATTGATCGTGGTGTGGTAGAGATCTTCATCGATCGTTACCTGCTTCATGTTTTCAAAAATAACATTCAATGATGCCACCAACATGTAAAACGCATCAAACGGTGCACTTTTCTGAATGTAATGGAATTTGGAGGATTTATTAGGGAATGGTTTTAATAAATATGCCAAAAAAAAAGCCTTATGACTAAACTAAATTGCATTGCACGAAGTCGTCTATTATGTTGCGTGAACTGATTACTGATTTTCAAAGTACATTTAGATATTTTGGTAGCGTCAAACTATTGGTAATGATTTGCCACAGTGTAGCCATCATAAATGTCTAAAAACGAGCGCAGTATCACAGTGCTTTTGACAGTTAACTCTTTTTTTCTGATATTAAAAATATATATTCAAAAAAATTAATACTTAAAGATTTGCAGCCTTATTTATTAAACCTATTAAGGCTTTATAAAGGGTTTTTAAAACAAATTTTCGTAAAAAAATTTCCTTAAAAATCCTTTACAAAGCCTTAATAATTTTTATAACTAAGACTGTTAGCATTTACAAACAAAAGCTATATTTACATCATGATAACAAATTCTCCATTATAATAGACAAATATCCAATCAGCCAAGGCTTAGGAATCTAGAAAAAAAATTTCCTTTTTGGTTCCTTGCATTTGAAAAAAGAGGACAGTTTGTGTTCATATGTAAAACCAATACAACTTTAAAAGTATAACCGCCATATGCAAAAAAATATTTTACTTTAGCTTTAAAGTTCATAGTATTTGCCATTAAGAAATCATATGCAAAAGAAAACTTTAATTATTTTGTGATTTAATAATAAATACTGGTAGCACCACCGTATTCAACAACCACTTCACAGCTTATGATGTACAAAATCGAATACAATTTCATTCGGGTATTCAAATAATTTTTTATTTCATTATAAAAATAAATTTAAATAAATTTTTATAATCTTGAAGTTAAGCAACATAATTTAAAAAATATAAGCTTGTGATTTCTATGAAGTAAAATTAAAAAAAATATGAAAAATTATCACAATTTGTTTTATTCGAATGAAATAAATATTTGAATTTCCAGTTTTTACGATTCGTTTTAATTGAATGTAAGTCACTAAAACATTTTTGTACATTTGTATTTATTTTAATATTTTTTTTATGGATTTTGCTGTGGATTTTTCTAAACGTTCTCAATGTTTCAGTTTTTTGTTACTACAAACAAAAAAATAATATGAAAAAATTTTTGTATTCTGGATTTCTACTCTGTATTTTGAAACGAAGGCAATTACTTTCGAATCATCAGCATTCTTTTGTTCAGCACACTGTGGGCAATGCCAGTTGATACACATTTCAACTTTGCATACACTCAGTTTTCAGTGCAAATGGAATACGTGAATTGTCTTGATCCATCGTATTACAATTTGCTAAAAGCTTTCTTTGTAATGAATGCTCAATTTTATCATCTCTAATTTACAACAGTTTGTTCATTGTCTTCAAAAACAGCTACTTGTTCCGTTCTGCTAGTGTTTGTCAGAATAATTACAATTAATTTTGCCGTTATTTATTCCTTAAAAAGTATTAAATTAAGTTTGGCTTAGTTAGCATAATCAAATCATAAATTTTAAGAACTGTTTTGCTTTCAGAATAAATTTAAAAAAAATTTCTCTCTTTAAAAATAAATTTCACGGCAAAATGCTTAAAAGCGTTTTGTGGCCGGACCGCCCTCCTTAACTTTAATAAAATTATTTTATCTGGCGTTTACTTTTGTTTGAAAAAATTCTCATAATTTTTTGTTAGGTAAAAGTTGTTTTCCAAATTTTCTTTCTAAATAAAGACATTTTAATAAAGTTTATTGTTTTTTGTGCAACCATGATTATTTATTTACTATCTGCAAATGACGTTTTGAGCATAATTAATAATTTCTGCTTCCTATTTCATGAAATTTTATGATTAAAATTTTAAAATTATTTTCCGTCTAATGTTATGTGCTTTTTGTATTACTTGTCTTAAAAATCTTACATATTAATTTACACGTAGTATTAAATAAAAAACTAAAATAATGTCGTTGAAAGATTTTCCTCACTTAAAAATATTGTTTCATTTGATTACATACTTAGTATCATCTATGGTTTCAAAACTGTCACATTTTTAATTGAAAATCTTGCATGTGAGTTGAAAATCACGTATTATCCCATGCACCCAAATTGCACATGCTCTAAGAAGATATGGAAGATGTTATGTTAATTAGGTTTCCATCTTCATATCAACACTGTAAAGTGATTGACATTATAAAAGACAAAATTTCATACAGCAAAATAATTCTTTAAGGGTAAGATATTAACCCTTATGGGTGACTAAACCTGACAATATCGAAAGAGCTCACAAAGTTAGATACAAAAAATAACCTTTAATTTAATAAACAAATCAAACCACTTTTGACAAGAATTTTATATATACATAAAAGTATATCCAACAAATTAAAAGATAAAAGTAATGGTGAGACAAGGGTTAAGGATTATCACATGTGAGAAGCACAGACATTTTGAGTTGCTGAACAGTTGCATTATGAAAATATCTTTATATATTTCCATCAAGCAGTAAAAATTTAACGAAATATAATAATATATAATATAACAATTATGATAACATAAATTTAATATGTATGTATAAATACATTAAAATAATTAAAATTAAAGTACATTTTTGTGAAGATGATATTTTATTTTAATAAAGGGTAATTGTTTCAGCAACTTCTTTTTGGCAACACTGTTATTGGTAAATCAGCTGTTTTCGTGTATCATGCTACATGTCAAAACATGTTCAGTTTGGTCTATAATATAACCATGAATCGACTTTCAAATGAACAAAGCTTGCAGGTTATTGAATTTTATTACAAAAATTCATGCTCGGTTAAGAAAGTACATCCGTGTACTTCTTTCATTTTGTGGTCAGTTTGGGCAAACTGCTAAGGCGGCTATTGGGAATCTTGTGATTAAATTTCGAACCAAAAAAAACATTAAACTTACAACATGTATAAGTAGAGGAAATTATCGCAGCTGTATCCGCCAATATTGTTGATTAGCGTGAATTATCGATTTGGCGCCATTCGCAGCAATTAGGCCTCTGTTCCCGTTTCTTGTTTTTTTCCAACATGACGGTGCATATACCACACATTTCACGAAACAATTGCCCAATTGAGAGGCGAGTTTGGTGAACAGTTTATTTCACGTTTTGGGCCGGTCAATTGGCCGCATAGATCGTACGATTTAACGCCTTTAGACTATTTTTTGTAGGACTATGTTAAGGCTGATGTCTAAAAGTTGACTCACTTTAAGACAATATTGAAGAATTTATTCGTGATATGATGGAGAAATTATGACAAAATTGAATCCAGCGTATAAACCATTTCAGACATTGTATAATATAGATTGTTCTACCGACTAAAATAAAGATTTCATACATTTTCCTAAATTGTGTGTGTTTTTAAATCAAATCCGAAAGTTCTTAAAAAGTCACCCCTTGCAAACTAATTTTTAATATACTTTATACAACATATTTTCCCAACCTTTCGTAAATTTTTTGTTCAATTTCTTAAGGGATTTGTCTTTTTTTTCAAACCAAAAAAAAAAAAAAAAAAATTCAAAACAATTTCTATGGAGTGTGTTTAATATTTCATATTTGTCTTTAATATTAATTATAGCTAAAATGTCATCTAGGTATATAAAATATTTTTGTTGATCAATTCAGATAATGATACGTCAAGTAAGTTTTCCTATACATTTCAAAATAATAAACAATTGTCTAAAGTGGTTCCCTTTTTTAACAAGAAAATTAGAACACCATAAAACCTGAAGAGGGTTCATTGTCAGAGTAATTTTTATTTTCATATATTGAAGGTTTCTTAAATTTTAATTATACAAAGTACGACTATAACTAAGGTTGAGTCTCCATCTGACATTTCGTGTGTGCCATGTTCCTAAAAAAGCATAACCACTAATTACTAATAAAAAAATTGTTTGATTCAGATATGTCTTCATTAAGTTAAACATTTTCATACATAACTAATACACAATTTTATAGAATCCAACATAATTGGAAACTGCTTAAATCAATAAATATATGTCTGAATCAAACAGTTTTTCATTCGTAATTAGTGGTTACGCTTTCTTTGGCACTTGGCACACAGATGAAAACCCGGTCTAACACATTAATTATGCCTTTATGACCTTGGCTGGTTGATTTGTCTATGTTGCTGCTTTACAAACAATTTAGTAAAATCTTCAAATTCTATTTTGGTAAATACCACTTTGATCATTTGGGTGCTTATACATGAAATGGAATGGATCCAATGTAAGATCCACTTATAAATTGTCCAATATCCAAACTTAAGTATTAAATATTATGAAATTTCTTTCTATGCCAAGTGTCGTAATTCGCCCCCTGTTGTGTTGAGGTATAGTACAAGGACACCTCTGTAGTGTACTTTAGTGTACCTCAGTTAATGTAATACACTGTATCATAATATAATTGCATTGCAATACAGTTCATTGCAATAATTAACAGAACGCTTACTTTATAAAATTGAAATGACACACTTTTAGTTGTTTTATTAAATTATGATGGTCAGCAAAATTAAAAATATAAAAAACACAAAAATTGTAAAATGTAAAATAAAGGGTGTTTTTTTCAGAGGTATAGAACTTCGAATTGAAATAAAACACAAGAAAATCGTCTTAATGTCCATCAATTTGGCTTTATTGGAAGGATAATTTTATGCCATTAATGTTTAAATATGATTTCGGGCATGTGGCCGCCGCGGCTGGCTCGAATAAAGCCAATTCTACAGGTCCAATTTTCAACCACTTTTTCGAGCATATGGGGCCGTATGTTGGCAATAACGCCACGAATGTTGGCTTCCAAGTTCCCTAACGTTTCTGGTTTGTTGGCGTAGACGAGCGACTTCACATATCCTCAAAGAAAATAATCCAATGGTGTCAAATCACACGATCTTGGTGGCCAATTGACAGGTCCATTCCGCGAAATTATGCGCTCATCGAATGTTTCCTTCAATAAATCGATTGTGACGTGCGCTGTGTGGCATGTAGCGCCGTCTTGTTGGAACCACAACTCATCCACAATCATGCCATCCAATTCGGGAACAAAATTTGATGGACAAAGCTCCAATTGCTGTGCACGGTGGCGAATCGATTCATTCGGGTCCTCTTCAACACTTTGCTCTACAGCGGCAATTGTTTCTTCGGTGCGCACTGTTCGACGTCTCTGCGGATGCGTATTATCACATAGAGTAAACGTAGTGCGAAAACGATCCATGGTTAACCGAATTAATTGCTCTGATGGACGATTATGTCGACCATAAAATGAACGGAGCTTGCGGTAAACTTCGCGAACTGAACCATTATTTTCGAAATAAATTTGCACGATTTGCAAGCGTTGTTCTTTTGTCGACCTGTTTATGATGAAATGGCAAACCAAACTAAATACTAATCACTTGACAGCTGACAAAATGGCCGCCAGTTAAAAAAGTGATGCCAACTTAAAGTTCTATACCTCAATAAAATACTGAATAAATAAGACTTTGATTTGTAAACGCAACCCGGTAATACGAGTGTTTTGCCTAGTTTTATTTCAAATTATTTTGGTAGTTATTTTGAACCCCTCAAGCTAGACTCCCTGTAAAGCTGTATAAATATAATAACTAGGCTATAGAGAAAAAAGTTACACACAACACGTTAACTATTGCAGGACTCATCTTTTACCATTACATGGCGATCCTAATATTACATTACACCTATAACAATCTGTAATACCTCCAACATATTAGAGACATCCTCATCAGATTAACTCCTGTCCTATTCAACTGCACGCTCAACCCCGAGGAAATTTATATATATATATATAGAAACACGAATGGAGTAGTTTCATCAGGTAGCTATGGTTGAGGTTACTATAATCAAACAGCAACATAATATGATTGAATTATATGGTTGCAGTCAAATCATATGATTGTCAATAGATTTTAATAATATTATTATCTAAGTTAATAATAATATTATCCACAAAACCAATGAACTTTGTTATATCTAATCTTAGTATTATAAATATGATAACTAGGGATGCCAAAGGGGAAATTCCGAACCCGGAAATTCCGGGATTTTCGGAATTTGGCAAATCCCGAATCCCGGGATTTGTAAAATTCAATCCCGGGATTTCATTTTCGGGATTTCTTAGCAATTTTTATATAAAAACTTTATGAATTCAAATTTTCGTTGATTTTAAGGTATTTTTTATAATATTTAAAAGTCCCATACAATTTTATACGTACAGTTTTAACAATTTAATGACTATTCGTAACATATTTCATATAAATTAACAACAAGAGCAAAATAAATAAACTAGTTTCTTACGGTTATTTTCGTCAAAGGTGCTACAATATATGTACATTTTAGAATTATTTTGAAAACAAAAGAAACATATTACCTTTGGAAGGAAAATAACATTTGAAAAATTCATAAGTTTGAAAAATTTTTTCCGTCTTATTCTATATAATGAGGGCAATTATAATTCAAATTCCACGAGAAATTTTTTCCGGGGAATAATTTCAAACAGTAGCAAGTAATAGGCAAAACAAAAAAAATCTAATTGGAAAAGGAAGAAATTTCTTGCGCAAATTTATTTATAATTGCAGTGTATAACTATCTGTATGTCGACTCCTCAACACTAAAAAAATTAGCACTTCTCTACTTGTCGGTAACAATTGAGTACTATTGACACCTCCTTACAATTGGAGTAGAATACAATATAAGGCAAGTGAAAACTTTTTGTTGTCGGGTTGACGTAAGAGAGAGAAAAATTTATAGAATAATGCGGAGTATTTTGTTTAAAAACAGCTCGAGTGTGTATGTATGTTTTTTACATGGCAGTTCAAAATTATTTTGTTTTTTATTTAGACCGTTCAGGTCATTTTTGATACAAACCTAAGATTAAACCCATTTAAATTACATGGATTTGATAAATAGTTTTAGTCAAAAACGACCGACTGAATGAATTCGACTCAATTATATAGGGTGTTTTTTTTGAAGGGTATAGAACTTCGAATTGAAATAAAACACAAGAAAATCGTTTTAATGTCCATCAATTTGGCTTTATTGGAAGGATAATTTTATGCCATTAATGATTTCGGGCATGTGGCCGCCGCGGCTGGCTCGAATAAAGCTAATTCTACAGGTCCAATTTTCAACCACTTTTTCGAGCATATGGGACCGTATGTTGGCAATAACGCCACGAATGTTGGCTTCCAAGTCCCCTAACGTTTCTGGTTTGTTGGCGTAGACGAGCGACTTCACATATCCCCAAAGAAAATAATCCAATGGTGTCAAATCACACGATCTTGGTGGCCAATTGACAGGTCCATTCCGCGAAATTATGCGCTCATCGAATGTTTCCTTCAATAAATCGATTGTGACGTGCGCTGTGTGGCATGTAGCGCCGTCTTGTTGGAACCACAACTCATCCACATTCATGCCATCCAATTCGGGAAGAAAATAGTCGGTTAGTCGGCTCCAATTGCTGTGCACGGTGGCGAATCGATTCATTCGGGTCCTCTTCAACACTTTGCTCTACAGCGGCAATTGTTTCTTCGGTGCGCACTGTTCGACGTCTCTGCGGATGCGTATTATCACATAGAGTAAACGTAGTGCGAAAACGATCCATGGTTAACCGAATTAATTGCTCTGATGGACGATTATATCGACCATAAAATGGACGGAGCTTGCGGTAAACTTCGCGAACTGAACCATTATTTTCGAAATAAATTTGCACTATTTGCAAGCGTTGTTCTTTTGTCAACCTGTTCATGACGAAATGGCAAACCAAACTAAATATTAATCACTTGACAGCTGACAAAATGGCCGCCAGTTAAAAAAGTGATGCCAACTTAAAGTTCTATACCTCAATAAAAAACACCCTTTAGTTTTATTCGAGTTGCAAAGTAGAAGGCCAGGACACTAATAAACCATACTCCTCTTAGCGAACGTATGAATACATACATATGTATCTGTTGAACTTGTAGAAAAAACACTTATGTATGAATTTAAAATTTTTTAGTAGACCAAAAATACTGTTCAAGTGCTCAGGCAAACTTTTAATGTATGTGCCTATAAAAATGTGATCTTTAGACGTAATTAATCAAATTTGATTAGAATAGTGTATACATTTTAGTAGTAGTTAGTATTGTTCACTTTAAAGACAATTGTGCATTGATAAATTATGAACATAAAACCTTTTAATTTATTTTACGAAGAATATTTAGATCCCGAAAGTCCCGGAATTTTCGGGATCGGGATTACAAAATCCCGAATCCAGGGATTTTCAAAAATCGATCCCGATTGGCATCCCTAATGGCAACACTATTGTTAGATGTGACTAAAATATAATTGAGACTCACCATACCATGTTCTATTCGAAATAAGAACAAATTAATATTCTTGAAACAAAATGTATATATAGAAATATATATTTACATATGTGTGCATACACGAAATGCTGACCGACTGTGTAAAAATATATATCATGAAATCCATGTCAAGCACTGTTACGGCGTGCGTATAATTATAGCTGATTTTTTAAGGAAGGTTTTTCTTACGTAAGTACATTTCGGTTCTAACTATTCAATTTTGTACCCGTTTTTAAAATGTGTAAAGTGTCTATGAAACGAGTTTTTATTTTCGTTGATATAAAGCGAAATGTTGCGTACGCACGCGCTACAAGAATTATACTATGAAACTATGACGTCAGTTTATATTTTAGATTTCTGCAAATCCACTTGAGATAGAATTTTCTTATTTTTTTTACAGCTATAAGAAGCTATCTTAGATTATATAAATAGCATTACAACTTTGACAAAATTATATATATTATAGTTTTTTAACTTTTAACATCGTCACGCACATGTTAAGTCTGTCACGCACAATTACACGGTACGTTTGTGATATGTACTCATTTGTTTCGAACAAGCTAATAAATAAAATGCAATCCAAATTGATTTTTATATTTATTTATATCAAATATTGGAAACGAAAAAAATTCAGTTTAATGAAAATAACACATTTCTTTAATTTTAAGTTTTAGCAATGCGGTTGCCTTTTCTGTGGATTTCATAATATGTAAACATATTTTTATTGATCTACCCTTTTGTTTTAATTTATTTATTTATTCAATACCACGCGTGCTTACAAACGAAATACTGAACTGACAGAAGATGTTTCTGAAAAATATTTTTTAAAAAACTTAATATAGTATGGTTTTGGATAACATTATATTGTGATTTAGATCATATTATTTTTAAATAATAATACAAATTATGTTGTAGTCAAAAATTATTAAAAAAAAACTATATTGTTGAACTCTCAACCATATTGCACTTTCTATGAATATAATAATGTTATTATTAAATTCAAACATTTCTCTTTTTATCGTAACAAAATTAATGTTTTAAATAACAATAACTAGTTTTCAACGACCACATATTTATTTCAGAGAACATAATATTGTTTTCTCAACTATTCTACAACCATATCTATTCTTTGCGTGAAGGAAGCAAAAAAAATACACACAATATTTAATGTAGTAAAACTAAATTGTTTTACCAAAATCAGCTTTCATACTACTACCAAAATATTAAAGAGAGTCTCTAGTTTCAAAATAAGGAAAAATTGGGTGGTACAAAGTGAAACCTTGTTTTTTTGCATAAATTGTGCAGACATTAGTATGTATTTAATAAGTAGATTTTAAGTAGGTATATGTGTAATATTATTAGAGAAATCCAAGATATGGTATTTTTACTAAATAACCTTGATGATTTCTTTTAGTTGAGCAACATAAATAAATACGACGTTACTCCGGACTCGATTTCAAACGGTATTTGCAATTTGCTCAAAATTTTGCATGTATTTAAAAGAGCCAAAACAACATCAGAGTTTATCAGTGACCACTTTTTTCACCTTGTGTGGGGGCTACTAATAAAAATTGGAGGACCATGCCCATTTTGTATACAAAGCTTCATTTATATATACGCATTATCCATATCAAATTTAATACCGATATTTATTCCGGAACGAGAGTTAATAATTTTGGCCAGCTAAAAGTCTCAGTAAGCGGTACCAAAGCTGCAGGCCAAGGTTATTTACATTAAAATCCAGTTTTGATACCACAGAACAGAACAGAGAATTATCCTATTTTCCTCTTTCCTTTGCCTTTTCCACAGTAAAATTACTTTAAGGGTTTTACCAAAGTCCATCTTACACAGCATGTAATCAGATCTGGAGGCAGCCGATTTAAATTTTTCACCTGTTCCTATTTCACCTATAGGATGTTTATCTCCACCAGCCAGATATTTCAGTTCATTGTTTCGTTAGCTGTGTGGCAAGTGGCACCGGACTGTTGAAACCACATATTGTCCACATCCATGTCTTCCAATTAGGGCCATAAAAAGTTCATTATTATCTCACGATAGCTAACACCTTTTACAGTAACTGCCTGACAGGCCTCATTTTGCAAAAAAAAATACTGCCCAATTACGCCGCCAGCCCATAAACCGCACCAAACAGTCACTCTTTGTGATGCATTTGTTTTTAGACAATCATTCTTGGATTATCATTCGCACAAATGTGGCAAATCTGCTTATTGACGAATCCACTAAGGTCGATTGTGCTGACCGAAAAAATCACGAAGGGTACGGTATGCATTTTGATTTGAACGCTCATTTTCATAATAAATCTGAATAACTTTAACGCGTTGCTTGATTGTGTATCTTTCCATGGTTAAAATTAAGTTAGTCTGAAAATGAGAAATGCCAAATGAAATGCGGAAAAAATCGACGTTTAGGTATGGTTCACATTCAACATCGGTCCTTAAAATTTAACCGGCCTTTATATGTATACTTTCTGCCCCGAATCAAAATGCAGTAATAGGTATTGGCCTTTTGACGCAATCATTGACAATAAAACTCAGTTCTAAGCAATTTACGTTGCGAATCGATGAAATGTTACATAACCATAAATCAATATATACATACATATGTGTATATATATAACTGGTTTTTCTGGCTTCGAATAAAGTGCACTATGATATTCTGTAGCCCCATAGTAATATATTAGATATTAGATATTAGAGTTTAACAAATTTTTATTAGAATATTCTATATTCTTAACTCTTAATTATTGACAGCCAATGTCATGGCAGACGATAATCATGTCAAACTCATTATTGCAAATTATTTAAACTTTTTGTATAATAACACTAGAAATGCAAAGAGTTACAGCGCCATCGGTATGAAAAGTATGTCTCCAAATGAGCTTTCGATTACTAACTCTCAGGCTGGACTTTCTATAAATAAAATTGTTAAGTAAAGAAAAATGTTTATTAAATATATAAAGTTTATTTTTTTACATTAAAAAATTATTTTCTTAGATTCCCGTATGGTATATATCTACACATGTATAACATACATATGTACATATATACATTGTATATGCTTTTCATTTGGTATATTGAATTTTGGTATTTTTGTTATCAAAATATTGTCTTTGGGGGAAAATATTTGTTTTTTGTGATCTAAGACATTGAAAAATTTTGTGAATATTAATCACATGCTTCAAGACAAAGAAAATCTTCCCAAGTAAAAAATGTATTATAAATAAAACATTTTGTTTTGTAAGATGTCAAAATGAAATTGGCTTTGTGAGAATCTGAAACTATCGCTGTAGTCGAATAAGTATTTGTGTGGCTTTTTAATCTATTATTTGAGTTATACTATAAATCGACAAAAAAAAAAAAAAAAAAAAAAAAAAAAAAAAAAACTGCCTTTTTATCTGCCTTTTGTCAAATATGATTTATACTATATCTACAAACATCCTTTATGAGTTTGTGTAGACCCAAAAACTGTTTACTATCTGTATTTGTGTGAAAACAAAAACATGTTGCAGGATACTAAGGAAATAATTTAAATTCTATTTAATGGTTTTTAATGTAAGATTCGGTAAATTATTCCTTATCGCCTTTAGACATTTTGGCGCATTTGTACCATTGACAAGAAACATTCTTTACAATTTGCTATAGAAAACTGAACAGCTTCTGTAGTTATAATATATAAATAAGAAATAAATAGAAATATTTGTAACATAACTTTAATAACCAGCGGAGGTCTGGCTCTGCTATTATAAATTAATAAATTTTTAATTTTTCTCGAGGATCAAAGAAGTGTAACATATTTTTTACTTTATTATTTCAACATACTTATATTTTGATAGGCATAACAAATCGAAAAATATATTTCACTTAGAACCTAAATATCAATTCATATTTAAAAGTCCTTTTTCATTTTCATCAAAAAATACTCATTGAGGGCGTGTGTCAAACGGTAGAAAAGTACTATTGTAACAAAATATTTGCCTGTGGGGAAAAAATTTAATTTTTCTGCTGTAACAAATGATATCTTTTTTAACAATGTAAAATTTTGACAAATTCGCTTGAGCATAGAAAGGAGCTGATGAAACAATTGCTGCGTCGGCGGGTTTGCTTCGCCTGACTACAAGCCGCCGGCTACCAACAAATTTTTAAGAGGACAGTTTTATATAAAACAATATTCTTGTAGCAATAAACTATATAATATTATATATATGATGCAAAATTTTTCGCAAACTAAAATAAACAATAATTTTTTCACAGTCTAATTAAACTTAAAAGACGTAAAAATCTTTGTATTGGGCGACGGCTCGAAGCGACGGCGGTGGATTTAAATTTTATGATACCATGCTTTTTATTGGAGCTTTTTTTTTTATTCACCTCAGAAGTGTCAAAAATTTACTTAGTCCTGATTCACACACATCAGGTCTGAGTCGTCAAGTCTTGCGTTTTTAGGAGAGAGAGAGAGAGGAAAAGAGAATGGAAAGGGGTACAGACTTGACCGTACCAGTCAAGTTTGCTTTTTTCCTTTTGTTTTGTCATTCGTAATACTCTACTACAACACAAATTGATGAGACTTGATGAAACAAACTTGACGGTGTGTATGAAGGTAAATGCAGGTTCAAAAGAAAATTGAACAAAAACTGATCAGCTAAACCTGATGTGTGTGAATCAGGACTTACACTAGTACTTTGCTACCGTTTGGCACAGGCCCTGACCATTTAAATACTGTTCAAATTCGTTTCGTTCGTTATTTTTTTTTAGATAAACAGCTGATGCCGCTATCATATTGAATAGCAAAGTGTTGCCACACTTTCTTGTTTTTCGTTATTTAAGTTGATGAAAATATATATTTTTTTTTTTTTTGCAAAATTTAAATAAAGAAATTTTATTAAATTAAAATTTGTTTAAATATGTTTGGTGAAGGAGACTCTTAGCCCTTTCGGCCCCACCCATAAACCAGCTGTTAGAAAAATTCTTTGTCATGATTTTATTTTTAGCTGTAAATTAAGAAGTTTTGAACATTTTAGACTTCTAGCACTATAGGATGGCTAAATATGGAAAGTAGCTTAAAAGGAACTTTGGGCCATCGAGGAAGTATTTTGCGGCATTGAAAAAATAAAGCTATATTTATATATTGTATATGTTTATTTATAACGTATGAACATCAATTACATTTTACACATTTTCATACGGATGTTATTGTCTTGTCGAGGCTGCAATTACCTTTTTGATCCCTATATCACCTAATGCAAAGTCTCACTATATCTCTTCGAATTTGGTGCATCCCATATTAAATTTACGTGGCTTAGGAACTGGAGCTAGATGAAAAAAAGACAGAGACGACGATACTGAACTACTTGTTTCATCTTGATTCAAACTCTTTCCGCTGGAGCGTCCTTTTTCCTTTGTCCTGAACTCAAGAAGAAATGCTGCACCATTTAAGGTCCTGATTCACTATCCTACATGATCGAACGATTCATTCACAAGAAAATCTTGCAGAAGTCTGACCGACTTTGAAAAATTGCTTCGAAATTCTGTTTTAGGTGCCACACTATCATACAAAAATTAGGCAAAAACAACATTCTCAGCTTTCTGACAAAAACAACTCTGATCGTATAGAATGTATCATTTTATGAAATTTTTCATAAATATTTTTAAAATCGCACAATTACCGCACTTTTTTTTTTAGCACACATGTCATATTTGGCAGATTGCGCGATTGTGTAGAATGGTGAATCACGGCCTTTAGCAAGTCATTTGCTATTTTTGTCTTATCTCTTATAAGCAACATATGTATGCGTTACGTTACTCTCGACGATGTTGAGGTGCACAGAAAAAAGTATTTAGCAATTAATATTTTTAATTGAAAATTTAATTCATTTAATTAAAAATTTACTTTTATTAATTAATTTGATTGGAAAAACTTAATTAATATTATCAAATTGTTTATAGGTGAAAATTTAATTAGTTTTTTAATTGATATTATTATTATTATTTTAACTAATAATCATTCATATTAATTTTTTGTGTGTGCTTGAGATACAAACGCCATGAATTAGTTAATGCCGATCCCAAGGCCCAGAATCGGTCTATCGACTCAAATAAACATTTCGTACATTGTTCTAAATTTTATATGTTTTTTTTTTAAATAAAATCTGGAAAATCTTAAAAAATTACCCTTAATGTTTCACATAGCATTGTGTTTTTTTGTATCAGAAGTTCAACATTACGTAAGTAAATTTAGTTTGTTTGAGTACGATGGCTGACATTATATGTGGCATAAGCGTAATGAAATATGTGTTCCCAAGAACACAAAAAAATAGTGAGGCGCGGAGGCCAGCTTGTTGCTGCAGGTGTCGAAAACCATCGATTTTTAGAAGGTGTCACTCATAGCAAATAACTAGGTGATGTATAGCTATTCTAAAACTATGAAATTAACTGCAAAAGGTCCAGATATATTGCTATCGAAAATTTATGAAACTAACTCGAGTGTCGAATGCAAAATAGGTTGTGCCCAGATAATAGTTGCATGCGATAAAAATGTGGGCACCAAGCAAGTCATGAGTTACAGTAAAATGTAAATAAATGAGCCCATTCCAAGGAGACTAGAAATACATAATATATGTATCATTTAATAGTATAGTCTACCTGACTAATTTTATTGTTGTAAAGACGGAGTACTTTATTTCGGATACATACGAGTACAATATATCTTCCCAAAAAATATGTCAGAAAATCATCATTTATATATTTTTTCAAAGCTCTTACCTTTTTTTAATAATTTGCTCAAGTTGTGATGTAAGCCCGGGCATTTATTATTTAAATTCATTATTATTTTATTTTTAAAAATAGATTTTAAATACATTTTAGTTTCTATAAATAAAAGCGTAGAGTGTAACTCCTGGAAGTATGTAGGTATCTCTTTATAAATATGTATAGCGTATTACAAATAAATATAAATTTAATTTTTTCCTATATTTTTTTGTTCTTTCCAGCTTATGACGTAAATAACTTTACTCTTATTGCACCCACTCAAAACAAGGAAAACAAGTGCTTTTTTTGAGTAAACATTTTTCATGTGAAAGCTCATTTAAAAACCATTTATAAAAATAACCCATGTTTACAAGTTATATTTACAAAGCAACCAAGAAAAGCACGCCCATATTAAAACGTAAAATATCCTGAGGTGAACAAATAAAAAATACAAAGAAATAATTTTAGTATTCAAGCAAAAATACGCCTCGCTTCACATGAAAAAAAAACTGTTTTTAATTGAAAATATCTACATAACTTGGAATAATTAAATCTCCTTATATGTAAGCAAACACATGGGTTGTGTTAAAGTAAATAGAAACCAATATTTAAAAAATTACAAAGAAATCTTTTGAGGCAAAATATTGTTTAAAACCTTTTAAATGGTTGAAACAGCTTGTTAGCTTAACAAAAAATTAAGCATAGCAGCGTATATTTTTTACACCCAAAATATTTTATGGCTAAATTTACGAAATATTTTTCCATAATTAAATTTTTCTGCAATAGACGAACATTTTTCAAATTTACAAATACAAATTTAGCTTGTGCAGAAAAAAGGATTTCGTAGTTTTTTAAATTATTTCCGTTTTATGAATAATGAGGTTGGTTCAGACATGGGCATACTGCAGTAAATAATTACTGCAGTAAAAAATCCTTTTTTACTGGTTACTGAAAAAATTTGCAGTATTCAGTAAAATTTTACTGCTTACTGAAAAAATTTGCAGTATTCAGTAAAATTTTACTGAATATTGGAAAAAATCAGTAACCAATAAATTTTTACTAAAAATGAAATTTTTTTTGCAGTATTTTACTGATAATAAAATTTTTTTACAGTATTTTACTGATAATGAAATTTTGTTGCAGTATTTTACTGGTTACTGAAAAATTGCAGTTTTCAGTAAAATTTTATATATGGACTGCCTAAAATGCATAAAGAGGGGTTTCTGCTAAGGCCTATATGTTCCTTGATCGATGCACCTTCAGTGAATCTATGTAAGTACATATATAACTAATATTTTAACGAAGATCACGGAATTTGTTTGTAATTGTTCTTTTTTGGTATTTGTTACAATTAAAGCAAAGCGTGTATTTTTGCTGTTGGTTGATTCGACTTATAATAACTCTATAAGAGTCACGCTACAGTATTTAAACATTTACTGGTTACTGCTATTTTTTTCAGTAAGCAGTGAAATACTGCAACAAAATTTGTTTTCAATAAAAATTTACTGGTTACTGCTTTTTTTCAGTATTCAGTAAAATTTTACTGAATGCTGCAAATTTTTCAGTAAGCAGTAAAATTCTACTGAATATTGTAAATTTTATCAGTAACCAGTAAAATTTTACTGCTTGCTGCTTTCTTACTGCAGTAAATATTTACTGCAGTATGCCCATGTCTGGTTTGGTTTGTATATTCTGCTTTTTTTCGTTTGGCTTGCTAAAAACATATTAGCATTCACGCATGCTGGCAGCAGTACTTTGTATTTCAAATGAATATTTGAGTTCAAATTCCTCATCAATGCAAGTGTGCTTGTTTTCCTTCTTATTATTAACTTTCATCACCACTTTCTATTTTTATGGGTGGAACACATGATCAAAAGAATTTGTGTCATGAAAATAAAAAAAAAAATATTTTTATATTAAAAACAAAATATGCATTTTTCGAGTCATTCGTAAATTGAAATTAGCTTCTCTCATTATGAAGTTTTATAGATAATATTCAAAAGTTCCTCGGTCAACTGCACAAAATGTATATTAAGTATACGCAACCAAATTTATGTTGTTATTGAGCAGAGTTCTCCAAAACATCGCACATGCAGGGTTGTGAAATTCTTTCTTTCTTCAAAAGTTGCCAAAAATCAATTTTATGTAGTTTTTCTTAAAATATAATTGATAATAAATTTGTTTTTACTCGTACACAACCCCTTCTTTTTAATATAAATTTTTATAAAATATTCGTATAAAAATTTTGCTAAAAATCGCCAACAGTAGAAATCAAATCGCCAACAATTATATCTAGTAAATTGTTCTCATCCAAATTCAAAAAATATTATTTAAGAAATCACAATCAAATTGTTTTAATTTCTTGCAGATGAGTTTTGGTAGGATATATTTTTGAACCTACTCCTTCAATAAATTAATTTTCCTGAATTACAAAAACATTAAAGTTAAATCCCATAAAAAGTGCCAAAAAATTTTTTATCGCCAAATCAAAAACTTAGACGCGAAACAAGTTGAAAAATCGTCACGTTCGGCAAGAAATTGTCATATATGACAACCCTACGCACATATGCGAATACTCTCACAATAGTGAAAAGAGTATTATAATATAATTTCGTATTTTTATTTAATAAAAACGTTTACAGCCTAAGCCACAATGTCGACAAGAAAGGTTCTCTCGCTTATAAGCGAAACAAACAAGTAGGCGATAATGTTTTTTTTTATGTTTCATTTCATTTTATTTTAATCTTGGACTATTCTTATTAGAGGGTAGACTAGTGGCATGTTATTAGACAACACTAGATTCTTTCAAAAACTAGTTCCATTTCAAGTGGTCGCTTAGCTAAAATATTTAGCACGTTGGCTTTAAGAACGAATGATTCTAGCTCGGTCACCAACAAAGACATTGAATAAAAGCATCACACATTTTTCAATTGTCCATTAGCGTCCCTTTGTGTTAATTGTTGTAGGAAATTTCAACTGATAGTCACTGATCACTAAACTACACCGATTTAAACGGATACAGATCATAATGCAACATTATAGCGCCCTGCTTTGTCGTTATTGTGTAGCAGAATCATCGGCGAAGTGAAATAACAAATTAAAAGGCTATCAAAAAGGCGCTGCAAGATTGTCTTATTAAAAACGTGCAAGAAACCGAGTCACTACATGTCTTCTCTATTACTACCTCCAGGGGAGTCTATTTATAGACTACGGTTGTGGCAATCCCGGGGCCCCAGCTAGGGTAATGTAGCTTTTTCCACTGACGGACCTTTTGCTCATTAACCGTAAAACTTATGTGTTACTACCCGATCTCTGAACACAAACAGAGCAAAGGATGTGCACATATTTATAAAAGGCAAACAAATATTGTACGCCCGTTGTTGTCAGTTAGGTGCAGCGTCACCTAGAACTGCCCCTGAGTTCAAAAGACGATAGAGGTGAAGCCCTTGTGGTGGAACTTCGAGGTCTAACCAGATTCTACTTCTGGTGCCATGGGTGCCGGTTGCCCGACAGCTGGGCTGCTTAGAGATAAATGCATTGCTGTTGTCAAGATTCTGTGCTAAAATAGTTGTGCGTCCTACCTCATGGGTTCAAGGGGCGTTTATCAAGCATGATCGATTGTAGTAGGCATAGGATCTTGCGTTCTTCTCGCGCAAGTGGTCCTCGCTGCTCTGAAGTTTTGAGTGCATGTAGCGGTCGTCAGGATCCTTTGCTAAAATGCCGAGTTCGTCCTACCCCACTGGGGGTTTAAGGGATGATTTTGGTATGTGTGGAGTAGGCACTGGATTTTTGGCGACACAGGCATGGGTTCATCTTGGATGAGTGGTTGAGCTGTGCCGGCAATGGTTGAGGAATTCTCTTGGGGACCTCGCTATGGGTGTATACACAACACCTTAGCGTGGAAGCCGGAGAATTATCGTGGTGGCTGTGGTTACTACCAAAATCGCTGGGAGAATAGTCTTGGCTTCCCAGTGTGAAATCAATGCTAGTGGTTGGTCTGACGCAGTCAGCCAGACACTATTCTAGTTGCTGTTGTCATTCAACAAAACTGCTATGGGTACGGACATAGCAGCAAAGCTATATATAGCTCAAAGTACCTCAGCAAGGTACTTGAATATAGAACAGGGATAACTATATTCAAAGATTGCAACCTATGCGCCTTATGGAGTTGGCCATAGGTTCATTCTAAAGAGGTGCATGGGGCGTTGGTCTGGCGTATAAACCACAACCAGTGCTTTGGCACACGTGAGGTTAGGTCGTAGCGGCAGGTACTCACGTAAAGCAATTGCACATATGTCTTCTCTATTACTATCCCTTGCCGAAAAAAGGGTAACACCTAGCAATTGCAGTAGGCATTTATTACCTGAGTGTTACTTCCCTCTTTAAAAAAAGGTTTTATTATTTTTTGGGTTTAAAGTATCATATCAGAAACAAATTTATTATATCCCAATATCAAAAAGTCATTCTCAAAGTCATTCTCAAAGAACTAGATTTTAATTGCTTCGAAAAAAATCAATAAATTATATTTGCCCATAATTAGCAGAAAAATAATTAGAAGTTTATTTTAATCATATAAAACTTTGTACCGCGTTATACTTTACACCCCATATTCATAAAGTTCAAAATGAGTTTGAATGTTTCCGCTTAAAAAAGAACGCTTAAGGGCTGTAATATGCAACACTCCAGATAAAACTTCTTGAAAATATTTTTAGCTTACCACCACTCTTATGTATTACTTATTACCATCACCATTAGATTTAAGACTTGAATACTTATTGTAAGTTAATTTTTGAAGATATAATATATAAAAATCAGTGTTACGAAAAATATATTTTATTAAAAAAAAATTTTGATACAAAACTGACTTGAAAACGCAGAAAAAATATTCCTGTAATAAAGAATTTTAATTGAAAATAAAACCAAAAATCGATTAAAAGCGTATTTAAATAAAAACGTTTTTACTTAATAATAAAATATTTTTGAAATAAACAACTTTAATTGAAAATAAAACCAAAAATCAACAAAAAATATAATTAAGTCAATTAAACTTTGCAGGAATATATTTTGCTGTGAATAGATTTCAAATACGGCTCCATTAAAAATCGACCAAACCAAATCGCCCAAAAATAAAAAATGAACAATCGCCCAAAATTTTTCCATACAAAATTTGGGTCATTTTTCATATGAAAAACTGTCCAAATTTTTTCTTGCGATTTTTCATTTTGAAATTTTGAGCAATTTTTCATATGAACAATGTTTCCATGAAAAATCACCCAAAACTAAAGCGCCCAAAAATAAAAATGAAAAATCGCCCAAAAGTCTTTTCATACAGATTTGAGATAATTTTTCATTTAAGAAATTTATTATTCGACATATTGTCGGAAGTTTATCCCAATCCAAAACCCATTTGCTGGAGGTTCAGCGTTGTCTATATATTCCATTGTTGCTGTAACAAATCATCAATCAGTAGACTTTAAACTGGGCCTACTACGCTTATTTTTATTTTGTGATTTTCGAAGATATTATTATTTGTGAATTCTCAAATAGTTCTTGGAAGTCTGTGCTTAAGATAAGAGGTTTGTGACTATTCGGGATGTGTGGTTGAAGTCTACTGATGATTTGGTACAGCAACAATGGAATTTATAGACAACGCTGAACCACCAGCAAATGGGTTTCGGATTGGGATAATTTTTCATATGAAAAATCGCCCAAAATTTTTCAAAACATTTAAAAATTGAAGGGAAAAATATACCCAAATACCATGGTGGAGAAAATTCTTAAGGCCGGCAGTGCAGGAAAATGTTATTAAACAGAAAAACTTTTCCAAGCATAAAATCTTCATTATTCAGCACCGTGTCGGGAAACAACAAACAAAGGCCGGCAGTGAAAGAAAACGTTCTTACGCAGGAAAACTTTGCAAGGCAGTGCCGTGTCGGGGAACGCCATGGTGTAGAAAATTCGGAAACGAAGGAATATTAGTTACGCTTCTTTATAACTGTTCCTTTTTCTTTTTAATATAATAATGAAATTACTATAATTTTGAATTTTTTTCTTTTGTTTCTTAATTTCGGGCGATATTTCATTTTATTGGGCGATTTTTCATTTTTTTTTTTTTTTGATTTTTAATTTTTAAAATTTTGGGCAATTTTTAATTTTTTATTTTGGGAGATTTTTCATGGAGCCTTCAAATACATTTTATTTCCTTACGATATTGCCAAATTAGCAGATTATCTAGAAATTATATGACACCTTTACGATTACAAATTTATATCATACATAATATATTTCTATGTTAGGTATTGTGGCAAAGAACAACTTGGTCAAAATTTATATATCACAAATTTTAATGGCCGAAATTTTGGATAAGAGCCTGGCCATTTTTCACATTTATGTTTTTGTGAGGATATGATTACTTTTTGAAAATATTTCGATATTAACACTTTTTAAACTTAAATAAAAAATTTCTAGTGTATTTGATTTCTATTCATGATCACGGTGGCAGTTGAAAATGGCAGAGTTACATAAAATAATGGGTAAGAGTGTGATGGGTGTTGAATTGTTGACCTTAAAAATGCACTATTGTGTCATTAAAACGGGTCGCCAGTGTATGCGCAATTTGGTAAGAGTCGACTGGAAAAAACATGTAAAATACAGCGTAAATTTTAGTGGGCATGACCCCGCCTATTTTCTCAATATATTTACATATTAAAGTCTGCTTAGCCGAAGTACGTAGATCAAAAGGATATGCCCAATGTGTATGCAAAGTTTCAATAAAGTAGCTGGTGCTTTTAATTTTTGGATTTTCCGATTGAGTAAATCAATTACTATTTGTGTACAAAATGTCAGCTCGCTATAGTATAATATTACGTAAAATTTTTATGAGCCTGGCCCCGCTAAATTTTATATCTGCTAGTGCTTATGGTTCATGCAAAGTTTGGTATTAAAAAGTTAATAAGAAAGACTTGAGTGTTAAATTAAAAACTGCTAAGCCAAAGTACCTGAACGAAAAAGCTAAGATTTATGGCTACTTTTCAAAATAGGGAATTTTTTTTGGATAAGTGCAATGTATATGAAAAGTTTTAATAAAATGTATGTTAATTTTGAATTTGAAGTGCTTGTTTCCGCCCTCTGATAGCAACTTCTGGGTTTTCAGATTTTTCTTAGTGATCTCTTATCTAGATTTATTTGTGTATCAAATTTAAGCTCGCTAGTGCTAATTGGAGTTTTAACGTCGTGGGCCCGCATACCGAGTAAAACTTTTTGTTTTAAGATTTTCCCATTGGCTTACGCAGCTATACTTACTAGTGTATAAAATGTCAGCTCTCTAGCGCGAATTATATCTTTAGATTTTAACAGCATTACCTCTCAAAATTTTGTTGTGAGCAGCGCTTGTAATTCATGCTAATTTTCTTCTAAAATATGCTAGACCGATGTAGATTAAACACAAGGCTAACACTTTATGGGAGTGATCACGCCCAATTTTTAAGGTGATGCAAGATTTCACTAAATTGGCTCGAATTAAAAGCTGTATATTAAGTATTAAGTACAAAGCAATATTAGCGTGGCCCCCCACACTCTGGTAAAATTTTTTGGGTTTTCAAATTTTTCTAGTTTGTTTCTCACTTAGACCTACTTGTATCAAATTTCAGCTCCTTAGTGCAACTTTTAATTTTAAATTTTTGTGGGCGTAACGCCGCCCACTTTTCCAAAATCAAAATTTTTTTGGGTCAGTGCTTATTACTCGTGTCTAGTTTCGTTACAAACGGATAATAATAGCTAGATAAATAGTATATATAAATTTGCTGAGCCGCAGGGCATTAAAATGAGGTTTAAATTGTATGGGCGTGTCAACGCCCACTTTTTTAATGAAAAATGTATAGCCTTGCATTACCGCAGTATATATGCCGAATTTCAATAAAATACCTTCCATGAAGCGCCTGGCTAAAATTCCAGGTTTTCAGATTTTTTTATTTTATTTCTCACCTAGACCTAGCTCTGCATCGAATTTCAGCTCAATAGCATAAATTTTAATTTTTATGGGCGTAGCCCCGCCCTCCTGGTTAAAATTTTCGGCTTTTCAGATTTTTCTTGTACATTGCTCACCTAGATCTTCTCGTATACCAAATTTTAACTCTCTAGCTATAGCGGAAGTGCTTCATCAATTTGATGAGTGTGTCAGTGGTCAGTGAGTGTCTTAAAATATGTACTTTTTGCACCTCTATATCTCCGGAAGATTTCATTGTAAAACTTTCAAACTTCGCATGTGAGATTATATGAATTTATTCTAAGTATGGTTTAAATATCATAATTTTACGATTGAGGCGAACAAAGTTATGAGGGAGTAAAAACAGCTCGAATGGCTTCCTGTAAATATACACACTGAGTGCATTGGCCAGAAGTTGGCCGGCTTAACTTATTCAAAATATTGTAAATACATAGGAATTTGCTGGTTTTTGTTTGTTTTATTTAACTTGATAATTGCTTTTTAGGGTTCCGTACACCCAAGGTGAAAATGAACCCTATTGTTTTCGCTACGTTGTCCGAACATCTGTCACAAGGTATTTTCTCGAGAACCGTAAGAGCTACGGACCTGAAATTTGGACACAGCGTGTAGAGTCTACACTGTAGACATTTGGCCGCTACAACAAGAAATATATGAAAGTTAAAAATTAAAGGGTGTTCGAAAACGAGCAACGAAAAATGTTAAAATCCCATGTAATATACATAAAATTGTGTTTACATATGTATATACACTTGAAATTTGTAAAGTTGGTGTATTTTTATACAGACTACAACAATTAACACTAATTTTAAAAAATTCAAATTAAAGGGTGTTCCATCAGTTAATGCATTTTTGACTTTGTAATTTTGACAACTTGCTGCATCTTTGAAACCGTAAGAGCAAAACTCTTGAAATTTTCAAAAACGGTAAAACTAAAAAATCAAAAAATTATAAAATCGCCAAGTCTAAAAAAATCGCCAAAAACAAAAAAAATCGCCAAAACGAAAAAACGCACCTAATTAAAAAAAATTAAGACTAAAATAAATCGCGAAAAACCGGAAAAATCGCGAAAATGAAAAAAATCGCCAAAATGAAAAAAACCCAAAAACAGAAAAAATCGCAAAAATGAAAAAAAATCGCCAAAATTAAATAAATCGCCAAAATTAAAAAAAAAACATTGTACAAAAAAATCGCAAAAATTAAAAAAGTCGCCAAAATAAAAAAATTTCCAAAATAAAAAAACCCAAAAAAGAGAAAAAATCGCCAAAATGAAAAAAAACCCGAAAAGAGAAAAAACGCCAAAACGAGAAAAAAGCGACAAATTTGAAAAAATCGTTTAAACTGAAAAAAAAACTTGAAAAAAGGAAAAAAGACACATCAAAAAATGCTCCAAACCGAATGTACGAAACTCCTTGTTCGCGTGTCAGAGTAGCACTTTCATCAATTTATTTCAATTGCAATGCGTACACAACAACAAGAACAGCAACAACTAAACGATGAGCAACAGGAATCAAAAATTAAAAAGTAAAAGTAAAGGCATTTACCATACCATTACCATGAGCACTTTGCAGTACCACTAAAATTTCAGTAATAAAAATAAATAATAAATAAACAATAATAATAAAAATTTTTTAACCAGTAAATTTCTACTGATTACTAAAACTTTTCTCTACAATTTTTATAAAGAGCCTAAATGATTTATTATATGATTAGGTGATCAGGTAATCAGTAAATTTACTGTACATATATATATATATATATATATATATATATATGTATATGTATATAAAAATGCTGTGTGCCCATTTACTAACCAAATAAGTTTAATAAAACAAACAAAAGCCAACAAATTCCTATGTATTTACAATACTGAAAGTTTATATACTTTTAATTAATTAATTTAAAAAAATATACTAAAAGCATAAGTACTTCCAACTTAAAAAAAAAATCATTATTAGATGTTTACACATCTCCTCTGTGATCGCACTCACATTGCTTTTTTTTTATTAAATCCAGCACTTTGCATTCTTTGATACATTAGATGTTCTTCCATCGAAATGTACAAAAGGTTTGATTTCAAAAAAATTATGAGTTTCGGCCTTTCTATTACTAGCGGTCTCCACTAGCCCTGAAGTTGGTATGGGCATCATGTCGGACAATAGGAAGAAAAGAAACAGAACAAATTCCATCTCTATTGCACTAACGCAAAACACTTTGATATTCGTTAACATGGACTTCGCACGTATTCACCGCAACAAAGAAGTTGATGAATTTTTTCACAGTTTCTCTGCCGACGTCATGTCTATGTCATGTCCAAGTTGATGGCTAGTGAAGACGTAGGATTAATGTAAAGATATGTATGTTCCATTAAATAACATTTCAAAATGATGAACAAAAACACAACATCTGTCTCGAAGATCCCCCACAAGATGTCGTAAATAAAGTAATTTTTATGAAATGGTATAAAACGGTCAGTTTTTGAAAATTTTCGGGGATAGTATGCTAAAAGAAAAATAAAGAATTAACCTTCCTAAAAAAAAATTTAAGAACTTTGCAAAATCAAAATAAATTGAACAAAATAAAAGAATTTAACAGCAAGAATATATGATTGTTTTTCTTCAAAATATATCACTTTCTGTCTCTGCCATTTTGCAATTAAAAGCCTCATTAGTATTTACTTTTTGTTTTGCGCTCTGCTGTTCTCCGCTAAGTCGCTTTGTTTCTAAATAATAATAGTTACTTTTTCTGTATTAACTCGTTAGCTTTTCATGACCAGAAAGGTCACAGTCATGGCAGAATTATATCAGGTACATGCATATCCCAGCCTTTTAATGTATAAAATACAAAAAGTTGTTAAACTTTGTTTACAGCCCTGAAGGAGATCGAACTAGTGTCCAACTAGAATTTTACTAGTACAGAAATCACCACCATTAGTACCCAACTGAAAACTTTCTTATACCATCTTAATGCTCAAATTAGCATTGAGTGTGTGTTTAGAAAACTACTGGTACCATTGGTACTATTTTAGGATTAGTTTATTACAAGTTCTTTTGTAAGGAAAAATTCTATAAAATTGGTGGTTTTATTCCTTTGTTAGCCAGTGACAACTGCGAGTTAAAATTCATCATTATTTATCAAAATTTAATAATACAAATGAATAATCATAATTATTTAATTATAAGTATTTTAAGATGAACCTAAAATTTTAATAATTTTATGATACCGATTTTCATACAGTGCAAGGGTACGGTTAGTCAGTCAAACATTATTTTCCAATGTGGTGCCTTGGAGCTACTTCATATACTAGTACTCATCAGCACTAGTAATTTTATACAACAACTTTAACTCTTTTTGCTATTCTTGTAATTATACTAGTAGCTTTTAGACAATTATCGCCTATTCTCCTGCAGGGAAGCTACAAAAATGTTAGTGTACGTGTTGTGAATAAAATGATTACATTGTTGTCATGGCTGTGTTTGCAATTACACATTGAGTAAAATTACATTACATATCGTTTGTGTAGGTCAAAATTAAAGCAAAGGTAAATTAAAATAGAAACCAAAGTAGAACTATACACAGACTACAAATGAATCTAATTATATGGCATACACATGACTGTAGAAATTACATACAAATTGGCAACACTGAACGACTATAGTCAAGCATGCGTGCCAACTCTGCAACTGAAATTTAATAGCCCTGTAATAGTTATTTTTAAAAACAAAAGACACCTGTTTCTGACACACATATGTTTGGATATACAAACAAAATTTATCAGGGCAATTATGAATAAAATTCCGCGAGAAATATCTCCCTTTTCCAATTAGAATTTTTTGTTTTCCCTATTACTTGCTATTAATTGGAATTGTTCCCAGAGAAAAATTTCCCGCGGAATTTTATTCATAATTGCCCTCGATGTGTTGTTTGGTGTTGTTATTTTATTGTAGTCGTACAGGTATGTGGTATAAATTTACCATGGGTACAGTTTTCCATTAAAGCCATGAGTTTTGCATTGTACATTATGTTATGTTTCAATATAATTTTATACTTTTCTGATAAAAATTAACAACCTCATTTTTTAAGAAAAATTTTTTATGAAAATTTGTTTAAAAAACCTTTATAAAGACTTTTTAAGTTTTATAAATAAGGCTGTATGTTTTTAAAATTCTAAAAGCACAATCACAGTTTATTTCAAAATGTTTTTGTTTCGATTATGACGTCACTTACTATTACTTAACAATTTTTTGATTTTCACAGGTTGAACCAAAACAGAAAAATTAACAACTTGTAGTAGAATTATAGAAACAAAAAAGTCAGCTGATTTGTAACAGAACAGAAACTAAAAACTAATTCTGTCTTTATTTGCATTTTTCCAGTTTTTGGTTATAATCATATAAAATGACTTGCTTTGTTGAATTGAATTGACTTGGTTATTATTGAGTTAAAACATGTTGTAAGTGTCATTAAGCGTTTGAATATTAATTACAAGCGCAATGTGCTATCACAAAACATACAGAAGTGTCACGAGACGGAAGATACGGGTATTTTTCAGTTTGTCTCGTTTTCCCTCAAATTTTGTCGTCGGTTTTGTTTTGCTACGTCTTTCTAGTGCAATAGATTTTTATTAGCTGTGTTAATTAGTAAGTAGTAATACACTAGAGTAACAAAACACTATGCTTTTCTCTTTCTTCGATGAATTTTAACCTGATTGGAGCTTGTTTTACCTGTCACTTTCTTCACTTCTGTGTATTCTGTGGTGCTATTGCATAAGAATGTTAAATTTTAATTTATATCAATTCTACACTCAAAAAAAACTAACTAAAACTTTGGAAAATGTTCTAAATTTGAGTGAAAAAAAGTTGTCGTATGGCGCCAAAGCTGTTTTTTACTCGAAACCAGTAAAATATTTACTAAATTTCTAGTTCACTAATGAACTAGTTTATAGTAATTATATTTTTATATTTAAATAAAATTTTAAAATTTATTTCAAGTTCATATATTCGTCGGATATATGAAAAATGTACTTGAATTTTTTGCTTAATGCAAATAAAAAATATATTTATAATTTAAAGAAAAAATACTTAAAACTGATAAATATATTTCTAAAATTTAGAATAACTTTTTATATCTTTCAAGTTAGTCAAATTTGATGAACTAATTAGGAGTAAGTCATTTCCTAAAATTTATTTTTTGATTTATAATGAGATTACTAGTTTTTAGGATACAATTTCCCTAAACTTTTAAACCATTTTCCAATTTTTGGTAAATATTTCCTTTAAACCAGTAAACTTGACCTTGAATGTGAGAATTTTTGTGTGTATTTTTATGAACTACTTTTGAAAATATGAACTTTTTATTTTTTACTCATATTAAGTAATTTTTACTAGATTTTTATAAAAATTTACTTAAACTTAGAAAAAATTACTTAAACTTAGAAATTTTTTTTACTTTAATTTAGAAATTTTTTTCCTTAATAATAGTATATGTCTTTTTTTTTTTGAGTGTAATATTTACTTCAATTCCTTTTGGAGCTATGTTCTTCATCGTGCGATACAGGAGCTAGGACGTAATAATCGAAGCTATTATTATTAAAGTGGGAAACTAGGGTCAACGAAAAATTAAAACCAATACTAAGCTGGGACTCCACACTGTAATTCGAAAGGAAAGAAAATGCTTTAGAATTTGCGTGCTATTAACATAAAAGTTCGAAAGCATTTTTCTTTCGTTTCAAATTACAGAGTAGACCTCCTGATGTTTTTTTATCTGATAAAATAGCTATTTGTTTATTGTGCGATACAGGAGCTAGGACGTGATTTTTGTAACAAAAATATTTACACTATTAAGGTACGGTCACACTTGTCAAACATTTGCCCAAAAAAGCGTAACTACTAAATGCTAATGAAAAATCTATCAATTCAGACAAAAGTTTGTCAAGTTAAAGAGTATCCAATAATGCTGGATTCTATGACATTTTCTATTAGTTGTGTTCGAAACTGTTTAATTTAATAATAAACAATTGTGTGGATAAAAACTTTTTTTTTCATTAGTGTTTGTTGGTTACAACAGTTATAAATTTATTTTTGTTTTGATTTATTTGTACCTAAAATTAAGAAAATAATAGAAACAAAATGTTTGATTTTTTTTAGTTTGAAGTTAGTGAAATAAACAGAACAAGGACAATGATAACACAGAAAAAGCAAAATTTCGTTTTCAGTAACCAAATTCATTGAATCAGTAAATTTTTTGTGTGAATGCGGACCTACAAAGAAATTTGTAGATTCTGATAACAATTTTGTAAAAATTTAACTGAAAAAAAAAATTTTTATTTTTAAAAAGTTAACTGAAACTCAAAATATTTTCAGTCAAATGTATGTAATTAATAGGAACAGAAAAACATTTTTGCAGATTTTTTTTGTATTATTCAGCATTTTTTTTTTTATAATTTACAAACACATTCACTAAAATTTTTCGTATTATCAGAAAATAAATTAACTGAATCAATAACAATTCTTAATTTTTTTTTTTTTAAATTAGTAAAAGTTTTATTTGAAAAAAAAAATAACTGAATCAAATGAAAGGTTCAACTATTTTTTTTACTTTCAAAAATTGTCTTGTTTTTATGGTTAAGCATTTCGTTCCTGCTCGTCAGTAGACTTCAAACCAAAAAATTTTTGAATTTAGCTAACAAACTCCGTATGTTTATATATAGTAAGACTCTTAATACTATATTGAGAATCACAATATACAAACATAATAAATTTGAAAACCGCAACCAAAAATCTTAAAAAAAATAAAATGTTTTTTATATCTGCAAAATAATTTGTAGAAAAAATTAAGAAAAAATCAGATAAATTTTTTTACAGTATATAAAAATAAATTTAACTGAAAAAAATTAAAAAAAATCAGACAAATTTTATTACAGTATATAAAAACAAATTTAACTGAAAATAACAAATTTAAATATAAAAAAAAATAAATCTAAAAATTTTCTTTACAAATTTTACTTTATATAGATAATTTTCATTCTATACAGTTTTTTTACATAAACTAAAATTGGAACAAATAATTTACTGGAACAGTAAAAAATATTTACTGAAACTAAATTATATTTCAAAACACACGTTTGTTTGAAAATTTTTCGGGAATAATTTTTTCTGTGAGCGATTGCTCAATTTGTTTTCGTATTGTTTTTGCACATGAGCACAAATCAGAAAACGAAGCCGATTGGCTGTAAGGCAGATAACAGGCGGCTCACGCCAACCACAAAAAATACATTTGTCGTACACAGTTAGCAAAAAAAATAAAAAATAAAAAATAATGGGAAATAAACATAAACGTTTTGAAATATTTGCGGCGACTTTGACATCATCATATAATATAATTTTATTGCATTGTTATTCAACTCATGAAATTTGTTTTATATAGCTAAACAAGACACCTCTCTTTTTTATTATTTTTATTATATTATTAAGAAACTAAATAACCAGAAATAATTTCTTATTCGGGCTTAAGTTCAGTAATTTCAATTCTTATTGAATGAAATATTTTTATTAATTACCGTGAGTTTCTAAAGAAGGGAAGAAAAATTAAACTAGACTTTTTCGCTGGGAGAAATACCGATATTTCTGTGCAGCCACGCACTTCATTAGCACCCTAGTCTATCACTGAACTTAAGCCTGACTAAATATTTTTTCTGATTAAAAATTCACTATAGTTCAATTAAAAATCTAAAAATGTCTCAATTCATCATGGGCACTTGACAAAAATATGTTCACTTGGCCATAACTGTTCACTTGGCAATCACAAATGTTGGAATACCAAATAAACGGTAGAAAAAGCAAAAACAAAGTAACATAATATCCACTACTATAATACTTACATGTATGTACCGACGGTACATCGAATAAGTAAAAATAATTAATGTGATGATCGTAAAAAATAAGCAAGAATAGTTAAACATACGTAGGTAGAGTAATATAAGTATACTTGGGTAGAGATTGTTATTAACATCAGCTATTTAACGTAAATTTTAATGAAACGGAATATGAGAAATAATTGTTGTGTATACAATTATTGATTTACCTTTGGTAAATACATTTGTAAGTATCACTATTCATTTTCTATTTTTCCATTTTTCATTTTTCTATTTAGGTTAGCACGAAGTTATTAAAATTCACTACAGTTCAACTAAAGATAAAAATTGTCTCATGAAAGTAAATATTATCAATGTCAATCCTATGATGCTGCAAACCAAATAATAATCTACACATACAAAAATCAAAAATCTATGTTTAATAATTTTTTTTGGGCTCAAAGGTTTATATATATATACTCGTACATGTATGTATATGCCAATTTGTAATGAATTTTATTTTCACAAAAGCTTTATAATTTATGAATTACCATTTCCCTTTTCATTACCAATACAAGATGAAGTCATGACGATGATATTATTACAAACATCAAAACAAATACTAAGCTGATACGAGTATTACAGCATGATGGCCTTAGTAACAACTGCCGTGTCATTGGCGGCTTTGACATTGATGAATACTTATTAACTATGTATGTGGTCAACTCTGATATTGATAACAGCAGTAATGAATGTTTCGGATTACCAGCACATTCATCAAGGTAATAGAATGTGGTTTAATATAATGACATAAATAAATTTTCACTTTTGTGTAAAGCATTGCTGAATAAGGTTGAAGTGTGTATGCTGCTGTGCAGTTCAATGGTTTTTATGCTCATCGATTTTATGTATTAATTTTGAATTCAGTGGGAATTACTTCACAAATAAATGTGAATGAAATTCCTAATAAATCAAAAGGATTTTGAATTAATAAAAGAATTTCATTTTTAACATCAAAAAAAAAAAAAAGCTTGTACGTGATTATTATCAAACTGAAAGTTAGGATACTGACTGAGAAAAAAAGCGAAAGTATAATTTTTTGTGTGTTAATGTTGTAGATTTTAATTTTTGTTTGTAATCTTGAAACGATTTTTTAATATGTTTTTTGTTTGGCCACTGAAGTTGCAGCGCAACGCAACATCGAAATATATATTATATTATCGAATATACATATATTATTTTTTTTTACTTCGCATACGACACATAAACTAACTTATCTACTACCAAATTTTTTACTAATTAAGTCAACAATATGACTTAAAACTTGGGTAATAGTAACTGGTGTGATAAATTTCAATTTTTTCATTTTGGCATTTTTAAACTTTGAAATTAAATGTTTTAAAAGAAGTCTAACTTAATCCCAAAAATGCTAAGCTGGGCTTCACTTATGAACAGTCAACTTGTATTATTACCAAATTTATTTGCTCAAACTCATGGAAATAAATTTTTAATATTTTAGCTTGATTGATTTAAACTTTTGTCTATCAGACACCAATATGATAATTTCATTTTCAGAAAAAAATGTAATCCATTGAAAATCTAATAAACATTTATCAATGTCAAATCTAAATATTATAATATTAAATACTGCCTCATACACTGGAGAGGCAATAATGGCAACAAAAAATATTGATATTGCCATAAACACAATTGCGTTGGAAGTTAGACATATTTGTGTATATTAATTTCTATATCGCGCTATAACCGCAAAAATAGCTTAAGCGACATAATTTTCGAACTTAAATTTTTGACCAAAATTGATTATTTGCGATAGTAAAAAGTCGATTTTCGTCAAAAAAAAAAAAAAAAAAAAACGAAGTGCAAAAAATGTGTCGCTTAAGCTATTTAAGCGGTTATGGCTCGATATAATAATATCTAAATAAATTATGTGGTAGTAAATAAAGTTAACTTTTGCTTTAAAAAGTGTTAAAAAATATTTACATACATTAAAAATTTACAGCCTTATTTATAAAACTTATTAAGAATTTATAATGCTTTCTAAGAAAACTTTTGTATGAAAATTTGTCTTAAAAACCCTTTATAAAGTGTTCATTAGTTTTTTTTTAAATAAGGCTGTTAAAAATCAATCAAAATGCTGATTCATTAAAATTAAACCGGCGCACCGCCGCCGGTTATTTTTCTGTATACCAAGCCACTGCCGATTGTATCGGCTCGCATCGGTTCAAAATTAACCGAAATTTTATCTGCTCAAAGACAAATTTCCGAGAAAAAATTTTAAATATCAATTTTCAGTTTAAATTTTTATTTTATCTTTGAATTTTCATATGCTTATTTGCACCGGCGAAAATTCTCTCGGCTCGCTCCCGCGGTCACAAAACTACTGCGCCGACGCCGCCGATAATTTTGTCTTGACTTGTTTTTCTGATACCAAGGCCTATTTATTAAAAATATTTATATAAATAGACCTTGAGTAATACAAACTTATTTAAAATATTGTAAGTACATAGGAATTTCTGGTTTTTGTTTGTTTTATATAACTTGAAAATTGCATTGAACAACTGGATGAAAAAAAAACACAGTGTATTTGTTTTTCTTCCTATTAGTTCCGAAGATCCCAAATGAATTACATCTTTAGACAAACAGGAATGAATTGCATTTCTATTATATTTGATTATCATTTCATATGTAGTTCAGAAACTAGGCAAATTGGACCACGCGGCGTTTTCAAGTTATATTTTATAATTCTTTACACTAAACTAAAAGTCTTCTTCGTCTTTGAGATTGTCATTCATACCAAGGCATATCAAACTATGAGAAGCACAGAGTTGCCACAGTGTTTTCTATAATGCACGTACCTGTAGTAAATGTGCCTTGATTCATATATAGCGTCTATACCTGATAAAAATTTATCATAACAACTAACGAAACGTCGGTAGAGCAGTTGTAAATTTTTTGTTAATGCCAGCATACATGGGAAGACGTTGTGGGTGTTAAAATATTTTTCACAAATTTTGAGTGAGATGCAAACCGCGTTGTCAAATCTGTATTAGCTACATATGAGTGTATTAGTGTTTGAAAGAAGCAATACAAACTTATTTAAAATATTGTAAATACATGGGAATTTGCTAGTTTTTGTTTGTTTTATTTAACTTGATAATTGCTTTATTAGGGTTCCGTACACCAAAGGTGAAAATGAACCGTAAGAGGTGCGGACTTGAAATTTGGGCACAGTGTGTAGACATTTGGCCACTACAACAACAAATACATGAAAGTTAAAAATTAAAGGGTGTTCCAAAACGAGCAACGAAAAATTTTAAAATCCCATGTAATATACATACAATTGTATGTATATTGAAATTTTAAAAGTTAGTGTATTTTTATACAGACTACATTAATTAACACTTAATTTAAAAAATTAAATCAATGGGTGTTCCATCAGTTAATGCAATTTTGACTTTGTAATTTTGACAACTTGCTGTATCTTGGAAACCGTAAGAGCAAAAATCTTGAAATTTTCAAAAACGGTAAAACTAAAAAATCAAAAAAATATAAAATCGCCAAATCTAAAAAAATCGCCAAATCTAAAAAAATCTCCAAAAACAAAAAAAAAATCACCAAAACGAAAAAAAGCATCAAATTAAAAAAAAATTCTAGGACTAAACAAAAATATCGACAAAATGAAAAAAATTGCCTGAATCAAAAAACCCCAAAAACAGAAAAAAATCGCCAAAATGAAAAAATCGCCAAAATTAAAAAACCCCAAAAACAGAAAAAAATCGTCAAAATGAAAAAATCGCCAAAATGAAAAAAATGCGAAAATTAAAAAAACCCAAAAAGAGAAAAAAAAAACGCCAAAATGAGAAAAAAGCGATAAAAATGAAAAAATCGTTTAAACTGAAAAAATTTGAACAAGGAAGGAAGCTAAATAAAAAAAATGCTCAAAACCGAATGTGCGCGAGTCAAAGTCGCCCTTTACTGAATTTATTTTAATTGTAATGCATACACAACAACAAGAACAGCAAAAACTAAACGATGAACAACAGGAATTAAAAATTAAAAAGTAAAAGTAAAGTCATTTACAATATATGAGCACTGCAGTACCACTAAAGTTTCAGTAAAAATAATAAAAAAAATTTAACAACCCAGCTAAAAAAAATATGTATGGAGCATATATGATAACCCATATATGGTTCGGATCCGAAAAATGAGGGTATATGGGCATATAAGATTATATATATTCATCCAATTTCATACATGTATGTGTAAATATTCCCTATACAGTATGCAGAGTTCATATTCATACTCTCTTGATTCGCACTGCTGCGCAATAACTTAAATTACTAAAATTACTTTTTTTTAGATTTTGAACAGGAAGGTTGTATTTAATGAAACATTTGTTTGGACAAATTGTGAAAATCGAACTTAAAGTCATTTCATTCATCATTTTAAGTCAAAAGGTGAATCAATTATTTAAAAAACAAAAATCATATTCGTACATAAAATTTAATTTAAGAAATCAGATCAAAAACTAATGCAATTAATTATGAAAGAAGAAAAAATATTCCGTCTAACAATAGTTTTCAATATATTTTTTTTGCAGTAATATGAACTTAGTTTCTTATCTGGAGAAATGTGTTATTTTCTATAAAGTTAATGACTGGATTATCCTTTTGATTATTTGATATATTAAATGGGGCCACAATATATAAAATCGTACAATAATGTTTTTTTTTTGTAACAAAAGTTTTTCTTTCTTAAAGGTTGAGGCTGTACGCATATAAACTTTGTATACCGTATGTATTTCCAAATGGATTTCCAATTCACCAGCTTTTTTGATTGTAAAAACGATCTTATGTGAGATATCATGTATGTATACATTTTAATACGGCTCCATATATTAAATCTTATATCTATATGTGGATCCACATATGAAGAGCTTCATAATGAAATTTCCATATATGAGCTCATATGTTATAATACATTTCATATATTAGTTCACATATAATAGTTTTGCCAGCTAAAAAAAATATGTATGGAGCATATATGATATCCAATATATGGTTCGGATCCGAAAAATGAGGGTATATGGGCATATATGATTATATATATTCATACATTTTCATACATGTATGTGTAAATATTTCCTCTACAGTATGCAAAGTTCATATTCATACTCTATTGATTCATAAAAGCGCTCTGCTGATGTGCAATAGATTAAATTACTAAAATTACTCTTTTTTTAGATTTTGAACAGGGAGGTTGTATTTAATGAAACATGTGTTTGGACAAATAGTGAAAAACGAACTAAAAGTCATTTCATTCATCATTTTTATTCAAAAGGTGAATCAACTATTAAAAAAAAACACAAAAATCATATTTGTACATAAAATTTAATTTAAGAAATCCGATTAAAAACTAGTGCAATTAATTATAAAAGAAAAAATTGTCCCTCTAACAATAGTTTTCAATATAATTTTTTGCAGTAATATGAACTTTGTTTCTTATCTAGAGAATTCTGTTATTTTCTATAAAATTAATGACTGAATTATCCTTTTGATTATTTGATATATTAAAAATGTATAAAATTATACAAAAATGGTTTTTTTGTAACAAAAGTTTTTCTCTTTTAAAGGTTGAGGCTGTACGCAAATAAACTTTGCATAACGTATGTATTTTCTAATGAATTTTCAATTCACCAGTGATAAAATCCAAGCTTTTTTGATTGCAAAAACGATCTTATGTGACATATCATGTATGCATACATTCTTATATGGCTCGATATATTACATCTTATTTCTATATATGGATCCATATTTGAAGATCTTCATTATGAAATTTCCATATATGAGCTCATATATTATAATACGTTTCATATATTAGTCCATATATTAGTTCATATATAATAGTTTTGCAATGTATCATCCCATATATTTCCATACATGAATTCATACATACTCATACATATATAGTTATATACATTCATATATCATAAATATATGGAATATATATAATTTTTTTAGCTGGGAAGTAAATTTTTACTGATTACTAAAATTTTTTTCTACAATTTTTATAAATTGCCTAAACGATTTGTTATATGATGAGGTGCATTGAATTTTCAGTTATCAGTTATGCCCGTATTCATAATGAAATTCTACCAAGTGGCTAAATGTTTTTCATACACAAGTTTAAAAATTTTAATAAAAGAACTTTGCCACTTGCTACAATTTTGTTATGATTATGGTACTACGATTTTACTGGTAATGCAAATTAAATTTCATTAGCAGTAAAAATTTACTGAATTTTTTTTAGTAATCAGTAAATTTACTGCTTACTGCAATTTTTAATGCAGTGCATATACATATACTGCAGTGTGACCATTTACTAACCAAATAAGTTTAATAAAACAAACACAAAACCAACAAATTCCTATGTATTTACAATATTGAAAGTTTTGATACTTTTAATTAATTAATTTAAAAAAATATACTAAAAGCATAAGTACTTCCAACTTAAAAAAAAATTTTTCATTACTAGATGTTTACAGATCTCCCCTGTGTTCGGAATCACATTGCTTTTTTTTACATTTATCAAGACTTTGTTATCCACAACAAAGCCCATTAAAGCTGTCTTTACATGGTAATACAATGTATTACGACATGTCAAAATATGATGTAGAACATACAAAATCTTATCATGTAAAAGCGAAATGTATCGAGTAGGAGAGAATACGGATAGAAAATTTGACAAGCGGTCGGTAAATGTTTATTTTCTAAACCATTTTAGAAACTTAAGTGTTCTCATCACACCAGAGGTGTATTTTAAAGTAAACGTTGCCAGCACTGATGGTATTTATTGAAGGGGTTAGCACTTTTACAAAAACTACCAAAATCAACTCAGGAAATTTTCAAGTTGTTTTTGTAATCATTGTACTACTGCAACCATCAGCTATTTAACCTGTACCACAAAACCAAACAAACAATAAACAAACCTATAAAAATTTTGTAGTAAAGTAATAATATGTTTTCTTCAATATTTAATTATATTTATTAGTATAAATTTTTTTCAATTATCCAATTTTTATTTTTAGCTTAACAGTTTAATATCTTTGCTTGCATTTTACTTATAGTATAGGGTGTTTTTTTCAGAGGTATAGAACTTCGAATTGAAATAAAACACAAGAAAATCGTTTTAATGTCCATCAATTTGGCTTTATTGGAAGGATAATTTTATGCCATTAATGTTTAAATATGATTTCGGGCATGTGGCCGCCGCGGCTGGCTCGAATAAAGCCAATTCTACAGGTCCAATTTTCAACCACTTTTTCGAGCATATGGGGCCGTATGTTGGCAATAACGCCACGAATGTTGGCTTCCAAGTCCCCTAACGTTTCTGGTTTGTTGGCGTAGACGAGCGACTTCACATATCCCCAAAGAAAATAATCCAGTGGTGTCAAATCACACGATCTTGGTGGCCAATTGACAGGTCCATTCCGCGAAATTATGCGCTCATCGAATGTTTCCTTCAATAAATCGATTGTGACGTGCGCTGTGTGGCATGTAGCGCCGTCTTGTTGGAACCACAACTCATCCACATTCATGCCATCCAATTCGGGAACAAAATAGTCGGTTATCATGGCTCTATACCGGTCTCCATTAACGGTAACTGACTCTCCAGCATTATTTCGGAAGAAGTATGGCCCAATGACTCCACCAGCCCATAGAGCACACTAAACAGTCAGTTTTTGTGGATGTAATGGCGTCTCAAGGGTCTCATGTGGATTCTCTTCACTCCAAATGCGGCAATTTTGCTTGTTGACGTAGCCATTCAACCAAAAATGAGCCTCATCACTGAACAAAATTTTGCGATGAAAATCAGCATCGAGATCAATCTCATTTTCGGCCCATACACCAAAATCACGACGCATTGCATGGTCTCGCGGCTTTAATTCTTGCACAAGCTGGATCTTGTAAGGTCGCAAGCCAAGATCTTTGCGCAAAATCTTCCATAAAGTTGATGGACAAAGCTCCAATTGCTGTGCACGGTGGCGAATCGATTCATTCGGGTCCTCTTCAACACTTTGCTCTACAGCGGCAATTGTTTCTTCGGTGCGCACTGTTCGACGTCTATGCGGATGCGTATTATCACATAGAGTAAACGTGGTGCGAAAACGATCCATGGTTAACCGAATTAATTGCTCTGTTGGACGATTATGTCGACCATAAAATGGACGGAGCTTGCGGTAAACTTCGCGAACTGAACCATTATTTCCGAAATAAATTTGTACGATTTGCAAGCGTTGTTCTTTTGTCAACCTGTTCATGATGAAATGGCAAACCAAACTAAATATTAATCACTTGACAGCTGACAAAATGGCCGCCAGTTAAAAAAGTGATGCCAACTTGAAGTTCTATACCTCAATAAAAAACACCCACCTCCCTTGTGGAATCATTTCCCGTGCTTATAACTGAAATTTCGTCAATTTTCTTGAAACATGTTTTAAAAAAATATATTATAAGTCACATGTTAGCAAACATTTCTTCAAAGTTCTGAACTAAGCTTCGTTCAATTACAGGCTTTTTTGTTTGAGTAAAAGGTGCTTGTCGTATGCATAATAAAATTTGATGTATTTGCTTTTACTCACTGCTCACGTTTGATCTCGTGCTGCTCAGTTTGAACTAAGTTAGATGAGCTTGTGCTCATTTTCATATGCATAAAAACAAGCTTTTGCTTTCTTTTGTGAGCTCTTGCTCAAATTTTGTTGAGCCTGCCTTATAGTTGACTCGCGTACACTAAAAAGGAATCATGGCTGAAAATTTTGTGCCACAAAGAAATACAAAATGTTATCAACAGCGTAAAAAAATTTAACAAGTGAGGATAAGAAATTATACAGGTTTGTATTCTTAATTATTAATTTTTTTTTTATTTTATTAATAATAAAATGATAAAGTCAGAAGAAACACGTGGTAGTGCCCTCAGCAACATTGATAAAATTCGACTGTATTTAAGATTTTGTGCAGATCCTGGATTCCAAAACTTTATAGCCACAGATATTGGAGTCCATTAATCCATAATGCCGCGAACTATTGCAGAAGTTGCGAAACTTATATCTGCCAAAACAAGCGAGTGGAAATTCCCGAAAGATGCAGATGAAACAAAAGATGCTCAAATGCCGCAAGTTTCTTTCCACAAGTTTTTCTTGCAAAATCTGCATTTTGAAGGAATTGCCCATCTTGTTTTGCTTTAACAAAACTCAAAACTGCTGTTGACTTTTTTGAACCTTCAAAAATAAACTAGATATAGCAAAATCTAAAATAAGATTGCTTAATTTCTGTTACACATGTTTTTATTATTTAATTTTTATTATTTTTACGGCCCGTCCCACGATGTCACCAAAAATCGTTCGATCGAATACTTATATTGAAAAATTTTCTAATGTTATTGTTTTTTGCAATACAAGTTGTCGATCGAACGATTTCTGGTGACATCGTGGGACGGGCCGTAAATGCTTGGTAATTGACTACTTTCTAGTAAATATTTATTTAATTTTTTCTACTAAAAATTTAGAAATGTCGTCAGTTTGTATTGTATTATTATTATTATTTTATTCTACTTCACTTTCACTTGACGACATGTTTGCACCATTAGACGTTTGATCTCCCTTTGCTCAAGTAATTGCAATTAATTTGAACTCATTTTTATGCATACGAAATTGAGCAAAGGCTGTTGCTGTTTGATCGAACTCAACTTACGAGCAATTGCTCACCTGACTCAACTCAGCGCTTTTACTCGTTTTTATGCATGGGAAATCAAGTTAAAACCAGTTAGATTTAGCTCGAAATCTCGTAAATACTAGATTTAGAGATAATGTTAATGCATTATTACAAACATTTCCGTCCACATTTTAAACACTTTTCATTTATAGACTACACTATAATTTTTTTTCCGTGAAATTTAAATTTGATATAGAAAATTAAGTTATGAAAAACTAACGTATTGAACATTATAAAAATTATATAAAATACATAATTATGAAGTCTTAAATGAAATGGATTACAATATTTTGCTAGTACGAGTATGTGGCAATTTTTTTCCTTTCATCAATTATTTAAATATCCTAGTGGAATCATTTTCCCTGCTTATAACTGAAATTTCGTCAATTTTCTTGAAACATGTTTTACAAAAATATATTATAAGTCACATGTTAGCAAACATTTCTTCAAAGTTCTGAACTAAGCTTCGTTCAATTACAGGCTTTTTTATTTCCTAAGAACTTGTTAATTGAAAACTTGCACGAATGAAATCACTTGTTTCATTTCAAAATATAAATCCGTTGCATTTCGTAGTGTTTTAATTTAAATTTAAATTAATTTGAAATGGAGGAGTGGCATTACAAGAGACTGAGCAAGCATATGTGTTTCTAAAACAGTGGTGTCAAATATTAAACTATAGTTGTAGGTGTGAGAAAAGTTGTCTCATTCGTCTCTGAAGTACATCGAAAAAAATAAATATTTGCAACAAATGTAGTTTAGTGAAGCAGCTCAAAATATATAAAAAGGAGTCTTTATGGTAGAAAATTAAAAAATAAGGAATAAAAATTAAATAAAAAAGTTGAGGGCGACCCATATTTTCCGAGTTACGGCGCTGTAAACTTTTCATAGGAAACTGTGAAGAAATTCCAAAAATAAATTTTTTAAATAGCTTATCTGATAGAAACTTGAAAAATAAGAAGAAAAAATTAAACAAAAAACTTGGCTGCGACCAATATTTTCCGAGTTATTGGTCTTTTAAGTTTTGATATTAAATGCAATTTAGTGAAGCTGCTCCAAAAAAAAACCAAAATATATTTTTAATATATATTCATTTATTTCCTTAAAAGTTTTGTAACATAAAATACATTGAATGTCGCAAAAAGTATTACTGATCATAGAATATTTTTCGCATACCACTTTTTTTCTTTCACTGTATCTATAAAGAATTTAATACACGTCGCTGTTTCATTGACGACTATATGGAAGAGAATAAGAATGTGTGTGATTTTAGTTTGCACAATTATGCCATGAAACTGACATCATTGTTCTAAAAGGCTTTTTTAAATTCAGTTGAGAAAGCAACTATTTTTAAGGCACACAGACATTTATAGTAATTTATTAGCTTTAAAATCAGCGCCATATTTTTGCAACTTTCTATTACGTTCATATCATAAAATGTGGGTTGTCATTTACAAATTCAAGTAAGACTTATTTTTAGATTTTTACAGATCTATCTATAAAAAGGCGCAATTTATCAGCATAAAATGTAATCGAGTTTGGAATTAAGAATTTTTGTTAGAAGAATCGCATCCAACTTTCTTATTTACCATGTTTGTGTGTCCAATTTTATTTCTTGAGTGTCAAACACGATCAATAGTCTGAAAAGTCAACATTATCATTAAAAACTGATGAATTTTTTATTGTCACTCATGTTCTATATTGTGTATTTCACTCAAGACTATTGAAGAGTTCGCCGAGTCTAGCGAACTTCAGTTGATCTCATGAATGTGTGTATTTTCATATCGACAAATATGTTTTATTTTTGGCAACAAATATGCGTGGCCAAAAATTTGTCGTTCGTCTCAGTTGTATTTCCAGCATTCCAGCTACAACAAATAATTTATTAAGTTCTTTTTGTGTGAAAACTTTCAAGGATATGGAAGGATATTTTTCAAAAGTACAATTATTAATATTTTCGTTCGGGCGACGTAAAGTTAATATTGCTATTCAGAATATTATATTTTGTATTAATACATGTTAAAAACTCAAATATTATATATATATTATATACATGCATTCACACTTGCATGTATATATATATATATATATATATATATAATGTCATGGCGAATGTAGCAAATAATACGATAAACGTTTGACGTCCAATGAGACTTGATACTTTTTTGAAATTTTTCTAATTCAGAAAAACATAACTAAGAAGTCTACTGACGATTTCCACAAGCGGGAACGAAATGCATATAGAGAATTGCTTGACCATAAAAAGAAGCCAATTTTTGAAATTAAATAAAGACATTATGTCAAATAAATAACTTCAGTATTTCATGTATGATAAACAAAATGTTTAAAAAACTAATTCCAATTCAAGATTTGTTTTGCAAACCTTTTGCATAAAAAAACTATTTTTTTCTAAATATGGAGGTAAGACTTTTTTAGACTGGTCAGATACCACTTTTGCATGTTTTGCAAAATCAAGTAGTAATTTAAATCAAGTAGTTTTAAATCAAGTAGTTTTTTAAATGTTTATCGCATTGTAATATATTTCGTCTCAGCCATATCTAAAGCTGATGTAAAGAATAAATCTATTCTTTTTGTACTTTTGCCTGAAATAAATACATTTTACAAGAGTAATTAATTTTTATAAATGCAAAATATATTTAAGTGGCAATACTGAACTATGTATTTGTATTTGAATATCAGGTGCAGATGGTGCTGCTGCCGTCTCCAAAATAACTAAAGCTGCATTTCAGACTATTAAACAATTATTAATACTTTCATCATATTTTACGATACAGAAATCTAAATACATTCGTTGCGACCAAGGCAAATTCATAACAGGTAAAGTTGAAAACGCAGCTGATCTATTTTTTTTTTTGCCTAATTCATATAACTGTTGGCTCGTATGTCAAAAGTTGTTTATATATACAGACCTGCGCCGGATAATTTTTTCGGCGGCGCCAGCTCTTGGAAAATTGTCGGCGGAAGCTGATAATCAAATAATATGAAATACAAAATTTAAGATAAAAAAGAATTAAAACATAAATAAAGTAGATATTTACGTGCTGGTGTTTAAGCATTATTTTCATTGGTGCTTTGCCAAATCATTAGTATACTTCAACCACATATTTTGAACAGTTACAAACCTCTTATCTTATGCACAGACTTTTAAAAATTCCTGTGTCAAAAACTACTTGAGAATTCACATATAATAATATTTTTGAAAATTACAAAAGAAAAACAAGCGTAATAGTAGGCCTAGAAGTTTAACAAAACCCAGCAAATAATTTATATTCGATATGAATATATTTTATTTTTATACACCTTTATACAATGAAAAATCCATTGGATAGCAACAAAAGTATTTATGAGGCAAAATGAAAAATAAAGTATAAATTTAACATTTAAGAAATTTATTATTTGACATATTGTCATAAGTTTATTTTCATTGAAATTTATTTGCTGGTGGTTTAGCATTGCCTATATATTTGGTTGGTGCTTTTCCAAATCATTAGTAGACTTCAACCATATATTTTGTTAAAGTTTCTAAGCCTACTACGCTTATTTTTCTTTTGTGATTTTCAAATATATTATTATTTGTGAATTCTCAAATAGTTTTGAAAGTCTGTCCATAAGATAAGAGGTTTGTAACTGTTGAAAATATATGGTTGAAGTCTACTGATGATTTGGCAAAGTACCAATGAAATATATAGACAATGCTTAGCCACTATCAAATACATATCCATTAAAATAAACGTATGAAAATATGTCAAATAATAAATATTTTTAAATAAATAAAATAATTATTAGATTATATTGTACATGAAGAATCGGCGGCTGTTTTTCAGGCAACATAACCCAAACTTTTTCCAGCGGCATAGCTGATAAAATTATCGACGGCTCGGCTCAGCCGGTTGTGAGCCATCATGGCCTAGATCACTGCTTGAGTAACATCAATCAGCTGCTTTTGACATACGAGCCTACAAGGCAACAACAAAATACCATATTGTTTTTATTGTTTGTATTTTGTTGTAGTATTAACTTTACCTGTCATGAATTTGCCTTGGTTGCGACTGTCAAAAAATCTAACGTAAAATCACACATTGTATTCAAATCATCATACTTCAAACAAAATGTGTAATACATGCAGAAAACAAAACAGCTGTTCAATGAAAATGTCTGTGCTATGCTAAAAATTTTCTATGTAAATAACAGAAAAAAATTAAGAAAAGATATTACAAAAACGTTAAAAAATTACGTCAACGAAATATACTTCCATATGATTCACTTACTCAAAATTTTGAACCGATATACATATGACAAAACATTACATCGGCGGCGAAACAGCCGACTTGGAAATTTGGTTTGTGTGAAAATGCAACCCTGTTCTAATGAAAAGTATTATCGTTTAGATAATTTTCTAAAAACGAAAAACTCTTATGGGATATAAAAATTTGTATTGTATTATTTGCCACTTTGGTGACATTTTGCGTTCAGACTATCACACTTGCACGTATTATTTGAATTTTTGACAAGTATAAATACAAAGTAATTATAATAGTCTGAACGCGGCCAGCTACGAGGCGACAAATGCTGCTAGCGGCATTTGAAGTCGTGTATTCATGTAGCCTGCTGTGGTGAATGTGTCTAACGCATAATTCATCTGGCATAAAATTTATACGTATACACAGTAGAGTGGCCGTTAATTGTATTGAGACTTTTTTTTGATTTCTTCTACTCTCACCCCCCAAATCGGTTCAGTTTTATGTAAAAAAAATACAACAAATTTCATACCGATAAGATGTGTTTTAGAGGGTGCGTCCCTCAAAGTTGGCCGGACGCACCCCCTAAAATACATCTCATCGGTATGAAATTTTTTTAGTCGGGGAAAAAACTTTTTTCCCGAAAAAAAAATTATCGAAATTTTTTTCTTTTTTTTTCCTTTTTTTCTTTTATATCAAAAAACCATTGTCTTCACCGAATTTGCCCACAAACTGCCATTTTATGCCAACATAATTATGCCCGTGTCAATCAGCACATTAAAACTGAGAGTTGTTTTTTAAAAAAATATTTTCTCTCTCTCAAGAAGAGAGAGGTCAAACAACGCACATATAAAAAAATTTAGTGGGGAAAAAAAATTTTTTCCCGATAAAAATTTATCGAAATTTTTTTTTCTTTTATATAAACCGTTTACTTTAATCTCCGAATATTTTCAAAGGCCGGAACATCCACAGTCACACATACACCACACACTGCTCTTCCGTCGTTTAACGTAGTCAGGTGAAATATGATGAGTCAGGTTATATTTGAACAACTATTCATCTGCTTTCTTAACTTTCTTCTTTTTAATTTCATTTGAGGTCTGACGGTTTGAATAAAAATGTCATTTTACGTTAGATTTTTGGACAGTCCAAAGAGATGTTGTTAATTTTTTTTTCGTAAAATGTGATGAAAATTTTTATTCTTACATAGTAGTCTGAGTAGCCTTTTAACAAATATTTTTTGTTAATGTGTTAAAAAATAATAATAAAACATTCTTAAGAAAAGTAAAGTCCTCTAAAAGGATTGTCAAATGAAAAACCAAGTGCGCATTTTGCTTATGTTTTGTGCCTTTTTTAATAATAGCAATGTTATTTGAAAAATTCTTTAAGTTGATATAAAATACATATATAATCAACCGTATTGCGTATGTCACGTCGAATATTCAACTACGAGAATTTTGTCCTAGATTAAACAAACCTTTGACACATTTTCTTTAATCTAGTAGGAAATTCTCGTAGACGAATATTCGATGTGACATACGCAATACAGGTGAATATAAAACAATAAAACATTTACTGCCGTATTCCAAAAATAATTATTTTGATTTACAAAAGGTTTGCAAAACAAATTTTATATGAAACGTTTTGTAAACCTAAATTATTTTTTTTTTGAATAAGGCCTTTTAAGTAATTTTATGGTCAAAAGTAACATGAGAATTTAATAATTCACATTTTTAACTATGGGACGTCGGTTGCCCCTGTCACTTTGTTAACCGAATGTTTATTTGTCAATCACATAAAAATTAAGTAAATTAAAAATATTTCTAAACATTTTGATATAAATTTGAATCCTTTTAAGTCATCAGTTGTAAATGTTGTTCTGACTTCAACAATCGCCAATAAAACGTATTTTTAAATAAATTAAAAAATGAAGCAAAATTAAGTCTGTATGAAAGCAACATTTATAAAATCAAAGGATTTGCAAGCGATTTGTTTTCCACGAAATAATGAAATGGCAAAATTTGACAAAAAAAAATGAAAAATGCTTTTGTTTATTGAATTGAAAAACAATAGAAAAACTAACTGGCTTAATCTAAAAAAAAGACTATAATAGGAAATTAAAATTGACTGAAAAACCAACATACAAAAGCAACTATGGAAAAAAATTGCTGCTTAATGATAATGCAAGAGTATTTAAAAATGAATATTTTTATGAAAAGCTTTATTAAATAAAATACCTTAGGTTTTAGTATTATAAGACTAATGTGAGAATTTTTATATTTATGTCTTCTATTATAAATTTCGAAAGGCAATTAGTATATTTTGAAAATTTGATAACTAATTTACATTAAGCACTTTTTTCTTGAAATTAGTTGCATGAACATTTTTCATTTGTCAATAGGAGGCCTGGAGGAGTAACTTATATCAAAAAAGTTGCCAAAGACTCATCAGAGATTTATTATACGTCCTTTTTTATATAAAATTATACTTTATAGCGCTGCAATTAGCAAATAGAAAAAGTTTCGTTCAACAGAATTCATGAAATTTTATGAAAAAAATACTTACTGCCTCTTCCACTATGTCGAAAGAAACCCTTTGCGAAAGAAAACTAGTCGCTCGAACTTTAATAAATTTTCATTCCATTATGTCGTCAGTTTTCTTTCGCTTATGATTACGTTTATCAATATTTTGTTTTACGTGTTTATAAATCAAAGTAGTGACAATTTGTAAATTTCAAGTAGTTCTAGCGATTTTTGTAAATTTACTCACATTTACATAAAAATAAATACAACCATATTGAACAATGAAAAAGAATTCAACAAAATAGTCGCGCAGCAACAGCATGTTATTACTGTTTTGCTTTGAAACTACATTCGTTATGTTGTAAATGTGCGAGTACTTTGTACAATGAATATAAAACAATAACCAAAACAAAAATGCCCAATAACATTTTGATGAATATTTTATCAGTTTTTCATACAAATAAAAAATAAATTCATCTAATTTGAATAAAAAAAAATAATAAAATGATAACATATTAATTTCATAAATTTTATCTGATTGTTTGCAAATAAATGTTGCTAGTCGAAAGCAAAATAGCAAGTGCTTGATTTTGACATGGTGTTCGCTTTGTTGACAATTCATTCGAATTAGTGGTATCCAAATCTGTATGAAAACACTTACGTCTTCTTGCGACCTGTCGTTCGAGTCAAATTTCGTACAGAGGTAAGAAAAAGAAATGAAAATCACTTTTCTTTCGCTTAGAATGAGCATGAAAACCTTCTTTCGAAATAGTGGAAGATGCAGTTAATGTTAATTAGGTATAATGGAAATATACTTTTAATTATAAAAATTGTTTCAAAGTTTATTAAAATTTTTGGAATAATTTTAAACTATGTATTAAATTTTTTTCTTACATTAATTAACACAAAATATTTAGGTTTATTATGAACAGTAATGTGCGGTTGATAACAGAAATTTTTACAAAAAAAAGTTGATAAATCAGTATTAAAAAATGACAGCGTTTGAAAAGAGATATCATCCATAATTTATCAACCATGAACTACAAAATCACTATTGTTAATAGCTATTAACAGAAATGTATTCTCTTTTTAGCAACTACAGAATAGTAGGAGAAAAATATTGACCCGAAATGTTAGTAGTGAGTAAATAGAAAAAAATAAAATAAATGGGAGGAATATATCACGGAGTTAAATAGTTTAGATCCACTTAAATAAAACTTTCTGCTAATTTTTAAACAAATTTCGCACATTCACTGCATCTTATTTTTGCCATTTGTCAGCTGTTATGTTTTTTTTCCTTCAAATGCATATTCACAATTGCGAATACCGAATCATTCACAACTTTATCAGCTGGTTTTAATATTAACTATTTCAATCATAGTTAACAAATTTTTGAAATAAAATAATCAGTTGATGATTGCTGTTCATAATAATAATGATTATAATAGTTAAGTATTATTTTATGAAAAAGGGATCTAAGTAACTGCAATCGTTTTGCCTATAGTTTTGTTTCTCCCATTACAGATGACAAGGAAAATATTTTTACATGTTTGCAAGAATTTTAAGACCAATCAAGAGCCAGAGGATGTTTTAAAATTATAGACGCCACATACATTGTGGAATAAGAACTCTGGACTCACACTTCCCCATTCTTCTTCCATTTCAATTAACTTATCCTGGCAATATTGCTAATCCTGGTCATTTGGTTTTATGGCTCCAAAAATGTTATATACCTTTACAAAACACATTTCTTTTCATTAGAATTATTTTGTTCTTACCATGTTTAACTATATTTTCCAAACTTAGTTATTTTTCTTTAGGCTGCTTTTCATTTTTAACGATTAAACCATACCTTAAGTAATAAGAGACATTTGAGCTAACATAAAAGTAATATTATTAAAATACTTATAATTGTCTGACAGTACACAAGCATTACTCGTGGTTAAATCTTTTCATATTGTTTACAAATTACACATCAGAAATTAAGCTACACCGCTTTATGTCCTTCATGTCATTCATTCCAAAGTAATCCTCGTCTGGCATGCAAATGGTAAATCTCAATAAGCCTTGAGAAAAACCTTAAGGTATTTTTTAACGTTATTTATTGTTGCTGAAATATAGTATAATATTTTCATGAGGAAACTTGTATAAGTAAAATCTAATCATCTCTAAAGCAATTCGTTGCCATTGTATGAATTTATAATGTAAATACTTATTTTGCGGCAGACAACGAAAATGCCTTATGGCTCAAGTACATTAAAGGCAGACACTTCTGTTTTTAGTAGTTTATATAAATACATAAAATTAATGGTACCATAAAGATGCTTCCTTTTCAACGGTGAAATATCTGGGGGCACATAACCAAACTGTAATTGTTTAAAAAATATGCACAAACCTATTAACATAGAAATATTCAACATTCGTGTACAGAATTCTATTAACCCTGGAGTACTAATATGTAATTTTTGGACACTATTACTAATTGTTAGTTGAATTTAATTGCTTAAATATTTAACCGATTTTCTTTGATGTATAAACGATTATTAGAATATGTCTTTAAGAAAATCATATTCTCTCTTTACAAGCAAAATTATTTTTATATAAATGGCCTTCCAATAAGTGGTTTCATTTTAATATCTAAAAGAAAGAATATTTTTAAGTGAAATCCTCAAAAATTCTTTTAATTCTAAAGAGCAGTATATGCGATAAATAATAAAAACTGTAACAGCTACGCTTTTGGACCATATTCTTTTCACATTGAATTCCCACATTTGCGACTGTGCATTCTCGATGGCTTTGCGAATTCCATATTTAAGGTCTTGAACCAATTTTTAAAGAAATATTTTAATGCTTACTTCACGTTAGTTATCATCATTCTGAGAATTTAATTAAACTGACATTTTAGTTTTTCTTTATTATTTTATATATTATCAGCCTTAGTTATAAAATTTTAAAAGTCTTTATAAAGATTTTTTAAAACAAATTTTCGTACAAAATTTTTCTTAAAAAGCCTTCATAAAGTATTTTTATGTTTTATAAATAAGGCTGTATGTTTTTTGTAGTATGTTAATTATCATGTAAATATTTTTATTATACCTATTTTTATTTATATCTACGTACAATATGAGAAAGCAATTTTAATTGTTCAAAGATTAATTTAATATTTATTTTAAATAGGAGTTGACTTTAAATGAAAACAAAAAGCATTAGATGTTTTTGTCATATACGAGGGTGGATCAATAATTCCGTGATTTTTTTTTAATGAAAAACGTTTTTTTTTTTGCAAAACAAAAATTAGTCTACTTAGTTCCAGTTTTTGTATCCCTTCCAAGAAATAAGATTTTTCGAGGTCCTTAAAATAGGCATTTGAATGGTCAATAATTTCATCGTTGGAGCTAAATCTCTTTCGACCGAGCCCTTTCTTTAGGTTTGAAAATGGGAAGTAGTCATTAGTTGCTAAATCTGGTGAATAGGGCGGATAAGGGAGCAATTTGAAGGCCAATTCATGGATTTTGTCATAGAAACTGCAAATGCGCTTGTGGTCGATTATGAGCAAACGCAGCACCCATCTTGCGGAAAGCTTTGTCATACCCAAGCAATCATTCAAAATAGAAACAACTGAGCCCAGTGGGATGCCTACGATATGAGCCCACGATATGCCACCATATCGTGGATTTTTTTCAACATTTTCGGCTGCATTGACCTCAATTGGATGTTCAGAACGTTCAGTATTATTAACAGGTGGTACTTTATGAGAACAGTGTTGCATTTCATACAACTATGAGAGAAGTTCAAAAAGTCACGGATTTATTGATCCGCCCTCGTAAATTTCTTCTTAAATCACACTAGCAGAATATTATCTTGTAAACTGCATATCCTAATAACCCTCGCCAAATCCTTATGTGGAAAACAATCATAATTACACGCAAAGAAAAGATATGGTTGAGGTAATAATAATCAAACAGCAACATACTATGATTGAATTATATGGTTGCAGTCAAATCATATTATTGTTAATAGAAAAGCAAACTTTAATTATATTATTATATGAGTTAATAATAATGTTATCTACAAGAACAATTGAATTTGTTGTACCTAATCTTAGTATTGGAAATATGACAACACTATTGTAAGATGTGACTAAAATATAGTTGAGACTTACCATACCATGTTTTAATATAATAATAACATTGTTAAATACGACCAAAGTATTATTTAATATAATAATACTATTTTGTTTTTTAATCATATATTTATTGTAGAAACAGATGTGCGTTAAATTCGAATAAAAATAAATTAATATTGGTGAAATAGAATGAATATGTAAAAATGTATACTAACAGCCTGTTTGTAGAACGCGACAAAGACGACTCACGAGCCAGTTCATGGACGATTACGTAATGAAAAGCGTTTGTTTAACGCGACTCAACTTTGTCGTGCAGCTTACGTTAATTCGCCCATTTGTCAAATATGTACTAAATCGTACTGTTGCCAACATGTTAAAATATAACTTTTGCCTAACGTTTATGAAATTGTTTTTTTAGCTTAAAACAACGGCAACTATATGCATGTGCATAAATGAAAACACAATTGACAAATGAATGAAAAATTATTTTGTTTTTGGCTCTTCTGTGTCTTCGATTTTTTTTAATTAAATTTAATTCTATTCTTTCGAAAATACAAAAAATATACTCGCGTTTTGGTCGGTGTTAAGCGTGTAGTGGATTATGCCATTAAGGTGCATAAGGATTCACACGTATCTTGAAAAAGCTGGTGTTAAACACTCTGTGGATTAAGCTGTGAAAATAAAAGAAAGAGTTGGCAAATGAAGCTGCTGGTGTCCCAGGATTGGTGCTACATTGGCCATGGGCCCAGATCACACTATTCATGTCAAGATTTCTGGCAAGGATTAAAATTTACTGTTGACAAGTCTGATCTGGTTATCTTGGGCAAGCAAGCCATTGATGATAATATTAATCAAACCGTTAAAAAGAATGCCGCCGAAAACTCCAGCTGTTCTTAGTGCTGATTTGCCTTTATGCTACCCTGCCTAATATCATGAAGGCAAAGAAAAAGCCTTTGAAAAAAGTAATTCCTGGTGACCTGGGTATTAATACGCGTTGAAATTATTAATGCAGAGGATCCTGCGGTTAGCAAAGCTGGAGCCTAAGTAAACGATGTTTAAACAATGATAAAAAAGCTAAAGGAAGACAGTCACTGCTAACCAGGACTTCCAATAGTTTTCTTTGTATATTCATTGCAAAAATGTACATATATTTATTCCTTGTGATTGGGTCTTTCAATTTGTTTTGCTGTAATAAAATACAAGTATAATAAAAATATATATTTTGCATTAAAATTTGTGGTGTTATTTGAAGAACAAATCGTATGATTTTTCTGAAAATAGGTATGTAAAATTGATGTGAGTGCATGTGTATTTTCATTATTTTGTTTATTTTGGTGCACTTTTTTGAACACGACTATAATTTTTTAATCGCCCACTTTGACGTTTATGGTGAGTCAAATCGTGTTGCACAAACCCAAATAAACTGCCATCTGTTACGTTTTTTAATAAAAATCGTCAATACTCGTGTTCTAAAACGCAAAAAAATAAATAATGCTAACATGTTTGCGCTTATTATCGACGAGTCGTGTTGTACAAACAGGATGTAACACGACACACACACATATCTGTATGAAGAGATACACAAATGTTTATATATTTTTATTGGTCTACCCTTTTGTTTATACTTTATTTATTTATTCATTTATTTAACACCACCCGTGCACTGCCGATAGCTTACAAACGAAATACTGAACTGACAGATGTTTCTGAAAAAGATTTTTTTTAAAAACTGAACATAGTATGGTTTTGGATAACATTATATTGTTATTTACATCATATTATTTTTAAATAATAATACAAATTATATTGTAGTCATAAATTTTTAAGAAAACTATATTGTTAAACTCTAACCGTATCACAATTTTTTATGGATGTGATAATGTAATTATTAAATTCAAACATTACTCTGTTTATCGTAACAAAATAAACGTTTAACCCCAACCGTCCTGACACGGGTACCCCGGTACCCGAACGAACTTTGAAGTCAAATTTTTCGTAAACTAAATAAAATACAAATTTGAAGTACCGCAAGTTCCTTCTGATAAATATTTTCTACCATTTTTTCCCCATCCGAAGTGATTTTGATTCACTTGGGTTGACTCTGGAGCTATCGAAAGTCAATTAGCCCTTTCCCTCCTGATAAGGGTACCCGGGTACCCTTATATATCTTTTTACATTTGGTATGAAAAAAGTTAAATATATAAGTTTTATTTAAGAAATTTATTATGCGACATATTGTCAGAAGTTTATTTTAATTTGAAATTTATTTGCTGGTGGTTCAGCGTTGTCTATATGCATTTCATTGTTGCCGTAATAAATCATCAGTAGACTTCAACCACACATTTTGAACAGTCACAAGCCTCTTATCTTATGCACAAACTTTCAAAAACTATTTAAGAATTCACAAACAATAATATTTTGAAAATCACAAAAGAAAAATAAGCATAGTAGGCCTAGAAACTTATACAAAACCCAGCAAATAATTTATATTCGATATGAATCTGTTCTATTTTCCTACACCTTTATACAATTAGAAATCCATCCATAAAATCTAAATTTAATATTTAAGATATATTGTCAGAAGTTTATTTTAATTTGAACCACCAGCAAATAAATTTCTCGAATATAATGCATTGTTGAGAGAATGCAAACTCCATTTATCTACTTGGTCACAGCAGAGAAAAAATATCCGTTTTTTAGTAGTTCTTTTGGAGTATAGGTTTTGTTTCAACGAAGTGTACTGACGAGATTTACAGAACAAAAATACTTTAATTCCGTATTTAGCAGGCTTATAGGAATTTTATTGAGTGGATCTAGTTCTTCCTTCGTCTTCTGTCACATTTTTATCTGCATCATCATATTTCATCACCTAATTGGCGGCACTTAGATCCCGGACCAGAAGATTCTACCTCCCATACGTTTATTTCCATAATAAGCGCCACGTTTGCATGACATTGAAAAAGTGTATAAAATCAATGAATGAACACCAAACACTAGGTTAGGTTAGGTTAGGAAGGGTGGTGCTATACCGCACCTCCACTCGGAGACCCAATTGGGTCCATTGTGATTCCCTTCTATTGCCCATTAATAGTAATAATTATCCTCCCATTTATAGCCAGAAGAGACCCTATTATCCATCATTAAGCCACCGAGTTCCCAAGAGACCCTATTACCCATCATTAAGCCACCGAGTTCCCATGGTGAAGCCCCTGATGTCACGATATCATTACTGATTTCATGGAAACGGCTGCTCAGCCATCTAAGCCTATGACGTTGTGGCAGTGACAGATAATATGTTCTGGTTCCTCTTTATTCCCGCACATCCTACAAAAATCTGGAGTGCCAATTTCCCAAATCCTGGTTCTTGCTCTGACCAAGCAGTGACCTGTTAACGCGCCTATCATGATTCGCATCGCCTTCCTATTCATGTCCAGTAGGAGTTTGGATCTTTCTGAGTCAAGTTTTGGCCAAAAACCCCTCAAGACTCTACAATCCTACCTACTTTGCCATGAACTGTTGGTCCTGGTTTCTACCCAATTACTGAGTTCCCTATAGTAATGACCTATCGGTAATTTCACCGATCTGTACGTCATTTCCTCATCTAATGCTGAACCTATTTTTGCCAACTCATTTCCCTCAACACTGCTGTGGGCAGTAACCCAACATAGTCTGACACTATGTTTACCATAAGCAAGTTGAGCGCTTTCCTACAGTCACTAACAAGTTTCGATTTGACATTGTGTCCCTTCGAAACTTTTATCCCTGCCTGGTTGTCGAAGTAGAAGGTTACCTCCTCAGTATCAGCTACATTCTTGGTCACCAGCTCCGTGGCCCTGAGGATGGCTCAGATCTCAGTAGTTCCTATACGGAATTACAATTAAGGATATTATGCTAAAATCGATTTAAGTGACCTTATAGACCGTAAACCAGGGGTTACGGATTCCTGATAACCAAAACCGATATCATTTAAGATTTAAGTGTGATCTGCTGTCCTCACCAAACTTGTTTCTACGAGTCTAAGGAGACTTCTAGACGCCGTTCCCACCACAAAGTCCTCTATAGGAAGTAGATGAAGAATGACGTCCAAGGTAGCCTGAGGCAAATCTCTAACACCAAACACTAACTAAGAATGCAAAAATAGAATCAAAAAGTAGCACACCCACAGAACAGTTGTATGTAACGCCTGAATAACAAATCCCTTGTTATAAATGCAAAGTATATTTATATGCTATATGCTATAGCAGAAAAATAAACACACACGGGTACCCGGGTACCCTTGCCAGGAGTCTAAGTGTGTAAATACTAAAAGTACGGTTAAGGTTAAAATAACAACAACTAGTTTTCAACGACCACACATTTGTTTTAGAGAACATAATATTGTTCTCTCAGCCGTTCTACAACCATATCTTTTCTTTGCGTGTAATGTTTTGGTTTGGTTAGCCTAGCATTTGTATTTTTTGTTTGTTTTGTTTACAACGACAACTAACACTCAGGCAATGAGTTTCTACCACTATTACTAAATGTTACCTTCTTTAGGAAAGGGATAGCGATGAAGGAAGAGAGAGAAACAAGCTTATTTTTTTTTAAACTCTGCTTTTTATTGCACGTTTTTAATAATGCAGTGTTACAGCGCCTCTGATGTCAATGAAGGATGTTGAAATTTTTTAAGCTATGTTTAGTAGCCGTTTTATTGGTTGTTTTACTTCACCGATAATTCTGCTACACAAACCATACGAAGCAGGGATCCCTGATGTTACATAAGGATTAGTACCAGCTGAAGCCGGTATAGTTCACAGACTAGTGTCTATGCCTTCATCACTTGAACTTTCCCACAACAACTAATACAAATGGACACTAATTTACATCAGAAAAATGCGTGATGTTGTTGTTTTTTTAATGACTGTTAGAAATCAACGTAACCCGCAAATAACACATGAGAAATTTTTAAAGAACAAATAACACGAATGTTAATGGTAAATATTCTGACAAAAACGGGACGATCATGCTTGTTTCTAAGACTGTCACACCTTCACTATGAGTGTTCTTGTGTTTGATCCACTGTGTGTGGTGTCAGTTGATGCAAATTTCAACCTTGTATACTCATTTTGCAGTGCAAATGGATTATTTGAATTGTTTTGATTCATCATATTGCAATTTGCCAAATGCTTTTTTGTAATAGAACCTCAATTTTACCATCTTTAATTAACACTAGTCTTGCCATTAATTTTTGTGCTTTACTAATTGAATTATGCACATGTCTGTAAATTTTTTTTTCTGTTTGATGCTTGAAGTATATGTGTTTCATTTTTGCCACAAGCCCATAGCTATTAATTTAAGTATGAGTGATTATATTTGTTCGAACTTTATTTATTTCTACGTTTCATTTTGATTAGAGAAGGTAAAGTTCTTTTTTTTTTTTTTTTACATAAAATTTTCTAGAAACTATTTGTTCAGTGGAAACTATACAAACAGCCAAATGGTTCAGTGTTCAATTACTGAAGTTATTTCATAACTAAATGTGATTTTCTGCTCATTTAAATTTTTGGGAAATTCATGGTTTCTAAAAAGATTTCGACACAAATATTATAAAAATACCAAAAACGAGTACCAAAAAACAAAAAAAAAAAAAAAAAAAAAAAAAATGCGAAAAGCAGCTTTAATTCTGCGGCTTCTCATACACATATACGTATGAATTTATGTACGATATAACTATGTTTATACTCATCTATGTTAATCCATTCCAAAAAAGCAAAACGTAATTTGGACGTCATGTCCTTTTAACATAAAGCTATTTTAACCACAACTTCCACAATTATAATTAAAGATTTTTGAGCACATTGATTTGCTTAACTGCACATTCGATATAAATGTCATGTACATGAACATCACATTTACAATAATTTTCGAGTATCTGCTTCTTATTATATCCTTATATTGGTTTCTTACCACAAGCTTTGGAAACTTTTGACTTCACTCCAAATCAAAGCACTTCATAGCAACCAGTAGATGTTATGGTTTTTAGAATGAGATGCATATGAAAATGAACATCAATAATGTCGTATGAGGCTTAGATTGCTAAGAACATCAATAATGTCGTATGATGTTGTGATTGCTAAGGGTGCTGCAGGAAATTCATGAGTTGTGGTCGTGTGATTAATGAAAGTTTATTTGAAGAATCATAAGAAGTTTTGATGTGTAAACATCTATACGCTAGGGGGTAAAATTCTTTTTCACTATACAATCACAAATTTTGCTGAGATTCACACCACGTTGTCAAATCGGTGTGAGCTACATATGTATGAGTGTATTAGTGTTTGAAAGAAGCAATACCAAGCAGAGAAACAAGTCGCCCGGCTGGGAGCCGACAGACCGCCGCCGCCAGTTATTTTTCTGTATATCAAGCCGCTGCCTTTTGTATCGGCTCGCATCGACTCAAAATTAGCCGAAATTTTATCTGCTCAAAGACAAATTTCCGAAAAAAAAATTTAAATATCAATTTGCAGTTAAAATTTTTATTTTCTCTTTAAATTTTCATATGCTTATTTGCGCCGCCGATAATTTTGCCTCGACTTGTTTCTCTGTACCAAGGCCTATTTATTAAAAATATTTATATAAATAGACCTTGAGCAACACAAACTTATTTAAAATATTGCAAGTACATAGGAATTTGCTGGTTTTAGTTTGTTTTATATAACTTGAAAATTGCTTTGAATAACTGGATGAAAAAAACACATAGTGTATCTGTTTTTCTTCCTATTAATTCCGAAGATCCCAACTGAATTACATCTTTAGACAAACAGGAATGAATTGCATTTCTATTATATTTGATTATCATTTCATATTTAGTTCAGAAACTAGACAAATTGGACCACGCGGCGTTTTCAAGTTATATCTTATAATTCTTTACACTAAACTAAAAGTCTTCTTCGTCTTTGAGATTGTCATTCATACCAAGGCATATCAAACTATGTGACAAACACAGAGTTACCACAGTGTTTTCTCTAATGCATGTACCTGTAGTAAATTTGCCTTGATTCATATATAGCGTCTATACCTGATAAAAATATATCATAACAACTAACGAAACGTCGGTAGAGCCGTTGTAAAATTTTTGTTAATGCCAGCATACATGCGAAGCCGTTGTGATTTTTGATGTGTAAACATCACAATACAATCACAAATTTTGAGTGAGATGCAAACCGCGTTTTCAAATCTATATGAGCTATATATGAGTGTATTAGTGTTTGAAAGAAACAATACAAACTTATTTAAAATATTGTAAATACATGGGAATTTGCTAGTTTTTGTTTTGTGTTCCATCAGTTAATGCAATTATGACTTTGTAATTTTGACAACTTGCTGTATCTGGAAACCGTAAGAGCAAAACTCTTGAAATTTTCAAAAACGGTAAAACTAAAAAATCAAAAAAATATAAAATCGCCAAATCTAAAAAAAATCGCCAAAAACCAAAAAATAGCCAAAACGAAAAAAAGCACCATTTAAAAAAAATTTCTAGGACTAAAATAAATCGCGAAAAACCGGAAAAATCGCCAAAATGAAAAAAAACCCTTAAACAAAAAAACCCCAAAAACAGAAAAAATCGCCAAAATGAAATTAGCACCAAAATTAAAAAAACCCCCGAAAACAGAAAAAAATCGCCAAAATGAAAAAAATCGCCAAAATGAAAAAAACTCCAAAAAAAACAGAAAAAAATCGCCAAAAATGCCTTTACTTTTACTTTTTAATTTTTAATTCCTGTTCATCGTTTAGTTGTTGCTGTTCTTGTTGTGTACGCATTGCAATTAAAATAAATTCAGTAAAGTGCGACTTTGACTCGCGCACATTCGGTTTTGATCATTTTTTTTTTTTTTTTTTTGATTAAGCTTTCTTCCTTTTTTAATTTTTTTCAGTTTAAACGATTTTTTTCAGTTTTATCGCTTTTTTCTCGTTTTGGCGTTTTTTTTCTCATTTTGGGTTTTTTTAGTTTTCGCAATTTTTTTCATTTTGGCGATTTTTTCATTTTAGCGATTTTTTTCTGTTTTTTGGGGTTTTCTTCATTTTGGCGATTTTTTTTTGTTTTTGGGTTTTTTTTATTTAGGCGATTTTTTTCATTTTGGCGATTTTTTCATATTGGCGGTTTTTTTGTATAAGGATTTTTTTCATTTTGGCTATTTTTCCGGGTTTTCGCGATTTATTTTAGTCCTAGAGTTTTTTTTAATTGGGTGCTTTTTTCGTTTTGGCGATTTTTTTTTTGTTTTTGGCGATTTTTTTATATTTGGCGATTTTATATTTTATTGATTTTTTAGTTTTACCGTTTTGACAATTTCAAGAGTTTTGCTCTTACGGTTTCCAAGATACAGCAAGTTGTCAAAATTACAAAGTCAAAATTGCATTAACTGATGGAACACCCATTGATTTAAATTTTTTAAATTTAGTGTTAATTGTTGTTGTCTGTATAAAAATACACTAACTTTTAAAATTTCAAGTGTATATATGTATGTACATACAATTGTATGTATATTACATGGGATTTTAACATTTTTCGTTGCTCGTTTTGGAACACCCTTTAGTTTGTAACTTTCATATATTTTTTGTTGTAGTGGCCAAATGTCTATACATTGTGTCCAAATTTCAAGTCCGTAGCTCTTGCGGTTCATTTTCACCTTCGATGTACGGAAATATACACAAAAATAACTTGCGGCGGCGCACCGTCGGCTTCGAGCCAGTCGAAGTGTTTCTCTGCTTGGTATTGCTTCTTTCAAACACTAATACACTCATACATAGCTCACACGGATTTGACAATGCTGTGAAAGAAAAGCAAAGAAATCTCAGCAAAGAAATCAAAGTCAAAAGATTTTTACCCCCTTGCGTATTAGATGTTTACACATCAAAAAGACTCAAAAATCTAAATCAGTTTTTAGAAGAAGCTAAAAAGTAAGCTAAGAACTAAATGAAAATTTTAAAGCTAAATCCAGAAGATATTAGCTAAATTTAGCCCAAAATAAGCTAATATGGTCGCACTGACAATAACTAACTTCATCAATTATAAGAGCTGAGATCGCTGAGTAAATTCGTCGTTATTGTGCTTCATACGACGAATTTGCGCAGCGAATTCTAATCGACGAATTAGTTCGTCCCAGTTTGTTCATAGCATAAGAAGTTAAAAAACAGAGCGAACGATTTATCTCAGTAAATCATGCATAAATGAGAGCAATATGAGTTAGTGTTAAAGTCTTACTATGTAATTACATATCTACTAAGATGTATGCAATTGTAAATCGTTTTAATTCCAAATGTCCTACTTAATTTTTGTAGATAAACTGCTAAAATATTAAACAAAGAAAATAATGAATGCAGCTTTTCATTATATAGTTAAAAATAATAATTCGCTAAATTCCCTGCAGAAAGTGCGAATAGTGAAATTTTGGTAATTTACTAGTGACGTTGTCAGTAGTACTACTGACCAGGTGAACCCCAGACAATGGTATCATCTATTGACATTTAAGATTAGCTTGTCATTGAAAATCCACCACTAGACTGTAGCACTACTGACTAAGTAGTTCTTTTGGGACCACATGGAGACATTGGCACCAAAGATTTACTAATAAATTTTAGGGGCTCTAGTCTACAATATCGATGTTTAGTCGCTTGTTGTCAATAGTAAAATTATAGTGATTTTCTAGTGACGTTGTCAATAGGTGTACTCCAGCCAACGTAATTGCATATAACATAGGGTTGTCATTGAAAATCTACCAGTAGGATTTAGCACTATTGAGAAGGTAGTTATTTTACGACCATATGGAGATATTTGAACCAAAGATTTACTAGTAGATCGTAATCGCATATAACATAGGGTTGTCATTGAAAATCTACCAGTAGGATTTAGCACTATTGAGAAGGTAGTTATTTTACGACCATATGGAGATATTTGAACTAAAGATTTACTAGTAGATCTCGTTCACTAGTTCATTTTTGCCACAAACCAATGCTCAAACCCAAGTAATTTAAATGGGTTTTATTAGTGGTTTGTGGCAAAAATGAACTAGTCAACGAGTTCGACCCAAGTCTAAAACTTATCACAGAAAATGTTGTGAATTAGTAACTTTTGCATGAGTACTACTGCTATGAAGCACTTTAGTAAGGCAAAAAATTTATGGCTTTTTAGAAGCCTAATGTATTGCTTCTATCTGGCTCATCTCAAACAAAAAAAGATGCCTTATTCATTCGTAACAGAAAGTGATTCTGTAATATTATCTCCCTTACAAAAACGATTCTGGGAAGCAGTAATTTTATGAAACTTTGCGTGGAGACCAATTATTTCACTAGGAAAGCGAATATCCTAAATAACTACATAAATTATACACAATCGATCTTTAGTTTTGACATTTTATATAGAGACTATTGCTAAAAAAGTAAGCATTTAGAAAATGATTCTATCCCAAACCTTTAAGTTCTAATGATTTTTAACACAAAGTTGAAGAAAATTTCATATAAAATTAACAATATTTTGAATTTTTTTTTGTCGAGATATTATTTCCAGCTAGAAAGTAAAAAAAATGTGTTTTATTAAAAATTTTTTTTATATCGAGTTTTAATATTTTTAACCCCCGACTAAAAAAGGGGTGTTATAAGTTTGTAGTGTGTGTCTGTGTGTCTGTGTATCTGTGTACCTGTGTGTCTGTCTGTGTCCACGTACAGGCCAAACGGCTGGACCGATTTTCATTTATTTTTTTTCTGTTTCAAAGATGGCTTGATCGAGAGGGTTCTTAGCTATGTTTGAAAAAAATCGGTCCAGCCGTTTAGAAGATATAATATCTTTTCTGAAAAAAGTCGGGGGTTTTTAAAATTTTTAATTTTTGTTATTATGGCAAAACTTATTTGGTAAAATATAAATTGATAATCACAATCACCCTTATCAGTAGTAAAAGTTCAGGTAAAATGTGTTTCCTTTCCCTAAAATTGTGATCGCCAATGCTTGCGTTGTTGTTGTGTCTAATTTTGTTCATAATTTTTTGTTCACGGGAAATATTTTTATTCCCGATAAGAGTGAATGCTTTTATTCTTATATTAAATCATGTTGAAACGAATATGCCAGAAATTTAAGATACAAAAATAGGCAAAGTAAATTATCTCAAATGAAAATTTTTAAATTATGTATAAACTTTCCATTTTATAAATGTAACCTTAAGTCGTCTGCAAATAATTTTATCTATAAAATATTTTTGTGTATGAAGGAAATTTAATTTTCTTCATGACTGAAGAAGAAAAAATTTACACGTTATTTTCTTTATCGGTTAAAAAAAAGGTAAAAGCAAATATGTTTGATTAAGAATTTACAACATCAAAGCACTTCATTCAAAATGCTGTTATAGCTGTTATTGTGTGATATTACGTGTAGTACTTGTTTAAAAATATTTATTTGTAAAAATTTTTTCTTTAGCATATTGGCCTTTGTAATTTTTTGTAAAGCTTTTGTAGCTTAACATCTTCCTTATCAAACTTTAGAATTGAAAGCATAAACAGCTCACCCATAGCATTTATTTTATTGTGAGGTATAACAGGTTTCTTTGTTTAGATAAAATTCAAGATCTTTTACAATAAACATTAAAATATAATAAATAAAATGGCCTCGAATGCAAAACATTTCCCACACACAAATGTTTTGAACTTACATATATCTCTTTAGATAGGAACATTTTTTATTATCCCGCTTGTTTTGTAGGTAAATTGTAAACTATTTTCAGCGAAACATAAGTTTTTTTAGGGTGACCGGTGACATTTTTCAAAAAGTGGCACCAAATAGGGGATTTATAAAAAAAAAGAAACAAAATTAAAAAAAAGAGAAAACTACACTAAAATTTTTATTTTTAATGTATTTTCATACAACTCATCATAAAAAAAGTGGGAACAAAAAGTGTCAAGGCAGTCGAAGAGGTAGCAATTTGCTACTTTAGTCGGTCAAACGGTCACGCTGAGTTTTTGGGCTGTGTGCGATAAAGAAGCGGTATGTCTGTATTATAATGAGAATTTTATTATTTAATAGACAACAAAAAATTTTGAACTTGCTCTTAAGGAACTGTAACATTCATTGCTTCGAAAATAGCTTTGAAAGCAACTCTAATGCTTCTAGAAACTCACATGAAAAGCACGCATCCGTTTGCTTAGAAAATATCTCAGGGCATCCACTGCACGAGTATTATAAGTTTGGTTTACTGTTTAGTACTTATTTTATATTCTGTTATCAATTAAGGCACACATTTTTCTTTCTTTAGAAATTTTCATACATAGTTAGGGCCTTATGTTGTTAAAAAAAAAACACACACAAAATTTGTGAACGCTTAGCGTAACGTTTTACAAAATAAGGTCCTTGAATAACAATAAAACATACCCATACATACATACATACCTATTTGAGTTTGTTTTTCCATAAACTTTGTATAAAAGAATAATACTGCCAAATACAAAATCTGTGTTTAATATTTCATTAATCGCATGATAGTTTAAAATCGATTTTTTTTAATTTCATACAAATTCTCAAGATATCAACCAGCACACTTTAAAATGGTGCTCGTGCACAGGCTAATAAACTTTATTATTTTTACCTGGTGTTAAGACAAATATTTACAAGCTTATTTGCTCATACTCTAATGTCAATAGCAGAATATATGTTGACAGTGCCAACAATGCTGTTTGCCATAAGATAAATATAAATAAGGGAAGATAAAATTAATATGCATACGTTTGTTTCATTCATTCATGCATGTATGTATGTGTGTGTGATCTAAAATACCAGGTACTCGTATATATCTAATTCCCATGTACTTTATTATTTTGTAAAATGAGTTTTATGATAAACAGGGTATTTATTAGGGTGTGTTCTTATTTCGTAATATCGCTATCAATGTTAACTGACAAACAGACGAAAAATGTTTTGTATATATGTATTTATGTTAGGCAATAGGGTTGGCAAATAATCGCAGATTTCCGCAATAGCGATTACGATTAAAAAATATGCGATGAATCGCAATTATTGGCTAATGTCGATTAATCAAGAAAATATACTATTATAATTTTTTCTAAAACCAAAATAAATTGCCAAAGAAATTTAATTATTTTTGAGTTCGCGTTTTAATTGAAATTTTCAATTAACTTACATATATTTATATTTTGAGAAAATTTTAAAAGCATGTAAAACAAAATTCTTAAATCAAACCAGAAGAGTATCAAGCACAATATAAATTGTAGGAAATCAATCTTTTGATAGGAAAATTTTTCTAGGACGAAGTATATTTTTATTTTCTTAATTTATTTTTCTATACCGTTTTTTATAAGAAGAAGCCAATCGAATGAAAAATATTTTTCTATCAGTTGCTATGAAATTTTTGAGATATTACGACGTTTTTTAAATAAAATTGGCAGACTTAAAAAATTGTCTATATATTTAATTGGTGCTTAGCCAGATATTTTGCACAGTCGCAAACCTCTTATCTTATGCACAGACTTTCAAAAACAATTTGAGAATTCATTAACCCTAGACGCACTCACTTCGAACATCGTTTACTCTTTCTCATTTATTTTCTTTGTTATGCTAGGAACACAATTCGGATGAATGACGAATTTCGTCCACGTCGACGAATTCGTCGATAAGAATTTGCTGCGTAAATTCGTTATGTGAAGCACAATAACGACGAATTTACTCAGCGAATTCAGCTCTTATAATTGATAAAGTTGGTTATTGTCAGTGTAACCATATTAGCTAATTTTGGGCTAAATTTAGCTAAATTTTTCTGTATTTAGCTTTAAAACTAAGCCCTTAGCTTATTTTTTAGCTTTTTTAAAAACGGATTTAGCTTTTTTAGCCTTTTTTATTTTAGCTTAATTTTATTTTAAATTCTGGTCACACTGGTTATTGTGTATGTAAAAAGAGAGGGAGATAATATTGTTTTTTTGTCGTTCGTCGGCGTCACGGTTGCCAGAAATGCAGATTTATCTGGATTTTGCAGATTTTTATCCTCCAAAAACACGAATTGCAGATTTGAAGATTTTTGGCCTAAAAACGCAGATTTTTCAATTCCAATTATATTGAATTTTTTTCATTTTTCCGAATACTGCTACTCAGTGATGCCAACTTTTGAGCCTCAAAACGCGTAAACATTTTTGAAAAAAGGGCTAGAAAGGGCTAAATTGAAAAAATATTCCAAAATAAAATAAATAGTAAAATTTTTCGAAAAAGCGCGAAAAGGGGTTAGTATTAAAATGTTTCTGTTGAAAATAAAAACATCAAATCAATTTTTGTAAAGTAATTTATTAGAATATAAATGACTATCATGAGATCAACACATACATACTAGCTTGCGAGCTCCAATATTGTACATATTTTATTTACATTTCGTATTACATTTTAATAATGTATGTATCTACATACGTAGATTAAATAGTTAGCATATACATACATATATAATAGAAATATATATACATATGTATGTTTACATAAGAAGATACATTTAAAATTGGCCGTTATTAAATAAAATTTCGATTTCTCGATCTTCCAAAAACATACATTATCTGTTTTAGGCTGTACTGAATAACTTTCAAGGCATAAATAATTTGGAAGAAATAAGGGATTATTCTATATTGCTCTTCTTTTTTAAATTGGTAAAGCAATATCGACTTTTTACTTATTTTATTTTGTTAGATTAAAGGAAGAAAAAGTTCGCAAAAGTTTAAATGTAGCCATATCGAGCAAAAACTAAAAAGGGGCTAAAAGGGCTGAAAGATTATTGTAAAAAGTGATAGGTTTGCGCCTTTTTTAGTTTGGGGCTAAAAAATTTTTTCGCGTTTTGACTGACTGAAAACGGGCTAAATCTAGCCCTAAAAGGGCTAAGTTGGCAACACTGCTGCTACTAATTCTTGTTTGTTTTATTTGTGAACGACTCAGAAGACATCATTAAAAAAACAGAAGAAGTAACTTTGGCAAGCTTCTGGAAACGAATATCTGATATAAAACGAACTTGTTCTGATTACGATTTTGCAGCCCTGAGTTTATTCAAAATGTAATGTCTTTACCACATTCCTTTGCAAATGTCGAAAGAATTTTCAGTCAAGTGAACTTGAATAAAACAAAACTTCGAAGTCCTTTGGATATTTATGCAACAAATTAAATGACTTTTTGTGTAATTTTTTATATATCCGATTTTTTTTCTCATTCATTTTTAACCCCCGACTAAACAAAGGGGTGTTATAAGTTTGTAGTGTGTGTCTGTGTGTCTGTGTATCTGTGTGTCTGTCCGTGTCCACGTACAGGCCAAACGGATAGACCGATTTTCATCGATTTTCATTTTTTGTTTGAAAGATGACTTGATCGAGAGGGTTCTTAACTATTTTTTAAGAAAATCGGTCCAGCCGTTTAGAAGATATAACATCTTTTCCGAAAAAAGTCGGGGGTTTTTAAAATTTTTAATTTTTGTTATATCCCAGCAAAAAATTCCAAAAAAGGTAATCGGGTTTGGAACTAAGCATTTTTGGTAGAAGCTATTCCTTACTAGATTACCAACTTAATGATTTTAACAGGGCTGAGACTAAAATAATCGATTCTTGAGAAGTACTTACCTTTTTTATTTCGAAACTTGTTCATGTAATCGATTTAATCTAAAAAAATCATTCTCTTCATTTAGCAACCTGTACATAATTTTTTTAAATTTTAGATAATGTGATTTGTAAGCGAGTAATGAAATTTGGCAATCAGAAAAGTAAGTCATTATATGGCAAGTAGTTCTGATGGTAATGTGTAATTTTTTGCTGGGATATTATTTGCGCATATATGTATCTATAAAGAATTTTTATTTGTTTGTTGGTTAAAAGCATTTCGTTTCTACCGAAGAAAGACATGTTTCCACACGCAAAGTTTACTTTGCAAAGTCTTGAGTTTGTAGGAGAGAAGAGAAAAGAGATATTTTTCTATATTCTTTTCTCTTCAACAAACTCAAGGCTTTACAAAGCAAACTTTGCGTTTGGAAAAGCCGCCAAACTCATCAGTTGACTTCAACCAATGTGGTAGCTAATTGTAAAAAGGCAATGAGAAAATAATAATGGATTCAAAATCGAAGATGTTAGCTTTTAAAGATTTTTGTTTGAAGCTTTTAAGCTTATTCTGCCGTATTTGTAATAAATAGTTTTGGTTTACAAAACAAACTTTGTATGGAAATTTGTTTGTTAAAAGTTTTGTAACCCAAAATAATTTTTATGAATGTAACCTATTATTTTTGTGTACGTAATTCTTAATAACATATTGATAGTCGTTCTATAAACATTTGAAGTTTTTTACCTTATTTAAAAAAAATTTTTTGGTTGAATGATGAGTTTCTTAAGCAGAAACGCAATCCACATTCTTCATACATTAAAGACCTTATATTCATAAAAAAGAATAAAATGTGCTTGAAAGTTATTTTAAGAACATTTTTCCTAAAAACTTTAAATAAAATACATTTTAGGACGGTTTTAAATTTTATAAATATGGATCAATTAAAAAATATTTATATTACAAATGTACTTCCATATTTATGTAGATTTTTTCAATAAAATATAAAAAAGTTGTTTTAAAAATTTCTTTGAAGATTTTTTGAAGATTTTAAAAATAAAATGCAGATTTTGAAGATTTTTTCGTTAAAAATTGTTAAATTTTGCAGATTTTATGCTTAGAAATTCTGGCAACACTGGTCGGCGTACAAAATAGAAATAAATCTATCTCAGAGTTCGTCACGCACGACGAATTTCGTTCTACGGCGGTTTTCTGTTCATTTTCATATAAACAAATGTGTTTTATTTTTTATGAGGAAAGTTCGCACCGAAAAATTCGTCGTGTTCCTAGCATTACTCATTGCTGTGTGCTCATTTTTCTTATAGTCATTGCCTAACTGGTGAAGTGTGCACATGTGCAGTGTCGTTAAATAGATGTGTGTAAGTATGTTTTTGTTTTAGTTTGTGTTCGTCAAATCGACGATTAATCTCTCTGCCTCTTGCACTAAATGACTGAAAATTCCAACCAAACTAAGTTTTTTTTAGTTTTAAGTCACAGTTTTAAGATTTTAACAAATCCCTGAAATAATTTTTTATTTAAAATGCTGGCTTTTGTTATTTCTTTTACTATTTTAAAAAAGTAAAAAAAAAACTTAAAGTTAATTTTTTTTTGTTTGTTAGTTTTAAGTTGCATTGAATTAAGCAAACTTTATGTTTAATACGAATAAAAACTAAATTGCTTTTCCATTAAAACTAAAATTTTATATATTTTTTTTAATTGGGAGCGTTTGGGGCCAGATAAAAAATGCACTTCATCAATTCGATGAAGAAAGTGCTTATAGGTATAAAAATAAGAAAGGTTGTCTAGGGTTAATAATATTTCAGAAGATCACAAAATAAGCGTAGTAGGCCTAGAAACTTTAACAAAACCCAGCAAATAATATATATTCGATATGAATCTATTTTATTTTTCTAAACCTTTATACAATTAGAAATACATTGGATAACAATAAAAGTATTTATAAGGCAAAATTAATTAAATTAATTAAAATTAATTAGTTTAAGAAATTTATTATTCGACATGTCATAAATTTCAATTAAAGTAAACTTATGACAATACGTCAAATAATTATGTACATTTTACATATTATATATTAAAATTTTTTATGAGTTGAATTTGCACTCTATAAAAATTTGGCAAACATTTACAGTCTTATTATAAAAAATTACTAAGGCTTTATAAATGTTTTTTAAGAAAAATTTTGTATGAAAATTTGTTTTAAAAACCCTTTATAAAGCGTTAATAAGTTTTATAAATAAGGCTGTTATTGCTTATAAAAGGGAACAGTTTTTAATCGTAATCAAACGATTACTGGGTTCGACTACGATTGCGATTAAAAGATGCGATTAACCGTGATTACGATTGTGCAAACCCTAGTAGGTAAGTATGTATGTGCTTAAGAATAAAGTATCAAGAAGCCATGATTTGTTTGATTAATGATTGAAAATTTTGTTAACATGAAACCCTGTCAATAAATTGATACACACTTCAAGTCATTTTAATGCAAATAAATCATTTTGATTTTGCATAAATTAACTTAAGAAGTAGAAGTGCGGTTAATACACAAAATTATTTACTGACATTAAATACATAATTATGATGACACAAGAGTTTTCAGTTTGTAATTTTTTGCTTTCATTTGCAATTATTCTTCCAAGCATGTCTAATATCGCAACTACATGCATACCAGATGGCTGATTTAAATTAGCAGACAACTGAAAAATGCAAAATTACGGCAGTTTCAAAACTGATATTATGGGATTAAAAAATTTTAGAATTCTAAACTCCTTGTTTCCACTTATTAATTTGGTAAAACTTTTATTTTTCAAAACAAGTTGATTCTTAAGTTCTTGTTTCAACTTTGTTATTTATTTTAAGCTTCTGATTTGTTTAAATGAAAGTTTATAATAATAACTCTAGTTGTTCGAAGAAACTTTGGATAAAGGTTCCCTGATGATCTGCATTAGCAACAGTGAAATACGCATAGGATCCAGCTAAACCCTTCAATAATCAATTTCAATGTATTTTTAATAAAAAAAAATATTTTGCTTAATAAGTAAAATATTAATTTGGGATTATTAAAGCGTTTAAAAAATTTTAAATTTAAATTTTAACAATTCCCATAAAAAATCACTAATTATTAAATTGCCTGCACCCGGTGATAAAAATACTTGTTTGCCAACACTCTATTCTTAAATAGCTGTTGTTGTTATTTACATTTATTTTCTTTTACATACTCTTACGACTACAATTTGAAGCTGAAAAAAAGTCAGCCAATGTAGTAATGGTAAAGAAAATAAAAAACATGTTGATTATTGAGTTCTTGTTTCAACTTTGTTATTCGTTTTAAGCTTCTCATTTGTTTAAATGCAAATTTATAACATAATAACTCTAGTTGTTCTAATAAACTTTTGGTAAAGGTTCCCTGATGATCTGCATTAGCAACAGTGAAATGCGCATAGGATCCAGCTAAACCCCTCAATAATCAATTTCAATGTATTTTAAATAAAAAAAAAAATATTTTGCTTAATAAGTAAAATATTAATTCGGGATTATTAGTGCGTTCCCATAAAAAAACATTAATTATTAACTTGACTGCACCCGGTCAAAAAAATACTTGTGTGGCAACACTCTATTCTTAAATAGCTGTTGTTGTTATTTACATTTATTTTCTTTTACATACTCTTACGACTACAATTTGAAGCTGAAAAAAAGTCAGCCAATGTAGCAATAGTAAAGTAAGAAAATAAAAAACATGTTGATTATTGAGTTCTTGTTTCAACTTTGTTATTTGTTATTGAGCTTCTCATTTGTTGAAATAAAAGTTTATAATATAATAACTCTAGTTGTTCTAAGAAGCTTTGGGTAAAGGTTCCCTGATGATCTGCATTAGCAATAGTGAAATGCGCATAGGATCCAGCTAAACCCCTCAATAATCAATTTCAATGTATTCTTAATAAAAAAATATTTTACTTAATAAGTATAACATTAATTTGGGATTATTAGTGCGTTTAAAAATTTTAAACTTAAATTTTAACAATTCCCATGAAAAATCACTAAAAATTTTATTTTTCCTTTAAATAAAATTTGCTCTTTTTTAATGCACGTATAAAAAATTAACTCTTTTTTTCATCACTTGAACACAATTTTTTTTATTTTAATTACTTCTACACTGAGAAAAGAGACAACAAATATTGTTGCCAATCGAATTTTGGCGGTTGCAGTAACAATCATTGAAGTCTGGTATAACGACTGCAATTTTCTTGTGGTACCACTATATTTGAACTATAACCTTTAACCCAATAGTTGCAGCAAAAAAAAATGGTTAACAGAATGGAATTTGAAATAAAAGTTATTCTTGCTAACTATAACTAAAACAATATCATAATTGGTACATGTGAAAGAAAAATTGGCCTTCTTTGCTGAAATAAAAATAAACAATAAACGCAAATAAAAATACACATTTTAAGAAATTTATTATTTGATATATTATTATAAATTTATATTAATTAAAATTTATTTCCTGATGGTGAAGCATGTCTATATGCATTTCTTCAACCACCCATTTTGAACAGCCATTGTCTTTTAAAATCATTTTAGAATTCACAAATAATAATACTCGTATCTGTGAAAGTTACAATAGTTAATTTTTTAATTTGCTGCTATAAACTATAAAAGTAAACTCAACCTCTAGTTAGTTGCAGCAATTGATAGAAAGTGTTTATTTAATTCTTTTATAGAACGACAATTTTTTAGCTGCCAATACCAAAACTCAGTAGTAAAGTCCAATTCATAATATTTTATACGGTTGTGTTAATCAATCAGTTAATTAGTTATGACAAAAGCATACGCTCGATTGATGCAATCAATTTAAGAATTGTCAGAATCGTATCTTTATTACAATTATGACTTTATGGGAATGAACATGGATTGTTTTTTTGGATTAATAGAAAATTGGTAGTGTGAACTGAAATATAGTTTGCTCTACGTCTCCACTAGCCATCAACTTGGACATGAAATAGACATGACGCCGGCAGAGCAACTGTGAAAAAATCACCAACTTCTTTGTTGTGGGGAATACGTGCGATGTTCATGTTCAGGCATATCAAAGTGATTTGCGTTAGTGCAATAGAGATGGAATATTTACAAATTTTGTTCTGTCTTTTTTTCTTCCTATTGCAAATGGTTGCATACTGAGAATCTCATAGCGAACATTGTTGCTCAGACATATGTTCGGGCATCCATGTCAGAGAATGTACGAAAGTTGGACATGAGCGGTCTCGACACGCAAAGAAAAAATATGGTTGAGGTAACCATAGTCAAACAGCAACATACTATGATTGAATTATATGGTTGCAGTCAAATCATATTATTATTACTAGAAAAGCAAACTTTAATAATATTATTATCTGAGTTAATAATAATACTATCTACAGAAACAATGAACTTTGTTACACCTAATCTTAGTATTGTTAATATGACAACACTATTGTAAGATTTGACTAAAATATAATTGAGACTCACCATACCATGTTCTTATATTATATTAATATTGTTATATACAACCACAGTATTATTTAATATAATAATACTATTTTATTGTTTAATCATATATTTATTGTAGAAACAGCTGTGCGTTAAATTCGAATAAAAATAAATTAATATTGGTGAAATAAAATGAATATGTAAAAATGTATACTAACAGCCTGTTTGCAGAACGCGACAAAGACGACTCACGATGAGCCAGTTCATGGACGATTACGTAATGAAAAGCGTTTGTTTAACGCGACTCAACTTTGTCGTGCAGCTTACGTTAATTCGCCCATTTGTCAAATATGTACTAAATCGTACTGTTGCCAACATGTTAAAATATAGCTTTTGTCTAAATTTTTTCATATGAAATTGTTTTTTTAGCTTAAAAACGGCAACCCTATGCATGTCCATAAATTAAAACACAATGAATGAAAATTTATTTTGTTTTTGGCTCTTATGTGTCTTCGATTTTTTTTAATTAAATTTAATTCTATTCTTTCAAAAATAGAAAAAATATACTCGCGTTTTGGTCGGTGTTAAACGTGTAGTGGATTATGCCATTAAGGTACATAAGGATTCACACGTATCTTGAAAAAGCTGGTGTTAAACACTCTGTGGAAGATGCTGTGAAAATTAAAGAAAAAGAGTTGGCAAATGAAGCTGCTGGTGTCTCAGGATTGGTGCTACATTGGCCATGGGCCCAGATCACACTATTCATGTCAAGATTTCTGGCAAGGATTAAAATTTACTGTTGACAAGTCTGATCTGGTTATCTTGAGCAAGCAAGCCATTGATGATAATATTAATCAAACCGTTCGAAAGAATGCCGCCGAAAACTCCAGCTGTTTTAAGTGCTGATTTGCCTTTATGCTACCCTGCCTAATATCATGAAGGCAAAGAAAAAGCCTTTGAAAAAAGTAATTCCTGGTGACCTGGGTATTAATACGCGTTGAAATTATTAATGCAGAGGATCCTGCGGTGGGCAAAGCTGGAGCCTTAGTAAACGATGTTGAAACACTGATAAAAACGCTAAAGGAAGACAGTCACTGCTAACCAGGACTTCCAATAGTTTTCTTTGTATATTCATTGCAAAAATGTACACATATTTATTCCTTGTGATTGGGTCTTTCAATTTGTTTTGCTGTAATAGAATACAAGTATAATAAAAATATATATTTTGTTATTTGAAGAACAAATCGTATGATTTTTCTGAAAATAGGTATGTAAAATTGATGTGAGTGCATGTGTATTTTCATTATTTTGTTTATTTTGGTGCACTTTTTTGAACACGACTATAATTTTTTAATCGCCCACTTTGACATTTATGGTGAGTCAAATCGTGTTGCACAAACCCAAATAAACTGCCATCTGTTACCTTTTTTAATAAAAATCGTCAATACTCGTGTTCTAGAACCCAAAAAAATAAATAATGCTAACATGTTTGCGCTTATTATCGACGAGTCGTGTTCTACAAACAGGCTGTAACACGACACACACACATATCTGTATGAAGAGATACACAAATGTTTATATATTTTTATTGGTCTACCCTTTTGTTTATACTTTATTTATTTATTCATTTATTTAACACCACCCGTGCACTGCCGATAGCTTACAAACGAAATACTGATCTGAAAAAGATTTTTTTAAAAACTGAACATAGTATGGTCTTGGATAACATTATATTGTTATTTACATCATATTATTTTTAAATAATAATACAAATTATGTTGTAGGCATAAATTTTTAACAAAACTATATTGTTAAACTATAACCATATCACACTTTTTTATGGATGTGATAATATTATTATTAAATTCAAACATTACTCTGTTCATAGTAACGAAATAAATGTTAAAAATAACAGTAACAAGTTTTCGACGACCACACATTTATTTCAGAGAACATAATATTTTTTCCTCAACCATTCTACAACCATATCTTTTCTTTGCGTGCATTAGCCATTTGCGATGTCCGACATGATGCCCATACCAATTTCATGGCTAGTGGAGATCGCTTGTTAGGCAAATGATATTTTACTTTTTTGAGCCTGATGAAGAGAACACTCATTCCTGAATTATTGTTTTAATAAAAGAAGTAAATATATTATAAATATGTGCTTTAAACACATAACTTTAATTACTCAACTAAAATATGTTGGAATGACCATTTTACACACAGGTACATTTTTGGAATAAATATGGCTGATATAAATACATAAGAGTATGCAAACATACTCAATTTATACGTTTAAGCAAAATATTGTCTTTTTTTCACCCAAAGCAACGAGAAAAAATTTCATTGTTTAATTTGTGGCTATATTGACTAGAAATATGTATGTATTGTTATTCATAAAAACTAGAATAATGTAAATTGTTGGGCCAAACAAATGAATGTACTCTCTATTATATTGTTCTATTTACTTGTTTTTTTTTTCTTTGTGACTCCCAAAGCATTTTATTGAATTGCATATACAAATGTGTACAAAATGTAAACGTTTATAAACTAAAAATAAAAATTGTGCCAATTTTTTTTTATAAAACTCACCCTATAGACACATTAGTAACTTTATTTAGGATCAAAAAAATGTGTGAACTAGATTTGTAAACCAAAATTGTCCACTAAGAATTAAAGCCAAATTTTTTGTTAAATTCTTGGTTGAGTTTTTATTGAATTTTTTTATTTGGTAAAAAAGTACGAAGAGGCTTTTCTCAGAAGTCATAAAGATTAAGAATTAGGCATCTAAAAGTAGTGCAAATTTTTCATCATGTCGAATGATTTTTAATTAGGCTTCTTTTGGCAAGAAGTTCTCTTTTACGATTCCTAATCACTGAACTGGAAGCGATGTTAAGAAAAAATTTCCTTTTGGGCGTTCTCTTATGATATTATCGCTTGCAAAAAAGGATTAACAGTTTTCCCAACACGTTGCTTATTATGCGTACTTAATTATGAAACATTATGTTCATGTAAATTTTAGTTAAAAGTTAACACATTTTCTTAATATATTTAAATCGTGCGTACCTTCTTCAACTATAATGGAATTACGAAGTTTTATATAACTAATATGAACTTGTATCCGCTTTTCTACTAAGTATCTGCATATTTTTAATACTTTGAAAGCAATGAAAATGTAGTTCCTTAAAAATGACTTCCAAATAAATAATTTATAATGGAAAAAGATTTCAAACGCCTTGAACGTAAAACAAATTATAAAATTGCGATTGGATGCGTATACGCAATATTTAAAACTTAATATTTACACCGTAAATATAAATCATACGCCTGCGTTCACAATGAGAACCTAAATTTGCATGGTCATGCATAAACAAGAACATTGTTGTGAAGAATATTACATGTATTAATTACAATGTGCAACTCTGAAAAAACACACGGACTTGACATTATAGTTTGGATTCTACTATCAAAGGGCATTAAAACCCTATACTCAGTTTGGCGATTTTGGTGAGCAATTGTTTTTATTAACCGCCAAAGATTTCGAAAACCAATGCACCTTCAAAAACACGATGTCATCGTCATCATTGGCCAATACTCAATTCAGAATTGGTGATAACGCTTAATTTTATATAACAGTAATGTAGCTTAGAGTCGAAGAGCAAATCTTATGAACTTTTTACGCCAAAAAAATTACTTCTTCGTGCAGTTTTTTTTCCCCTGCAAGGGATTTCCAAATTTTTAACTAACACTATTTGGCAAAGTAAAAGCTACGATGAAGCTAAAAAAAAATTTTGTAAGGATTTTAAAATAATTTAAATGTGTCTAGGTACCCTAAATATCTCATTAGGACCACTTTAAACCCTGAAAATTTTCATGTTCGAAGCGGCACAAAATAATGCCGGCAGTTTCCCCACACAAAAAAATAGACAAGAATTATTTTCAATAAAACCATGTTATTGAATAAAATTTTAGTTTCAATAATATTTGCCATTAACTTGAATATTGTATTTATTAATTCCGCACATTTTAAAATATCATTTAATGTCATTTATTTGTGTTGGTGTTTTCCTTGCTTGTTGATTGACTAAACCTGGTCATGTGCTGATGTTGTTGTTTATTTTGATTGTTGGTATTGTATACGTGTGCATTCGGACAAGAAGCCGAAAAACGTCGTGGCTTGTTTTTTTTACTCAACAAAGTTATTTTTAGATTAGAAGAAACAAAAGAAATCATATTTTGCGTGTATTCATTATTTGTGTATCCAAAAACGATTTGCTCTTTAGCTCAGTGGTAAGTACGTTAGTTTATTAGTCAAGAGATTGCCGGTTCGACTCATCCCAAATACATTTAGTTTGTATGAAAAACTGTCAGTTAAAGTTCAACTCTTAATCATACATTGTGAAAAGAGACGTAAGAAAGTATTTTATTATTTTAAAGGTTCATAGTGTTTTTGCTTTCAATTCTTCTTCTTTGTCCTAAACTAAGATTTTTCAATGATTAAGTTATGTCTTGACAGTTTATACTTAATAAACTTTGAACACTATTGCCTTTTTTGCAAGCGTTTTTCGCATATTGGTGTTGAATTTTTTTTTTTTTTTAATACGAATATGTAAGACAAATGATTACCAGCTCTATGTGCTTTCTTACAAGAATTTATTACATTATACTTAATATTTCAAAGTACGATATTTGCCATTTTGCAGAGTCAACATATTAGATATAATATTTTTATATTCAAGACAAAAATTTTAGATTTTGATGCCACAAAGTATGTAAGTATGTAAAGTTTTAAAAGTTCGGAAGAGTTACCAAAATCCAAATAATAAAAAAAAATTAATATTAATGAAAGTTCTACCATAAAAATTCTTGCCATCAAAGTTCAAACAATTTTTCGCTTTACTATCATTTAAGATTTAATGAAGACAACAAAAATGTAATCGATTTGTATGCTCTTTTAATATGATCGTTTATTTATCTTATCAGCAAATTAATAAATGGCAAATTTATTTATAGATGGGCTATAAATCAAAATTAATTAAAACTTCCATGGAGGAAATAACAAAAGGTATATATTTCTTAAAAAAACAATACCTCGAAATAAATATTTATTTTTATTTATTTTGCATAAAAGTCATCTGATTGTAATTAATTACAGTAAAAAATAAAGTTTACAATAGCAAGGATATGTTGAAATCGCATTATAACAATAAGCTGTTAAAAATATTAAATATGATGTACAATAATTTACAATGCTATAATATAGGCATATTTATATTCTGTTTATTATTCTTAACGTGGAATCTTATCAAGTAGTCATTTAAAAGCAAAAAAACGTTATTTAATTTTACATGCAACATGCCCTCGACTGCCGATCATTTCTAAACGAAAGGACACAATAGTGATATATTGGGATTATCCAAATCAGCTTGCAAGAATTGGAACAACTTTTAAAGTTTTTTTTTTTGGCTATGGCATGTACAAGTGGGCCATAACCAACAACTTTCGCACAAGACTACGAAATAGAAGGTGGGCTACAAAGAAAGATACATTTTCTTTAATTAAGAAAGTGGGCAGTATATCCCAGGCTTAGTGTCCAGGTTGACCATACATTGTCTCATAATCAGGCATGTCATACATAGATTAAGGGCTGAATAAAATGACTTTTGCGGCAGTGCCCAAGACATTGATAAATAAAAAATCGCAAAACAGAAGATAAATGTTTAAGGAAAAAACTATGGATTGGTAAAAAAAAGCGAATGGCCACCATGCGCGTTTTTTTAGTTTAGGAAGCTTTCTGATACTGCACAGTGGGGTCAAAGGCCTTTTTTCGGGAATCAATTCAAATCTCCACAACTACAATAGTGAAGGTCACTAAAATTTTTTATGAGTAGCTTTTAGAATGCATGTTCCAACAAAATCTTGGTAGCGTAGAAGGGGAGACGGGTACCACCATTCAGAGTAATTATTATTTTTCTTATATCTTTAGAAATAGAATAGTGAGGCACATTAAATTTAAGTTGATCAACTCTTAAAACAAGGTTTATGTTTCAATAAAATCTTATGTATATATGTAGGTGGTAAGAGCGGGGCACCCCTCAAGTTAAGTAATTATTCATGAATTAACAAACTGTAGTGAACCATGATTTTGTTCTTTTAAACCAATAGGCTATAGCGTGAGTGTACGGTATTTAAGGGCATAAAATACCTAAAGGAGGTGTCAGATGTCACTCAAAAACTCAGACGCCACTTGACAATTAAAGAATTTAAAGGCATGCATTGGCAATAACGTCAAGTGGCTATTGTATGGAAATACCCCGCAGGCTATTGTGTGTATGTATGTATGTGTGCACGGGTTACTTTTAACTGTGGAAAAATAATTTATCATTTGAAACAGATCCTATAACATTTTATTTTGCCCTAAAAATAGTATATATAGAAATAAGACATTGAGTGAACTTTAATCTAGGTTCTTTCTTCTAATAATTAGTAAATAAACTGAAAATTTTTTTAACTAAATTCAATTAATAAGCTGCTGTCAAAAGAGCTCCTCGCTGAGCGCTGGCCAAAAGCATAATAGATTCATTAGAAAGCATTCATCTGCCTTCAGGCAGTAAGCTTCCTTTCTACAACACCAGAGCCAGTGACGTTAATTAGCGCCGGCTACACTCGGTTAGTTAGGCAACCTAAAATCCGTGTCCACCTTTAAGAGGCAAGACTGCCACGAACCTTCGAATAAACTATTTCTCTAGAGGCCAATCCTGCCACCAACCAGTGAATAACATATTTTTCGGCGTGGCGATCCTACATTACTTTATATGGCAATCTTACATTACTCCACAAAACAGGCTTTTTTTAGGAGAAATACTGAACTAGTAACTAAATGCATATTAACGGTGCTTAATTAACAAAAAAAAAAAAAAAAAAAAAAAAAAAATGCATGATGTTTTTATTCACGTACGCTTGTGATAAATTGCCTGCCATTGAAACAATAGCAATTAAAGTATTAGCGCAAGTCGTTAAGCTGGTAAAAAGAGAAAATGCGTGAGACTATTGCTATTTCGAACATAATTTTTAAGGTGCAACAATACGCAGCATACATTTTTCTAAAGTCGCACTCATTTGTTTCACGTTTAAAATAATATTAATTGAACCCAATTAATAGCTTTATGTCTACTTAAACTAAAAAATCCATTTTTTTGAGCTTTCAATATAAACATTACAACATAATTTTTTGAACAATTTTAAGCAAAACGTTTGAATAAATATCTTCAAGCACGTGATAGATTCATGGTTAGATTTATTGCTTTTTAAAACTACTTAAGGTAAATAGGATTTAATTACGCAAAGCTTTTAGATTTTTTTCCATTATTTTTTAAGTTATCTCTCACAATTTTCAATTTCAATGCGTCATTACAAATTCAGTGTTAACTATTTGACATTTATTGTTTGCCTAATCATGTACAATTTTATGCACGGTACTTGAAACATTCTTTTTTTAATTAACTAATGATATGACCGCCTTTGGCCATTGTGTGCGCTGCCAGCCTTAAACTGCAATATGTTAGAAGCTTTACATAGAATAGTTCGACTGTGGAAACTCCGCTTAAGCAGAGTCACCGTAGCATTACAATGCATGAGGAGGATCTAGATGAGACTGGTATTCTAACATCCGTTAGCTAATATAACCTAACGTAATTATAAAAATTGAAAATTAATTCAATAAATGAATACCAATGGTTCCCAAAATTAAGGCACTATATTAATTTTTTATTCATTTAAAATTATAAAAAAGTTATATCTTTCGTTATAAACTGTACAGTTATTTTTATTGAGTATAAGTTTTACATTTCTGTTTCAAAAAATACAAATAAGCTTTCTTATCAGTGAATGAAAATTGTCTACTCTAATTTATTTTACAAAAATTTACGACTTTTGTCTCATACTCGTCATAAAGTACACACCCACCCAGAGATTAATAATAAAATTCGCAATTTTAAAAACAAATATACAAATATGTATCAGAAATAGGGATGCCAAAGGGGCTTAGGTTTTTTAAAACCCGGGATTTGGGATTTTGAATTAAAAAAAACGGGATCCCGGGACGGATCGGGATTTTTCGGGATTTTATAATCTAAAAAATATTATATAATCTCATTTATTAGCTTTAATTATAATTTATTATTGATGTAAGTATAAATATTAAAAAAAATTCTTAATTCATTACAGAACCAAATAAAACATTTTTGATGTATTATTGGTAGGAATAATTTAAAGTAATATGGAAGTAATATTTGTATATTAAGTCGTATCTCTTAAGAAACTTCTTAAAAAAATTAATGCATCTAGAGTGGCAGCCGACAATCGAAATCTTATTTCATTGCAAATATAAGCTGCTGACGAAAAACAACGTTCGCTTGGTGCTGTAATTGCGCTATGAAATAAGTCCCAAGGAAATAACGCCCAAGTAAGAAATGAAATAAAGTCCAATTAAATAAAACCCAAAAAAATTAATTGAGGCCCAAGAGCAAGTTTATGAAATAACACCCAATATAAATGAAATAAAGCCCAATTAAAAAAGCCCAATGAAACCAAACTCAAAATGAAATAAAGCCCAATTAAAAATTCCTTAATTCTATTGGGCTTTATTTCATTTTCTTATTTGGCCGTTATTTGCGTGAGCCTTATTTGATAGCGCTAAGCGACACCTCTCTTTGTGGGCCAAGAAAGTTAGTTATTTTTAGTATTTTTGCTTGAGGTTCAACCTTCTAGCTGAATATCATGGGTCTATAAAAATATTTAAAACATTTTCTTTCATATATTTATCTGACAAAGTATACTTACAGTAATATGTGTCAAAAGACCTTTGGTAGAACCTCCCTTTTTGCAAAATTTGCTTTTTTCGTGCGCAGTTCCATTATCATCCACTAAGAAAAAACACCAAACCAAGCTTCCGACATTGTTTTGTGTGGTACAAAATTCATTACTAATAATTTTTTCGCCTACGACTTCTTTTTATAACCAGTAAAAAGCATTTGATTCATGGCTACTATGATTAAATTTCAACTCATGTTTATTGACAAACGTAAACATAGTTGCATTAAATAAAAACAATTTCAGATTTTTAGTGTTACCAAAATCCCGGGATTTCTGCTTAAAAATCCCGGGACTCGGGATTCAGTTTTTTAGAATAATCCCGGGTTTTCTGTATTCGGGATTTCGGTATTGGCATCCCTAATCAGAAACCATTAATTTCTTTAAAAGCACCATTAAAGCTGCACTAAATATTTATTAATAAAATACAGTGCCTACCACTTTAAATCTTGATACCTTTTGGAATTTTTGTTTGAGGCACATCATGCTCCATGGCAAAGGTGTTTGCTGTTGCAAAATATATGCGCAATTATAGAGATAAGTGTTTTTTGTTTTTAGAGATAATATCCGAAACGAGTTTTATCGCTGTGGTTAACATGTTTGCTTTGGAATGTGCATCTATAAAAATATGTGCTAGCATATTATTAGGGAGATAACTACTTTTGTGAAATTATATAATATTGTCAGTTGTGCATTTGAAATTAGATTAATAGATAAAAAAAAATATACTTTATAAAAAGATAAGACCATTATTTGTTGTTAAATCCGACAACTGCATCATATATTAAATTATTAACGTCCTTTTTCACAATGTATGATTAAGAGTTAACGTGAACTTTAACTGACAGTTCTTCATACAAAACTTGCCGTTAAAGTCCCTGTTAACTTTTAATTGTACATTGTGAAAAGGGCCGTAAGCCCGTAATTTTTTTAAAGTGCAGGTTAGGTTAAATAGAGGTGGCACTCAGAATTCTTTCGGTCTGCTTAAGCTGAATACACACTATTGAACCACTCATGGACAAATATAAAGCAAAAAATTTAGTTTTATGTCAACTCTTACTTGCTACTCTATTAAGGGCTCATAAATCAGTGCGAACTAATTTCTATTTTTGGTTTAAAATGTGTTTAAACCAGCAAACCAATAAATCAGTAGAGTGTTTAAACCATCTCTAAACGCATAAAATTTTGCGTTTAAACTACCAATATAGGCCATAAGATTTTGTTACTCACATACCATATATTTTGCATTTAAGTAGCACTCAACTTTTTTTCAAGCTTCTACTTTTTATTCAAATCTTGTCGATCTTTTTTTTACACTCTATTGTTCTTTAATACTATTCTTCTTCGCCAGGCATATGCATAATAATTTTTTTCTCAGTAAAATTTGGCGAACTTTAATTAAAATTTATTAAATTTTTTGTCGTTTTGATTGTGCAAAGAATTGATAGCCTTCTACAAAACAGCTGCTTTCTGACATTTATTCTAGCGCTACTACAATATTATTTTTATATAACACATAAGGTATGGTTCACTGATTTACTTCTGTTGAGTTTAAGTCACATAGTTGGAGTTTAGTTCAACTAAACTAGCTTTTAAACTTTCACTGATCTACTAGCCCCAAATACCGTCTACAACTGCGATTAACTCTCACATAATATCTGAGAGAAAATGTCAATATTTCTCTTCATCTCATACAAAAAAAAAAAAAAAAAAAAATACGTAGTTTAACTTATTTCATTCTATGCAAATTCTCATCGAGTTATTCTAGGAACACAATTGGGACGAACGACGAATTTCGTCCACGTCGACGAATTCGTCGAAAAGAATTCGCTGCGTAAACTCGTCGTGTGAAGCACAATAGCGACGAATTTACTCAGCAAATTCAGCTCTTATAATTGATAAAGTTGGTTACTGTCAGTGTGACCATATTAGCTAATTTTGGGCTTAATTTAGCTTTAACATTTTTATTAAGCCCTTAGCTTCTTTTTTTGGCTTTTGAAAAACGGATTTAGCTTTTTAGCCTTTTCTAATCCAAATTACGTATCCTCTAAAAATATCTTAAAGACATACGTGATTTAGCTTAATTTTATTTTAAATCTGGTCACACTGTTTATTGTGTATGTAAAGAGAGTGAGAGAAAATTGTTTTTTCGTCGTTCGTCGGCGTACAAAATAGAAATAAATGACGAATTTCGTTCTACGGCGGTGTTGTGTTAATTTTCATATGAACAAATGTGTTCTATTTTTTATGACGAAAATTCGCACCGAAAAATTCGTCGTTCGTCCCAATTGTGTTTCTAGCATTAACATGTATTAATTTTTTATATTTAGTTATTTTATTTTCACGTTTTCACACAAATTTTAATTTATAAAATTCTTTATTCTAATTTTTCGACCTTTTTTATATATTCAATGAAACTATTTTTTTTTTTGAGGTTTAAGAGTCGGTGTTATATTATAGTTTATTAATTCGATATTTCTTGTTTTTTGGTTTTTTGATATTAGTTTCTTTCAATTACAAAGTATTTAATTTTTAAGTTATTGAAAAAATTAAATTAAAAAAAACCAAATATAAGAAATATTCTTAAGAAGTTAACCAATGTTTAACGAAATATCAAACTAATAAACAAAAATATAATAGTTTAACTCAAAAAAATAAATAAAAAATAAAATCTAACTCAAAAAAATAGTTTAACTTAATTTACGAATTAACTTTAATACATTTAGGGCCATTTTCACAACTTACCTTTAGCTAAAGGCAGATTTTCGTCTGCCCGATAAATGGCTTTGCGTTATAAAACCTTCATTTATTATTTTTGTATCCATTAATTATTATTTTTATTGATAATAATAACAATAAAAAATATAATTAGTACCAACGCAAAGAAAGCAGTATTTAATTTAGCAGTATTTAATTTATTTTAAAAAACACTCACACATGCATACTAATTTATTTTCATGTACGTGGGTTTTTTAAAAGTTAATCTCATAAGATTGTTGTTATACATAGAATTTTTATAACAACGCTACCATAACAAATCTTATAAGGTTAAGAAAACACTAATATAAAGTCTACATGAAACATAATTCTCTCTGCGATTGAATTTGGCGATCTCATCTTACATATTATGTTAGGTATACACCCTGTGTTATAAAAACAAACTGCTCTCTGCAGCTGTTTTTTGTGTCAATTTGTAAGGAAAATGTGCTCACGACGCAATTCTGTTTCATCATTTATACTGCTTGATCAGAGAGCTTGATAAAACATACACTTTACTTTCCGGGAAGAGTTTTCTTAAAACCTTTCATTCATATTTATCAAATTGGAAAATATTGAATCAATAATTGTATATATGACATTATAAGCTACTTACTCGGTAATATAGTTCACTTTTTCTCCGAATTTATTTTGTCATACAACCCTTTGGTGTACAATGCAATAAACCACAACTTTTTGCAGGCATTAAAAAATTTATTCACTAAACTTTTCTAACGACACTGAACTCCACCCTAATGAAGACAAACAAATAGCAAACAAAAGGCTGCTGTTTATGGAAGCGAGTGGTGTACACGTTTATATTTTATACGCAAACGTGCAGGAAAAGGATGCAGGAAATACCAAGAACCACCCATGCAAATTACGAAATATCATCACATAACAACGCAGAACACACAATATAAAAACGCACATAATCCCATTTCCAAGCATATATTACATACATATTTTTCTCTTGAACATTCGCCATTTAAAGGCAAATGTCAGAGGTAGTGCAGAGAATTCAACAAGCATCATTGTTGTTGTAAAAAAAATAAAAATAATCTTCTTACATGGTGTAGTGGTATTTGCTTTGAGCGCTAAGTTGAATTTTCAGCACTAAAAACCAGCACAAATTTCCATTTCTCCGAAAAGTATTTTATTTGAATGGATATTGCTTTATGATTGTGAGAAGTAAAAATAGTACAACTACCTTGGTAATTAATAATAGATATAAGTTCGTCGTATTTATTGAGAAATTTGTAAAGTTTAAATATGATATTAAAAGTAAAAAGTTACTAACAGCCTACTCAATTTTTTTTTGTCGTACTATAACCAAATATTCTTTTGGGAAAGAAGGTAAAAATTTTACAATTTTAGCAACTCGTATCTCAAAACAAAACATTCACCTTCATCGTGGTTGGCGTAGGCGTATTTAAACAATTTTCGTGTTTCGTGAAAAATATTCGAGTGCGCCAGCTTTTGTAAAACAATCATATCGGAACAGGTTATCTAATATTATTTTTTGCGAAGTAGGCTGTTATGAAAACTGCCAATAATTACAGCTGTTTACACAAAATTAGTTATTTAACGATGTTCTTCTGAAGACGAAGAAGATTTAAACGTTTCAGAAGAACAAGAAGTGAGTATAGATACAAATGTACATATGAAAATTTAAATTAACTTTCTTTCAGGTTTGTTAGTTATTTTAAGCCTAACAAAGAAGTATTCAAATTTGTGCTGAGAACATTTTCTCCAAAACTGAAAGTTTGAAAAAAAATTTGCTGTAGCGATCCTAACCCTCTGTATCATACTGTAGACTGTAGGCAACAAACCTTTGTGGAGCCTCGCAATTAACATAGACTAATTTTTTTAATATAATTGCTCATTGTAGCTCGTGATATACAAAGTGATCTAACAAACTTGCACCAAGAAAACCACTTAGTTGGCACTATTTGCCGAAAATTGACATTTGCTATCTGACCGCTGATATTTTCTCACAGTCACCATTAGCCGCGATTTCAAAATATAATAATCAAGTGTTACGCTCGTGTTTTATGTGTTATCTTTATAAATTAGAGAATAACGTGCTTAAATTTTATTGTGAAACAGTGTTCTTGTATAATTTTTCCGTTTGATTGTGTTTTTTCTGGCAAATAAGGAGTGTTGCTCGTAGGCTACATCAGGTAAAAATGAGCGAAATTTCCGATAACGGCTGTTTCGTTGATTTTTGTTTTTTTATGTTTTATTTTAATTGTTTCTTGGTTATGGTGTTTCAGTATGCCTCGTACACTAACTGACGAAAACATTACTTCTACTCTAAACGAGCTCGAAGATAACGAAGATGGCTTAGATTTTGATGACGACAGCATTGCCGATCCAGACTTTACTTTACTTTGCTGACTTGGAAACTTTTGAAGATGAGGTCCCAGATATAGATTTTGAAAGCTTAATTGAGAGTATTGAAAACATTGACGATGCACCCTCCTGTAGCACCGAAACTGTGCCATCACGCGAAAGCCCATCTCACGCTTCCAGTGTTAAGAACCCAAGAAAGGATACTAAAGAGAAGCCACCTAAACTGTATTTGTATTGGAAGAACAAGAATCTTGATTTGAATGCAGAACAGCTCATGTTTATGGGAAGTAAAGTGCTAGGCCCTGATCTTCTTTAGCTAGAAACTCCCGAGCAGTTCTTCTTTTACCTCTTTCCAACTCAACTAATCAAAAAAATTGTTGAGGAGACCAATTTATATCAAGTTCAAAAAGACCCTAGTAGCACATTTCGACTGAATGAAGAGAATGTCAAGCAATTTATAGGTGTGACATATCTAATGTCTCTCAATCAACTACCTAGAGTTACTAACCATTGGAGTCCAGTACTTGAAACACCTCTAATACAGGAAACCAAGTCCCTGAATAAATTTGAAAAGATTCGACAAACTTTGCATTTCAACGACAATAGCAAAGACCTTCCTAGGAGTAATCCTGAGTGTGATCGGCTGTTCGAAATACGTCCAGTGGTTGACGTCTTGAATGAGACGTTTAGCAAAATCCCAATGGAAGAGCACCTCTGTGTGGACGGGCAAATGTGCTCCACTAAAGCACGGAATTCTTTGAAGAGGTATAACCCTAACAAACCACATAAGTGGGGATACAAAGTATTTGTGTTGAATGGTGTTTCTGGCTTTGCCTATAGAACAGAAATTGAAACAGGCAAAGAAAATATTGTCTTACAAGGGGAGCCAGATTTAGGCGTCTCATCCAATGTCGTCATGAGGCTAGCGCGTATGATTCCGAGAAACCAGAATTTCAAACTATATTTCGACAACTATTTCACTTCCCTTCGCCTAATGAAATATCTGGCCAAAGAAGGCATCCTCAGTCTCGGTACCATAAGAAGAAATAGAATACCTGATTGTAAGCTGTTGTCGGAGAAAGTAATTTAAAAAAAGAACGAGGCTATTCGGAAGAATACGTAGCTGATGTCAACGGGATCGACGTCTCCACTGTTGCGTGGAAGGACAACAGAATTGTCAATCTGGCTTCCACCTTTGCTGAACAAAAACCTGAAGCTGATGTGCGAAGATGGGACAAACAGAACTCGAAATATATTTGCATAAAGCGGCCGAATGTAGTAGGAGAGTACAATCGTTATATGGGTGGCGTTGATCTACTTGACAGCATCATGGGTATATATAAAATGCGTTTGCGAAGCAAGAGATTGCCCATGCGAATTTGTTATCACTATTTGGATGTCACTATGGCCAACGCATGGATACTTTATAAAAGAGCTGCTGAGTACAAAGGTATTTCATCGAACCGCTTATCATCAGCAGGTTGCTGTGACCCTTTGTAAAATGGATGTAAAGGCAACTTTTTGTGGTCGGCGGTCGTTACAGAGCGATATTGATGCCAAAAAGCACAAAGGACCGGCTCAGAATGTACCCCCAAAAGCATTCCGACAAGACCAGATTGGGCACTGGCCACAATGGTCTGATAAAAAAAAATCAAATGCAAGCTTCCGAAGTGTGTCGGATTTACCCATAATGTATGTGAAAAATGCGGAGTAGCTTTATGCTTTACTAAAACCAAAAATTCTTTCAGAGACTTTCACCTTTCTTAACAATATAAGTTTTGACCACAAAGCTCAATGTAGCCTAAAAGCAACAAACGTTTTTGTGTAACTTTTGATTACTCACCTCAATGTTGCCTAAAAACAACACACCTTTTTTGTATCAGTTTTTGCTTAAATAATAAAAAAAAATACGTGTATTTTATTTTGTTGCTATCATTCCCTATACAAAAAATCAGATAAATCGGAGTTCTTGAGTGATAGAGGGCTAACCATAAGAATGTTCGCGCAAGGTAGTTATCAAAAATGAGCCGGTAATGCTAGTCCTCTGTAAGCGATGCATTTGATGAATACATAAAAGCAATGTATGCTGAACTGTATCCCCAAAGGATTTCGTTCTTAATGGGAAAAGGGGAACACAAAATTACAAAAACATTTATTTAATAAAACAGGATTTCCTGGTGTGATAGGCTCGTGTGGCAATTATACCCAAATTCAGTTGATGAAAGGTTTAAATACTTAAATAGGAAGGGTTTTTATAGCTTAAAATTTATGTATTGAAAGCTTCTACTCCTATTAAAAAAATAGCTTAATTCAATAATTAACAATTCGATGATAACTATTTAATTACAAAAGGTTTCATTCTCCAGGATTTGGCCATGATTCACTAATCTGAAATTTAAGTGAGCTAAAACACCATTTAAAAGAAAAACATGAGAATGGCGAAAGAAATACTCGAACATGGTTGTTGGATAAGTATCTATGTACGAATACTATATTTGCTTTTAAACTTAATAGTTTGTATTTCTACATTTGCAGGAGATGCTGGTTATCCTTTAGATACTTATTTGATAACACCTTTTAGGTCAAGAGTCGAAGGGACTCCCGAAAGTAACTTCAACAATATGCATTCAAAAGCCCGAAATGTTGTTGAAAAACCCATAGGTGTCTTAAAAAATAGATTTGGCTGTTTACTAGGTGCAAGACAAGTCCATTATTCTTCCGAGTTTGCAGGGAAAATTGCATTCGTTTGTGCTGCTTTGTACAATATATGCATTTATGTTAATACTGGTTGGTCTTATATAGACATTAATGATGATATAGATGTACGAGATTGTAAATTACCTTGCAGAAAATTTGGTGATAATTGATGCAAACGTACCCGCCCTATGACTTGAGAAAATGCGAGTGTTAGCAAAAGTACGGACTAGTGTATGGTGAAAAAGAGACATATCTGGATTTTGAGTCAATTTAATTAAGACTCTCGGTCTAGTAATTTAGTAAACGTCATTGAACATGTTCGATGCGGTTAAATGCAAGACATATATCAGTCCCGTCACTATACCTAGATATTAACCTAAGCTTAACTGATATTAAAACTTTGGAAATATGTGTGGCACTGTAGTCGAGTGGGTAGTATACAATCCTGTCATGCAGGAGGTTGTCGGTTCGAATCTCAAAAAAAAAAACTCTGGTTAAAAATAAAATGTTATTGTATACATATATCTATAACAATAAAAAATGTATAAGAGTTTATTGTTACTTACAGTTAAAACTCGGACTGCTCCCTATCACTTGGGGACCAATCTTGTGACTAATCTTGTGTCAGCTTCATTTCCTGCAAGGGACAAAATGGATTCGAATGCGTTAAATATCCGATTAAGAATAATGCAATTAGTTTGTATTTTCATTAAAAATAAAATATTTATAGCAATCAATAAAATAAAAATTTTATAAATCATTTTTTAATAAGTCAACGACGAGACGCTTTTGTTGTATTTCAAATTCAGGGGTCTAATCGTCGCTTTCGACAACTAGCTGATTCGATCACGTTTTTTTTCATTTTGAGATTATGGCATTCGATATCGACCCATATTATTATATTGTTCAAGGCGAATGCTATAATCTCGAACAGAAAAACATGATCGAAGCAGCTGGTTATCGAAAACAGAGATTAGACTCCTGTTGTTTTAATTTTTAAAAGTTTTTTTCGATGAGTATATTTTCTCTTTAACTCGCCTTTAAAAACTTTCAACTTCTCTTCTTTAACTTTATAAATTTTACGGGTATATCTTTCTCTTTCTGTCGATTTATTTCTTAAACCTACACATAAGGTTTTTTGAAGCTCCACTTGTTCTTCTAATAATTTCATTTGAGCACTTTCCTTATATTTTCGACTTATTCTAAAATTACTAATTTCTTCGTTTTCGTTACTGTTGCTTTTTTTAGATGTCTTAAAAATGCTAGGCTGCTTGTTTTTTTCATTGAAACTTGTATCATTGCAATTTCTGTCACCAGTGATACCAGTGGGTTTTTTAGGTCTTTTAGCAGCGGTACACATTTCATAATTTTCGTCAATTAAAATTCTATCTAACACGTTGACACTAGATACATTATTCATTGAAGAAACACGTAACGGTCGCTTAAGGCCCAAAAGTTTCTTATGGTGCACTATATTGTGCATTCCCAATAAATTTTTTGCTGTCTCTTCTTCTGGTGACAACGAATACTGCTTAAAACTTCCTCCACCTGTTGCACGACACTTTCGGCCTTGTTGTGCGCCAGTTTTTTTTTATTTAAATTTAAAATCCATCCATACCATAAACCAATCTTCACCTGTACGAATTGGAGGACCAATATTATTATTATGCATTAGAGACCTGCGTAAACAGTCTTGAAATGTAAATACGTCATGTTTTTTAAATGTATTCACGTCGCATGTATTATACTAAACCTGTGGTCGGCAAATTAAGGGCGCCGCGCCTTTTCTTATACTCTTCTATTACGTATGTGTACACACGCATTACTGAGAACAAGTTGTGTGTGTCTCATTCTCATAAGGATCAGCGTTGCCAGAGAACAATTTTTACCTAACAATAAGAAAATATGTGTGATAAGAATTTACTAAATTTTTTATTTTCAGAAAAATATCATGGCAAACCAGAAAATTTGATTTGTCAACGTTCGTTGTAATGCATGAAAAAACGTGACATGCAAAGGAATTTTCAAGCATATATTTAAATTATTTTAAGAAAATTTTCTACAAAACTATCTCCTTACTCATCTTTACATTGGCGTAGCCAAAGAGAAGGTATATTTCCTCATAAACAAAACTTGAGTGTTTCTTCTGATCATAATAAAATCAAGTTTGGTTTTGGAGATTTAAAATTTCAAGTTAGGCAACACCGACTCGTGGTAAGAGTATAACACACACAATTGTAAAATGTACTGGTATGGGTTGCCGACCACGGTACTAAACCAATAATAAATGCTGTCGTACTATAAGAGAAGCACGGTGGATGTATTGGTGTACGTGTATATCAGTGTTAACAAGCGATGTTGGCAAGACTGCTTGTTTGTAACAAATACTCAAAAGAAGTAGTGTTGATTTGTGTATGCTTGTTATTTTGCATACTGTACGTTTGATTGTGTGTGTAAGATGTATATCGTAAGCTATTATGTGATTAACCGCATACAACTAATGTCAATGCATGAGTGTGCGTTTCCATGTGCGCAGAAAAATAAAAGATCATACAGACATACATACATGACGTTTGTACACGCGCTCATGAGTAGAAAGAAGCAAGTATCACAAAATCTTCCGTCACGAAGTGTTTTCTTCTTTACTCCTATACCTACAATACTGAAACAAATTTCTTGCAAGCAGTGTTATTATCATTTGTTTTATAAGATTTCGCTGTAGTAAAGCATTTGAAAAATCCCTCATGTCTTAAAGGTTCTTATAAGATGTCTTGTGCAGGACACTATTATGCGTTACCGAAATCCGGAAATTTTTTTGTTTGAAACTGACGTTTTTGTTAAGTTCCTTTTTGGTTATTTATAAACTACACGTATCAACTATCAAACAATTTTTATATCATCAATTATGCAGAAAATTTAAATTTTGCTTAAATTAAAGTGCACCTATTATAAACTATACTATAAAAAAATTTTTGGTTGTTCCAATTGTGCTTTTCCTATTTGGTCATATTTTTTAGCTGCAGTTGAGAAAAGCAAAAAAGCAATACTTTGACTCTGTTTCACTTTCTGTGCAGTTATTATACACAATCCTTTTATTTCTCGTGCTCATGTTAAACATATTGTTGTTACAAGCGACTACACACTACACACCACGAAGTGGCAATTTATGTTGTACAATTTTTATGCTCCAATTATTTCTTAAATGATTTCTTATTCTTTGTGGGTGGTACAAGATAAATGGGTTAAATATTGTAAGAAAATTGCACACTTAAATTGTATTTATGTCTTTGAGATTGGTTACTAAGGAACTGTGTAATTTATGGCAGTTTTTAGTTTCTTCTGACGCACAATGTGGTTATTGTTCTGTTCAAGTATGTTATGCATGCTTAAGGGCGAGTTGTTTCCTCGTTATTTTTCCGAATGACAAGAATGCTTATCACAGTTTCTAAATTTTTAAAGACAGCTGCCTATACATATTAAAATTTTCAGAATTAGTTCAAGCAAATTTTATTTAATTCTTGGTATAAGGCTTTTAATGGAAATGTGGGAAAAGGAAAAAAGAAAGACTTTCATCTAAAAGCTGATTTAAGAACAACACTCATAGATTAAAAATGTATTGCGTTATTCCATCTAAATAGGCTAAGATTTTTTGTTGCTATAAATAAAAGAATAAGCTTATATATACTATTTTCAATATTGTACATTTTATATGTTATAATACTTAGTATGTAATTTCATCACTCCTCTCTTTTCGCCAAAACGTTAAAATTTATGCGTAAATATTTAATAATTCTCAATTATGTTTTTTATAGCTTTGCTATTTACTGCGCGATACAGAAGTTAGCACATGACTTTCATATCAAATATAATTGACACAGTTATAATTTTATTTTTGTTTTGATTTCTTTATACTTAAAACTAGGGTACAAAAATAAAAATAAAATTGTTTGAGTTTCTGTTGGTTCGTCTTTAAATTGAGTAAAACAAAAACAATGAGAACGATTGCTCAATTTGCTTTTGCTTTGATTTTGTACATGAGCACAAGCCAGAAAATACAGCTGATCGGCTGTAACCCGGCTAACAGCCACCTGCCAGAAACAATACATTAAAAATGAAATGAAAGTTTTATATCATTATATAATACAATTTTATTTCATTTTTATTTCACACATGCAATAACCGGGCGTCCTAAGACACTTCTATTCTTTTTTAAATTAATTGTAGTTTGGTGTTTACATAAGACAGATTAGTTGCAGTATTTTATTAATTTTCTTTTGTCAATTAAGTTAATATTTAATACATTTAATTGCTTGCAACCCCAATTCTGATTGAGCCTTATAAAGAGTGAAAAATTTTAATACATACAACAAGATTGTTTGTATTCGTTCGATTTGCTCTTTAGTTTCGGTAAAAAAAACTGTTTGAATGAAACAAATGATTAAAATAAATTATTACAAATTTTTGCATTTGAATTTACGAATTTCTTTGTATTGCCAAAATTGAAAAAATTAAATTTTAATTTAGAGAATTTTGTGTTTGAGTTGGCAGAAAAATACTACTAATACTTGGACTACACAGAAAAAGTCCAATTCCTCAAGATAACGATTTCATTGTCGGCTGATTCTTCTAGGCTTGAAAAACACTTTTGTAGTCGATAACCATATAGAAAAGCATCCAGGATAATTGACAAGCCTGGCAAAGTGCAAATTGCATCTAGGATGCTGCGCCTTGATGAGAGATAGCAACATTTTGGGTACACCTCTGCATATTATTGAATGGGTTTTTTTAAACTAATAAATACAAGATAAAGGGCCTGTTCGAAAATGCATCACTGCTATGTATCATGCCAGCAAACTTTAATTTTAAATGCAATACAAGTTCGCTGATAATCTCTTTTAGTATCAGCCCTCTAAAAATACTGAAATAATAAAGACAAAAGAAATAGTAAAGCTACTTGTACACATACACATATGTTAACACAACTTTTTTTCTGTATCCAGAACATAATTTCTTTTTAACCTAAAATATGTCTTAATGTACTCATTAATAGCCTTATTTATAAAACTTATTAAGGCTTTAGAAAGGGTTTTTAAAACAAATTTTCATAAAAAATTTTTCGTAAAAAACCTTTATTAAGCGTTAATAAGTTAGATAAATAAGGCTGTAAGTATTTAGCTGAAAGTGGATCCCAAATTGTTCTCTAAAATTACAAAGGGCATGTACACATTAGAGGAAAGATAAATAGTTTGCATGATAAGTTTTATTCTTGAATAACTGGTTGAAATGAGAAGTTATAAAAATTTCATGTTGTAAATAAACTTTCACGTGACTTGTATAGTTGTGTCAACATACATACCCAGCAAAAAAAAAATTCAAAACGGTAATCGAGTTTGGAATTAAGCATTTTTGGTGGAAACTTTTCCTTACTGGATTACCAACTTAATGATTTTAACAAGGCGTGAGACTAAAATAATCGATTCTTGAGAAGTACTTATGTTGTTTGTTGTAGGAACTAATTTTTTTTCGTTGTGGGAAATAGTTATTTGTTTCTTTTTTAGTCGAAAAAAATTATTTGCTTTTAAATATGACGTTGTTTGAGTAAATGGAAGATCTTGATTAAGAACTCAATTTGATTAAATAAATAATAACTTTTTAAGAAAAATATAAATTATTATAAAAAAAAACTACGAGTATTGCTTTAGTACGAAAATGAAAAAATTATTTTGGAAATATGTACTTATATTTAAATAATAATTTTCCAAAATGTAACTACTTATTTTTTAGTTTAAAATAAATGAGTAGACAATTTGGAAATCTATATAGTTTATTTAAAATAACCACATATTTTGGCATTGTTTTCATGTCATCTTTTAAAACCAAAAGAATATGTTCAACTTCTGATTCCTATTTTTAAAATTTTACGTAATGTGATTTGTAAGCGAGTACTTCAATTTAGCAATCAAAAAAGTAAGTCATTATGTGGCAAGTAGTTCAGATGTTAATGTCTAATTTTTTGCTGGGTATTTAATAGCATTCAGAAGTGTATGTTCCCAACACAACTATGTAAAGTTTTTTGCACGCTTAATTAATATATTAAATATTAAAGTCCTAACACAATAGTTAACATTAGTATGAAACATTTATAAAATTTTATTTAAGGTATGATAAACAAGGGAAGATCGTTCCTTAAGTTATACATGTGTATATTATTTTTAAAAATTATATTAAAAGTTTCTTACATTACATTAAAAAGTCTAGTTAATTTTTTTTATAGTAGCAATTGTTGCCGACAAATGGTTTTACCTTGTTTATTTTCCCATGACTATAATGCTAATGTTGTATAACAATAACAAACACAACTCATGCTAACATATTTTCCAATACACTTCTCCAAATTTAAAAAATTTTTAATTTCTAATTAAAATCTTAAAGTGCCCAAAAGCAAATTGTTTAATACTCGTATGTGGAAATGAGCTAATTTCAGTACGGAGTACCGCATGTGATTCATGTTGTTGAAATCAATTAAAGAGAATATAAAATATGTATGAGTTTGTGTTTGTACATATACAGGGTGGCTGATGAATTTTGCTACATTAAGAAACTGGAATAACTTTGTTTGTAATGCATGGAATTAATTCACTCTTTTTTTATTTCAAAGCTCATTGAATTATATTAAAAGTACTTGAAGTACTCTTAAAGATAATTGAATTTAAATGTCCACCCTTCTCGTTAATGAAGGTGGGGCATCATAGCAAAACGGTGCTCATCACTGCCCGCAATTTGATGTCGGCATTGCAGCTATTGTCGCAGTTGAACAATCTTGTTGAAACCACACAGAGTTGAAAGGAATTCTCTTTTGGCGTGGTTAAGTAACGGTCTCCATCAACCGTAATGCTGCGTCCGTTTTGTTGAAAAAAGTAAAGATCCACAATACAACGTAAAGCAACTGCACACAACACTGTGACGCAAATTAGATGAAATTCCCTCTCATGCAGTTGGAACCACTTCATATGGGACAATTTTGTTAGTTTATATTTCCGTTCAGATCGAAATGAGTCTCATCAGACAAGAAAAGACAATTCAGTTTTCTCTTGGTAGCGGCTTTCATCAGCCACCCTGTATGAAATACCTAAATAAACATACAAGTAGCGAAATATATCAAATCTTACCCAGCAAAATATAATATTTATTTTCTGCTGCTGCTTTCGAATTTTTATGTTAATAACACGAAAATTTGGAAGCATTTCCTTTCCATTCGAATTACAGTGTAGAGCCAATGTTATTTTGAAAAATGCTAATAAGAAGAATACACAGAGAAAATAGATTTTGATTAAAAATCTGTTGAGGCAAAAAATATTTAATTATGTATTCCAATGTTCCATATTTGCAAACAATTATAAATAAATTGTTAAATTTTTTTGTATTTAAAAAAAAAACAGAATTACAATTAGCTTTGTCATGAATTTCATATCTAAATATTTCACATAAAACTTTTCATTCATACGGATTTTAACTTCATATAACCAATTCCATTATAATTGAAAGCTTGCATATTTTTGCTATTTCCAACAGACAAATCTTTGTGAATACTTTTCCTCATAAATTGTTAAAATATTTCGCAATCACATGATGTTTTTTTGAAACAAACTCTTTGTAAGTTCGGAAATTTCCAGACAAATTTTATTACATTTATGATAAGCCTGAATAGAAACAGGATTCTCACAACACTGTTATTAGTAATTATAACTGATTCCGTTCATCTTATACAGGGTCCGCCATCTAAAATTTTTTTTTCAACTAGTGCTTATTTCGTGAATGGTAACACTCATGTCTGATTTGACAGATAATTAGTTTTATCCTTCCGCTGAACGAATATGGTTGTGTATATGCTTCGCTAAGTGGGCCTGCAATCGACTTACAGAAGATGCCGATTTTGCCAAAAAAAAAATCATCTTTTCAGATGAAGCTTATTTTGATCTTTGCGGGTACGTAAACAAGCAAAATTGTCGAATTTGGGGCACAGAAAACCCGCACGCATACATTGAAAAGCCGACGCATCCAAAACGAGTCACTGTTTGGTGCGGATTTTGGTCCGGAGACATAATTGGGCCATTTTTTTTTTTTTTTTTTTCTAAAAGCAAGGAGTGGCCGTTACAGTCAATGGCGATCGTTATCGGGCCATGTTAAAGGAATTTTTGTTCACAAAAATTGAAGAGGAGGATATTGGCACCATTTGGTTTCAACAGGACGGCGCTACGTGCCACACAGCCGAAGCTACACTCGATGTTTTGCGCCCTGTTTTCAAAAAAAAAAAAGTTATCTGGCGGACCCTTTATATAAATACGGCACACAGTTTTTCCTCGTACACTTTTAAGTATCTTAACCTCTGCCAAATATTGGTGAATCATATATGGTTTAAATCGAATTTTTGTGTAGATATGCACCATTTAAATGTTTTTTTAAGTTCTTGGCTCAAAAGTAGTAAAAAGCGATTGAAATTTACTTTAAAAAATACGACTTTCTCTTTGTTTTTATTTTGTACACATTTGCTTATTATAAATAAGTGTCAGTCAAGTGGTCTAATTTAGACCACCAATTTGAATATATTGTTGGACATAACTGATATAAACATAAATTAGAAAGTAACGTTACTAAATATTGATAATTGATTAAAAAAGAACACACGGTGTCATGGATCTATCTATGTTCTAAATTTCATCAAAATCGGTTGGTGGTTTAGTCGTTAAAGCGCAACAAACAAACAATAAATTTACTTTCGCATCAGGGCTGCCAGATATAATTATCGAAAAATCGTCGAAATCCCGATAAAATATAAAATAATCGTCATTTTATACACGAAAAATCGTCAAAAAAAATCGGCCAAATCAAAATAAATTTCTTAACGTGTATGCTAGGCCGGGTCGATTAGTATGGATAGAAAAAATAAAAAAATCGTATAGTAAAAACAAAATCTAATATGAGCTTCTTGTTTGACTACTGCCTGCCTTATTTGAAGACATTGACTTTAAAGATGAAAATGGGGAACCAAATATTATGTATAAGTCTAAGGTAGCTCGCGTAAAAATTAAAAGCAGGAAGCACGTGGAGAATGATTGGTGTCAGTAGTCTTGATGCTCGAAATTTTGTATAGGAACTTGGCCTTTTTGCACATTTATTTTTTTTTAGAATATCAATTTATAGAGATATAAATACATATAAAATAAAGAGTGGGCAAAATTACACTAAAATCTTTTAGAAGATAAGTAATACATGAATTGATACAGTCGCTTTTTTATAAAAGAATTGCAATATATGGTCTTCCAAAAAATCCTCAATTTAAAAGGAAAAATCGTCAAATCGTCATTCTGCTATTTTCGGCACCAAAAATCGTCAAAATGACGGTAAATCGTCAAATCTGGCAGCCGTGTTTCGCTATTATATTATTTAAGAGAGACACCTTCGGATACTACTGCTACTCACCATTTATCCAAGCCACGAGCCTGTTAGTAAGAAGACAAACCATATTGGAGATTAACAATACCAAACTCATCTCCAGAAAATTACGACAGCACTGAAAATCTAGAACATCCGCAGTGGCAGCATCATTATGCTGTGTATTTCTTACCAGTATTTGTTACCAATATTCGCCAGTATTTTTTCATTTTCAAAAAATTATTGTTTTACATGTATCCGAGCAAAAAAAAAATCCGATTTGGATGCACTAATAACTGAACAAAGCAATGTATTGCTTACTTTATAACCAAAGCTTCGTAAAATGATTCTCAAAAGCACTAACGTAAGTAGAGTGAGAGCCCGTAAGCGCAACGGGCTCTCACAAAAATTATATATTATTACTTCTGTGAAACACTTTAGTAAGGCAATAAAAATTCATGGCTTTTTGAAAGCTAAATGTATTGATCCTTGCTGGCTCATGCGCAACAGCAAGTAATTCTGTAACGTTATCTTCCTTACAAAACCGCTTCTTGGAAGCAGTAATTTTTGATAGGTATGGCGAGCCATAAGGAGGAACCTACGTTCCAAAAAATTGTAATGTTACTCGTATCTACATCCGTTGGAAAATGTGTATAAAAAGAACAAAATGTGTATATTTTTATGATTCACTTGAAAGTCAAATGATAGAGATCTTAATGTTTGGAATTATGATATTTTTATGGAAACAAATTTTACTGATAAGATTTTGTCAATTTATATCCATATGTCCATATACGTATGTAAAATTGTTTTTTATATTTTCATATTGTAATATTTTTATAAAATGTTATTTTATGTAAGCAATAACACTAAAAATTGTATATACAACATTTGCTTTTTATTTAATATAATAAATTTATAAGTTAATATGTGTATATCCTTACATATGGATTTCATATCCTTCATAAGACTAAAACTTTTATTTGTAATATATTTTTATTTATTATATCGCTTAAAAAAGGCTTATAGCTTTTTGAAAATGTTTTAATCTGAAAATTATTTCTCAGCAAGATATTTGCTGCAAAATAAGATTTCTTTGCAAATATCTTGCTTTCAACATAAATATTCGAAGGAAAATTTTATCCGCATTTGTATATCTAAATGCAGTAATTTTGTAACAGTAAAATTATGTCTTAAAATAATATCGGAGAATAATGTTACTATCATCTAGTTAGTTTGATAATATTTCAGTAATACCTGATTTACATTAAGCATTTTTTCATGAAATTTCATGAATTTTCTTGCACACAACTTTTTTTATTTGCTAATTGCAGCGCTATAAACCATATTTTTATGTAGAACAAGGGCGTATAATGAATCCTTGATGCATATTTTACAACTTTTTTGATATAAGTTGCTCCTCCAGTACTCCTATTGACAAATAAAAAATTTTCATGCAACTAGTTTCATGAAAAAAAATGCTTAATGTAAATTAGGTATAACTCATGAATCATTTTATCAACAATGAATTTTTAAATTTAAACATTTTCAGGACAATGTAAATTTTAGAGTTCATGCTATAAAAAACTATCTGGGGATAAAAAAAATACATCCCACGTGTCCAGCTTAAACCTTGCATGTTGTAAGGCATGTCTTAATTATTGTTTGACATTCTAGGAATATAATATAAATTCCAAGAACAATTAATTCCATATAAAAGCAGATGAAGTATTATTAAAAAAATATGACCTTTTTCCTTCAAGAATCTGGTTATATTAAAACAAACGAGTTTGTCATTTAAAAGTATGTTTAGTAACATCAAAAAAAATTTTTTTTCAATAACAGCTAATGGGTGTTTTTTATTGAGGTATAGAACTTTAAGTTGACATCACTTTTTTAACTGGCGGTCATTTTGTCAGATGTCAAGTGATTAATATTTAGTTTGGTTTGCCATTTTATCATGAACAGGCTGACAAAAGAACAACGCTTGCAAATCGTGCAAATTTATTTCGAAAATAATGGTTCAGTTCGCGAAGTTTACCGCAAGCTCCGTCCATTTTATGGTCGACATAATCGTCCAACAGAGCAATTAATTCGGTTAACCATGGATCGTTTTCGCACCACGTTTACTCTATGTGATAATACGCATCCGCATAGACGTCGAACAGTGCGCACCGAAGAAACAATTGCCGCTGTAGAGCAAAGTGTTGAAGAGGACCCGAATGAATCGATTCGCCACCGTGCACAGCAATTGGAGCTTTGTCCATCAACTTTATGGAAGGTTTTGCGCAAAGATCTTGGCTTGCGACCTTACAAGATCCAGCTTGTGCAAGAATTAAAGCCGCGAGACCATGCAATGCGTCGTGATTTTGGTGTATGGGCCGAAAATGAGATTGATCTCGATGCTGATTTTCATCGCAAAATTTTGTTCAGTGATGAGGCTCATTTTTGGTTGAATGGCTACGTCAACAAGCAAAATTGCCGCATTTGGAGTGAAGAGAATCCACATGAGACCCTTGAGATGCCATTACATCCACAAAAACTGACTGTTTGGTGTGCTCTATGGGCTGGTGGAGTCATTGGGCCATACTTCTTCCGAAATAATGCTGGAGAGTCAGTTACCGTTAATGGAGACCGGTATAGAGCCATGATAACCGACTATTTTGTTCCCGAATTGGATGGCATGAATGTGGATGAGTTGTGGTTCCAACAAGACGGCGCTACATGCCACACAGTGCACGTCACAATCGATTTATTGAAGGAAACATTCGATGAGCGCATAATTTCGCGGAATGGACCTGTCAATTCGCCACCAAGATCGTGTGATTTGACACCATTGGATTATTTTCTTTGGGGATATGTGAAGTCGCTCGTCTACGCCAACAAACCAGAAACGTTAGGGGACTTGGAAGCCAACATTCGTGGCGTTATTGCCAACATACGGCCCCATATGCTCGAAAAAGTGGTTGAAAATTGGACCTGTAGAATTGGCTTTATTCGAGCCAGCCGCGGCGGCCACATGCCCGAAATCATATTTAAACATTAATGGCATAAAATTATCCTTCCAATAAAGACAAATTGATGGACCTTAAGACGATTTTCTTGTGTTTTATTTCAATTCGAAGTTCTATACCTCTAAAAAAAAACCCGTGGTTTTTAACTACTACTTGTTGATAACAGTGTGTGACAAACATGAATGAAATCGAAATACCTGAGAAGTGTCACTATTGTTCTATTTTCGAGCATAACAATAATCTGTATTTGTAATTTTCCAAACACGCGCAAAATTTTGAGTTAGGGGTAACGAACAGCTTTTTCGTACCCGCAGGCATTTATCAACCTCTAACTAAGTTTTATATAGAATTGACTAAGATATTTTGAACCATATATATATTATTCCAGTAAACTTCAGATATATGAGTGTAATTGTCTAACAAATATAATTTCTTGGGGGTTTTTCGTCACTTTTCCATTTTGAAATCATTCTTACGCAGTATTTTTATACTGAACTCATGCCATTTATGACCTTATGTATCAAACATAAATAATAAAGAGTAATTTACATGTTTGTGTAAAAAAATTTCTTAGGAATTGACTAAGTTATTAAATATTTCTGTGTATTTAAGCTTTCAGGATGATTAAAGTACAATATACAATACAATGTAATATATACAAAATAAATAATTCAATTTATATTAAATATCAAAAAAAAAATTATTGGTTGCATTTTGATAATATTTTTTCTGTGTTACCCAAAAACTTTGCCTGTAGAGACCATTAAAAGAGTGTAAAACATCGAAAGACAAAATGGGCAAATGGGTTTTTCAAATGTGTTAACAGAATTCATAAAAATAGTAAATGATACATAAAAGTGTTTTGCATTAAATACACTGTTCTGCAAAACTAAAAAAAAGTCGGCAGCAACAACTTTATTATGGGATTTTAATGGACTTTGTGCTGAATCCGTATTTATTATGATAAAAGAAAAAAATCTAACACATAAATAGCTTCTATGATATAAATTGAAATCTTAAATGAAATTAAACACTAATATATAACAAATATAACAAATATATAACACTAATATATAATAAATAATAACAAAATGAAAATGGATTGCTTTTTTTTATAAGTTTTATCTGCTGTTTAACGGTTGATTTCCCATTAGAAATCAGTTAACATTTCTGGGGAATAATTTGACTGTATATCTTTTACCATGTGAGCAATATCTAGTTAGAACCTTTCATTATACTCATCATTGAAAGAAGAAGCTATTGTTCCAGTGCATCGTAATTTGCAGTCAATAAAATTGTGACATACATTTTTGAAAGAAATGTATGCATGTATGTATGTATGTATGTATTTCTTTCTTTATTAACCAACTTATATTTTAACAATTCTTTAAAGATTTTTCATATTTGGGTAGCAAACAGTATGCTTTCCTTTGATTTGATCTCAATTAGACTTGGAAATATACTTTTCACGGGTTCGAAAGCCTCTCTATCTTTGTTTATAGCCAATACCAAATCATTTGTTATGCCTAATATGATATACAGTGCTAGCAAAAAGAAAAAACTTCCCAACAATTAAACGCTCTTTTGCAATGTTCGTACTTCCCGGAATCACATGAGACCGGAAGGACTAATAAAAAAGCAACAATATTTTTTTGAATTCCCCTACATAGCCAGTTCTTTTAAATCGGTACTGAATTCTACTGAGCATACATTAAATGTTTTTAAAGCTCTCTTTCATACACCCAGAAAAAAGATTGGTTGGAAAACGGTTAGTCCAATAAAATATCATTTGCATTCAGTTCACGCTATCAATTTTCTGTTAATCCAAAAAACAATCCATGTTCATTGCCATAAGGGCATAATTGTAACAAAGATATGATTGTGACAATAATTAAATTGATTGCATCAACCGAGCGTATGCTTTTGTCATGACTAATTAACTGATTGGTTAATCCAACCGAATAAAATATTACGAATTGGATTTTACTACCAACTTTTGGTATTAGCAACTAAAAAATTTTCGTTCTATATTAAAATTAAAATAAAAACGTTCAATCAGTTGCTGCAACTAACTAGAGGTTGAGTTTACCAACATAGTTTATAGCAGCAAATTAAAAAATTAACTTTTGTGACTTTCAAAGATATTATGATAGTTTTTGAAAGTCTGTGCATAAGATAACAGGTTTGTGGCTTTTCAAAATGTTTGGTTGAAGAAATGTATATAGACATGCTGCACCATTAGGAAATAAATTTCAAATTAAAATAAACTTATGACAATATGTCAAATAATAAATTTCTTAAATTGTGTATTTTTATTTGCGTTTATTGTTTATTTTTATTTCAGCAAGGAAGGCCAATTTTTCTTTTACAGGTACCAATTATGATATTGTTTTAATTATATTAACCATATTTTCGGTAGCAAGAATAACATTTATTTCAAATTCCATACTGTCAACCAATTTTTTCTGTTGCTGCAACTATTGGGTTGAGGGTTATAATTAAAATATAGTGGTACCACAAGAAAATTTCAGTCGCTATAACAGAATTCTATGATAGTTGCTGCAACCGCCAAAATTCAATTGGCAACAAATGCAATTGTCACAACGAATCTGTTTTCTCTGTGTATTTACTGCACCAGCCAATGGCACGAGAGGATATTGATCCATTATTTAGCCACACCAACCTTCCTTAAATGTTCACAAAATTTAACTGGGTCTCTGGAAGGAATTAATTTTAAGCCAAATTTTTAAAATATGTTACTCCTTTGACATAGTATTTAACAGATTTTATAACATTAACAAGCATAACTCCGCCAAATTTAGGAAAATAAAATTTTGCATATGAAAAAATCAACCAAATTATTATTATATTTTCTTTGAAAGGGAGAGAGTGTGGCAGTAATTTATTAAAAACTACCTTCGTCATTTATCGACCAATTTTCAAAATTGTTTTTACATATAGAAGAGGTCCACTAATTTATTTTTTTTAAGTCTTGGGAGATAGAGAAGGAGCTAACTAAATGTGTCCGTCAAAAAAAAAATTTATTCCCAGCTGAAAAAATATGTATGGAGCATATATGATATCCCATATATGGTTCGGATCCGAAAAATGAGATATGGGCATATATGATTACATATATATTCATACATTTTCATACATGTATGTGTAAATATTCCCTCTACAATATACAAACTTCATACTCATACTCTCTTGATTCACAAAAGCGCACTACTTTGTAATAAATTAAATTAATAAAATTACTTTATTTTAGATTTTGAAGAAGTAGGTTGTATTTAATGAAACATTTGTTTGAAGAGAAAATGTGAACCAATTTTCAAAATCTCTTGCATATGGAATAAGTCCATTAAGGGCAATTGTGGTTGCAGAAATACCAAATAAATTTGTCATTTGTGAACTAATTTTAAAAATTTTTATTTCTTATGGAAAAGATTTACTATAATTGTTTTTTTTTTGGAAATTGGAGAAAAGCGGTTACAAAACGCACGAGGTTAAGAAAGTATATATATAAATTAATTCAACCAATTCCCTTCCACTTTTTATTGCTTTGTTTTTTACTGTCTGGAAAAGAATAATATCACAGAAAAAAATATCATCGAAATGCAATCAGCAAAACATATTGTTAAGATTTAATTTAAAAATTAACAATCATCATTGTTGATATAGGAAATTCAAATTTTTGTAGTCGATTAAATTACTCAAGAAAACTATTTGTTAAATTATATCATAACGGAATGTGCACATGTAGAAAAAACAATAAATCATGTTTTGTGTGTATTCATTATTTATGTATCTAATAAAGTGTTGCTCTTTAGCTGAGAGGTAAGCAAGTTAGTTTATTATCCCTGAGGTTGCCGGTTCAACTCCGCTCAAAGACATTCAGTGTTTTTCGCAGACAAGCAAAAAATCCTTTAGAGGATTGTGATTGTGTATAAAAATAATATTGTTAGTATAACAATTATGATAATTAGCATTTGTGCGGAAATTCAACAATTCACATTGTCAATATAACAATAGCTTTAATAACAAAAAAACTTTGAAATCTAACAAAAATAAATGTTGAAAAAATAAATAAATTTTAACAAACTATTTGTTGACATATTTAATTGAAAATATTTTTCAGATTTTCCTTTAACTTACAATTTCATTAATTGTATTTACAAAAATCGTTGTAGGTTCAAAATCAATTAATTATTTAGTTGATATAACAAAAAAATTAATTGTATTTACAAATCATTTTTTTCTGTGATGAAAGAAAAAATTAAGAATGTTGCGCGGAAAGCATTTGCGGCATTTTTTTTTTTTTTTTTGATTTTTTTTTTTTTGTTTTTGATGAGATTGGTATAAACACAGTTTAAAGTCTACTCATTTTCTTCCCGGATGTAGTATGACATGCATATTTCCAAGAAAATAATTTTGGTATAATTTCATCATTATTTTGGAATTGTTTCCTTTTATTTAATCTAGGTACTTATTGCAGAGAAAAAAATTTAGAAATTGTTCATATATACTGAAGTCATACAGTAAAATAAGTTCAATCATAAGTACCGACGCTAATTGAAATCAGTCAGTTAAAGCAGATTGAAGCAAATTTTAAGTGTGATACAAATCGACAGGACGCATGTAGATAGATGATAAACTAGAATTTATTATATATTACAATATAAGAATGTTCGCATTTTTTTTTTTGCATGTAGACTCATGTTCTTAATATTAAAATATAAACATGTATTGTAATTATCAATGTTCAAATCGATTTTAAATTGTATCTGTAAATTTATGCAATTAAATATGCTTAAGTGTGCAAATAAGACTATTTGCATATGTTAATATAATAACACTTCTTAAATTTAATTTTATCAAAACAAATGAAATTAAAAATTTATTCTAACAGAATATCGAATTTTCTCCAACTATCCCAATTAAGATGTTTTGTGGCAATTTAATAAGATTTTGTTATAAATATATACATATACAAATACCATATTAAATAGTTTACTGGATGAAATATTTTGCTAATTTAATAACTTTAATTTTAATGTGTACTTAAGTACACACAAATAATAAGCAATTTATTATTCTAATTTGTATGTATTCCAATAATGTTTGTACGTACGTACATATTTATGTATGTAAATGTTTCTGTAGCATCAAAAATAAAATATTAACAAGAATTTAAAACATTCACATAAATCTACATAATCCAGTTAAAATGCACATATCACAAGTTTATCAATTACTCACACAACAGAGTAGAGACGAACTCTGTTCACTTTAGAATTTTAAGCATAAGAGACCCATATACTATCAACAAATTTGTTGGTGTTGCGTATTTGACGATACAAAGTATAGAATATTTTCTTTATTTTAAATTCATGCACATTTTACACCCAAAATCGTTTCGTGTTTTTTCTTATCAATTTTGCTCAACATGACACTACCCGACCACGTACGGAATCAGGTTTTCTTTCACGAAAACTTCGTGTTGAGTCATGCATGTGCTTGTTATGAAAAAACTCAACACGCGCCCATCTCTTTAACAGAATATAATGAATTCGTCCAAGAATTATGAAAAGTTCTACTGATTTGATTAATGTCTGTAAATTATTCTCCTGACACACATTTGTTTGATGTATGGAAGATTTTATTTAAAGTGTAAAGTAACACATTTGGCATATTTATCAGGAAGTTGCTGTTAAGACTTACTAAGAAGTCATGAATTTATGCAATATTTACTGATGCGTTTTGAAGCAATGGAAAATTGTATTACTGCCTTCCTGGTAAACTGTGAAAATTATCTCGTTGTATTATGCCTCATTAATCACAAGCACTTGACATAAGAACATAAACTCAAGTGAATATCAACTTTTTGGACGCATTGATTCATTCCATCACCTTTTCTACATGGAAAATCGACGAGGAGTAACACCTCAGCAATCTAAAGTCGAAGTGTGATATATCCATGGAGCTCGAGAGACATGTAAATTTAATTCGAGATTTAGTAAAAATTAGTGTAAATTAAGTTAAGTTTCATAAATTAAAGATAGTGTGTTCATTCAAATATTAAAACACCAATATTTACTTTATTTGCCTTTGGTAAGATCCTGGGCAGGCTGACGCGTACCTCACCTGAAGAAAGAAACTCCGTTGCAATACTAATTACTTCTTATTTTATTCAAATCGTTTAAATATTGATAAATTTGCAATAAAAAATATTTATACATTTATCCCTCGATTTACGCGATACTTTTTTTACACGATTCCACTTTTACACGATTATTTTGGTTTTCGTGTAAATTGAGCGATTTATGATATACCTCGATTTACACGATTTTTTATGTGTTTTGAGTAAACGCTTCTGATAATTAATTTTGTTTTTATTTTGATGAATAGCATTTATTTTGTTTAATGAATAAAGGTTTATTTTTATGTGTTTTGAGTAAACGCTTCTGATATTTTAAGAACTAAGTTGAAATACATATATATTTTCTTAATAAAATCAAATTTTTACGCGATTCTGCCTTTATTTTCGATACACACGATTTTTCATACAAATATTTAAAATTTCGATTTACACGACTTTCTCAGGAAAGTATCTATCGTGTAAATCGTGGGATAGGTGTATTAATATTAATAGTCCAGGTAAATTTTGGTTTTTTTTTTCAATTAATATCTTTTATATATAAAGTTTTTGCTATTAATTAATATTATTTTCTCAAGAAGACAATAAATTTCACTGTCTGCTCTGGTAATTAAAATGAAGATTGTCAATGTGGTATTTATATAGAAAATGAAAACATTTTGTTTTTACTACTGTTTCAATATAAATTACGAAATTAATAAGTTTTGCTATTTATATTTTTATTATAAAGGCAAGCAGTTAAATGAGAGAATGATTATATCGCTCATTCACTCAAACAACGTCATAACTCAAAAAATGGGATTTTTGAGTTAATGATGCATAATTGATCCTCATATCGTTCTTTATATTGTGTTCATACAAACATCTTGTTTTCTCAACTCTGGAAAATAAAATAAAATTTTCTCTTTCCATTTCAGTTGTATATAAACTGACAACTTTAAACTAGTTCTTTAATAAACTACTTTTTTTGAGTTATGACGTTTTTTGAGTAAATGAGCGATATATCCTTTAATTTAAGATCCTTTTTAAATACCGAATTTTATTTTTCACCGCAAAATTAAATAAAACTTAAATAGCCAATAAGAAAAAGAAGAAGTAAGGATGCCTTCTTGAAGGACTTTGTACTCCTTCATTTGGATGTACAAGACCTGTTCGCTCCATTCTAAACTCATATCTTTTTTACACGCGTTTTCTTTGCGGGGCAGGCATTTCGCTCTCATTTCTTTCGCCAGAGACTCTGAAAGGCCCTAAAATTCAATAATTAAATTTCAATTAACACTAGAATTTAAAAATTTAAATTAAAAGGTGTTCTACCAGTTAATGTAATTTTGTCAACTTGCTGTATCTTGGAAACCGTAAAAGGCAAACCCTTGAAATTTTCAAAAACGGTAAAACTAAAAAAACACAAAATTATAAAATCGCCAAACCGCAAAAAAATCGCCAAAAGCCGAAAAAAATTGCAAAAATTAAGAAAATCGCCGAATTAAAATAAAATAAATCGCCAAAAATCCAAGAAATCGCCAAAATGAAATACAATCCCCAAAAATGGCAAAAAACGACAAAACCCGAAAAAATCACCAAAACGAGAAAAAAGTGCCAAAACTAAAAAAAAGCGCCAAAACAAACAAAAAATAACCCCAAAACTAAAAAAGCGCTCAAAAACGAAAAAATTTCAAAACTATATATCCAGAGCATATTATATTCAAAATGGCTAACTTTTCAGAAGAGCGAAAAAACTAGTTAATTCCCTCATTAAATATGCCAACTAACTTATAGGTCTGCAAAAATATTTTATTGTGCACTGGTTTGCGTACTGTGACTAACAGTTTGTGCACAAACTGATGTCACACACTATAAACAAGTAAAATATAAAATATAAATCCAACTAAATAATTTACAAACAAAGGGATTAACGGTCACTAACAAAATATACATACAAACATGTAAACGCATTAAAGTAAAACATGTATACAACAACAAATATAATTGAATAAAATAAATAAGGAACAATAACAAAAATAAGCATGCAGAAATCTCGGCAAATATTACAACAATAACATAAAGGGAAGAAAGAGTATAAAAGGCCGAAGATTTTGCAAACGATCATCAGTCGTTGCGTAGACATCAGTTGATCAGGATGAATCAGGGTAAGTTAGTATTCAACTAGCAAACATCGTTAGCGACTACCTAGTCGCAAAATAATACAGTAGGACCTCGATGAATAGAAATTAAGACATTGTTAGCGATTACCCATGAATCAAAGAATACAAGATTACGCATTCAGCTTTTGAAAAAATTATTTTTCTGCGCATGTACGTCACACAAACACGTGTATTTGGTATAGGGCAATTTTGTTTACATTTCAATTTCAACGTAATTTTGACGTCACACCAGCCAAATACCAGCACACTCAGGTTAACAAACATGCTCAATGCGTAGTCGCAAAGCAATACAGGAGAACATGGATCAGTCGCATGGTGGTCATCAATGGATCAGGATTAATCAGGGTAAGCAAGTAAATATTAATAAACATTGTTAGCAATTTCCTAGTCACGAATCAATACAGTAGAACCTAGACAAATAGATATTAACAAAAAATTAGCGATTTCCTAGTCGCGAAACAATACATTAGAACCTGGATAAGTAAATATTAATATACATTGTTAGCGATTCCCTAGGCGCGAAACAATATAGTAAAATACCGATAAATAGATATTAATAAACATTGTCAGCGATTACCTAGTCGCGAAACAAATCAGCAGCGCATCGATAAGCAAATATTTATAAACATTGTCGCGATAGTATTGCAACGACTGTTCCTACCACTAAAACAATGCAATGTCTCCACTGAAACGGGAAGTAGTAAGTCGGTAGCTGGTACGTTCTCAAAATATTCCATGCTTAAAAATACGAAACATTTTTTCGTAATTTAATTTTGGTACAATAAACGAAAACTTTGTGCATTTTACGAAAATAAATAATATATTTTCCTCATTTATTTTCCTGTCATTGTATACAAATATTGTATAAAAAATTATTCAATAAATTTCAATTAAAATAAAAAGATTAATAATAATAATAAAAGATTAGTTTTTTTATGCTAGGAAGACAACTGGGACGAAGGACAAATCTCGTCCATGGCACAACAACAACGAAAAAGTAACATATCATACTTGATAATTGGTAAATTGGTTGGATATTGGCTTGTGTAAAGAGAGATAAAATTGTTTTTCCGTCGTTCTTTGGCATAGGTTATATACCGCACCACCACTCTGAGACCGAATTGGGTCCATTGTGATTTCAGCGGCGTAAGAAATAGAAATAAGTCGATCGCAGAGCTCGCCATGCACGACAAATTTCGTTGGACGGTGCTGTGTTCATTTTCATATGAAAAATGTGTTTTATTTGCAATGACGAAATTCGTTGTTCGTCCCAGTTGTGTTCCCAGTTTAATTCGTAAGTTTCAGTGCAAAATATGTATGTATGTATGTGTATGTGATGTATGAGGAATACAGAGGCTGCAACACTTCCCCTTAAATTATATTTTTCTTTCCATAATTATTACGACCTTCAACTGAGAGAATTACAGATTATTCCACAAAAATATTTTTTAATTTTTTTTGCAGATTTTTATATTTTACAGATTTAAGGCTTATACAAAATTTCGTATATTACACAAAATTTCTTTTCATTATTCACGAATTTCTTTTGTAACATAAGCATTACGTTTCGTAAAATTACAAAACAAAAATTGGAAAAATACAAAATTTTGTTATTTGCAGACAAAAAGTATTTCGTAAAATAAGCAAATATCATTTCTACTATCTACGAAGAATTCCGTACCGTAAAAACAACGAATATTTTCGTAAAATGAACCACATTTTTCGTTTATTTCACCTATGAATAAATAAAATTGAGTGTAGAACTAGGAAAATTGAAATCCTCTTTGTATTTAGCCTTCACCGAGAATTTGTAAATTTTAATTTGACCCTATAAGTGCGTTATGCACTGGAATCTATAAGCCATCATTTTCGATGTATCGCTCATTTACTCAAAGAACGTCATAGCTCCAAACATGGATTTTTAGAGTTAATGATGCAGAAGTAGTTCTCATGTCGTTCTTTACATTCTGTAAAAAGTTCATACAAATATCTTGTTTAGTAAACTCTTGAGAGAAAAATTAAAGTTTCTCTTTCCACTACGTTGTGTGTAAATTGAAAAGTTTAAATTCATTTTGTGGCAAACTATTTTGCTTTAAGTTATGATGTTCTTTGAGTAAAAGAGTCCTTAATTATGAAAAAGGTCTAAGTCATTTGCATATTTTCTTCGGAATATTGAATAAATCTAAGAAAAAATTTAACAAATATTTAAGAAATATTAAATTCGTTTATATTAATAAAGACTAGCAAAACTCTAAATAAAAAACAATAAGGGTTTTCATGAGAATGTTGAAAAGTCTCGCAAACTGTGCAATTGTGCATTTCTACACTGACGTAAATAAAATGTCAAAAATTTTATGGAAATTTACTTACACAAACCTGATTACTTTGCCCAACAATTTTCACTCGGAAACTTAAGCTGTGCAATTGTGCATTTATTAAACTACAACTTTTTGTTTTTTTACGTCCTTGAGGCATTTTAGATACACACACACTTTTTATTTTTATAGAAATATATGAATATGTATTTAATATAAAAACTGCTTGAAATTAATTTTTGTTTTTTTTTATTATATTAATTTTTTTGACATTTCATTCAAATTTACTTAAATGTTTGCGAAAAAGTTGAAAAGGGGCTTCATAAAACAAATCTTGCAAATTTGCCCAATTGCACAAATGGGAATTTTAAGAGTTCTCGTTAAAACCCTTAATGATTCATAACTTAAAAATATTTTTTGATTTTTTCAAATATAATCTATTAAATAACTCGACACAAGAAATATGTGACTTAGACCGATTTTATAATTATGGGCACATGAGTATGTATGTATGTGTGTGTGTTTATAGATATGCCCACAAATACATTGCCAAAATATATAAAAAGGTTATAAGTAAACAATTTGTCACTGTCAGGATTTATTGCATAGAAGATTGTATTTACTGTAACAAATGTTAACATTAAATGTAAACCCTTTTACTGCGTTGCAAAAAAAAAATGTTTCTTTATCTCCTTAATTCAATATACATTTAGGAATACATTTTTTGTTATAAATTTAATATTATTGTCCATTTTGTGTAAAACTGGCATGATTGAATTATATGAGTAACTGAGCTTAAACACAGCTGGAATTTAGTATGAGTGCTACTATTACTCCTCTATATTACATTTTTACAACACAAGAGAATTTCGAAACTTATTTTTATATGATGAATAGTGTTTACTGATTTGCAAAATCCATGCATTTTGAAATCTTTAATATACAACGTAGTCAGCAAATTGTTCCCAAAAAGTTAAATACGATCAAAACCTTGCGAAAATACTTAAAATGTTGACATTGCAATGTCATTTTGTAAAAAACAGAGCTTAGCATTGAAAAATTTTATATGGAAAAAGATTTAAATTACAAAAACAAAATACATACAACGCTTGGCGTTGCGTTTCGCAAAAAAGGCCCCTAAACTTTTTTTTTATATAAAAGTAACTAGCTGAAACTTGTTTTTGTATCTTTCTTAAATAAACCTATTTTATATATCAGTAAGAATATAATTGGTGTTCAAAACACCAACAAAAAAAAAGATTAAAAAATAAAAAGATGACCAACCAGGGTGGAATAAATTAATTTTTTTTGATATATAAAAGTAACCAGCTAAAACTAGTTTTTTCTTTTTCTCTATAAATTAAACATGTTTTATATTTTTAATAGAAATAAATTGATATAAGCAATTAAAAATAAATTCAGTAAAGTGCGACTCTGACTCGCGCACGAAGGGTTCCGTACGAACACTAGATATGTAATTTAATACAAACTTCATCCTATATAATATATAGTTTTGGCATTTTTTTCGTTTTTGGGGCCTTTTCGGTTTTTTTGTTTTGGCGGTTTTTGCGTTTTTTCGGTTTTGGCGATTTTTTTAAGTTTTGGCTCTTTTTTTAGTTTTGACACTTTATTTTCTTGTTTTGGCGATTTTTTTTTATTTTTGGCGATTTTTTTCATTTTTACGATTTTTTTTTTATATAATTTTTTTTTAGACGACATATTCGACATTTTCGCGTTTTGGCGATTTTTTTCGAATTTTGGCGTTTTTTTTCATTTTGGCGTTTTTTTTTCATTTTGGCGATTTTTTCGAATTTGGCGATTTATTTTAATTTTTGGCGATTTTTTTTGGTTTGGCGATTTTATAATTTTAGGTTTTTTTAGTTTTACCGTTGTTGAAAATTTCAAGTGTTTGCCTATTACGGTTTCCAAGATATAGCAAATTGTCAAAATTACATAGTCAAAATTGCATTAACTGATGAACCACCCTTTAATTTAAAATTTTTTAAATTTTAGTGTTAATTGTTGTAGTCTGTATAAAAATACACTAATTTTACAAATTTCAAGTTTCAATATACATACATATGTTCATACAATTGTATGTATATTACATGGGATTTTAACATTTTTCGTTGATCGTTTTCACCTTTGGTGTACGGAACCCTAAAAATTAAAAGAATGATTCCAGGGTTGGAAAATTTACACTTCTTTTTGACATAGAAAAGTAACTGTATATGTAGGTCAAAATAAATTTTTTTCTTTTTATAAACTATATATATTTTATGTTTTAGAAAGAAATAGTTTGATATAAAAAATTTAAAACTCAGCACACATCTCCAGAGCTGGAAAATTGTTTTTTTGTTTGGTATATAATAGTTACTAAATAAAACAATTTTGTTTCCTTTGATAATTAAATTTAAACTTGAAATTTGAAGAATGAGAAATATAGTTGCAGGGTTGGAAAATTTAAACTTAATTTTGGTTTAAAAAAATAACGAAATAATTTTTTTTTTTTGCTTTTAGTTAAACATATTTTATATTTTAGGAAGATCTGTAGTCAAGATTTTATTTTATATTTGTTTAGTTTTCGGTGCCGGTATTAATGTGGTTAAGACTGACAAAGGTTTTAGCTTTTATTTGCACATTTGAGTTGCTTTAGATGAGGGTGAAAAGTCGAAAAATACCCATAGGAAACTCACTTTTTTTAATTGAATAATTGAGCCACTCTTTTCAAAAACAAATATGTATGTGTGTGTGTATGTATGTGTGTACTTATATAAAAAACAAACTTCAAAAATGTTGATATTAAAGTAAAACAGGATTATAATAAAAATTTCTTATAACGGGTGTTTTTTTAAGAGGTATAGAACTTTGAATTAAAATAAAACACAAGAAATTAATAATTTTATGCCATTAATGTTTAAATATGATTTCGGGCATGTGGCCGCCGCGGCTGGCTCGAATAAAGCCAATTCTACAGGTCCAATTTTCACCCACTTTTTCGAGCATATGGGGCCGTATGTTGGCAATAACGCCACGAATGTTGGCTTCCAAGTTCCCTAACGTTTCTGGTTTGTTGGCGTAGACGAGCGACTTCACATATCCCCAAAGAAAATAATCCAATGGTGTCAAATCACACGATCTTGGTGGCCAATTGACAGGTCCATTCCGCGAAATTATGCGCTCATCGAATGTTTCCTTCAATAAATCGATTGTGACGTGCGCTGTGTGGCATGTAGCGCCGTCTTGTTGGAACCACAACTCATCCACATTCATGCCATCCAATTCGGGAACAAAATAGTCGGTTAGTCGGCTCCAATTGCTGTGCACGGTGGCGAATCGATTCATTCGGGTCCTCTTCAACACTTTGCTCTACAGCGGCAATTGTTTCTTCGGTGCGCACTGTTCGACGTCTCTGCGGATGCGTATTATCACATAGAGTAAACGTAGTGTGAAAACGATCCATGGTTAACCGAATTAATTGCTCTGATGGACGATTATGTCGACCATAAAATGGACGGAGCTTGCGGTAAACTTCGCGAACTGAACCATTATTTTCGAAATAAATTTGCACGATTTGCAAGCGTTGTTCTTTTATCAACCTGTTTGTGATGAAATGGCAAACCAAACTAAATATTAAACACTTGACAGCTGACAAAATGGCCGCCAGTTAAAAAAGTGATGCCAACTTAAAGTTCTATACCTCAATAAAAAACACCCTTTATGAATCAAAATAACATTGACTGTAAATCACGCCATTTTATAAATATGTACGTAACAAAAGTCTATATATTTATGAAATAACGTGTTTCTATTTTTCCAAGATAATGAGGCAGATGGACGGGAATTCCCGATTCCTAAACCCTACGCATCACCCTTTAATACATCCTTCAAATACCGCAAACTCTAATTGCGTTTAATAATAGTTCTTAAGTTTCTGTTTAATTTACATGTACCCAAAAGTGAAAAAAATTAGAAAGATATCTTCTTTATATTATTTTTATTTAGCATACAAGTAAATGAACATACTTTTTAAACCGCTAACAAGCTACAATTTTTTAAGACGATAAACAAACCGCCAAGCACCAACACCAGCTGAGAAAACATAAACAAATTAAGGTAATACTAAAATAAATTTTTAAAAAAAGTTTGCGTATTTTACCATCAATTGTAAGCCAGAATAAATTCTTGATGATGTATAAAAAAAATTAAAAATTTTTCAATTTGAAATACCTTGAGCACAAATCTAATAAATAAAGACTAAAAATATCTATGTAAATTGCTTTCTCCAGACAAATAAAACATAAATTTCATAATTGGCACAAAGACTGCTGTTTAAATAAAAATCATAAAAATTTATGCTTTCAATAAATAAATAAAAGCTAATGTAGGGCAAAATTTATCTAATAATAAAATCGAAATAAAATATATTGTGCTTAAGCGTTGAATTTCAGGCGATCTGGTAGCTAAATATTACCCAGTTAACATAATGTTTTAAACATAAGTATGTATGTGTGTTGATGTATTGAGAGTAGAGTTTTTCTTTTCCCGGACTTTTTCATTTCCCGGAAAAGCGGGAACGATTTTTCGGTTTCCCGGGAATTCCCGCCCAGTGCAAAACAATACAAAATATTTTTAATTTAATTTATTTTAATAAAAAACAAATTAAAATTCATGAGATCGATGAAATAATAACGTTTTATAAACACTTTAGTCAAAAAATAATACTATTTCAGTTTTTAATAGTCCTGATTCGCACACATCAGGTTTAGCGGATCAGTTTTTGTTAAATTTTCTTTTGAAGCTATTTACGTTCATACACACCGTCAAGTTTGTTTCATCAGGTCTCATCAATTTGTGTTGTAGTAGAGTATTACGAATGACAAAACAAAACGAAAAAGCAAACTTGACTGGTACGGTCAAGTCTGTAACCCTTTCCATTCTCTTTTCCTATCTCTCCTAAAAACTCAAGACTTGACGACTCAGACCTGACGTGTGTGAATCAGGACATATAATAGCAATGCATAAATATCAATATTATATGTAAATGCAAAGCCAAATGCATTGATATAACGAAAAAAGAAACAAATTACATTATCAAAAAATATTACAAAATAATTCTTTGGAAATGGGACTTTAGTACAGAATAATCATTAATAGAATCGTTCTTTTTAACCCCCGACTAAAAAAGGGGTATTATAAGTTTGTAGTGTGTGTCTGTGTATCTGTGTGTCTGTCCGTGTCCGCGTACAGGCCAAACGGCTAGACCGATTTTCATTTAGTTTTTTCTGTTTGAAAGACGACTTGATCGAGAGGGTTCTTAGCTACGTTTGAAGAAAATCGGTCTAGCCGTTTAGAAGATATGACAGCTTTTCTGAAAAAAGTCGGGGGTTTTTAAATTTTTTAATTTTTTTTATTAATTTTATTGACTTGCGCATTTATGATTTACTTTTATGAATTGTTTTAGAATTAAGGTGGAAGTACATAACACGCGTTCAATGCGTTAATGCGATACACGCGTCTGTCAAAAAAGTTGAAATCGTGTGTTTTAATAAGGCAAGTTACATAGAGATGTTCGCGACGCGCGTACCTCGCAAAAAGTTGAACATTCTTCTACTTTAACGCGTTGTACACAAAATGACAGCAAATATTGCCAGATTCGTACACTAACATACACAAAAATGATTATAAATTAATTTTTTTATCAAACAAAATAAATAAAAATAAAACGTAAATGCAAGACAAAAAAATAGCCGACAAAGTCTTTAAATCTTACAACTAAAAAAGCCTCAAAAGTGTGGTGTGTAACTTTCTATTTGTATAGCGTTAAACGTTTAAGAAGCCAGAAATGCGTTGCCGCGCAACACGTGGTATGTACCTTCACCTTTAAATTTTGATCGTCGAGTTCCGCTTTTGGCAAACAAATGCCTCTAAGTCTCAGAGCACATGTGTGTCATATGTAAACTCGTCCTTAGTTGTTGTAAAGTTTTAGCTATTGTGCTAGTGCCATCACCTTATTATTGCACCATCGCATTCACAAAGTGAATAACGACACTCATCAAGGAATGTGTACATACAAACTAAAGTTGCCATAATAAAATTCAAAAAATCCCGGGAGTTCCCACACAAATTTCCCAGGATTTTTTCCCTGAAAATTTTTTCCCGGGAAATCCCGTATGAAAAACACTACTTGAGAGTCCAAAATGTTGCCGTTCACAACTTCGAATAGGATATGCATATATTTTCAAAATGCATATATTACTCGTATTGGATCTATTTATGTATTTTGTATGTCGTATATCGACCTTGACTCCTAAAATCGTTGTATTCGAAGCGGAAATATGACATTTGTACTTAAGCCCATTGTCTCGACTATAGTTGAAATTTCATGCTCTTTCTCTTTAAATAAAAACGTGTATATTTTTTACCGATATTTCCATGGAAATGAATATACAGTTTGGCCTTTTTTAACCGACTTCAAATCAGTTTCTCAATTCGATTTCAGCGAAAATTTTGATGGCAAAGTAATAAATAATACTTCACGCTTCTTCTAATTTGGCGTTTTAACTGATTACTTTAACATAACGATGTCATTAGAGGCAATAAATTAACAACATCAACAACATATATGTCAATCCTTAAAAGTAATTGAGTACACAAAATGCAGCTGGCAATATACAACTCATGCTTGCTGGGATTGAAGTCAAACATTTTACTCACTGGTCTATCACACATTTTTTATACTTTATTATACGCTAAAAAAAAAATAGCTTCGGCAGGATTTGAAGATAGGATTGTTTGCATGAAAAGCACACACTCTAGAATGCAACGAATGATTTCTTTTAATTTGTTGCTGTAAAGTAGTACAGACAGTATGTAATTTGTGTGGAAAAAATATTTGTGAGTTGCAAATAAAAACAAATACAGTAAAGTGCGACTTTCATTCGCGCACGAAGGGTTACGTACGGACATTAGACATCTAATTCTATATGAACTTTAGCCTATATAATTAGTTTTGGCATTTTTTAATTTTTGGGATTTTTTCGGTTTTGAGAGTTCGTTAGTTTCGGCGTTCTTTTTGCGATTATTTTAAGTATTGGTTCCTTTTTTTGGCGCTTTTTTCTCGTTTTGGAAATTTTTTTCATTTTGGCGATTTTTGTTCATTTTGGCTATTTCTTCGGTTTTTGGAGATTAATTTTAGTTTTTGAAATTTTTTAATATGACGATTTTTTCTGTTTTTGGCAATTTTTTCGGTTTTTGGCAATTTTTTTCGGTTTGGGGATTTTATAATTTTGAAATTTTTTAGTTTTACCGTTTTTGAAAATTGCAAGAGTTTGCCTTTTACGGTTTTCCAGATACAGAACGTTATAAAAATTACATTAACTGATAGAACACCCTTTAATTTAAATTTTTAAATTTTAGTGTTAATTGTTGTAGTCTGTATAAAAATACAATACCTTTGCAAATTTCGAGTGTCTATATATATATAATTGTAAGTATTTTACATGGGCTTCTAACATTTTTCGTTGCTCGTTTTGAAACACCCATTAATTTTTAACTCCTATGTATTTGTTGTTGTTACAGCCAAATTTCTAGATATTCTGTTAAAAATATCAAGTCAGTTGCTCTTTCTCGAGAAAATAGCCTGTGACGGACAGACAACAAACGGACTGACGGCCAGACGTAGAGCGTAGCGAAAATTCCTTTTTCACCTTTGGTGTACCGAACCCTAAAAAGAAAGCATGTGTAATTCGTAATGTCATGTGTAATTTAACATTTCTTCACTGGTGGCAACACTGCACAGCATGCATTTTACTCTGTTTCATATTATCACTAATACATAAATAATATAAAGTTGTATGTGTGTGCCTGACTTTGTCCCAAAAGAACGTTTATTTGCTGGCAATAAAGTTACAAATATTTTTTAATTTAAGCATTTCAAAGTTTATTCAAATATTTGCTTTTATCTATTTAATAAAATTTAGCCACCTGATTTTTAATCCTAAAACCAATGCCCTTGCATTTATATTCAAAGTGTGTTAAGATTCTTAATTCGAAGTGTTGAAATGAGGCAAAAAAAAAGAAAATACGACGCTAAAGCAATAAATAAAGCTTGAGCAGTAAAATTATGCCATTAAATGTGTCTAATATAATTTGAAAGTGTGTCTAATAAGTTCTGGTTTATAGATGACAATAAAAAATTTACGATTTTGGGATGTTCAATGAAAGTATTAAAATTTATTATCATATTTAAGTATGCATTAAAGTCTAAAACCGAATTTAAAATCAATATTTAATATTTGAATTTTTATTAACAAAAGAATTATTTGGTAAAGGTGTGAAATATTCTGTTCACATCCCTTTATTTGTAAAGTAATTGGTCAATTAAATTAGGTTCCTTATTAACATATTATTAAAAATTTTATTGCACCGCGTGCGGGCGTATGATTAATGTGAATCTCAATTTCAAATATTGCACATACGCAGCAGCAGGCCTTATGGCAGAATTAGGGTATTCATTCGATTAACCGTTACCCGGTTAAGCGTTTAATTACTACCCCATTAACCGATTGATTAGTTTAAAGATAGCTTTCTTCGATTCACAGTTAAAACGGTAAATTTCAGTCGATTAACCGATTAACCGACGTGAAAAAACTTCATATTTTGTTGTATTATAACGTATTTTTGTGTGTTTCATTATTTGTTTGGTCTCATATACAAAAGGTATGTATGTGTTTAGAAATCATGAATCAAGAAAACAAGATTGCGCATTGCGCAGGTCCGTTATTTCATTTTCTGCCTGTGACGTAGATGTAGAATTTTGTTGTAAACAAAATACATACATTTGTTGGTGGAATGTGCTCTCTCTTTCACACACTTTTTACAACAAACACACGTGTGTATTCTATATTGACGTATATGCGCAGTATAATTTTTTTTTACGGCTGAGTGCGCAATCTTGTTTTCTTGATTCATGTTTAGAAATAATTTTTTATATTAATAAAGAACTATTTTCACTGACCCTAACTAAACTAAAACTTCAAAGTCTTTGGATGTAGCTATAGAAGATTTTAGTTAAGACTCTGCTACTAGAGGGAATTATTTAGTTTTTGTTTAATAACCCTGCAGAAAATTGAACTGACACAATACTACTCACATGACCGGTTCCGAAGTTATAGGGACTAGTCCGAGTTCTAACACTTCCTATGAAGTGGACCAGTCACTTTTACATGGGGATGGCCTAGGATAATTAATTGATACTTTTTGTGCACCTTGTGACTTGTCACTGAACTATCCCATAGGGACCTATTTGGTGTAGAATAATATAAATATAAATTATATATAAATGTCATTCCGACATTTAACTGTACCAATGAAAACTTATAATTTTTTTTATTGTTACAAATGAAATTATAATTTATTTTTAAGCAGAAAATTTTTTTAGATTCGAACCGACAACCATGTGCATGACAGGCTAGTACACTACCCAATCAGCCACAGGGCCACTTATGTTTCAAAAGTATAAATACCAGTTAAGCTCAGGGTAATACCTCAGTATAGTTACGGCACTGGTTCCAGAGTCACATTGAAGGGAGCAATTAACATTATATTTACACTATTTGATAGGTCCATGTATTCAACCACATCGAACATGTTCAGTGCCGTTTACTACAATATTGCACCGAGTCCAAATTAATTTGGCTCAAAATCAAGACGATACGTCACAAAAATGGTGAATATCTAGGCGCACGATAGTGCGCCAGGCCAAGTTCTGACCAATGCATGCAGTGTATATTTACAGGAAACCATTCGAGCTGTTTTTACCCCCCGCATAACTTTGTTCCCCGCAATCGCAAAATTATAAAATTTAAACCATAATTAGAATAAATTCATCTTACCTCATGTGCGAAGTTCGAAAGTTTCACAAGAAAAGGTTCCTGAGATATGGAGGTGCAAAAAGTGCACATTTTAAGACATACTCACTGACCTACTGACTTACTCATCAATATTATGAAGCACTTCCGCTATAGCTAGAGATCTGAAATTTGGCACACAAGTAGATCTAGGTGAGCAATGAACTAGAAAAATCTAAAAACCCCGAAATTTTAACCTGGGGGGCGGAGCTACGCCCATAAAAATTAAAACTTGTAATTTGTAAAGGAAAGGATGCCATATAATTTCTAGATAATCTTCTAACTTGGCAATATTTTTACCTTTCTAAAAAAGGAGAGAATAGTGCGTATTTGTTCATTTCTTTATATCGGTAAAAATGTTGTGAAGTTAGCAGATTATCTAGAAATTATATGACATCCTTTCCTTTACAAATTTATATAATTTATATCATATTTCAGTGTGAGAAATTGTGAAAAACAAGAACTTGGTCAAAATTTATATCTCACTACTTTTAATGGCCAAAATTTTGGATAGGAACTTGGCCTTTTTTCACATTTATATTTTTGTGAGGATGTTACCTTCTAAACGTAGACATTAATATTATTTAAAAATTAATATTAATTAATAATCATAATAAAAAATATTATTATTTACTTACTAATATTATAAAGGTGAAAGTGAGTTAGTTTGCTGATTTGTTTGCTACGTTTTCTTAAAACTTAGTTTAATTTTTAAATCTGATTTCCAAGCCCTGATCAACAAGCAAGGTAAACACCAACACACTTCCATAACAAATTATGTCAGCGGACCTTTGTTAAAATTAAATTAAATGATATTTTAACTTGCGCGGCATTGATAAATATTGTATTAAGTTAATGACAAATATTATTGATATCAAAAATTTTTTTTTCAATAACATGGTTTTGTTGAACATAATTTTTGCCTATTTTTCTGCGTAAGCTTTTTAGGGTTCCGTACACCAAAGTTGAAAAGGAACCCTATTGTTTTCGCTAAGCTGTCCGTCTGTCCGTCTGTCCCTCTGTCCCTCTGTCCGGCACACGGTATTTTCTCAGTAACCGTAAGAGCTACGGATCTATAATTTGGATGGAGTATGTAGAACCTTGGCCGCTACAACAACAAATACATGAGGATTAAAAATTAAAGGGTGTTCCAAAACGAGCAACGAAAAATGTTAAAATCCCATGTAATATACATACAATTTTATGTACATATGTATATTGACACTTGAAATTTGTAAAATTAGTGTATTTTTATACAGACTACAACAATTAACACTAAGATTTAAAAAAATTAAAATTAAAGGGTGGTCCATCAGTTAATGCAATTTTTACTATGTAATTTTGACAATTTGCTATGTCTTGGAAACCGTAAGAGGCAAACACTTGAAATTTTCAAAAACGGTAAAACCAAAAAAACCGAAAATTATAAAATCGCCAAACCAAAAAAAAAATTGCCAAAAATTAATAAAAAATCGCCAAAACGAAAAAAATCGCCAAAATTAAAAAAAAATTTTCTAACACTAAAATAAATCGCCAAATTCGAAAAAATCGCCAAAATGAAAAAAACGCCAAAATGAAAAAAAGCCAAAAATCGAAAAAAAATCGCCAAAACCCGAAAAAAAATCGCAACAATTAAAAAAATCGCCAAAAATAAAAAAATCTCCAAAATGAAAAAACGCCAAAAACCGAAAAAAATAGCCAAAACAAGAAAATAAAGCATCAAAACTAAAAAAAAGAGCCAAAATTTAAAAAAATCGCCAAAAGCGAAAAAACGCAAAAACCGCCAAAACACAAAAACCGAAAAGACCCCAAAAACGAAAAAAAATTCCAAAACTATATATTATATAGGATGAAGTTTGTATTAAATTACATATATAGTGTTCGTACGGAACCCTTCGTGCGCGAGTCAGAGTCGCACTTTACTGAATTTATTATTTTAATTTCATGTATTATTTAATTATGCTTGCATATGTATGTAAGTTTGTGTGTGGCTGTGTTTTAATGAATTTTTTTATGAAGTTTAGATACATAAATTTTCTTTTAATCTTAAATTATTTACATTTTGATTCTAGAATACGAACGAGTGTGCCGTCCGTTTGGTATAATTAGTTAAATGTCATGCTAAGATATAATCGAATGTTAAAACTACATTATGCAGCGATTTTTAATGTAAAATTGTATAGAAGAACTCGTCAACACATAGTTCAATTTTGTCACTTATGCTAACTTCATGTCAGTTTTGGATTATAAATAAGGCCGTAAGTGTACTCTTACCAATAAATAAAAACGAAAAGAAAAAATAAAAAAGAAAAATTTATTAAAAAGCATTGGCAAATAATTTTTCAGATTGTAACCCGTAACGTTGGCAAACCGTTTGGGTTTCTTGAGTAAAAGTGCTTTCCCAGTGCTACAATTTTTGTACGGTTGGCAATTTCTGCCTGGGTACACACATATGCAACCATAATTCAATAATAAATGAAATTTAAAAAAAAAACATAAGCAGAATCCCTTTAACCAAGCTAATTGAGCTAATTCAATTTATTAAACTCTCTTCCTTTCCTTCCTTCCTTAAGTATTATGGTTTTCATACAATTACAAATAAGTGAACAAATCAAGAGAAATAGTACAAACACACACTCAGTTTTGTTTCTTTTTTACTTGTAAGATAATAAATGCGTGTGTAATATGTGTGCATGTAGTAGTAGCAACTTTAAACGCATATATCTCCCAAAATACTAAACCGATTTCAATATAATATAAATTCTGCACATCTGTAGAGAAAACCCTTTAAAACCATATATATATTTTTAAAATCGGTGCAGTAGTACCAGCGTAAAAGGGATTACAAAAAACATGTTTGCCTATTAATTATATAGAAGATATAGATAGGTTGAAATAAATATGAATGCGACGTAGACATTATAGTCATACCACACTCACACTCATAAATCACCTCAGTTTGATGTCTAATACATGGGTGAACATCATGTAGCAAATTTTTGCAAATCGAATTCACACGTATGCTTATTCTCTTTCATTAAGTCTTATCTGAGATAAATTTTTGCTTATCTTTTTACTCATTTTTCTCAAACGCACTGCGAGAAATTTATTATGTATGCTGTTTACGTTAAAAAATGGTTTTGCCCACATACAACAAAAAATTTAATTTAATCTTCACTGAAACAGCGACGAATGTACATGCATAGCGGGTTCATTATTCTTTCAAAAAATTCATCATCAAAAAATTATTTCATAAAAAAATCATATAAGAAATACTTTTATTAATTGTTTCTGGCTGTGTGTTTATCTTTTTCGCTCACTTACACAACCTTAAATTTATCTTGGTCACCCATGGTCTAATATCAGAAAAATACTTATACTACTCACATTGATTCAGCTCACTTAACTCATGCATGTATGTTTATGTAAAAGTTTAGTCATTAAACAGTTTGCCAGTAGTATACAATAGTAATAAATAGAGTTGTTTTTCAATTCCTGCAAAAAAACAAAAAAAGCAACAGAGAAACACATAACAGCATAATGAGAACTTTCATGTTCGTCTGCGAAGTTCGCATTGTCAATCATACTTATTTTGCATCGTCCATGGGCATTGAGTTAAGGAGAGTCGAAATAAACAACGTCATAAATGTTGCTAAGTACGAGTTCAGTGCGCACTTCAAACTTTCGAGTAAATATGATTCATATAGATTAAATAAGTACGAGTGCGCATAATTGCAAGAAGTTATAAGTCATGATTCAACTCTACTCACTTTTTTACTACTCATTGCTGTTCTGTAATGTACATATGTACGAAACTTTTACATGCATCTGAAAGACAATGTATTTATACTAATTTACGAGTACAGAAAATACACAATACAAATACACAGTAACCGTGAAACACAAATACTTATACAATTTGCATACATAATTAATTCATTTGCATTTTAAAGCTCTCTTAATGACATGAACATTATTATTAAAATAATTTGACAAAACGATTAAGACAATAAAACTTGTCAACTTGGTAAATTTTATTGTGTTCAGTATTGCCAGAATAATTATTATACATAATATTTTTCGAAACCCCTCAATAATCAATTTCAATGTATTTTTAATTAAAAAAATATTTTACTTAATAAGTAAAATATTAATTTGGGAATATTAGTGCGTTTAAAATTTCAAACTTATATTTTAACAATTACAATAAAAAAATCACTAATTATTAAAATGACTGCACCAGGCCAAAAATACGTGTGTGGCAACACTCTATTCTAAAATAGCTGTTGTTGTTATTTACATTTATTTTCTTTTTACATACTTTTACAAATACAATTTGAAGCTAAAAAAAGTCAGCCGATGTAGTAATGGTAAAGAAAATAAAAAACATGTTGATTATTGAGTTCTTGTTTCAACTTTATTATTTGTTGTTGAGCTTCTCATTGGTTTAAATGCAAGTTTATAACATAATAACTCTAGTTGTTCTAAGAATCTTTGGGTAAAGGTTCCCTGATGATCTGCATTAGCAACAGTGAAATGCGCATAGGATCCAGCTAAACCGCTCAATAATCAATATCAGTTTATTTTTAATAAAAAAAAATATTTTACTTAATAAGTAAAATATTAATTTGGGAATATTAGTGCGTTTAAAATTTCAAACATAATATTTTTCATTGGTTCACAACCGTAGTGTATAAATAATTGTTGCAGGTTTTTTCGGTAATTTTTGTTTAACTTTTTTTTGTTCTAATTTTCCGCTTTCCAAAGTTGGGTGGGAATTTGTTCTAACTATTTTTACTATATATACATATGTATGTGTGTACACGATAGCATTCGAAATATATTGAACTTGTTTATCTAGGCGCAAGGCAGTGCGCCAGCCCAAGTTCTGGCCAATGCACGCAGTGTGTATATTTACAGGAAGCCATTCGAGCTGTTTTTACCCCCCTCATAACTTTGTTCCCCGCAAGCGTAAAATTATAAAATATAAATCATAATTAGAATAAATTCATGTAACCTCACATGCGAAGCATATTTTAAGACATACTCACTGACTCACTGATCTCTCATCAAATTGATGAAGCACTTCCGCTATAGCTAGAGAGCTAAAATTTGGTACACGAGTAGGGGGCGGGGCTACGCCCATAAAAATTAAAGCTTGTTCTAGTGAAATGAAATTCAATATAAAACTAGGTCTAGGTGGGCAATCAAATAAACAAATCTGAAAACCCGGAATTTTAGCCAGGAGGGCGGGGCTACCCCCGCAAAGGTCAGAATTAAAAAAGCTAATATAAGGCGCTTAATGGAAGCTATTTTATTGAAATTTGACATATATACTGCGATAATGCAAGGCTATAAATTAATTTTTTTTTTAAAGTGGGCGTTGACACGGCTATACAATTTAAACCTCATTTTCGTGTACTACGGCTCAGGATATTTAGATATACCATATATGTATGAATTATTATCCGTTTGCAGCGAAACTTAACACGAATAATAAGCACTGGCCGAAAAAAAATTTTGAGTTTGAAAAAGTGGGTGGGTTTACGCCCATAAAAATCAAAAATTAAAAGTTGCGCTAAGGTGCTGAAATTTGATACACAAGTAGGTTTAGGTGAGAAAACAACAAGAAATCCAGAAAACCTGAAAATTTTAGTCAGAGGGGCGGGGCTGCGCCCATAAAAATTTAACATTAAAAGTTGCGCTTATGAGCTGAAATTTGATATACAAGTAGGTTTGAATGAGAAACCAACTAGAAAAATCTGAAAATTCAAAAATTTTTGCCAGAATGGGCGGGGCCACGCTAATATTGTTTGAAACTAAAAACTTACAGCCTTATTTATAAAACTTATTAAGGCTTTATAAAGACTTTTTAAGAAAAATTCTGTATTAAAATTTGCCTTAAACCCCTTTTATAAAGCTTTACTAAGTTATATAAATAAATCTGTTAATATACAGCTTTTAACTTAATGGGAAAATCTCAAAACCCAGAAGTTTTATCCGTTAAAGCTCCAGTGCATACTAGAGAGCTGAAATTTTATGCACAAATAAATCTAGATCAGAGATCCTTAAGAAAAATCGAAGAAACCAGAAGTCTTAAAGAGGGGGTGGGAACAAGCACTTTAAACTCAAAATTAAGTTAAATTTTATTGAAACTTTTCATACACATTGCACTTATCCAAAGTAAAAATTTCCTGTTTTAAATAGTGGCAGTGACTAACTACACCAATAAATATTAGCTTTTTCTTTCATGTACTTCGGGTTAGCAGTTTTTAGTCTGTTACTCATGTATTCCTCATTAACTTTTTCCTACAAAACTTTACATAAACCATAAGCACTAACAGATATATAAGTCGGCGGGGCCAGGCCCATAAAAATTTAACATAATATTATACTGTAGAGAGCTGACATTTTGTAAACAAATAGTCTTAATTGATTTACTCAATCGGAAAATCCAAAAATTAAAGCACCAGCTACCCTGTTGAAACTTTGCACGCACATTGGGCATATCCTTTTGATTTATGTACTTCTGCTAAGCAGAAATAATGGCCGAAATTTTTGATAGGAACTTGGCCTTTTTTCACATTTATGTTTTTGTGAGGATTGTATATTTCTAGAAACAATGCACTTCTCCTCTGCTGTATTTGTTTTTATATTATTAAATTTTTTTGATAGATCAGTTAATATTTTAAGTGACTCTTTTAAAATTTGTAATTAAGTAACTAATGGCTTAAGAATATTTCAAATAATTTTGGAATTTGTGTAACTGAATCTGTAAAAATATTTAGGGCCTTTCCTATAATGGCGACAGCGTTCGACTTACATAAGAAACAGCAACAAAGTTTTGAAATTTTTTCTTGATTTGAAGGTAAGTGTGCGACAAGACGGTCGTTGTCGACATAGTGGGACAGGCCCTTAAATTTAATTCTAGTTAAATGTTTAAAGAAATATCAATTAAATTTTTAGTTTTTGTAATATTTTAATTTAATTTTTTTTTTATTTTTTTATGAACTTAAGAAAAGCTTACATAATTGCTTAAAAATTTCAAAAGTTATTTAAATTAAAATGACATATGCTGCGGTCTATTAAGCAAATATAAATTTAGGGCAATTATCATTATAAAATTTAATTAAGGCAATTTATTGATATAATAATAGTTAAAGTATTTTCTGAAAAATAAATGCTTTCATTTTCAATTGATTTACCTTTATTTTGCCTAATGTAGTGGAATAAAAGAAATATTTAGAAGGGTATTATTATTGCATTAAATCAACTATTATTATGTATGAATAAATCATAAAATTTGTTATGCAAGATCTGTTGACACCATGTGGTATGGGTAATAAATAATTTTTGTCTGACATGCTCAATGCTTATACTATTCGAATATTTTTGGTATAATTTTGCTTGTAGGGAGGATATGTAAGTGCATGTAAATATATACTCGTATAAGCGTACATATATTTGTACATTAGGTTGGTACAACTACCGTCTTGTTATAAAACTTTAATTTAAGAAAAATGCTTAGAATGTTTTTTTTTTACAAAACAGATCTTGGCATATAAAACATTATTCCGCCAAATTAATTAATAGAAAATTTATATAATATCAAAATTATTAATATAAGCTGCGTATTTCTTTACTAAAAAAGCTTTCGATTTCAAGATTCATGATTTCTTTCAACAGTTTTCTTGGAATTTTTAGGGAAATATTGATCCTTACTAATGCATCTATATTTATGTTGTATGCAAGTGCATAATACAATTATTGCTTTTCTGTTGGCACTATGCAGCAGCAATACGTGTACTAATGCTTTTGACAATTATAAAATGAGATAGTATTTTATGAGACTTTAACTTTGTTTTATTTTAGTTTTGTATTTAATATGTTTATTTTAAATTCAATAACAAATAATTTTATTTATACAGTTTTAAGCTAAAGATTTTAAAGAGTGTTTTTTATATGGATTTTTAAGAATATGCACAGAAAAGTTTTACAAAAAAGATGTTTGTTACTATTGAACTATAATATATATAAGTTAAAATCATTTGTCGTTTTTTTAGTATGAAACAAAATTTTATTAGAGTTTTTCATATATCGTGAGTTTTGGGTGTCATGCATGAATCACTTCTCAACGTGGTTAAATGAAAAGTTTAGTTATGATGCTCTAGCGAAAGAACTTTCATGCAATTTCATTTAAACAAAAGTGGACTCAGTGTTATTTAACTTTTCATTTATTACCATTACACGCCATTTGGAGAATGTTCTGCGGAATTGAGAACGTCCCATATCTTAATAAATAATCTCTCTTAGTTTATCTACATATTTTTTCGGCTGAAAAGTCTCTTTTAGGTAGAAAATTATGCAATCAATACACAGAAAGTAATAACATAGATAGAATTAACTTTTTAGGTTCCCGGCAATTCACAAAAAAAAAAAATCGCAAAATCCCAAAAAAAATTTTCAATATTTTTTCTGTATATTTCTTATTTTTATTTTCAATATTTAAAAATATGTATATCTTTTCGTAAAGTAGCATAATATATTTTTTGTGGTTAAATTCCTTAAATTTGATATTTATAACAAAAATTTATCTAATTCAAAACGATCTGGTTCCTTCAATAACGAAAATTTTGAACAAAAAATTTCTTTGTAATATTTTTAATACTACTTATTTTTGAATACGTTAGAATATGGATTTGGTGTTCTTGCAAAAAATTTTTTTATACCAGTTAAAGCGAAATTAATAACTCACTTCTTTCTACAAAAAACGGTGAAATTCGACTTTTTTCAAAATTTTAATTCAAATTGCGTATAACTTTTGTTTTAGTTGTAATTTTGTTTTGTAATATTACACATTCTGTTCTTCATTAAACGTTTGTTCATTTGTTAAAAATTGTTACGAATTTGCAACAAATGTTACTGGAAAGTGTTTATTAGCTCAAAAGGTTTGCAAGGATAGAGCGTCAAAAGAGAGAAAAAAATTGAGAGACAAAATATTTCATATAAATTATTACCAATAAAATTTTTACTTGCAAGAATTATCCAGGCAGCTGTTTTGTGTTTTATTGTCAAATTAATTATTTCAAAAATATCTAAAAAAAATATTTCTACGTACACTCAGGGAAAAGCTGCATTTAAAAAATAAGAACGCGTCTTATTAATTCAACATTTTTCAATATAATAGAAAATGTACATTGAGGTACTGAAAAATAAATAAAACCAACAAATTAATACTTTAAATTAATATTTTTCCATATTGAAATGAGAAATTTCAACATGACTAGACTTTCGTAAATTTTTGTTATTAATTCAATGTGGTGTTTATTGATTTTAAGCTGTTTTTTCGCTGGGTGTATGAAAAAAGAAAGCATATTTTCTTAATTTATTGTTTTTCTTTCATTAAGCCACATAAGTTCAATTTTAATGACAAATAATTTTATTTGTTTCTTATATATTTTTGTATTTTTTAATTAATGAAATTAAAATATTATAAAAAAAAATTTATAAAAATAGTAAAAATATATGAAACTGTGTAAAGAATTTCATATTAGAGGTCAATTTCTAAAAAAAAATGCAATTTGAAATATTACACAGTACAGCATTTTTGAAGTCATTGATTCGGGACTCTGACAATTTCACGTGAAAATAGGCCCAAAATGAAGAACTTGTGCATCATTCGTTTTATCTTCTTACCTGCTAAAATATTTTTAATATCGATTTAAAGTTAGTAACTATCGTATAGGGGAATTTTTCACGTTTTAGGCTTTTTTGTTTGACATAACTCGAGAACCACTAGTCCGATTTAGCTGAAACAAATTTAGAAAAATTAAGAATTACAATTCCTCTAATCTGTTCTTATACCGTTTTCCTATGTGTGCAACACTTTCGAAGTTAAAAATGAATGTATGGAGGGAAAAAAGTATTTTTTGCCTAAAAATTTAAATTTTTTTTTTAAACTCATAAAAAATTAAAAATGCAAAAAAGTGTCAAATCTAATTACTTTCACATAAAGCCACGTAACCTGTGAGTAAAGTGAGACATTTTTTGAGAAAATCGATGAATAAATTTATTCCAATAATGTTATGAATGAATTACACAAAACTTAAAATAAAAATTCGAATTTGTATTGCAGCTATTCTTACACAAAAAATATGGAATTTATGGAATCTATGCATAAAAACAAAACTTAAAACATTTTCAATTATAATTATAATTATTGCCAATATCCATTCTCGTTGAAGTTGACGCTTGTGGTTCTGATGATCTGCTTTTCTTCGTAGGTTGTTGATATTCGTGGTCTGAGTTTGCGTCGTCATCGATTTGTGTTAGCGGTTGTCCTGTATTATTTTCAATATCGGGTGTCCAACCTGCATCATTCACGTTGGTCGGATTGGTGAAAACGGTTTCGGCTTGCAGGGACTCAGTATCCAGACTCGGAGGTTTAGGTGCATCGACATCAGCAGGGCGGTTAACTGGAGTTGTAGCAGTAAGTGCAGCAGTGTATACTTTTGTTTTCAATTGTTGTCTGTTTAATCCAGGACGAAAATTTATGCATGCGTAGCACCTGGATTCATCATGTCCAGTTGTGTCTTCCACCCAAATTACTGGCTTCATAAAAGACAACGTTGCACCTCCTCCATGTATCCAATTTACAAGGGTATTATAACAACTTTTGCACACTGTGTTCGGCGTAAAATTTGAACCACTTAAATCTGCTTCATCAATATAATCACAATACGCTTTTTTGAGTTTCTCAGTACACAAATTTTGTCGATAGTTTTTGTTTTTTTTTAAGGACGATTTGACCACAAACGTAACAAAAATTATCCAATTTTGGGCACTTGTTATTTTCCATATTTATATATTTTATGTTTTCTTGCTATTCACTTTTAAAAAACTGGAGAAAAATCACTTTTACTGTTCGCGTTCGTCGGCACTGGCTGAATGACAAAAATCGATCAACTATAAATACTACCAGCCGTATTCATAAAAAAAAGTTGATTGAGGTTTAAAATTCATATTAGTTAAAAAACGTTTTAAGGCTAAATAACGTTTTTTAAATATTGGTATTCATAATCAGTTTTTTAACTAAAAATCAATTAACTAAATTTTTTTTTAAATATCGTGGCAACACTGTATTCTTTATTTGTCACTTGCATATTAGTTCTGCAAAAAAACGATTGTTAACTCACAAAGTACTCGTGGCTATTTTGTTTATTTGTCGGTTTTCAGAGAAATATTGTTTCTATAAAATAAAAGATATATTGCAACTTGTATTTAATAAAATAATAAAAAAAGTTCACAACAAATCTTTGTTAAAAGTGCTTTTTATATTATTTATTTTATTGCAGATAAAGAAGCACTAGAATAACGAGCTTTATTTTGTTTGTTTTGAGTGTTTATACATCACTAGTTCATTTTCTACAATTATACTATTTTTGTTAACACATAAAATGAGAAAACAATGACCGGGAATGGAAACTGGATCGCTCCTTTTCTTTTAAATATTCTTTGGAGTATATTTGTTATTTCGGCAATAGTTTCTATAAAAAAAAATACATTGTTTTCTTCTAAATAACACTGGCATATGCATACATACATGCATACATAAGTACATACATACATACACACATATGTACATACAGGTAAAGTTCAAAATGTAAACAAAAACGAAGCAAAATTACAACAACGTCACCTTAAAATTGGTTTAAACATGGGGGCAGTCAATTTTAAAATTTGCTGATTTACGCAAGGTTTAAAAACCGTTTTTTAAGCTAAAATTCTATTATGAATACAATTTTAGCGAATTTTGCTTAAACAATATTTGAACCGCGGTTTAAAATTTTTATGAATACGGCTGTACGTGTTTTTCAATATTTTACTGGCAGGTACTTATAAATGGTCGAATGTTTTAAGGGTACCTGGCTATATACCTGACTCACCACTTGTACGTTTCAAATTGTGCAAAACTTTCCAAATAATGAATGAGGGTGCAATGTCTGTAAAAAATCATACAGGTAGTCACCGGAAAACCCCAAATAATTAAAACAGTCCCCTATCCTTTTTTTCCTTTGAATTGTTCACGCACATTTATTAGCGTTTATTGCTTCGCAGTCATAACAATCAAATAACCTTTTGTTTATTATTCTTTGTTTTTTCAATTAGATTTGACACTTTTTTGCATTTTTGATTTTTTATGAATTTAAAAAAAAAAATTAAATTTTTAGGCAAAAAATACTTTTTTCCCTTCATACATTCATTTTTAACTTCGAAAGTGTTGCACACATAGGAAAACGGTATGAGAACAGATTAGAGGAATTGTAATTCTTAATTTTTCTAAATTTGTTTCAGCTAAATCGAACTAGTGGTTCTCGAGTTATGTCAAACAAAAGAGCCTAAAACGTGAAAAATTCCTCTATACGATAGTTACTAACTTCAAATCGATATTAAAAATATTTTAGCAGGTAAAAAGACAAAACGAACGATGCACAAGTTCTTCAATTTGGGCCTACTTTCAGGGGAATTTGTCAGAATTGAGTCCCAAAATCATATGTTGTACTGTGTACAAAATACATCCGAAAAAGTACAATTGGAGAGTAGTTTTGTAAATTTCTGCCTTACTCTCTATTTGCTAGTTTCTGCTGTGAAAGTAAATGAATAGAGTTAAAGTTTCCTTTTCTAAATCAAATAAGGTTTGACTTATCCATTAGCAGAACAGTGGACCAAGGTTGGTAAAAAAGCCAAGATTTATTTTTTTTTTGCTCGAATATTTCCTAAATTGTAAACGAAATCCTTTAAATGTAGCAGACGTTTTTCTTAGTTCTTGAACAGAAAATAAAGTTCACTTGCAAAAAAATATTTTTTATCAGATCAAAAACATCAGCTTGGCATAGGTTTGAATATTTCATTAACCCTAGGTTCTGCCTTTCGGACTTTATGAATATTCCAAACTACAGAAACAATTTGTGACATTTCATCATATTTTGTATGAAATTTCATAACAATTGGACAGCTAACTTAGAATCTGCAAGATTATTTTATATTTTTTACAAAATCCCCAAAGTGTATCGGATACTTTTTGCGCCCCAGAAGGCACTGTCGGATCTAGCTAAAAAAAACTAAGACCGCATTTTTCCAATAGAAAGAAACAAACAAATACGCACTATTCTCTCCATTTAGAAAGGTAAAAATATTTCCAAGTAAGCAGACTATCTAAGAATTGTATATAGCATAGCATATTTCTGTGTTAGGTATTGTGCCAAACAAGAACTTGGTAAAAATTTATATTTCACTACCTTTAATGGCCGAAATTTTTGATAGGAACTTGGCCTTCATTCACATTTATGTTTTTGTGAGGATCAGACTACTTTTTGAAAAATTTTCTATACAAAACTTTACTAATACAATATAAAAATTTAGAAATAAATTCTATCTATAACATAAATTCATATATTATAGAAAATTCTTTATCATTAAATAAATTATATAATTATCCTACTAACATTATAACAATTTTATTAATAAATTACTTATTTTCTAATAAGACTTTTTAAGCTTAAAATTTCTAGTGTGTCTTATTTCTATTAATGATCGCTGTGCCAGTTAAAAATTGCATAGTTACATAAAATAATGGGTTAGAGCATGATGGGTGTTGGATTGTAGAACTTAAAAATGCACTATTGCGTCATTACAACGGGTCGCTAGTGTGTACGCAATTTGGTAAGAGTCCTCTGAAAAGAAACATAATAAACACAGCGTACATTTTAGTGAACATGATCCCGTCTTTTTTCTCAATAAATTTTCATATTAAAGTCTGATTACGCAAAGTACATATATCAAAAAGAATATGCCTAATGTGCATACAAAGTTTTAATAGGGCAGCTGATGCCTTAATTTTTGGATTTTCTGTTTAAGTAAATCAATTACTATTTGCCTACAAAATGTCAGCTCTCTATAGTATAATATTACGTAAAATTCCTATGGACCTGGCCTCGCTGACTTTTATATCTTCTAGTGCTTATGGTTCATGCAAAGTTTGGTATTAAAAAGTTAATAAGAAATATCTGAGTATTAAATTAAAAACTGCTAAGCCGAAGTACCTGAAAGAAAAAGTTAAGATTTATGGGTGAAGTCACGGCTACTTTTCAAAATAGGAAATTTTTATTTTGGATAAGTGCAATGTGTATGAAAGGCTTCATTCAATAAAATTAATCTAAATTTTGAATTTAAAGTGCTTGTTACCACCCTCTGGTTGAAACTTCAGGTTTTTTAGATTTATTTTAGTGATCTCTGATCTACATTTATTTGTGTATCTAATTTCAGCTCTCTACTGCGAATTGAAGTTTTAACAGGCTGGCCCCGAATACCTCATAAAACTTCTTAGTTTTAAGATTTTACTATTGGCTTACTCTACACTTACTTATGTATAAAATTTCAGCTCTCTAGCGAGAATTAAATTTTATGAGCACTATAACTCCCACAATTTTTAACTCACAATTTTGTTGTGAGCAGCGCTTACAACTCATGCTAATTTTCTTCTAAAATGTGCTAGACCGAAGTAGATTAAACACAAGGCTAACATTTTATAGGAGTGATCACGCCCACTTTTTAAGGTGATAGTTTAAAGTACTGTATACGTGCAACGCGTATGCAAGGTTTCACTAAATTAGTTTGAGTTAAAAGCTGTATATTAAGGTTTTAGTACCAGACAATATTAGCGTGGCCCCGCCCACTTTTCCAAACTTAAGATTTTTTCGACCAGTGCTTATTATTATTTGTGTCAAGTTTCGTTGCAAACGGATAATAATACCCAATATGCTGAACCGTAGTACACGAAAATGAGGTTTAAATTATATGGGCGTATCACCGCCCACTTTTTAACAAAAAATTTTTAGCCCTACATTATCGCAGCATACATGCAAAATTTCAATAAAACAGCTTCTTTTAAACGCCTTATATTAGCTTTTTTAATTTTGACTTTTATGGGCGTAGCCCAGCCCCCCTTGTAAAAATTTCTGTGTTTTCAGATTTTTTTATTTTAGTGCTTACCTAGAGCTAGATATGTATCAAATTTCACCTCACTAGCACAAATTTTAGTTTTTATGGGCGTAGCCCCGCCCCTCTGGTTAAAAATTCCATGTTTTCAGTTTTTCTGGTTCATTTCTAACCTAGATCTACTCGTGTACTAAATTTTAGCTCTCTAGCGATAGCGGAAGTGCTTCATCAATTTGATGAGTGTGTCAGTGGTCCGTGAGTATGTCTTAAAATATGCACTTTTTGCATCTCCATATCTCTGGAAGCTTTTATTGTAAAACTTTCAAACTTCTCATGTGGGGCTATGTGAACTTATTTTAGTTATGGGTTAAATTTTATAATTTTACAATTGCGGGGAACAAAGTTATGAGGGGGGTAAAAACAGCTCGAATGGCTATTATTTATTATATCCGCACGCAAATAAAAAATATGGTTGTGGCAACCATAATCAAACAGCAACATACTATGATTGAATTATATGGTTGCAGTCAAATCATATTATTGTTAATAGAAAAGCAAACTTTAATATATTATTATCTAAGTTAATAATAATATTATCTACAAAAATAATGAACTTTGTTATATCTAATCTTAGTATTGTAAATATGACAACACTATTGTTAGATGTGACTAAAATATAATTGATACTCACCATACCATGATCTAATATTATATTAATATTGTTAAATACGACCACAGTATTATTTAATATAATAATACTATTTTGTTTTTTAATCATATATTTATTGTAGAAACAGCTGTGCGTTAAATTCGAAATAAAAATAATTTAATATTGTTGAAATAAAATGTATATAGAAATGTATACTTACACGACATACAGACATATCTGTATAAAGAGATACACAAATGTTTATATATTTTTATTTGTCTACCCTTTTGTTTATTCTTTATTTAATTATTCATTTATTTAACACCAACCGTGCGCTACCGATAGCTTACAAACGAAATACTGAACTGACAGATGTTCCTGAAAAAGATTTTTTTAAGAACTTAACACAGTATGGTTTTGGTTAACCTTATATTGTTATTTAAATCATATTATTTTTAAATAATAATACAAATTGTGTTGTAGTCATAAATTTTTAACAAGACTATATTGTTAAACTCTAACCATATCACACTTTTTTATGGATGTGATAATGTAATTATTAAATTCAAACATTACTCTGTTTATCGTAACGAAATAAATGTTTAAAATAACAATAACTAGTTTTCAGCGACCACACATTTGTTTCAGAGAACATAATATTGTTTTCTCAGCCATTCTACAACCATATCTTTTCTTTGCGTGCATATAACATCTGCAACAATACTATTATTTAACACAACGTAATTATCGTTGAGTTTTATTAACTAAATATTTGCGGTCATTAATATATTTCATTATGGATGCTATCATATTAATTACATAGTGTTCTATTAAATAATATGATACATAAAGTGTAAAATACCACTAGGATATTAATTTTGTGGATATTCAATTGATTAACATGCAAACAAATACACACCAATTCACCTTAATCATTAACTGTGAAAACATATGGAATTTATAATCAAACTTAAAATGTTATTGATATGTAATAAATTTAAATCATTATTAAGCATTTATGCTCATATAAATTTAATTTATGTCGATACTACTAACATCATTACAGTAATATATTAATTAATAAAAGTTGAAAATCATAATGAAAAAGAAAAATGTTTGTGATATTTGATCAATTTATTTATTAGGGAACAATTGTGTTGTTTATTTGTTAACAAACGCTTAATTTTTATACAAAATACTAAGGGTACTAACAATGTCATAATATCATAATGTTGTAATATTTTGTAATATTTTTGCTGGTTTTCAAACGAAAAAAAACTTCTAATATAATTAGGGAATTCACAATGAAAATCTTCATATTTTTATCTGACAGCATTGAGCTATGTTAAAATTTTCATTGTGAGCAGGCAACGATATAAAACACAGTACATTAAGGCTTAAAATAAAAAAAAGCAATGTGAGTCCGATCACAAAGGAGATGTGTAAGCATCTAGTAATGAAATTTTTTTTTAAGTTGGAAGTACTTATGCTTTTAGTATCTTTTTTTAAATTAATTAATTAAAAGTATCAAAACTTTCAATATTGTAAATACATATGAATTTGTTGGTTTTTGTTTGTTTTATTAAACTTATTTGGTTAGTAAATGGGCACACTGCGGTATATGTATATGTACTGCATTCAAAATTGCAGTAAGCAGTAAATTTACTGCTTACTAAAAAAATTCAGTAAATTTTTACTGCTAATGAAATTTAATTTGCATTACCAGTAAAATCGTAGGGCCGTAATCATAATAAAATTGTAGCAAGTGGCAAAGTTTTTTCATTCAAATTTTGAAACTTTTGTATGAAAAACATTTATCCACTTGGTAGAATTTCATTATGAATACGGGCATTACTGATTACTGAAAATTCAATGCACTTCATCATATAACAAATCATTTAGGCAATTTATAAAAATTGTAGAAACAAAATTTTAGTAATCAGTAAAAATTTACTTGTTAAACATTTTTTATTGTTTTTACTGAAACTTTAGTGGTACTGCAGTGCTCATTTATGGTAAATGCCTTTACTATTACTTTTTAATTTTTAAGTCCTGTTGTTCATCGTTTAGTTGTTGCTGTTCTTGTTGTTGTGTACGCATTGCAATTAAAATAAATTCAGTAAAGTGCGACTTTGACTCGCGCAAATTCGGTTTTGATTTTTTATTTTTTTTATTTCGCTTTCTTCCTTTTTTAAGTTTTTTCAGTTTAAACGATTTTTTTTCAGTTTTATCGCTTTTTTCTCGTTTTGGCGTTTTTTTTTCTCTTTTTGTGTTTTTTTAGTTTTCGCAATTTTTTTTTTTCATTTTGGCGATTTTTTCATTTTGGTAGTTTTTTTCATTTTGGCAATTTTTTTTTTTTGGGGTTTTTTTCATTTTGGCGATTTTTTCTGTTTTTGGGGTTTTTTTATTTAGGCGATTTTTTCATTTTGGCGATTTTTTCATATTGGCGATTTTTTTGTTGAAGGATTTTTTTCCATTTGGCGATTTTTCCGGTTTTTCGCCATTTATTTTAGTCCTAGAGATTTTTTTTAATTTGGTGCTTTTTTCGATTTGGCGATTTTTTTTTTTTGTTTTTGGCGAATTTTTTTTTATATGGCGATTTTATATTTTTTTGATTTTTTAGTTTTACCGTTTTTGAAAATTTCAAGACTTTTGCTCTTCCGGTCTCCAAGATACAGCAAGTTGTCAAAATTACAAAGCAAAAATTGCATAAAGTAATGGAACACCCTTTAATTTAAACTTTTTAAATTTAGTGTTAATTGTTGTAGTCTGTATAAAAATACACTAACTTTACAAATTTCAAGTGTATATATGTACATAAAATTGTAATGGGTGTTTTTTATTGAGGTATAGAACTTTAAGTTGGCATCACTTTTTTAGCTGGCGGCCATTTTGTCAGCTGTCAAGTGATTAATATTTAGTTTGGTTTGCCATTTCATCGTAAACAGGTTGACAAAAGAACAACGCTTGCAAATCGTGCAAATTTATTTCGAAAATAATGGTTCAGTTCGCGAAGTTTGCCGCAAGCTCCGTCCATTTTATGGTCGACATAATCGTCCATCAGAGCAATTAATTCGGTTAACCATGGATCGTTTTCGCACTACGTTTACTCTATGTGATAATACGCATCCGCAGAGACGTCGAACAGTGCGCACCGAAGAAACAATTGCCGCTGTAGAGCAAAGTGTTGAAGAGGACCCGAATGAATCGATTCGCCACCGTGCACAGCAATTGGAGCTTTGTCCATCAACTTTATGGAAGATTTTGCGCAAAGATCTTGGCTTGCGACCTTACAAGATCCAGCTTGTGCAAGAATTAAAGCCGCGAGACCATGCAATGTGTCGTGATTTTGGTGTATGGGCCGAAAATGAGATTGATCTCGATGCTGATTTTCATCGCAAAATTTTGTTCAGTGATGAGGCTCATTTTTGGTTGAATGGCTACGTCAACAAGGAAAATTGCCGCATTTGGAGTGAAGAGAATCCACATGAGACCCTTGAGACGCCATTACATCCACAAAAACTGACTGTTTGGTGTGCTCTATGGGCTGGTGGAGTCATTGGAGTCATTCTTCCGAAATAATGCTGGAGAGTCAGTTACCGTTAATGGAGACCGGTATAGAGCCATGATAACCGACTATTTTGTTCCCGAATTGGATGGCATGAATGTGGATGAGTTGTGGTTCCAACAAGACGGCGCTACATGCCACACAGCGCACGTCACAATCGATTTATTGAAGGAAACATTCGATGAGCGCATAATTTCGCGGAATGGACCTGTCAATTGGCCACCAAGATCGTGTGATTTGACACCATTGGATTATTTTCTTTGGGGATATGTGAAGTCGCTCGTCTACGCCAACAAACCAGAAACGTTAGGGGACTTGGAAGCCAACATTCGTGGCGTTATTGCCAACATACGGCCCCATATGCTCGAAAAAGTGGTTGAAAATTGGACCTGTAGAATTGGCTTTATTCGAGCCAGCCGCGGCGGCCACATGCCCGAAATCATATTTAAACATTAATGGCATAAAATTATCCTTCCATTAAAGCCAAATTGATGGACATTAAAACGATTTTCTTGTGTTTTATTTCAATTCGAAGTTCTATACCTCTAAAAAAAAACACCCCTTATAATGCATAGCATACTTCAGTGATAGGTATTGTACCACACAAGAACTTATATCTTTATATCTCACTATTTTTAATAGCCGAACTTTTTTTATAGGAACTTGGCCTTTTTTCACATTTATGTTTTTGTGAGGATTAACTTTTCATGCTGCCATTAACTTTACTAATTTCTAATAGGAAGTATTAATGTGTTTTCTTTTTGCCTATATCATTCATTTTCAAACCTATATCCCTCATACAAAATTTTCAAATAATACCAATCCTTATTTCATATGAACATACACACATGTTAACATGCATTATCTATTTGGAAAGATAATCAAAGTATTGTCTTGTCACTTGATAATATCAATCACATAGAAAAGGATTTTATTTCATTTTAAAACTTATATACATTGTGTATTAGAATGTTACGAAACTATAAATCGTAAATATTTAAGTGAGGTTGATTTTATATTTTGATTGATTTTATATTGAAAATAAAAACGGTCTCGGGGGAAATTAACAAGAAGCTATAAAAAAGTTTTTATTAGAAAACAAAATAGCTTAAAATAAATACAATAAAAATTTAGTCGGCCTTATTCCAAATCTAAATGATTTTTCACTTCCTAAAATTTAACTGAAAGACTATTGTAAAAATGCCATGACAAGAGTTTTATTTATGGTTGAATACTTGTCAAGGAGACATATGTATGTTTGGAAATTTCTGGCTTATATTTGTATTGCGCTTGTGTTAGAGACAATTTGTTTGCCGCTTCAGTAGAGTAATGTCTATCTAAGTAACTTCTTTTTCAGGAAAATTTCAAAAAAAATTTAAAGCTTTAAATTTAAATTCTTGAATCTTGCAAAAGCTTATCAAACTTATATATGACAACAGGCACAGGAAGCAAGATAGGCATAAGTTATATGTATCTATGTACATGCATTAATTTTCATAGCAGCTTCATGTGAAAAATATTTACAAGAGTACGTACAAAATAATTTAATATTTTCTATGTTTAAAACATTTTAAAGCAATGGCAATGTAAATTTGTTATCAAATTCAAGTTGAAAGGAAATAAATATAAATTAATTCAAAACAAATTGTTGCCGGTTTTGCGGTTCAACCAACAGCATATAAAATTATGAATGGTTTTGCTTATTTCCTTTTGCATTTTATGCAGAATTAAAAAAAAAAACAAAGTTGAAATGTTAATTTTTTGCAAAGCAAAAAGTCTGAAATTTTCTATTATTGAAACTGTTATAGCAAAATAATTTACTAAAGAGCTTTAAGGTTAGTGGAAACTTTTAAAAAGACAGAAAATACTATATACCTGAATAATAAGAAATTAAAGTTTATACTTTTTGAATAATTAAATTTGCAAAAAACTTTATTTTGTTTAAATTTTCTACTGCGCCTATGACAACAGTAATGAAGGTTACTTTTAGTTGATCAATAGCAGATTTAATAAAAATCCTTAACAGATAAATTTAACAACCCAGCTAAAAAAATTATATATGGTCCATATATTTTTAATATATGAATGTATACAACTATATATGAATATGTATGAATTCATGTATGGAAATGTATGGGATTATACATGCGAAAAGTATTATATATGAATTGATATATGGGCTAATATATGAAATGTATTATAATATATGAGCTCATATATGCGGATCCATAGATCCATAGAAATAAGGTGTAATATATGGCGCCATATAAAAATGTATGCATACATGATATCTTACATAAGATCGCATTTGCAATCAAAAAAGCTTGATTTTTTTCAATTCCATCCTTTTCTCTCTTTTTTATCACTGGTGAATTGGAAGTCTACTCAAAGTTTATATGCGTAGAGCCTCAAGGTTTAAAAAATAAAAACTCGTGTAATAAAAAAAATCATTCTTATAGGATTTTATATATTGTGTGCCTATTTAATAAATCAAATAATCAATAACAAAAATTAAAAATTTTAAAAACCCCCGAATTTTTTCAGAAAAGATGTTATATCTTCTAAGCGGCTGGACCAATTTTTTTCAAACATAGCTAAGAACCCTCTCGACCAAGTCATCTTTCAAACAGAAAAAACTAAATGAAAATCGGTCCAGCCGTTTGGCCTGTACGTGGACACAGGCAGACACACAGATACACAGACACACAGACACACACTACAAACTTATAAGACCCCTTTTTTTAGTCGGGGGTTAAAAAGACAATTCAGTCATTAAATTATTATTAATTTTATAAAAAGTAACGGAATCCTCAGATATATTAAGAAAAAAAGTTCATATAAATGGATTATTTTTTCTTTTATAATTGCACTAGATTTTAATCTGATTTTTTAAATTATATGTTGTTTACGAATGTGTGTTTTGTGTTTTTTTAATAATCGACTCATATTTTCTCTTAAAATGTCTTTTAGTTTGTTTTGAATTATTTTTTTTTTAACAAATGTTTCATTAAACACAACCTTTCTCCACGAAATCTTACAAAAAATAACTTTAATAATTTAATTTATTGCACTGCAGTGCGCTTTTTTAATTAATATGAACTTTGCATACTATATAAGGAATGCACATTCATGTATGAAAATGTATGAATATTTATGATCATATATGTCCATATACCCTCATTTTTCGGATCCGAACCATATATGGGATATCATATATGCTACATACATATTTTTTTTAGCTGGGAAAACAATATTATATTTGCATTAATTTTAGTGAAAATTAATCTAAAATGTTTCGTAAGTCAACTTAAGCGCTAGTGTAAAAAATCCACAGAGATGTTTGTTCCTTTTGGTTTAGATTATGGAAAAAAATCATCGTCTATTATTATTATAAAATAAAAAAAAATAAAAAAACCATGAGAATTTATATTAACAAAAAACAAAGTTATTAATATTCGTATTACGTATGTTGAGTCGAATATTCGTCTATGAGAATTTTATGCTGGATTCAAGGAAATACGTAAAAGTTTTCTTTAATGTAGGAAAAAAAAATTCTCGTAGATGAATATGCGGCTCCACATACGCAATACGGGTGATTAATCTCAGTATAAATTCTCGAATATCAAATTTGATTAGTCAACTCAAAAACAGATGAGAAAAATTCTTTTGCATTTTATTTCATATTTTATATATATTTCATATGTAAAACAACATACTCGCATTAACTTTAAAGATAATTGTCTAATGATATAATATGAATATAAGACCTTCTACAATGCACACACAGAAAAAAGTATTCACCAATTAAATTTTTAATTGTATTAATTAATTTGAGTGGAAAAACTTAATTGATATTATCAAATTGTTTATAGATAAAAATTTAATTAATTTTTTAATTGATATTACAAATATTTTAATCTAGGCGCACGGCAGTGCGCCAGGCCCAGTTCTGGCCAATGCACGCAGTGTGTATATTTACGCGAAGCCATTCGAGCTGTTTTTACCCCACTCATAACTTTGTTCCCCGCAATCGTAAAATTATAGAATTTAAACCATAATTAGATTAAACTCATATAACCTCAGAAATTATATGACACCCTTACGACTACAAATTTATATAACGCATAGCATATTTCTGTGTTAGGTATTGTGCCAAACAAGAACTTGGTCAAAATTTATATCTCACTACTTTTAATGGCTGAAATTTTTGAAAGGAACTTGGCCTATTTTCACATTTATGTTTTTGTGAGGATTAATATTACAAAATCATTAATCTTACTTTTTTGTGTGTACATAAAATAAAAATTTGTTATTCAAGTACTATTTATGAAAAAGATAATAGATTTTACCAAAAATGTTAGATATGTACTAATATCCTGAAAAATCCGAAATCCCGGAAAATCAATCCCGACTGGTTTCCCTAATATTGATTTATTATCTGCAATATATTAAGTATATATGCCATGAATTATTGAAAGGTGCGCATATCGAGCTATAACCGCTAAAATAACTTAAGCGACACATTTTTTGGACTTCGTTTTTTTTTTTGACGAAAATCAACTATTTACGAGCTCAAATAATAAATTGTGGTCAAAAATTGAAGTTCGATAATTATGCCGCTTAAGCTATTTTGACGGCTATGGCACGGTATGACATACTGAAAGCCTTTAAATGCTCCTACATAGTGTCCTTCTGTTAACAAAAATTTTCTGCATCGTAATGCAAATTAAAAATCCATTAAATCTATAATTGTCATCTTCGAATAACGAATCCTGATCTATCTTAATAAGTTTGGAGAATCACTATAATGCTGTATACTTATCGAACACCATACCATATCATAATTTGATTATTTTTGTTCTACTTAAGACAAACTTTTTTGGTTTGTTACTATTAAGTATAATTATTTAATTTTTGCCACAGGCCCATAGCTATTACTTTAAGCTAGTTTTAATTATTATTGTTCGAACTTCATTTGTTTCTATATGTATGGTTTGATTAGGCTAAAATTTGTATCGCTCTGTAAATAAAATTGCATGTGATAATTACTTGTATTAATGAAAAAGTAATACTAAAACACAAATAACGTTAAATACTTAATAGTAATAAAGCAAAAGAGTTTGTTTTGAGCAGAACAAAAATAAGCTAATTAACTAACATGTGCATAATTAAGACAATGGTAAGACTGTTGGAAGTTAAGAGATAATAAAATTGAGCTTTCATTACAAAAAAAAAGCTATCAGCAAATTGTAATACGAATCATCAAAATAATTCACATATTCCATTTGCAATAAAAAAATATATAAAGAAGAAATCTACATCAACACAGTGGAAAAAACAAAAAGAACGCTGATGATGAAGGTGCAGAGACCTTCGAAAACAGCTAGTTGTTCCGTTCTACTAGTGTTTGTCAGAATATTTGCAATTAACCTTTGTGGTATTTGTTCGTTAATAATAATCACATGCAATTTGGCTTACAGAGCGATACGAACTTTAGCCTAATCAAATCATACATATAGAAACAAATGAAGTTCGAACAGTAATAATTAAAACTAACTTAAAAACAGTTTTGTTTTTTCCACAAAGCAGTTTACCTTACAAATCTTTAATTATCGCATTAATTTTTTTTTTGCAACTCTGTGTTCTTTAGCAATATAAAATACCGTTTGACCATTTGCACTCCAAAATATCTAGAATTTTTGGACTTGTGGCCGCTTATGATTTAGTGTGCGATATGTATGCATATAAGGATGATATTTTTTGGGTTAAAAAGCAGTGACATATAAATTTTGACCAAGTTCTTGTTTGGCACAACACCTATCACTGACATATGCTATACATTATACAAATTTGTAATCGTAAGGCTGCAATATAATTTCTAGATAATGTGCTAACTTGACAACATTTTTACCGATATAAAGAAATGAACCAATATACATTATTCTCCCCTTTTCTAGAAAGTTAAAAATATTGCCAAGTTAGCAGATTATCTAAAAATTATATGACACCCTTACGATTACAAATGTATATAATGCATAGCATATTTCTGTGTTAGGTATTGTGCCAAACAAGAACTTGGTCAAAATTTATATCTCACTGCTTTTGATGGCCAAAATTTTTGATAGGAACTTGATCTTTTTTCACATTGATGTTTTTGTGAGGATCTGACTACTTTTTGAAAAATTTTCTATGATAACACTTTTTAAACTTAAAATTTTTAGTGTGTTTTATTTCTATTCATGATCACTGTGCCAGTTAAAAATTTACTGGTTACATAAAATATTGGGTTAGAGCGTCATGAGTGTTGGATTGTACACCTTAAAAATTAATTATTGCGTCATTACAACGGGTCGCTAGTGTGTACGCAATTTGGTAAGAGTCCTTTGGAAAGAAAAATGTTAAATACAATGTACATTTAAGTGAACGGGATCCCTTCTTTTTTCTCAATAAATTTACATTTTAAAGTCTGATTAGCCGAAGTACATAAATTAAAAGGGCATGCCCAATGTGCATGCAAAGCTTCAATAGGGTAGCTGGTGCTTTAATTTTCGGATTTTCCAATTTAGTAAATCCATTAGGACTATTTGTCTACAAAATGTCAGCTTTCTAGGGTATAATATTTCGTAAAATTTGTATGGGCCTGGCCCCGCCGACTTTTATATCTGTTAGTGCTTATGATTCATGTAAAGTTTTGTATTAAAAAGTTAATAAGAAATATCTGAGTATTAAATTAAAAACTGCTAAGCTGAAGTACATGAAAGAAAAAGCTAAGATTTATGGGTGAAGTCACGGCCACTTTTCAAAACACGAAATTTTTACTTTGGATAAGTGCAATGTGTATGAAAAGTTTCAATAAAATTTAACTTAATTTTAAGTTTACAGTGCTTGTTCCCAATCTCTGATCTAGATTATCTAGTGCGAATTGGAGTTTTAGCGGATAAAACTTCTGGGTTTTTTCCATTGGCTTAATCATCTACACTTGCTTGTGTATAAAATTCCAGCTCTCTAGCGTGAACTATACCTTTAAATTTTATGAGCATTACCCCTCCCACTATATTAAACTCACAATTTTGTTGTGAGCAGCGCTTATAATTCATGCTTATTTTCTTCTAAAATATGCTAGACCGATGTAGGTTAAACACAAGACTAACATTTTATGGGAGTGATTACGCCCATTTTTTTGAGGTGATAGTTTAAAGTCTTGCATACGTGCAACGTGCATGCAAAGTTTCACTAAAATCTTAAGTTAAGAGCTGTATATTAGCAGCCTTATTTATATAACTTATTAAGGCTTTATAAAGGGGTTTTAAGGCAAACTTTAATAAAAAAATTTTTGTTAAAAAACTTTTATAAAGCCTTAACAAATTTTATAAATAAAGCTGCAAGTTTTAAAAATCAAACAATGTTTGCGTTGCCCCGCGCATTCTGGTAAAATTTTTTGGTTTTTCAGATTTTTCTAGTTGGTTTCTCACCTATACCTACTTGTGTATCAAATTTGAGCTCATAAGCGCAACTTTTAAATTTAAATTTTTGTGGGCGTAGCCCCGCCCCTCTAACTAAAATATCCGGGTTTTTAGATTTTCTAGTTGGTTTCGTACCTAGAGCTATTTGTATATCAAATTTCACCTCCTTAGCGCATTTTCTAATTTTTAATATTTATGGGCGTACCCATGCCCACTTTTCCAAAGTTAAGATTTTTTCGGCCAGTGCTTATCATTCATAACAAATTTCGTTGCAAACGGATTATAATACATACAGAAATAGTATATCTAAGTATGCTGAGCCGTAGTACACGAAAATGAGGTTAAAATTGTATGGGCGTGTCAACGCTCCCTTTTTTAATGAAAAATTTTTAGGCTTGCCCTATCGCAGTGTGTATGCCGAATTTCAATAAAACAGCTTCCATTAAGCGCCTTTGATTTGCTTTTTTAATTGTAGCCTTTATGGACGTAGCCCCGCCCTCCTGGCCAAAATTTGCGGGTTTTAAATTTTTTTTAGTTTATTGCCCATTTATATCTAGCTCTGTAGGAAATTTCAGCTCACTAGCACACATTTTAATTTTTATGGGCGTAGCCCCGCCCCCTTGGTTAAAACTTTTGGGTTTTCAGATTTTTCTAGTTCATTTCTCACCTAGACCTTTTTGTATACCAAATTTTAGATTTCTAGTTATAGCGGAAGTGCTTCATCAATTTGATGAGTGATCAGTGAGTCAGTGAGTATGTCTTAAAATATGCACTTTTTGCACCTCTATATCTCCGGAACCTTTCATTGTAAAACTTTCAAACTTTGCATATGAGGTTACATGAATTTATTCTAATTATGGTTTAAATCTTATAATTTTGCGGTCGCGGGGAACAAAGTTATGAGGGGGGTAAAAGCAGCTCGAATGGCTTCCTGTAAATATACACACTGCAGGCATTGGCCGGAACTTGGCCTGGCGCACTACCGTGCGCCTAGATAATAAATACAAATTCTCGTTCCACAGTTAAAAGGGGTTGAAGTTTTAAGTAAAAGATGGAATAAAACTACCAAGTTGCAAGAAACTATCCGCATGTAGTCATTTTATGCCGTAAAACACATATCGAAATTTCGCTCTCAGATAACACATAAATGCAAAAATACACGCAGGTTTTTTTTTTTTTTTTTTTTTTTTTTTTTGCAAATGACAAATTTTATGACAGATTTTGAAAACATGTTATCAGTTTTTGAAAAAAAAATATTATCAGTTTTTTAATTACTGCCTTTGATTGATATAACATTCAAGCTTAGTTATGTCATTGATTGGTTTAATAATTTCTTTAATGTGACGAAAAAATATAAATTAATTTTTAATAGAAAATAAATTAATGCCGGAAATTATGTTAGTTAAGCAGCATTTTTTCTAACTGTAAAAAACTAGTAGAAGATTGATAAAAAGCACTTTATTTAGTGCTCTACAACAATACTCTAGGTTCAACAACATGAAAATTAATACCAGTGTACTTTTGTGTATCCTAGTGATACAAACTAATTAGCTTCACCTAAAGTAATTGGATATCTTAAAGGGCAATGTTAATTATAATTACCACGTTCAAGCATGATTATAAGTCTGTATAATAAAATAAGCTGCAAGAGTAATAGAAAAAGGGGAATTAACTGTTTTCTTCAATTTCAGTTTATTGATTATTTCAAAATCATCATCTTATTACACGTACCCAGTAAAACAAATTACAAGTCATTTTTAAGGAACTACATTTATATTGCTTAAAAATAATAAATAATGAAATATTAGTTGAAAAACGAGTAAAAATTTATATTAATCGATTTCTGATTTTGATATAGTTTAATAAAATACTCACGATGCTTTTTTTTAAGAAATTTATGAAATAATTTATAAAAATATATGAAAAAGCTTTTAACTATTTACTGAAATTTACATGCAAATAATGTTTTGTGCTAAGTTTACATAAAAAGAAATGTGTTGAGAAAATCGGCCATTTTTACCCTTTTCCCAAACGAGAATATCATTATAGTACGCCAAAAATGCATTTTTTCTTCAAATCACATCTAATTCGGTTATTAGAAGTCGTAAATGAGAACTTCCTGCTGCCATGGAAAAATCATAGGTCAAGTCACTAGAGATTTTCCATATTAATACCACTTCCGGATCGCAAATTCTACATTATCATACCTTCTTGGGAATGTATTTTTTACTGGGATATTATATACCAAGTGTGGCCAGCTATATTAACTTCGGGAGCCATCTTTACGAATTAATATTTTACAGAGTCATTTATTTATTTTTGAGAGCATATGTATAGAATAAATCTAATTTTCAGTTTGATGCATGAGCTTTTTTAAAATAGCTGTCTTTGTACCTTCAAACCATCGAGAAAACAACAGTCAATCAAATACGAAATCAAAACTTTGAATTAAGATGAAAAACATTTGAGGATAAGATTTGAAAGTAAAGTGAGAACAAACGGTTTCTAAATTTTTTAATTCGGTACCTCGTATTTTTGTGAATCATTTCATTCAAGGGTGCCCCTGTGGCTGAGTGGTAACGATGCTAGCCTCTCAATCCAGAGGTCATGGGTTCGATTCCCCCCATAGACCTTGGGTGTTTTTCGCAGACAAGCTAATCGCTTTGCGAATTGTGTTTGTGTTAAAAAAAAATAAAAAATAAAAAAAGCCGCACACTTACACTTACATATCAATACTTTACTTTGTTAAAAATATATATCGGTCTGTTTTAACTGAGAAGTATTTAATTGAGGTCGAGAAAACTGCCATAACGGGTCATCAACAAGCAAATCTAATTTCTAATTAGTTTTTATTTATGTAATATTTTCTATAAGTTTCTTATTATATTTTTTATGTTTTGTCTGAATTTATAGCAGAGAAATTAAGTACAATATATATATATTTTTAACAGTTAATAAAATTGTTAAATTTTTATTAATATATTCTTTGATTTTTTTCTTATATGATTTAAAATATTGTGCATAAGAGCCACACCAATTGACTTCAAGTGTGTGTGGCTTGTAAGACGCGTTTTACATCATACTTAATGGCATTAATGCAGACAAGAGCGTTTCTTTGCACAATTGCACTAAAAGCATCGACACGTATTCTTACCAGTGTGGCCGTTTGACCGACTAGAGTGGCAAGTTGCCACTTTTTTGACTGCCTTGCCACTTTTTGTCCCCATTTTTTTTAGAGTGAATTATGTAGTAATACATTAAAAATAAGCAGCATTAATAAGTTCTATAAATAACGCTGAAAAAGTTTAGTGCAGTTGTCTTGTTCTTTTTTAATGTTGCCGCTTTTTTTTTTTTTTTTTTTTTGATAAATACCACTTTTTGAAAAACGTCGTCGGTCACCCTGATTATTACCCTCTTTAATTTAGTCTTCGATGAGACAGCGATGAATGCACATCAGGCGGATGCTTAAATATTAATATTTTTTATATTTTTTTCAAGAATATTTGTCCAGCAAACATATGTACGTGTTTCATTTCAAATTCGTCATAATATGCGAAAATTATTTTGTTAGAAATAATGCATTTGCATTTGCAATGCCTTTTATGTTATTAAAGCTTTAAGAAGAAAATAAATTCAGTAACGTGCGACTCTGACTCGCGCACGAAGGGTTCCGTACGAACACTAGATATGTAATATAATACAAACTTCATCCTATATAATATATAGTTTTGGCATTTTTTTTTCGTTTTTGGGGTCTTTTCGGTTTTTTTGTTTTGGCGGTTTTTGCGTTTTTCGGTTTTGGCGATTTTTTTAAGTTTTGGCCCTTTTTTTAGTTTTGACACTTTATTTTCTTGTTATGGCAATTTTTTTCGGTTTTTGGCGTTTTTTAATTTAGGCGATTTTTTTTTATTTTTGGCGACTTTTTTCATTTTTGCGATTTTTTTTTTATATAACTTTTTTTAGTTTTGGCGACATTTTCGCGTTTTGGCGATTTTATCGATTTTAGGTGTTTTTTTCATTTTGGCGTTTTTTTTTTCATTTTGGCGATTTTTTCGAATTTGCCGATTTATTTTAGTGTTAGAAACTTTTTTTTATTTTGGCGATTTTTTTCGTTTTGGCGATTTCTTTTTTACTTTTGGCGATTTTTTTTTGGTTTGGCGATTTTATAATTTTCGGTTTTTTTAGTTTTACCGTTTTTGAAAATTTCAAGTGTTTGCCTCTTACGGTTTCTAAGATGTAGCAAATTGTCAAAATAACATAGTCAAAATTGCATTAACTGATGGACCACCCTTTAATTTAATTTTTTTGTTTTGGCAATTTTTTTCGGTTTTTGGCGTTTTTTAATTTAGGCGATTTTTTTTTATTTTTGGCGTTTGTTTTCATTTTTGCGATTTTTTTTTATTTAATTTTTTTTTAGTTTTGGCAACATTTTCGCGTTTTGGCGATTTTTTCGATTTTAGGCGTTTTTTTCATTTTGGCGTTTTTTTTCATTTTGGCGATTTTTTCGAATTTTGCGATTTATTTTAGTGTTAGAAACTTTTTTTTTTTATTTTGGCGATTTCTTTTTACTTTTGGCGATTTTTTTTTTTTTGGTTTGGCGATTTTATAATTTTCGGTTTTTTTAGTTTTACCGTTTTTGAAAATTTCAAGTGTTTGCCTCTTACGGTTTCCATGATATAGCAAATTGTCAAAATAACATAGTCAAAATTGCATTAACTGATGGACCACCCTTTAATTTAATTTTTTTAAATTTTAGTGTTAATTGTTGTAGTCTGTATAAAAATACACTAACTTTTAAAATTTCAAGTGTATATATGTACATACAATTGTATGTATATTACATGGGATTTTAACATTTTTCGTTGCTCGTTTTGGAACACCCTTTAATTTTTAATTCTCATGTATTTGTTGTTGCAGCGGCCGAGGTTCTACATACTGTGTCCAAACTTCAGGTCTGTAGCTCTTACGGTTCGTGAGAAAATACCGTGTGACGGACAGACGGACAGCGTAGCGAAAACAATAAGGTTCCTTTTCACCTTTGGTGTACGGAACCCTAAAAAGGAATATCTCATTAAAAGGCATAATGATGCTTTTCATAGTGACATGAATAAGTTTAATGGTAAGGTAAGAGAAAACCTTTTAAATAGAAATAAAAACATTTATTTTGAAAAAATAAGAGAATGAATTTTATCAGTAGACAACACCAAACTAAAGTTTGAAAAAGAAAAAATTCAATTATCAAATTAAATAACTTCTTCTAATTTAGTAATACGCTTAGTTTTATAAATTAGTCTGTGCAAAATCTTATCAAAAATATTTTTTATATGTTTCCCATCTGAAAATGATCTCCCATGCCGACAAATATCATTGCTTATTAAGTTGGATACATTCAACCGCATAAAAAATATGTCTACTTATGTATAAATACAAAATGCATAAAAAATATGTCTACTTATGTATAAATACAAAATGCACCATCATATTTCAAACGCTTGGCTTTGTGTTTGGTGGGTAACTCGCGGCATCAACACATAAGCAATTTATCAATGCATTTTTAGCGCCCACCACTGCATTAATGAGACTTTAAGCAAATAAAAAATTTCAGTTACATTTCATACAAACTTTGTTCTATTTAAATTTAATGATAGGTTTCGCTTAATTAAATCCCCTTTACTTCGCGAGCGTGAAATTTCGAGCTTGTAATTAAATTTTTGCTTAGCGAAGATAAAGCAATGACGATCATTGTCATCTCCAACAGCTTAACCTTAATTAAGGCGTTGAGCGTTATGCTATTTTGTATTTTATTTATGTAACAGTTACTGTAACGAAAACATATAAATATGCCTCGACTTCTTTAAATTTAACTAAATTATCAAGTATTTTTCTCTACGTGTATAAATATATTATAAAGGCAATCTTACATGCATAAATCTTTTGAGCAGAATAAAACTTACGAATACAATTAAAGCAAGGCAACTGTAAAATGTTTGCCAACAAATTTATTAACAAGCTTCCTTTAGTATTTATATTTTTTATTTTTGGCATTTTCGTGATACAAATATTTACATTCATACAGTCAAGCTTCCCTATAACCCACATCACTATAAAACATTATTCTTAGGCATAATGTTCATAAGGGTTTCCTCAGATTTTTATCTATTTCTAACGAATTTTTCCATAGAGTATTTTTCTCAGTAAAGAATATTTTGATATACTAAGCTAAATAATCTGCCTATAAGAAATAATTTTTTTCAATCATAACATTTTTAAAATATATTTAGATACATATGTACACACATAAAAATCCATAACAACCCTGCAGTCAGACTGGGGCCAAGTGTCTCTATGTCAACACTAACAGCCGTATTCATAAAAAAAAAGTTGATTGAGGTTTAAAATTCATATTAGTTAAAAAACGTTTTAAGGCTAAATAACGTTTTTTAAATATTGGTATTCATAATCAGTTTTTTAACTAAAAATCAATTAACAAAATTTTTTTTAAATATCGTGGCAACACTGTATTCTTTATTTGTCACTTGCATATTAGTTCTGCAAAAAAACGATTGTTAACTCACAAAATACTCGTGTCTATTTTGTTTATTTGTCGGTTTTCAGAGAAATATTTTTTCTATAAAATAAAAGATATGTTCCAACTTGTATTTAATAAAATAATAAACAAAGTTCACAACAAATCTTTGTTAAAAGTGCTTTTTATATTATTTATTTTATTGCAGATAAAGAAGCACTACAATAACGAGCTTTATTTTGTTTGTTTCGAGTGTTTATACATCACTAGTTCATTTTCTACAATTATACTATTTTTGCTAACACATAAAATGAGAAAACAATGACTGGGTTCCATTCCCTGGATCGCTCCTTTTCTTTTAAATATTCTTTGGAGTATATTTGTTATTTCGGCAATAGTTCCTATAAAAAAAAATTACATTGTTTTCTTCTAAATAACACTGGCATATGCATACATACACGCATACATAAGTACATACATACATACACACATATGTAACTACATACAGGTAAAGTTCAAAATGTAAACAAAAACGAAGCAAAATTACAACAACGTCACCTTAAAATTGGTTTAAACATGGGGGCAGTCAATTTTAAAATTTGCTGATTTACGCAAGGTTTAAAACCCGTTTTTAAGCTAAAATTCTATTATGAATACAATTTTAGCGAATTTTGCTTAAACAATATTTGAAACGCGGTTTAAAATTTTTATGAATACGGCTGTAAAACTCTAGCAGTAGTTACATTTTCTACAATTTCTCTTTTATTCGTCAGTATAAAATAAAGAGAGAAAACAGATGTGGTGGGTGTATTTCTGGTGGATTTTGCAACAACTTGTCAATATACATAAATTAAGGTATAGAAATGTACCAGTAAATATCTGGTTGGTATGTCTCCATGTTCCCATAAGAACTATGAATTCACTATCTAGTCAATTGTTTTAGTGTTACTAGTAGAATTTCAATGACAAGCACATGCTAAATGTCTATAGCATAAAGTATTGTATGGGGAATAATTGTAGAGTAGTACTGGTGACCAAGTCAAAAGCGACTCAGTACATTTTCACCATCGACATTTCCTTCAGGGAAATTGTCTCTAGAATATACAAGTGCGAAAAACCCCTGTATATTATACCGAAGTTTGACTGTGTATATATATGGCCCATTCATGGTGTTCTTTCGACTGCGGAAGGAAAGTGTGTTATCGAAAAGTTACAACAATGAATTTATTTACCATGACATATGAAAATTTATTCATAATTTTACAATTTGTCTTAAATAATTTTTTTTTCTGATTGTGGCAACGTAAATATGTGTGTACACAAGCTTGAAGATAAAATTATAAATGTATGTATGTATGTACATACAATTTATTCGCTGTTCAAGAGGTAAAATTTGTTTATTTTTATCTTAAAGCATGTTTATCATGCTAAAAAGATTTTATGAAACTTAAAGCATACAAAAAATTTTTTATAAAGGAATACTCAAACTTTTTAAATGGCATACAAATGTACATAAATACATACATACATAAATATATAGCAATTCTCACACTATTTTCTTGATGCTACAAAATGTAGGTTTGACTTAAATTGCAAAAAAAATTCCTAGATATTTTCTTTAATAAATAAAAATAAACTACTTTCCTAGCCTAACCCCGTAGAGGCAACAAAATTTAATTTACCTCAGTATTCCTTTTTGAGAAGTTGTAGATAGAAAGTTTTGCAAAACTTTGTTGTTTTCCAAGAAAACTTTTAAAAGGAAATTCTTCTGGACGTTAATTTGTTTTACGAAGAAAACATATTTTTTACTTTCATACAAACAAGTATATATAATAGACATTATTTCATAACGTTTTTGTTTACAAACAAATTGCAAGCTTAACAAACTTTAAGCTTCTGTTTTAGTGAAGACAAAGTACTTTTACCACATACATTTTTCTAACTTTCACATCTTCACGCATATACCAGCCAGTATGCATACACAATAGATATGATTTAGAACTTGCGATATGTAGAAGATTATAAGAATAAAGGGTACGATTTATCTCATACAAATTTATATATAGAAATATATAATTCAAATGTGTTTGTTTGTAACCGCTGAACTCGGAAACTACTCAACCGATTTCTAGAAAAGTTTACAGATATCTTCTATTGAACGTAGACTTTCGTTATTTTTTGATAGATATCGCTGGTTTGCAAATATAAAATTTTTTGGTGTATGTATTTTTAAAAGTTTAAATAATTATTGCGCTCCGCAGTGCAGCTAAATCCTCCTTTATGCGGCCAAAAGTTTAAAAAACCAGTTTATAGTTGGAGGTTTTTTATTATTGGGCTGACTTAAGGAATATCCTAGCAAGCATTCACATGAATAGCATCAAAAACAGTAGCAATCAAAGCACAATAAAATGGATTATACAGCTGAAAGTAAGTACAATAAGTAAAATTAAAATCTAAAAGTAAATTTCTAAATAGTAAAGTGTTACAAGGACATATGTAAGGACTATCTTTTATTTTTATTTTTTTCAAACAATATGGACGTGATTAAGTGAAATCTTATTTGTCTTGCTGTGTGTAGATAGCAATTTATATAATTATGCAACAAATAAAATAAAATCCAGCTGCCAGTTCAATAGTAACACATCCATAAACGAGTAACGTTACTAAATGACTGACTGACAAATCGCACAACCCAAACCACTGTAGCTACTAAGCTGAAATTTTGTGGGTAGGTTTATCTTCCAATGTGTTGATCCACTAAGAAGGGATTTTTTGAAATTCGAATGTAAAATTGGTATCGTTATAATTCGGGAAATACAATAGACAGACTTCAAATTGCAAAAGCATACGAATGCTGCTAAAAAAAATTAGACGACACATGCTTGGTACTTTTTTGATATGTGTTTGGGTCAAAAGGGGTCAAAACTGAATTTTGGTACCATCTTTATACTCGACAAATCTTCTAAAGTATTAAACAAAGCAAGAAGCTTTTTGGCGCGTTCTTTTCTCCAGAACACAATCTCGAATTTGTATTGGGGTAAAATTGTACTCATTTTCGGCACTTTAGGACATGATTTTCGTAACAAAAATAATGGACACGATTACAGTTATAAATTTATTTTTGTTTTGATTGCCTTGCACTTAAAAGAGGAGTACAAAAATATATGAAAAAATTATTTAATTTTGTTCTGTTTCATTCTTTGAAGTGAGTGAAGCAAAAACAAAACAAAACTAACAATGAGAACGATTACTCAATATGTTTTTTGTTTTGTTTTTGCACATGAACACAAACCAAAGAATACAGCCGATTGGCTGGAAACATTTTGAAATATTTTCAGAGAACTTAATATTATCATATAATATAATTGTATTGCATTGTTGTTTCACATATGAAATTTGTTTTATATAACCAAGCAGCAAAGTTATTACAGGGTGTCCTAACACAACTCTCTTCGTTTTTTTATTAATGATAAGGAACATATGACATATAACTATATAATAAATAGGCAAACATGTTTTTTGTAATCTAGGCGCACGGCAGTGCGCCAGGCCAAGTTCTGGCCAATGCACGCAGTGTATATTTACAGGAAGCCATTCGAGATGTTTTTACCCCCCAAGGTTAGCGATGAACTAGAAAAATCTGAAAACTCGAAAATGTTAACCAAGGGGGCGGGGCTACGCCCATAAAAATAAAATGTGTGCTAGTGAGCTGAAATTTGGTACAGAGCTAGGTCTAGGTGGTCAATAAACAAAAAAAATGTAAAACCCGAATATTTTGACCAGGAGGGCGGAGCTACGCCCATAAAGGCTACAATTAAAAAAGCAAATCTAAGGCGCTTAATGGAAGCTATTTTATTGAAATTCGGCATACATACTGCGATAGGGCAAGATTAAAAATTTTACATTAAAAAAGGGGGCGTTGATACGCCCATACAATTTCAAACTCACTTTCGTGTACTACGGCTCAGCATATTTAGATATGCTATTTCTGTATGTATTATTATCCGTTTGCAACGAAACTTGACACAAATAATTAGCACTGACTGAAAAAATTCTTGAGTTTAGAAAATTGGGCATGGTTACGCCCATAAATATTAAAAATTAAAAGTTGCGCTAAGGAACTGAAATTTGATACACGAGTAGGTCTAGGTGAGAAAACAACAAAAAAAAAACCTGGAAACCTAGAATTTTAGTCAGAGGGGCGGGAGTGCGCCCATAATAATTTAAAATTAAAAGTTGCGCTTATGAGCTGAAATTTGATACAAAAATAGGTCTAGGTGAGAAACCAACTAGAAAAATCTGAAAAAACAAAAAATTTTACCAGAATGGGCGGGGCCACGCTACTATTGCTTGAACCTGAAAACTTACAGCCTTATTTATAAAACTTATTAAGGCTTTTTAAGAAAAATTTCTTATGAAAATTTGTCTTAAAACCCCTTTATAAAGCCTTAAAAAGTTATATAAATAAGGCTGTTAATATACAGCTTTTAACTTAAGACATTTTAGTGAAACCTTCCACATACGTTACACGTATACAATACTTTAAACTATGACTTAAAAAAGTGGGCGTGATCACTCCCATAAAATGTTAACCTTATGTAAATTAGAATGAATTATAAGCGCTGCTCACAGCAATATTGTGAGTTTAAAATAGTGGGAGGCGTAATGCTCATAAAATTTAAAGGTATAGTTCACGCTAGAGAGCTGAAATTTTATACACAAGCAAGTGTAGATGAGTAAGCCAATGGGAAAATCGTAAAACCAAGAAGTTTTATCCGCTAAGACTCTAATTCGCACTATAGAGCTGAAATTTGGTACACAAATTAATCTAAATCAGAGATCATTAAGAAAAATCTAAGAAACCAGAAGTTTCAATCAGGGATTGGGAAAAAGCACTGTAAACTCAAAATTATGTTTTTATTATTTTATTGAAACTTTTCCTACACATTGAACTTATCCAAAGTTAAAATTTCCTGTTTTGAAAAGTGTCCGTGACTTCACCCATAAATCTTAGCTTTTTCTTTTATGTATTTCGGCTTAGCAGTTTTTAGTCTATTACTCATGTATTAGAAATACTAGCTTTTTCCTACAAAACTTTACATGAATCATACGCACTAACAGATATAAAAGTCGGCAGGGGCAGGCCCACAAAAATTTTACGTAGAGAGCTGACATTTTGTAGACAAATAATCCTAATTGATTTATTCAATCGGAAAATACAAAAATTAATGCACCACCTACCCTATTGAAACTTTGCATGCACATTGGGCATATCGTTTTGATTTATGTACTTCGGCTAAGCGGACTTTAATATGTAAATATACTGAGAAAAAAGCCGGGATCACTACCACTAAAATTGACGCTGTATTTTACATGTTTCTTTCAAGACGACTCCTAACAAATTGCTTACACACTGGCGACCCGTTGTAATAATACAATACTTCATTCTTACTCACGCTCTAACCCATTATTTTATGTAACTATGAAATTTTTAACTGGCAAAGTGATCATGAATAGAAACAAAACACACTAGAAATTTTAAGTGTAAAAAATGTTATCATAGAAAATTTTTCAAAAAGTAGTCAGATCCTCACAAAAACATAGATGTGAAAAAGGGCCAAGTTCCTATAAAAAATTCGGCCATTAAAAGTAGTGAGATATAAATTTTGACCAAGTTCTTGTTTGGTACAATACCTATCACTGAAATATGATATGCATTATATAAATTTGTAATCGTAAGGTTATCATATAAATTCTAGATAATCTGCTAACTTGGCAATATTTTTACTTTTCTAAAAAAGGAGAGAAAAATTTTTGTTTGTTCATTTCTTTATATCGGTAAAAATGTTGTCAAGTAATGCATAGCTTATTTCAGTGATAGGTATTGTACCAAACAAGAACTTGGTCAAAATTTATATCTCACTACTTTTAATGGCCGAACTTTTTTATAGGAACTTGTCCGTCCCTTTTTCACATTTATGTTTTTTGTCAACCAATTTTTTCTGTTGCTGCAACTATTGGGTTGAGGGTTATAATTAAAATATAATGGTACCACAAGAAATTTTCAGTCGCTATAGCAGAATTCTATGATAGTTGCTGCAACCGCCAAAATTCAATTGGCAACAAATTCGGTTGCCACAACGAATATGTTTTCTCTGTGTATATATTCTTAAGCATTGGCTTTTAAAAGGTACTTCGAATATCAATTTGGTACCTTTGAAAAACTATATTGACAGTTCTTCAGCCTCTGAGACAGATACAGATGTAGACTATTTTGTCTCTTACGGGACTGAGAATAAAAACTGCTTCATTTAATATTATTTCAATCTTACATTTTGTTATTTTATTTGATAATATTCAATTTCAATAAAAGTCTAATAATAATTTATTTTTTTGATATGTTGTTACATCGCCATATGGGTTAATCCAGAGAATGTAACTTACGATGTCACGTACGTTGACCAATAAATTAAGGTTGTATTTGAGATCAGTGCGGTTGGATTTTTCCTTATATTTTACCAAAGGTAGGGCTACTTACGCTACTCAAAAGTACATAAACAAATAAAGAAAATTTTAAATTTTCTCTGAGATACAAGCTTAATTGATTGGTCAACGTACGTGACATCGTACTTGACATCCTGTGGAATAGCCCATATTACATTCCACCATTATTAATTTATTCATTTATACACAGAGAAAACAGTGCCTAATAATTACCTCATAAAATAGAACAAAATTAATAAGAAATCTCTATGGGTTTTTTTCAATAAGGAAATCTTATTAATTTCATAGAGAAAACCTTTTTGAAAAAATCAAGAAGAAATATTGTAGTTTTTATGAGGTTATCTTATTGATTTTTTTCAATAAGGTTTTCTTCTTGATTTTATGAGGCGGCCTCACAAACTAAAAAAAATTTTGTCTTTGTTTATTCTTTGTGCTTTGCTTATATATTTTCATTTAAATTTTATACCATATACTTTGAAAGGAGACAAGTATTGAACCAGCAAACTTCTGACTGATAGACAAACACTCTAACCAATATGCTAACAAGCAGTCTGAATAACCATTGAAATAATTTTGCAAACATGCTAATACAAAAACGAAAAAGATCATGAAAAAAAAATTGTATGTGTCTATTTATAGATATGAAATAACAAGACACCTCATAAAATCAAGAGGATTCCCTTATTAAAAAAATCAATAAGATGCTTTACACATAATCATATAAGAACCTAATAAAATCAAGAAGAAAACCTTATTGAAAAAATCAATAAGAAAGCCTAATAAAATCAAGAAGAAAACCTTTTTAAAAAAATCAACAAGGCAACCTAATAAAATCAATAAGAAATTCATATAGTTTACAATTTATAAGAAAACCTAATAGAATCAAGAAGTTTTTCTCTATAGATTGTTTTTTTGGTGCCAAAAATAACGGAAATTGAGTAAAAAAAGTTGTGTATAATAAGATTTCTTCTTGATTTTATGTGGTTTTCTTCTTGATAAAATTAATAAGATTTACCACATAAAAACAATAAGGAATCTCTATGAAAAAATCTTCGCTTCTTTCTGCTGGGATACCCCTTAGCCTAAAAACGTTTCATAGAGAAAATCTTATTGATTCTATGAGGCAGTTTTTTTTCTGTGTAACAAATTTTCAATTGTATACCCTAATAATATGAAAACGAAAACTTCTAATCAATTAGCAAATTTATTTAATTTTTACAATTATTTTTCGTATGTGACATGACGCCAAATTAGGTCGGCCATTTTGAATTTGCTTATTTTGATAACGGATTCGTAATTTGTGGATCATTTTCTAAATTTGTTGACTTTTGGTCGCATACAAGGAAACTATGTATCCGATTTTGAAGAAATTCGAAACATAGATATATCTGAATCCTAGAAAGGAAATGGCTATACAATTTTTTCAAAAGTAGGAGCACTTCAAATAGGGCAATTTCTTTCTCTTGGAAACTATCTAACCGATGTGGGTGAAATTTAAAACATGAATAGCTCTGAGTCTAGAAGGATAAAAAAAAACTATAAATGTCATCAAAAACAAACTTCTAAGAGGCAATTTCTACTTTTTTTATTACAAAAAAGGTTGAACATTTTTATTGTAGTCTGGCAAAAGCTTATAAGCAGTAAACTAAAGGGTGTTTTTTTTAGAGGTATAGAACTTCAAATTGAAATAAAACACAAGAAAATCGTTTTAATGTCCATCAATTTGGCTTTATTGGAAGGATAATTTTATGCCATTAATGTTCAAATATGATTTCGGGCATGTGGCCGCCGCGGCTGGCTCGAATAAAGCCAATTCTACAGGTCCAATTTTCAACCACTTTTTCGAGCATATGGGGCCGTATGTTGGCAATAACGCCACGAATGTTGGCTTCCAAGTCCCCTAACGTTTCTGGTTTGTTGGCGTAGACGAGCGACTTCACATATCCCCAAAGAAAATAATCCAATGGTGTCAAATCACACGATCTTGGTGGCCAATTGACAGATCCATTCCGCGAAATTATGCGCTCATCGAATGGTTCCTTCAATAAATAGATTGTGACGTGCGCTGTGTGGCATGTAGCGCCGTCTTGTTGGAACCACAACTCATCCACATTCATGCCATCCAATTCAGGAACAAAATAGTCGGTTAGTCGGCTCCAATTGCTGTGCACGGTGGCGAATCGATTCATTCGGGTCCTCTTCAACACTTTGCTCTACAGCGGCAATTGTTTCTTCGGTGCGCACTGTTCGACGTCTCTGCGGATGCGTATTATCACATAGAGTAAACGTAGTGCGAAAACGATCCATGGTTAACCGAATTAATTGCTCTGATGGACGATTATGTCGACCATAAAATGGACGGAGCTTGCGGTAAACTTCGCGAACTGAACCATTATTTTCGAAATAAATTTGCACGATTTGCAAGCGTTGTTCTTTTGTCAACCTGTTCATGATGAAATGGCAAACCAAACTAAATATTATACTTGACAGCTGACAAAATGGCCGCCAGTTAAAAAAGTGATGCCAACTTAAAGTTCTATACCTCAATAAAAAACACCCTTTAGAAAGAGAGATAGAGAGAGAGAGAGAGAGAATGGACTAAGGATACAAACTATAAATTTATCAAAGGCGCAGCGAAGCACACCGGGTCCTTCACATATATACTGAATGACCATGATGAAAATTTTTAAAAGTTAGTTTGTTTTCGCTTAAGTACGCCTAGATGTATTTTGTTGCTGCTTAAGCTACCAATCAACAGACTTCAACCACTATTGAAAAAGTTATTATAAATAAAATAATTTAAAATTCTTATTCATATAGACTTATGGTTAAAAAAAAATTAAAACATAATGCAAATTTTAAAATTGTTTGAGTCAAAAATTGTTCTTATCATCTTGGTGTACAGGCTCCTGAAATATGAAATAGTTTTTAGCTGGCTGGAGTCCTAAGGTTTGTATGCGAGTATTATTTTGTTTATCGAAGCAAAATGTTGCAGCATGAACTCGATGAAGTAAAAACTATTAACTATTTGTTAAGGCTCTTCGAAGGACTAAAATAATAATTTAAAACTTTAAAGATAAGCATACATACATACGAGTACATGCGATTTGCTGAAAACTTTCTACTCATACATTTTTTTATTCTAAACTTGTGCTTTCATTTATTTGTTAAATATAAATTTCCATTATGAAGCATATGGCATGTACACATTTTCTGCTCCAGTTTCACTTTTAGAAAATGAAGAATAAAACTTCAAGCAACTGTCATGTTTCTATCATAAAAATATAGTTTTCGTTTTGCCAACATATGTATGTTGTTATCTTGCTAACCCATTTTTCAAATTAAAATTCAATTTTGTCACACAGTAATCGAAAATTTATGCACATTCTGTATTTGATTGTTGTCTTTCAATTTTTGTTTTGCTAAGTTTTGTGCTTGTGCGAGTACGTGAGCAGGCATACGAAAAAAGGAATTGTGGTAGTGAACTTATAAAAGACCCTTCGTCAAGTTGCTGGCATAGCTGTTAGTTTTTCAAAAGTATACTTACTGCTGAGTTTGGCAATTTTTTTAACTAAATTCAATTTTAGTAGCAAAAATATAAAAGTATTGCGGTGACACAGCACTTTGTTGCTACACTGGAAATAAGCAAAGAAAATCATGGTGGTGTTCTGAGGATGCTGCCAATGTATATTTACTTACCTGTTTAATTTTTGAAAAAAAAACAATTTGCCAGAGTTCAAAATTAGTTTTTTTTTTCTTGGAAAATTTTTTACACACAGTAGAATCCCGATAATGGATAACCTATTAGATAGAAAGTCTCAAAAATTCCGAAACAAATGTTTGATCCTCTACGCTAACTCGCAATATTTATTAAAATTGGAAGCATTTACTTAAACTTATAAATATGTCTGACTTAAAAAAAGGGTTCGTAAAAACTATTTTCTCTTTCTAAAGAAAAGAGATGTCAAACTACATAAAGAGTTATATTTATAAATGTATAGAGCTTTGAAATGGATTAAAAAAATAGATTGTTTAAATTGAAATGAATGCCAGATATCCATCTGGCATTATAATTTAAGTAAGTATTTAAGACTTCCGGTATATGACCGCCACGGCTAGCTCGTACTTAGTCTAATTTGAAAGTCCAATTTTTGGAAGCATATCGTCAGTAACATGGCGAATGTTATCCTCCAAGTGGTTAATCTTTTCCAGCTTATCAGTGTAGACTAGGGGCTACATATATTTCCACACAAAATAGTCTAGCGGCGTTAAGTCGCACGATCTTGGAGACCAATTCACGGGTCCGAAACTTAAAACTATGTGCTTATCAAACGTTTCCTTCAATAAAACAATTGTGGCACGAGCTAAAACCACAGCTCCTGCACATAAAAGTTGTTGAATTGATGAACGAAAAAATCACTAATTATGCCCTTACAGCGGCGGATAGACCGATTCCGAGCTTTATCTACGCTACGCTATGCAGCAGCGATATCTCTGTGGATGCGTATTATTATTTAGAGCAAACGTAGTGCGAAAACGTTCCAAGCTTAATCGGGTCTATTGCTCTGATGGACAATTATGTTGAACGTAAAATGCACGTAGTGCGCGATACGTATTTCGAACCGAAAAATGATTACCCAATTTGTAAGCGTTGTTTCGCCGTCAGTCTATTCATGTTAAAATGCCAAACCAATCTTTACATAAATCACTTGACAGCTGACAACATGGCAGACAGTTAAAAAATTTTTGCCAAGGTTTTATACATCTGTAAAAAAACACACTTTATAAAAAGAATTTGTCTGGCCGCACATTTTGTTCGGCTAACACGGGTGAATCCTTAAAGGCCAAAGTAACAGTGTATTGATTGCCTAACACTTTTTGAACTCATTATTAATTAATATTTATATTTATTTTAACATTGTTTCATTTATCTTTCTGTTTTAAGAAATTATATTTGTAATAAATTAAATAAATTAAACCTCTTTAATGTATTGTAAGTAGTATTCGCACTCGCTCCTTTTGTGTGCTTCTTCCCCGGTTGTATTCTAGCACTATATTGAATAACTTCGCACGTCACTCTCAAAAGAGTCTGGACCAAATTTGAAGACTCTTGCTACTTGTATTATAGCTTTCAAGATATCAGATTATTATTAACTACTTTGTATGGGGTAGCCCCTTCCCGCGGTCTTATTCTACTAATATTTTGAATAACTTCGCAGCTTGCTTTTAAAAGAGTCCATACAAAATTTTAATACTACATACAGAAAAATTTTTTACTTAAAATCTACGTAAACAAGGTTAATCTAATCTTTTTCGGCAATGATTTTGCTTCATATGTGTTTCATGTTAATCTAACATGATTTATAGTAATTTCTAAAGAAAATTAGTCCTTTTGAAATAACTTTTTTTCACGTTGATGTATCATTTACATACTGTTAAAATCAAAATGAAGAATCATATTGAATCAAACTTATATCAAGTTGGAACAACATGAATTTAATTTAATGTATTAAACGTGTTTTATTAGTTATTTGAGATAGACATCAGAAAAATGTTTGTTTGTGTATATATAAATTGGCTTTCTCGACCAAGACTTTAAATCGGAACTCATCGCGTGGTAGTCAACGTGCTTGCCTTTGCAGCCACAACAACTTTAAATATTTTATAGACACACACTAAATATGTACCATCATTAATAAAATTTTAATTCAATATTATTTCATTGATCATTTAGCATACAATTTATTTCAAAAGTTTTATTACAAAAAATACAAAATTCTTTGACTTGACGCCAGGATTCAAACCTGCAATCCTCCGACTGCAGGACTAGTGTACACTGCCTACTGGACTTGTGCTGTAAAAGAACGAACTAGTTCAATTGAACTATTCCCATAAGTGAACGATGTGAACTAGTTCAGTCTAGTTGTTCCTTTTTGTTCTTTTGGTCTTTCTTCTTCTTTTGGCCTTTCTTGTTCTTTTGGTCTTTCTTGCTATTTTGGTCTTTCTTGTTCTTTCGTTCGATTTTGTTCCTTCGTTCGTTCGTTCGTTCAGTCTAGTTGTTCCTTTTTGTTCTTTTGGTCTTTCTTCTTCTTTTGGCCTTTCTTTTTCTTTTGGTCTTTCTTGCTGTTTTGGTCTTTCTTGTTCTTTCGTTCGATTTTGTTCCTTCGTTCGTTTTTGGTCTTTATTTCGTTTTGTTTATCTTATTCTCTGTTCCTGACCATTACACATGCAAAACATTTCATTACAAGAGACAAATTTAGTAGTGTGCCTATTAAATTTTTAGCAGAATAATCAAAGCAAACAACAGAAAATGTATACTCAGTGAAATATACAAGCGAGTTTTACAAAATTAAAAGAACTAATTTGTAGTATTGAATTAAAAAACAGATTGTGAAAAAGATTATTAGAATTAAAAAAGTGATTAAAATTTGTTTTAAACTGATTACGGATTTCATTTAAAAAATTTTCGTTCAAAAATATTAATTTATACCTTTTGCTTATTTGCGGATGATAACACAAAGTGCAAATAAAAATACTGATGCACCAGAAACATTTTTAGTAAATTAAAAAAAAAAAGAATTTGATGTATTGAATATGAATCAGTATGTATAAAAAATGTGATTAAAATTTTCTTTTAAATGATCACTCACTTCATTTTAAGTATTTTCAATCAACAATATTAATTTGAACCATTTATTTATAAAAACTACGCGTTGTGTAGCACTAAGAAGAAAACATTGAAGAGGATTCGACGACTACAATCTCTGTTCTGTTGTTCACTGAACAACTGACCGAAAAGAACGAACTAGTTCCTTTTGTTGTTGGGAGCAAAAAGGAACAATCCGCAAAAGGAACAACTATGCCCAACTCTACTGCCTAGCAGTTAGCAGCAGTTTGTCGGCTATTTACAAACATAAAAAAACATAAAAAACAACAACAATACAAAAACAATTCACACAACTAAGCACAAAAGTTTATTGCAGCTATGAACAAATCAAATAAACACCAACGCACTTAAACAACATATTATTTCTTTTAAATTTAATATGATTTGAATGAATTTGATTCAAACTTTTGGCATGGTGATTTTACATTGGTATTTTTTTCTGTGTGTATGACTATTACAGCTTTAAAGATATAAGATGTTTCATTCGCAGAGGCGGTGCACAGCCCGCGTAGTGGTATGAAAAATAAATAACGACCTTTGTTCAGACCTACCGAGAACGCATACAAAATTTCATAAAAATTGATAAAGCCGAGAATTTTATATACATAATAGCTGAGCCAGACAAATATTGCATTATCCTTAATTATTTTATATTTTTTTAAACTACAAATTACTCCACACAGTGGTCACTTGTTGAGTCGGAAACAAAACAAAACCTACCGGGTATTGACCCGAACCTGTGCTGAAAATGTCTGCCCCACGGCACTTATAGTTCCAGAGATCATGCGTTAGGAACAAACACACACTGCCATTATATATATATAGATATACATAGTTGTTTTTAAATATTTGACTTAATTTTATTTATTATAATTAATGGATCTAAAGGAATATTTCAATTAACTTTTTGATTGCGTCTAAGGCGAGGTCTTAACTACATATTTATATCTATAAAACAGTGCTGTCCATCGATAGAAATGTATTCTTGTATGTGTATTCATTTGTGTAAGAAGCTAATTGAGTTTCGACACTCTGGTGCCACTTTGGCCGGCAATGTTATAAAAACAACTTTTTCTGTTGAATAGAGAATAATTATAAAATGTCGATTATCTTTTCCCACAACTTCACATATATCAAAATACGAAGCTCTAAATAGAGTTTTAACACTATCAATTTTAACAAAAACCTTTTTACAAGCTTGTTAGTCCTTATTTATTTAATTCAGCTACGTGCAATAACACATACTCTGACATTTCCACTTGAGGAAAACAGCTTTGAAAGCTCCTAAATTTATTAATGTTTCTTTGCAAAGTAAGATGAAGCAATGTTGTCTGTTGTCTTGTTGTTGTGGCTGTTGTACTCTCTTCGATGTGAAAGCACAAAAGATCTTTTGTAAAAGTTTGCACATTGTGCATATGACTTGGATTTCATTCAGTGTCCCGCAAAATAAAATATGTTTGTATTGGTGAGATAAATGAGAATAAAATAAACTTGCACTTGAAGAAAAGTTTTGTAATATAAAATGTGGTTATTAGTTGTGTGTGTTATTTATAAAACTTAAAAAGTCTTTATTAAGGTTTTTTAAAATCAATTTTCATAAAAATTTTTTCTTAAAAAGCCTTTATAAAATCTTTTTAAGTTTTATAAATAAGGCTGTAGAAATTTAATAACCATTCAACAATTTAGTATATAAATTCAAAATTTAATTTATTCACAGCTCTGTGGATACTATTAAAATGCGTTTTTAAACCATTTTCCCTATTATTTTTTAATGTTTCATGACATCATCACGAAATTTTTATTAGCTTCCATAATTAATTAATTTTTTTTTTTTTTTTTTTTGCTGTACAAATTTATTAAATTTTAACTTTAATTTAGTTCCGTGCTTAAAAAAAAACTAAACAAAAAACCAGAAAAAATTAATACCTGCGTGCACAACTTATTTCGTCGCTTGATCAGTGACGACTAAATGAAAGAAAATAAGCATTTATGTGATTTTCATCTACACAACTGCGCTATGGCTTGCGGGTTACTGATTTAATTAGTCAATTTTGCTTGCCAAGTAAGCGAAGTGACCTAATATGGCATTTTAATTATACTGGTTTTAGACACAGAAAGTTTTACTTGGGCAACATTTGAGCTTTTATAAGACAGAGGGAGAAGAAAAAAGAGAGCCATCATATTATACTCTCTCTCCCATGAAATCAAAAGTTGTTCAACTTAAATTGGTGCGTGTGAACTAGGACTTATAAGGCAGCTGTTTTTAGGGTTCCGTACACCAAAGGTAAAAACCGTAAAAGGCAAACTCTTGAAATTTTCAGAAACGGTAAGACTAAAAAATCCCAAAATTTTAAAATCGCCAAAACGAAAAAAAGTGCCAAATTACAAAAAATCTAAAACTAAAATAAATCGCCAAAATCCGAAAAATTGTCAAATAATAAAAATCGCCAACATTACAAAAATCGCCAAATTAAAAAAAAAATAACAAAATTAAAAAACGTCAAAAATCGAATAAAAAAAATCAACAAAACGAGAAAAAAAAGCGCCAAAACTAAAAATAAATCGCCAAACACGAAAAAATCACCAAAAAGCAAAAAAACGCCAAAACTAAAAAAAGCCAAATTAAAAAAAAAGCTCAAAACCGAAAAAATCCCAGAATGAAAAAAATATCGTGATACTGAAAGAAAATCGTCAAACCCGAAAACATGCCAAAAACGCAAAAAAACGCTAAAACTAAAAAAACGCCATTTAAAAAACTCAAAAGCAAAAAAATCTCCAAAACGAACATAAAATGCCAAAACTATACATTATATAGCCCAAAGTTCGTATAGTAGCCAAAATAAAAACCCAGCAAAAAATTTCAAAAAAGGTAATCGAGTTTGGAATTAAGCATTTTTGTTGGAAGCACTTCCCTACTGGATTACCAACTTAATGATTTTAACAAGGCGTGAGATTAAAATAATCGATTCTTGAGAAGTACTTACATTTTTTTGATTTGTCAACATTTCACTTATTTCGTCTAAAAAAATCATTCTCTTCATTTAGCAACTTATGCGTCATTTTTTGTAATTTTAGGTAATGTGATTTGTAAGCGAGTAATGAAAATTGGATATCAGAAAAGTAAGTCATTATATGGCAAGTAGTTCTAATGGTAATGTGTAATTTTTTGCTGGGAAATTATATACCAGGACAATAATGAAATTAAAAACAACCAATTTCTAAGCAATAGAATATACATATCTAGGCTAGACAAGTAAACTATAAAAACTAAATTGCTAACATACAGATTGTTTGAGAACTTGCTTGTCATTTAGAAACAGGCCAATAATAGTTTTGTTTATCTTCATTCAGATAGAAAGAAACCTGCATATACTTTTAATATATTAAAACAAATTTGACGAAGCAAAGAATGTTTATGTTTATTACAACATAAATAAATAAAATAAAATATAAAATCAGCTTTTATAGCAGAATATTATTCAGATAAACAAATTTATACATAAATACTATAAATGCATTTAAAAGCATTTCAATAGTAGTTTACCTTTAAAATATATTGCTTGGTTTACATTTATTTTTTTTTTTACCCAAAGCCGTTGTTGTGTTTGGGTAAAAGCTTTGATTTTCGTTAGCTAAAAATGTTTGGAATTTTATAAAGTATTTTATTTCCCAACTTTAAACCAAAAAACATTTTTACATATTTTCGTACTTTTTTACAAAATAGCAAATCACTTCTAGTGAAAGAATTTCAAGAATGAAGAGAATCACATTTAAACATTTAAGGTGCCTTCTTTGTTAAACTTTATTCTTATTATTATTTTTTTTTTTTTTTTTTTTTTTGCAATAACAAAGAACCCAACGTTGCTGATGATGTAATAAGACATTGAAATATAAGAAACACTAAAGAAACATTGAATTTAATAAGTAAAGTGTAGAGAATATCATGAAAATGTGCCAAAAGTTAAAGTATCTTTATTGATAGAATGAATCAATTCATCTTGACTTCTTTGATAACAGGCTTAAAAAGAAATCTAGTGAAATCGAATGATGCTAAATTAACATTTTTTCCTTACCCACTACAAAAGAATCTTTTATATTTTAGGTTAAGTTGGTATTAAATAAATGGAATTACTTTGGTTTGGTCGAAACTAACATTAGGCAAAAAAAATATTCCAGCGAATTTCCTTTATTTATTAAATAAAGTTTATTAAATTGGTTCTTTAGATTTTACTTTTTATGTGGTTTATTTTAAATTTTAAGTGCTGAGGCATTTTATCAATCATGCAGAGACTTGATATATGTAAAGCTCTCGACTCTTTTTAAACGACTTCAAAACAAGGAGGAAGTTAACAATTCGTCTCTATTTTTTTTTTTTGGTGTTACGTCATAACTCGGTATCTTTAAGGCCGATTGTAAAAGACTCTTTTTTATCTGAGAGCGTATAGATTCCCATCGGTACCATAGTAAAAAAAAAGGGGAGAGACACGCCCACTATTTTTTTTTTATTATTTAATTGTATGATATTTTACTTATTCTATTGCTTCGAAACCTATAAACCACCTTTGGTTCTGTAATTACACAATTTTTAAGTTGAAAAAATGCGCGGAGTTACGCTCATTAAAATTTATTATACTCAGAAATAATCAGAAAATTCACTATAGTTCAATTAAAATCTAAAAATGTCACACTTAATTACTCATGGGCACGTGACAAAAATATGTTCACTTGGCAATCACTGTTCACTTGGCAATCACAGTTTCAAGCCAAATCAACTGTAGAAAGCAAAAACAAAGTAACATAAGGCCACTACAATAATACTTACATGTATGTACCGACGGTACATCGAAAAAGTAATAGTAATCCTCACAAAAACATAAATGTGAAAAAAGGCCAAGTTCCTATCCAAAATTTCGGCCATTAAAAGTAGTGAGATATAAATTTTAAACCAGTTCTTGTTTGACACAATACCTAACACAGAAATATACTATGCGTTATATAAATTTGTAATCGTAAGGGTGTCATTTAATTTCTAGATAGTCTGCTTACTTCACAACATGTTTTCCAATAGAAAGAAATAAACAAATACGCACTATTCTCTCCATTTAGAAAGGTATAAATATTTCCAAGTAAGCAGACAATCTAGAAATTAAATGACACCCTTACGATTACAAATTTATACAACGCATAGCATTCGTCTGACTTTTATATCTTCTAGTGCTTATGGTTCATGCAAAGTTTGGTATTAAAAAGTTAATAAGAAATATCTGAGTATTAAATTAAAAACTGCTAAGCCGAAGTACCTGAAAGAAAAAGCTAAGATTTGTGGGTGAAGTCACGGCTACTTTTCAAAATAGGACATTTTTATTTTGGATAAATGCAATGTGTATGAAAGGCTTCATTCAATAAAATTTATCTTAATTTTGAATTTAAAGTGCTTTTTACCGTCCTCTGGTTGAAACTTCAGGTTTTTTAGATTTATCTTAGTGATCTTTGATCTAGATTTATTTGTGTATCTAATTTCAGCTCTCTAGTGCGAATTGGAGTTTTAAAAGCGTGGTCCCGCATACCGGAAAAAACTTGTTGATTTTAAGATTTTCCTATTGGCTTACTCTACACTTACTTATGTATAAAATTTCAGCTCTCTAGCGAGAATTAAATTTTATGAGCACTATAACTCCCACTATTTTTTACTCACAATTTTGTTGTGAAGTAGATTAAACACAAGGCTAACATTTTATAGGAGTGATCACGCCCACTTTTTAAGGTGATAGTTTAAAGTACTGTATACGTGCAACGCGTATGCAAGACTTCACTAAATTAGTTTGAGTTAAAAGCTGTATATTAAGGTTTTAGTACCAAACAATATTAGCGTGGCCCCGCCCATTCTGATACACTTTTTTGGGTTCTCAGATTTGTCTAGTTGGTTTCTCACCTACTTGTATATAAAATTTCAGCTCCTTAGCTCAACTTTTAATATTTAATATATATGGGCGTAACCCCGCCCACATTTCTAAACTTAAGATTTTTTCGACCAGTGCTTATAATTCTTATCAAGTTTCGTTGCAAACGGATAATAATACCCACATAAATAGTATGTAACCGTAGTACACGAAAATTATATAGGCGTTTCACCGCCCACTTTTTTAACAAAATATTTATAGCCTTGCATTATCGCAGTATACATGCAAAATTTTAATACAACAGCTTCTTTTAAGCGCCTTATAATAGCTTTTTTATTTCTGACTTTTATGGGCGTAGCCCCGCCCTCCTGGCCAAAATTTCCGGGTTTCCAGATTTTTTTAGTGCTCACCTAGGCCTATCTATGTATCAAATTTCAGCTCACTAGCACAAATTTTAATTTTTATGGGCGTAGCCCCGCGCCCCCCTCGTTGAAATTTCCGTGTTTTCAGATTTTTCTGGTTCATTGCTCACCTAGATCTACTCGTGTACCTAATAAAGGGTTGCATTTGTATACTCGTTTGTATAGCCAAAACAAGTATACCATGGTATGTACCATATAATTGTAGTGTGAGCGACAGAACTAGTATAAGAGTTATTGTGTGTGTGTGTTTTTCCAAATTACAATACAATTGAAAACAAATAACAATTGCTTATTTTATTGCTGCTGAGAAACTGTTTGATCTGTTTTTAATCAAAAAATACAAATTGTAATACAAATATATGAAAAAACCACTATTGAAACAAATACATGATGTGCAGATGTATGTGCGGACGTTCGTTATGTTATTTTGTGGCGCAGCCAAAGTATAGAGAGAGAAAGAGACAATTTTGCTCTGAGAGTAATTACAAATGCATGTGTTTCATGTACATGTATCATTTACTTACATATGTATGTGCAATTTCATCAGCCAATTACATTTTTTCTCAACACATTATAAGGCACTTATGGTAAAATCAGTTTTATGTATCTTATTTGCCTTACAAAAACAAAAAAAATAAATGTGTTGTTTTCATTTGCTCATTGCCCAACCATACAATAATTGCTTAAAAAATCAACATTTACAACTAGTAACAGAAAACGATAAATAACATATTTGTTCATACCAGAACCAAAAAACATGCAAAACTAGTGGAAACAGATGTATCTGTGCAATGCTATAGTGAGTATGTCTTAATATATGCACTTTTTCCACCTCTATATCTCTGGAACCTTTCATTGTAAAACTTTCAAACTTGGCATGTGAGGTTATATGAATTCATTCTAATTATGGTTTAAATTCTATAATTTTACGATTGCGGTGAACAAAGTTATGAGGGAGGTAAAAACAGCTCGAATGGCTTCGTGTAAATATACACACTGCGTGCATTAACCAGAACTTGGCCTGGCGCACTACCGTGCGCCTAGATTAATGTGATGATCGTAAAAGATGAGCAAGAATAGTTCAACATACTTAGGCAGAGTGATATAACTTCGTGCTAATCAAATAGAAAGAAAAAAAATGGAAAAATAGAAAATGAATATTGATATTTACTTATAAATGTATAATAATAATAATAAATTTACCAATGGTAAATCAATAACTGTATACACAATAAGCATTTCTCATATTCCATTTCATACTAAACTTGCGTTAAATAGCTGATGTTAATAACAAAACTCTACCCCAGTAGAAAGACGTGGATGCTGATAAAGTGCGTGGCTGCACAGAAAAATATCGGTAATTTCCCCAGCTATAAAGTCTAAGTTAAATTTTTCTCCTCTTCTTTAGAAACTCACATTATTAATAAAAATATTTCATTCAATAAAGAATTGAAAGTACTGAACTTGACCTGACTAAAAATTATTTCTGATCAAAAATTCACTATAGTTCAATTAAAATCTAAAAATGTCTCAATAAAAATTTATTTTAAGTTTACAACATAATATTTAACTCAATGAGCTTACTTAAAATAGGGCCTTAAAAAGGTACTCAAAATCAACAATTTAAAAAAGTTTGCCTAACATATTATATCTAAATAGGGAAAATAAGCTATGGTCCGTATTAAAGAATTGCAAAAGTATCGTTGTATTATCTGAAAATTGGCCGTCAAGCAACTATTAATGCATGCAGTTTAAAATAAAATACATGCAAAATGCAAGCATGATCATTAATTTTAAATCGAATACTCATAACTCCAACAACTATTTTCATACACATTTTTTAAATTACTCAGCACAAAAAATCATAAATAGAATTTAAAGACTGTGTGAGTTACTATCATACAAATGAGTATAAAACTACTCTGACTATTAATCGGCTACACATGCGTATATACAGGGTTATTGTTTTTAACAAACACACATAAAGCATCGTCTTTTCAAATAGCTACACAGGCACCCATAAATTGTCCATTCTCCTGCAAATAATATTAGACTACGTGGTCCAATCTAAAGGAAACAGACTAGTTATATCATGTTTTCATGCAACTTAGTGTTGGATCATGTCGTTTTCATACAAGCATTCAATGATGTTAAGTGTTCATGTTTAAACGATTATGATCGTTCTTCTTATGCACTTACAAATTGTATGCGAGTAAGTCTATAACTATTCCATATGGCAAAATTGGACCATGTGGTCCAACCTTAGCACGTATTTGTAGTAGTTTTGGAGTAGTTCTGGTATTTTTTTGGGCTAGTCCTTACATGCATGTATGGACTAATCACATTATTTACAGGGTCCATTTTGTATACACAAGTGTGTGTATACAGTAGCGAATGCTGAATAAATATTCCGAGTATTATGCGTATATTTTTTTGTCCGAATAAATATTTATAGCCTAAGTGTAAATATACTCAGGTTTAAAGTGTGAGAGGGAGCCAATGCCCTTGAAATGAGTGTGGCCTTTTCTTTTTAGTTGTAGCGTATGATGCTCTTTTATGTTGGAATCGGCTATAGTCATAGGTGATTGTAAAAAAATATGTGAGCGCAGGAATTGTTTGCTTTTCAATTATGGTTATACGCACTTACTAAAATTAAGACTATTTGCACTGTTCTGTAAACTGATGGATTTGAAACCATTTTGGAAAACTAACAGCACGTGTAAGAAATTATTTATTTTTGTAATAAGTAAGGGAACTCAGTTGATATTCTACCACAAACCGATTTGCTTCTTTAAAATCACGTATTGTGCATACAAATCTAGAAATTTCCTAAACCGCACTCTCCTGTTGTTGTTTTATTTTCTTTTTGGGTATATATACGAAAAAATAAATTGGAAAGCATTTTCTTAAAAGCTGGGATTATTTCATTATCCCATCAAGCCTTATATTGTCTTAAAAAATATTTATCAAATGTTCGTTGAGGTGTTACAGAATAAACAGGTCAGTGCACATTGCTGGCTTCAGAAATCCTCTCATAGACAGAATTTTAATATTTTTTGCAATTTTTCATTGGAAAGTCAGATTACACGATGAATAAAGTGAACGGATTCTTATAAATTTAAAGCAAATGACTTGCTTATAGTAGCATTGTAATGTTCTAACGTGCAGGCTTTAAATGTTGGCCCTAACGTATAGTAGTCAGTGTATGTGTAGACTGTAAGTGACCCTATAGTCCCTTGGTTATTTTATACAGCTGTTAGGGAGTCCAGCTTATCATTAGGCGCTCAAAAGAGGTGCCAAAAGATTTCGAGAATTTAATTAAAAAACAAGGCAAGTTATTGCCAGTATGCGTTTAGAAATTAAAGTCTGATTTATTGAATAAATTTCCTTCTAACCTACGTTTAATATTTACAATTTTCTTTTGTTTCTTTCTTCACTATGACAATGGTAAGCATTATTTTAAACGACCAATTAAAAAAGGGATTTGGTAATTATTAATTTGTGACTCAAAAGTATGTCACTCAATTTCTTGCATTCAGCATTCTTGTTCTTTTGGGCTGTGTTGCAATGCTTGTGCATTGAACTGCTATTACAGCAATGCAAGTAATTTTGTTACAGTGCATTACTATAAGAGTGGTACACTACAGCATCTTAAGAACATATATTTTACATTAAAAATTAATAGCTATACAATTGCATACTGAAGTCTTTTGATTCTCAGACAAGTCTTTTATAACGCAATAAATCTTACATAAGATGGATTAGCACTTTCATTCCAATAAACCTTTACCGCAAAATTTTTGAAGCATTGTCTAACACTTTATTATGACTATTTATTGCCACAAAATCCTTTTTTATTCCCACTAAAAATAACAAACTTTATCACTGCTTCCTTTGTCCCTAGAGAAAAGTGTCAAATGAACAAATTTATGAATGTACTTATGATGTAAAAAATATTTATTCGCCTATAGAGAGAGAGAGGGAGGGAGAGATATTAAATGAAGTATTTATTGTGTATTTAAGTTAAATTTGTTGGATTTATAAAATGAAAGTCCTTGCGTCTGGCTTTCAAATTATGAGAAGTAATTTTATCAGCTAGCAATATTTCAATTGCATAACAAGAAAAAGTAAAAGAAAATTTAAGAAATCATTTTAAAGCTTAACGAAAAGTGGAGGTTTTATCAGAAACATGCACACATTTTTCATAGCAAAGTTTTAATTGAGTTTAATATACAAGAAGAATATCTTATAATTAAAACAATATATAATTTTTGCGATCAAACTCAGGAGTTTGTCGTAAGAATCGAATAGCTTATGTAATATGATAAATTTTATTGGAAATAAAATAAAAATAAATTTTATTGGAAATTCTAATCACTGTATCACATTTGACATTGTAATGCCGTTCAAAAGAGAAAGAGCGGCGCAACGACTAGCTAAAATATTTATTTTAATTTTAAACTCTAATGTGTAACAGCATTTTGTCTCTTTTGTAAAATTTGGTAGAATTGAGTTAGCAGTTTCACACTTTAGCCTCACGACCACGGTTGCCAGAAATGCAGATTTATCTGGATTTTGCAGATATTTGCCCTCCAAAAAGAGGAAATGCAGATTTGAAGATTTTTGGCCTAAAAATGCAGATTTTTCAACTCCAATTTTAGTGCATTTTTTACATTTTTCTTAATACTGCTACTACATCTTGTTTCTTTTATGTGTGAATGACTCATACTTTAGACAGTTACAATTTTTGAACTTAGAAGACTTCATTAAAGAAAAAGGAGAAGTAACTTTGGCAAGCTTCTGGAAACGAATATCTGATATAAAACGAGCTCATTCTGATTAGGATTTTGTGGCCCTAAGTTTATTCAAAATTTATTGTTTTTATCACATTCGTTTGAAAATTTCGATTCTTCACTCAAGTAAACTTTAATAAAACAAATTTTCGAAATCCTTTGAATATTTATGCAATAAATCAAATGACTTCTTTTAGATATCTGATTTCTTTTCTCACTCATTTTATATTATTTGCACATAACTATGAGTAATTTTTAATTGTTTGTTGGTTATATGAATCTTGTTTCGCTAAGGAAAGAAGGTTTTCCACACGCAAAGTTTACTTTGCAAAGTCTTGAATTTTTATGAGAGAAGAGAAAAGAGATCTTATTCTATATTCTTTTTTCTTCAACAAACTCAAGATTTTGCAAAGTAAACTTCGCGTGTGGAAAAGCCGCCAAACTTATCAGTAGACTTCAACCAATGTGGCAGCTAATTGTAAAAAAGTAATGAGAAAGTAATAGTGAATTAAAATCGAAGATGTTAGCTTGTAAAGTTGTTTTGCTTGAAGCTTTTAAGCTTATTCTGTCGTATTCATAAAAAATAGTTTTGGTTTATAAAAGGTTTACAAGACAAACTTTGCATGGAAGTTTGTTTGTTAAACGTTTTGTAACCCAAAATAATTTTTATGAATATTAACTATTATGTTTGTGTACGTAATTGTTATTAAGAATTGATAGTCGTTCTATAAACATATGAAGTTTTTATCTTATTTCAAATATTTTTTGGCTGAGGTCTAGTGATGTGTTTCTTAAGCACATACGAAATGCAAATTCTTCATACATCTCAGGCTTTTATTCATAAAAAAATAAAATGAATTGAAGCTTATTTTAAAAAAAAAATTCTAAAAAAATTAAATAAAATGCAGTTTAAACCAAGTTTAAATTTTATGAAGATGGGTTAACGAAAAAATATTTATGTTACAAATTTACATCCATATTTATATAAATTTTTTGAATAAAATATAAAAAAAGCTGTTTTAAAAATTACTTTGAAGATTTTTTGAAGATTTTTAAAATGAAATGCAGATTTCGAAGATTTTTTCGTGAAAAATTGTTAGATTTTGCAGATTTTATCATTAGAAATTCTGGCAACACTGCTCACGACATGGTTATGGCATTATGGTATGGCACCTCTGACTGAACCTTAAGGGATGTGCAAAAATCTTTAATATCAAAATATTATAAATTAACAATAATAATGTGAGTATGACTTCCAATACACAGATCGAAGAAACAAAGAATAAACGGCGTTATAAGATCTAGATACCAAGAATCGTTTGTAGTGTCAGGTTTAGCAATCAATATAAAACCACAGAACAGTATTTGCATTTGAGCCGTGTTATTTTTACCTGATCTGGATCTCAAGTGTTTAAACTATTTTTATTTAATTAGTTGTTTTCAATTATTTCCCTGTAAATAACATACCTAAAGTCACTTTTAACATGCTCTGAATTTTTAAATAAAACTAAAATAATACTTTTCACAACTCTTGTTCGCTTGAAAATTTTTTAATTTAAAGTATAATTAAAATTTTCCTTTGAAAATGTTCAATAGTTGGAAACAAGATCATTTTACTATTATTGGAATGTTTAAAAAATAACTCTATATTATTTCATATGCTTTATATTCCCTTTAGGGACATTATTACAACTTCAAGTTAGTTAAAAGTAGGATTTTATCGGACGTATAAAAAGCTTTCCATTATTGCAAATTGGATTTAACTTACTAGGAAGGATAAACTTGCCTGTAATTTATCGCTCATTTTAAGTTAGAGTAAAATTTTGCAAATGATAAAGTTTTTATATCTCCAATAAAATCCTACTTTTAACTAACTTTAAGTTGTAATAATGGCCCTTAATGTTTCAGTTTATTCTATAAAACTTTTCATGACTGCATACAAATGTTTTACAAGCAATCATCTACTTTACTTTACATAATTTGACTTGAGCCTCAGTCAATCGTAAATACTTGTACTTTTCCGATGCACTGCGCATAGCGATATACATATACATATGGGGCATTCCACGCCAGACCAAATGTTTTCAAATTTTATTTGTTTTAAGTTTAAAATTTTTTTCAAATTCAATCAATTTCAATGTATTTTTAATAAAAAAATATTTTACTTAATAAGTAAAATATTAATTTGGGATTATTAGTGCGTTTAAAAAATTCTTAACTTAAATTGTAACAATTCCCATAAAAAAAACACTATTTATTTGTTTTTATTTTCCCAATTTTGTGATATTTCTTAGTACTCCTCAAAATGATCTTAATGGTTAACTTGGGAGATTTTTGGATTGTTTTTTTTTAAATATGTACACATATTTAATTTTCAAAAAATCACTTTTTAGGGTTTTGTACACCAAAGGTGAAAGAAAATCCTATTATTTTCGCTACTTTTCCTGTCTGTTCGTAACAGGCTCTTTTAATTCTAGAGACTTGACACTTTCACAGAAGATGTAAAACAACAAATATATGACAAGTAAATACAAAAGGGTGTTCAACGAAAAATTTTTAAAGCCTAATGTAATATAACCACAATTATAAGTACATAAACACTAGAAATTTGCAAAGTTTTTTTATTTTTATGAAAACCACAACAATTGGCACTGAATTTTAAAAATTAAAATTAAAAGGTTTTCTATCAGTTGATGTAATCTTTACTTTACAATTTGGACAACTTGCTCCATCCTTACAAGCCAAAGAGGAAAACTCTTGAAATTTTCAAAGACGCGAAAAATTAAAAAACCCCAAAATAAAAAATCGCCAAAACAAAAAAAAATCACTAAAAAAAAAACCAAATTAAATTAAAATAAACACCAAATTAAATTAAATTAAATCGCCAAGAACCAAAAAAAGTTTACACGGTTAAATAAAAAAAATTTATACATCAGATAAGATATTCGATTATATAGGCCGAACTTCCTATAGTATTGTTGTGTGTTCGTACGGAACCCTTCGTATGCGAGTCAACGTCACACTTTACTGATTTATTTAGATTTTCGTCCATGACTTTCTTACAAATGGTAAAAATTTCATATTTTTATAATTAGGGAATTCACAATGAGTATAGGCATTAAAATTTTAATGTGGCAATATTACGCCATCTTAATTTTTTCATTGTGAGCAATCAACGATTTAAATCAGTGATGCCAGTTACCTTTCAATAGATTTAGTACTTTTTTAAGTCATAACAGTGCGCATTTTTTTTCAAGTTGGTGATATTTTTTAAAAGGCACTAAACTAAATTGGTGCTTTTTAGGGTTCCGTACACCAAAGGTGAAAAGGAACCCTATTGTTTTCGATAGTCTGTCAGTCTGTCCGTCACACGGTATTTTCTCAGGAACCGTAAGAGCTACGGACCTGAAATTTGGACAGAGTATGTAGAACCTCGGCTGCTACAACAACAAATATATGAGAATTAAAAATTAAAGGATGTTCCAAAACGAGCAACGAAAAATGTTAAAAACCCATGTAATATACATACAATTGTATGAACATATCTATATTGAAACTTGAAATTTGTAAAATTAGTGTATTTTTATACAGACTACAACAATTAACAATTTAAATTAAAGAAATTAAAATTAAAGGGTGGTCCATCAGTTAATGCCATTTTGACTATGTAATTTTGACAATTTGCTATATCTTGGAAACCGTAAGAGGCAATCACTTGAAATTTTCAAAAACGGTAAAACTAAAAAAACCGAAAATTATAAAATCGCCAAACCAAAAAAAAAGTCGCCAAAAATTAAAAAAAAATCGCCAAAACGAAAAAAATTGTCAAAAATCGAAAAAAAATCGCCAAAAGACGAAAATGTCGCCAAAACTAAAAAAAAATTTATATAAAAAAAATCGCCAAAAATAAAAAAAAATCGCCAAAATGAAAAAACGTAAAAACCCGAAAAAAATCGCCAAAACGAGAATATAAAGTGTCAAAACTAAAAAATAGCCAAAACTTAAAAAAATCGTCAAACCCGAAAAAACCGCAAAAAACGCCAAAACAAAAAAACCGAAAAGACCCCAAAAACGAAAAAATGCCAAAACTATATATTATATAGGATGAAGTTTGTATTAAATTACATATCTAGTGTTCGTACGGGCGAGTCAGAGTCGCACTTTACTGAATTTATTTAACTTTGAATTTAGTGTTTTTAGTGCATTTTACAATTAGACTAAATATAAATTTGTGATAGTCTTGTAGCTTCATAAAAAACGCGAATTAAGATTTTTTCACTTTTTTGAAACTCTAAATTTAAAAACATACACACATACTCAATCTAACAAGGTGAGTGTACTTGCTTCTTTGCGTTCCTTTCCAATTATCAAATTTCCTATAAAAATACTGGAAAAACTTAATAAGAATATGAGATTTGGACGTAACGTTTTGGTTGTATGCATGATACAATAATATAAATTTTGTATGTCAAAAATATCTCATTATACCATGAGTGACCAATATAAATTTAAGGTTGTGTAAGTGAGCGAAAAAGATAAACACACAGGCAGAAACAATTAATAGAAGTAATTCTTATATAATTTTTTTTATAAAAGAATTTTTTTCTAGAAAACCGTTTCAACAAAAAGTAATAAAAAAACATTATTATTCATTTTAATTCTACTAAAAACCAATTTGTAAAAGAAAATAATTTTTAATTTTCATGTAAGCAAAAGTATTTTTTAACATAAACAGCATACATAATAAATTTCTCGCAGTGCGTTTGAGAAAAATTGGTTAAAAGATAAGCAAAAATTTTTCTCAGATAAGACTAAACGAAAGAGAATAAAAATACATGTGCATTCGATTTGCAAAAATTTGCTACATGATGTTCACCCATGGACTGGACCCTTTTTTGATACGGAATGTTTTCTTTGCAGTATTTATTAAATTGGATGAAAGACAGATAGGGAACTACACACTTTGTCATTCACAGTGTGCAGAAATGGCTATCACGAAAAATGTAATGGATTTCATAGCTAAATCACTAAATAATTTCAAAATTGTAAAAAAAAACTTTATGTAACGTTAGGAACATATTTATAGAAATTACAGAGGACACATAGACGTTATAAAAGAATATTAAAATATTAAATACGATGAAGTTGAAGAAATGCAGAAGAACGAAGCATTAAAAACTTAAGACTACAAAAATGGAAAATTAGTTTTAGCGCTATAAGGACTAAAATTTTAAACCATTTCCACTTAAGTTTAAAATTTTAAGTTTAAAATTTCCACTTAAATTTTATTCAAGTGTTTTGATATTTCGACTATAGTGGATGATTTAATTTAAAAAATAAAGGAGTAAAAATAAAATTTGAATTCAAATGTTTATCCTGGACATATATATATATATATATATATATATATATATACATACAAACATATTTATTGCATTTGGTGCTTTTTAGTGCTTTTTTTATGACCGAACAGTCCTTTTTGCTTTAAAAAAGTTGGCATCACTGATACAAATACACATACTATGTATATCAAAGTCAGGCAAACACAAATACATCTTTATATTATTTATAAATTAGTTTATAATATGAGAGAGAGAGAGAGAGTAAAATGCATGTTTGTACGCAGCGTGAATGTAGAACAGTGGTGTCAAAAATAAAACTATAGTTGTATGTGTGAGAAAAGCTATCTCATTCGTCTCTGAACTACATCGAAAAAAATAAATATTTGCAACAAATGCAGTTTAGTGAAACAGCTCAAAATATATAAAAAGGAGTCTATATAGTAGAAAATTAAAAAATAAGGAATAAAAATTAAATAAAAAAGTTGCGGGCGACCCATATTTTCCGAGTTACGGCGCTGTAAACTTTTCATAGGAAACTGTGAAGAAATTCCAAAAATAAATTTTTAAATAGCTTATCTGATAGCAACTTGAAAAATAAGACGAAAAAATTAAACAAAAAAATTGGCTGCGACCAATATTTTCCGAGTTATTTTTCTTTTAAGTTTTGATATTAAATGCAATTTAGTAAAGCTGCTCCAAAAAAAAAACCAAAATTTCTTTTTAATATATATTCATTTCTTTCCTTAAAAGTTTTGTAACATAAAATACATTGAATGTCGCAAAAAGCATTACTGATCATAGAATATTTTTCGCATACCACTTTTTTTCTTTCACTGTATCTATAAAGAATTTAATACACCCGCTGCGCATGTGTTATCGTCGCTGTCACAAAACATACAGAAGTGTCACGAGACGGAAGATACGGGTATTTTTCAGTTTGTCTCGTTTTCCCTCAAATTTTGTCGTCGTTTTTGTTTTGCTACGTCTTTCTAGTGCAATAAATTCTTATTAGCTGTGTTAATTGGTAAGTAGTAATACACTACAGTATCAAATACACTATGCTTTTCTCTTTTTTCCACGAATTTTAACAAGAACCTGATTGGAGCTTTTTTGACCTGTCACTTTCTTCACTTCTGTGTATTCTGTGTCGCTGTTTCATTGACGACTAAATGGAAGAGAATAAGAATGTGTGATATTTTAGTTTGCACAATTGTGCCATGAAACTGACATCATTGATGTAGAAACAGTAACAGTAACGGCAGTAACTTCAAATGCTCTCTAATTTTTGTTTTATTTTCTTTTGTGCTTATTTTTCTTTGTAGTTTTGTTTACAAAATCTATGAAATTTATTGAAAGCATGGTAACATTTTTGTGAGAATAAACATTGATATGTGAGAGTATAAGAAAAAACGCTCTCAAAATAAAATAGAGTCTATCTCACGACCGGTTTCTGCGGCTGTTTTTTGTGTCAATTTGTATGGAAAATGTGTTGAAGCCGGTATTCTGTTTAATCATTAACCGTCTGACCGACTAAAGTGGCAGATTGCCACTTTTTCGACTGCCTTTCCAATTTTTCAACTGCCTTGCCACTTTTTGTCCCTCTTTTTTAGGGTGAATTATATGAAAATACATTAAAAATAAAAAGTTTAGTGTAGTTTTCTCGTTTTTTTTTTAATTTTGCCCCTTTTTTGATAAATCCCCTATTTGGTGCCACTTTTTGAAAAATGTCATCGGTCACCCTGCTTATGAGAGACTGAATTATTTTCTTCCGTACGTATTAAAATAACAAACAAAATTATATTAGAAATTATTATTGGATAAATTTATTAAAATAACTTTTGTTCTGCGAAAAATACAAATATTTTTTTATCAACTACATCTGCGTTGACAGTTTTAACATGTTTAGTTTAACATTACCATATTGCCATATTGAAAATGACATGCTTTTTATACTGTTAAATTTGCCGGACCATACTAAAGTATTAAAATTGAAGCGTTGCAATATTAAGACACATTTTAAAACGCTATTGTGAACTCCCAACTGTTAAATTTGCCATATAGTAACTAATTTGATTTACATACAAAATAAAAACAACAAACTTGTCAGGCCATATAAAAGTATTAAAATTGAAACGTTACAATATTAAGACACATTTTAAAACGCTATTGTGAATTCCCTAATTGTTTCTCACAAAAAAAATATATCAAGGGTTTTGATTAAAATTTTAGGATTTCAGATTAAAAATCGTGTTTTTCAAAATTGAAACATTTTATTTACCCAGTCCATCGGGTTTTTGCTTTTTTTCATGTTAAAAGTTGTGGGGTGGATAGAAAATTTAAATTAAAAATTTTCAATGACACTATTTAAAATTAATTTAAATAGTGATATATTTTTTTGTGTAAAAAACATTTACAAATCTAAAAATTCCAATTTGGACCAGTAATAAGAAAATTATAAATAATTTTTCGAAAAATTAGGGCCTAATTTTGTAAAACGCAGCGCTTAGCGTTGTCAAACTTTGTATGGAAAAAAAATTAAATTACAAAAGCAAAGCACATGCAAAATTTTTTAATGCTAAGCTTTCCGTTTCAAAAAATAAGGCCCGTAATGTTTAAGTTTACCAATTGTTAACTAATAGTCCCAAATTATTATTTTACTTATTTGGTGAAATATTTTTTATTAAAAATCAAATAATATCAATAATCAATTTCAATGTATTTTTAATAAAATAATTATGGCCATGAGGCTAGGTTTTCGTGTTATGAATGAATAAATTAAATTAAAAAAACATATATATTTTACTAAATAAGTAAACCAATAATTTGGAATTATTAATAGGGCGTTAACGAGTGTTAAACTTAAATTGTAGCAATTACCATAAAAAATACGAATATTTATTATTATTAAAATCCTAAATGTATTTAGAAAAAAATTATTGTAATTTTTGTAATGTAACCTTATTGTGTTGAGACCTTCCAAAGTCAAAATAAATAAATAAATAACGAGTATTCAAAAAACTCTTCAAATTTACTAGATAGGCTCTTTTGAGGGACACGAAAAAGTATCACAAAATTGGAAAACAAAACAAAAAAAAATTCAAACCGTCCGATTCAGCGTGGAATGCGCCATATGTTTGTACTCATGACTCATCCACAGTAAAATAAATATTGAATTGAATTTTAAGAGTACATGTGGGTGCTTAAGAGTGCATGTACATGTTTGAGTGCAAGTAATTACTTCTAATATTGATAAATGCGGATAAAATTAGTAATTTGTTTAAAATTATGCTGTACATTGTATTGTTTTTTTTATTTTAAAATGTTGTATTATAATTTGCACAAATATAATAGTAACTTCTTAAAGTATAATTTGACCTAATAAACATTTACATAGACAAATTTAATAGGCATTGATTTCTTATTTTCGTATTAAAGAATGACAATGGCCAACTGCAGACTATAGGCTTTATTCGAAAAAAAAAAGAAATTAGGTTTGCAAAACGTTTAACGAACAAATTTCCATGCAAAATTTGTTTTGTTAACCAAAATTATTTTTGAATGGAAAATGTGAAGGTAAAATTTTTAATAAATACAGGGTGTCTGCAAATTCAATAAGTGTGGCGCCGTTAGAATTATCGACTGTACAGATTTGTTACTCACGATGTCACAGTGGTCGAGTGAGCATCGCGCGTTAGCTATCGAGATATTTTTTAAAGGTAATGATACTTACGTAATTGCTTGTCGACAATTTTGTTCTAAGTTCGGTATTCGGTGAATGCATGATGGACCGAGTGTAAATTTAATTCGTTCGTGAGTGCAGAGGTTCAACGCAACTGCTTTGGCTATGAATATCCCACGGCCAGTGCCAAGTTGATCTTTACGGACTCCCGAAAATATTGGACTGGTTGAAAGCAGTTTACGTTAAAATCCGCTACTTTCAATACGGAAAAGAGCAGCCTCACTGGGACTTCCAAGAGCGATTATTCACGCAATTTTAAAAAAGGATCTGAAGCTCCATCCTTTTAAAATTCAAATCGTTCAAGAACTGAAATAAAGTGAGTTTGATTTATGGAAAAATTTTTGTGAAACGATGTTGATGCGTTTTCGCACTGTAAATCCCATTTTTGGAGCGCCGAGGCTTATTTTCACATAAACGGCCACGTCAACAAGCAAAACTGAAGTTACTGTTCTCCAAAAACTCGCAACCCTCGATTGAAACATCAAAAACAATTGCAATAAATGTTTGGTGTTCCTTATTCACGCATGAGATAATTGGACCATTTATTTTTTTCAAAATTATCGAGGCCAGGCGACGAATGTAAACGGTGAAAATTATCGACGCATGATTACGGAATTCTTTTTGCAAAACCTGCGAGCTCATCCATTGTACTCTTCACACACGTGGTTTAAAACAGACAGAGCTTCCATGAATTTGCTTCGGGAAAATTTTTCCCAGTCGCTTTGGGGATAACCCATGACCACCGAGGTTGACCGATCTAACTCCCATGAATTATTTTTATGGCTCTACCTCAAAAAGAGGATTTATAGTGACAATTCCTAATCTCTTGCGGCTTTAAAAGAAAATATTTGTCGAGAAATTAGCTCAATTGAACTAAGTTTACTGCAGCGTGTGCCACAGAACACAAGGCTCCGGTTTCAACAGTGTGTTCAACTTGACGGAAGACATCTGGATGACATACTCTTTAAAAAATAAAATCCGCCTTTCCAACTGATATTATTCCAACACAAATCGTTAATAAACTGATATTTCGTATTTTATAAGGTGACAAATGTGTTTTCAGTAAATATATGGTTAGAAATGTTTTTACCACAGTCGAGAATTATTAAATCAAGTATTACATCCCTGTCTAGCAATCAGTTGAGCATAATCGCCATTTTAGCACTTATACACTTTATACACTTTATACTTTATACCTATACAAATAAAATATTCGCGTAAATACTCATGTGTAGCCGAAAAAATACTCGGAGTATTTTTATACTTAAGTGTATGATTAAGAAAAGACAGTGTAAAGTCCTTTGTGCTGAGTAATTTAAGGAGTGTGTAAGAACATAGTCGTTGATTGTTTATAGTTATACTTATTTAGTTAAAACTTGATGAGTATATTTTAGTATGAGCATGATTTTTTTTGGTAACTGTATGCATTTGTAAATATTTGACAGCAAAAAAAAAACTCGAATAATAATTGAAGCGATAATTTTTAATTAATTATTCTTTAGGATACAACTACCAAACTCTAACTCTTTAAATTAAAGAAGTTGTATAGAAAAAAAGTCAAAATAGTAAGATCCTCACAAAAAACATAAATGTAAAAAGATAGACGAGTTCCTAACCAAAGTGTGTACTAAAAGGTTTAATGATATTTTTTTTTGCAATAAAACTCAAAAAATTTTTTTCTTTTTAAAAGAAATACTTGTGGTACTTAATACCAGTTATTACATTAAGTGCTAATTAAGTCAATTTAAATATATAACACAGAGTATCCTCTTTATCTTTATGCTGCACATAATTAGCACGTAAACATAAATTCAATTCACAACCACCACAACCCATTTTAGGATATTTTTTAATACTAATTAGTATATAAAAAAGATTAACAAGACTGCCAAGAATTTTCAAGGTTATCCTGAGTTTTCAATGGAAAACTGTTGAATGGTGTAATGTTTCACAAATTATAGTCTGCCACATAATGCTGACAGCTAATTATTGAATTGCAAATTAGTTTATAAGGAACAGAAATGCGATGTTGTTAGTTGAAATTTATTTGCAGGTTTTATAAGCCATATTAATGAAATACACAAAATTAAAAAGGAAACATCATTATTCAAGACTATTTTGAAACAAATTTTTAAGCAGAAGATTGATTATAACTTTCAGAAAATATGAAACATTAGAAGTAGTAAATAATCTTTTAGTTTATTTAAAATAATCTGTCTTTGAGTAATAAAGATCCAAAATTTCAGAAAGCTTTGGCTTGAATCAGCTCAATAGAGCTTCTACAAATACCACAAAGTGAGTAATGGCCAAGGCATGTGTTTTTATACTCGCAGCATAATAGTAATAACACTGATAAGTTGCTTGAACCGCAAATAATATTATTTGTTGGGCTTTGAAAAAGTCAATTGGCCTACTACCCAGCAAAAAATCGGAACTAATCGGAAAGGTTTACAACTTTTCTTCATACCAATCACTATACAGGTACTGAATTTAATATTCTAAGGCAGTTGTTTGCAGCTATACAAATCAATGCTGTAACTAGTGATTTGGTTTTCAAGAAAAAAAGTTTGGCGACCACTGTTGTACAAAGTTTGTACTATGTGTTGATCTATGTTTACTTAATTGTACTTTAATCATCCTGGAAGCTTAACTATACAGAAAGCGCATAAATAGAACGCGAAATACATCACGCCGGTAGTTATTTAACAAAAAGTCTTCAAATAAAATATTCAACAACTCAGTCAATATATATGCAATTTTTTAACACAAATCTGCTAATTAATTACTCTTAACCAATTATGTTTTATAAATAAAGTCATAAACATTATAGTTCCAGTACAAAAAGACTGCCTAAGAACGAATCAAAAGTAGAAGAGTGACGAAAAAACTAAAAAATTCAGTAGAGTGCGACTCTGGCTCGCGCACGAAGCGCTCCGTACGAACACTAGGTATGTAATTTAATACAAACTTCATCCTACATAATATAGGGTGTTTTTTTCAGAGGTATAGAACTTCGAATTGAAATAAAACACAAGAAAATCGTTTTAATGTCCATCAATTTGGCTTTATTGGAAGGATAATTTTATGCCATTAATGTTTAAATATGATTTCGGGCATGTGGCCGCCGCGGCTGGCTCGAATAAAGCCAATTCTACAGGTCCAATTTTCAACCACTTTTTCGAGCATATGGGGCCGTATGTTGGCAATAACGCCACGAATGTTGGCTTCCAAGTCCCCTAACGTTTCTGGTTTGTTGGCGTAGACGAGCGACTTCACATATCCCCAAAGAAAATAATCCAATGGTGTCAAATCACACGATCTTGGTGGCCAATTGACAGGTCCATTCCGCGAAATTATGCGCTCATCGAATGTTTCCTTCAATAAATCGATTGTGACGTGCGCTGTGTGGCATGTAGCGCCGTCTTGTTGGAACCACAACTCATCCACATTCATGCCATCCAATTCGGGAACAAAATAGTCGGTTATCATGGCTCTATACCGGTCTCCATTAACGAATCGATTCATTCGGGTCCTCTTCAACACTTTGTTCTACAGCGGCAATTGTTTCTTCGGTGCGCACTGTTAGACGTCTCTGCGGATGCGTATTATCACATAGAGTAAACTTAGTGCGAAAACGATCCATTGTTAACCGAATTAATTGCTCTGATGGACGATTATGTCGACCATAAAATGGACGGAGCTTGCGGTAAACTTCGCGAACTGAACCATTATTTTCGAAATAAATTTGCACGATTTGCAAGCGTTGTTCTTTTGTCAACCTGTTCATGATGAAATGGCAAACCAAACTAAATATTAATCACTTGACAGCTGACAAAATGGCCGCCAGTTAAAAAAGTGATGCCAACTTAAAGTTCTATACCTGAATAAAAAACACCCTTTATATAGTTTTGGCATTTTTTTCGTTTTTGGGGTCTTTTCGGTTTTTGCGTTTTTTCGGTGGATTTTGCGTTTTTTTCGGTTTTGGCGATTTTTTTTAAGTTTTGGATCTTTTTTTAGTTTTGACACTTTATTTTCTTGTTTTGGCGATTTTTTCGGTTTTTGGCGTTTTTTCATTTTGGCAATTTTTTTATTTTTGGCGATTTTTTCATTTATGGGTTTTTTTTTATTTAAAATTTTTTTAGTTTTGGCGACATTTTCGCATTTTGACGACTTTTTTCGATTTTTGGCGTTTTTTTTCATTTTGGCGTTTTTTTTTCATTTTGGCGATTTTTTCGAATTTGGCGATTTATTTTAGTGTTAGAATTTTATTTTTAATTTTGGCGATTTTTTTCGTTTTGCCGATTTTTTTTAATTTTTGGCGATTTTTTTATTTTTTTGGTTTGGCGATTTTATAATTTTCGGTTTTTTTAGTTTTACCGTTTTTGAAAATTTCAAGTGTTTGCCTCTTACGGTTTCCAAGATATAGCAAATTGTCAAAATTACATAGTCAAAATTGCATTAACTGATGGACCACCCTTTAATTTTAATTTGTTTTAAATTTTAGTGTTAATTGTTGTAGTCTGTATAAAAATACAATAATTTTACAAATTTCAAGTTTCAATATACATATGTTCATACAATTGTATGTATATTACATGGGATTTTAACATTTTTCGTTGCTCGTTTTGGAACAACCTTTAATTCTCATGTATTTGCTGTTGTAGCGGCCAAGGTTCTACATACTGTGTCCAAATTTCAGGTCCGTAGCTCTTACGGTTCCTGAGAAAATACCGTGTGACGGACAGACAGACAGGCGGACAGACAGACAGCGTAGTGAAAACAATAGGGTTCCTTATCACCTTTGGTGTACGGAACCCAAAAAAAAGAACTCACGGTGGGACACTGGGTAGGAACGTAGTTCCTTACGCTTTACTTACCTTAGAAATTATCCCTTATTTTTGATAAAATATATATGGGGTTTGTATCCTTCCAGACTTAGATCTATCTATGTTTTGAATTTCATCAAAATCTCATTGATAGTTTCAATGAGAAAAAATTTCCCCCTGCCACTCTTCGTGGTCTTATGTAAAAACGAATCATAGTCTTTGTCTTCTTCTGAGCTCAGATCTATATTTTATATAAATTTCATCAAAATCGGTTAAATAGTTTCTGAGAGGCTCCTAGTTTTTGAAACACATATAACCTATGTGTCCATCTAGACTTAGATCTATCTATGTTTTAAATTTAATCAAAATCGATTCCATGGTTTAGCCGTTAAAGCGAACCAAACACATAATAAATTTATTTTCGCATTTATTACTACGTTTATATACACACTATTTGCAAATAAAAATATTCGCAAATAAATTAACTCACTATTTATACGGAATAGCAAAAGTACACAAACTTGGTAGCACTTCTATAGAAAACTTGCTTATTTTGACAAAAAAATACTGTAAATGTACAAAATATCAAATAATTATTTGTTTTAATCATGATTATTTGCCTCTATTAATGTTTTTTTTTTGTGCAATATTAATCCATTTATTGTTTTTTGTTATCAAACATTTGTAAGCGTGGCAACCTCAAGCATTTTATTTGCAAATAGTGCGTTAATCGTTAATAGTTTTCTGAATTAGTAAGTCGCAATAAAAACAATAATATGGCAATAATTTACAGTTTTATTTGCAAATAAGCCCTGCGTATAAACGTAGTATGTATATGATATAAGTTAGCAGAGACACCTTCAACTATCACTGCCATGAACAAATTATCCAAGTCAATTATCTTTTAATAAAGACACAAACCATATTGTTGATTCCCAAAAAATTGGCTAAAATAAATAAAACATCCGCAGTGGCAGCACCATTATGCTATGTAGTTGTTATCAGTATTTGTAACCAGTATTTGTTTTACATACATGGCGCGCCATAAGGAACTTACGTTCCAAGAAATTATATTTGCACAGAAAAAAATAGACAAGAATTATTTTCAATAAAAGCATGTTATTGAATAAAATTTTAGTTTCAATAATATTTGTCATTAACTTGAATATTGTATTTATCAATTCCGCACATTTTAAAATATCATTTAATGCAATGCTGCCCACAGAGAGGAAACCGAGAGAAATGTATAAGCGTATCAGCCATCCCTAAACAAGGACGGAAAGCGGAACGTTTTTTTCCGCCGAGCATTAACGCTGAAATTAGTGCTGCAAAACTATCGATAGTGGCTCCATTCGATAGTTTCGATAGTATTTTTGATGCCATCGATACTATCGATAGTTTTTGATTCTTAGAAACATCCCTTTAATACACGGAAAGTTCACTTTGCAAAGTCTTAATTCAGCTGTGTGAAAGACAAAGTGATAAATACTATCTCTTTCTGTCTTTCTTCCTGCTGAATTAAGGCTTTTCAAAGTAAACTTTCCGTGTCTATAAGGGCTAAAACTTATCAATTGTGTATTTTTCTAATATAAAATCTTGAATTTTTTAATCATTCCATAAAGTAAAAAGAAAGTTGAGTTTTTTAAAACTTTTAGTTCCGATGTTTTTAATACACATATTCAACAAACATATATATACAGTTCTAAAAAAAAAATAAACGAAAAAGCAAACAGATAGATAGATGGATCAATAAAAAATAAAATTAAAAAGGAATAAAATAAAAAAAAATCTTTCAACATTACTTAAACTATTGCAGTTAGCTAAAAAGTATTCGTTTAACAGAAGGAGAAGCAAACTATTTAGCGTCACCATTTATTTAAAAGTAAAGAGCGTAGACAGTCCAGTAGTCGTCAAATTTAGCCGCCGTCAAGTTTCTTCAAGTATCAAAGCCGTTGGTACATAATAATTGTATTTTCATGCAATTTGCATCTAGTAGATAAAAACTGACATCTTATGTTGAAACAAATCAAAACTAATTAATTTGTTTTCACATTTATATATTTAATGATAACCATTACCAAACCAGGTGGCGAAATTTTAATGTTGCATTTTTTATTACACAGTCGCCATCATTCCGTTTTTATTGACTTTGATTTTTTCTCATTTAGTAGAAGAGTGTTTTTGTCGATAGTATCGCTATCGAAAAAAAATATATCGATAGTCCACTTAAAATAAAACTATCGATACTATCGATAGTACCATCGATAATTTTGCAGCTCTAGCTGAAATGCCATACCTAAACAAAAGCGTCAGCGTTATGTCAAAAACAGGGTTATCAAACAAATAAATAAAACAACCCTGATTATTTTAACTGCTGCACGGACGACATTGTTGTTTGTGATTTTGTTATTAAAATTTTGTTACATAAATTTTGTTACTTCAATTAAAATAAAATAATTAAAGTTTGAAAAATTTAGTTATTTATAAGATTAAGGATGATGGCCAGCGTTGCCATATTTACTTCTCAAAAACCTTCAAGTCGGACAAAAATTAAAAATCTTTTTTTTAGTGATTTTACTCAAAATATATTAATATGCATTGATTTTACTGAATTCGAATTCAAAAAAAAATTATTTTGTTTCAAATGAACTAACTCTACATGAATAGTAACAGTCAATTGATCGGAAGTCATGCAGGATATATTCATCATTGCGCAGAACAAAGTTGCTATCACATTATTAAGGGGAAAATGAAAAATGTGATGGAAACTCTTGTGTACGTGTGATGTTGCATCTCTCTATAACTAATGAATATAACATTTAGTCGAACTGCTCACGAGTGCTTTTTACTAATCAATGATAGCATAAATATTAATCAAGCTATCATACATTATTGATATACTGGCAAAAAATATAATTTTTATTATATTAATTGTTTTTATCTTAAAAAGTCAAAATATGCAAGTAAATAAAATATTTAAAATTAAAGATAGAAATAGGCAAAATCAGAATAACCTAGGCGGTATCCAGCCCTCTTCACACCTTTTCACCGCCAGCGCATCTTGCTTTTTACAAATATCTACAACTTTGAAAAGAAATATCTACATACATATATATTAAATTAAATTTTGTAAATTTCTTTTATTCACTATTGTTCTTACTTATCTTTTTGAACACTTATAATTTTTAATTTTCACAGACAGAATGATTTGTATTTTTTGTAATAAAACTCGATTTTTAAGAGTTTTGGCATATTTATATTAGATGTCTTACTCTAACATACATACATACAAATATGCTAGAGTGGAGCAACTATAATTAAATGACCAGTCAATTGACTGTCACTATTTAATTCAGTGTAAAATTGCTGAAAATGTGATAGTGAAAAAATTCTGTTTGTGTTAGTTTCAGTCATTCATTTCTTGTAGGGAACAAACGTAAAGGTAAATAACACAAAATATTTTCGGAATAGAACATGTATAAGATAAATATATGTATGCACATAATTCATACTTTTAATGAAGGAAAGAAGAAAATATGTCAATACTTTAGTCAAAAGGACATTAAATGATATATTAAAAGTATTAAATATCATATTCTTAAAAATCTTATATTTAAAAAAGATATTTTTTGGTATTTTTAACATCCTGAAAAACTTCGAATATAAGATAAATCTTCACATATGGTAACACTGATGATGGCAAACAGAAGGCAATTGTTTTCTTTTGCAACTAACTTCATTGTGAAACGCGATGTCAAAATCGGATTTTCCAATAGCAAAGCGTTGCCGCCGCGTTATTTCGGTATGCTCCATACAAAATGTATGTACATGAGAACTTTTGACAGCTAAAAAACGCTTGCCGCTTTTATTTAGGGATGGCTGTATGTGCATTCATTTGTATAAAAAGCCGATTGATGTTCGGCACTCTGGCGCTAGTTTTTCTCTTAGTGGCCAGCAGTGTTTTAACGCAGAAGAACTGAAATGTGTTAAATCGTAATAACAGTCACTGTTTAATTTCACTGCTGTTCTTCTTATTAGATTTTCTCAAAATAACAGAACTGCTACAAACAAAATATTGCTAAACTGTGATCACAGTCACAGTTTAAAAGAACAGCGATTTAGAAATCACGTTCACAAGGAGCAACATTATTAAAAAATCACGCTATCGCTCATCACTAGTTGTTACCATATGTTTTTACACTTTTATGTGTATGTGTCTACGTTTAGTTCTTTAGCCAAATACTTCTAGATAGTTCTTTGCATTGACCCTGTAGGAATATTTTCACGTAGCGCTGCATTAACTTTGTTGGAATATTTTTGCGTAACTCTTGCATTAAAACTGTTGACGACCATTTGCGTAACAATATTTACATTTTTTTGGTTTTAGTGGTGTATCATTTACTCTCGATAGTGACTAAAAAATATCAATTGTTTTCCAGTATTAATCGATGTCAGAATTAAAACGTCGATAGTCAGAAACAAAAATTGAAATTGATCTTTTGATTGAATTGATGATTTATTTGCAAATCCGTTTATAAATTTAAAATCGGTTAATATTCAAGTTAGTTAAAGGTTGATAAGTGCATATGGGTACGAAAACCTGTTTTTTACCCATAGTTGAAGATTTTGGGAGCATTTGGAAAACCTCAAACACAGATTTTTGTTGTACTCGACAAAACCTACCAAAAAAATAGTAACACGTCATATGTATTTTCGTTTTGTCACACAGTGTAATCTGTGAAAATTTTAGGTTTTCGAGAATACAGCCTGTGACAGACAGACGTGTGGTCTTAATGATTTCTTTACATACCATTTATATATATATTATATATAGTGGCATGCCATTTCGAAAAACTCAATACACTCACGATTTTTCACTAACACACTCAAATTTTTTGCAATGGCAGCCCCAGTGGCAGCAAAATTTGCATGCGAGTGAAAATTTGGCAGTTGCATGCCATTGAATGTCAAAACGAAGAAAAGTGTTACCCTGTTAAACATTTGATGCAAATTTATTGGATTACTATGAAAATTAATTTAATATTTTAGCTTGTTAAATGTGTTATTATGATTTGTTACTTGATTTGTGTGTGAAAAACTGAAGTTTGTTAATTATAAAGAACTAATATTATTAAAATAATAATAATAATAATAATAATAATAATAATAATAATAATAATAATAATAATAATAATAATAATAATAATAATAATAATAATAATAATAATAACAATAATAATAATAATAATAATAATAATAATAATAATAATAATAATAATAATAATAATAATAATAATAATAATAATAATAATAATAATAATAATAATAATAATAATAATAATAATAATAATAATAATAATAATAATAATAATAATAATAATAATAATAATAATAATAATAATAATAATAATAATAATAATAATAATAATAATAATAATAATAATAATAATAATAATAATAATAATAATAATAATAATAATAATAATAATAATAATAATAATAATAATAATAATAATGATAATAATAATAATAATAATAATAATAATAATAATAATAATAATAATAATAATAATAATAATAATAATAATAATAATAATAATAATAATAATAATAATAATAATAATAATAATAATAAGTGTTAATAGTTTCCTCAAGAATGTGCCTTTGTGACGTACTAGGTAACTCTATTCTATAAACAAAAGAAAAGTAAAAATGGAAGCGAGACTGAGCCAGCTCGCTTCCACGACATTTTTAAAATGAAGTGGCAATGGCATTTGTAAACAGCAAAGCAAATGGCAAGAGATTCGACTTTTTCGAACAATTTTTCGTCGATAATACGTACACAACACTGGCATGCCACTAGTGGCATGTGTAATTGCAGTGTTAGGGTGCCCAGACACGTTAAAATTAAATTGAAATGTTTACAAGAGTTGTCCAGCCTTAACGGAGCTATGATTTTGCCAAATATTGTTAGCAAAAAATTATGAGTCCCTGCAAGTTATTTTGAAAAAAGTGAAAAAGAAATTTTTTTCTTATATTTGCAAAAAAAAAAAATTAACGAGAAAATTATTATTTTTTGGCATAAGATGTTAACAAGATTTGTGTGATTAACTCTTAGCTACATTATTCCTATATATAGTATAGAGCTATCACTAAGTATGAATTAGCTGTTGACCAAAAACTAATGACACCATTTTTGAGGGCGCACTGATTTTCAAAATCTTTGGACGCCCATAAAAAAATTGGTCAACAAAATCGCCAAACCGTGTATAGGGTTTTACTACTCTTTGATAGTACTACCCAACGTATACTGTCCAGTCACTGAGTTTTTCCAAAGTATTCATTTGTTGCATAGTGTTGATTAACACAATAATTTAGATTTCTGTAATTAACATTAATAACGACACTGTTATGCATTAAACCCATTCACCGCAGCAAGCTACCGACTACAAATTGTCAAGGATAGAATACACATGTTTATATGAGAATGATTCTTTTGAAGACTGCAAGGGAACAGGGCGGCAGGTTGTTGTCTGTGCTGATTTTGTCGTTGCAGTCCAATTAAACTAATTTCTATTTTTGAGGGCACCAAAACAAAAACTGTGTTGGCAACATAGCAAAATAACTAAATAAAAATTGGTGGTTAGAAAAAATTTTTATTGCAAAATAAAAAAGAAAGTAACAAAATTTTAATGTTAACTATAAAAATAATTGTAGTTTTATAAAGCGAAAACCACGATAATTCGCGTAAATTTGCTAAATTTAATAAAGCCATAATATTGATTAGGAATCGCTAACATTGTAAATTAATGCAAAAAATTCGAAAATGACGAAAATTTGCAAAACGTTACTAACAGCGAATGATAGCAAACTTTACTATTGTTTAAAAATCTTCAGAACTGTTTAAGAAGCTAAAACACTCGCAAAAAACTGCCTTTATTGCAAATTTTGCAAAAATCGCGAGAATTTGCAAAATTTTAAATAAACCATAATATTGATTAAAAAAAATGAAATTGCATATTGATATAAAATAAGCATAAATAAATTATTTCCTATAACTTTCTTATATTAACTAGGGATGTAACGAATACCAGTTTAGCGAATGCGAATGCGAAAGCGAATAATACATTTTAATTTCTGCGAGAGCGAATGCAAAAATTGCAATACTTTAAAAAATCATATGAAAATAAATTTATATAAGAACATAAAGTTGTATTATGTGCATAGATGTACTACATATAACATTTTATTTAAATTTAGTCTTTAACTGAGCAAATATTTAATTATTTATTAAAAATACAAATTCTTGAAACAGAAAGATATATGAAATTATATTAAAATAACAAAAATTAAATATTTAAAAAACCCGCGATTATATACATATATAGAAAAGATGTGATATCTTCTAAACGGCTAGACTTCTTTTTTTTAAACATAGCTAAGAAAACTATCGACTAAGTCATCTTCCAAACAGAAAAAACTAAATCAAAATCGGTCCAGCCGTTTGGTCTGTAAGTGGACTTATACAGACACACACTACAAAATTATAGCACCACTTTTTTTGGTCGGGGGTTAATAAGTATAAAAAATAATTTAAAATGTCAGGCAATCAACCCATTCGTACTTTCCTAAAGCGTGGTACTCTGTTCAACATTTCATGTGAAATGCTGTCATATTAAGAAGAATTGTTCATGCAAAAATGTTGCAAAAGTAGTACTCTGTTCATCTTGGGAAAAACATATAAAATATATGTATGTATCTTCAACATTTTAAGTTTCATGCGAAATAATGAGAGTGGCAATTGTTTCGCGTGGAATTTGCAACAAACAATGACTAGTTAATATTGTTTGCATTTCAAATTTTTTTTTACGAAGAAATTAATGGTGTTCAACATTTTTCAAAAGTTTGAACATACTACTCTTAAGTAGAAAATAATTTCGCGCAAATCAAACACTGCCTTTTCTTTTTTAAAAACTGAAAAATATTTCCAAACATCGTTGGATTTTGGTTTCAATTTGATACTTATGAGAGCTTATTAATAGATCAGTTTTCCGCTAAAATTTTAAAGCTTTGACTAGAATGCTGTACTTGTAAGTTCATGTATCTTTTTCATGCTGGCTTTAAATATTTTTCGTGTTTTTGACGTTTGTTAATCGCAAACTATTTTCATAAAAGTACAAAATTTGATTTTCTTTAGTATTCGCTTGAAATATTCGCATACTTTAGCGAATGCAAAAGCGAATGCAAATAGCAAAAGTAAGCGAATAATTTGCGAATGCGAAAGCGAATGCGAACATTCGTTACATCCCCAAAATTAACATACATATACAGGGTGGGCCAAAAGAAACCAAGGTGTGTAAAAGTTTAATAACTTTTTTGTTTATTAACTTTTTTTTATTTTTTCTTTCAGATTATATAATATACAAAATGGAAATTTTTTTACACTAAGTATGAAAAATGATGTCTCTTAAATGACCACCGTTTTCAGCTTCGCACTGATGGGCTCTTTTTAGAGCATTTTCCATAACATCTTTCAAAACTTGTGGCTGTAGCGTTCGAATTTCTGCAACAATGTTTGCCTTGAGTTCAAGGATTGTCTCAGGCTTGTTCATATACACTCGCTCCTTCAAAAAACCCCAAAGAAAATAGTCGGGTGCTGTCAAATCTGGCGATCGCGCTGGCCAAATAATTTCCGAATTTCGAGAAATTATTCGCTCTCCAAAAATTTGACTTAAAAGTGCCATTGTGTCTCGGGCAGTATGGGCAGTGGCTCCGTCCTGCTGAAACCACATACCAGGTCTGTTTTCAAGAGCAGGACGTAAAAAATTTTCTATCATAAACCGATACCGCTCTCCATTTACGGTTACAGCACTTCCATCTTCATTCTCGAAGAAGTAGGGCCCAATGACATTTTCAGATGTGATCCCACACCATACTGTACACCTGATGGGATGCAATTGGCGTTGATGAATGGCTCTTGGATTTTGAGAACCCCAGAACCTACAGTTCTGCTTATTAACAAAGCCATTCATATGAAAATGAGCTTCATCACTCTTCATCACACTTTAAATAATAAAATTCTATTGTTCTGGTTCTCTGTTCAGTTGTGAACCTCTCCATTATAAATTCTCCAAGTGTTGTCTATATAATCTGAAAGAAAAAATAAAAAAAATTAATAAACAAAAAAGTTATTAAACTTTTACACCCCTTGGTTTCTTTTGGCCCACCCTATACATATAAACTGAAACTTCGCACAGGGATACGTTAAAATTGAAAAATTATGAGGATGCCATTAGCTTAAGTCGAATTGAGCACTTTTTTCTTTTTGCCACAGTTATCTAAAATAGTTTAAAATAACGTGAGTAATAGTTAAACACAAAAATGGAAATATATCTCCCATAATCTTAATCTTAAAACTGAACATCACCTGGCAAAATTGTATTTCAATCAAAAACGTAGTAAGCCAGCACCTTTTTGTATTTATATTAATTAAGAAAAAAATATTTCAACTTCTTGCATTTTTCTTATAACATTTATTATTGCGTTCAAAGAGAAGTAAATTTATTAAACTATATTTTTTTTTTTGTTTCTTTTGAAATAAAATTTACTTAGTGTCCATATTTTACGCTTCGCGTGTCTCATAAAATGTCAAATTAACGAAATCTTTTGAGTGCTCAAAACATTTGCATTTTCCTTTTACTTTTTGTTTTCCTAGAACTTTTTTTACATATAATCTTACTTCTAATAAGTACAAACAGCTAGAATTGAATTGGGTGTATGCTTATTTATGTTGGTCATTGGACCATTAAGGAAATCTTTTAAATATTTGTTTTCTTTTTGTTAAAGATGTTTTTGCTTTGGTAGGAAATAAAAATGCAGGCAATTTTATTATAATGTAAATTAAAAACGCAAATTAATGCGCAGTAATTAAAAATAATTTATGGCTCAAGAGCCAAACAATCTAAATGGAGGATTTGGCAAAGAATAATTGGATTTCGACATCACATATGTATGCATATGAATTCGAAATACATACATACATGTATCTGTCGCAATAAGGAAAAAGTGTTTAAGTCATATTCTACTGTTTTGCAGGAGAGCACTTTTAAGCTTTCAAGTCGATTTTCAGAAAATTATGTATTTATTCTACAGTTTAATTAGGAAATTCTCTTTATTTTTAACCCCCGACTAAAAAAAGGGGTGTTATAAGTTTGTAATGTGTGTCTGTGTGTCTGTGTATCTGTGTATCTGTGTGTCTGTCTGTCTCCACGTTCAGGCAAAACGGCTAAACCGATTTTCATTTAGTTTTTTCTGTTTGAAAGATGACTTGATCGAGAGGGTTCTTAGCTATGTTTGAAAAAAATCGGTCCAGCCGTTTAGAAGATATAACATCTTTTCTGAAAAAAGTCGGGGGTTTTTATAATTTTTAATTTTTGTTATTTAAGTAAAAATCATTATACACTCTATAAGTAATACATTTAAGTTGAAATATACTAAAGTAAAACCTAAATTAAGCTATTATTCCAAATGAGATAACAAGTCTTAAAAAGATAAGTCGCAAGTCATAGTGCTATAACTTCCTGAAAAATCACACAAATTAATGGAGATTTTGACCAGGAGTACTTTGGGATATGCAGATTACGGAAGCACCATTAACTCAAAATCAGCTTATCTCGACATAAGCACTTTTTTTTCATTTTGCCACATATATATACATATGTACGTACACTGTGTTTTTTTAGAGTGTCACAACTTTGAGAGGTGATTGTTGCCTTTTTAGTTTTCTTTGAAATTTCATTAGGAATCGACTTACAACAGAGCAATGCGTGCAAATTGTTGAAATTTTAAATCAAAATAATTGTTCTATTGATTTTGAATTTTCATTTAAAATTTTATTTTCCTATGAAGCCCATTTCTGTTTGAATGGGTACGTAAGTAAGCAGAATTATTGGATTTGAAGTTAGGACAATCCACAAGCTTTTGTCGAAACATCATAACATCGACACAAAATTACTGTTTGCTGCGTTTTATGGGCTGGCGGAGTCATTGGCCCATGTGTCTTCAAAAACGATAATGGTCAGAATGTTACTGTTATTGGTGAACGGTATAGTAACATGATTCGAAATTTTTTCGTACGTCAATTAAGTGGCATTAATCTTGCTGATATGTAGTTCCAACAGGACGGACTCACATGCCAAACAGCGGGCTCTACAATTGATTTACTCAAGGAAACTTTTGATGAAAAAATAATTTTAGGTAATGGTCCAAATAATTGGCCACCAAGTTCGTGTGATTTAACCCAATTGGATTATTTTCGTTAAGGTTATGTCAAGTTACTGGTCTACGTCGATAAACCGCAAACAACTGAATATCTGGAGGAAAATTACGGCACTCTTTATAGAACGAAATTACAAAATATTTAAATAGAGTTTATACGGAAACATTTTAAAATTTCGAACCGTATCGAATGCCGTAATTTGCCTCCCGGAAATCAACATTCGAAGAGTTATAGGCGAAACACTGTCGCAAATTTTTTTTTTTTTTTTTATAATGCATGTATTTATTTATTGTATCTTCATATGTGAACTAACAATAAGTATTCAAATCTTAAATCTATAAAAAAAAATTATTAGGCCCGACCAGTGTCGGACATAAACTTAGTGGTAGTTATAAATAATACATTAGTAGTGATAATCAAAAAAAAAAGGGGGGGGGGGAAGTATTTTCAAGTAGTCCCATCTGGAGTGTTAGGTATAAGAGCCCGTGTGTCCCTCTTTTTTAAGCGGATGTGTCCAGTAAAGTTCAAAATATTACGAGCAAGCGGATTAGGATGTGATTCGAGTTTTGTTAAATATTTGCCTGCGTATTTTTCAATTTCTTCAGTCACTAGTGGCATATTTAAATCACGATGTATAATAGAATTTTGGATGTACCATGGAGCCGATGTTATTAACCGTAAAATTTTGTTTTGCCTTCGTTGGATTCTCTCGACATTGGAAGCTGAAGCAGTGCCCCATAACTGAATTCCGTAGCACCATATTGGCTTCAAAAGCGACTTGTACAGTAAAAGTTTGCAGCCTAAGCTGAGTGTTGAGTTTCTGCCAATCAACCAATATATTTGAGTTAACTTAAGTTTCATCTGAGTTAACTTAGAGTCAATATGATGTTTCCATGTAAGTCTTCGATCAAGGTGTATACCAAGGTATTTCACTTGGGAATGTTGAGGAATATTTTGGTTGTTGATTCGAATGGGGGAGCAAGTATCTCTTCTTAGGGTGAACGTTATATGGACACACTTTTGTTCATTGACTTTAATTCTCCATAAGTTCAACCATATTTCCAGCTGAGTGATATGTTCCTGGAGATTGTCGCAAATGCTGCAAAAAGTTTTTGAAAATTGTTGTTCCAGATTGCGCCTTCTATGCGCCACCTGTGGCGGCCACATGGCAGAAATCATATTTAACCAATAATTTCATAAAAATTTTCTTTTCAATAATGCCCGTTTCTTTGATATTAAATATATATTTATTTGTTTTATTATAATTTAAACTTGCGTCACTCTATAAAAAAAACACTGTAAAATTAATCCAAAAATCAGTTTATTTAGTATTTACTTCTTCAATAAGGTTGCGAGTTGTTTGTTCAGTAACGAAATGGACAATTTCTAAGTTAAAAAGTATTACTGCCCTAACCCTGCAGGAAATTATTGTCGAAATTTAAAGAAAAATCTAAACTGGCGAAAAAAATAAAAATTATCGATACATCAGCTATTATAGCTGATAACACTTTTAAACTTTTAAAGTCACTCAAAAAAAGAAAACATTTTTTGTGTTTTTTTTGGGAATTGTTACAATTTAAGTTTAACATTTTTTAGCACACTAATAATCCCAAATTATTATTTTACTTATTTAGTAAAATATTTTTTTTTATTCAAAATACATTGAGATTGATTATTGAGAGGTTTAGCTGGATCCTATGCGCATTTCACTGTTGCCAATGCAGATAAATCATTAGGGATTCTTTACCCAAAAATTTTCTTACAACAACTAGAGTAATTATGTTAAACTTTCATTGAAACAAATGAGAAGCTCAATAAATAACAAAGTTGAAACAAGAACTCAATAATTTTTTTTATATTCTTATTTTACTATCACCTAAAAGCAAAAAAAAATCACAAAAAGTAAAATAGTCTCCAAAAAAAACCTTGAAAAATCGCCAGAACGAAAGAAATATCAAAAAAATCGTGTACGAGTCAAACTCGCACTTTACTGAATTTATTTAGTTTTGGCACTTGAACCGTTTTGCTTTTAAGCCCATCATATATAATTCTTCAAGAATGACATCCTTATATTTTCTGGCCACTTGCATCACCCTTCATTGCACTTTGCAACTATTAACTTTTTCTTAATTGTAGAACTTAAGTTTTTAAAAGCTTAATTTTTTATTAGAATTTCTTTAATGTTTTCCTCAACTAAAGTATAAATTTAATACTCAATTTAGAATCAAAGTGAATGCAAAACAAATCGGATATTGCGATTTTAAAACCATATATCTACAATGCGATAAAAAGGAATAAAATACGCACAAAAACACACACACATACATACAAACACACATACACAAGTACATACATACATATATACATAAATGTATATGTATAATTCTCAGAAAACCGAAAAGATTTGCATTTTAAAATTCTCTTTGTATCTAAATGATGTTTTCTTAATTGTGTTTACCATATGTTACTTAGCTTTCGTCAAATCTTTTTTTTTTATCACTTTATACATAATGTAATATTTTATATGCACATGCGTATAATAAATCTTTAATATTTATGCATAGTTTATGGTAACATATGGTTTATATAAAAAAGTTATTTTTAAAATTTCGTTTTGAAAAAAAATATTTATTTTTAGAAAAATTATCTCTGTACTCTTTCAACAGTATATTGATGTCTAAGCATTTGTTAGCACAATCCCTGCTCAGAAATTTTTGATGGGGTTATGTGTTACTTTTAAAAATACGGAAGAACAAGTAAATAAAAATATTTGTTTTAAATAAAAAGGTTTATTGCAGCATTATGAAAGTAAGCTTTGCAAAGTGGTGTAACGTTTAGTTTCATTTCTTAAGGAAAATCTGTGGCAAAAAGAAAAAAAGTGCCTAAGTGGAGATTAGTTGATTTTGTGTTAATGGTACCTCCGTAATCTTCATATTCGAAAGTACACCTGGGCCCTATTCCACAAAAAATCTATCAACTTTTCACTTTGCACTTATCAAATTGCATTTTTTGATAAAGTGATAAGTGTTCCTGTTCCACAACATTCTTTGCAAATTTCACTTGGCACACGCAAAGAAAAAATATGGTTGAGGTAACCATAATCAAACAGCAATATACTATGATTGAATTATATGGTTGCAGTCAAATCATATTATTGTTAATAGAAAAAAAACTTTAACAATATTACTATCTGAGTTAATTATAATATTATCTGAGTTGAATATATTATAATCTTAGTATTGTAAATATGACAACACTATTGTTATATGTGACTAAAATATAATTGAGACTCACCATACCATGATCTAATATTATATTAATACTGTTAAATACGATCACAGTATTATTTAATATAATAACACTATTTTGTTTTTTAATCATATATTTATTGTAGAAACAGCTGTGCGTTAAATTCGAAATAAAAATAATTTAATATTGTTGAAATAAAATGTATATATAGAAATGTATACTTACACGACATACAGACATGTCTGTATAAAGAGATACACAAATGTTTATATATTTTTATTGGTCTACCCTTTTGTTTATTCTTTATTTAATTATTCATTTATTTAACACCACCCGTGCGCTACCGATAGCTTACAAACGAAATACTGAACTGACAGATGTTCCTGAAAAAGATTTTTTTAAAAACTTAGCACAGTATGGTTTTGGTTAACCTTATATTGTTATTTAAATCATATTATTTTTAAATAATAATACAAATTGTGTTGTAGTCATAAATTTTTAACAAGACTATATTGTTAAACTCTAACCATATCACACTTTTTTATGGATGTGATAATGTAATTATTAAATTCAAACATTACTCTGTTTATCGTAACGAAATAAATGTTTAAAACAACAATAACTAGTTTTCGACGACCACACATTTGTTTCAGAGAACATAATATTGTTTTCTCAACCATTCTACAACCATATCTTTTCTTTGCGTGCACTAAGCATATTTTTGCAAAGACTTTGCTCTCTTTGTAAATTTCTTTCACTCTTTGTAAAGTAATTGCGCTCTTTGCAAAGTCTTTGCATTCTACTGCTAAGTGAGTGTGCAAAGTGTTCCTGAAAACGTTTAAGCATCTTTGCATATCTGTCTCATAACTTTTCACTTTGCATTCCTAAATAGAACTTGTTAAAGTTATCCGCAAAATAAAAATGAAAAAAATTTCAGAGTTTCATGTGATTAAAAATATATGTAATTTATTTGCTAGTTTTAAAACCAATAAAATAATTTTTTTATAAAATTATTGTAAATGTATGCATCCATATTCATAAAAAATGAAATTTATTTGAAATCCATTTTTAGAAAACTTTGTATGAAAAACTTAAAATAAAATACATTTAAAATTGATTTTAAATTTTATGAATATGGGAGTTAGAGCTGGGTCCAAATCGTTCAATCGTTAATTTTTGCCACAAATTCATTTAAATTACATGGGTTTGATCATAGGTTTGTGGCAAATATGAACGAATGATCTAGTTGGACCCAGCTCTAATGGGGGTTAGAACATATTAAAGTTTATATTTCAATTTGAAGGTTAATAAATTAGAATCTAATTATTAGACAAATAGGCTGCTTGTGAGGAAGTTTTAAAAAAGCCCAATCCAAATTTTGAACGTAAAGTTTTCAATGTGTTATTCTACATTGGTTTTACTATCTTTAATAGAATATATAATAACGCTTAAAATAAGTTTATACAAATATAATATAATAATATATGTAATTTAAAGCTCAAATATTTTTTTCTTTTTGATGTGTAAACATCTATACGGTAGGGGTAAAAATCTTTTGATTTTGATTTCTTTGCTGAGATTTCTTTGCTTTTCTTTCACAGCATTGTCAAGTCGGTGTGAGCTATGTACGAGTGTATTAGTGTTTGAAAGAAGCAATACCAAGCAGAGAAACAAGTCGACCGACTCGAAGCCGACGGTGCGCCGCCGCCGTTTATTTTTCTGTATATTTCCGTACACCAAAAGTGAAAATGAACCGTAAGACCTACGGACTTGAAATTTGGACACAATGTGTAGACATTTTGGCCACCACAACAACAAAAACATAAGAGTTAAAAACTAAAGGATGTTCCAAATCGAGCAACGAAAAATGTTAAAATCCCATGTAATATACATACAATTGTATGTACATATATACACTTGAAATTTTAAAAGTTAGTGTATTTTTATACAGAATACAACAATTAACACTAAATTTAAAAAATTTAAATCAATGGGTGATCCATCAGTTAATACAATTTTGACTTTGTAATTTTGACAACTTGCTGTATCTTGGAAACTCTTGAAATGTTCAAAAACGGTAAGACTAAAAAATCAAAAAAATATAAAATCGCCAAATATAAAAAATCACCAAAAACAAAAAAAAAACGCCAAAACGAAAAGAGCACCAAATTTAAAAAAAGTCTCTAAAAATAAAATAAATCGCAAAAAAGCGGAAAAATCGCCAAAATGAAAAAAATTCTTAAACAAAAAAATCGCCAATATGAAAAAATCGTCAAAATGAAATAATCGCCAAAATGAAAAATCCCAAAAAAAACAGAAAAAAAATCGCCAAAATAAAAAAATCGCCAATAAAAAAAATTGCGATAATTAAAAAAAACCCAAATAGAGAAAAAAAACGTCAAAACGAGAAAAAAAAGCGATAAAACTGAAAAAAAATCGTTTAAACTGAAAAAAAACTTAAAAAAGGAAGAAAGCTAAATCAAAAAAAAAATCAAAACCGAATGTGCGCGAGTCAAAGTCGCACTTTACTGAATTTATTTTAATTGCAATGCGTACACAACAACAAGAACAGCAACAACTAAACGATGAACAACAAGAATTAAAAATTAAAAACTAAAAGTAAAGGCATTTACCATAGATGAGCACTGCAGTACCACTAAAGTTTCAGTAAAAACAATAAAAAATGTTTTACAAGTAAATTTTTACTGATTACTAAAATTTTTTTCTACAATTTTTATAAATTGCCTAAATGATTTGTTATATGATGAGGTGCATTGAATTTTCAGTAATCAGTAATGCCCGTATTCATAATGAAATTCTACCAAGTGGCTAAATATTTTTCATACAAAAGTTTCAAAATTTGAATGAAAAAACTTTGCCACTTGCTACAATTTTGTAATGATTACGGCCCTACGATTTTACTGGTAATGCAAATTAAATTTCATTAGCAATAAAAATTTACTGAATTTCTTTTTAGTAATCAGTAAATTTAATGCTTACTGTAATTTTGAATTCAGTACATATACATATACTGCAGTGTGCCCATTTACTAACCAAATAAGTTTGATAAAACAAACAAAAACCAACAAATTCATATGTATTTACAATATTGCTACTTTTAATTAATTAATTTAAAAAAAGATACTAAAAGCATAAGTACTTCCAACTTTAAAAAAAAAAAATTCATTACAAGATGTTTACACATCTCCTCTGTGATCGGACTCACATTGCTTTTTTTCCATATCTATGTACATCCGAACGCAATGTGAGATTGTATTGTTATGATTATTATGTTTGAAAGTAATCGAAGATTTATCAACGAATTTTATTTTGTTAGTTTGCAAAGAGATCGTTTACCTTGCAAATTTTTAACAAACTTGTCAAAATTTACTTTGCAAAAATAGAATTTACAGCTATTGTGGAATGAAAAACCATAATTTCTTCCAAAGTCTTTGCATGTTACACTTTTCAATATTAACTTAGCACTTTGCAAGAGAGGATGTACGTGGAACAGGAATCGCAAGGAGAGCATAAAAATTGTAAAAAGAAAAGTTCTGCAAATTGTCGAAAAATTTGATAAGTGCAAAGTGAAAAAATGATAAGTTGTTTTGTGGAACAGGGCCCTGCTCAAAATCTCAATTAATTTGTGTGATTTTTCAGGAAGTTATAGCACTATGACTTGCGACTTATCTTTTTTAGACTTCTAATCTCATTTGGAATAAAAGATTAATTTAGGTTATACTTTGGTATATTCCAACTTAAATGTATTACTTGTAATGTGTAGAACGAAGTTTTGCTTAAAAAAATTCAGTTAAACTGAGAGTTTTCCAATTTAAATGTAAGAGAAAAAAATTTCTGAAAATCGACTTGAACGCTTAAAAGTGCTCTCCTGCAAAACAGTAAAATATGACTTGAGCACTTTTTCCTTATTGCCTCAGAAATATAAATCAGCATAATTTCTTTTAAAATCAAACTTAATAAATTCAGTGAAGTGCAACTTTGACTCGCACACGAAGGGTTCCGCACGAATGCTAGATTTGTAATACTAAAACAGATCTAGCCTATCTAATCAAATATTGTACCTAATGTAGAACCTTCAAAAAATTTTTATAGCTATGCTATTTATTGCGCGTTAAATGGATTGCAGCAATTAACAATTGATGACATTTTTTCAACGGATTTTGTCTTAAAATGTTAGCCAATACCGAAATTTGTTTTCATTAATAAAGACAAATGAATTATAACATCAGCCTGCTAAATCAGTTTTTTTTAATAAAAATATATTTTCAATATACACAAAATTTAATTATTTTTTCTACTTTGCTGAAAGTTTTATTTATATCTCAGAAACCTGTAAGAGTACCATACAGAGATTTGGCGATGACATAGCCGATGACATATTGTTTTCGCTATGCTGTCCGTCTGTCCGTCACAGGCTATTTCCTCAGGAACCGTAAAAGCTATGAACATGAAATTTTGGCAGAGTATGTAGAACCTTTGCCGCTATAACAACAAATACATTGTAGTTAAAAATTAAAGGGTGTTCCAAAACGAGCAAAGAAAAATTTTAAAATTGCATGTAATATACATATAATTGTATGTACATATGTACACTTGAAATTTTAAAAGTTAGTGTATTTTTATACAGACTACAATAATTCACACTAACATTTAAAAAATTTAAAATAAAGGGTGTTCTATCAGTTAATGCAATTTTGAGTATGTAATTTTGACAACTTGCTATATCTTGGAAACCGTAAGAGGCATACTCCTGAAATTTTCAAAAACGGTAAAACTAAAAAAAACGAAAATTATAAAATCATCAAACCAAAAAAAAAATCGCCAAAGGCCAAAAAAATCTCCAAACCGAAAAAAGCACCAAATTAAAAAAAAATCTAACACTAAAATAAATCGGCAAAAACGAACAAATTGACAAAATTAAAAAATCGCCAAAAACCAAAAAAACAAACAAAAAATCTCCAAAACGCGAAAAAGGCAGGAAAACTAAAAAATTGCTTATATAAAAAAAAATATCGACAAAATGAAAAAAATCGCCAAAGTAAAAAGCCGCTAAAATAAAACACGACAAAAAGCGAAAAGAATCGCCAAAACGCAAAAAAGCGCCAAAACAAAAAAATCGCCAAAACTTAAAAAAAAATCGAAAAAACTCCAAAACTAAAAAAACCCCAAAACTTAAAAAAATCGCCAAAAACAAAAAAAAAACCAAAACTATTTGTTATATAGGATAAAGTTCATATGGAATTACATGTGTAGTGTCCGAATCCTTCGTGCGCGGGTCAAAGCCGCACTTCACTGAATTTATTTTTAGTTAAAGCATTATGAATTGTGGATTGCAAAAAAATAAAAAACAACGTCTATAATTGTGATAACCGTTTTTATTTTTAAAGCCGTTGATGCACTGTTATAATACCTATGAAACAAGGCATAAATCATTCGGCTAGCCTAGATACTAAAAACTTTATAATAATTTATATGAAGGCAGTTCTAAGAAAAATTTTTATTTTTTCGTACATTGTATGCATCATAATTTGGGAACCACTGGTAATATTATTAATTTTTTTTTGGTGACAACTAACATGTGCAAAACTTAACTACCATATTGAGTTTGGTTTGATTTGGAAGAGGTCGGTGTCAAAATCTTGATTTTTTGGTTGGTCTTATATGGAATAAGTCTATTACGGTTTCTCAGATACAGCAAGTTATTAAAAGTACATGGTAATAATTACATTAACTGATAAAGTGCCCATTAATTTTTGTTTTTTTAATTTCAGTTTTAATTAATGCAGTCTGTATAAAAATACACAAACTTTGGAAATTTCAAGTTTCTGTATATAATTGTATATATATTACATTAAAATTTCAACATATTTCGTTGCTCGCTCTAGACCACCCTTTCTTTAATCTTTAACTGCCATATATTTTTTTGTTATAGCTGATAAAGCTTTACATATTCTGTGAAAATTTCAGGTTCGTAGCTCTTACCGTTCTCGAGAAAACAACCTGTGACAGAAAGACTGACGAACAGGTGGACATCGTAGCGAAAACAATAGCGTTCATTTTCACCTTTGGTGTAAGTACATGCAAAAAGTTTTAAGGACAATCGTAAATTATTATGACAAACTCTAGCACTTATTTTCATTAAAAATGTTGAAAGTTCACATAAAGGGTCCGCCATCTAACGTTTTTTTTTTCTTTCAACTAGTGCTTATTTCGTGAATGGTAACACTTAGCTTATGTCTGATTTGACAGATAATTAGTTTTATCCTTCCGCTGAACGAGCCAACTGACCATCCAATGCGTTTTCGCTTCGCTAAGTGGGCCTGCGATCGACTTACAGAAGATGCCGATTTTGCCCAAAAAAAATCATCTTTTCAGGTGAAGCTTATTTTGATCTTGGCGGGTATGTAAACAAGCAAAATTGTCGCATTTGGGGCACAGAAAACCCGCACGCATACATTGAAAAGCCGACGCACCCAAAACGAGTTACTGTTTGGTGCGGATTTTGGTCCAGAGGCATAATTGGGCCATTGAGCAAGGAGTTGCCGTTACAGTCAATGGCGATCGTTATCGGGCCATGTTGAACGAATTTTTGTTCAGAAAAATTCAAGAGGAGGATATTGGCAACATTTGGTTTCAACGACGCTACGTTCCACACAGCCGAAGCTTCAGTAGTTTTTTTTTATAGCATTTTCAAAAAAAAAAGTTATCTAGCGGACCCTTTATTTAGTGGAAGTGCTATAACGAAGTTTTGTTTAGTTGTAGTTGTTTGTTGTTTCCACACATCTTTACCTAACACAACAAGTCCAAAATAGAAAAATTCCAGCGTCTCAAAATTTTTCCAATTAAAAAAGTTGTTAGAACGATAGCAAAACCAGAAATTTACTTGAGCAAAAAAAACTACGAAGAAAATGCGACAATAGATAGAGTTTAAGTTTTGTTTGTATCATCGGAAGTTGCTGAAAAGCGCTTACTTACACATGCAATAAATAACTTTGAAGTATTTAAGTAATAAGCAAGAAAGAGGAAATGCAGTAGTTGGGTGCAAATGCTACACTCACTTACATACATTCATATGTACATTGTTTTTGTTTATTTCTAAAACAATTTTACATAGTTTAATGTTGAACTTTTTGATAAAAATGCTAATTTAATTATTTCCTTAAAATCATTATTATAATTCCTAGAATACTGTTTAAATATGTACATATATCTGCTTATTATAAATAAAATATGGACACTTTTTGCTACAGGAATGTCCTTAGTGCAGCTTGCATCTATTTAATAAACAATAAACATGATTTGTTGTTTTTGTATAAATAATTATCACAAACAAATAAATAAAACAAACAAAGCTATTTCACACAATTCTCCACAGGATAAGGATACAGGATATGCTAGCAATCAAATGTGTAAGCACACACAGTTTGCGTGTACATAATATTTATCTGTATTGTGTTTGCCATAAAATTTGCGAAACAAATGCCATAAAGGAATTGCGTTATTTGCAACAGACATACTTACATTGAAATAAAAATATTTTTTTTTTCTGTTTCTATATACAACCAAAAACAAAACTAGACACATTAAAATGGTTGCACTGCCAAAATAGCTATTTTCATTGGGATTAGGTAATGTTCGGTCATTACTACTATTATGTTGCAAAAAATAATACAAGTCCTATATGAAAAGTCTTTAAGAAACTATAATAAATGATTCTTATTTGATAATAACGAATTTGTAAGATTTTATGTTTGCTGCAAGATGTGTTTATGTCTACTAGAAAATAATCAAAGTACCTTAAGGCACAAAATTGGGTTGCCTTTTCCTAAGTTTTCATATTCACACCTCTCATATTGTTAACTAATTTCGCAAAAACCATTCAATTTTTATTGTTAGCTAGTAAAGATTAAGGCGGATACTGAGCCTTTAAGTACACACAGAAAAAATATGCTATCACATGTGCTCAAATTAATCACATTCGTTGTCAAAAATGTATTAAAAACGTTTGTGTTAAAATTGTACATACCCTTCGTTATAAATTTTCGTAAAAAAACACTAGGTCCAAGAAATGTGTTGGTAAAACACTTTTATGGCTTGATATAGAGAGACCGTATATTTTAATTATAAAAAAAGCAATGTGAGTCCGATCACAGAGGAGATGTGTAAACATCTAGTAATGAAATTTTTTTTTAAATTGGAAGTACTTATGCTTTTAGTATCTTTTTTTAAATTAATTAATTAAAAGTATCAAAACTTTCAATATTGTAAATACATATGAATTTGTTGGTTTTTGTTTGTTTTATTAAACTTATTTGGTTAGTAAATGGGCACACTGCAGTATATGTATATGTACTGCATTCAAAATTGCAGTAAGCAGTAAATTTACTGATTACTAAAAAAATTCAGTGAATTTTTACTGCTAATGAAATTTAATTTGCATTACCAGCAAAATCGTAGGGCCGTAATCATAATAAAATTGTAGCAAGTGGCAAAGTTTTTTCATTCAAATTTTGAAACTTTTGTATGAAAAACATTTAGCCACTTGGTAGAATTTCATTATGAATACGGGCATTACTGATTACTGAAAATTCAATGCACCTCATCATATAACAAATCATTTAGGCAATTTATAAAAATTGTAGAAAAAAATTTTAGTAATCAGTAAAAATTTACTTGTAAAACATTTTTTATTGTTTTTACTGAAACTTTAGTGGTACTGCAGTGCTCATCTATGGTAAATGCCTTTACTTTTACTTTTTAATTTTTAATTCCTGTTGTGCATCGTTTAGTTATTGCCGTTCTTCTTGTTGTGTACGCATTGCAATTAAGATAAATTCAGTAAAGTGCGACTTTGACTCGGGCACATTAGGTTTTGATAATTTTTTTTTGATTTAGCTTTCTTCCTTTTTTAAGTTTTTTCAGTTTAAACGATTTTTTTTTAGTTAATTTTAATTATTATTCGAACTCCATTTGTTTCTGTATTTGTGATTTGAACGGGCTAAAGTTCGTATCGCTTTTAAGCCAAATTACATGTGATAATTATTAATGAACAAATAACACCAAAGTCTGTTGTAAATATTCTGACTAACTAAATTAAATAAAAATATACTTAATAGTAACAAACCAAAAAAGTTTGTCTTATACCCTTTTCACACTTACTCACATCTTTGAGGAATGCGTGGAATATGTTGAAAATTGAAAAAACCTGTTCACATTACAACATCTTTCATCTTTCATCTGTCATGTATTATAATACTATTTTTACGAGTGTGAGCAACTAATAATTAAATAATAAAATTCAATTTAAAAATTCAGTAGAAATTGATTTAATTGCTGGCTCCTGAGGAGCAGAAACAAATAATGCTAGAAATTATGTAGAAATTATGCCAGCGTACAATGATGATGAAGAAATATTAAAAATTTTATCCGCAAAGATTTTGCGTAAACATTTGCAACTATTTTTGTGTAATTTACATATTTCGATTTGGAAAAACATATAACAGATTTTAATATATGCATACATATACATACATATGTATATAATAAAATCTTAAAGTAATTACGGATCTTTTTTTGGGAAAGATATTCCAAAATGCAGCTTTGAATGTATGTACATATGTACATGCATATGTAGATATACATACATACATACATATGTATACATTTTTATAGTATGTATGCATGTATGTATATAGTTGTATACATTTTTTATAGTGATGACACTAAAATAATCGAAAGATGTTGAATGGAACAAAGTGAGATAGGAACATCTTTTGAAGATGTTGAAAGATGTTAAACATTCAGCCCAGTATAATTCTTATGGAAAGATGTTATCATCTTGCTAAATTGATGAAAGATGAAAGATGTGAGTTAGTGTGAAAAGGCTATTAAGTAGAACAAAAAATAAGCAAATTAAGTAACATGTGTATAATTAGTAAAAAGAACAAAACGACAATGGTAAGACTGTTGTAAATATAGTGATGGTAAAATTGAGCTTACAATACAAAAAAGCTTTCAGCAAATTGAAATACGATGAATCAAAACAATTCACATATTCGATTTGCAATAAAATGCTAAGTATATAAAGCAGAAATCTACATCAACTGACACCACACACAGTGGACCAAACACAAAAGAACGCTGATGATGAAGATTTAGTGGCCTTCGAAAACGGCTGGCTGTTCCGTTCAACTATGTGTTGTTAGTCAGAATATTTACAACAGACTTTGGTGTTATTTGTTCATTAATAATTATCACATGTAATTTGGCTTAAAAAGCGATGCGAACTTTAGCCCGTTCAAATCACAAATATAGATTTTTTTTAGTTTTATCGCTTTTTTCTCGTTTTGGCGTTTTTTGTCTCTTTTTGTGTCTTTTTAGTTTTCGCAATTTTTTTTTTCATTTTGGCGATTTTTTCATTTTGGCGACTTTTTCATTTTGGCGATTGTTTTCATTTTGCCGATTTTTTCATTTTGGGGTTTTTTTCATTTTGGCGATTTTTTCTGTTTTTGGGTTTTTTTTTATTTAGGCGATTTTTTCATACTGGCGATTTTTTTGTTGAACGATTTTTTTCCTTTTTGGCGATTTTTCCGGTTTTTCGCGATTTATTTTAGTCCTAGAGATTTGTTTTTAATTTGGTGCTTTTTTCGTTTTGGCGATTTTTTTTTGTTTTTGGCGATTTTTTTATATTTGGCGATTTTATATTTTTTTGATTTTTTAGTTTTACCGTTTATGAAAATTTCAAGAGTTTTGCTCTTACGGTCTCCAAGATACAGCAAGTTGTCAAAATTTCAAAGTAAAAATTGCATTAACTAATGGAACACACTTTAATTTAAACTTTTTAAATTTAGTGTTAATTGTTGTAGTCTGTATAAAAATACACTAACTTTACAAATTTCAAGTGTATATATGTACATACAATTGTATGTATATTACATGGGATTTTAACATTTTTCGTTGCTCGTTTTGGAACACCCTTTAGTTTTTAACTCTCATGTATTTGTTGTTGTAGTGGCCAAATGTCTACATATTGCGTCCAAATTTTAAGTCCGTAGCTCTTACGGTTCATTTTCACCTTTGGTGTACGGAAATATACAGAAAAATAACCGGCGGCGGCGCACCGTCGGCTTCGAGCCGGTCGACTTGTTTCTCTGCTTGGTATTGCTTCTTTCAAACACTAATACACTCATACATAGCTCGCACCGATTTCACAATGCAAAGCAAAAGCAAAAAGCAAAGAAATCTCAGCAAAGAAATCTCAGCAAAGAAATCTCAGCAAAGAATCAAAGCCAAAAAATTTTTACCCCCTACCGTATAGATGTTTACACATCAAAAATTTACGAATAACGTCGTAATTGGGCTCAAGTTCTATATCTTTCAATTAAAATATTAAAGTATTTTTTATTCTTTGGAATAAAAAATCAAAAGATTTATGTTGCCAAGAGGGCCACATATAATGAATAAAAATGAACTGTTAATTCGTTAATTTTACAGATTCGTTCAATTGTACTCCTTCGTTCAATTGTAATCTTCATTGGCAATCAGATTGTTGAATATTCAAATTGGCGGATAAAACAAAATTAATTTTCGATGTAATATTAGGTTTGTTCATTTACTAAAAATTTTTAAAAATGTGCAATAATTGTTACTGAAAACTGTTCAGTAACTCAAAAAGTTTGCAACGAGAGATCGAGAAAAAGAGAGAGAGAGAAAAAAAAATTGAGAGACAAAAAATTATTACAAATTTTTACTAGTAAAATTTTTACTTGCAAGAGTTATCCAAACAGCTGTTCTGTGTTTTATTTTCAAAATAATTATTTGAAAAATATCTGGAAAAGGAAAACTCAAAAATGTGCATTTCTTTATAAAAAAATATATCTTTGATTAAGCCACATAAATACAATCTTATGGTCAAATAATTTTGTTTGTTAATCATATCTGATCAGAGATGGAAAGCGGCATTTTTGTATTTGTTAATAGAATAGAATTGAAAGATAATGAAAAATGCAAAAAAAAAGAGTAAATATAAAATGCGGATTTTTAATAATTTTGTTATTTAAAATATTATCAAATAAGATTATTCAAAATACATTAGAAAAGGTACTTGTAAATTTCTGCTTACTCTCGTTGCTGGTTTCTGCTAGGAAAGTTAATGAACAGATCTATTATCTGTAGCAAAATGATTTTAGTTTCCCTCACAATTGCGCTAGCTCAATTTTTCTAGTTATATATGTATATTGCTTAAATGTAACAAGAAGAATAGAATGTGTGAATATAAATGTGATTTTTTATAAATTTTTCATTTTATATGTTACCTCAATATAAAGTCTCGACTTTAAATTCATTATAATTGACGTGATACATTTTTTTTTTTCATAAACTTATACTCATGCAAATTTATGTATGCATCAATATAACTTGTTGATACATTATTTGCAATTTTACGATAGAAGTAATCTAATTTATAATTTTAACAAACAAAATTTTCAATAACTAATTTTCTATATTTTGTAAATAGTTATTAAAATATTTCATACGAGTATAATGCAAAAAAAAACCAAAAATTTGGCTGTTTTGAGAATTACTAACTAATGACATCGCCGAGGTTTAACAACGAAGTCCCATTAAATTAATTAAACTAGAGCATTTAGTTTGTTTTCGTTTATTGGTTGGATATAAAAACCATAATAAAATATTAAAATCAAATAGCAGATTACACACATAATAAGCAAAACAAATTATATTTAAAATAAATTACATAAGTATTCGTAATAATTAATACAACCTCAGAAATAAAATGAGCATTTACGGTTGAATTGAATTTTCTAATATATTTTAAAATCAAGAATTAGTTTTATATACATAAATATATACAATGCACATACTCATAGACATATAATGCATAAATGAATTTATGAGACTAAAAAAAATTAAAATATCGTTTAAAAAGTGAAAAGCTTTTGCTTGCTAAATCTAGGCTCAGTAAATTTCCTCTTATACGATTACGCTCTCAAAGTCTGAAATTTCATGGCATTATGAACTACACGCAAAGAAAAGATATGGTTGTAGAATGGTTGAGTAAACAATATTATGTTCTCTGAAACAAATGTGTGGTCGTCGAAAACTAGTTATTGTTATTTTAAACATTTATTTCGTTACGATAAACAGAGTAATGTTTGAATTTAATAATTACATTATCACATCCATAAAAAAGTGTGATATGGTTAGAGTTTAACAATATAGTCTTGTTAAAAATTTATGACTACAACATAATTTGTATTATTATTTAAAAATAATATGATGTAAATAACAATATAATGTTATCCAAAACCATACTATGTTGAGTTTTTAAAATAGTCTTTTTCAGAAACATCTGTCAGTTCAGTATTTCGTTTGTAAGCTATCGGCAGTGCACGGGTGGTGTTAAATAAATGAATAAATAAATAAAGAATAAACAAAAGGGTAGATCGATAAAAAATATATAAACATTTGTGTATCTCTTTATACAGACATGTCTGTATGTCGTGTACGTATACATTTCTATATATACATTTTATTTCAACAATATTAAATTATTTTTATTTCGAATTTAACGCACAGCTGTTTCTACAATAAATATATGATTAAAAAACAAAATAGCATTAGTATATTAAATAATACTGTGGTCGTATTTAACAATATTAATATAATATTAGAACATATTATGGTGAGTCTTTATATATATTTATATTTTAGTCACATCTAACAATAGTGTTGTCATATTTACAATACTAAGATTATAATATATTCAACTCAGATAATATTATAATTAACTCAGATAATATTATAATTAATTCAGATAATAATATTGTTAAAGTTTTTTTTCTATTAACAATAATATGATTTGACTGCAACCATATAATTCAATCATAGTATGTTGCTGTTTGATTATGGTTACCTCAACCATATTTTTTTTGCGTGTAGTCCTTACAATATTATTGAGTACTTAATTACTATTACTATTTTAGCTTTGATCCACACTATTCAATAAGCTGTACAATATTTAACAAAGGTGTGTTTAAAAAATTTTAAAATAAATTTTTAGTGAGACATACATACACATAAAAATCTAACAAATTTATAATAATTAAAAAATAAAAATTAAAGGATAATTGTGGGGGGGGGACTAAACTGATAATCTAAAATGTTATAGTATCATTATGTTTAAATTATTTAAATATAATTGTTTTGCTTTTGTTTTTTCTTTCAAGCAAAATTTTTAAAACAGGCACAACAATATTTTTCTTTTAAACTATGCTAGTATAATAAAATATTATGACAATATGGCACTAAGTGATAAGTTACAGGAGTGGTGGAATATTATTATTGTTCAATACTCAATAGTACAGACGGATGGACAAACGGACAGACGAACAGCGTAGCTAGAAAAATAGGGTTCCTTTAAGCTTCTGAAGCGGCCAGTCGCAGGGCCTTTACGGTTTGCGGTTTCTGTCACCCATGCCACCAACATTTCTATAAAATTTATGCAAAATAAATTTTTTTTAATACCACATGCTCTCAAACGCATTCACTCGTTTTACTTAAATTACATGATGAATTTTTCCCTCGTGCTTTAGCTACATTTTGCTTAAAATAATACTTATAATGATTTATGTTGATGGCATGCGGTTAAAGCTTTTTAGCTTTATATTCATAGGGTATAATACAACTTTGTACAATAAGTTAAATGCATGCTGTGAGTTAGAGGTAAACATATAAGTATTGTACTAACAAATTTTTCATTATGAATTGTTAACTTGTCTCCGTATTAGCTACACATGTAAGTAAGAAATCTTAAACATTTTTATAATTTTTTATATCATTAAATCACATATAAAATTAAAACACATACATAATGTTAAAAATATTTAGGGGAATCACCCTTCGTGACTTATCTACGACTTTAGGATATATGCCATAACTTTCTACTGCAAACGTTTAACAAACTAATTGCAACACTTTACTTTTGAAATATGTATTACAATAAACAATTGGGGTATTCCACCGGTAGTCTTAAGTGTCATAATGTCTTAATATTTTATCATTGTTAAAAAAAAATTTTTGTTGTGTCTCAAACAAAAATCGTCATCAAATAATATGACTTTCTGAGCTATGTTTATTGTTTTGTCATAACTAAATGTAGAATTGTAAGAGAGTTATAGTTGTAAATTATGAGATTTTTGCTCACAGCAATAATATTTTTTCGTGTTATTATTTTAAAACACTTTAACTTGTGACTACCATTTGAATACCCCAAATACATACACAAAGTCAGTCAGGGATTCTAAATCTTTTGATTTTAAAACAAAAAGTTTGCAATAGTTTTTTTGTTTTAAATATAAGTATGTATGAATTAGTATAGAAAATTGCAATTTGTTGTTGTGGTATTGCAAAATGTAGTATATATCCTAAAATGGTAATATGTACAATATTTCCACCAGCTGTTTCCAACAAAGACTTATTTCCGCTATTATGATATTTTTTTGCAGGTGACGTGTTGTTATCTACTGACACACTAAGCCACTTTCGAATTTTTCTATATAAAATTTTAACTCCTGACGGCGTAGATAATATTGAGGAAGAAGACGACAGAATAAATAGCGGCGCTTCACAGGTCTAAAGCGAATTACAGAAGTACAACCGGAAATAATGAAGGATTTGAGCCACTACGTAACACCTGGGACAGAAAACTTTTTTTACGCTTTGGATTACCAATAAGTTTCTTAAATAGCGATCTAGAAACCTGGGACAAGGTGAAGACTATAACCAAGCGATAAAGATATTGCAAAAACTGCAAGTTGTCGACAACGCTGCAGAAAGAGTCTCAAAATTATAAAAATATTATAGCAGTGCGTTGTGCCGCGGCAAGGAAGAAAAAATATTTTTAAAAATATATATAAAATAAAAAGAAAGATATATGCAACACATTCAAAAAATAAATTAATGATTTAACAAAAAAAAAATTTTTTTGTATGGGGACCACCTTAATGATTGAAGATAGACGACAAGTATGTTTAGAGAAAATCTTTGTTTTGAAAAAATATTGGAAGTAGGTCATACAATTGACTTGACCCTACGAGTAAATTTTATAAAAATTTCCCCTTTGTGTGGGAGCCCCCTTAAAGAGTCGAGATAGGGCATTAATATGTTCGGAGGAAATGTTAAATATAAAAAATTACGGTGGGGCGATGCTACATTTTACCCCCTTAGGAGGCACCATAAATGCGGAACAGCGGCTTTCTTAAAAAATAATTATTCAAATAACAATTTTTTGTATGGGGAACACATTAAAGGTTGAAGATAGATGATAAGTATGCTTACAGAAAATCTTTGTATTGAAAAAATATTGCAGGTCGGTCAGACATTTGACTTCGATATGTACGCCCTGTAGAGCCCTGTAGAGTAAATTTTATAAAAATTTCCCCTTAAGGAGAGAAGTTAGGCGGTAGGTGTATTCAGAAAAGATGTTGGGCGGGGAAAATTAGTATTTGATCCTTGTAGCGGTGACCCCGGGAAAGTTATATGAGTTCTTAAAAATTTTGTTGCTTTTACCCTCAACTTTGAGTACGGTGAGGCGACCTTTGCTTCCATCTGACCGCCACCATTTTTTTGTTTAAATATTTTTTTCCGAACCTCACCAAATGAGGGGTTCCTGCATGTCGAAATTGAAAAGTCGTCCACTATGCCATACCTTGTGTACATATTTATGTTTTCTAAATTATTATTTATATAAATAACATTATCGCATTGCAAGACCATTCTAAATATTATCACGAATATAAAAATTTAATATATATCAGACTATTTCATTTTATTAACAACTAAATGCCAACAAATTATATTGAATTTGCAATGCGAAGAAGTGTTTTATATAAAACAAAATATTTTCATTATTTCCTATCTTTATCATATATTTTGTGCCATCAATCATGTCTACATTTTATATTCTTTTTTTTAGATATACCATTAGAATAATTGTTGTTGCTTTTAACAGAGAAAAAAAATCTAATGTTACCGAAGGGAAATAAAGCTAAAAAATCTTTACCGCCAAATGGGAAGGAAGTGTGAAAAAATTGTACATTTATATATAAAAGCAATATTTCTGCGCTTCGTTGCGTTTACTTCATACTATTATTTTTGTTATTTTTCGCATCCTGATTATTTATATTTTTGTTTTTTTTTTATTTTTTTATATTTTTTTTTTGAAATAATACTACTACGCCAGCAGGGGAATGTATAATAATATCGATATTTCTTTAGAGTAATTTAAAAGTGTTATATTTATTAAATAAAAATATATTATTACATATTTTTTAAATACAACTGAATGTTTTTCATTTTGCCTTTGAAAAAGAGGATTCAGAATCAAATAAAGATGTTAGCTTTTAAATATTTTTGTTTAGATTCTAAACTTATTGATGGGCCTATTTACCAAGGCAGTCAAGTCTTCAATCGTTGAAGCACTAACAGGCAGCAAGGAGAAGAGCGTCAAACTAGCTGTCCCTCTTAAGCCACTCTGCTTGTTATTATTAATTTGAATACAATTCATTAAAACCACCAGTCATAATGAAAAAAATTTTAACTACACCAAAAAAAGGACACCCGAAAGGGGACATCGAAGAAAAATAGCAAACGTCGAAGAAGGTAAAAAAAAGTCATTGAGCCAGGAAGGTGATTTTCAAGCTGCTGTCCTAGATCACAGAATGGTGCAAATAACAAGATCAATCCTGAACTATAGAAGCTGGTTGAAGGAAGGCTCCTTGTTGAAATCGGCCTAGCAGAAGCAGGAAAGAAAAAGGAATTGCAATTCTTTCTAAACTTCTCAACTGCGGCAGTAAAAAATCTTTTGGTTTCCTTAAGATCGTGCTTGACAAGTGTGACAACATTCGGCAGGTGGCTCGGCTCTGCCTCTCCGGACAGTGGTAACAACACGGCTTCAACCAACCATTAGACCGATGGAAACCATATTGTCAATACTGGCAGCTCAGAACTAGCCCCCCAAAGAAAAACTAGTGGAAGACTTAACTTCAGTTGATTGCAAAGAGAAGGCGTGTAAATATTTTCGATTCGCCTCAGTGCATAAACAATTGTTTTATACAAAAATTAAGAGAGATGGAAATTGTGGTACAGTTCTCTAACTTGCCTTTTATTATGTAGGCTTTTTGTATTTTTAGTTTCATGATTGCCATGGTATATAGTTTGGTAGTTTGGTTACTTTTTTCTATACTAAAAGTATTACTGAATGGCAGCCAGTCCGGAATTACACAATATCTAGCACAGCTGCTTTATAATTACAATGAAATATTAGGTCAGTTCGTTTAATTTTCAAGCACAATAGAGGGTAACTGAATAAAAATGAACTAATTTTTATATGGTTTCTAGTTTGGCTCATGGAACAAATTTGTTTTTGCGAGAAAACAATACACAAAATTTTAGATAAATTAAAAAAGGCTACATAATAGATTTTTTATTGATGGAAGCATTCACAAGACGTAGCTGTTGCGCAACTGTTGAGTGTTTGTCTTGGAAACGCAAAGTTGAGTAGTTCCGCTCCACTCAACAGTTGAGTTATTTAAAATCATAAAATTTTTTCGCTAGATCGAATAGAGCTATGCCTTTTACATGCTTTGTTAGGTGGGAGGAGCGAATATTTGTGAAATTTCATATTGCAAATGCGATAAAGTAATGAAGTAAAGATATAAAATTAAATTATTTCTATGACGTAACTGTCGGGGCAAACAGTTGCCAACAGTTTCACAACTGTTGAGATCAACAGCTACGTCTTATGAATGCGCCTAATAACATTGATAGTGACATATTTAATTTTTTATTTTATTACATTTGAGTATTTTTATTAATTTTAGCTTTAACTGCAACAAAACAAAAAGATTTTAAGCTTCATATAACAGGTATATAGGCAGATTTTGTAAAACAAAATCGTTTCCAAACGTTTCAAATTTGTATGAAAAATAACGAAAATTCGTTTTAAAAAATATTTTTTCCATACAACTTTCAAAACGAAAAAACAGATCGTTTCGATATACAAAATCCACCCTATACACTGAAAGAATTTCGACATTAATCGAATGAAAAAATTCAAAAAATTCAACCAACGTCACGCTTCGTTGGAGTAATGAAACCAGTTTCGTTAAAATTATTTTAATGAAAACTTCGTCAAATGTATTAAACAGTGTCATCAATGCAATGCAATAACTTCACCGAAACAGCGAAATAATTTCATTAAAATGACGAAGTAACTTCATTGAAACCTCGAAAACCAGATTAATAAAACTTATCTCTGAAGAAGCTGGAAAATAAAAAAAATAAGAGAAACGTTGGATAAATAATGTAATAATATTTTGCTCCATTAAATATCGTTTGCACATGGGCATTTCCATGATGTCAAACGTGACCATCGTACACATTGAAAGTGAAAAAGTCAATATGAATTTTTTTTTTTAAATTGATCATAAGTGTAACTTCTAGCTATAATTTATCCCTTTAATTGGTGCTAAGTTTGATTCTAAGGAACTCTTTAGTTTCAAGATATTTTCAAAAACCAAGGCATTCGCATGTGACAAAAACAGAAGTTGTATTTTCGTTCAAAAATTAAAACGCTGAAGGAATATTTTAATGAGATTAATTTTAGAATGTTGTGCACTGATGCCTCTTTAAAATGGTTTTGATTGATTTTAAATTAAATATTAAAGTTCCACGTGACATTTTTTTCCATCATAATTTTTATATTGTTTCTGTTGCTTTCTTTAAAAAAGACTAGGCAACCAAACTTAAAAATATTTTTTTTTTCAAACTTACAAAATTATTCAGCATATTGATTTTAATACAAAACAACAAATTTAACAAAAATATTTAGTATGAATAAAATATTATGAATAATAAACTAAAACGAAAGTTAAACAAAATTTAAATGACTATTTGTTCCCTCAGAAAAATTTTAGAAAACAAACGTCAATGGATAATGCCTCTCATTAAGAATGTTTATGAAATCAAAACTTGCGAAAGAAATATCTAAATGCAAAAATGAACTTTTGTTATCTTACCCCCATTTGTGTAAGACGTTTGAGTTAGAAATCTTGGCTTTTCTGTAATAGATTAAAGAAAAGTTGCACAAGTTTCCTTTAGTCTATTACAAAAACGCCAAGATTTTTAACTCAAACGTTTTACACAAACAGAGGGTTACATTCGAATATTTGAAAATGGATTGAGCACAAATTTAAATTTTTTACATTAATTAAATTTGATTGTTTTTCTATGAAAGTTTGGTAAAACAAAGTATTTTTTCAACAATTTTTTTATTTTTTTTTCGGGTTCCTTTTTGTGGAAATGTCAATATTGTCATTTTTAATAAAAATGTGCCTGATGTTCTTTATTTTAATACATATTTATATGTTCATTTAGGTTCAAAGCACAAAAAAGTATATAAGAAGCAAAACAATGTATCTTTTTCTACCAAACACGAGCAGAACAGAACAACATGAGCGTGTATGTATTTGTTCCTCTGAATGTGGTGTCCGTTTTATGCAACTTTCAGCTCTACAGGCAGATTTTTCAATGAAAATTTAATACGTGAATTGCTTTTATTTATCGTAGCATAACTTCTTGAAAGCTTTTTTGTAATAAAATTTCAAATTTGTCATCTCTCACTTACAAAAGTATTGTCGTTTTTATATAATATGCGTTAATGCGCCATACAATCTATTTAATTTCTTTTGTTAGTAAGTTTTTAAGGCAAACTTATTAGGTTTGTATGCCAATAGCCTATTTCATATCAACTTTTTTGATGTCATTTAGTTTGTTTTTCCGTCAAGCGTTCTTAACTTAATTTACTAATTATCTAGGATTTAATGAAATAAAATATACAATTTATTAATTAAGCCTTTTTTGTTTGTTCTTGCTAAATTAACTTCTTGCGCAAAAGCTTAGAACATAGTTTTCCTTTTAAGAAACCATATGTATGCTCTCAAATAACATTGTTTTCAAAATTATAAAATGTAATTTATGGCTTTCAATTAAATTATACAGTTTTGTTTAAGATCGCACACTTTATTTCAGTTGTTCACTTTTTATTGCTTTTTAAAATGTATATTTTTTTTTTAAATTAAGTTCTCTGTAGAAAGAAATTGGTCAAAGCCATTAGTTATTTACAATCCAAAAGAGTTAATGACCCGACTTTTATATTTCGCCTTTTTCATTTACTTCTTTTTGTCTTTTATGTCTTCTTTAATTATTCTTGCTGTAACAGTCGTGTAGATGATTTTCTCTGGTACACCCTACACCATTATACACAAATGAAGGCAGTAATACGGTTTGCTATCATTTTGTTACGCCAATAATAATTGGCTGAAAAGTTAATATTTAATAAACTCAAAATATTTAAATATGTTAAAAAATATATATTTGTGATTTTGAACGGGCTAAAGTTCGTATCGCTTTTTAAGCCAAATTACATGTGATAATTAATTATTAATGAACAAATAACACCAAAGTCTGTTGTAAATATTCTGACTAAACTAACAACACATAGTTGAACGGAACAGCCAGCCGTTTTCGAAGGCCACTAAACCTTCATCATCAGCGTTCTTTTGTGTTTGGTCCACTGTGTGTGGTGTCAGTTGATGTAGATTTCTGCTTTATATACTTAGCATTTTATTGCAAATGGAATATGTGAATTGTTTTGATTCATCGTATTTCAATTTGCTGAAAGCTTTTTTGTATTGTAAGCTCAATTTTACCATCACTATATTTACAACAGTCTTACCATTGTCGTTTTGTTCTTTTTACTAACTATACACATGTTACTTAATTTGCTTATTTTTTGTTCTACTTAAGACAAACTTTTTTTGGTTTGTTACTATTAAGTATATTTTTATTTAAAATAAGAATAAAATAAATATAATATAATAAATATAAAAAATGTGTTTTACCATAATGCCGCTAAGAAAATTTAGGGAAATGTGAAAGTCTAAGGGCCAATCCCACGATGTCGACAACGTTCGACAAAAACAAATTTAATATTTTGTTGTTGTTTCAAATGGGAGTGTGCGACAAGTCGAACCTTGTCGACATCGTGGGACAGGCCCTAAGAGTTTGCTAAGATGCATATTAGAGCCCTGCACTAACATATTTGATATGTAAATACGGCTTGGTCAGGCTTGTGTCTTAAACGATGTACTGAAATCTACAGTACTACTTGTCTAGTTCAAACTATTGTAGTGTCTCTCGTAGTCGAAGTCGAGCGGTTTTACATTTTTGCTTTTTAAGTTCAAAGCAATTTAACAATTATATTCAAATAAGTACAGTGGTCGCCAAAAATTTGCGCTATTTTATGGGTTTAATCAAGTTCCGTAAATATTTGTTTTTAGAAGAAATATAGCGATCGCTTTGTCATTGTATTTTACTTAGTATCTAAAGCTATGTACAGACGATTGTCAGATCTTACAATATTGTCAGATCTGGTAATGTGCTGACAATGTACTGACAATCGAAAATTGCCAGCACAATATTTCTTGTCAGTTCACACGGATGTCAGAAAATCTTACAATTTATTGCTGGACGGTTGTATGACAATAAATTCATCTGACAAAATCGTCAGTAGAAAAATTGTCAGTTCACACGGTTGTCATATGCACAAATTGTTCGATCTGTTGCTATGCGTTGCCAGACTTAAACCATTTGTTGGAAATTGTTAAACATTTATCGTTTGTGTTTGTGTTAAATGTAAAAAGTGAAGGTATAAATTATTATGGACCATATAGAAGCAATTGCAATGATTTTGTCTGCATATATTTTATTATAAACTTTTTCTTTAAAATCAAGCGTGTGCAGTGTTGCCCATAGAAAGAATTATCTTACAATGACGCGATTGTCAGATGCATGAAATTCGCACATCTGGCAATATTAAAATGTCTGACAAATATCTGGCAATAATTTTACAATGTGTTCACACGATTGTAAGATGTCTGACAATATGTTGTCAGTTGCTAGTCTTGCAATGGACTGACAATGCTTTTTCTGGCAACGTCGTCTGACAAAAATTGCCAGTTCACACGGTTGTAAGAAACTTTTAGCACATTTTACTGGCAATATTGTAAGATCTGACAACCGTCTGTACATAGCTTAAGTAAATCAATGAAAACCTTTTCAGTTTAAATGGCCATAAAATCAGTTAAACACCTATGGAATTTTAGTGTTTTAGTAATTCACTTTTCCGGCAACAGTGATGTTTGAAGTGTGAACAAATATAATAGTAATTTATATACTCATGTGTAGCCGAATAAATACTCAGAGTATTTTCATATTTATAGTCTACAAATTTTACTTAGATATAGTAGTTTGTGCTGCATAATTCAGCAAATGTGTACGAACATAATCGTCTTCCTTTGTTAATAATTATTTCAGTTTAAGCTTGATGGGTATGTGTGCGTATCAGTATGGTTTTTATTTTGTTAGCCAATACCCAAAGAGTACTTAAAGCGATACTTTTGTCACTATCTGATAGTGATTTCATATAGAATAATATTCAGTTTTCGAACGTCTTATATGTTTATTAAAATTTAATTTAAATTTACATCGCAAGTTTTATATCTTTTCTAGGTGACATATGCTTAGTTCATTTGGCGCCTATCACTTATTTTGTAGTATTTAAAAACTATTATTTTTGTTTATGTGCTTTCTTTTTATGTCTTATTTTGCTACTGTCAAAAATATATTGAATGCAAAAAATATATATTACTCACGGCAATATGTAATGAATATTCACATGCATTATTAAACATTAGGCTATGCTTAACATTAATTTTAAAATGCAATCAAAGCAAATGACGGTATTCGAAAGCCCGAGTTCAAATCCTTGTCAAACTCACTCATATCAATGTCATTAATATTTCTGATATGCGTTAGTGTATATGTTGATGTATACCGCAGCACCCTCTTTCATCGATATAAATATGTAGCAATTAATCGTCGGCGAGGTAAGATAACTTATAGAATGGCTATATAGCTAAAAGCTATACTTAACACCAGATGCGCTGCAACGATGCAACAAAAATTAACAAAACATTGTAAAAAGGAACACTTTAACTTCTTCCTCTCGCTATCTATTTGCCAGTTTACCATCTGTACTTGCACTATACCTTTCTTACTCTTTCAGGTATAGGAGTAGAAAATCCATTTAGGGGGTTGCATTGCACCCCAAGAATTGTCGTTTTCTCCCTTTAATTATTAAAAATTTCATGTAATTATTTGTTTTATTATTACTCATGAAAATCACCAGTCACAATGCCCCCTAGAAAAAATTTATGGCTACGGCAAGGCTCTCAGGTAACAAAAAGGAAACTTTTATTTGGACCCAAGTTAGGTGAAAACTCACTTCTCTTCTTAGCAACCTACAAATCTTACTTATAATGTGTAGCACAATATATTGTTGGCAAGGTTCTTCTTTAAATATATGTAAGTAAAACTGCCGGTTTCAAGCCAAATAAAGTTATTCCTTTATTAGGCCGATATACACAACCCAATAAAGGTTTTTTTGCCTAAAGGTAACATTTCAATTAATATAAACTCATTTGCTATCTCACCCTTATGGCCTGCTCTATTACATTTTCAAATTTTAAGGACATTTGAACATACAAGAGTGATTTTTTGAAGAAAGAAACATATATTTATTCACTTAGTCCAACGTTTCTCCAATTTTTTTTATCCCTTCAGCAAGATATGATTTGTCGAGGTCCTCAAAATAAGCATTTGTCTGTGAGATTACTCTTCGTTAGAGTCAAATCTCTTACCACCAAACAAATTCTTGAAGTTTGGGTACAAGAAATAGTCTTCGGTAGCCCAGTACATGCATTTTTGGCATAGAAACTGCATATTATGCGTTTGTGGTCGATTGTGAGTAAATGCGGCACCCGTCTTGGGGAAAGCTTTTTCATATCCAAGTGTTCCTTCAAAATTGAAACCACTGATCCACGTGAGTGACTGTGGCTTCCACAATCTCTCTCACTTTTAATCTTCGATCTTCTTTTAACCATATCGTGCATTTTTTCAATTGTTTAGGATGTAATGACCTCAACTGGGCGTCCAGAACGTTCGGCTTGTACGGCTACAACGAAATTCAATAAAACACTTTTTTACCATTGAAATTGATGGTGAAAAGTCCCTACTGTATTTATCAAGCTTAGCTTTTTTTAAATAAATAATGCTTAATGAGCACACGATGCATTTTAATTGCGCGCGGAAGTCTGTTGTCAACGGCTTCCAAACACAAACAAACAACCAAAGACACAGATTGTTAAAATTTAAGCTTAAATTAGACGTGCTATAGCCATAATGCCATTGCCATAACCAAACCAAAATTCTTTCAACTTACAGGTAGCACAAAGGGATCATCGTATTGGACTCAAGTGAGCTGGACCCCTAGATTTTTCATTTCTTCATAACCAGCCTGCTATACCTAACTTAACCTATAGCAATGGCTATGACGTTATGGTGAGTCACCTATAATCAAACACAGTGTTGCCCACAAGTTTGGTTCGAACAGCTGTTTTCAATGATTGTGGCTATTGCGCGTCAAATTGAACCTTATAATCAAAAACAGGATTGCCCCTGCATTTGGCTAAAACAGCTGTTTTGTATGGTTATAGTTATGTCACGCCTAATTTAAGCTTTAGACAAGAGTCAATTGGCAGTGGCCTGCTATCAGGAGCAGTGTTGGCATATCAATTGAGAAGCGGGAAGTTAAAAAAGACATTGAATTAATAACCCTCCCTCGTATTAAGCTATCATGTTTTGATTCTTAAGACCATGTTTCCAAAACTCAAACTTCATCAATGCCAGAGTTCTCAAAAATAAATTTAAACTCGTTTACATAATTATTAATGCTTTCCACATTTATACGCACAATTTTTAAACCTTTTTTATATTTAGCGAAAATCCTAACCATATTCGCTGTTATTTTCTTACAACTTCTAAGTTCATTGCCATTAAATAAATATCAATTTATTTATTTTTTCCATTTAAGAAATGCAGTGCTCATAGAAATAAAAATTTTAATTAAACACCTGTTTATACAAACCAGACAGACGCTTTTTATACAAATCGTCCACTGAAGTTGACTGTCCGTGTTGTGGAAACAGGGTGTAAAATTGTACATTTCTTAGAATATTGTATCGACAAGAATAAAAGTGATTTCACCCATTGTTCCGAAACAAAATTTTTGTCTGGAAAAAAATTTTTTTAACTGAGCTTTTTTTGCAAAGCTACCATATGAAACACAAGTGACAGCACAATGACAAATGGTTACAATTTGCTGTGTCACACGCAAACTTTTAATTGGTTAATGCACTTATTTCCATAAACTCTATATGCATATAGTATTTTTTCAATTTTCCTTTATTTCTATTCAAATCAATACAAGTTAACTCTGTATTTTTATTATTAAAATAACATGATGTGGCAGCTCAGTTCAACTTTGGCTGATAAATTAAAATAGTTGGCAGCTCAGTTCGACAAAAATTGAAACTGAACCAATTCTAGCAGAAAATATTCCCAACAAAATTTGTTCTCTTCTTTTCTTTCTCTCTCTCTCTCTCTCTCTTTCTATCTCTCTCTCTAAAAAAGAGATACGTCAAACTCCATATAAAAAAATTTTGTGCAGGCCAAAATTTTTTTGGTGTTAAATAAAAATAAAATAATGCTTTAAAATGAATTCCAGTTGCTTTGAAAAGAGAATATTGATGGGTTCATCATTTTCATTTCTACTGCATACTGTCGTCAAAAGCATTTCCATCTCTAAACCTTATGATGCTAGATACTTTTGCTTAACACTGTTCAAATGAAGATGTATGCATGCCCTCACACACATGTTGTTAAGCCAGACAAGATCCTGTCGGAAATGTTAAGTTTCAGCACAAAAAAAAATATGTATTTTTAATTACCATTTCAAAGATACGATAAAATTGTTTAAGCTGCAAAGAAGATTTTCGAGATAATGTACGTTTTTATTTTACTTTCCTTCAGTTTTAAAATTCTTGGATGCTGGAATTTATATCTTTGCACAACATAACGAGCATATTAAAATACTCGCTGGCAAAAGCGCTTGGTTATTAGTTACAGGATAGCAAGAATAACAGAAATTGCGAAAGTTAAAATACGTTGCACAAACTAACATATTATTATTAGATTATAACAACTGCATGATGCATGTCTGTTGCAAACAACCAGCAAAGGAAAATAACATAATTATATATTTCATGACTTAAGATCTTGAATGACTTTCGTAGTCATTTTGTTAACAAGAAATTGTCACAATATTGCTGAGATTTTTTAATGAATACTTAATATTTGCAAAGAAAAAGGGAGAAGATGACGAATAGCTGCGTATTAATACAGTTTATAAAATGTAGCGCTGCAATAATGATAACAAAATGATTATGATATTTAAGATAAGTTTAAATTATTAAATTAAACAATAAGCTTAATCTTTTATTAACATCAGTCATGTTGGTAATGATGATATGAATAAAATTTTAAGTTTACATTCATTTAAGTTTAAGTCTCTTGAACACTATATTTGCAATATAATTGTTTTAAAATATTACTGGCCTTAAGAGGCCTGCGTAAACAGTCTTGAAATGTAAATACGTCTTGTTTTTTAATGTATTCTCATGGCATGTATTATTCTAAATCTATATATGTATATAAAAGAGGATGTGTGTATGTATGTAATGTATGGACTCCAAAACGGCTGGGCCGATTTTGATGAAATTTTCGGGGAATATTCAGAATATTCAGGCGGATGACACTGTGAAGTCTGATTTTTGATTTTCGGCCTGGAGGCGGAGGAGCTTGGCAAAATCCATTTTTCATATGTATCCAGTAAAAAAAGACACTCCAAAGAAGTCATGACAATGTAGAGTTTGCAGTCTGGAAGTAGTTCAAATTTCGATCCGATCTAATGATTTTTACATAGAGTTGTCATTGCAAGAAGTTCTCTTTTTCGATGCCTAGTCACCGAATTAAAAGCGATTTTAAGAAAAATTTCCTTTTTTGTGTTCTATGGTAATGTTTTCATCTAGGAAAAATTTTAAAAAGTTACATATTTTGACAATTCGTTTCTTTTTATACGAATTTAAACGCGAAACAGTGTTTTCATGTAAATTTAAGCAAATAACTTCTAAATTTTAGGCCAAAATTAGTTCATAAATTTCTTTCAAAAAATCGAGTTTTTGAACATTTCGGTGAGTATTTACTAAAACTATGGAAAAACTACAAGGTTTTGTGTGATTAAAATAAACTTCTACTTAGTTTTCTGCTAACTATCGGCAAATTAAAAATATCGATTTTTTGGAAGCAATGAAAATGTGGTTCCTTCAGAATGACTTCCATTTTTTTTATTGGGTATTAATTTTTTTTTTGCCTTTTTTTTATTTTTTTTATTTTTTTTTTTTTTTTTTTTAAGCTGTTGTCATGTTTTTCAAAACGAGATATCAAACTCGATTGTGTAGTTCCGAAGATATTTATTTACAAAAAACCTACATATGTTAATAATGATCCAATATCAAAATTTTAAAACTTTCGAAATGTTGCATTAAAAAATCCGAGTTTTCGGATATCGTTTAATAAGCGAAGTACGATGGATGTATTCATGTTCGTGTATGAAAGTGTTTACAAGCGATGTCGCAAAGACTTCTTGTTCGTAAAAAACAATCAAAAGAAGTAGTGTTAATGCGTGCATGCTTGTTACTTTGCATATTTTACGTTTGAGTATGTGTGTGTAAAATGGTGGTAAGTTTTTATGTGTTTAAGGGTGGTGTTTTAAAGCAAGCGCACACAACTGATGTCAATGCATGTGTGCGTTTGTATGTGCGCACATGCGTATGAAGAAGCAAGCATCACAATTTTTTCCGTCACGACGCATTTTCTTCTTTACTCTTATAACTGCAATAACTGAAACAAATGACTTGCCAACAGTGTTTTTAAGCGTTTGTAAAGAATTTGAAAAATTCCTCATATCTTAAAAGTTCTTGAAAGTGGTCTTTTGCAGGGGTCTAGTATGTACAATGCACATATTATATTATAGATTGTACATACTTAAAAATGTTTAATGGGTTATGCTCTTTTAATGGCTTACCAAATAATGAGTGGTACTTATTTATATAATTATTTTACGTGTATAATAATTAATATCCCGTAATGAATAGAATATGCACTTATTTATATCATAATGTAAAAGTATATATTTTATTATGCCTTTTCGAAGCGCATTTCGAAGCAGAATACACAACAATTATCATACTTTTGCTATGATGTTTTTTTTTTTATTATTCATTTATATAAATTTGTATGTTATATGCATACATATTTATTCATACAATTTTGTACAAATATATTTTGCATTGAGGCAGAAGTCAAAAATTTAAATTGAAAAATCTTTAAGCAAAACAAAAACTTTGATTTGTTTTCCTAAAAAGTAAACAAAAGGTAACTTAGCGACTTTACCAACAATAACAGAATTACTGCCAAGTAGAATAACCATTTTTTAAGGCTAATTGCAAATTTTATTTTCGCACATTTGATTTAATTTCAAATCACGCATTTTTATGCAGTTGTCAAAATTTCATCACTTTTATAACAAATGTGTACCATTTGAATTATCTCCAGTCAATTTAACAACCTCACACTCAAAAATAATCTAATATTTATAACAATCATCTGCAGGCATCAGTGTGTGTATCCATTAGAAAAACAAATGCCACAATGCAATAAATAACTGGCTTTTGTAGAATATCTACATTCTATGTTTGTGTGTGCATACATATGTAATAGTGATGTGCAAATATTCGTATTCGTATTAGAATTCCCGAATATTCGGTTATTTTAAGATATTAGCATTCGTATTCGTCAAATTCAGCCAATATTCGCCGAATATTAAAAATATAAAAATAAAGAAATAATAATTAAAATAATAAAAGAAATTCATTTCGATTCAAATATTAAGTAATATTCTGAAAATATGCTTAAAAACAAAGCAAAACAAGTTTCGTTGATAATTACTCGCAACATTTACTACGTTTATACGCACACTATTTGTAAATAAAAATATTCGCTAATAAATTAACGCACTGTTTATACGGTATAGCAAAAGAACACAAACTTGGTAGCACTTCTATAGAAAACTTACTAATGGCGACAAAAAAAATAGTGTAAATGTACATAATATCTAATAATTATTTATTTAAATTGTCATTATTTGCTTCTATTAATGGTTTTTGTGCAATATTTATCCATTTATTGTCTTTTGTTATCAAAAATTTGTAAGCGTGGCAACCTCAAGTATTTTATTTGAAAATAGTGCGTTATAGTGTTTTCACACTGAAAGTTAAAACCTGGTTTTAACGTTAAAACCACAAACAGCTGATTTTGCTTTCACACTGCAAGTTTGTTAAATTCGGGTTTTAACTCACAGGCTGTCTAATAACATTTCTCAAAATAAAATAAATCTTCTGCAGAAATGTGTATATTTGTTGTTGCATTTTTTCTGCTTTTTTAAAAACACATGTTGGACATACTGTTCAACTGTTTTTGTTTGTATGAAAAACTGAGATTTCACAATGCGCTCTAAAATGGGAATTATTTTATATTTTGTAAATAAAATTTTTTTAAATTATGGAACTTCTTATACAGAATGAAGATGTGCTTGGAAATAAAGTTATTATATATAAAAATGCACAAATACATTATAAGATAAACCTTTTTTATAGGCGGATGAATGTCAGTCATATTGTCTATTTTCACTTTCCAGAGTTCAACGCAAATATTTTCTTTGTTTTCCTTCCAAAAAAAAATCTTTTTCCCATAATTTTTTGATTATTGTTGCTGCTGCATCCATTTTTAAGTTGAAAATCTTTCAAGCACCATCTATTGTTATTCATTTCAACTTGGCGGCACTGAATTTATCACAGCGAAAACAAGGTTGCATTTCTTAAAAGCAACTTAAAACCAATTCAAAAATGGTTTTAATTTGGTTTTAACAAAAACAATTTGTATGGTAAAACCAGGTTTTAACAGTTGCTTTTAACGTTAAAACCAACTTTTATTAAAACCATGTCAGTGTGAAAACACTATTAATCGTGAATAGTTTTCTGAATTAGTAGGTCGCAATAAAAACAATAATGTGGCAACAATTTACAGTTTTATTTGCAAGTAATTGAAAAAACTGGAAGTGTTTTCTTCTCCTACATAGAGAAATGTTTAACTTCAAATGTGATCCTTAAGTTCGTGATCTTATTGTAGAAAGTCAAGCTCTTTTTTTATTGGGATATTTAGTTTATTATAGAAATTTGTTTATTGTATAGTTTTTAAATGTTATTTAATGACGTCCATTGAAATTTTGGATTGCTTTTAGCAACTTCAATGTACGTGAACAGAAGAAGTACGATGCAATTATCCTTCACACAAAATTTTTGATACTTCATTTTACAGACGTAACTAGAGCTGCATTTAAATAACTTTTAATTTCACGCGCAATATTTGTATTCATATTCGTGAATATTAAAAATGGTCATTTGGCACATCACTTGTTGTTTGTATGTATGTATTAGTGATGTAACGAATGTCAATTTTTGATATTCACGAATACGAATGCGAGTACGAATATTTTAAACGATATTCACGAATACGAATACGAAAACGAATATTATATGAAATATGAAATATTAAAAAAATTTTATGAATTTACTTAATTTCTTTGGAAAAATATTCGTATTCGTCTGAAAATGGCCGAATACGAATACGAATATTCGTGCATCACTACTATACATAATATATATACATGTCTCTTTATGTAGTAGTTTATTTAGTATACACACATATAAAATATTATTCCATAGAATTTATTTCCATTTCCAATGCAGCTCTAGACTATTGTTTTTATTTTTATTACATATACTACATATTTCACGTAAGTATAAGTATATAAAAGAATTTTTATCCTTAACGTCAAACACGTTGCCATGTTAATTTTTCTTTTTTCACATTTGCATGGTACGAGTATTATTACATTTTGTCATGTGTTTGTAAGTAGCCGTATCCGGCAAGCTTCGCCACTTCCAATTTTTTAAAATGATATACAGAATAATTAAACATTTCAACAATTTAATTTTTTTTTTAAGATTAATTATTTTCGTTCGAACATTATTTGCTTTTCTGTTATGAAATTAAATGTCGTAATTTTTAATAAACAAATTGTACTAAAGACAATTATCAATTATTATAACAAATACTAGCAGAACAGAACTACATGCGCTATTTTTGAAAGCTGCCACTACTTCAGCCTCAGCGTTCTTGTGTTTGATCTACTGTAGCCGGTGTCAAATGGTAAGGAACAAACAGCAAAACAGCAAGACTATTGTAAATTAGTGTTGTGAAACTTTGAGCTTTCATTGTATAAAAAGCTTTCATCAAATTGGAATACGATGATTCAAAACAATTTACCATATTCTATTTGCATTGAATAATATGTATATAAGACTGAAGTTTACATTAATTGACCAAGGTTAGGATAGGTAAGGTTAGCAGGCTTCTGGTAAGGAAGGATGAATTTTAGAGTCCAGCTCACTTGGGTCCAATCCAGTGATACATTCGTCTACCTGTGAGTTGAAGAGAAGATAGTGAGAGATCGTGAAAGGCAAGGGATAGTGATAGAGAAGACAGCTATTGAAGGACGAGATAGAGGTAAGCTTCATTCTTTTTTTTTTACAACTCTGCTTTTTGCACGTTTTTAATAATATAGTGTTGCAGCGCCTCTGGTGTCAATGAGGCGTATTAAATTTTGAAGCTGAGGTTAGTAGCCATTTTATTGGTTACCTTACTTCGTTGATGTTACATTAGGATTAGCATCTGCTGAAGCCCGTGTAGTTTAGTGACTAGCGCCTTATTCCTGCATCTCTAGAACTTTTCCTACAACAACTGATATAAAGGACGCTAATGTACACGCAAAGAAAAGATATGGTTGTAGAATGGTTGAGAAAACAATATTATGTTCTCTGAAACAAATGTGTGGTCGTCGAAAACTAGTTATTGTTATTTTAAACATTTATTTCGTTACGATAAACAGAGTAATGTTTGAATTTAATAATTACATTATCACATCCATAAAAAAGTGTGATATGGTTAGAGTTTAACAATATAGTCTTGTTAAAAATTTATGACTACAACATAATTTGTATTATTATTTAAAAATAATATGCTGTAAATAACAATATATTGTTATCCAAAACCATACTATTTTAAGTTTTAAAAAAATCTTTTTCAGAAACATCTGTCAGTTCGGTATTTCTTTTGTAAGCTATTGGTATTGCAAGGGGGGTGTTAAATAAATTAATAGATACATAAAGTATAAAAAAAGGGTTGGCCAATAAAAATATATAAACATTTGTGTATCTCTTTATACAGACATGTCTGTATGTCGTGTAGGTATACATTTCTATATATACAATTTATGTGAATAATATTAATTTATTTTTATTTCGAATTTAACGCACAGCTGTTTCTACAATAAATATATGATTAAAAACAAAATAGTATTATTACATTAAATAATATTGTGGTCGTATTTAACAATATTAATATAATATTAGATCATGGTATGGTGAGTTTCAATTATATTTTAGTCACATCTTACAATAGTGTCGTCATATAAACAATATTAAGATTAGGTACAACAAAGTCAATTGTTCTTGTAGATAATATTATTATTAACCCAGATATTAATATAATTAAAGTTTGCTTTTCTATTAACAATAATATGGTTTGACTGCAACCATATAATTCAATCATAGTATGTTGCTGTTTGATTATGGTTGCCTCCACCATATTTTTTCTTTGCGTGTACATCAGAAAAATGCGTGGTGGTGTTATTTTAATGACTGTTTGAGACCGGGATAAGACCCAGAACCTTCGGTTTTATAGTCAACGTGCTTACTACTTCAGCCAACGCCACCCCCTTAATTGACGAAACATAAGAACGAAAATGACGAAGGTCGGGTGGCCTTCGAAAACAACATGTTGTTCCGTTCTGCTACACAGAGAAAACAGATTCGTTGAGACAACCGAATCTGTTGCCAAAAGAATTTTGGCGGTTGCACCAACTATCATAGAATTATGGTATAACGACTGCAATTTTCTTGTGGTACCACTATATTTTAACTATAACCATTAACCCAATACTTGCAGCAACATAAATGAAATAAAAGTTATTCTTGCTAGCGAAAATATGGTTAATATAACTAAAACAATATCATAATTGGTACCTGTGAAAGGGAAATTTGCCTTCCTTGCTGAAATAAAAATACACAATTTAAGAAATTTATTATTGTCATAAGTTTATTTTAATTGGAATTTATTTCCTGGTGGTGAAGCATGACTATATGCATTTCTTCAACCACACATTTTGAACAGCCACAAATCTGTTATCTTATGCACAGACTTTCAAAAACCATTTGAGAATTCACAAATCATAATATCTTTGAAAGTCACAAAAGTTATTTTTTTAAATTGCTGCTATAAACTATGTTGGTAAACTCAACCTCTAGTTAGTTGCAGCAACTGATTAAAAGTTTTTATTTTAATTTTAATATAGAACGATAGTTTTTAGGGTTCCGTACACCAAAGGTGAAAAGGAACCCTATTGTTTTCGTCACACGGTATTTTTTCAGAAACCGTAAGAGCTACGGACCTGAAATTTGGACACAGTATGTAGAACCTTGGCCGCTACAACAGCAAATACATGAGAATTAAAAATTAAAAGGTGTTCCAAAACGAGCAACGAAAAATGTTAAAATGCTATGTAATATACATACAATTGTATGAACATATGTATATTGAAAGTTAAAATTTGTAAAATTAGTGTATTTTTATACAGACTACAGCAATTAACACTAAAATTTAAAAAAATTAAAATTAAAGGGTGGTCCATCAGTTAATGCAATTTTGACTATGTAATTTTGACAATTTGCTATGTCTTGGAAACCGTAAGAGGCAAACACTTGAAATTTTCAAAAACGGTAAAACTAAAGACACCGAAAATTATAAAATCGCCAAACCAAAAAAAAAATCGCCAAAAATTAAAAAAAAATCGCCAAAACGAAAAAAATTGTCAAAATTAAAAAAAAAATTCTAACACTAAAATGAATCGCCAAATTCGAAAAAGTCGCCACAATGAAAAAGAACGCCAAAATGAAAAAAAACGCCAAAAATCGAAAAAAGCGCCAAAACGCGAAAATGTCGCCAAAACTAAAAAAAATTTATATAAAAAAAATCGTAAAAATTAAAAAAATTGCCAAAAAAAATAAAAAAATCGCCAAAATGAAAAAACGCCAAAAACCGAAAAAGCACAAAAAACGCAAAAACCGCCAAACCAAAAAACCGAAAAGACCCCAAAAACGAAAAAAAATACCAAAACTATATATTATATAGGATGAAGTTTGTATTAAATTACATATCTAGTGTTCGTACGGAACCCTTCGTGCGCGAGTCAGAGTCGCACTTTACTGAATTTATTTAGTTGCTAATACCAAAAGTTGGTAGTAAAATCCAATTCGTAATATTTTATTCGTTTGGGTTAAGCAATCAGTTCATTAGTCATGACAAAAGCATACGCTCGTTTGATGCAATCATTTTAAGTATTGTCACAATCATATTTTTGTTACAATTATGCCCTTATGGCAATGAACATGGATTGTTTTTTGGCTTAACAGAAAATTGATAGCGTGAACTGAAATATAGTTTATGCAAATGATATTTTATTGGCCTAACCATTTTCCAACCAATCTTTTTTCTGGGTGTATTAATTTACAAAACGGCGTTACTACAAAATGAAAATATCTCTAGATGTGTTTTCAATTAATGTTTTCAAGGCTTATATAAATTGTGTGCAAATAGCTGAAAAAGTTATATTTGATTGAAAAAATTTTCTTTATTCTGAAGGTGGCATTGAAATTTTAAATTAATGGCCATGTGACCACCACTCATTAGGACACAACTCAACCGGTTTCTCATGAATCTGGCAGCCTGTATAGCCTATAACCTATGGCCAGCGCTTCTATTCCTAACGTAGCGCATTCTAAATGCCCAATTTTTGGTCATTTTTTTCAGCATGTCTGGGCATATGTTAACGAATAATGTTGGCCTGTGGCAGTGGTTTATCAGCAAAAATCTGTGACGTAGGCCAGTTATTTCTCGTAGTCCCACAAAAATTGACATCACCTTGGTGCCCAATTGACAGGTTTATTTCTCGAAATCAACTTATCCCCAAATTTGAAGTCGATGGTTGCGGTCGTGCGTAACGCCATTCCGTTGAAACGACATCTCAACCGATTCAATGGCATCTATTTTTTAAGTAAAAAATAGATAATTGTGCGACCTCAATTTTTCGTAACGCGAGCTTCGGCCTAATTTCAGCTCAAATAAAAACTACATATCATATCCACCAGTAGTACAATTTTTCTTGCAAAAAATGTTTATGGATTTATTTAATTGAACCAAAGTGCATGTACAGAAATTATGCAAAATGAAAAAAAAACAACTTTAAATTTAATAGCATTTTCCAGGTTTTTATCACAGTTATTCATAACAAATTTTAGGTCCTTTGTACTTTTTTTATAAGATAGCAAAAATATAATTTTTGAAAAGAAATATTTCCTGCCTTTCAAACACGCAAACAAATACATGTTCACATCTATTTATTAATGTAAAACCACAAAATAGACAATTGCTTGCACCCATATTCTTATGTATTTACCCTAATACTCTATAATATATTAAGGTTCATTCATAACTCTTGTGTTAATGTTGCTTTATAACATTATGGCTCTTAGCTAGCGCCTTAAAGGATAATGAACATATCTCACACACACATAATTTTTAGTTACATATATACATATATATATATTTTTTTTCCTACGGTCACACGAAAACCTCAAAATATTTAATGTTGGCCAAAATCTTGTGGACGTATTGGCATTCATATGATTATATATGTACATATATAAGTGTAAAGTTTAATGAATACTTACATGCATATCTATAAGAATATATGGTTTTTATTTATTTTTTGTTCCTCCTTTGAATAAAAGACAACAATATATATTTCACAACGATTTCTCATCCGTTATGTGGGGGGAGTTAGAGGGCAGCGATGCCCACTTGGTGCTTTTGGCACTATTTTTAGTGCTTTTTGATGACTCAAAACGCCAAATTTTTAGCGATAGTGCCAAACTAAGAAAAATCACTAAGTAGAAATTTTAAATAATTTTTGTATTTCCTAAAATTACTTTAATAAAAGCTTGGTGTATTTATTTGTTCAGTGTAGAGCATACCTTTTTCGTCTGATATATTTCATTAAAGATATTGATACTATTGCCAAAATAGAGAATAGCTAAGAAAATATTAAACATCATTAATTTTCTTCATTGGCTTTTCATGTTAGTGCATTTTACGCTTTTTAGATCTCAATATTACGCTTTTTAAGGCCGGGGCACAATGAATCCGTCATACGTTAAACTTCGCCTTTTTCAACTGACAGCTAAGTTGAAATACATGGTTTCATATGAGATCTGTAACATTCAGTACGTGTCCGTCAAAGCAAAGTACAAAAACTGATCAACTTTTAACTTTTTGCGCACGTTGAGTAGTTTGACAGATATTGGTTTTTTTTTTTTTTTTTTTTTTTTTTTTTTGGTGTGTTCTGAATTAGTTTTTTGTGTTTTGTGGCAGCAAAAATAAAATTAAAGAAAACAAATAAATAAAAAAAGGTGGATTTAATAAATAAAATGGAGAATCAACCTATTGAAGCTGTTCAAATGGTTCCGTTGTTGCGTTAATGTCAGTTGAAAAAGACGAAGTTTAACGTATGACGGATTCATTATGCCCCGGCGTTTAGTACATTTTTTTAATTTTGATATGCTTTTAGAGCCAAAAAAGTTGGCATCACTGTTTTAGGGTTATCATGGCTTACAAAAATATATACATTTGTCGAAATATTTTCTACACAGCTGCTAAACATATCCTAAATGCAAAGAACACATAGTTTCAGTTATAGTGTGTTATCACACTATATTGGCCAAGTTCTGGCCAATGCACGCAGTGTGTATATTTACACGAAGCCATTCGAGCTGTTTTTACCCACCTCATAACTTTGTTCCCCGCGACCGTAAAATTATGAAATCTAAATCATAATTAAAATAAATTCATATAACCTCATATGCGAACTTTGAAAGTTTTACAATGAAAGCTTCCGGAGATATAGAGGTGCAAAAAGTGCATATTTTAAGACATACTCACTGACCACTGACACACTCATCAAATTGATGAAGTACTTCCGCTATAGCTAGAGAGCTAAAATTTGGTACACGAAAAGATCTAGGTGAGCAATGAACCAGAAAAATCTGAAAACTCTAAAATTTTAACCAGGAGGGCGGGGCTACGCCCATAAAAATTAAAATTTGTGCTATTAAGCTGAAATTCGATATAGAGCTAGTCTAGGTGAGAAATAAAATAAAAAAAATCTGAAAATCCGGAAATTTTAGCCAGGAGGGCGGGGCTACGCCCATAAAAGTAAGAATTAAAAATGCTAATCTAAGGCGCTTCATGGAAGCTATTTTATTGAAATTCGGCATATATGCTGCGGTAATGCAAGGCTATAAATTTTTCATTAAAAAGTGGGCGTTGACACGCCCATACAATTTAAGCCTCATTTTAATGCCCTGCGGCTCAGCATATTGAGATACACTATTTATCTAGCTATTATTATCCGTTTGTAACGAAACTAGACACGAATAGTAAGCACTGAACCAAAAAAATTTTGACTTTGGAAAAGTGGGCGGCGTTGCGCCCATAAAAATTTAAAATTAAAAGTTGCGCTAAGGAGCTGAAATTTGATATACAAGTAGGTCTAGGTGAGAAACCAACTAGAAAAATCTAAAATCCCAAAAATTTTAGTTAGAGAGGCGGGGCTGCGCCCATAAAACTTAAAAATTAAAAGTTGCGCTAAGGAGCTGAAATTTGATATACAAGTAGGTCTAAGTGAGAACCCGACTAGAAAAATTTTAAAACCCAAAAAAATTTACCAGAATGGGCGGGGCCACGCTAATATTCTTTTGAACTAAATACTTAATATTCAGCTTTTAATTCAAGCCAATTTAGTGAAATCTTGCATCACCTTAAAAATTGGGCGTGATCACTCCCATAAAGTGTTAGCCTTGTGTTTAATCTACATCGGTCTAGCATATTTTAGAAGAAAATTGGCATGAATTATAAGCGCTGCTCACAACAAAATTTTGAGTTAGGAATAGTGAGGAGAGGTAATGCTGATAAAATCTAAAGATATAATTCGCGCTAGAGAGCTGACATTTTATACACTTGTAAGTGTATTTTTCCATTGTAACCAATGGAAAAATCTTAAAACCAAAAAGTTTTACCCGGTATGCGGGGCCACGACGTTAAAACTCCAATTAGCACTAGCGATCTTAAATTTGATACACAAATAAATCTAGATAAGAGATCACTAAGAAAAATCTGAAAACCCAGAAGTTGCTATCAGAGGACGGAAACAAGCACTTCAAATTCAAAATTAACATACATTTTATTAAAACTTTTCATACACATTGCACTTATCCAAAAAAAATTCCCTCTTTTGAAAAGTAGCCGTGACTTCACCCATAAATCTTAGCTTTTTCGTTCAGGTACTTCGGCTCAGCAGTTTTTAGTTTAGTACTTAGGTATTTCTTATTAACTTTTTAATACCAAACTTTGCATGAACCATAAGCACTAGCAGATATAAAAGTCAGCGGGGCCAGGCTTATGAAAATTTTACGTAATTTTATACTATATAGAGCTGACATTTTGTACACAAATAGTAATTGATTTACTCAATCGGAAAATCCAAAAATTAAAAGCACCAGCTATTCTATTGAAACTTTGCATATACATTGGGCATATCCTTTTGATTTATGTACTTCTGCTAAGCAGACTTTATTTAACATGTAAATATATTGAGAAAATAGGCGGGGTCATGCCCAGTAAAATTTACGCTGTATTTTACATGTTTCTTCCAGTCGCCTCTTACCAAATTGCATACACACTGGCGATCCGTTGTAATGACACAATAGTGCATTTTTAAGGTCAACAATTCAACACCCATCACACTCTTACCCATTATTTTATGTAACTCTGCCATTTTCAACTGGCGCAGTGATCATGACTAGAAAAAAAAACACACTAGAAATTTTAAGTTTAGAAAGTGTTATTATAGAAATCTTTTCAAAAAGTAATCAGATCCTCACAAAAACATAAATGTGAAAAACGGCCAAGTTCCTATCCAAAATTTCGGCCATTAAAAGTTGTGAGATAAAAATTTTGACCAAGTTCTTCTTTGCACCAATACCTAACACAAAAATATATTATGTATGATATAAATTTGTAATCGTAAGGGTGTTATATAATTTCTAGATAATCTGTTAACTTGGCAATATTTTTTCCTTTCTAAAAAAGGAGAGAATAATGTATAAATGTTTATTTCTTTATGTTGATGAAAATATTGTCAAGATGGCAGATTATCTAGAAGTTATATGACACCCTTACGATTACAAATTTATATCATACATAATATATTTTGGTGTTAGGTATTGTGGCAAAGAAGAACTTGGTAAAAATTTATATCTCACAACTTTTAATGGCAGAAATTTTGGATAGGACTTGGCCGTTTTTCACATTTATGTTTTTGTAAGGATTTTAATAACAAGAATAGAAAAAATAATAATAAGAGCATTAAATTAAAAATGTATGGGCTTTGTGGAAGCTTAAGTCTGAAGCTTATTACAAAGGGTACTTGCAATTCCACCCTCTTGAATATTGTTATGGTGAGCTGGCATAGAGAACCATTGGAACCTTTGTATTTTAGTTAAAGAACGTGCTTAGTACTTTATTAATTATTTTTCGAAAATGGGTGCGAAAATGTGGCCTTTTATGTATATATAACGAATTGGTTTATTCTTTGAATTAGTGCCGACAAAGTCTTGAGTAGTGGATGCCGAGTATTGAATACTCAGCGTATGCTCTCAAAAACTAAAGCTTACTTGAACGCTAAAAACTTATTTCAATTGCTACATCTCGAAAAATGCTTTGTCAGCGTTGGCCTGTGAGTTAATTCCTGCACTCGTGATCGAAATTGCATACGAATAGAAATTAATTCCGATAGCAAGAAATTTTTTGATGATGTCACTTGATATCAAGCGAATCGAGTTTTGGTATCAGTATTGAAAAAATTCAAATAAATTCATTTCACAGCATTGAATATTATTATTATTGTTATTATTATTATTATTTATTTATTTACGGTCTTATGTATAAGCAAAAATTGACATGAAGTTAGCAGAAGTGATGAAATTCAATTGGGTGTTAACGAGTTCCTCTATACAATTTGACATTGAAAATGGTCGTAATACGTAGTTTTAACCCACTACTAAGTCCTAGCGTGATTTTTAATTTGAAGTTTAATGGCAAAACTCTTGAAGATAATGTTCAATTTTGCCAATTATGCTAACTTCATGCCAATTTTTGCTTATACATATGGCCGTTAATCTTCAAGAAGTTAATTCCAAGATTAAATTTCAATTAAAGAGCACTAGCTACATAGGCCATCAGCTCACAACACTGAATAAATTGTTAGGAAAAACATATGTTTGTATGTATTTATGTATGTGTGCAAAAATATATATGTGTACGCACTAGAAGTAGGGTTGCCAGTCGGGCTTGTTTTGGCTGGATTGTCCCGCTTTGTAACTACCTGTCCAGTTTCAAGCTAAAATAAAATTTGTCCAGTTAAACAATTTTCCACAAAATGTTCTTAATATTTATTGCCTTAAATTTCTAACGCTAATCTATAAATCGACTATTGCAGTCTTCACGCAAAATATGACAAAATATTTTCCTACTTTTTAATGAAAATTGAAGCAATGAATTAGAAAATTTACGAAAAGTTGCATGTTTCGTCCCTTCAATACCAGTTAGTAACCCGTTTTGTGAAAGAGTTTTTAGTATCTTAAGCAATTTATACAAAAAAAGAAAGAAATCGAATGTCTTTCGATCTTATTAGAGCGGAAATATTAATAAGAACTATCTTAGAGGAATCTTGCAAAGATTTTCAAAGATTTCTTCAAATACAAAAAGGTTTGGAACTAGCAAAATCCGTAAGCGCAAATACAAAATATATGTGGCAGAAATTAAAAATTGGACTGTTGAGCTCAACAGTCAGTGTTGCCAAAACGGCGGTTATACCGCTATATATGACTATATTTTGTTGTTATTAGCAGCAAGTCTAATAAAAAAAAACCGCCAGCGGAACAATTTCTTACTTGACGGGTATTCATCGTTTTTCTGAAACTTATAAAGAAAGATATTTCCCCTTATTGCGAATGGCGTCGTCGACGTCACATCAAGACGATACTAAAAATTGTCACTCTTTGTCGACAAAAATTGACTACTATTAACCTGCTCCATTAATTTACAAAGCCTTCGAGATTAGTAAGAGATTGTCAATAAGATCCAATTTTTCCCGGTAAAGAGTATACAAGTGACAAAATTTGCTGTCGTCTTGATGTGACGTCGACGACACCATTTACAACAAGGGGGATTGAATCTAAAAAAGCTATCTTTAACGCAGCTATGCAACACGTACCCTGGTATTTATGTTGAGTTTTTTTTTCGATATAAACACATACCTCAAAGAAACTCAAGTCACTTTTTTGGAAATAAAAAATTTACCCCCTGCTTGTGTAAAACGTTTGCGTTAAAAAAAAAGTTGTAAAAGTTTCCTAAAGTCTATAACAAAAACGCCAAGATTTTTAACTCAAGCGTTTTACACAAACAGGGGGTTACATTTTGTGGTGGTATAAAGTGAAACTTTAATAATTTAAAAATAAAAACATATATGTATGTATATAAAAGAATACAAATCTCATTTTTAGTGAATAAAATTTAATTCAAGATTAAGATGATATTGAAAACCATTTTAATCTTTCTTTTCGCAATAAAGCAAATGTTTAGACAAGAGGGAAAAAACCGAAAATTGGGTGATTGTATCAGTGGGCTTGAGTAAAGAAAATTTAAAAAAAAAACTCCTAAAACAATAACTTTTTCTGAATAATTTGTTTTCGATTAGAGATTAGATTAAATTTGATTTGAAATACAACTTCAAGCAAATGTGAATTGAGCCATAGAGTTTATTTTATCCATACTATTTCTTATACCCTTTACCAAAAAATGGTAAAAGGTATATATAGGTTTGTCATTCCGTTTGTAATTTCCAGAATATTAACAAGCGAGCCATAAAGTATATATATTCTGCATCCTTATGGAAGACGAATAAGCGATGTCCGTCTGTCTGTACATGAAATCGGTTTTCCGAAGCTCCCAGAAAAGCTAGAGACTTCGTTCTTGGACTGGTGGGTCAAAAATGGTCGAAATAAGATTGGTATTGAAAATCAGCAAAATCGAGCAGACGGTTTCAGAGCTGGGAGACTTAAACTTCATTTTGCCATGCGAAATAACTACCGAAAACTACTTTTTAATAATTTTTTTATTAAATAAACTTATCTTATACTTCAGTATGAATAAAATTGGTATTTCTAACTAAAAAATAAATTTAAAAAAATTAAAAAAATTAAAAAGACGTTTCCAGGGTTGGAAAACCTTAAGTTTTTTTGTTACGCAAAAGTAACTTACTAAAACAAATTTTTCCTTTTTTTCTATAAACTAAACATATCTAATGTTTTTAAAAGAAAGAAATTAATGTTAGAAATCAGAAAAACAAAAACGATGATTCCACGGTTGGAAAACCTACGATTTTTGTGATATATACAATTAACTACCGTAAACTAATTTTTTATTTGATTTTATTTAATAAACTTATTTGATACTTCACCACGAATAAAATTGGTATTTCAAATAAAAAAAATTTAAAAATTTAAAAAGACGTTTCCAGGGTTGGAAAACTTTAACTTTTTTTCTTGCACAAAAGTAACTTACTAAAACAAATTGTTCCTTTTCTTTATAAATTAAATATATCTTATATTCTTAAAAGAAAAAGATTGGTGTAAGAAATAACAAAAATCAAAAAGGATGATTCCAGGGTTGGGAAACTGACACTTTTTGTGATATAAAAAATTAACTACCGAAAATTTATTTTTATTTTGTTTTATTAAACGAACTTATTTTATACTTTAGTACGAATAAAATTGGTATTTAAAATTAAAAATTAACCTTCAAAAAATTAAAAAGATGTTTCCAGCGTTGGAAAACTTTAACTTACTAAAGCAAATTTTTCTTTATTCTCTATAAATTAAAGATATCTTATATTCTTAAAAGAAATAGATTGGTGTAAGAAATCAGGAAAATTAAAAAGGATGATTGCAGGGTTGGGAAACTTACTTTTTTATGATATAAAAAATTAACTACCGAAAACTAATTTTAATTTTTTTTTTTAAATAAATAAAATTATTTTATACCTCAGTACGAATAAAATTGGTATTTAAATTAAAAAAAGGGTTGGAAAACCCACACTTTTTGTGATATAAAAAATTTGCTCCAGAAAACTAATTTTTATTTTTTTTTATAAAATAAACTTATTTTATACTTCAGTACGAATGAATTTGCTATTTCAAAATAAAAAAAATTAAAAAAATTAAAACGACGTTTCCAGGGTTGGATAACCTTATTTTTTATACAAAAGTGACTTACTAAAACAAATTTTTTCTGTTTTACTATAAATTAAACATATCTTATACTCTTAAAAAAAGATGGTGTAAGATATCAAAGAAAATCAAAAGGTAGGATTCCAGGGTTGGGAAACTTACACTGTTTGTGATATAAAAAATTAACTACCGAAAACTAGTTTTTATCTATTTTTATTAAATAAACTTATTTTATGCTTCATAACGAATAAAACTGGTATTTCAAATTAAAAAAAAAAAAACAATTTAAAAAATTAAAAAGATGATCCCAGGGTTGGAAAACTTCAACTTTTTTTATACAAAAGTAAGTTACTAAAACAAATTTTTAATTTTTTTATAAATTAAACATTTCTTAAATTCTTAAAAGAACGAGATTGGTGTAAGAAATCAGAAAATCAAAAAGGATGAGTTCACGGTTGGGACACTTACACTTTATTGATATATAAAAGTAACTAAGTCTAATTAATTTTTATCTTTTCCTTTATAAATTATATATATTTTACGTTTTGGAAAGAAAAGTTTGGTATAGAAAATTATAAAAATAAAAACCAAAGCTCCAGAGCTGGAAACTATGATTTTTTTTCTGGACATTAAAGTAACTAAATAAAACATTTTTTTTGAATTTCCTTTTTTCACCTAACACACGTTCTATATTTTTTTAAGAACTACTATGGTTTTTGCCGAATTACTAATGTGCTTAATGTGCTGCTAATCTTCGGTGAGTAAGCCCAATCCAAGGCGAATAAAACCTTGAGACTTGTCAAACTTTTAATTTTTTGTAATGCAACCCTTTTGATTTAAGTGACTAAAAAATTTTTTATTACTATTTTTAATTTTTTTTTAGCACATGCAACAGTAAAAATAAATTTTATTTCTGCTGGTTCACATTCAGCTGGCCACTTGAGTTCAAAATATGAGAAAATGTGTGTCGTTATAGACCCTGTAGGAAGTGTCAATAGGGAAACTGTAGTGATTCACTACTGACTTTGTCACCAGTACTACTGATGAATTAAAACCAGCCAATAACTTTTGATATCGACATTTAACATGTGTGTGTCATTAAAAAACTACTAACGACGTTGGCTTTATTGTAAACATATGTAAAAATACGTACACACGGGAATCAGAGACTCACTAGTACGCTTAAATAACTCTAGTATACACATATGATGTGTGTTCTTTTGACTTGTTAGTTATTTTGGGAAAAATACCTTTTGGATAATAGAGATTATTCCATTGACACATTATCAATCAGCTGCCCCCGCCAAGAATGTGTATCAGACAAAATGTTCACTAAAAGCAAATATAAGTATATAGAAGCTTCGTTGACCATGTCACCAAAATGTCATTACTATAGTCAACAAAATTGGTGACTTGGAGACATTTGAACGCAACCTTCCTATATGAAATGCATGTGTATAAACATATATGTGACAGCGCATAGAGAAGGGAACCTAAGGGTAAAAAATCAATTTTCACTTTTTTTTTGATGTGGACAACATCTGAGCATCGAATGAGACCGATTCCATGCCCCAAAAGTGTTCCCTCCCAGAGATATGCGCGTTTTATGATGTGATGGTACACCAAAGATACACGTATTTAAATCTTTCAAATGGCTCTACTTAACAAGACCGGTTTTTACCCTTAGGTCCCTTTCTATTTTGCGCGTCACATATGTATTTGAATTTGTATAAAAACGTTTAGGTTTTTTGTACTTTATGTATTTTTTTTTCACAAGCGAAATGTGAGACATAATCTTTAAGTCAGTTTGTATTAACAACTGCTTGTTGCAGAATTATATAAAAATATGTATAAACACATACATATATTTTTTTGGTCAGTTGCCTATGACAAAAATTTATAAGGATTATATTTTATGGGCTATTAACATTACATATCACGTCTGTCTTCTATACAATAGTTTGAAGAAAATTTCTATTGCGTAGTATTTTCTTCTATTGTCTGTCTTTGGTAAAGGCGCCTTTAAGATGTTTAAAAATTCTGAAGTATATTTGCCAAATCTTTCCTCCTTTTAAAGAATAAGATGTGCAAGCAGGAAAGATTTTTATGTTTTATTGCAAAATCGTTAAAAGATTAATAAATTGTTTCAATTATTACGTAGAATGCTGCTTAAAAGGATTCTAAGCTCCTAAGAAAGCAGCCAAGAAGAAAAGTAGTCATTGATTACATATTGTGCCATAACCGCCAAAATAGCTTAAGCGACATAATTTTCGAACTTAAATTTTCGATCAAAATCGATTATTTGCGATCGTAAATAATCGATTTTCGTCAAAAGAACGAAGTCCAAAAAATGTGACGCTTATGCGTTTTTAGCGGTCATGGCTCGATATATAATCAGAGAATTAATGTGAATACACGGAATAAAATTCCATGAGAAATGTCTCTCTTTTCCATTGAGAATAATTTTTTATTTTCCCTTTTACTTGCTATTAGTTGGAATTGTTCGCCGGGAGAAATCAAACCGATGCAAAGCTGATGTTTTTGATCAGATAAAAAAAAAGATGTTTAGCAAATTAATTATTCTATGTAAAAAAGATTCCGCTACATTTATGGGTTCTCGTTTACAGTTTCGGAAATATTCGGGGAAAAAATTAAAATTTTTGCTTTTTACCAACCTTGAAAGACTGCTCTGCTAATGGAAAAGTCAAATCTTATCCTATTTAAAAAAGGAAACTTATTATGGATTTAAAACAAAATGTTTAATATTACAAAAAAAATTTAATTCGAAAGCAAAAGTTATATGCAATTTAAATTAAAATCTTGGAAAAATTTGATTTTCGCAATTTTTGCAGAAAAACGTGGGTTAATTCTTTAGCTATTATAAAAAAATAAATTCAGTGAAGTGCGACTTTGACCCGCGCACGAAGGGTTCCGTACCGACAGTAGATATGTAATTCAATGCGAACTTTGGCCTATACAGGCAAATCTCTGTATAACGAATGTCGCTTTAACGAAAATCCGATATAACGAAGTCCAAATTTTTTACATTAACAACCTTATATAGCAAATAATATCCCAATTTTGTACTGGATATAACGAATGATATAGAAAAAATGGAAAAATAAAAAACAAAAACTTGCTAAGAACATATATCTAACATTTAGTTCTACATTATATTGCGAATGTTTTGATAAATGTGTGTTCTGTATAACGAACGGCAAAAAAAATATTAAACAAAATCAACAGCTGCAATGGAAATGCAAAAAAATGTGATACCGTTGTTAGTTTGTATATAGTAGCTAACTTCAAAAAAAAATTGCCCTCATTATTTTAGATGTATTGTATCTTGTCTACAATAATAATAGTTAAAATAACACCTGAACAAAACTTTGCGATATAACAAATTTTTCGGTATAACGAATGGGCCTGACATCATATCGTTCGTTATACCGGGATTTGCCAGTATAATAAATAGTTTTGGCTTTTTTTTTCGTTTTTGGGTTTTTTCGGTTTTGAGCTTTTTTTAGTTTTATCGTTTTCTGCGTTTTTTTCTGGTTTTGACGCTTTTTTAGTTTTGGCACTTTTTTTATTTGTTTTGGCAATTTTTTCAGTTTTTGACGTTTTTTTTATAATCTTGGCGATTTTTTCTTTCTGACGATTTTTTTCATTTTGGCGATTTTTTTCTTTTTGGCGATTTTTTCTCATATAGGCGATTTTTTTTCTTTTGGCGTTTTTTTTCGATTGGTTATTTTTTTCGGTTTTTGGCGTTTTTTCAATTTTGCGATTCTTTTATTGTCTCTATTTTTCGGTTTTTGGCGTTTTTTCAATTTGGCGATTTATTTTAGTTTGGCGATTTTTTTAGTTTTGGCGCCTTTTTCGCGTTTTGGCGATATTTTTCGGTTTTTGGCGTTTTTTTAGTTTTGGCGCCTTTTTCTCGTGTTGGGGGGATTTTTTCGGTTTTTAGCGTTTTTTTCCATTTTGGCGATTTTTTCGCTTTTTGATTTTTTCGGTTTTGCCGATTTATTTTCGTGTTAAAAATATTTTTAGTTTTGGTGCTTTTTTCGTTTAATCGATTTTTTTTGTTTTTTGTGATTTTTTTTTTGGTTTGGCAATTTTGCCATTTTCGGATTTTTTTAGTTTTACCGTTTTTGAAAATTTCAAGAGTTTGCCTCTTACGGTTTCCAAGATATAGCAAGTTGTAAACATTACATAGTCAAAATTGCATTAACTGATGGACCACCCTTTAATTAAAATTTTTTTAAATTGTAGTGTTGATTGTTGTGGTCTGTATAAAAATACACTAATTTTACAAATTTCAAGTTTCAATATACACATGTTCATACAATTGTATGTATATTACATGGGATTTTAACATTTTTCGTTGATCGTTTTGGAACATCCTTTAATTTTTAATTCTCATGTATTTGTTATTGTAGTGGCCAAGGTTCTACAAACTCTGTTCAAATTTCAGGTCCGTAGCTCTCACAGTTCCTGAGAAAATAGCGTGTGACGGACAGACGGACAGCGTAGCGAAAACAATAGAGTTCCTTTTAACCTTTGGTGTACGGAACCCTAAAAATGGCAAAAATACCAATACTTATTTAAAAAGTAATACTATATCAAATATTACAAAGAATTGTTTTTCAAAATTTTCCTTATTGAACGAACCATACCGTTCCGAAGAAGAATGCAGCAAAAATCTTGGAAATCCCATTTTTGGGAATTTGCGAAATTTGTTTTTGAATTTTTGGGGACTCAAAAGCAAATTCTATTTGTTTCTACTTTCTGTGTTCGACTTTCATATTCATAAGGACCTAGAATGTTCGTATATACCTTTATGGGGTCGCATATGGATAAGTATTGCGGAAATTACACACACACATACCCTTACATTTTTGGTGAAGGGTATAAAACGTCTGGCTTCTTTTAGTTTTTTTTTTTGTCATTCTCGGAACTGCTTCACAACAGCGCATTGTTTTAGTTACTCCTATTGAATAATAAGAACAAGCTAAAACAAAACGCCCTTTATTAAACGTGCTTCGTGTTATAAGAACAATCCGTGTGAGCAAGAAGCATAAGTTTTTTTTATTGACAACAAATGCAGCCTTACTCGTAAATTCATTTAGAGTATTTTTTTTCATTTGTGCATCTATTCGTCAATAAGTTGTCATACAGATAAAACATGAAGTAGATAGATGGTGATGATAGTAATGGTGCACCATATTGTACGCATCGACTTGTGCAAACGAAAAATTACACACATGATTCCACAAAGATATTTACATGAGTGCATCTACGAACAATGTACGTATGTGATTCCGTAACATGTTATAGAGTATATTAAATCTGTGTGGCTATTTTATTTTTAATGTTATGTATTGGCTTTATTCTACTTAAGATATTTATTCAAAAGTTTATTTTCATACAAGACACAAGTTATATTTGTTTGAGAAACACTGCAATTACCCAGTGCGCCTATAAAAAATCATTTGCGAGCCTTCACATTTCACATACGTTTTAGTGTTTCGTAATGAGGACACAGTGCCAGGGTATAAATGAAGACTGAGTTTAAATGTGTGCATACACATTCATATTTTCGCATCGCTTAGTCCTTTGCCAGCAAAAGCTCTTATTGCTAAAACATACGTACATACATACATCCATACACATAATGTGTGTGGTGTTGCATGTTGTTTGAAAGCAACCGCATGTTAAATTTTAAATGGCAATCATGAACAATTGGAATCATATAACAAATAGTAAAAAAAAAAAGAGTGGATACAAAACTTCGTCATACTACTTCCTTCGTTCGTATTTAAAGCATTAAGCGTTAAGTTAAAATTTAAAAGAAAATTAGAACAAAAATCAATTTTTAAAACGTTTAAGAGCAATTAATTTCTATGAAAAGTTATGCGTATTTTATTTAAATAAGGAATTTCATTACTTTTGAAGTACTTAAAATAAAATATTGACAATTATACCAACACAAACAAAATCCCGAGCATTTTTAGGGTTCCGTACACCAAAGGTTGAAATGGAACCCTATTGTCTTCGCTACGCTGTCCGCCTGTCCATCTGTCCGTCACACGGTATTTTCTCAGGAACCGTAAGAGCTACGGACCTGAAATTTGGATAGAGTATGTAGAACTGTGGCCGCTAGAACAACAAATACATGAGAATTAAAAATTAAAGGGTGTTCCAAAACGAGCAACGAAAAATGTTAAAATCCCGTGTAATATACATACAATTGTATATATGTACATATGTATATTGAAACTTGAAATTTGTAAAATTAGTGTATTTTTATACAGACTACAACAATTAACACTAAAATTTAAAAAAATTTAAATTAAAGGGTGCTCCATCAGTTAATGCAATTTTGACTATGTTATTTTGACAATTTTCTAAAATAAATCGCCAAATTCGAAAAATCGCTTAAATAAAAAAAAATCGCCAAAATAAAAAAAACGCCAAAAATCGAAAAAAATGGCCAAAACGCGAAAAAGGCGTTTTATGAAAAAAAAAATCGTAAAAATTAAAAAAAAATCGCCAAAATGAAAAAAAATCGCCAAATTGAAAAAAACGTCAAAAACCGAAAAAAATCGCCAAAACGCGAAAAAGGCGCCAAAACTAAAAAAAAAATCGCCCAAATAAAAAAAAATGCCAAAATGAAAAAAAAAATGCAAAATGAAAAAAAATCGCCAAATTTAAAAAACGCCGAAAACCAAAAAAAAATGCCAAACTATATAGTTATTATATAGCTGAAGTTTGTATTAAATTACATATCTAGTGTTCGTACGGAACCCTTCGTGCGTGAGGGTTATTATTATTATTATTAAGTTATTAATTAAATTAAAATGAAAATAACATATATCTATATTCGTTTTTTTCTGCATATAAGTACGTGTGTATGTCCGTATTTACATACATATGTTTTTGCACACACACATGTATACAAACATATGCTTTTGCTTACAATTTATTTAGTGTTTTGAAATGAATTTACATATAATTATATTTGCCTTTTTCCAACACTGAAACAAAAACTCGATTCGCTTGGTAATGAGTGACATCATCGGAAAAATTTTTGCCATCGAAATTAATTTCTATTCGAATGCAATTCCGATCACGAGTGCAAGAATTAGGCCCCAGGATAAATTAATGTAATTTTATGGATCTTAAAAATCGTGTGTTCTTTATTTAGTCCTTAAAATTTTTTGGATTTTAATTTCTTTGAATCTAGTATAACTAATCCTTTTGTATATTTCTTCGCTGATTACCAAAATAGGCTTTCTGATTTTCTAGCCTCTCTAGTTTCAGAGGTATTGCGTTTTACATAAAAAAAATAGTTTAATTTTTTCTTTTCGATCGCCATCTAAAAATATAGTTTTTTATATTACATTTATCAATCTACAAGTCATAAGTGCAGTTATTATGCAAAAAAAATAAATTGTATGGACCAGTCCAGGAAATTTTTATTTTTCACACAGCAACTGCTTTTGCGAGTTAAAGCTTTTTATTATAATTTTAAGACCAATAAAGTTTTATAATCAAAACAGCGAACATAATTCAAATTCGTAGAACTATATAAATATTAAACTTTTGTAAGGCAAATTGTCATAAGAATGATGGCAAGGGAAACAAACCTTTAACTTTCAAATACCTATAAATAAACTTATGGCTGCAGAACAGAACAGTGCACATGATAATTCATTACAATTATTTCAAGTTGAGTCAACTGTTAAAGTTATTTGTCAATTGTTAGCAACATTAAGACTTATTGAAATTTGTTGACAAAACTTTTGAAACCATAAAAAGTAATGAAACAGAAACACCATAAATTAATTTATGCAGACAGACATCTCTTAATTTAGACTTGATAATGACAAATGTATTATTAACTTGCGGAAACTATTAAAAAGAAGAAAAAAAACAACAGCATTTAAAAGGGAATATGACAACGGCATTCATGTGTCAATTCAATATAAAATAAATTAATAAATAAAAGTCATATTACGAGCAACAAATGAAAGATTACTCTTTGAAGAAATTTATATCAAATTGAAATTTTCAGAAGAAAATAAAGCATTTTTTGTAGAAAAGAAGAGACAGACATTTTGCAAATTTAGAGATGATAAACTTGAGCTTTTATTACAAAAAAAGCTTTCAGTAAATTGTAATACGATGACTCGACATAATTCACATATTCCATTTGCATTGAAAACTAACAGCCTTATTTATAAAACTTAAAAAGTCTTTATAAAGGTTTTTTAATACAAATTTTCATACAAAAGTTTTCTTAAAAAGTCTTTATAAAGCCTTTTTAAGTTTTATAAATAAGGCTGTAAATATATAAAGCAGAAATTCATATTAACTGACACGACACACAGTGGACAAAACAATCCTGGAACCGTTTCACAGTGGGGTGAATGGTAGAGAAAGTGGCGATTAATTCATAGAAGTCGTAATTTTGAAGTGTTGTTATTTTTTATTGATGAATATTAAAAATACATAAAAAACCAGCATTTAAAAAAAAATTTTTAACCTTTTATGGGCTTTTTTTTATTTTGGAGAAAATGGACTTGTTTGACTATTTTTGCTGTAACTTTGGAATCAAAAAAGATAAATTATTAAATTAAATTGTAAATTAGAGCACACTTTATTTGTGTGCCTTTAAAAAATAATATTTCTTTTTTGTTTAATTTAAAAAAAAATATTTAATATGCATTTTGCACATTGATTTTTAACAACTGGAATTCTCTCACAAAAACCTTCATAACTCAAAAATCGCACAAATTCGGAAATAAGTATTCTGGGATTTATTAGCGAAAATCTTATACTTTAAGAGCATAAAAGTATTTTTTCTTGCACTCATCCGCAAAGTTGTTGAAACTCAATGTACATATATATCAAAAATACCACATTTTTAGAGCAATTTAATTTTTTTTTTAATATTTCTAAAACATGTATCTAAACAAAAAATAATTTCTTAAATGCTCATATACCTGAAGTTGACGATTCCATTATAAAACTTTTACTTATGGAAGTCTTAAAAAAAAAACTATAATCACTTGAAATATCAAAATTTTCTCTTTTAATCAATGCACGCAAAAATAACTAAAATGATTGAACTTTGAACACACACTGCAAATAAAGTAAACTACCAAGAACTCTTATTTTTGCAGTTAGTGATGTAGAATTTTATCTACTTTCATATGGTACCAAAGACGGTTGTGAAAGTTAAACTTCATCTTTTGAATTAATCGCCACTTGTGAAGGCTTTCACCCCACAGTGCGTCTGTTTGATTTCACTGATTTTCAATACCAATGTATTTAGGACACATTTTGGCGTACAGATAGACGGACCCTCGTACATCGCTTTTTTGACTTGCCTATCCATAAGAACCCAGATTACATGTAAATGCCTTATGATCTCTGATTACCAAATTACACATGGAATAACAAACCTTTCCATTTTGGTTAAGGATATGAAAATAATTATCGCATTTTTGTATCGAAAATAACGGCACATCTGGAGTTTGTTCTTCGGCACCAAAGATTCAATATCTAAATTTTTTTTAGAAAAATGTATAACGGAGCATTAAAGTGCTTAAAATAGGTTCGTCGAGGTTGTAATCCCGCATAAAATATTTAGTATCTTTTAAATCAAAAGAAAACCAGAAACCTATTATACGGGCACGTTGTTCGCCTTCCAGTTGTCTGCTTTTTAGTCCGTCTATGTGCACGACCTTCACCTAACCGAATGCAAAATTTACTTTTCTTTGAACCGATTTTGATGAAATTTACATCACAGACAACCAATAAATGATCAATGTGTTCTTAAGAACAAAAATGGCATATACTTTTTTAAAACTAGAATGGAGAAGATGACGGCGTCCAATTTTTGCCTCTCTGAAATTATCTAAGATATATTTTTTTCTGTTCCCAATTATTTAAAAATTACAAATTGAGATTTAATTTTTCTTTATTTTATTAACTCATTTAATACATTTTCTTTCTAGCTTACCCAGCATTAACAATTCCAAATTTACGTCATGTGATACACTACAGCAACAAAGTCTTCGCGGTAGATAAATACAAGCAAGTATTCAGCTTTGTAATTTGTTCAGTTTTAATTTACTACACCAGTGAGTGCATTTTCTTAATTCTCACTTATTGTCTAATTAGGTTAAGTGGCTTTGTTGTGGCATTTCCTTTTTTTCCCGATTCACTGAAGTTAATTGCATTACATTATGAAACGAGCGAGAGTGTGTTTTGTTAGTTTGGATAAATTTTTAATTTGTAACAAACAATATGTTGACGGTAGTTTTGTGCCCGGAAACAAGCTGTTGCTTTTCGGAAGCAATAATTAATGCATTTAGTTTTTGTTATATATGAAGAATATATTTACATATACATACATACATATATCTACTCGTATATATAAAAATATTAAATAAATAAACAGTTAATTACTACCGATTGTATCTAGCATTGAAACGTTGCATGAAACACATAGGGACAGGGGAAGGATGTGTTAACTACCTTTCACAACTATAAATTAATTTAATTTGCTCTGTAATTCTAACATACGCTACTTGTTTAATAAGGAAAAAGTGTTTAGTCGACTTACATTTCAAGCCAGTAAAAGATATATTATTTAAATGTAAACAATACATGATTTGGGTATTCAAACGGTAGTCATAAAGGTCATAGTGTCATAATGTTTCAAAATTTTTTTTGAAATAAAAACCAACAGCAAAACTAATTATATTAAAATAAAAACCAACAGCAAAACTAATTATATTAAAATAATTTTAAGTTTTATGACAATATTACCTTTATGACTAATTTTGGAATCCCCGAAATATTTATCATTTCATTCTACTTGATAGAACGTTAACATTAACTAGTGTTTCATTACCACAAATACAACAAAAAAAAAAGATTAATGCTATATAATTTATAACAAAGGGACATTCTAATAATACTCGTATGTTAGTAAATTTTTTTTAATTACCTGTCTACGCGATTTTCTCTAATTATTTATGTATTGATTTCCCCTCATCAATACCGTGTCTAAGTTCCACAATAATCATATACGACCCTATAAATTATATACGCTCTGGGTACTCTTGGATAGGGAAGTCGAATAAGCCACATGAGTCTGTCCGTCTGTATGTACGTAAAATCGATTTTCCGAAGCTCCCAAAAAATCTGAAGATTAGGACTGGTGTGTTAGAAATGGTCCGAACAAGATTGGTGTTGAAAATAATCAAACTTGAAAAGAGCTGGAAAATTTAAACTTTTTTCGGTATATAAAATAAGCCTACTAAACAATTTTTTTTTTTTTTTTGTTAAATAAACCTATTTTGTATTTCGGTAAGAATTAAATTGGTATTCAAAATGCAAAAAAAAATAAATAAAAAAAATGATTCCAGGGTTGAAAAATTTTAAATTTTTTTGGTATATAAAAAAGCCTACTAAAATAATTTTTTTATTTTGTCTATAAATCAAACATATTTTACATATTTTTTGATGTGTAAACATCTATACACTAGGGGGTAAACATTTTTTGGCTTTGATTCTTTGCTGAGATTTCTTTGCTGAGATTTCTTTGCTTTTTGCTTTTGCTTTGCATTGTCAAATCGGTGTGAGCTATGTATGAGTGTATTAGTGTTTGAAAGAAGCAACACCAAGTAGAGAAACAAGTCGACCGGCTCGAAGCCGACGGTGCGCCGCCGCCGGTAATTTTTCTGTATATTTCCGTACACCAAAGGTGAAAATGAACCGTAAGAGCTACGGACTTGAAATTTGGACACAATATGTACACATTTGGCCACTACAACAACTAAAAACGAAATATGTTAAAATCCCATGTAATATACATACAATTGTATGTACATATATACACTTGAAATTTGTAAAGTTAGTATATTTTTATACAGACTACAACAATTAACACTAAATTTAAAAAGTTTAAATTAAAGGGTGATCCATTAGTTAATGCAATTTTTACTTTGCAATTTTGACAACTTGCTGTATCTTGGAGACCGTAAGAGCAAAACTCTTGAAGTTTTCATAAACGGTAAAACTAAAAAATCAAAAAAATATAATATCGCCAGATATAAAAAAATCGCCAAAAACAAAAAAAAAATCGGCAAATCGAAAAAAGCACCAAATTAAAAAAAAATCTCTAGGACTAAAATAAATCGCGAAAAACCGGAAAAATTGCCAAAATGAAAAAAATCCTTCAACAAAAAAATCGCCAATATGAAAAAATCACCAAAATGAAAAAATCGCCTAAATAAAACAAATCCCAAAAACAGAAAAAATCTCCAAAATGAAAAAAACCCCAAAAAAACAGAAAAAAATCGCCAAAATGAAAAAATAGCCAAAATTAAAAAATCGCCAAAATTAAAAAATTGCCAAAATTAAAAAATTGCCAAAATGAAAAAATCGCCAAAATGAAAAAAAATTGCGAAAACTAAAAAAACGCAAAAAGAGAAAAAAACGCCAAAACGAGAAAAAAGCGATAAAACTGAAAAAAATCGTTTAAACTGAAAAAACTTAAAAAAGGAAGAAAGCTAAATAAAAAAAATAAAAAATCAAAACCGAATGTGCGCGAGTCAAAGTCGCACTTTACTGAATTTATTTTAATTGCAATGCGTACACAACAACAAGAACAGCAACAACTAAACGATGAACAGGAATTAAAAATTAAAAAGTAAAAGTAAAGGCATTTACCATAGATGAGCACTGCAGTACCACTAAAGTTTCAGCAAAAACAATAAAAAATGTTTAACAAGTAAATTTTTACTGATTACAAATATTTTTTTCTAAAATTTTTATAAATTGCCTAAATGATTTGTTATATGATGAGGTGCATTGAATTTTCAGTAAACAGTAATGCCCGTATTCATAATAAAATTCTACCAAGTGGCTAAATGTTTTTCATACAAAAGTTTCAAAATTTGAGTGAAAAAACTTTGCCACCTGCTACAATTTTATTATGATTACGGCCCTACGATTTTACTGGTAATGCAAATTAAATTTCATTAGCAGTAAAAATTTACTGAATTTTTTTTAGTAATCAGTAAATTTACTGCTTACTGCAATTTTGAATGCATATACTGCAGTGTGCCCATTTACTAACCAAATAAGTTTAATAAAACAAACAAAAACCAACAAATTCATATGTATTTACAATATTGAAAGTTTTGATACTTTTAATTAATTAATTTAAAAAAAGATACTAAAAGCATAATTACTTCCAACTAAAAAAAAAAAAATTCATTCCTAGATGTCTACACATCTCCTCTGTGATCGGACTCACATTGCTTTTTTTTTATTCAAATAGACTGCTATAAGAGATCAAAAAAATCTTAGAGGATGGTTTCAGGGTTGGCAAATTTACACTATTTTTTGGTATATAAAAGTAACTAAATCATACATTTTATTTTCTTTTTCTTTGTAAGTTTAATAGTTTTGTATAAAAATTATAAAAATAAAAAAACACAGCTCCAGAGCTGGAAAATTTACACTTTGTTTGGATATAAAAGTAACTAAATAACACAATTTTTTTGTCATTACTTAATCATATTTTATATTTCAGAAAGGAATAAATTGATATTGAAATCAGCAAAACCCATGAAGGGTGCCAGGGCTGGAAATTTTTTTTCTACTAACTTAAACTCTACTAAATCAAACTTTATTAGTTAAATATTTTAATCTAATTTTTCGACATTTTTTACATGTTAAATTAAATTATTTTCTTGAGCTTTCGGTCAGTTTATATTCTGAGTTTATTATTTCAATATTTCGTTAACCTTCTGTTAACTTCTTAACTTAATATTTTAATATTTCGTTAACGTTCGGTCAAGTTAAGAAGTTAACCGAAGGTTAACGAAATATTGAAATAATAAACTCAAAATATAAACTGACCGAAAGCTCAAGAAAATAGTTTAATTTATTAGTTAAACATATTTTATATATTAGAAAGATCTTTACTCAATAGTTTTTTTTTAATTTACGTCCAATTTTTATGTAAAAATCTAGTTTAATCATACAATGATAATCTTTTTTTATACCCTTTACCAAAAAATGGTAAAAGGGTATATATAGGTTTTTTTTTTTTTTTGTTGCTATATAAGACATTTTTACGAAGCATTGTGATGTGATGCACTATTAAAATAACAGATTTAAAAAACCAATAGAAAGTGAATATCATGTACTAACCTTTGCAGCTCATGACAAAGATACAAATTCATACATTTAATATGGGGAATCGCATTACGCAATAATGGTAGTTATTGTTCTAATAATTAAATACAGTAATTTTGACTTATGTAGCTGCACAATCACCTTTGCACGACTTTTTGTGCAGATAAGTCAAAAATGCTGTTATCTTAAATGCACTTACCTGCCTAAATGTGCAGGTATCCAATTATTGACTTCAGTTTTATACACATACATGGTTGCATATTTATGTAGCCCATTTTTTTAATGTGTGCAGCTAGCTTGAATTTTTGTTATGAGAATAATTTAAAACTGCCAAAAAAATATGTTAGATACGCAGGTATACAAAGTGCACTTAAAAACGAATTTTGAACAATAATTACAGAAAAAATATATTTTGTGCAGTTATGTCAATGTGCAGCAAACATTGATTTTTTGTATGAAAATATCTTAAAATAGCCAAAATTTTAAGGCACTTATCTTAAATGTGCAGGTATAGAAAGTGCACTTAAAAAATAAATTTGTTTGGGATTTTAAAGAATAATGACAGAAATTTATCATTTTAGGCAGTTAAGTCCAAAGTGCACTTAAACAAAAGACAGCTAAATCAAAACTACTGTATATTTTATTATCCTTTAATTTCAATTCAGTATCTCCCAACCACATAAATAATTATTTAATTAGTTCAGTCTATTAGATATGTATTTTTATATGCCCTATAACAAATATTTCTAAATAAGCATAAACTAATTACATTCATATAAGACAAAAGAAACACAAGAACTATTGATATAACTAACTTAAGAATCAAATTCTTTAAATGAAAGCAAAAATAAATATAAATTGAATGAAAATTTCTTGTTAAAAAAATATTATAATTGGCAAGACGATGAAGAGAAATGTTTTAAAAACAAACAAAAACTTATCTTTATATTATTATAAGTTTAAATAGGTTTTTTTAACATTATATCTACAGCAATCATAACTATTTTTGTCACTATACTTTTCATTTACATACATTCATATCTTTGAATGTGTGCACACATGATAATTCCATTATAATTTTCTTTGAAATTGGCAATAAGCTTCGAGCTACTTTTAATGCAAAGCAAACAAAAAAGTTAAACGAACTCAATTGAAACAAAAGACAAGTAAGTACACGTGTCTTAAAATTTATATTTTAGTTTTATTTTAAAGATTATTTGTAATATGCAAATATTCTAACTTAGAATTTGTTGTATATATAAAACATATTAATAACACACTATCAAAGAACGATTCCGGGAAATGGACAAAAAAAATATTACAAGGATGTGGGTACTTGGAAAGTTTAAGGCTTAAACTATTATTAAACGTGGGTTGAATGAAATTCTGCCTTTCAAAGATGGTTATTTATATTGAGTTGACACAGAAAACCATGAAACACTTGTGCTTAAGTTATAGGATATGGAAAGTTTAAAACCTCTAATAACGTATTTGAATTGAAATAAATTTTTAGACAAAGATTTTCCTGTTTGTTAACAATATATCTGAGGAAGAAAGTGGAAAAGGAAAAATGGCATAGAATGAATCTTTTTACAAAATGTTGTAAATTGTTTTTTTCTAATTTGCTACAGTATGCCTCCTAGTGATACAGATGAAAAGACTCAATGTAGCTAATTTTAATAAACAATTTGATAACTTAAAAATGAAAATTTATTTATACACCAGGATAAATATTCCACAAAAATATGTGTGCATGTATGCAGTATTGCCAGATGTAAGGATTTTTTATACTGAAATAGAAGCGTAGGGAAAATCGGACAGATTTTTAATATTCTCCAAAATATAGGGATTTTTTGTCATGTCGCATTATTTATAAAATAAATGCAAACATAAAGTTTTGTTAGTAATATTTTCTTTTTAAAAATGGTTCAAAAATTTTGATTTCCTTAAAATCGCTTAAAAATATATTTCCAGAGTTGCTTGTGGTTTAAAAAGTTGGCAGCACTAATATGTATAGGGTGTTTTTTAAGAGGTATAGAACTTTGAATTGAAATAAAACACAAGAAAATCGTTTTAATGTCCATCAATTTGGCTTTATTGGAAGGATAATTTTATGCCATTTATGTTTAAATATGATTTCGGGCATGTGGCCACCGCGGCTGGCTCGAATAAAGCCAATTCTACAGGTCCAATTTTCAACCACTTTTTCGAGCATATGGGGCCGTATGTTGGCAATAACGCCACGAATGTTGGCTTCCAAGTCCCCTAACGTTTCTGGTTTGTTGGCGTAGACGAGCGACTTCACATATTCCCAAAGAAAATAATCCAATGGTGTCAAATCACACGATCTTGGTGGCCAATTGACAGGTCCATTCCGCGAAATTATGCGCTCATCGAATGTTTCCTTCAATAAATCGATTGTGACGTGCGCTGTGTGGCATGTAGCGCCGTCTTGTTGGAACCACAACTCATCCACATTCATGCCATCCAATTCGGGAACAAAATAGTCGGTTAGTCGGCTCCAATTGCTGTGCACGGTGGCGAATCGATTCATTCGGGTCCTCTTCAACACTTTGCTCTACAGCGGCAATTGTTTCTTCGGTGCGCACTGTTCGACGTCTCTGCGGATGCGTATTATCACATAGAGTAAACGTAGTGCGAAAACGATCCATGGTTAACCGAATTAATTGCTCTGATGGACGATTATGTCGACCATAAAATGGACGGAGCTTGCGGTAAACTTCGCGAACTGAACCATTATTTTCGAAATAAATTTGCACGATTTGCAAGCGTTGTTCTTTTGTCAACCTGTTCATGATAAAATGGCAAACCAAACTAAATATTAATCACTTGACAGCTGACAAAATGGCCGCCAGTTAAAAAAGTGATGCCAACTTAAAGTTCTATACCTCAATAAAAAACACCCTTTATATGCCAAGATGAATTTATATACTAGGTGGTGTCCAACAGCAAAATCTGCCTAGTAATTACTTTATTGCAATGAAAATTGACAAATCAAACTTCCTAAAAAAAAGCAGCTTTTAACTTGGCATCACCTGTCACATGAATTGGCATTGGCATAAACTTTTACTAAGATATCATTTAATGATGAAAGATGACTTGAATTTATCTTTTAAAGTTTTATTATTTTGTTTAGTTTTTTTACTTATTTTTTTACTAAGGCTTTAATAAACATATATTTTACTATAACTAATGATTTTCTTCTATCTTAATGACAAAAATGCGTAGGGATTTTTTGTATTTTTTCGAGAAATCTACAAATTGGAATTTAACTAGCAGAGACAGACACCAGAATTTCTAGCATAGCATGTTTTGCACATAACAGAGCACTGTTAGTTGCCTAACAGTAAATAATTTGTGCAGTGCAAAAACAAATGTTACCGACTTCAAAAATAAACAATAAAAAGTTGAAAATAATTTACATTAAATAATGCATTGGGAGTCTTACTATAAACATACGAAATTTTCAGTTTATTTTAAAAATCTTTTGGGTCTACTGACGAGTTCCATAAGCAGGAACGAAATGCATATATACGTTGCCTAACCAAACACATTAAAGACCGAGTGCCATAAGAATCGGTCAAGTAAAAGCATGTAATATATGACAGAGTGTCTGGTCAAACTTAAATAAAAAACGTAATAATTGACACAAAGTTTTATTAAGAGCACTGAACGATAGAATGGAAATGCGGATTTTATTATACCCTTTACCAAAAATGGTAAAAGGGTATATATAGCTTTTTCATTCCGTTTTTAATTTCCAGAATATTAATAAGCGAGCCATAAAGTATAAATATTCTGGATCCTTATGCATAGGGAAGACGAATAAGCGATGTCCGTCTGTCCGTCTGTCCGTCTGTCTGTACGTGAAATCGGTTTTTCGAAGCTCCCAGAAAGCTAGAGACTTCGTTCTTGGACTGGTGGGTCGGAAATGGTCGAAATAAGATTGGTATTGAAAATCAGCAAAATCGAGCAGACGGTTTCAGAGTTTCAGACTTACCCCCTTATGCAAAAACGTTTGTTAAAGTTAAAGCATGTGTTAAAACCGGTTTTGCAATACAAAATTCGTTTGTTAAAACAACTTTAAATTTAACAATCGTTTTTGCATAAGGGGGTTACACTTCATTTTGCCATACAAAATAACCACCGCAAACTAGTTTTTAATAATTTTTTATTAAATAATCTTATTTTATACTTCAGTATGAATAAAATTGGTATTTCTAACTAAAAAAAATTTAAAAAAAAATTAAAAAGACGTTTCCAGGGTTGGAAAACATTTTTTTTTTTTTTTTTTTTTTTTTGTTATGCAAAAGTAACTTACTAAAACAAATTTTTCCTTATTTTTCTATAAACTAAATATATGTAATGTTCATAAAAGAAGGAGATTGATTTAAAAAATCAGAAAAACAAAAAGGATGATTCCAGGGTTAGAAAATTTACGATTTTTGTGATATATAAAATTAACTACCTTAAACTAATTTTTTATTTATTTTTATTAAATAAACCTATTTGATACTTCACCACGAATAAAATTGGTATTTCAAATAAAAAAAATTAAAAAATTTAAAAAGACGTTTCCAGGGTTGAAGAGCTTTAACTTTTTTTTATACAAAAGTAACTTACTAAAACAAATTTTTCCTTTTTTTCTATAAATTAAACATATATAATGTTCTTAAAAGAAAGAAATTGATGTAAGAAATCAGAAAAACAAAAAGGATAATTCCAGGTTTGGAAAACCTACGATTTTTGTGATATATAAAATTAACTACCGTAAACTAGATTTTTATTTATTTTTATTGATTAAAATTATTTTATACTTCACCACGAATAAAATTGGTACTTTAAATAAAAAAATAAAAATAAAAAATTAGAAAAGACGTTTCCAGGGTTGGAAAACTTTAGCTTTTTTTCTTACACAAAAGTAACTTACTAAAAGAAATTTTTCCTTTTCTTTATAAATAAAACATATCTTATATTCTTAAAAGAAAAAGATTGGTGTAAGAAATCAGAAAAATCAAAAAGGATGATTTCAGGGTTGGGAAACTAAAAGTTTTTGTGATATAAAAAATTAACTACCGAAAATTAATTTTTATTTTTTTTATTAAATGAACTTATTTTATACTTCAGTACGAATAAAATTGGTATTTCAAATTAAAAATTAACCGTCAAAAATTAAAAAGATGTTGTCAGAGTTGGAAAACTTTAACTTTTTTTATACAAAAGTAACTTACTAAAGCAAATTTTTCCTTTTTCTCCATAAATTAAACATATCTTATATTCTTAAAATAAAAAGATTGGTGTAAGAAATCAGAAAAATCAATAAGGATGATTTCAGGGTTGGGAAACTAAAACTTTTTGTGACATAAAAAATTAACTACCGAAAACTAATTTTAATTTTTTTTAAATAAATAAAATTATTTCATACTTCAGTACGAATAAAATTGGTACTTCAATTTAAAAAAGTTTAAAACACCTTTCCAGGGTTGGAAAACCTTACCTTTTTTTATAGAAAAGTAACTTACTAAAGCAAATTTTCCCTTTTTCTTAATAAATCAAAGAAATCTTATATTCTTATAAATGGAATTTTATTCAAGAAGAACTTTACTGAAAATAATTTTTCGTCAAGTAAAACTCTTTTAAGAGCTACTCAGTAGTTAGCACTTTGGCTACAAAACCGAAGGTCCTTTCAAGCCCGGTATCTAACAGTCATTAAGTAACAACACCATGAATTTTTCAGATGTGCATTAGTGTTCCTTTGTAGCAGTTGTTGTAGGAAAGTTCAAGTGATGAAGTCATAGACACTGGTCACTTAACTACACCAGCTTTGGCGGATACTAATCCTAATGTAACATGAGAGCGCCCTCCTGCGTCGGTATAGTGTAAAATGGCTACTAAACACATCTTCCAAAATTTAATATGCCACATTTAACACTAGAGGCACTGCAACACTGCATTACTAAAAAAATGTGCAAAAAGCAGAGTTGTAAAAGAATGCAGCTTTCCTCTATCTCTTGTGTTCTCTATTAGTATCCCGTTAATAGTAGTAGAGTGTAAAATGTAGTAGAGTTTTACTTCTCTTCTAAGACAAAAAATTATTAATAAATAAATTAAGTTTTTTCCCATAAAGTAATAAATATTTAAAGAAAATTTTGGCTGCTTGAAAAGGTAAGAAGCTCTTGCTCCCACATATGTTCAATAACATACAGTGGAACCTTATGGCAAATGCTTTTGAATATTATTTGTGTTCGTTACATCACTGCTTTAGAAAATTCTGAGCACACTCTATAACTAAAATAAAAGGGGTTTATGTAGTATGCTCCCCCGGTTCAGCATAACAATTTGAAAAACGTGCTATATATGTATGTATCTATGTATTTTCTAACAGATACGAGCAGGGGTTAAAATTGAAAACGGCGTTACTGCACGTCTCCACGCGCAATATTTATATCTGAACATAAGAAATAACGTCGGCAGCATGACGTCACAAATATGTTCATGTACAAGCTTATGTTCTAGGCTATAGAACACGCATTGTGGTATTGGACATATATTTAAAAAATTCACTGTGTATAGATCGATGTTTTTTATGTTTATTTTATTTTATTTAAAACAAATTTATTTATATTTGTTTTATTAAAAATAAAAATGCTACAATGCACAAGTTTATTACATTTAATTCTCATTAACAACAAATGTCTATGAAATTTGACAGCTTATGTTCAATATTATTACTTCGAAATAAGTTTGAAAAACTATTTCGCAATTTATTTGCAAATAAATGTCTATTCGGTCCACACGTGGACATATGGTGTTGTAAATAGATATTGACAGTTGAGAACATAATTATTTTCAAGTTTATTGCGCGTGAAGACCCCCAGTTACTTAAAAAATTGTTGCCCCCTCATTATGAATAATTAGAATTTTGTTATTTTGTTATATTTTTTGCTCTATTTATACTAAAATATTTATAAATAATTTTTTTAAGAACACAACTGTCACCAAGTGCATAAATATTAAAATTTACTAAAGAAAATATCTAACCAATAAATAACTTCTTTAAATTTAAGTTGAAATGAAAAAATTACGATCTGTTTAAAACATTATTTTTGCACATTATTTTCAAATTTTTTTTTTAAATTTAAGCACAAGTAGCAAAAATTGTATAGAAGACGTAACATAATTATATTTCTTCTTTTTTTCTCCTGGCAAATATTCCACCGCATAATATACTTATTTTCCTGCAGCATTGTCTTGACTGAAAATAATCAACATAATAAATTTTACTGATATCCATCTTAGTATTTTCATAGCATACATTTTACAAAATGTTGAAATATCTTTGGTTACAACTGCATTCCAACAAACATATATGTACATATGCATGTGCATACATGCGTTATTATTTCATAATTTTTAACAGTATTGCTCTAGCCAAAGTATTTTGAAATAATATGACCGCAAATAATTGAAACAAAATTAAAGAATTGCTATCGAACGTGTTCGCTCGCAAGGTTTCTGCATGGAAAATGGATATTTTGCGTGTCAGTAGCAACTCTCAGGATGACAAGTCGAATTAAGACAAAAATAAATGAAATGCTAAATTCTTTCATACAAAATTGCGTCCCACTATTGCCGTTTCGACGCAGACACTTATTTTACCCCTGCAAAAGACCACTTACAAGAACTTTTACGTCATGAGGGATTTTTCAAATACTTTACTACAGCAAACTCTTCTAAAATAAACGCTAAATAACACTGTTGGCAAGACACTTGTTTCAGTTATTGCAGGTATAGGAGCAAAACAGAAAATACTTCGTGACGGAAAAATTTCTGACGCTTGCTTCTTCATACGCATAGACGCATATACAAATGTTATGCATTTACAAACGTACAATATGCAAAATAAGAAGTATACACGCATCAACAATACTTATTTCGATTGTTTGTTACGAACAAGAAGTCTTCGCGACATCGTTTGTAAACACTGATATACACGAACGTCAATACATCCATCGTGCATCGCTTATTCAAGGACAGATGTGCAATTGCTTTACGTGAGTAACTGCCGTTACGGCCTTACGGTGCCAAAGCACCGGTTGTGGGTTAGACGCCAGACCAACGCCCCCATGCACCCTTTTAGAATGAACCTATGGCCCACTCCATAAGGCACATAGGTTGCAATCTTTGAATATAGTTATCCCTTTTCTATATTCAAGTACCTTGCTGAGGTACTTTGAGCTATCTAAACTCTGCTGCTATGTCCGTGCCCATAGCAGCTCTGTTGAATGGCAACAGCACCTAGAACAGTTTCTGGCTGACCGCGTCAGACCAACCACTAGCATTGATTTAACACTGGGAAGCCAAGACTATTCTCCCAGCGATTTTGGTAGCAACCACAACCACCACGATAATTCTCCGGCTTCCACGCTTAGGTGTTGTGTATACACCTAAGCGAGGTCCTCAAGAAAATTCCTCAACCATTGCCGGCACAGATAACCACTCATCCATAAAGAACGCATGCCTGTGTCGCCAAATAACCAGTGCCTACTCCACACCTACCAAAATCGTCCCTTTAACACCGTGGGGTATACCCCATTGGGGTAGAACGAACTCGGCATTTTAGCAAAGGAAACTGACGACCGCTACATGCACTCAGAACTTCAGAGCAGCGAGGACCACTTACGCGAGAAGAATGCACGCATGCCACCTAAGTTTCTGTGCCTACTACGGCAAGACACTAAAGAGTGAAAGAGTCCTGGGGTCGTATCCAGGACGAAAGCCATTTTGGACCAGAAATCCGGCGACCGCAATGCATTTATCTCTAAGCAGCCCAGCTGTCGGGCAACCGGCATCCGTGGTACCAGAAGTAGCCTCTGGTTAGACCTCAAAGTTCCACCATAAGGGCTTCACCTCTATCGTCTTTTGAACTCAGGGGCAGTTCTAGGTGACGCTGCACCTAGCTGACAACAACGGGCGTACAATATTTGTTTTCCTTTTATAAATATGTGCACATCCGTTACTCTGTTTATGTTCAGAGATTGGGTAGTAACACATAAGTTTTACGGGTAATGAGCCAAAGGTCCGTCAGCGGAAAAAGCTACATTACCCTAGCTGGGGCCCCGGGATTGCCACACCCGTAGTCAAAAATAAACTCCCATGGGGGTCTTATTCAAGGACAGCATTTATTATTGGTTTAGTGTAATACATGCCACGAGAATAATTTATAAACAAGACGTATTTACATTTCAAGACTGTTTACGCAGGCCTCTACCACATGTCAAAAAAAAATCGAACTTTCTCTAAACTGGCTCAAGTAACAAAAGTTTTCAAATTCCCGTCAACTTTTGTATCAGAGCCGATAAGAACAAAATCCAACCATTATGTTAGCTGCAAATTTGAATTGAGAATTCTTGAGTTTTCACATGTTGGCAGCACTGCACTGTCGTAGCGATAATCATATGTTGGCATCACTAGAAACACCATCTCATTTTTTTTCGAAAATTAATGGCTAATGGAAATATTATCAAAACATTTATGAAATCATTTCCAGATTTCAAGCAAATAATCGAAAGTTTGTTACAAAATTATCGCTAGATTGGAGCTTTAATGTCTCTCCAAATACATTTTCGTCATTCCCATCTCGATTTTGTAGTACGAGCAACGAGCAAGGAGAGCGACTACACCAATATTAACGAAAATCGAAAGCCGATAGCAAGCCTTTTGAAACGTGGACATGCTGAGAGATTACTGTTGAACTCTACGGAGTGAAAATCCAAGAGGTTTGGCCGTAAGCAAATCACAGAAAATCATTGTAGTAACGGGTGTTTTTTTAGCTGCATGAGAAGTTAAAAGGATAATACAAAAAGAATTACTCGTATTGTTCGAATAAAAAATGTTAAACTTAAATTGTAACAATTTTTCAACTTGACTGCAGCCGGTCAAAATTACTTGTGTGGCAACACTCTTTTCTTGAATATCTGTTTTGGTTTCTTGCATTTATTTTCTTTACATAATTCTTACAACTACAATTCGAGCTGAAAAAGTCTGCACATCTGTACAGAAAAAGCTTCAAAACCATCTAATTTTTTTTAAATTGGTGCACTAGTACCATCGTAAAAGGGATTACAAAAAATATGTTTGCTTATAAATAAATAAAATTATAAGTTGGGATTATTAGTGCATTAACAAATGGATGTCTCAGAAGCTAAAAGGCCTAACTCCACAAAATAAAAATTTTAGTAAATTAATAATGTTTGGCAAATAGATTTCTAAGATTTATGAAAATTATAAAAGGTACAAATATTTGTATGAGATTTAACAGAAAAAAATGAGTGGAGAGGGGATTCCTGCGTAACAGATACATTAGTTTTATAAAATTTCAAAAAACATGGAAATTTCGGTTGATTAAACCAATGCCTTTAATTAAAGTGGAGTTAATTGAAGAAACTTTTGAAAAAATTCAAATAAGATTCAAGGCCGAGTTCACAACTAATTAGATAACAAAATAGAGAAATTTTCGAAAAGTGGAGTTAGGCTTTTTAGCGTCTGACACATCCAAATATAAAACTAAAATTGTTTGTATTTTAATCTGATAGATAGCTTCATAGCATTTATTATTTTTTTACATGATTTCCAGCATACATCCGCCGCAGCTACGAGTAGCAAGGTTTATTCGATCAGTCGGTACTAAAATCTGACGGACATGGCGAAAATGTTGGCTTAAATAGTGGCTTTCAATGCTTCAAGAGTTGCTTGTTTGTTGGCATGAACTAATTACTTAACACAGCCGCATAAAAAGTAATCCTGAGACATTAAATCGCACAAACGAGAGGCCCATGAATATGAACACTTCTGGAAATAAAGTTTTTAAGGGATACTGATAGAGAAGACAGTTGGTGAAGAAAGCGACAGAGAAAAAGCTTCATTATTTTATAAGTCCGCTTTTTTGCACGTTTTTTATAATAATGCAATGTTGCAGCGCCTCTGGTGTTAAATGAGGCATATTAATTTTTTTAAGCTGTGGTTAGAAGTCATTTTATCGATTATTTTACTTCTCCGATGATTCTGCTACACGCATAGAAAAGATATTGTATTGAGGTTGTAGAATGGTTGAGAAAACAATATTATGTTCTCTGAAACAAATGTGTGTCCGTCCAAAAATAGTTATTGTTATTTTAAACATTTATTTCGTTACGATAAACAGAGTAATGTTTGAATTTAATAATTACATTATCACATCCATAAAAAAGTGTGATATGGTTAGAGTTTAACAATATAGTTTTGTTAAAAACGTATTACTACAACATAATTTGTATTATTATTTAAAAATAATATGATGTAAATAACAATATGATGTTATCCAAAACCATACTATGTTAAGTTTTAAAAAAAAATATTTTTCGGAAACATCTGTCAGATCAGTATTTCTTTTTTAAGCTATCGGTAGTGCGCGGGTGGTGTTAAATAAATGAATAAATAAATAAAGTATAAACAAAAGGGTAGACCAATAAAAATATATAAACATTTGTGTATCTCTTTATACAGACATGTCTGTATGTCGTGTAAGTATACATTTCTATGTATGTATACATTTTATTTCAATAACATTAATTTATTTTTATTTCGAATTTAACGCACAGTTGTTTCTACAATAAATATATGATTAAAAATAAAATAGTATTATTATATTAAATAATACTGTGGTCAACAATATTAATATAATATAAGAACATGGTATGGTGAGTCTCAATTATATTTGAGTCACATCTAACAATAGTGTTGTCATATTTACAATACTAAGATTAATTGTAACAAAGTTCATTGTTTTTGTAGATAATATTATTATTAACTCAGATAATAGTATTACTAAAGTTTGTTTTTCTATTAACAATAATATGATTTGACTGCAACCATATAATTCAATCATAGTATGTTGCTGCTTGATTATGGTTACCTCAACCATATTTTTTCTTTGCGTGTACACAACGAAGAAGGACGCTCTAATGTTACATTAGAATTATGGTCTGATTTTGGAAAAAAAAACGAATTTTAATTTTCGTTTCTGGTTTTAATAAATATTTTAAATTTTGTAAAACGCTACGTTGTTTTCGTTTCATGTCAAAATATTATAATTGAAAAATATATTATATCTCATAACAAAAATTAATAAAAAAAAATGTTTTCAAAATAAAATTTTATTACATTATGGAATGTCCACCAACAAAAATACGAAATTTGGAATTAGCCGCGTTAGTTAAGGGCCCATAATAACTTATTTGATCTTTCTGAAACTTTGAAACATTCAATACTTCAGTGTTGGAGTAAAATGATATTGTGGATGGATATCTTTTTCATAACACACATGGATTTAGTTAAGGTAGCTTATCAAGGTCAAGTCTCTAACCAAAATCTCACAATTGCAATCATCAAGTTCTCATATCATTTCTAGCCAACCTGCTTACTTCACAACATTTTTCCTTTCATATACTACATTTTTAACATAAATCTATTATTTGTTTTGAAGAAAATTTGTTTATATTAATAAATTCTCTTTACATTTGAATAAAAAGCCAGTATATTTAACGATTTTTTTCGTTAAGGTTCTACTAAATTTTTTCGTTAATATTACCTACGACATTTGGTTCAGTATACAGATATGAAGAGATGTCCGCTTTATCTTCTTCTTAAAGGATAAAAATATTGTCAAGTAAGCAGGTTGCATAGAACTAATATGATACTTTAACGATTACAAATTAATATAATATTGTGATAGGTATTGTGCCAAACAAGAACTTGATCTCTCGCTACTTCTGATGGCCGGAATTTTGAATAGGAACTTGGCCTTTTTTCACATTTATATTTTTGTGAAAACCTAGCTACTTTTGTCTTATCGTTATTTCTATTAATAATCACTGCGACAGTTTAAGAGGGCAGAATGCAATTATATAATGGGTAAGATAGTGATACATAATACTATAACATTATGTTAAATTTTTATGAGCACTGCCCCGCCACCCTTGTTTAACAATCGATGCTTTCGAATTGTTCTTGCTCGTAACTCACCTAGGTCTACTTGGGTATCAAATTTGAGCTCTACAGCTAGAAATCAATTAGATGAATGTGTCGGTGGTCAGTGTTTCAGTGAGTATGTCTTAAAAATGCAATTTTTGCAGCTCCATTTATCAGGAATCTTTCAATAGAAACTATCAAACTTCGCATATGACGACGAAATCTCCTGAAATTTTTTCACTTTACAACTGGCGAGAACAAAGTAGTTATGAAGGTGTTAAAGCGAATTTATGTGTAAATATAGACGCTACGTGCATAGGCCTAGCTGGCCTGGAGCTCTTTCGTGCACCTAGATACTTATTTACTCTTTATTGCAGCAAAACTAAGGCAATAATGTTGTTCAAACTTTTAAAACTAATACAATTTTATGAACCTTTTCATATGACATTTAAGTTGTTTGAAAACGTTTGGTACTGTTTTATAAAATACATTTATTTTACGTAAAATAGAATTTTCGTTTTAAAATGTTTTACAAAATTCAAATTAAAAATAAACCAAAATTTTCTGTTTCAAACGTTTCATTCTGTGTTACAAAATTAGGCCATTAGTATCTGCTGAAGTCGGTATAGCTCAGTGACCAGTGAATATTCCTTCATCACTTGAACTTTCCTACAACATTTGACACAAAGGGACACTAATGCAAATCAGAAAAATGAGTGGTGTTGTTATTTAATGACTGTTGGATACAGGGATTGAACCCAATACCTTCGGTTTTGTAGTCAACGTGTTAACTACTTTAGCCAACGCCACACTTTGCCACTTTATGGCAAATTAGGCCGTCTTTTTTGAACAAAATGTCGTTGATGCTTAACTTATTAATTTTTGGAAATAAAAATTCAGTCAAACTGTTTCAATAGTGCTTGCCATTCGACGTTACTGCAGCTCCTTGCTGATTTCGAAAGCAATAAGGACAGCTGCAATATTCTCTTCGGTGCGCACATTTCTTTGTATTGTTGATAGTTTTGAATCGAGAAGACTAAAAAATACTGAGAAATCGATCAATAATTGCACGTCTTACTGGATTTAAAAATCAAGGTCTTTAAAAGTAAAGAATAAACACTCTCCATCTTTGTATTTTTTTTATTACAATGGAAAAAATCAAATGATTTTATCCATTTCATGGAAAGTTTGCAATTTTCAAGTTGTAATTCCCAGTTGTTGTTTTTTTTTTTTTTTTTTTTTTTTGTTTCACTTTATATTCGTTCTACTGTAATTTCTTAGTTATTGCATTCATTCATTCTTTACGTTTTCTTCTTTTTAAAAATGTTCATGCAAGTTCATATTAGTAAAGTGTAACTTAATTTTTCATTTTAATTAATACTCGGGGCTAGTTGTTGTGCTGTCTGTATGCACCAATATAAATGAGTTATTATTTTAGAAAACTGACAGATTTGGGAAATTTTTAAAGCAGAGAACAGTGTACATTTTGTTTGTATACAATTTTAAATGAAATGTGGTATAAAGAAAACTATAAGAAACTTAGTTTCAAATAGAGGAATCACTTTAAGATATTAGCTACAACATTGGCAATATACATACATATTTTAAATTTTTTGATTGTTTGAATTTCAAATGAAATTGATATTGAACTACTTGAGTTGCTTCAGATGAAAGTGTTCTTAAATTGTTTTCTGACTATTATTGATTTGCACTTCCTTTTGAAGAGAATATAAATGTTTGCGATTGCAAAATGATGTTGTAATGAAAAGAAATATGTGTACAATTAAAAAATGAACTCTCCCATACATCCATAATTTTTCGTGGCTCGTAAGTACATGCATACACATTTGTTTTGTATTTAATAATCTTTCATGTTGCAAAAATGTTTAGTGTCTCAATTTTAACATCCCATTGCAAATGGTAAATATCGCGGTATTATGTAAGCGGTTTATTTCCAAAGAATTTTTTCGAACGGTTTTAGGAAATTTACTTTAATTTATTTTATAGTTATGACTCTTCTTTAGCGATAAATTTTACTGTTATCTTCATTTACTAAGAATTAGTAAGAACTGGCAAGAAAAGACCATCGATTTGAAAGCTAACTGAGCTGAGAGCACAATAAGCAACATTGCACAAGCCTTAGTTTATACTTCAATTATATATCCATACACAAATTGAACAAATATAAAAAAATCTTGAAAAAACATGAAATATGTTTAACTGAAAAAAAAATTGTTTTGGTTATTTTTTTACCAAAAAAAATTTTTTTCAATTCCAAGCCTGGAACCATAATTTAAATTTTTCTGGTTTTTAATATCAATTTATTTCATTTTAAAATATAGAATATATTTTATTACAAAAAAAAATAGTTTTGTTTTATTCGCTTTATATACAGTGGAATCTCCCTTAAAGGATACTTCGTATAGGCGGGCACCTCCTTTAGGCGGACACTTTTGACAGGTCCCGACAGCTCCATAAGCAAAGAAATTGCTTTCTCTTGAGCGGACGGAAAGTCCCCTTGTGCAGCCCCATTTCAATGGTCCCTGCGGTGTCCGCTCAAGAGAGATTCCACTGTATTGCATAATAAAATAAAAAAATATTTAAAAAAATATATAAAATATGATGAGTGAACAAAGAACAAAGAAAATAAGAAAAAAATTTGTTTTATTTAGTTACTTTCATGGTGTAATTATACAGGTGACTGCGTAAGGATTTGTTATACAAAAATACGGCAACCATGGCTGTGTAAAGTAGAGCTGCAAAACTATCGATAGTCGCTCCACTCGATAGTTTCGATAGTTTTATATGAAACTATCGATACTATCGATAGTATTGAATAGTTTTATAAAAGTTTCCACATAACCTACATTTGACTCGAAAAAAAATCCAGAGTCCTCAACATTTTCATTAGTATATAAAAATATATCAAGCCTTTTTTCGATTTTATCGTAAGCGGCGGCATATTATCGAAAATATACTTTTTTATTGAACTTAAAATTTTATGGGCCTACCCATGGTTTAGAATTATCAAAATGCGAAAATTTTTGATAACTTTTAAGACACTAACTGTAAAGTTTTATCGTAAGAGACGATTGGCGGCCGTAGCGATATTAGTACCACCAAAATTTATCTTTCTGTCGACGATGTTGAATTTATTAAGATACTTGTGACTACTTTGTCGAATAACACTTGGATTTATAAATAAATTCATATACATACATATGTATGTATTTAAGTACTTATTTATACAGAAGCAGGGATGCGATGTCATATTTACAAATTGTACTAACTTTCAAAAAAAAATTTAATTTTTTCAGTACGATTGTACCTAATTCTTTATTTATATTTTTTTAATACTTGTACTTTTTAATAAACTAAAAATCAATTAACAAAACGCCAGAAGGTGCACAAAGAATATTAGTTGCTGGGATCTGAATATAAAAGTAACATTTATGATATACTACGTTTATAACCTTTTTTTTATTCGATTGTTCACAGTCGATGCAAATAGTCGGCTTCTCTCCTTGGTAGGAAAATAAAATTTTCGCATTTGCAGATGAATTTGGAATAAATAACATTCCTCCAGCAATTCTTTAAGTACCGGAAAACATCGTTTGATTTACTTAATTTTCTAATACCTTCGAGCTAAAGATTAACCCCCTTGTGCAAAAAAATAAGTGAACGTTAAACCCGGTTTTTCTATGTAAATTTTTTTTAATGTACACTTCAAGCACGCATTATTTTAATGCTATTTTTGGCATGTAATATAATATAAAGAGATTCCAGTAGTGCTAAATAGGTCAATGCGGTGCTACGGTACTTTTGGCATTCAAATAGCGCTAAAAATATACAATTGTACCAAGTTTTCCATCGCTGTAAAAAAGCTTAAATCAACTACGGATAATTTGCTTCAAAGCTGCCGGCTACTGTTTACTGACTTCGATTATGTTTACTCTTTTAATTACTTGTTTTCTTGCCAATAGTATCGATAGGGGAAAAAACTATCGATTTTTCATTTACAACAAAACTATCGATACTATCGATAGTACTATCGATAGTTTTGCAGCTCTAGTGTAAAGAACCGAAGAATGTCAAAAGCACAAAAATAATTGTACTGAAACAAAAACAAAATCGAAGTTTTTGACATTCTTCAGCTACAAAGCACATAGAGCAAAAAATTAGCAGCTGAAGTAGCGCTGCCACCTAGTTAGATACACCTTGGTTACTTTAATATCAAAAGAAAATTTAAAATTTTCCAGCTCTGGAGGTGTGGTTTTTAATTTTTTAATTTTGTATACCAAACATTTCTTTGCAAAATATAAAATATATTTAATTCATAAAGAAAAAGAAAAAAAATATATTTAAAACAAAAAGTACAAGTTTCCTAACCCTGGAATCATAACTTTAGATTTTTCTGATTTCTTACACCAATCTGTTTTTTTAGGAATATAAGATCCTCACAAAAAAAGGCCAAGTTCCTATAAAACAGTTCGGCCATTAAAAGTAGTGAGATATAAATTTTGACCAAGTTTTTGTTTGCCACAATTTCTCACACTGAAATATGATATAAATTATATAAATTTGTAAAGGAAAGGATGTCATATAATTTCTAGATAATCTGCTAACTTGACAACATTTTTAACGATATAAAGAAATAAACAAATACGCACTATTCTCTCCTTTTTTAGAGAGGTAAAAATATTGCCAAGTTAGCAAGATTATCTAGAAATTATATGACATCCTTTCCTTTACAAATTTATATAATGCATAGCATATGTTAGTGATAGGTATTGTACCAAAAGAGAACTTGGTCAAAATTGATATCTCACTACTTTTAATGGCCGAACTTTTTTATAGGAACTTGGCCCTTTTTCACATTTATGTTTTTGTGAGGATCTGACTACTTTTTGAAAAATTTTCTATGATAACATTTTTTACACTTAAAATTTCTAAAATTCATGATCACTTTGCCAGTTAAAAATTTCATAGTTACATAAAATAATGGGTTAGAGCGTGAGTAAGAATGAAGTATTGTATTATTACAACGGGTCGCCAGTGTGTACGCAATTTGTTAAGAGTCGTCTGGAAAGAAACATATAAAATACAGCGTCAATTCTAGTGGGAGTGATCCCGGCTATTTTCTCAATATATTTACATATTAAAGTCTGCTTAGCCGAAGTACATAAATCAAAAGGATATGCTCAATGTACATGCAAAGTTTCAATAGGGTAGCTGGTGCTTTAATTTTTGGATTTTCCGATTGAGTAAATCAATTAGGACTATTTGTCTACAAAATGGCAGTTCTCTACAGCATAATATTTTTATGGGCCTGGCCCCGCCGAATTTTATATCTGCTAGGATGAAAAAGCTAATGGAAAATACATGACTAAAGAATGCTAAGCCGAAAGAAAAAGCTAAGATTTATGGGTGAAGTCACGTCCACTTTTCCAAACAGGAAATTTTTACTTTGGATAACTGCAATGTGTATGAAAAGTTTCAATAAAATTTAACTTAATTTTGAGTTTACAGTGCTTTTTCCCAATCCCTGATTGAAACTTTTGGTTTCTTAGATTTTTCTTAGTGATTTTTGATTTAGATTAATTTGTGTACCAAATTTCAGCTCTCTAGTGCGAATTAGAGTTTTAGCGGATAAAACTTCTTGGTTTTAAGATTTTCCCATTGGCTTACTCATCTACACTTGCTTGTGTATAAAATTTCAGCTCCCTAGCGTGAACTGTAACTTATAATTTTATGAGCATTACCCCTCCCACTATTTTAAACTCACAATATATCTGTAAGCAGCGCTTATAATTCATGGTAATTTTCTTCTAAAATATGCTAGACCGAAGTAGATTAAACACAAGGCCAAAATTTTATGGGCGTGATCACGGCCACTTTTTTAGGTGATAGTTTAAAGTTTTGTATACGTGCAACTTATATGCAAATTTTAACTTAAAACCTGTATATTGACAGCCTTATTTATAAAACTTTTAAAGGCTTTATAAAGCGATATTGAGACAAATTTTCGTAAGAAATTTATCTTAAAAAGCCTTAATAAGATTTATAAATAAGGCTGTAAGTTTTCAGGTTCAAACACTAGTAGCGTAGCCCCGCCCATTCTGGTAATATATTTTGGTTTTTCAGATTTTTCTAATTGGTTTCTCACCTAGACCTACTTGTGCATCAAATTTCAGCTCATACGCGGAACTTTTAATTTTTAATTTTAATGGGCGCAGCCCTGCCCCTCTCAGTAAGATTTCTGAGTTTTCAGGTTTTTCTTGTTGTTTTCCCACCTATACCTACTCGTGTATCCAATATCAGCTCCTTAGCGCAACTTTTAATGTTCAATATTTATGGGCGTAACCATGAACACTTTTCCAAACTTAAGATTTTTTTCGGCCAGTGTTTATTATTTGTGCCAAGTTTGGTTGCAAACGGATAATAATACATACAGAAATAGTATATCTAAATATGCTGAGGCGTAGTACACGAAAATGAAGTTGAAATGGTATGGGTGTGCCAACGCCCACTTTTTTAATGAAACATTTTTAGGCTTGCCCTAGTTTGCCAGTACATGTACTGATTTTTGTTTAAAGTACTGATTTATGCATAACTAGCAAATCAGTACGAAAATGTACTGATTTTTTCATGTATGTACTGTTTTTGTACTGTTTTTATATATTAATTATGATCAATGTATAAGAAAGCCTGTCATAGTGTTTATTTATTTTCTTTGAATCACCAGTGATCTTTACTTTACGTTCGCCTTAAGGCGAATTTATTTTCAAAGTGGTTTCCATATAATGCTCAAGCAAATTCTGCCAAAACTGTCAGAGATCATATAAATTTTAGTTTACCGTAATGTTAATTTTATTAAGATTTTTTTAATTTAAATTTTGCAAGAAACATTTGCTATAAGTGATTTCTGATACATGCAAATAATGAATTTGAAGTTTCTTTTTCGAAAATTTTTTTGATAATATTATTTTATTAATTACATTTGCCTTGGTACAAAGTATATGTACATAGAATTCATGTTTTGCTTTAAGAATGGTTAAAGCTAGGAATGTAACGAATGTTCGAATTTGCAAATTTTTCGCTTATTTTTGCTATTTGCATTTGCTAAAATGTATGCGAATATTTAAAACAAAAAAAAACAAAAATTTTGTACTTCTTTTACGAAAAAAGTTTGCCATTAAAAAACGTCAAAAACACGAAAATTATTTTAAGCCAGCATGAAAAAGATAAATATAGGGTACGTTCATAGATTCAGCAAATTTATGCAGAAGTTCTGCGAATTTTTTCTGCGCATGCATGATCAACTGTTGCACATGCTTTGCAACTGCTCAATATCTGTGCATAGTTGGCATTTTTGAACGAACTGCAAACAATTTTTGAGTCGGCAAGTAATTTTATTTAAGAAAGTTGTCATCTCGTCGATGTGAAAGCACAAAAAACTTTTTATAAAAGTTTGCACATTATGCACATGGCTTGGACGTAGCTGACTTATAAGTAAGGCATTCTTCAAAGCTTTATCAGAAAGCTTTTCTATAAAAAAAGTTATCATAAGCATCAAAATTAAACTAAAGTCCAGCGGTGTTTGGAAATATAGCTATTTAATTTTTTGAAAAAGAAAAGGCATTGTATTTTCGGCAGCAGTATTTTCTTCTTAAGACTAGTCTGTTAAAACGTTTAAAAAATGTTTTGAGCACCATTAATTTCTTCGTACAAACAAATTTTAATCGCAAACAATATTAACTAGTCACTGTTGTAGTAAATTCCACGCGAAACAAGTGTCACTCATTAATTGCGTATACAAACACATGTATGTATCTTTCTGTTTTATGCGTTCGTGTTTTTAATAAATTAATACATATTTGCTCAATGCAAGACTCAGTTTAAATAAAATGCTATGTGTAGTACATCCATGTATGTAATACAACTTCATGTTCTTATATAAATTTATTTTCACATGATTTTTAACGTATTGTAATATTTGCATTCGCTTTCGCAAAAATTAAAATGTAGTATTCGCATTCGTATGCGCTAAACTGGTATTAGTTACATTCCTAGTTAAAGCCTTTTATATTGAAAAAATTAATGTACTGATTTTTTTTCAATTGTACTGATTTTTTTCTCTCATGTACTGATTTCTACGATTTCAAAACTGGCAACCCTAGCTTGCCCTATCGCTGTATGTATGCCGAATTTCAATAAAATAGCTTCCATAAAGCGCCTTAGATTTGCTTTTTTAATTCTAGCCCTTATGGGCGTAGCCCCGCCCTCTTAGCCAAAATTTTAGGATTTTAGATTTTTTATAGTTTGTTTTCCACCTAGAACTAGTTCTGTAGCAAATTTCAGCTCACTAGAATACATTTTAATTTTTATGGGCGCAGCCCCGCTCCCTTGGTTAAAATTTTTTATTTTTTATTTTTAGTACTAATTTTATTCGTACCGAAACATAAAATAAGTTTATTTAACAACAATAAAACAAAAATTAGTTTTAGTTACTTTTAAATAAAGTTTAAGTTTTCCAGCTCTGAAACCATCTGTTCGATCTTGCTGATTTTTGTACCAATCTATTTCAATATTCTAACACCCCAGTTCCATACCGAAGTCTCTAGCTTTTCTGGGAGCTTCGGAAAACCGATTTCACATACAGACAAACGGACATAGCTTATTCGCCTTCCGTATGCATAAGGATCCAGAATATATATGTATACTTAATGGGTCGCATATGAGTATGGCGGATATTACACACGGAATGAATAACCTATACCTACCCTTTACCATTGAAAAAAAGTTTACATACAGGCATAAAATATGTTCATGAAAAAATTCGTGCAAAATCCTTGGCTTTTTAAACTTGTTTGAAAATTCTCTGATTTGCAGTATTAAGTGAATATGGCCTAATATGTTTTTAAAGTAGCCACAAAGATGCCTGTGTAATTAAAATTTAAATATTGAACTACTTGTATCAATTAAAAACACTATAGTCACATAATATAGAACATTTATAGAAAAGAAAATTCTGTTTTTTGGAGCAATCACAATAATGTCTTGTTTATACATTTACATATATTATTTAATAAAACTTCTTGTTGTGTAAGAAAAATCAAATATTCTCAGAAGTTTACTTTTTCTTATCTTAATTTGTGGCACACACACACACATAAAATTCATTTCATTTTAACAAATAGTTAAGAACTTGCCACAAGTGTTACCTTAACAGTAACAGTAGAAAAAAATCACATTCACATTCTTACTGCAGGCATGAAATAAAAAAACCTAAGCACGTTTTTTAAATTTTAACACCGTAAATTTTTTCCTGCTTTAGCTAAATAATAGCTTTTTGGGAAAACAAGCAAAAAGCAACAATAGAAATTGTGAAAACTACAAAAAAGCCACACGCACACTTTTATGAGTTCACTGCCCAGCGGTAGTAATGGGAATGCATTCACCGAACAGGCCTTTTTAGAGGCCTTTTTACAACTTATTTATGATCCTACACTCATGCCGTCTTTATAATTTTTTCAGGAACTTTTTTATATACCTATACGAAACAATTTTTATAATTTTACAAAAACCAGATTACACCTATACCGAGAGAGAATAAAATATGTAGGAACAATATAACTAATAAAAGAAAAAAACGAAAACATTATATGAAACGTTTATTTAGATATTTAAATAATTTAGTTTTAAGACCGAAAATGAAGCAAATTTATTTAATCTGGAAAATACTTGAAATCAGTCAAAAATACTAAAAAATTTTCCCAATGATCGAAATAAAAAACCCTGATTTTTTTTTAATAAATTAAAAATATTATTCACGATGTCGAAAGCGTCCAACATTCAAAACCAAATTTAAGCCAAAATTTTAAAATATTTGCAATTCGTTTTTGTTTTGTTTATGTATAATAGAGGGCTGCGTAAACAGTCTTGAAATGTAAATACGTCTTGTTTTTTAAATGTATTGTCGTAGCATATGTTATACTAAACCAGTAATAAATGATGTCGTTTAATAAGCGAAGCACAATGGATGATGTATTGATGTACGTGTATATGAGTGTTTTTAAACGATGTCACGATGACTTCTTGTTTGTAACGAACACTCAAAAGAAGTAGTTTTGATGCGTGTATGCAGCAAGCATATTCTACGTTTGAGTGTGTGTGTGTAAGATATAGATGGTAAGCTATTATGAGGTTTTTTAAATTCAAGCGAACACAACTAATGTCAATACATGTGCGCGTTTGTATGTTCGCAGAAAAATAAATGATCATACACACAACTCGTGGGTCTATGTAGTTACATGCATGACGTTTGTATACACGTCCATGCGTATGAAGAAGCAAGCATCACAAATTTTTCCGTCATGAAGTATTACAATGTCGAGAGAATCCAAAGAAGGCAAAACAAAAATTTTACGGTTAATAACATCGGCTCTATGGTACATAAAAAATTCAAATACACATCGTGATTTAAATATGTCACTAGTGATAGAATAAATTGCAAAATACGCAGGGAAATATTTAACTAAACTTGAATCTCATCCGAATCCGCTTGCTCGTAATATTTTGAACTTTACTGGACACATCCGCCTAAAAAAGAAGGACAGAAAGGCTCTTATACTCAACACTCCAGATGGGACTGCTTGATAATACATTTATTTTTCCTTTTTGATTATCACTACTAATGTATTATTTATAACTATCACTAAGTTTATGTTCGACACTGGTCGGGCCTAATAATTATATTTTAGATTTAAAATTTGAATACTTATTGTTAGTTCATATATGAAGATCCAATAAATAAATAAAAATTAAAAAAAACGAAATATTTTCTTCTTTCCTCCTATACCTGCAATAACTGAAACAATTGTGTTGCAATCAGTATTGTTTAGCGTTTTTTTAGAAGATTTCTATATAGTAAGGCATTTGAAAAATCCCTCATATCTTAAAAGTTATTGTAAGTTGTCTTGGGCAGGGGTCTAATGTATAAGGTAAGTCATACGTTACCGACATCGATAAGCGAGACCATAGTTTTATAAAGTACTCCTAACATTAATCCTAATTATTGATATTAATCTAATATTATAGATTTGAAAGTTTTTATATATCGATGTTTGTTATCTAATAACTTGAGAACTTATAATTTAACCTTTAACTACTGTGGTGGTCAGGGTTACCGTTAGGAATTTTTGAAAAGTCGCACAAAATGTCGTTTTATAAAAATAAAGTCGCACAAAAAAGTCGTTTGAGAAAATAAAAGATGCACATCTTTTTTAAACGTTTTCGTTAAGAAAAAGCTTAACACAACAAAAAGCTAAGTTGAAACAATGCATATTTCATAACATATACAGTTCCATTATATGTGCTTCTATAAATGTTTTCATGCATGTATACTGAACAAATTTACATACTAAGTTTAATACATTTGGCTGTCGTATGCTGCCGAGGTCAGAGAAGTAGGATTCATTTCAAAAAAAAACAAGCTAAAAAAGTTAAGATATTTTTGACAAACATTTTCAAATAAAGCCCCGTGTACTTTTTACTTTAATTGTATTTATTTAAAAATAAGTTCATCAAAAGAAATCCAGTCTTCTATATCTTTGTCTATTAAATTTAAGGCTAACAGCATTGAGTTGCATGTTTTTACTTTTAATTTATTAGTTAATTTATTATTAAGCAAAGATAATTTCAAAATGTTCACATGTTCCGCATACCCCTGTATATATTTTACGTTAACTTCTTTCATTGACTCGGCGGGTAAAAATAATTTTGTAAAATAAGCACTCCAAAGCCACAATTTTTATTTATTAAAAATTTTTGTTGCTACAACTATTCTTTCAAACTTCTACTGAAAATTTGCGAAAAATTTCTTAAATACATTTTACAGGTGACAAGGTTGCATTTAACAAAAGTGCTTCCAAATGAACAATAATCTGGGAATTGCTTTTAAATTTTTGCGATTTTTTTTATTTTTTGATAAAAAATAATAAGGAAATTTATAATTTATGCAATTTAAGTGTTTTCTGTGAGAATCTTTACAAAAAAGGGTAAAAAGTCCCAACAAAATTGAAAAAGTGGGTGATGGAAAAAAGTCTCACAAAAAGTCGCACAACGCTAAAAAAAAGGGTCAAATTGCGAATTTAGTCGGATGAACGGTAACCCTGGTGGTGGTGGTAAATTTTACCCTCTTCTATTTATTTTTTTAATTTACTCTCTTCAGTTGAGTGCTACCAATTTTATTCTCTTTGTATCTTCTCATAATCCTATTACTATTATTCAGTTATGTTTTGATCGTCGTATGTATCATGCAGGTATAAAAATTACCACTCCTCCGGGCATACGTTTGTTTTCTTTTTTACTATTAATGATATAAATTTGCCTGTGAAAAAATGCCTTTATTGTTTTTTTAATACGTTTTTTTAAAGTTATGTTTGTTCCTTTTTTTAGTTTTAAGAAAGGTGAATATGAAATAAAATCCTTGTTTTGTTTAACTAGAAGTTAGATTTCTTTATTTTATTACTTTATTCATTTTAAAATGTGTCATCGAATTCCAAATAAAAGCAAATAAATCCAAAAAATCTTTTTTTTGCAAAATTTTCTAAAAATTAAAAAGGGGTAAAAATTACCAGCACCACAGCATGTACGCCAAAATATTTCGCCTCAGTAGTTTAAGGTTAATAAAACTTAATATTGCAAAACTATCAAGTGTTTCGATTCAAGCATCCTATTGCCAATATTACACGTTTATTTATATCGCTATATTATGCAACCTATTTATTCCCAAATCATTTTTCAGTTTTGTTGAGTAGAAAGGAACAGTTTCAGAGAAATGTAACTTGTTCTTTAATTGATTTTGTAGTTTTGAATATTGTTTAGCTACATATATTCACTGAAAACTAATAAGAACTCGTTACAAGCTGTCACCACCGATATAAAAAAAAAATAAATTTTCAAACGTAGATACGTTATTTGAATACCTATTGATTGCTTACAAAAAAAAAACTAAAATTAGTTTTAGCTAGTTACTGTTATATGACAAAATAAAGTTTAAACTTTCCAGCTCTGCAACCGGCTTCAAAAAAGCCGATTGCACGTAAAGAGAGATCGAGAGACGGATATCACTTATTTGTCTTCAGAAGTATCCAGAATATATGTGTATGTGCGCCTTATTGGTCACATATGAATATTGTGGAAATTACACACCGAATGAGAAACCTATATATACCCTTTACCATTTTTGGTGAAGGGTATAAAAAACTCCGAGGCTATGTAGATAAACAGCTTTTGCAATCGACCTATTATTAATCTATGAATCCTGCTGGAATAGGCCTGATGTATGAGGCCTTCAATTAGTCCTACTCAGGAAGAGAAATTGGATGGCGTAAACATAGACGTCACGTCCGAACACCGAAATTTTTGGAATTATCTACCCGTTGTCGAAAACAACTGACTGCTATTGAAAGCTTCATGCTATTTCCTAGACCTTAGGGAACAGAAATAGACTGTCAATAGCACATAATTCTTCTCGAGAGCGAGTAGACAAGCCAGAATCTTTTGGTATTGTATTGACGTGACGGCAATATTGACAACTAGAAAAAAGGGGTACCATGAAATAAGAAAAAAAAAGTAAATAATGAAATAAGTCCTAATGCATTGGGAATTATTTCACTTTTTCTTGTTGGGATACAACTTCCAACGAAAAATCTGTTGGGACTTATTTAATTTTTTTCTGCCATTTGCAATTATATTATTTCTTCATTTAATTTTTGATTAAGAGTTATTTCATTTTTATTTGGGAGTTATTTAAATTTTTTTTGGTGTTATTTCATTTATCTTATTATTGTTTCGGCCGGAATGAGGGATCTGCTCCACCTTTGTATTCCCCGACACGGCGCGGATTACCAGAGGTTTCTTGCATAGCCGGCTTTTGGCCGCCTATAAAGGTGGAGAAAGTTCTTGAAACCGGCCGAAGCCCGTCTATGCACAAAATCTTCAGTTGGCAGGACCGTTATGCGTAATATCATGGCAAGAAAAATGCCGCTGATACAAAAGAACCTTAGATAGAAATGCAGAGTATGGATAAAATTCAAAGGCAATGGCTAGTTATCCCGCTAATAACGTGTAGTGTTCTTTTTGTTTACATTTATTTAATTTGGGAGTTATTTCATTTTCCTTAGGACTTATTTTATTAAACGCTACTAAATTTTTATTGAGACTAATTCCATTTATTTTATTTTACTGGGAGTTACTTATTTTATTGGGAGTTATTTCGTTTTTAATGAAATAAATTCCAATTATTAGGAATTATTTCATTTGAACAATTGGAAGTTATTAAATTTTTTCTGATCGGGACTTATTTCATTTTGGTTGGCAGTTATTTTATTGCGAGTTATTTCATTTGAGACTTATTTCATGTTAAAGAAAAAAGGTGAATAAAATGTAATTTGTATTGGGAGCAGCAATACTTGTGTCTGTTAAATAAGGTTTTGTAGAAGGCCTTTTTGCTTCTTACTTTTCCCGTTGGGTATTTATAAGTCGTATGTGTAACTGTAGGTAGGTATGCATGTATTTCCACTACAGTGTTAATACACGTGACGATATGTGGTGAATTATAAACATTTAACTTTTCGCAATATGTGCGAAATTTCATGTAACCACATAATTTTTTTTTAAATCAATAAACGAAAAAAATCAGTATAAACTAAAGTTGGATTAATTGGTTTTGAAAAATTATATATGAACCGCAAGAGTTTCAAAATTATTGAACTGTAGGGATTATAAATATATTTTAATGATGAAGCAAGTATTTATAGGTAGAAAAAAATCAAGAAACCCGACTGTGACCAATTCTAAACCATTAAATATCCTAAATGGTAATTTCAAATGAAAAGTCACAAGAGAAGCCTAAAGATGATTTTGAAATACCTATCGAATGCTACCCATCTTGATATAGTTCGCCGACTTTTTATTTTGTTTTCGTATTTACAAAATGGCGTCTGTCAGCCGCCATATTGAATTTTGACAACTGAGGCTTGAGGGCTACCTAAAACCTAACCGATTTGGGGGGCAGAAAATATAAGAAATCAAACAAAAAAAAAGGGTGTTGCAGCAGAGAAAGATGGATCCCATAAATAGGTATTTGTTGCTGTGAAGTTGGTGGGTGTTGCGGTACTTCCTAAATATAAGTTTAGAGATGTTTTTATACCAAAATTTATTTTAAAATTGATTTTCTCCAAAAATTTTCTATATACGAGTATATTTTCCTAAAATTTATTTATAGGTGTAGATATGCCAGTTGTTCTACACCATTTCCAGTTGTATTTCAGAAGTTTCCAATTGTTTTTTAGAAATTTCTAAATATGTTTCAGAAGTTTCTAATTATCGTTCAGAAGTTTCTAATTATATTTCAGAAATTTCTATTTATATTTCAGAAGTTTCTAATTATCGTTGACAAGTTTCTAATTATATTTCAGAAATTTCTATTTATATTTCAGAAATTTCTAAATATCTTTCAGAATTTTTTAATTGCATTTCAGAAAATTCTAATTGCTTTTCTGAAATTTCTAATTGCTTTTCAGAAATATCTAATTGTTTTTTAGAAATTTCTAATTGCATTTCCGAATTTTCAAATTACATTTCAGAAACTTTCAATTGTATTTCAAAATTTTCCATTTTTATTTCAGATATTTATATATCTGTATAAAATTTTGGGGGTTTTTTAAATAAACAATATGTGTAGGAATTATACTACTTTATTGTGAACTACATACATACATTCATATGTAAAAATTTACATACATACATGTATATGTATGTACCTACTATGTACACGCAAAGAAAAAATGTGGTTGAGGTAACCATAATCAAACAGCAACATACTATTATTGAATTATATGGTTGCAGTCAAATCATATTATTGTTAATAGAAAAAAAACTTTAACAATATTATTATCTGAGTTAATTATAATATTATCTGAGTTAATTATAATATTATCTGAGTTAATTATAATATTATCTGAGTTAATTAAATTATAATCTTAGTGTTGTAAATATGACAACACTATTGTTAGATGTGACTAAAATATAATTGAGACTCACCATACCATGTACTAATATTATATTGATATTGTTAAATACGACCACAGTATTATTTAATATAATAATACTATTTTATTTTTTTAACATATATTTATTTTAGAAACAGCTGTGCGTTAAATTCGAAATAAAAATAAATTAATATTGTTGAAATAAATTGTATATATAGAAATGTATACTTACACGACATACAGACATGCCTGTATAACGAGATACACAAATGTTTATATATTTCTATTTGTCTACCCTTTTGTTTATACTTTATTTATTTATTAATTTATTTAACAGCACCCGTGCACTACCGATAGCTTACAGACAAAATACTGAACTGACAGATGTTTCTGAAAAAGATTTTTTTAAAACCTCAACATAGTATAGTTTTGAATAACATTATATTGTTATTTACATCACATTATTTTTAAATAATAATACAAATTATGTTGTAGTCATAAATTTTTAACAAGACTATATTGTTAAACTCTAACCGTATCACACTTTTATATGAATGTGATAATGTAATTATTAAATTCAAATATTACTCTGTTTGTCGTAACGAAATAAATGTTTAAAATAACAATAACTAGTTTTCGACGACCACACATTTGTTTCAGAGAACATAATATTGTTTTCTCAACCATTCTACAACCATATCTTTTCTTTGCGTGTAGATTGACCTAATCACGCTGCATATACCAAATGATTACATGGCATCAATTTTATAAGCTGCTTTCTCAGCATTGATTGTAGGCATGTTCCGCACATGCTTTGTTATTCCATTTTAATAAATGTACAATTTTTTACTATAGCCCAATTCACAATCTTGTGCAAATGGTCTTGCATCGTTGCATGTGCAAAGTGGTATAGTATATTGATACTCACCACTAAGAATTGTTAAGTGGTGAGTTTCAATATACTACACCATTTTGCACATGCAACGATGCAAGACCATTTGCACAACATTCACCTAATTCACACGAAGACTTTTATGAAGTCTATTTTTCGACGTCACTTTATGTTTGTTAGCGAACGGGGTAGAGAAGAAAGAGGGGTAGAAAAAATGACTCGATTTCTGTTTTCCATGGTTTTTTTTTCATATTTCTCTTTACATTGCTCTTGTTGTTATTGTTGTTACGTTTTAATGTTACTCTTCTATCTTATTGTTATTTTTTATTGTTACTCTTCTGGCTTATTGGCTATATGAGTGGAGAGAAGTAAAATTAGACGTCCAAAAAAAACATCGTATAAATGCAAGGAATTTTTGGTAGCAACTTCAAAAGAGAATTAAGAAAAATAGACGTCAGAAATTTCACCGTGTGAATTAGCACATTGTGAATTGGGCTTATATATATTATTTAATGCAGCACTTGCAACACCATATCTATGTATAAATAGAAAATGATTATTGATATATTTATAATAATATCAACAAAAAAAGTATAGTTTACTTGGTTTTCGCACAATATACGTATTATGTATATATTATTGAAAATATGTTAACATACAATACTTAGAAATGATTAGATTTTATAAAATGTAGGTGCACAAAAATAATATATCCACATAACAGTCTGAAATACATTTAGAATCTGAAATACAAATGGAAGATTCTAAAATACAATCGGAAGTTTCTGAAATGTAATTTGAGAATTCGGAAATGCAATTAGAAATTTTTAAAAAGCAATTAGAAATTTCTGAAAAGCAATTAGAATTTTCTGAAATGCAATTAGGAAATTCTAAAACATAGTTGGAAACTTCTAAAGTGTAATTAGAAACTTCTGAAACATATTTAGAAATTTATGAAATATAAATAGAAACTTCTAAAATATAATTAGAAACTTCTAAAACATATTTAGAAATTTCTGAAAAACAATTGGAAACTTCTGAAATACAACTGGAAATGGTGTAGATTAATAGATATTTATCCAGGATAAACAAGTTTCACTCACTGATGAAATATTAATTTTATTATAGTGGAAGCACAAAACTTAAAATCCAAAATGTGATTTATTAACTTAAAACTCTTCGAAAGCTTTCAAATTATTTACAAGAATGTAATATTTCCCTTATTTATTTAACTTTATGTCTTCCTAAGTTCTCAATAGAATCGCCTTGATCTATGTATGAAAACCCAATTTTCAGTAACATGCAGCATTTGGTAATAAAAATTCTTTTAAGGACAGACTTAAGTGCAGAAGGAAACTATGATTGAAAATCAGGCTTATGAATTTTCGCTATATGATATATCAAAATTTTTTCACATGTAATATATGTACTTATTATCCATATCCATCTTGTCTTAAGGAGTTCATACACACACAGAGAAAACAGATTCGTTGTGACAACCGAATTTGTTGCCAATTGAATTTTGGCGGTTGCAGCAACTATCATAGAATTCTGCTATAGCGACTGAAATTTTCTTGTGGTACCACTGTATTTTAATTATAATCCTCAACCCAATAGTTGCAGCAACAGAAAAAATTGGTTGACAGTATGGAATTTGAAATAAATGTTATTCTTGCTATCGAAAATTTGGTTAATATATATAATTAAAACAATATCATAATTGGTACCTGCAAAAGAAAAATTGGCCTTCCTTGCTGATATAAAAATAAACAATAAACGCAAATAAAAATACACAATTTAAGAAATTTATTATTTGACATATTGTCATAAGTTTATTTTAATTGAAATTTATTTCCTAGTCGTGAAGCATGTCTATATGCATTTCTCTAACCACACATTTTTAACAGCCACAAACCTGTTATCTTATGCACAGACTTTCAAAAACCATTTGAGAGTTCACAAATCATATCTTTGAAAGTCACAAAAGTTAATTTTTTAATTTGCTGCTATAAACTATCATAGTAAACTCAACCTCTAGTTAGTTGCAGCAACTAATTGAAAGTTTTTATCTTATAATTAATATAGAACGACAATTTTTTAGTTGCTAATACCAAAAGTTGGTAGTAAAATCCAATTCGTAATATTTTATTCGGTTGGATTAACCAATCAGTTAATTAGTCATGACAAAAGCATACGCTCGGTTGATGCAATCAATTTAAGTATTGTCACAATCATATCTTTGTTACAATTATGCCCTTATGGCAATGAACATGGATTGTTTTTTGGATTAACAGAAAATTGATAGCGTGAACTGAAATATACATACATAGTTAATGCAAATGATATTTATTGGACTAACCATTTTTCCAACAAATCTTTTTTCTGGGTGCACATACTGCTTGCAGCTACTGCCGATGAACCCTTGGTATACGTGTGTGATTGATTTTTTACCAGGAACTTATCAATCATCATTTAAAATAAAAATTTATAAAATAAATATGCCCTTGAGAACAAAAAAAAATTATTGGTAGAATTCAAGAAATTAAGAAAAAACGTTTTTTCTTTATACATTTTTTTTCCAAACTTATTTTTTGTTTGTTTTATTTCCTTTTATGTTTGTTTTACTTTCTTTTTTTTAGTAAAACTTCAAATTTAAAAATAAATACATATCAGAAAAAATGAATAAATTCATTTTTTCATCATTTGAAAAACTGTCAGCAGTATGAGTTCATTTCAAAATCGAAACTGTTTTGATTTTTCATACTGCATTGTCTGTGTGACAAATACATTAACAAAAATTGAAAATTTACCAACACATGCTTATCGCATGAGCATGAGCAGTATGTGTGTATGGGCCCCTTTAGACTTGAATATACATATATAAGTATTTTCTGAGACTCGTTCATTTTCAGAAACAAAATTTTAGCCAAACTTTTAGTCAAAAGTATTTTGTGAGACTTGTTCATTTCAAGACACAAATCTTTAACCACAAAAACAATTTTAAAAATTCCAATGTAGCACAGACTGTAAATATATTTTATACACTGCATCAGCTACAATCATACACGTATATAACTATAAAAATATTTTGAGTATTTGTTCGGCTACACATGAATATATACAGGAGTATTTTATTTGCATACAGTTAGAGAATAAGGTCGTTATTAAAACTTGAGAGATCGTGATTAAATCTTCAGAGGTCATGATTAAATTTTAGTTCTAAAATTCAAAGTTTCAATAACTATACATCCCTGGTCTTTTCTGACAAAAAACTAGTTATTGGCAATCATTAATATATATCCTCACAAAAACATAAATGAGAAAAAAGGCCAAGTTCCTATAAAAAAAAGTTCGGCCATTAAAAGTAGTGAGATATAAATTTTGACCAAGTTCTTGTGTGCTACAATACCTATCACTGAAGTATGCTATGCATTATATAAATTTGTAATCGTAAGGTTGTCATATAATTTCTAGATAATCTGCTAAGTTTACAACATCTTTACCGATATAAAGAAATGAACAAATATACATTATTCCCTCCTTTTTTAGAGAGGTAAAAATATTGCCAAGTTAGCAGATTATCTAGAAATTATATGACAACCTTACGATTACAAATTTATATAATGCATAGCATACTTCAGTGATAGGTATTGTAGCACACAAGAACTTGGTCAAAATTTATATCTCACTACTTTTAATGGCCGAACTTTTTTTATAGGAACTTGGCCTTTTTTCACATTACATTTTTACACTTAAAATTTCTAAAATTCATGATCACTTTGCCAGTTAAAAATTTCATAGTTACATAAAATAATGGGTTAGAGCGTGAGTAAAAATAAAGTATTGTATTATTACAACGGGTCGCCAGTGTGTACGCAATTTGTTAGAAGTCGTCTTGAAAGAAACATGTAAAATACAGCGTCAATTTTAGTGGGAGTGATCCCGGCTATTTTCTCAATATATTTACATATTAAAGTCTGCATAGCCGAAGTACATAAATCAAAAGGATATGCCCAATGTGCATGCAAAGTTTTAATAGGGTAGGTGGTGCATTAATTTTTGGATTTTCCGATTGAATAAATCAATTAGGATTATTTGTCTACAAAATGTCAGCTCTCTACGTAAAATTTTATGGGCCTGCCCACGCCGACTTTAATATATGTTAGTGATTACGATTCATGTAAAGTTTTGTAGGAAAAAGCTATTGAGAAATACATGAGTAATAGACTAAAGATGGCTAAGCCGAAGAACATGAAAGAAAAAGGTAAGATTTATGGGTGAAGTCACTTCCACTTTTCCAAGCAGGAAATTTTTACTTTGGATAAGTGCAATGCGTATGAAAAGTTTCAATAAAATTTAACTTAATTTGGAGTTTACAGTGCTTTTTCCCAAGCCCTGATTGAAACTTCTGGTTTCTTAGATTTTTCTTAGTGATCTCTGATCTAGATTAATTTGTGTACCAAATTTCAGCTCTCTAGTGCGAATTGAAGTTTTAGCGGATAAAACTTCTTGGTTTTAAGATTTTTCCGTTGGCTTACTCATCTACACTTGCTTGTGTATAAAATTTCAGCTCTCTAGCGTGAACTGTGCCTTATAATTTTATGAGCATCATCCCTCCCACTATTTTAAACTCACAATATTTCTGTGAGCAGAGCTTATAATTCATGCTAATTTTCTTCTAAAATATGCTAGACCGAAGTAGATTAAACACAAGCCCAAAATTTTATGGGAGTGATTACGCCCACTTTTTTTATGTGATAGTTTAAGTGTTGTATACGTGTAACATATATGCAAGTTTTCACTAAAATGGCTTAAAATAAAAGCTGCATATTAACAGCCTTATTTATAAAACTTTTTAAGGCTTTATAAAGGGATTTTGAGACAAATTTTCGTAAGAAATTTTTCTTAAAAAGCCGTAATAAAATTTATAAATAAGGCTGTAAGTTTTCAGGTTCCAACACTAGTAGCGTAGCCCCGCCCATTCTGGTAATATATTTTGATTTTTCAGATTTTTCTAGTTGGTTTTTCACCTAGACCTACTTGTGTATCAAATTTCAGCTCATACGCGCAACTTTTAATTTTTAATTTTAATGGGCGCAGCCCTGCCCCTCTCAGTAAGATTTCTGGGTTTTCAGGTTTTTCTAATTGGTTTCTCACCTATACCTACTCGTGTATCCAATTTCAGTTCCTTAGCGCAACTTTTAATTTTTAATATTTTTGGGCGCAACCATGCCCACTTTTCCAAACTTAAGATTATTTTCGGCCAGTGTTTATTATTTGTGCCAAGTTTCGTTGCAAACGAATAATAATACATACAGAAATAGTATATCTAAATATGCTGACGCGTAGTACACGAAAATGAAGTTGAAATGGTATGGGCGTGTCAACGCCCACTTTTTTAATAAAAAATTTTTAGGCTTGCCCTATCGCAGTATGTGTGCCGAATTTCAATAAAATAGGTTCCATTAAGCGCCTTAGATTTGCTTTTTTAATTCTAGCCTTTATGGGCGTAGCCCCGCCCTCCTAGCTAAAATTTTCGGATTTTAAATTTTTTTTAGTTTATAGTCCACCTAGACCTAGCTCTGTAGCAAATTTAAGCTCACTAGCGCACATTTTAATTTTTATGGGCGTAGCCCCGCCTCCTTGGTTAAAATTTTAGGGTTTTCAGATTTTGTTAGTTCATTGCTCACCAAAATCTACTTGTGTACCAAATTTCAGATCTCTAGCTATAGCGGAAGTTCTTCATAATATTGATGAGTGAGTCAGTAGGTCAGTGAGTCAGTGAGTATGTCTTAAAATATGCACTTTTTGCACCTTCATATCTCCGGAACGTTTTATTGTAAAACTTATATGAGGTTACATGAATTTATCCTAATTATGATTTAAATTTCATAATTTTAGGGTCGCGGGGAACAAAGTTATGTAAATATACACACTACGTGCATTGTCAAGAACTTGGCCTGGCGCACTGCCGTGCGCCTAGATGAGAAGGAAAAGTTATCATTATAATGGATAATTATTAAAGGCCAACATTTTAGGTTACACAGAACAGGGAAACCCTTAACACTCTTAGGGCCATTATTACAACTTAAAGATAGTTAAAAGTAGGATTTTGTCGGACGTATAAAAACTTTATCATTTGCAAAATTTTACTTTAACCTTAAGTGAGCGATAAATTACAGGCAAGTTTATCCTACCTGGCAAGTTAAATCCAATTTGCAATAATAGAAAGCTTTTTATACGTCCGACAAAATCCTACTTTTAACTATCTCTAAGTTGTAATAATGGCCCTTAGTATTATGTTGTAAGAATAACAATAAAGCACACGAAAATTAATTATCAATCAATTATGATGCTATTAACAGAATAATTTACTTCACGGTACATGTTAATTTTCTTGGCATAAATTAATTACCGAAAACAATTTGACAATTTAAAATTAAAATAAAAAACTGTAAAGGATGTGTAAACACAGGCGCATGTTATTTTTTTTCCTTTAGTTTATTTTAAAATTCTGCCCTCATCTGTTAAAGAAAACAAAATAAAGGTGAAAATGTATAATAAATACCTTTTCAAATAAACAAGAGTATGCATGCATACACTGTTAAACGTTTTCACTTGACACCCTTGACACAGTAAACAAGTTTTTTTTTCAGTTTTGTTTTTGTAACAAATAGAGCGTAAAATTTTGTTTGTTTTGACGGTGTACAAGCCAACATTTTTAAATTATGACCATCATTCATATTCGCATATCAAAAACAAATCCTTTGAATATGACTTTTCTTTATTTTAATGACAACATGAGCAACAGCTCAACAATAAATTTGTATTTACATACATATATGTATGTATGTATTTAGGATATAGCCTTTTAAATAACTTACATTTTATAGTGCGTTACACTATAAAATATGGTTTGCTAAAAATCGATCAAATAAAAAACCACTATTTTGGTTTAAAATTTAATTAAAACGGCCGGTTATGGTTTCATTTTTTAAACCTGGTGAGTATTGTGTATTTCAATTCGAACGCAAAACTGTTTGTGTTTGTATGCTTTTAACAAAGAAATTGGAAATATTTTCCTCTGGCTTATGAATACTATTTTCATAAACCACATACATTACCACAAGAAAGATTGCGTGACCCAAATAAAGATACAGTTATGTTGAGTTTTATTATACAAACTAGCTGAGTCCGGCAAACGTTGTATTACCCTTAATTATTTTATATTATTTTTAACTATAACTTACTCCACACATTAGTCACTTGTTGGGTCAGAAACAAAACAAAAACCTACTGGGTATTGATCAAAACCTGTGTTGAAAATTTTAGCCGTACAGCTCTTATAGTTCCGCACATTACAATTTTATAACTATATATAGAAGATTTAATATTCAGTACAAGCCACAATATCCGAATTCAATGAAATGTCAAACTCAATTTTTAATGCACAAGGTATTGGGTTTTTTAGGAGTTACATGTTTTAAAAATTCTACTTAGACTTAAACTATAACACTTAATATTTTGCCCACCTCTAGTACTAGTCCACTCATCCATAGTCAAGCTATTAAACTTTTGATCATTTGATTTTTTTCACACGTTGTGCTAAAATTTGTTTTTTTTTTTTTTGCTTTCAAAGTCAATAAGTATTAAAAATTGATTATATTATAAATTGATATTGTGTTATTCTTCTAATTGAGAACCCATCAAGCCATTGCGTACTTTGATACAATAACTTCCAATCAATCACTTTTTACATATGCATCCATTAATTTTTGGCCAGGATGTAAAAATCTTTTAACAATTTTCTCATTAGCTTTGCCTTTTTTTAGCGCCAATATTATATACCATTCTCTCTAGGTTATGTTAGATAATGGTGGCAGTCAGAGTCCCGGACTCACTTAAAGCGTTTTGGTCCATTGTGATAACACGGAGACTCTGTCTTCTTCCCTATTCTTCAATAACTTGGCATATGCAGCAAAAATTATTATGTTCAGCGTTTAACGTTTGTGCATGCCTTCCTATGAGACAGTGTCCGGTTAGCACGGACACTAGAATGTAGATTTGTTTCCAATTTTTTTTAATCAAAGAAGCTGTATTTTTCTTATTTTTATGAGTCCATAACTGTCTGGTGATCACGCAATCATTTCCTGTGGCCCACCTTCTATTTGTTTCATTTTCTCTCTTGCGCCTGAGTCTGAGTTTGCAAGAGAGTGGGGGTAAATCACACATTCCAATTCCAGTGAAACCTGCAAGGTAGTCTCAGTTCCAGCAAGTTCATCAGCCCTAGAATTCCCCTGAAAGCCTCTATGACCCAGACAATCCTAATATTAAACTACTCTGACATATTGTTTGCAGATGATCGGCAGTCGAGGGCTGTTGTTGTCCATAGAAGCAAGAATTGATGGGCTATAATAGCTACGCGACTATCAGTATATATGTTAATTAATTTCGTTGAAAAAGCCTTTACTTTCTACCAATACGCAACTTCCTTTATAGCAATGATCTCTGCCTGGTAGATACTGCAATGATCTGTCCCTGAAAAGACTCCATAATCCACCGCTTCTTGCGTTTTAAAACCATACGTATAAAAATCAAAACTTTTTTTTTCTACCTGGAGTACCATTCCTCCACAATTCTGTGGATGGTATAAAGGCTTTTACATAAGTTCACAGAGAAGATCAGGGGAGGTTTGGTTAATCCTCCTTCCCCAAGCTTTAGGGTCGAGTATTCTACAGTGGCCGGTGCCATCTGTGTTTCGCAGAGAAGTGCAAAGAAGACGGATTGCAGATGTAGTGCGAAGAGGACTGGTAATACACAAGGATGCAATTCTTTGAACCTTGTGTCATTGTGACGGCCACTGCACGATGATTCCATACATGATAATGGAGCGTACTGTGGCTATTGCTGATCCAGTTTTGGGGTGATATCTTCATTTTTTTTTCAATGGATTTCTTGCATATTTAAAGTTAAATTCTTCACCTTCGCTAGAATGTTAAATTTGAAGCTCAGCTTAGAGTCAAGAATATACGAAAGACATTTTTTTATTTTGCAGTAATGGACACTTTCATCTCCGTATTATTAAGAGTAATAGTTGGGAATTAGGTATCCTATACTTCCTGGAGAATATGACTAGTTCCGTTTTATTGGGATTAACGGTAAGCCCTCGTTTCTCCGCCTATATTGTTAAATATGAAAAATCATCCTGCAGGATATCCCTTAGAGTAGTGGCTCTTCTAGTCAACAACATTAGTCTCAAAGAAAAATTAATATTTTAGAAAATAATGAAGAAAATAACCAGAAATTGCATATACCAAAATTAAATTTATATGTACAACAAGAGCTTATATCAATTAAATTATTTCATATATAACAAATAGTCAAAAGAAAAGCAAACAAAAAAAATTACATCGTATAAATACGCTTGAGGGCCAACTTTGAGGAGCGGACGCACCTCTGAAACACAAGTTACCGCTATGAATTTTTTTTAATATCTAGGCGCACCACAGTGCGCCGGCCAAATTCTGGCCAATGCACGAAGTGTGTATATTTACAGGAAGCCATTTTTTTACCCCCCTCATAAGTTTGTTCCCCGCGACCGTAAAATTATAAAATTTAAATCATAATTAGAATGAATTCATGTTACCTCATGTGCAAAGTTTGAAAGTTTTACAATGAAAGGCTCCGGAGATATAGAGGTGCAAAAAGTGCATATTTGAGACATACTCACTGACCACTGACCACTGACACACTCATCAAATTGATGAAGCACTTCCGCTATAGCTAGAGAGCTAAAATTTGGTACACGAGAAGATCTAGGTGAGCAATGAACTAGAAAAATCTAAAAACCCGCAAATTTTAACCAGGAGGGCGAGGCTACGCCCATAAAAATTAAAGTTTGTGCTATTGAGCTGAAATTCGATAGAGAGCTAGGTCTAGGTGAGAAATAAAATAAAAAAATCTGAAAACTCGAAATTTTTAACCAGGAGGGCGGGGCTACGCCCATAAAAGTCAGAATTAAAAAAGCTAATATAAGGCGCTTAGTGGAAGCTTTTTTATTGAAATTCTGCATACATACTGCGGTAATGCAAGACTATAATTATTTTATTAAAAAAGTGGGCGTTGAAGCGCCCATACAATTTAAACCTCATTTTATTGCCCTGCGGCTCAGCATATTTAGATTTACTATTTATCTAGCTATTATTATCCGTTTGTAACGAAACTAGACACGAATAATAAGCATTGGCCCAAAAAAATTTGAAATTGGAAAAGTGGGCGGGGTTACGCCCATAAAAATCAAAAATTAAAAGTTGCGCTAAGGAGCTGAAATTTGATATACAAGTAGGTCTAGGTGAGAAAACAACTAGAAAAATCTGAAAACCCGTAAATTTTTGTTAGAGGGGCGGGGTTGCGCCTATAAAAATTAAAAATTTTAAGTTGCGCTTATGAGCTGAAATTTGATACACAAGTAGGTCTAAGTGAGAAACCAACTAGAAAAATCTGAAAACCCAAAAAATTTTACCAGAATGGGCGGGGCCATGCTAATATTATTTTGAACTAAAAACTTAATACACAGTTTTTAATTCAAGCCAATTTAGTGAAATCTTGCATATGCGTTGCACGTACACAATACTTTAAACTATCACCTTAATAATTTGGCGTTATGACTTCCATAAAATGTTAGCCTTGCGTTTAATCTAATATCTGTCTAGTATATTTTAGAAGAAAATTAGCATGAATTATAAACGCTGCTCACAACAAAATTTTGAGCTAGGAATAGTGGGAGAGGTAATGCTGATAAAATCTAAAGATATAATTCGCGCTAGATAGCTGACATTTTATACACTAGTAAGTGTAGCTGCGTAGGCCTATGGGAAAATCTTAAAACCAAAAAGTTTTATCCAAGATTCCGGGCACGACGTTAAAGCTCTAATTTGCACTAGCGAGCTTAAATTTGATACCCAAATAAATATAGATAACAGATCACTAAGAAAAATCTGAAAACCCAGAAGTTGCTATCAGAAGGCGGAAACAAGCACTTTTAATTCAAAATTAAGATAAATTTTATTGAAGCTTTTCATACACATTGCATTTCTCCAAAATAAAAATTCCCTATTTTGAAAAGTAGCCATGACTTCACCCATAAATCTTAGCTTTTTCGTGCAGGTACTTCGGCTTAGCAGTTTTTAATTTAATACTCACGTATTTCTTATTAACTTTTTAATACCAAACTTTGCATGAACCATAAGCACTAGAGGATATAAAAGTCAGCGAAGCCAGGCCCATAAAAATTTTACGTAATATTATACTATAGAGAGCTGACATTTTTTAGACAAATAGTAACAGATTTACTCAATCAAAAATCCAAAAATTAAAGCACCAGCTACCCTAATGAAACTTTGCATGCACATTGGGCATATCCTTTTGATATATGTACTTTGGCTAATCAGACTTTAATATGTAAATTTATTGAGCTAAAAGACGGGATCACGTCCGCTAAAATTTACGCTCCACTTTACATGTTTCTTTCCAGACGACTCTTACTAAATTGCATACACACTGGCGAACCGTGGTAATGGCACAATAGTGCATTTTTAAGGTCAACAATTCAACACCAATCACACTCTTACCCATTATTTTATGTACCTCTGCCATTTTCAACTGGCACAGTGATCATGAATAGAAATAAAATACACTAGAAATTTTAAGTTTAAAAAGTGTTATTATAGAAATCTTTTCAAAAAGTAATCAGATCCTCACAAAAACATAAATGTCAAAAACGGCCAAGTTCTTATCCAAAATTTCGGCCATTAAAAGTTGTGAGATATAAATTTTGACCAAGTTCTTCATATAATTTCTAGAGAATCTGTTAACTTGGCAATATTTTTACCTTTCCAAAAAAGGAGAAAATAATGTATAAATATTTATTTCTTTATATTGATAAAAATGTTGTCAAATTGGCAGATTATCTAGAAATTATATGACATCCTTACGATTACAAATTTATATCATACATAATATATTTCTGTGTTATGTATTGTGGCAAAGAAGAACTTGGTCAAATTTTATATCTGACATTTTTTAATGGCCGAAATTTTGGATAAGAACTTGGCCGTTTTTCACATTTATGTTTTTGTGAGGATTTTTTTTTTACATAAAACTGAACCGATTTAGAGGAGAGAATAGTTAAAACAAATCAAAAAAATTCTCCATGCAACTAAGCCCTACTACATAAGGAAATGCATATCTTTTTGTAAGGGTTCATTAATTTAATTTTTTGCTCCACTGCAATTTCTACGACCTATGGGTATTTCTTGAGTAAAGAAATAGTTGAATATTTTATTCTGACTCTACATTTAAGAAATTGTTTACATTATTATTATTTTTCAAATAAGTGAACAGAAACTTATTAAAGGTGACTTTGACAGAGATCAGAGGATGGAAAATCTGATACGATTTTTATTTTAATTTTTTTTTTTTTTTTTTTTGATAACATAAGATGTTTAAAAATCGTGCGACTATTTGATGCTCTTAAAATTATATTTTCCAATATTATGTAAAATTTCAATTTTACTGAGCGAGACATTGAAAAGGATAAATATTTAAGGAAAGTGTGCGGAAAAGTTAACATGTTATTGTTATCTGTTAGCAGAATATTTTTGAATATTTCTGTTAATTGCAGACCTGCGCAGTTAATCTCAAAGAAACAACAACTGATGGAAATAGAAACAAGTACGTGAAATTGAAACCATGATCTCTTGAACCAAATTCGGAGTAAATTAACTGTGAAAGCGTTATTGTTGGCAAAAAGTTTTACTTAAATACCGTAGATATTACTAATATGTAGGTTACTTCCAGGTTTATATGAAGGTAAAGGTTAATTTTTGATTATTTTAGCTGCAATGTTTTAAAACATATGAATTGTTGAAAATTGTTTTGCTTATTTAAATATAAACACTTGCGATACCTTCAAATAAAGAAAAAAATTTAATTTTCTTTGAATATTCTTTAAATTATGTACGCTGGTTGGTTCGTTTTAGGTAACTGGTTTAGACATAATTAGAGATAATTTCTGCGTTGTACCTTCATACGTGCCCTTAATTAAGAAAGTGCTATAAGCCATATATTTCTTTGATGGAGATTTTTAGAAGAATACTTTTGAACAAATTCAAAAATGTTTTCATATTATAGGTATATACAACATTTAAATTTTATCGATTAATGTAAGTTTATTTAATAGGTATTTATTAAATATTTATTAAAGTTTTTTGAAGATATACATATCGTCGTTCGTAAGTTATTGTGTTCTATATGACAAAAATGTTTTTTTGGGAAATCGCTGTTAAAGTTTAGCTATCAGTTATCAAAACTGAACCGAAAAAGTTATATCACCAAGAAAACTTCTACAATTTCTGGGTTTTTCTGTAAAAAAAATTTTCGTCCTTGGAAATGATTTTAAGAGTAAGACGCGTTTTAAAAAAATCGCTTTGTTGTATATGCACTGATTTACGAAACTCTCATTGTCTTATAGCATATATAAAATGTAGAAAAGTGTTGTGTTTTAAATACTTTAAGAATATGCTGGTTATTTCCCTGCAGGAAATGGAACTAACACAAGACTAGTCACCTGATCGATCCCCAAGTGATAGGGACCAGTCCGAACTCTACCACTTCCTTTGATGCGGACCAGTCACTTTTACATGGGGATGGCCTAGGATGGCGTTAATTGGTACTTTGTATGCACCTTGTGACTTTTCATTGAATTATCTCATGGGGACATAATCGGTGTGGAATAACATAAATTATTTAAAAATGTCATTCCGACACACCGTTACCATATGTGAAGATTTATCTGATTTTCGAAATTTTTCGGGATGTTAACAATGCTTAAAGATTTCTTTGTTAAAAATGAGATTTTTAAGAATATGATATTTGGTACTTTTAGTATATTATTTAAGGTCCTTTTGACTAAAGTACTGACCTATTTTCTTCTTTTGTTCATCAAAAGTATGAATTATATGCATTCATGTATTTGTAGTATACATTTTCTATTCAGCAAATATTATGTGTTATTTATTTACCTTTACGTTTGTTAGTTCATTTGAAACAAAATTAATTTTTCTTGAACTCTAATTCATTTAAATCAATGGATATTAATATATTTTCAATAACAAAAAAAGATTTTTGTGTTCGACTTGAAGGTGTTTAAGAAAATAAATATGGCATCGCTGTTCCGACGACACTTAACTGTAACAAATGAAAACTTTTAACTTTCTTTTTATTGTTATTGTTACAAATGCAATTATAATTTATTTTTAAACAGATATTTTTTGAGATTCGAACTGCCAACCTCCGGCATGACAGGCTTGCACACTACCCACCCGACCACAGAGGCACTCATATTTCAAAAGTATAAACACCACTTAAGCTCAGGTTAATATCTAAGAACCCAACCACATCGCACTGAGCCTTTTACTATAATACTAGACCAAATCCCAATTAAATTGACAAAAGATCACGACTATACATCAACACAATGGTGAATATAATTATAACCATTTACAGGATATTTAATTTTTTCACCATACACTACTCCTTACTTTTGGTAACACTCCCACTTTCTTAAGTCATAGGACGAATACGTTTGGATCAACTGTCACCAAATTTTTTGCAGGGCATTATCATTTCAAGCACCTTTGCGATGCATCCACAAGTGTTGTGAATGAATTATGAAAGGGCAAGCATGTTGAGCATGAGCATGAGTATTTGGAGGAAGAATTAACAATTAAAAAAATGTTTCGTTTTTTTCAACAGAAATTTTATATATATTTATATATATATAAATAGCAATAACATTTCATTGATATAATCAATAAGAAAACACCCGGACCTAATTAAAAATTAACGGCTTTTGAATACTGATTGTTTGTCATTGTTTTTCTGTTTTCTTTTTTTGTTTCATTGCAATTTCCAAGGGCAATGTGCAGTCACAACAAATAAATAAAACAAAAACAGATAATGGAAAGAGATCCAAATTAGTACAAACTTTATTTAGTCTTTCATATAGAACAAAATAAAAAATTATTTTTTTTATTTAGTATTTTTGGTGCGTTTTTGTTCTATGTACATATATGCACGAGTTTTTGCATATAGAACACAATAGGTTACGAAGCTTGTCACTAAAGAGTTGTATAGCACAAAGGCAATGTCTCATGTTTCAAAAACTATAAATGATATCGGGTGTTTTTTTTAAAGGTATAAAACTTCAAATTGAAATAAAACACAAAAAAATCGTTTTAATGTCCATCAATTTGGCTTTATTGGAAGGATAATTTTATGCCATTTATGTTTAAATATGATTTCGGGCATGTGGCCGCCGCGGCTGGCTCGAATAAAGCCAATTATACAGGTCCAATTTTCAACCACTTTTTCGAGCATATGGGGCCGTATGTTGGCAATAACGCCACGAATGTTGGCTTCCAAGTCCCCTAACGTTTCTGGTTTGTTGGCGTAGACGAGCGACTTCACATATCCCCAAAGAAAATAATCCAATGGTGTCAAATCACACGATCTTGGTGGCCAATTGACAGGTCCATTCCGCGAAATTATGCGCTCATCGAATGTTTCCTTCAATAAATCGATTGTGACGTGCGCTGTGTGGCATGTAGCGCCGTCTTGTTGGAACCACAACTCATCCACATTCATGCCATCCAATTCGGGAACAAAATAGTCGGTTAGTCGGCTCCAATTGCTGTGCACGTTGGCGAATCGATTCATTCGGGTCCTCTTCAACACTTTGCTCTACAGCGGCAATTGTTTCTTCGGTGCGCACTGTTCGACGTCTCTGCGGATGCGTATTATCACATAGAGTAAACGTAGTGCGAAAACGATCCATGGTTAACCGAATTAATTGCTCTGATGGACGATTATGTCGACCATAAAATGGACGGAGCTTGCGGTAAACTTCGCGAACTGAACCATTATTTTCGAAATAAATTTGCACGATTTGCAAGCGTTGTTCTTTTGTCAACCTGTTCATGATGAAATGGCAAACCAAACTAAATATTAATCACTTGACAGCTGACAAAATGGCCACCAGTTAAAAAAGTGATGCCAACTTAAAGTTCTATACCTCAATAAAAAACACCCTTTAGAAACAAATTGATTACACAGATCGACAGATCTCTAAAAGTTTTTCTAAAAATCAATCTTATCTCAATTTTTTATATTTTGCGGTATAGAAAACAATAATTTGCGAACGACGATATGTATTTAATGCATTTGACTTACATAGAAATGCATTCGACTTAGACCACTTTCATCATTATTATTTTAAATATTTATTTATATAGTTTTGTCTTTATTGCTGCATATAACTGCTTCGTTTCTTCTCATTTGCACGTGCAAACCAAAATTAGACTCATGGGCAGCGTGACCGTTTGACCGACTAAAGTGTTATATTGCCACTTTTTCAACTGCCTTTCCCCTTTTTCAACTGCTTTGCCACTTTTTGTCCCTTGTGAGTTATATGAAAATACATTAAAAATAAAAAGTTTAGTGTAGTTTTCGCGTTTTTTTTAATTTTGCCTCTTTTTTTATAAATCCCCTATTTGGTGCCACTTTTTGAAAAATGTCATCGGTCACCCTGCTCATGGGGTCAAGGGAGATTCATATTGTAAAACCAACATATGGAGTGTTTGAAGAACGCAGTCGTTTTTTTTCAGCTTTGTATTTTTGTTAGTCACGCTTTGTTTGATTTACTCAGAACTTGAGAGCCCTTGCGGTTAATTGTATAATTTTCTTAATACACCTAATTTAGGGTTATATATCAAAAAAATAGTTGCAACTGGTTTTTGGTTTTAGTATATAAGTACATATTTTTTGTTACTAATACCCGATTTTTTATAGCAACAATTTGCTAAACTAGACTAGACGTCAGTTTACTTTACTATCTTGTTAGTGTAAGTTTCTGTTTGCGTCTTTGAATAAATCTTAGATGTACCGATTAAACGTGAGAATTCTGTTGGAATCTCATAGTCGAAAAAATATTATGACGGTATTCGATGTTTAATGCAAATGGTCTTGCGTAAGTGCAAATGCAAAATATCGTAGCTTTTCCTGCAAGAATTTCCATTGGAATCAAGAAAATTATATAAAAACATTATTGAATTTCAACGTAGTTGGGTTGAGTTTTAATAACTAAAAATGTAAATAGTGCAAGAATAGTATATATTTTAACGTTTTTATCTCTTTAAAAACGCTTTTCCGCGGACTCGAAGATTTGCAAATGAATAAAAGACCCCAGTAGTAGTAACTAGGGTTAAGAATGATGCAAGTTTTATTTATAAATACACTTAAACTAAATTAATCACCCAGTAGGAATTTGAGTTAACTCAAATCATTCTGCTTGTTAAAAGTTACTTTCAAAAAATGTTAAATTAGTGCAGATCCATATTAAGCTTAAATTAGACGTGACATAACCATAACCATACAAAACAGCGCTGTTCGAACCAAACTTAGGGGCAACAGTGTGTTTAATTATAGGTGACTCGACATAACGCCATAGCCATTACCATAAAACCAATGAAATTTTGGTTTGGTTATTTCTATGGCATTGTGGCTATGGCACGTCTAATTTAAGCCTTAGACTTAAATATTAAACAAATACAGGAACTTAAGCAAGGTTTATTAATATAAGGTCAATAATAGAGAGCTGTCAGGTGATTAATTTTTTCTGATTTAGATTTTTCTAGCGAACGATAAATTTTTTTTTGTAATTTTCATACACCAATGCTTTATGGTTTGTTTTGTATTTCTCCTTATAATTCTACAAATTTTTTATTTCTTATTAATTTTTTTAATATTATTAATTTTTAAACAACTTTTCGCTCAGATTTAAAAAGATTTAGCAAATATTTAAAACCAACAAATTATAATTAATAAATTTTCATTGATTTTCTGCACTCTTCATCACGTGTGCAAGATATATTTTCAGTTGAAAATTTAACCAAAAGTAAAATGAGAAATAGACTGCAATCAGAAACTTTTTGAAGTCAGAAGAATTAAGTTTTTGTCCATAGAAATGCAATGAATGAAACCCCTTTTAAAGAGTGATCTTTGAGCTGAGTTGAACGTGCATTCAGCGGCATAAATTAACTTAAAACAAAAATTAAAAATAGGTTTTCTTTAATTAGCACTAATTAATTATTTTGGAAAGTTTATGTTTTGTTATTTTTTTTAATATAAAAAGTAGTAGATAATTTTATTAAAAAAATTATTCAATATTTTTTATTTCTAATAATAAAGAATGAAATATTTGTCTATATATATATTTAACGTTATTTTGGCAAGGAGAAACTATTGCAAAGTGATCAAATAAGTAGACAAAAGTTAAGCTTTATTGTCCAGCTTAAAAGTGTACTTTTTAGCTTTTTTTAAACGTGATTTAGCTTAATGTTATTTTAAAATCTGGTCACACTGCTGGTTTAGAACATAAACAGCAGTGATGCAAAATTTGGCACAATTGGGCCATTTCTGGCACTTTTGGATGCGTGATGGCCCTGTGGTACTCTCTAAGCTATTTTGGATCTTTCAACTCATAATCTAACTACTACTTTTTAGTGTAGTTTTACCGCATTTCAAACACTACTGATATTTAGAACAATGTTATGATTGTCAAAAAAGAAATTGCTTACTTTTCTTGGCAAACAGTTTAGGAATAAGATCTTCATGTACCTATAAATGTTGGTGTTTAAAGAAACTTGAGAAGAAATTCAAAAATTAAAAATATTTACATGTCACAATTCAGGAACTGTTGGACTTGGGGATTATACCTATACAATAAAATTATAAATACAGGGTGGGCCAAAAGAAACCAAGGGGTGTAAAAGTTTAATAACTTTTTTGTTTATTAATTTTTTTTTATTTTTTCTTTCAGATTATATAGACAACACTTGGAGAATTTATAATGGAGAGGTTCACAACTGAACAGAGAAGCAGAACAATAGAATTTTATTATTTAAACCAGAGATCAATTATTTTAACGCAAAGAGCATATCGTCGACTTTGTTAATAAGCAGAACTGTAGGTTCTGGGGTTCTCAAAATCCAAGAGCCATTCATCAACGCCAATTGCACCCCATCAGGTGTACAGTATGGTGTGGGATCACATCTGAAAATGTCATTGGGCCCTACTTCTTCTAGAATGAAGATGGAAGTGCTGTAACCGTAAATGGAGAGCGGTATCGGTTTATGATAGAAAATTTTTTACGTCCTGCTCTTGAAAACAGACCTGGTATGTGGTTTCAGCAGGACGGAGCCACTGCCCATACTGCCCGAGACACAATGGCTCTTTTAAGTCAAATTTTTGGAGAGCGAATAATTTCTCGAAATTCGGAAATTATTTGGCCAGCGCGATCGCCAGATTTGACAGCACCCGACTATTTTCTTTGGGGTTTTTTGAAGGAGCGAGGGTATGTGAACAAGCCAGAGACAATCCTTGAACTCAAGGCAAACATTGTTGCAGAAATTCGAACGCTACAGCCACAAGTTTTGAAAGATGTTATGGAAAATACTCTAAAAAGAGCCCATCAGTGCGAAGCTGAAAACGGTGGTCATTTAAGAGACATAATTTTTCATACTTAGTGTAAAAAATTTCCATTTTGTATATTATATAATTTGAAAGAAAAAATAAAAAAAAGTTAATAAACAAAAAAGTTATTAAACTTTTACACCCCTTGGTTTCTTTTGGCCCACCCTGTACATATAATATATGATTATTTTTGAGCATTATTTATTTGAGCAACATACATATATGTATTTAATTGTCAAAAAATACCTTAAACTGTATATTACATGTATTATATTAATATTACATACTTTTGTTCTTATTCAAATAAAAAGATTGTAATCAAATACCTATGTACGTCACATATATTTTTTGGCGCTATCAAAGTTAATTCGGCTCTTCTAAATACATACATAGTTAATTTGGCCCTTATGCAAAAAGCTCAAAATGCATCACTGACAGTAATAAATTTGACCCACTTTACTACTTTACTACTCAGAATTGATCTCTTATTTTAATTTTTTGCATTTTTTCTTTCCCTTTTCAACCGCTCAAAAATTTAACACAATTTTAATACACTTCTGTAATATCATACACGCACACACCAAACACAATATTACGTGTAGATTGGCAGGAACAAGCAGTGATGGGAAATGTGGCACAATTGTGCCATTTTTGGCACTATTGGATGTTAGCTGGCACTGTGGCACTCTCGCTCCTTTTCTGGCACTTTTCGTCTATTCCAGCCATAACCGCCAAAAAGCGTAAGCGTAATATTTTTTAAAACTTCATTTTTATGAAAATCGATTATTTGCGATTTTTGTCAAAAAATGAAGCCAGAAAGTCATTTGTTTAAACTTTTTGGCGAATGTGGCTGACATTAATTTGGCAACCTTTTTTATCCCGATAAAAATTATTCTTTTATATTTACGTTTGAAAACTTACGGCCTTTTTCACAACGTGGAATTAAAAGCTAACAGGGACTGTAACGGCTAGTTTTGTATGAATAACTTGCAGTTAAAGTTCATTTTAAGTCTTAATCATACATTGTCAAAAGGGACGTTAGTAGGGTTTGGGGCTGACATTTGTTCGCTTGTGATGGGGAATTATTAAAAGAAATAACAGCTGATGTCATAAACTTTTTTATAAATATCCCCAAAATGTTGATTGTTTCGTCAAACTATTTTATATAGAGTCCTGGAACAGTGGAAGTCCTAATAATATTTCTTCTCATTGTTAAATGCTTAGTCAAAATGCAATCATAAAACTTATGTTCTTTAAATAATAAATGGTATTAATGTCGAAACTATCTGAATATGTAAGAGTACATTTCATTTTTAGGAGGCTTTCTTTCTTATTTCGTAATTTTTGTCGACATTTTTTGAACAAAAAATGTATTGATGATCCCTATGTTGATAATATACATACATATGTATGTAGTTCTAAATTCCCACCATTTTTAAACCAAAAATTTCAAGCATAAAGTTGAAGAATTCCAAAACAAAAAAAACAATATTTTTGCTTTTTTTGTCATATTGGAAAACTAAATACATATATATTCAATATAGCTACAGAAAATGTTTTCAGTAGAGACATAAATATTACTATTCCTTTTGTTACAGAAATGTTTCCAAATTAAAGAAAACACACTGAAAAGTTAAAAGTGAATGCAGATCTATATCACACTTTCAAGATTCATAAAATTTCTTATCTTAAGTGAGAAAAATTTTGGGAAGATATCGGAGACGTGAAAAATATTTTCAATATGCTGGCATAACATAGCCCCTTGTAGGCAAATTCGGTGAAGAGACTGGTTTTCGGTTTTATGTTTAAAAGAACAAAAATTGTGCGCTTAAGAAGTGTTTTCGACCTTCACCACCTGATTTCTCTATCACTATACCTCTTCTAAAGAGGATAACACCTAGTGACAGTACCAGACATTCATTGCCTGAGTGTTACTTCTCTTAAATTTTTTTTACATATTGGAAATAGAAAAAAAGTAGTTCCTGATTAATTACCTCCAATTTATTCACTGGAGCGATGTATCCTTTAGAATCATGTTTTGTTCAATTATGTAAAAGACTAGATGAGGCCACGAAACGTTGCCTTGCGATCAACAATTTTATTTCCGTCATATGTTTTTTTTATATATACATAAAAAACCTTTCTTTCCATTTTCATAAAAATCAGTTCAGCAGTCACTTTAGCATTCGGTTAGGTAACAGTCGAGCGGAAAGATAGACTGGATGCGGAATGTAGGGTGAACAGCGTATTTAGGTTAAAATAATTTTATTTTTATTTTCAGTACGTAAGCTTTTGCTTTAATAGATAGATCTCTTCTAAAATGATAATTCATATATTCTAAGTATAGGAGGTTTAGCTCCCGTGGACCCTGACTAAGGCACGTTAGTTTAAGTTTACTTAGCCTATATCCGTAAGGAAGTTCCATTCTTCATTTTGTTGTATTTGTATTTTAAAATCGAGCCGGCAGTTTCGGCGATTAGCTTTTACAAACATATAAACATGCAATCATAGGAACTTTTACCTGTTCAGATCAGTTAGTTGTATTTCTTGTAAAGAAAGTAATTATTATGGCCTATTTCCCACCTGCGAAAGAAAACGTTCTACTTAAAATTTATTAACATATGAAAATTTGTTTTTGTTTTCAATATAAATTGTAAGTCGAACGTTTTCTTTCGCAGGTGGGAAGTAGGCTAATAATAAATTATACATAAATATACAACGTACATATGTACATATGTGTGTAAACTACTAATTTTGGAACGTCGTTTTTGTGATATTCATGGAATTTTCTAGCTACGCACAATAATGTATCATTAAAGGACCATAGTATACTAAACGAACATCAATTGCCAACATTTAAATTATATAAAAAGTGGTTTGGCACTATTAAAGTGATTTTGGCACTATTTAGAAACAAATTTGGCACGAAATCAAGATTTCCAATTCCCATCACTGGCAACAAGTGTTTTAATCAGAAACACTTACAACAACAACAAATCCAGGAATTTACCAATTTTACTTGAGTGCTTTTCTCAGAATTTGGCGGCGACCGTGTGCGAACTGCTGAAGCAGAGTTGCCATCTTTACTGGAATTGCTTATATAAAACGGCTCATTATAATGACTGAAATAAATTTAAGGGAAATAAAATGCATATGTATGTACATACATATGTATATGGTTATAAAATTTATACAATCATACAGTTGTCCATACATATGTACCTATCCTTATATTTGTAAGCATGTTGAGCTTTTATTTTTGAAAAACATCAAATGATAACTAATTCTATATACGTACATACATGCATATATACATATGTATGTATGTATGTATTTGCATTTCTGACTATAGCATTGCACAGATACAGCTGTTTGCACTAGTTTTTGCGTGTTTTTGGTTCTGGTATGAACATATATGTTATTTAGCGTTTTCTGTTACTAGTTGTAAATGTTGAGTTTTAAGGCAATTATTGTATGGTTGGACAATGAGCACATGAAAACAACACATTTATTTTTGTTTGTTTTTTTTAAACAAATAAGATACATAAAACTGCTTTTACCGTAAGTGCCTTATGTTGTGTTGAGAAAAATATACATGGCTGATGATGAATGAATAAAAGCAAAATTTCACATACATATGTAAGTAGATGATACATGTACATGAAACACATGAGCTGCAAATACAAAAAATGACACACGATATGCAAGCAGTGTGCACACTTAATTTTTTTTAAATTCTGTAGAATCGACAAAAAACATCGGTAGATTTGAATGAAATTCGGTAGAAAATTTTTTTTATTCAGAGAAACATTAAAAATAACAATTCAAAGAAAGGGTAAGTGCAAGGAGTATCAAACTAATTAAACAGGTTCCAAAAGCGTATTTAAAACTTCACATGTGACTGGAAATTAAACTGCCATAAACAACGAAGCATTTCCAATAAAAAAAGTATCATCACCAGTTATTTGCCCTTACCCTTTATATAGATATGCTATGCATATATAAAATAATATACATAAATAACAGGAATTCAGTTTTTGTACACAGGTTTTATAAAGCTACTAAAAATAACTTTTATTTGACAAACATTTTTAACAACAAATATTATATATAAGATCCATTTATGAATTTAAACTTTGGTGCAAAAATTATTAAATCATTGTTAGGAATAAATATTTCATCCCCAAAGCACAATTCTTTGGCAAATATTAGGTTACTTATAGTTTCAGTTTTTAACCGATTTCTTTGTTCTGTTTTAATGATTTGCATCCCAGAAAATGACCGCTCTGCGGTCGCGCTGCTATGTGGCAAAATAGGCAATTTACACATATATCGACTTAAATTACTAAACAACAATATTCGGTAGATTTCAGGCCTTGTTCGGTAGAATTGGTAGATTGTTAAATTCACAAACATATTCGGTAGAATCTACCGAATATCGGTAGAAGTGTGCACACTGTATGCAAGTGTAATTACTCTCAGAGCAAAATTGTCTCCCACTCTCTATACTTGAGTGCGCCACCAAATAACATAACGAACATCCGCATACATCTGTCCATCATGTACTTGTTTCAACAATGGTTTTTTTTTCATATAATTGTATTACAATATGTATTTTTAAACAAAAACAGATCAAACAGTTGCTCAGCAGCAATACAATAAGCAATTGTTATTTGTTTTTAATTGTATTGTAATTTGGAAAAGCACGCACACACAATAACTCCTATACTAGTTCTGTCGCTCACACTACAATTACATGGTACATAACATTGTATATTTGTTTTGGCTATACAAACGAGTATACAAATGCAACCCTTTATTTCTGACTCAACATTATGGAATGTTTTTTATGAAAACATTTGTATAAGGTTAAGCATTAAACACATTCACCACAGCAGGCTACACGAACACACGACTTCAAATGCCGCTAGCAGCATTTGTCGCTTCGTAGCCGTCTACTTAATTATTTTGGAGACGGCAGCAGCACCATCTGCAGCTGATATTCAAGTACAAATACATAGTTCAGTATTGTCACTTTCATATATTTTGCATTTATAAAAATTAATTACTATTTTAAAATGTACTTATATCACGTAAAAGTACAAAAATGAATCAATTTATTCTTAACATAAATTTTAGGATATTTTTTCTGTTATATAATATGCAATAATTGTACAAAATCATTCATTCAAAATTTTGTATTATACTGGCAACACTGAATCTTCTCATTGTAGCCAAAGAAATAGAAATTAGTTTAATTGGACCACAATGACAAAATCAGCATAGACAACAACCTGTCGCTCTGTTGCCTTGCTGTCTTCAAAAGAATCATTCTCATATAAACATGTGTATTCTATCATTGACATTTGGTAGTCGGTAGCTTGCTGTGGTGAAACATACAGCTCCAAATGTCTATGTCATGCGAACAAATTCGATGGCGGTTGATTATGTGCACTATCATTGGCCGTCTGAATGAAGTATTTTGCAAGACAAATTAATTATATATTTTTTTTTAATTTAACGTTGTCGTTTTATTAAAATAAGTCCAAGAATGTATAGATTTTTAGATACAACCTCAACGTCTTGTTTAAAAAAGAAAAATTAAAAAAGCAAATTTGCGTCGCCAGTACTACAGCGACGGAACCAAAAAGATTTCGACGGCTGCAAGCCATTTATAAAACAAACTACGTGGATATTTATGTACTGAAAAAGAAGAAGTGATACTAAATGTACGTTTGTGACCAAAAATTATAAACCTTATGTAAATTAACCAATATTGACAACCATAAAGAAAAACATACGAGTCGAAAACTTAAAAAACACATGTAAAAAACATGTCGTCTGTAGGTACCTTTAAAAAGCAAAAGTTTTTTCCTTTCAGTAATATAACAAAGGTATTTCGGAAAAAAAATTTTTTGTATAAAAAAAATCTTTGGTGCAGCACAGAAAACAACTCTTCTCTTACGCATTAAAACTACTATACAAAAACCATATCTATCGTCTATATTTGTGTCTAGTTTTTTTAGTTTAGATATATTTAATGGATCACGAGCTGTAGGACAATTTCCAGAACAAGCATTGTTGTATGTTTTCTAGATGTTGTGGCTGTTGTACTCTCGTCGGTGTGAAATAGAGATGGGCGCGTGTCGAATTTTTCCAACACGACACGCACGAACACAAATACCATGATATTCAAAACGTACGAAACACGCACGCCAAAAATTTTCTCAACACTCAACTGTAGAACACGCACGAAATGAAATACAGTAACAAAAAATCGTTTTCTTAATGTTTTTATGGGAATTGTTACAATTTAAATATAATTTTTTTTTAAACGCACTAACAATTACTTGTTAAGTAAAATATTGTTTTTATTAAAAATAGATTGAAATTGATTATTGAGGGGTTTAGTTAGGTCCTATGCGCATTTCACTCTTGCTAATGCGCATAGGATCCAGCTTAACTCCTCAATAATCAATTTCAAGGTATTTTTAATACAAACAAAAATATTTTACTTAATAAGTAAAATATTCATTTGGGATTATTAGTGCATTTCAAAAAATTAAAAAATCGTTTTTGTATTATTTTATTGTTTCATACGAAATTTATACGCTTGCCATAGTAATCAATGAGAGGAAATTTCTTCCAAACACCGCTTCTGGCTTGGTCGTTCGTTACCAATTAGTATTTTTCATCATTTCTACGAACTTTATTTTTCATTTTGCTCCCAAAAATTAATTACTTTTTTCAAGCGTAAATTTTCAAACAGTGGTGCCAAGTTGACCTTAAAAGTGCCATACCATGGCTGGTGCTTGCGTGTTTGACGATACAAAATAGGCATTAAATTTTTTCCTGGAAATTCATGCATACATATTTTGCAAGTAAAATCGTTTCGTGTTTTTCGTGTCAATGTTGCTGAACACTATACGAAACGAACACGCACGAAATCAGATTTTCTGACACGAACACTGCGTGTTGAAGCGTGCGTGTTCGTGTCACGAAAAAAACACGACACGCGCCCATCTCTAGTGTGAAAGCACAAAAGCTCTTTTGTAAAAGTTTGCACATTGTGCATATGGCTTCGACGTATCTGATATATACACACGTAAATACAAACGTACATACTTACGATTGAAAACAAAGACTTGTAGCTGTCACAGTCTGGAAGCCTAATGCATTAAACACATTCACCACAGCAAGCTACCGACTACCAATTGTCAAGGATGGAATACTCATGTTTGTATGAGAATGATTCTTTTGAAGACAGCAAGGCAACATGGCGACAGGTTGTTGTCTATGCTGATTTTGTCGTTGTAGTCCAATTAAGCTGAAAGTACATAACACGCGTTAGTGCGCGTGCGAGATGTAGGCATCTGTCAAAAAAAGTTGAAATAGTGCTTTTGCATACAACAAGTTACATACGAAACTCTTTGATGCGTTTGCCGCAGAAAGTTGGTTAACTTTCAACTTTTTAACGCTTTTTATTGTTTTGACAACTAATCAGCGGACAATAAATAAGAAAAAATTAAAAAAAATTAGAATCATGGAGTAAAAACTTATTAAAGAGATTGAAAACCATACAGTTTTGGATAAAAAAAAGGATTTGAAAGTGTTCCAATTCCATTTTTCAATGTTAAAATAAGTAAAAAATCTGATAGAATAGGCGTTTATAACGCGTGTTCTGTAACTTGCCATTTTTCATGCGGTAAAGTTTTCAAACGCACGATACTTGTAGACGAACTGACGCGTGTTATGTAATTACTTCTACCTTTAAACTAACCCCCTGTTTGTGTAAGACGTTTGAGTTAGAAATCTTAGCGTTTCTTTAATAGATTAAAGAAAAGTTGTACAAGTTTCCTTTAGTCTATTACAAAAACGCCAAGATTTTTAACTCAAACGTTTTACACAAACAGGGGGTAATTTCTATTTCTTTGGCCACAATGAGAAAATTCAGTGTTGCCATATACCAGATACGTCGAAGCCATATGAGTGAATGATTTTGTACAATTATTTCATATTATTTAACAGAAACAATATCCAAAAATTGACGTAAAGAATAAATTGATTCATTTTTGTACTTTTACGTGAAATAGCTACATTTTAAAAGAGTAATTAATTTTTATAAATGCAAAATATATAACAGTGCCAATACTGAACTAGGTATTTGTATTTGAATATCAGCTGCAGATGGTGCTGCTGCCGTCTCCAAAATAATTAAGTAGCCGGCTACGAGGCGACAAATGCTGCTTGCGGCATTTGAAGTCGTGTGTTCGTGTAGCCTGCTGTGGTGACTGTATTTAATGCATTGTGCAAAATATAAAAAGGGCGATGCATCTGCTGGCAGATAAGTTTTACGATCAGTGACAAGGCGCATTTATCAGGTGGCAGCACTACACCAGGTGACTAATGTCATTATACCAATCTAAATGTCAAATTCGGATTATGTGGGTATAAGCCTAAAAGAATACTTTTATTTCGGTATCCATAAAACCTTTCGAATATTCAGTTTTGTATGGTATTTGACATTTCCTATAAGAAACATGCAATCTGACGATGCTACCCTGTTTTGAAAATTAAGAAGGTAATTTATACCAACAAAGTACATGTGGTTATTGCTGTTGTAATATTTGTTGTAGAAATGTGGGTACCTGATTGATGTGCCTTGATCAGTGAGTTACAATCCATCATTGAGATTATTGTGAAGTCTATGGTGAAGTTTTGTTGTCTTGAGTACAGTGAACAACGTCACTGATTGTCGTGCATAATTGTGTTAAAGTAAAGCAGTGGGTCATAATAGTAACGCTGAGCGTCAGCAGAGTTAGTCTCGGTGTGATGAACAGTAGAGAAAAGGGGAATTACTTCTATAAATTACTATCTATTCTACTGATATCCAGTGGTGGTATATTTAAGCAATTTAAGTTGTGTGTGGATTAAAGCTGTTGATTACATTAGTTTAAGTGTATTTAATACATAAAAATAGTGTCATTCTTAATCCTAGTTAGTATACTAGGGTCTTTTATTCATTTCCAAATCTTTGAGTCCACGGAAAAGCGTTTTTGAAGTTTATAAAGAAAGTCTTAAAAATTACATTTTAAATTAATATGAACAAAAACTAATTTTGCTGCTGCTTTCTCATAGTGTTTTCACCACAAAAGTTAAAACCTGGTTAAAGTTGTGCGTTCACAAACAACAGGCTGACTAATAAAAAACTTTTTTAATAAGAAAATATCCTGTTGAAATACGTCTATTGGTGATTGATTTTTCTGCTTTTCCGTTCACGAAAGGGGAAAAGGAACCCTATTGTTTTCGCTACGCTGTCCGTCTGTCCGTCACACGGTATTTTCTCGGGAACCGCAAGAGCTACGGACCTGAAATTTGGACACAGTATGTAGAACCTTGGCCGCTACAACAGCAAATACATGAAAATTAAAGATTAAAGGGTGTTCCAAAACGAGCAACGAAAAATGATAAAATCCCATGTAATATACATACAATTGTATGAACATATGTATATTGAAACTTGAAATTTGTAAAATTAGTGTATTTTTATACAGACTAACAACAATTAATACTAAAATTTAAAAAAAAAAATTAAATTAAAGGGTGGTCCATCAGTTAATGCAATTTTGACTATGTAATTTTGACAATTTGCTATATCTTGGAAACCGTAAGAGGCAAACACTTGAAATTTTCAAAAACGGTAAAACTAAAAAAAACCGAAAATTATAAAATCGCCAAACCAAAAAAAAAATCGCCAAAAATTAAAAAAAACGCCAAGACGAAAAAAATCGCCAAAATTAAAATAAAATTCTAACACTAAAATAAATCGCCAAATTCGAAAAAATCGCCAAAATGAAAAAAAACGCCAAAATGAAAAAAAAACGCCAAAAATCGAAAAAAATCGCCAAAACGCGAAAATGTCGCCAAAACTAAAAAAAAAATTTAAATAAAAAAAAATCGCAAAAATTAAAAAAATCGCCATAATGAAAAAACGCCAAAAACCGAAAAAAATCGCCAAAACAAGAAAATAAAGTGTCAAAACTAAAAAAGGAGCCAAAACTTAAAAAAATCGCCAAAAACTTGAAATTTTCAAAAACGGTAAAACTGAAAAAACCGAAAATTATAAAATCGCCAAAACGAAAAAAATCGCCAAATTAAAAAAACGCCAAAATGAAAAAAAATCGCCAAAAATAAAAAAATGGCCAAAATGAAAAAACGCCAAAAACCGAAAAATTCGCCGAAACAAGAAAATAAAGTGTTAAAACTAAAAAAAGAGCCAAAACTTAAGAAAATCGCCAAAACTGAAAAAACGCAAAAACCGCCAAAACAAAAAAAAACCGAAAAGATCACAAAAACGAAAAAAATGCCAAAACTATATATTATATAGGATGAAGTTTATATTAAATTACATATCTAGTGTTCGTACGGAACCCTTCGTGCGCGAGTCAGAGTCGCACTTTACTGAATTTTTTAACACTTATTTAACAAACTGTACAGCAGTTGCAAATGAACATATTAAGATTATGGAACTATTTATACAAAGTGAAGAAGTGCTTGAAAATCCAATTATTGTATATAAAAAATTAACAAATGCATTTTAACTTTTTTCACTTCCCAGAGGCCGATGAAGATATTTTCGTTGTTTTCCGTCCAACGTTTGGTTTTTTCTCAGAATTTTTTTTATTACTGGTACATCCATTTTTAACCCCCGACTAAAAAGAGGGGTGTTATAACCCTGCAGAAAGTTGAATAGTGAAATTGTGGTGATTTACTAGTGACGTTGTTAGTAGCACTACTGACCAGGTATACCCCAGCCAATGGTATCATTTATTGACATTTAACATTAGCTTGTCATTGAAAATCCACCACTAGACTATATCACTACTAACTTAGTAGTTCTTTCGGGACCACATGGAGACATTGGCACCAAAGATTCACTAGTAAATTTTCGGGGCTCTAGTCTACAATATCGATATATGCTCTCTTATTTTCAATAGTAAACTTATAGTGATTTTCTAGTGACATTGTCAATAGTGCTACTGACTAGGTGTACCCCCAGCCAATGCAAATGCCTATTGACAAATAACATAGGGTTGTCATTCAAAATCTACCAGTAGACTTTAGCATTATTGAGAATGTAGTTCTTTTACGACCATATAAAGATATTTGAACCGCAGATTCACTCGTAGATTTTAGTGACCCTCGTCTACATATATTTATTTAATATTATTGCACAATATAATAAAAAAATAAAAACAAACTATTGACGCGTTCATTGACAATATCACCAGGCGTCTCTGACGTATTTCTACTCGCGCATAAAAGGAAAGTTGTCGACATTTTAACTAGTGCAATTGTCGCTGGAGAAAGAGTATTGACATAGAGACATATGGTTCTAGGTTGACTAGAGGGAAGTTTGTAGTGTGTGTCTGTGTGTCTGTCCGTGTCCACGTACAGGCCAAACGGCTGGATCGATTTTCATTTAGTTTTTTCTGTTTGAAAGATGAATTGTTTGAAGAAAATCGGTCCAGCCGTTTAGAAGATATAACATCTTTTCTGAAAAAAGTCGGGGGTTTTTAAAATTCTTAATTTTTGTTATTATAAATATACATGTGTACATACTTTCTTTATATTTATGTGATGTATAAGACGCAGTTTTATAACTGTTTAATTATATACATATGGTTACAATATTCCATATCCCAAAATTAGTTTATTTTTTAGCAAATATAATAAGTTTGTTAATAAATAAGCTACTCGCGATTTCTATGTAGTAAGAGTATGACTTTTTACGTCAGTGTGTTATTATGTCAACCAAAAAGTTTATCCTTTGAGTTTTATAATTTAGAATAATGGGCTTTTTGAAATTAATGCTAATTTCTAAATATGTAGAATTAAGAAAAAAAAAATATTTTAATTGAATTTTGTTTTCTTTCATTAGTATATGCAAAAGGTAAATAAGTAAAAATGGGCTGTAATTAAGTTAAAACAAAAAAAAAACTGTATTTAAGCAGAAGAGGGAATTAATTCTTTTTTTTTCGCAAGATAGCTATTAGATAGACAAATGAATACAAATACTTTTTCGCCCAGTAAATCCATGAATATTAGAGACTAATTGGCATTTTAGGCTGCTTTAATTTTAATTAAAGGAATATGCAATTATAAAAATTGAATTAAGAAACATAATACAAAACAGAAATTAATGAGTTTGTCTACTAATAAAATCCAGAAAAAGAGGGAAAATATAGAGCAAGGATTTCGTGGAAGTATTTAAGCCATTTTGTTCCAGCTAAAAGACATACATACATACACACTTACATCAATTTAAATGGTTATTAAGGAAATATTTAGGTTATGCCGAGAACACATTATGGCAATTTGTTGTGTGTACCGGTGATAACGCTGTGTCATTTCCGGTATTTTTCATTGTGTGGCAATGTTTTTCATATAAGAAACATAATGTGAACGGCGTTGCACACATTTAAAAATGACACAAAAAAATAATATCACAAGGAATGCCAGATGTGAACTCAGCATTATTTATACTAAAAAAATACGGCTGTTTAATCTAATATAAAATGTATTATCTTTATACATATATTTTAATTAAAACGTTAAATTTATATTAATTGTACCAATAGTACGGATTTTTACTATTTTGCACAGAGCAAATCAATTTTAAATTTTTTTTCGGGAGTAAATAAAAACTTTTATTCGGATAGATCACATAAAATGTACAGAAGGGACAAACAAAACTATTCAACATATACCAATTTTTTTGTTTTCATCCATTTACTGTCTAATTTTGCAAAAGGAATTTAGAAAGCATTTTATTTCGAAATTTCAAATTTTATTCTATAAAAAAAGCGATATCATTAAAGAAATCAATATAAAAATCTTATAAAATAAAAAATTAGTTAAAGAAATTCAAACCCAAACACTATTCGACATTTTGCTAAGTTTGCTTTTCCTTGGTGACTTATGACTTCTTTTAAGCAATCTGGTATAGATTTGTCCAAGATTTTAGTAAATTCTGGACCAATTTTTCGTCAATATTCTGAGAGGACTTTTTTCATTTAATTTCTGCTTGTAAGATCACGTTTTCTTATTTTTTTTTCTAAATAACCCCAGAGGTGGTAGTTCGGGTTAATATTTGGGTACGGTGTCGGTGTTTTTATTATTATCGGGCAGTTATATATGTATAAGCCAAAGCGTTGTATTGATAGAGAAATGATTAGTATTGTTGTGTTTATAAAACTGATATTGTATATCCGACAGTCCCAACTTTTCTACTCTTATTCGTCGATGAACCATTATTTCATTAATAAATGCCGCCCTGCATATTCAGACGAAGTGTTTCACACTTACAGTTAAAAAAATCAAAATATATTTTTGATGGTCCCATAACCGCATTTTTGTACGTACATACATGCGTTCTACATTTTTATTTGCAGAATGCATTAATTTTGTTTTATAATGATGGCTCCATTTTTTTCCCTAAATTTTTGCTCTGTTTTATATTACTTTCTAACAATTATCTTTTAGAATGGTTGCAAAAAAGAAAATAGTTTTACAAGTTTTACTTAAATGTCATAACAGTGGCATGTCATAATGAAAGTAATAATAGTTGACAGCTATCTTCCACAAATTGTAAATGTTGTTATTAAATTTTACCAGATGTGCATATTTTTCTTTCGTTGGTAGAATGATCAAAAAAATCTTCAAAATTGCATTAAAACTATAATATAAATTTTGCAGCGATAGATGTGATATTTTTTATATTTATGTATACATACATATATTATTTTCAATACTTTCAAAAAGGCCGTGTTTAATAAGATATGAATGAATATTTATTTAATTACCCTAAAATACTTGGATATAATGAATCAAATGATATCGAGATAAATATGTTTAAGGTACAGCAAAAACTATTTTAAAAAAATGCGACAAAAATATCAAAACACCTATACATATCCAAATAATTCCCAATAAACTACAAATTATTTTAAAAAATGCATGCATTACCTTCTATTTTTTTTATATTTAATTTGAATTGAAAAAAGTAAATAAAGCAACCTCGTTCACGAAAAAAGTTAGGATAAGTTTCTCTTTTAACAGGCAGGTTCTTCAAACTGGTCTCATATATTATTATTTTCTTTATTTGATGAATTTATAGTTAATTATTTTATTATTTTTTTTCTTTATAGGTATTAAACTTTTACCAATTTTGCTTTTTAGTTTTACAAATTTTGTGATAGGTCCTAATTCAGTGAAATATTATTTAATTTTAATTTGAAATTTATTTGCTGATGGTTCAGCGTTGTCTATATGCATTTCATTGTTGCTGTAACAAATCATCAGTAGACTTCAACCACACATTTTGAATAGTCGCAAACCTCTTATCTTATGCACAGACTTTCAAGAACTATTTGAGAATTCACAAATAATAATATTATTGAAAATCACAAAAGAAAAATAAGCTTAGAAACTAACAGAAAAAACCCAGGAAATAATTTATATTCGATTTGAATCTATTTTATTTTTCTACACCTTTATACAATTAGAAATCCATCGGATAACAAGAAAAGTATGTAGTTATAAGGCAAAATGAAAAATAAAATCTAAATTTAACATTTAAGAAATTTATTGTTCGACATATTGCCAGAAGTTTATTGTAATTTGAAATTTATTTGCTAGTGGTTCAGCGTTGTCTATATACATACATATGTAGAAAAATAAAATGGATTCATATCGAATATAGATTATTTGCTGGGTTTTTGTATTCGTTTCTAAGCCTACTACGCTTATTTTTCTATTGTGATTTTCAAAAATACTATTATTTGTGAGTTCTCAAATAGTTCTTGAAAGTTTGTGACTATTCAAAATGTGTGGTTGAAGTCTACTGATGATTTGTTACAGCAACAATGAAATATATACATAGACAACGCTGAATCACTAGAAAATAAATTTCAAATTAAAATAAACTTCTGACAATATGTCGAATAATAAATTTCTTAAATAAATATTTTTTGTTGCTAATTTTTAAAACAAATTGAACACGAGAAAAACCAAAATTTATACATTTTAAGTTACTTACTACCTCTTAAAATTACTTTAATTTATATATGTTATAGTATTAAACGCCCGTACCGATAACCGTTTTATTTATAATATTTCAAGTACTGGCAACTCTATTAATAAATCATTGATTTTCACTCAAAATAAAAACAAACTCGATGATGTTTTGTTTTTGCAAACAAAACCCAAACTTCACTCAAATTAGCTCTGCTTTTTGCCTCTATTTTCTTTAAATCTATTTTTTTATACATACATACATATGTACATATAAAGAAGAAACACAACATAATCTTGGTAGATTCTTACATACTAAGAGGCTTTATATTATTTATTGCACTGAACTTATTTTACAAAACCAAAGCATTAACACTTTTTGAGATAACTTTCAAGGATTTCGTTTATGAAATTGTTTTATAACAATATTTTATAATTTTATCTTTAATTTATCATTTAAATGTGATATAAAACTAACTTTAAACCGAGCGGTGTTCCATATCGGCCGAATTTAGCAGCGCACACGTGAGAACTGATTTCTTACGGCCAGCGTTACCGTTGGTGCTACTTAAGTAATTAGTAAAGATTACGCATTGCGCATGTATGTTAACTTGCGCGTGCTGGTGTGACGGCAATAGGGGTGGAAAACTATCGATGGCACTATCGATACTATCGATGGTTAATTTTTTTTGTGACTATCGATGTTTTAAATCTGCCATCGATTAAAACTTGAAAACAATCGATTTTTTTTAAGACACTATCGATAGTAAATGATACACCACTAAAACAAAAATATTTGAATATATTGCTTTTTATAAACAAAAATAACTGAATGACGGGAAAATTTCTTCCGCTGATCTCACTTATTTTTCATACAATTATTTTAGTTTTGTTATTTATTAAACTGAAAAATAAAATTATACTTTATTTTGTGTTGTTTTGTTTAAAAATATTTTGTTTGGAATTTTTATTGTAAATAAATATGTTCAATTTACGAGAACCATACAACTTCGATACTATCACGATAGTATCGTCGATATATCGATAATTTTTTTAACTTTCGATAGTTTGGAATCGATATATCGATAGAGATTTTTCAACTATGGAAAACTTTCGATAATGACACTATCGATAGTTTTCCATCTCTAGACGGCAAAATGAAATGTAAACAAAATTGCCTGATGTGATGTGCATGAGCAAAAAAAGATTTTTTTTCAAAAGCTGAATGCGTAATCTTGTATTCTTTGATTCATGGCAATTTATAACTTTTTCGACTAATTGGATACTTTTGGCTCATTTTACAAAATGCATCCATATGTGATACTTTTTGTAATTCTTGCCACTTCTTAATACTTTTGATACAGTTTTATTAAAACTCCCACCTTTAATATAAGTTAGTTTTGACAGATATATGTACATACATAACCCTGCGTTTACACATGCAAGTACCTCGCATGCAAGCTCTGTGTACGTATTATCAACGAAAATTTCATACAAATGCCCGACTGTCTTGCAACTTGCATGTTTGCCTTTTATTGCAGAGTTGTCCATAACATAAAGGAGTTAAATTTTGAGAGAACCAGATAGTATTGAACTTAATTCGTGTTATTTTAATGTTATTTATGTCTAAAAAAATTCATTAACCGCTTGATTTATGAATATTTAACAAAATAAATATCAAATTAGCTTTTAAATGTATTTAAAATTAGTAAAAACTCATATATTACACTGAAATCCAGTTTATTTCTACTAAAGTATTAATAGGGCAACACTGTTAGCTAACTTTCCATTTACTTGCTGCAAGTTCAACAAGTCACTGTGTTGTAAAATTCCTTGGCAGTTGAGTTGCAAGTAGACTGCGAGTGCCGAAAGTGCAGATGTGTTAGTGAAAGAGTTTGAGTGTATTGTACTTGCACTTGCACGTGTAAACCCTAGGTAAGTATTTATGTTTGTATAAGCAAACTTATAGGAAATCTTTTTTTTTTTGTTATGCGCGGTTACCCTACAAGAAATGAATGACCGAAACTAACACAAACAAAACTTTTTTACTAACACACATGCAACAATTTTATGTTGAATTTTTGCTTCTGGAGCTTACACTGTTTCGTTTTTTCATTTAAATTTGAAGGATTGTTTTTACAATATTTATTGCATATTTTTGTATAGTAATTTTTGTACATATTTATATATGTTTTATTTTAATTAAAGTATTATTAAACTATATTGATAATGCTTCCATAAATTATAATTATTTGATTATTTATTGTCAAGAAAATATAATTAGTATACAAATGGGTTTTCGAAATTTTGGGTGTTTTTAGGGGAAAAAAACGTATTGAACAAAAATTTTTGCTAGTGGCAGTTCAGGCATATATTGCATCAGTTGTTTCACTCTAACATATATTTTATATGCGTACATGCAATAATTCTTGCTAATACTTTTTGCATGTATAAAAAGCACTAGGCTATACATAGCATTTGTGAACACATGATTGTGAAAAACCACAAAATAAAATTTTCTAAAAGTCAATTTTTACATGTATTTGGAATAAAATTTAAATAATTGTGCAATATGGCTGTAATTTTTGTGTTTAAAATTCCTTAATCAAAGGCCAGTGGTGTTCCTCAAATTCTGACTGTGAAATAAAGCCTAAATAATGGGAAAGTGATGAAATATTTGTAGAATCATGTTCAAGAATTTGCAGTGACAAAATAAATTAATTTTAAATATTTTTTACGCTTAATGCGCTTTAAATATAATAAATTTTGATTCGTACTATATGTTCTTAATAATTTCCGTCATTAAGGCATGGTACATGCAACAACTTTGCCAAATGTTCCCACTTAATGCCGCTTGTGGTTTTTTTGCCTAGAATGGGACCCGGCCAACGTTTCTATGTCCAAAGTGCCCACAACACTCAACAGATTCAAGCAACTCTGGCTATTCCGCAAATGCATCAAAACGGTAATATGTTTTTTAAATCATTTTGTTTTAGAAGTTTTAATTGTTCTCGCCATTTATTTAAGGACCTGAAAATATTTTGTCTCGCTGTTGGTAAATGCAATACCACAAGATCAGCAGCTGGGCGAACGTTCATACCAAATGATAGAACGTATGGATCCATCTAAGACCACGGGCATGTTGGAATAAAAATATCCAAACTCGTGCATGACGGAAGTTCATAAAGCTCTTTGTTGGAAAATGTAATACCATAAGAGAAAATTCTGGGCGGACGTTTACACCCAATGACCGAAAGCATGCATCCATCTTTGGCTAGTAAGATGAAGAGCATGTTGCTTAAATTAGTTTTAAGAACATTAATATTTATTCTTTTATGTTAAATAAAACTTTGATTTAAAATGTAAATTTTAATTGACAAATATTTATGTTGGGACTTAATAGTTAGAGCTAACCAATATTTTCGTTTGCCTGACTGGTTAGAGCTTACCAGTATTTACGTTTGCCTAACTGTTTGGAGCTAACCAATATTTACGTTTGCCTAACTAGTTAGAGCTAACCAATATCTACGTTCCCCTAACTAGTTGGAGCTAACCCATATTTTCGTAGTCATAACCTTATAAAAGGAATCAGAGTGAGCAGCACAGATATATGTTACATAGTCGGGTGGAATTAATAAGATAGAGAGAGATGCAAAATCACATGTACACACGTCAACACTCGCGGTTTTAATTAGTTGACGTTTTCCCGAGCGCACTGTACATATTTATATTGTTACGAAAATGGCCGTCGACAAGGTTAAGCAGCATTACACAAAAATATTCCAACAGGGTTAATGGAAATGTTACGCGAAAATATTCCTACAGGGTCAATGTAACGAATAATCTAGAATAGTAGCAAACAACTAAATAAGCCTGCTTAACACGTAAACAAGCAAAAGCAACAACAACAAAAAGCGTCTGCTTATTAAGAAGATTCACATATTTACACACATCCAGACATGCCAATTCAAACGAAAAGCAAAAGATAAACAACCACCGTGTATTGCTTAGTTAATGATGTACACACGTACGCATATACACATGTATGTACATATTTACCACATGAACTTAATTAGGCAGCATATAAGATGATAATGATCGTCTAGGCGTTGCTTGAAACTTCTAGTGGAATTTGTGTGAAATATAAAAAGAGGTGACGCATCCAAAGAGTTAGTTAGTTGCAGTTGTGAGTCAGTTACGAAAAAGTCAGTCGCGAACAAGTCAGTCATTTGCAAGTAAACAAGTCAGTTGATAATTAAGTTGTGAATTAATAATAGTCTGTCGTGGAATTGAGATTATTGTGGAGTCTATCGTGTCGACTGGAGTAAAGGGAACAGCGCAGCGAAAAGACGTGTATAAGGGTGTAAGTAAGGCCAGTGAGTCTTTATTGGTGTATCAACTGTAAGTGTCGGCAGAGTGAGTGCCGTGTGTGACAAGCAGCAGACAAAGAGGTATTGGTGTATCAACTGTGAGTGACGGCAGAGAGAGTCTCGTAAGTGACGGCAGCAGACAAAGAGGTGTCACGTGATTACTTGCGCAGCCAGATAAGAAACATTCGTAAACTACAGGGAGGAAGGCGTAGTGGTAACCAGTTGTGAATATCTGTGTGTAATTTATTAGTTTAAGTTGTATTAGTGTATTTAAGCTCTTGAGTAATTTAGTATAAGTGTATTTGTAAATAAAACTTGTATCATTCTTAACCCTAATTACTACACTCGGCTCTCGTATTCATTTGCAAATCTTCGGATCTACGGAAAAGCGTTTTTATAGAGAGAAAAACGTAACAATATAATAGAAATATATATACATATGTATGTTTACATAAGTAGATACATTTAAAATTGGCCGTTATTAAATAAAATTTCGGGTTTTCGCTCTTCCAAAATCATACATTATCTGCATTAGGCTGTACTGAATAATTTTCAAGGAATAAAAAATTTGGAAGAAATAAAAGATTACTCTATATTATTCTTCTTTTTTAAATTGGTAAAGCAATATCGACTTTTTACTAATTTTATTTTTCTAGATTAAAGGAAGAAAAAGTTCGCAAAAGATTAAATGTAGTCATATCGAGCAAAAACTAAAAAGGGGCTAAAAGGGCTGAAAGATTATTGAAAAAAGTGCTAGGTTTGCGCCTTTTTTAGTTTGGGGCTAAATTTTTTTTCGCGTTTTGACTGACTAAAAACGGGCTAAATCTAGCCCTTAAAGGGCTAAGTTGGCATCACTGATCCAATAAGCTAGAAGAGTAACAATAAAAAATTACAATAAGATAGAAGAGTAACATTGAAACGTAACAACAATAACAAAAAGAGCAATGTAAAGAGAAATATGAAAAAAACCATGGAAAACAGAAAACGAGTAATTTTTTCTACCCCTCTTTTTTCTCTCCGTTGTTCAATAACAAACAAAAAGTGACGTCGAAAAATAGACTTCATAAAAGGCACATCAATCAGGTACCCGCGATTCTACAACAAATATTAGAACAGCAACAACCACATGTACTTTGTTGGCATAAATTACCTTCTTACTTTTCAAAACAGAGTAGCATCGTCAGATTGCATGTTTCTTATAGGAAATGTCAAACACCATACAAAGCTGAATATTCGAAAGATGTTTATAGATACCCAAATAAAAGCACGCTTTTAGGCTTATACCTACACAATCCAAATTTGACATTTAGATTGGTATAATGACATTAGTCACCTGGTGTAGTCTGCAGAAAAAATATTACAAGTCATTAGAATACGTTTTGTTTATTTAGAATTGCAAATCTAATGTAAATTTGGAATACACTTGTTTATTCCAAAACATTTCAGTTATACTCGTAACTCTTGCTATATTAAACATTTTCAGAAGATAAAAAATTCGATACACAAATAATATTAAATGGTCCGCAATTTGTTTAAGATATTATTAATCAAAATCCATAAATTTTATGAAATAAAAAAATACCAAAATATGCCAAATAATTCTCAGAAAGTTATAAACTATCAGTAAGTACTATTTTGAAAATCTGAGTGCTAACCGAAGAAACAAAGTGCTAAATCTGTCATTTTGTGGTGTAATTTTTAAAATGTGTGCAACGCCGTTCTCATAATGTTTTTTATATGAAAAGCAATATCGCACAAAAAAAAATATCGGAATTGACAAACATTGCCACTAGTGCAAACCTGTTAGTCCGTTAAGATGTGCGATGTTTTCCTTGGTTTAGTATTCTTTTTTTATTTAAAGGCTAACAGCACTGGTTTTAATTCTTTGTATCTTGCGAGGCGGTTGCATACTAGGTGGTCGCAAGGGATCAGGTGACTGTTTTTGCCGCTTGTAATTTGAATACGAGTATATATGTTTGATGTCAAACACACATTTTTTAGAATATTTTTTTACATTTAAAGTAAAAGTTTCTCAAAGCGAATTGAGCTGATTATACCTTATATTAAAATGCCTTGGCTTAAGAATAATTTTGTATGAAAATTTGTCTTAAAACCCCTTTATAAAGCCTTCATAATATTTTATATATAAATACGGCACACATTTTGTTTGTCGTACACTTTTAAATATCTTATCGTCCACGAACATTGGTGAAATAAACCTGAGTTAAAAGGTATTTTTGTGTAGATATGCACAATATAAGCTATTTCTTTAAATTCTTAGCATAAAAGTGCTAAAAAAGCGTTTTAAATTTGCATGAAAAAACAACTTTCTGTTTCATTCTTGTTTTGTACACACATTTTAACATACATACGTCTCAATTTAGAGCACCTGGCGATCCTAGTTTTTATATCCTTTACCAAAAAATTGTAATTCCGTTTGTAATTTCTAGAATATTAATAAGCGAGTCATAAAGTATATATATTCTGGATCCTTATGCATAGGGAAGACGAATAAGCGATGTCCGTCTGTCTGTCTGTCTGTACGTGAAATCGGTTTTTCGAAGCTCCCAGAAAAGCTAGAGACTTCATTCTTGGACTGGTGGGTCAGAAATGGTCAAAATAAGATTGGTATTGAAAATCAACAAAATCGAGCTGATGGTTTCAGAGCTGGGAGGCTTAAACTTCATTTTGCCATACAAAGTAACTACCGAAAACTAGTTTTTAATAATTTTTTATTAAATAAACTTATTTTATACTTCCGTATGAATAAAATTGGTATTTCTAACTAAAAAAAATTAAAAAAATTTAAAACTTAAAAAGACGTTTCCAGGGTTCGAAAACCTTAAGGCCCAACTATAATATGAATAAGCTGGCTTAAGCTAATGTCAGAATTGAACGATAAGTCTGTCAAATGCTTAAACAATTCAGATGTGACTTTTAGGTGGCCATAATGTACTTACATGCACTTAGGTATTCTTTAGCCACAGCTGCACATCTAGGTATTGTCTTCTCATAACTCCTAAATGAATGCAATTCAATCAAACTAACTTGAAAGAATGTCCTAATCTATTAAAAATTCACATATAAATATATCCATCACCTTATTACTTGTTTTATTTGTTTTGCCTACTAAAAAGTACAACAGTGAATATACATACATAAGTAAATACATGTGTATGTGTGTATATGTGTATTGTAAAACAAACAATGAAAATTTTGCTTTATTTTCCGAGCTTAAAATAAGAAACAATAAAAAAATATTTAAAATCAATGAATATTTTCTGCTGCTGCTTGTTTGAGTTTAAAAGATGCACAAAAAGTTTTTCCTTACGGAATGTGCGTTCAGTTTGGCACTTTACTTAAGCAAATGATATTTAACGAAACTTGACGAAAAGTTTGTTAAGTACATTATAGTTTGCCACATGCGTTTTATATGTAACCGCACAGTTGCTTAAGCTAGCTTATTCATATTATAGTTGGGCCTTTAACTTTTTTTTATGCAAAAGTAACTTACTAAAACAAATTTTTCCTTTTTTTCTATAAACCAAACATATTAATGTTGTTAAAAGAAGGATATTGATGTAAGAAATCAGAAAAACAAAAATGATGATTCTGGGTTGGAAAACCTACGATTTTTGTGATATATACAATTAACTACCGTAAACTAATTTTTTAATCATTTTTTTAAATAAACTTATTTTATACTTCACCACGAATAAAATTTGTATTTTAATTAAAAAAAAATTAAAAAAATTTAAAAGACGTTTCCAGGGTTGGAAAACTTTAATTTTTTTTTGACAAAAGTAACTTACTAAAACAAATTTTTCCTTTTCTTTATAGCTTAAACATATATTATATTCTTAAAAGAAAAAGATTGGTGTAAGAAAGCAGAAAAATCAAAAATTGTTGGAAAACTGAAACTTTTTGCGCTATAAAATATTAACTAACGAAAGTTAATTTTTATTATTTTTATTAAATGAACTTATTTTATACCTTAGTACAAATAAAATTGGTATTTCAAATTAAAAATTAACCTTCTAAAATTGAAAAGACGTTTCCAGGGTTGGAAAACTTTAACTTTTTTTCTTATACAAAAGTAACTTACTAAAACAAATATTTCCTTTTCTCTATAAATTAAAGATATCTTATATTCTTAAAAGAAATAGATTGGTGTAAGAAATCTGCAAAATTAAAAAGGATGATTCCAGGGTTGTGAAACTTACTCTTTTTGTGATATAAAAAATTAACTACCGGAAACTAATTTTAATTTTTTTTTTAAATAAATTAAATTATTTTATACTTCAGTACGAATAGAATTGGTATATTAATCTAAAAAACTTTAAAACTCGTTTCCAGGGTTGGAAAACCTTACCTTTATTTATAGACAAGTAACTTACCAAATCAAATTTTCCCTTTTTCTCTATAAATTAAAGATATCATATATTCTTAAAAGAAAGATTTTAGTAAAAGAAATCAGAAAAATCAAAAAGTTTGATTTTAGGGTTGGAAAACCCACATTTTTTGTGATATAAAAAATTAGCTACCGAAAACTAATTTTTATTTTTTTTTATAAAATAAATTTATTTTATAATTCAATACGAATGAATTTAATATTTCAAAATAAAAAAAAAAATTAAAAAAATTAAAACGACGTTTCTAGGGTTGGAAAACCTTATTTTTTATACAAAAGTAACTTACACTTACTAACACAAATTTGTTCTTATTTACTATAAATTAAACATATCTTATATTCTTTAAAAAATATGGTGTAAGAAATCAAAAAAATCAAAAAGTAGGATTCCAGGGTTGGGAAACTTTCACTATTTCTGATATAAAAATTAACTAAAGAAAACTAATTTTTATCTTTTTTTTATTAAATAAACTTATTTTATGCCTGATAACGAATAAAATTGGTATTTCAAATTAAAAAAATAATTTAAAAAATTAAAAAGACGATTCCAGGGTCGGAAAACTTTAACTTTTTTTGTACAAAAGTAAGTTATTAAAACAAATTTTTCCTTTTTTTATAAATTTAACATTTCTTAAATTCTTAAAAGAAAGAGATTGGTGTAAGAAATCAGAAAATCAAAAAGGATGATTTCACCGTTGGGACATTTACACTTTTTTGATATATATGTAAAAGTAACTAAGTCTAATTAATTTTTATCTTTTCCTTTATAAATTATATATATTTTACGTTTTGGAAAGAAAAGTTTGGTATAGAAAATTATAAAAATAAAAACCACAGCGCCAGAGCTAAAAACTCTGATTTTTTTCCGGACATTAAAGTAACTTTCTATATTTTTTTTAAAAACTACTAGATTGGTATAAGTAATCAGAAAAATCTAAAATTATGATTCTAAGGTTTGAAAAATTTTTTTTTTCTTTGTACATAAAAGTAACTATGTGTTTATGTACGTGTCTCTATACTACATAAACGCACTTTGGTAAAGGGTATATAAGATTTGGCACAGGCGAATATAGCACTCTTACTGGTTATAAATAAGGCTGTTAATAACTAAAATCATTTAATTTTTAATTTTAATTTTATTTGTCAAATTTTGTAACAACTTATATATGAATGTATATTGTCGAATTGTTTTGCGATTTAAATGTTTTTTCTACTTGAGATACAATAGATGCTTGGTAAGTTATATAAATTTTTTTTTGGTCACGAGTACGAAATCATATTTTTAGTTGTGAAATTTTAAAATATTTGCCATTTACAGTATTAAAATCCGTTTTTAATTTTAACCCCAGTCAGGGGAATTTTATTTGCGACAGCTGAATCATTGACAAATTAAAAAAAGAAAATTATCAGAGTTTTGGTTACTAGAAAATTGGGAACAAATATACTTTAGGTCCCCCTCGCAGAAATAAATTGGCGGCAAGCCTTCGATCCCGAGTTATGGGCATTCAAAGTTCTAGTATACAATTGTGATTCTTTTTTGTATTTTTCATCCAATACAGTCAATATTGGTATCATTTAAAAGCTTTTAAGACGATCTTTAATAATTTAATGAAATTTAAAAAAAACGTTAATCCATTAAATTTTTTCTGTATAGCCGGCCTACGCCCGGGTTTTTTTCCTCCATGGGTTTTCCCAACACGACATTACGTACTAAAGTTTTTTTGCATAGCCGGCCTGGGCCGGGCTTAAGGATTTTCTCCACCGTGTTTTTTCCCAACACGGCGCTGCATAGTAAAGTTTTTCTGTATAACCGGCCTTTGGCCGGGCTTAAGGATTTTCTCCACCCTGGTTTTTCCCAACACGGCGCTGCATAGTAAAGTTTTTCTGTATAGCCGACCTTCGGCCGGGCTTAAAGATTTTTCTCCACCATGGATTTTCTCCACCATGGGTTTTCCCAACACGACGTTGGGTACTAAATTTTTTTTGCATAGCCGGCCTTCGCAGGCTTAAGGATTTTCTCCACCGTGGTTTTTCCCAACACGGCGTTGCATAGTAAAGTTTTTCTGTGTAGCCGGCCATCGGCCGGGCTTAAGGATTTTCTCCACCATGGTGTTTCCCAACACGGCACTGCATAGTAAAGTTTTTCTGTATAGCCGACCTTAAGGATTTTCTCCACCATGAGTTTTCCCAACACGACGTTGCGTACTAAAGTTTTTTTGCATAGCCGGCCTTCGGCCGGGCTTAAGGTTTTTCTCCACCATGGTACTTGAGTTTTTCTGTATAGCAGGCCTTTCGCCCGGGCTTAAAGATTTTCTCCACCATGGTTTTTCCCAACACGGCGGTACTTACTAAATATTATTTGCATAATTGATACCAATATTGGACCGTTACATTCAGAAATACAATGCTACATCACACTTTTATATGAAAACTTTAAAGGCCCATAACTCGGAAACTAAGGCTCGCCGCCAATTTTTTTATTTAATTTTATCTTCTTATTTTTCAATCGGATAGGCTAGTTTTTATTTATTTCTGCGAGGGGACCTAAAGTATATTTAAGCCGAAAATTGTTAAATTTATACAAAAAAAGTAAACAATATTGAACTGAAATAATGTCATTGACTTTAGGCAAAAGCGCAAATTTAGGGCGTTTTTTATTAAACGCTAAATTGGCATCTCGCTGGCAATAAGAAATCAGTTCTCACGTGCTCGCCACTAAATTCATCCGACGCGGATTGCCGGTCGTTATAAAGTTAATTTAATTATTAAATTTTAATATCATATTTAAGTACATGATAAATTAAAGAAAAATTTATAAAATATTGTTATAATATCATTTAAAATTATCTCAAAAAGTGTTAATTGGTTTTGTTAAATAAGTTCAGTGCAATAAATATGTAAATTCTTTTGTTCTGTTGTATATCTTCTTCCTTATTTGGATGTGTATATGTATGTATAAAGAAATAGTTTTAAGAAAATAGAGGCAAAAGCAGAGCTAATATGAGTGAAGTGCAAGTTTTGTTTGCAGAAACAAAACATCATTGAGATTATTTTATGTTGAGTGAAAATATCAATGAGTTATTAATAGAGTTGCCAATAAACAAAATACTATAAACAAAAGGGTTATCGGTACGGGCGTTGAATAATATAAGATGTTTAAATTAAAATAATTTGAAGTAAGTAAGCTTGAGAGGTAAGTAACTTAAAACTTATAAATTGAAATTTTTCTCCTTTTCTATATTTTTTCAATTAAGTAAGAAAAAATATTTATTGAATTATACGATAACTCTTACATTTCCGAGCATACACCCCTTTTAGACACACAAATATTGCTTTGCACAGTCTTAATTCAGCTGTGTGAAAGACATATGAAGAAATCCTTTTTGTTTCTCTCTGGCTCCCAGCTGAATTAAGACTTTGCAAAATATAATTGGCGTGTGCAAAAGGTCTGATAAGGACATACATATACATATACATAAATCTGACAAGCCACCCTGTCGAAAATTCCGTTAACTTAAAACTCACTTTATGCTAACTATTTCGCAACTAGTACTGACTTGCATGATACTTGGATTACTTTCCATTATAATCAACTGACTATTTTAACATTGCGATGTCAATTGTAGGAATGTAGTCAATTGTCTCACTCTGCATTACTCTTCAACTAGCTTAAAGTTTATTTTTTTAAATCACTTAGTAGTCAGTAAATAAAAAAAAACTCTTTCTGGGGTTCGAACATGTATCGTCGCACGTTGTGTACTAAGGTAAGGTACCATCTAAAACAATAAATGCGTTGCCAAATACAACTTTAACGCTTTGCGTGACGTTTTTAATTTTGGGAAAAAAATCGTGAAGCAAAGTTTGCATGACACAATAAAAACTTTGACAACACTCACTGTTTTTTTCACTATTTTGTTTTATATATAAAACACAGCACAATTCGATTACTCTGATGCCACGAACTCGCTTTTTATGTAAATTTACCGGCATTTAAATAAAAATTTCATATTTACATGAGAGTTTGGTCAAATAAATTACAAATACTATATCAACTGATTGTCAAAGCACGCAAAAAGTTGAGAGTAACCTAACTTTTCGCTTCGCTTTGCGTTAAAAGTTGTTTATGTGACATGTTTCATATAAGCACGTACATTTCATTTTAGATTTCAAAGCGAATCTTCACCGCAACGCGATGCAAAAGTTTTATCTGACATGGGCTCAACAGCAAAATGTTAATATAAAACTGAAATGAGTTTCAAAGTAGCTGAGTATAAATTTGTTGACTGTCATCAAATTCGATTACGTACTAAACTTAAGAATTAATTTTGGGTTTGTTCTGGATGGCATTGCAGTTAGCTTTTAAGGTAGAATTAGTAAAATCGTATCATTCTACTTTACAGCTTGCCGTATCGTTCAACTTTGTGCACAAGTTATAGAAAATGTAACAGTTTGCACAGCACATTTTTTTTTGTCTGGCATTATATACGGCGTTTTTGACATTCGCTACAGAAAAATCTGTTTTCTGCAGATTCCTACGTCAGCAGTGCTACCACCACATATTTTATAACTAGTAACATGCATTGTATATCGTGATGTTGTACCATATACAATGCATGTTACTAGTTATAAAATATGTGGTGGTAGCACTGCTGACGTAGAAATCTGCAGAAAACAGATTTTTCTGTAGTGAATGTCAAAAACGCCGTACTTAATGCCAGACAAAAAAAATGTCCTGTGCAAACTGTTACATTTTCTATAACTTGTGCACAAAGTTGAACGAAACGCAAGCTGTAAATTCTACCTTAAAGGTAGAATTAGTAAAATCGTATCGTGATGTTGCGTGTCAGCTGACAAAAACCGTACCATATACAATGCATGTTACTAGTTATAAAATATGTGGTGGTAGCACTGCTGACGTAGGAATCTGCAGAAAACAGATTTTTCTGTAGCGAATGTCAAAAACGCCGCATTTAATGCCAGACCAAAAAAATATGCTGTGCAAACTGTTACATTTTCTATAACTTGTGCACAAAGTTGAACGATACGGCAAGCTGTAAAGTAGAATGATACGATTTTACTAATTCTACCTTTAGTCAGTCTAAGAAAAGTTAACTATTTTTGTAGTCAACCACACACACATTCTCCGTCAGAGATGTTTCACAAAAAAAGGTAACAAATACGCGCATACATATTTTTGCGTATTTCCTTATTAACATTTTATTATTTATTTTAAATTATTAAAATAACAAAAACAACCCGAAAATAATAAGAACGTGATAGGTAAGTTATTTTTTTCAAACACCAGAATCTTCATTATAATATCAGAAGCAGTGTGACCAGATTTTAAAATAAAGTTAAGCTAAATCACGTTTAGAAAAGAGCTAAAATAAGCTAAAAATTAAAATTTTAAGCCATAAAATAAAGCTAAACTTTTTTCGGCTTCTTTCACGTTGCAATAGTTTCTTATTGCTAAATTAACGTTAAATATATACACACAAAAACATACTTTCTATTATTTGAAATAAAAATATTGAATAATTTTTAATTAAATTATTGATTCATTATTATATTTGAGTTTTAAAGAAAAATAACACAAAAACTTTACAAAAATTTAAGAACATTTATACTAAAATACGAAACCTGTTTTTAAATTAATTAGTTTTATTAACAGAAAACCTATTTCCTAATTTTTGTTTTAAGTAAATTCATGCCGCTAAATACAAGTTCAACTCAACTCAAAGAAAATCTTTAAAAGTCTTATAGGCAATATTAATTTAACTTTTGCAATTGTAACTCCAAAATTGCAATCAATGTCACCTATTTTTAAAATTTGTCATTTCTCTTATAAATGCGCAATTTACATTTTGTATTTTTAAATTATTTTAAAATGAAAAAATTTTATATATCTGAATGCTAACAAATTATAATTTTTAACCTTCCTTCGTCCAAAAAAGGGTGTTATAAGTTTGTAGTGTGTGTCTGTACATTTGTGCATCTATACGAGTCCACGTACAGAACAAAGTGCTGCATCGATTTTGAATTAGATTATTTTTTGTTCGCAAGGCGATTTGACCGAGAGTGTTCTTAGCTTTTTTTTTTGAAGAACGCTCTGTCCAGATGTTCAGAAGATATCACATCTTTTCTAGATATATCTAGTTGAATCTGTATGTTTTTGACGCCGTATCTCCCAAACGGCTAGACTGATTCTAATTTTGTTTTTGTAGTTTGAAACGTGACTTGATCTCGCCTAAAATTGAAGAAAGTCGGTTCAGACATTTGGTCAGTACGCTTGCGGGTTCTTAAAATTTTTAATTTTTGTCATTATAACTTTTTTATGTCTTTAACATATTTTTTGAGAACATGCTATTTAGATTAAAAAACGGCTAAAAAAGCTAAATGAGTTTTTAAAAAAAGCTAAAAAAATAAGCTAAGAGCTAAATGGAAATTTTGCAGCTAAATCCCAAAAAAACTAAGGTAAATTTAAGGTAAAATGAGAAAACTCACAAGTTAACTAATAAATATTTTCCTTTTGTTCTTTTTACTGACATGTTTTTTACACCGTTAAGGGGTTTAGACACGGTCAAAATGCTTGCTGAGATTGGTTTTAGTATGAGTGAAAATTTGTTAGTATGTGTGACACCAACGATGCTTGATGGAAAATCAAAAAATTTTGATTTTCGGCATGCTTGCTGTCACTTGTTAATGCGTGTATATGTTACCCCATCAAGCGCGTACAAATTTTCATTATAATTATATTTCCATTGTGAACGGTTGTCCAAAATATTGGAATTAAAAAATATAAATTTGACTAGTGAAGAAAAAAGAATTGTTATAACTTTCTTATTTTGCTTTGTTCTTTTTTTTTGTAAGCAGTGCTGCCATTATTGTTATTGAATATCTTTATTTATACTTTTTTATAAATTTTTTTCAACCAAACGAACAGCACAAAATCAAAATAAAAATGAATGCTTGGTGGGTTATCAAGCATGGTAACATCAAGCCGACTAGCACATGTACACGAACTTGACAGCAAGCATTTTGATCGTGTCCAAAGCCCTTTATTGTTTTAATATTTTTCTTCTGTTTGGACAAAACAAATAATGAAGGCACACGTGCCGATTGATTGTATATAAGAAAACGGAAGTCTCAAATCAATTTATTGCCATGACTTTACTGAAATAATCAATAATGTTTAACTTATTTTAGTAATAATTTTGTTCGTATTTTATGGCTTGTTAATTTATTATTTGATTACTGTTGCCAATATGATATGTAAAAGGGTAGTACTTAAATAAAGCGAAGTTTATAACCTTGTTCAGGTTATACTCGTAATATCATAATATGATATCAAACTGACATGTTTTTAATAAAAGTTGGTCTCAACGTTAAAATAAACTGTTAAAACCTGGTTTTGCCATACAAAATGATTTTGTTAAAACTAACTTAAAAACCTTTTTAACCGACAGCGCAACGCAAAGAAGGGTATTGTATTTATTAGTCTATATATGTATGTATGTATCTATGTATGGTCGGGTTTGCATCTGTGTGCCTTGTTCCACACAAGCGGAAAAAAGCGTAACCACTAATTACTAATGAAAAACAGTTCGATTCAGACACGTATAATAAATACGTTAAATATATTAAAATTAAGTTAAACAGTTTCATACATAACTAATAGACAATTTTATAGAATCTAACCAGATTGGAAAAGGTTTAAATCAATAAACACATGTCTATATTAAACAATTTTTCATTAGTAATTAGTGGTTACGCTTTTTGGGCGTTTGGCACACAAGAAATGCCAGATGTAAACTCAGCCTTATATGTTCTTTGCGGCACTATAACGATATATGTCAGTTCTCAAAATTCAATATGGCGGCCAACAGAAGCCATTTTGTAAATACGCAAAAAATAAAAAGTCGGTGAACTATATCAAAATGGGTATCATTCGACAGGTATTTTAAAATCATCTGTAGGTTTTTCTTATGATTTTTCATTTCGAATGACTATTTAGGATATTTAAAGGTTCAAAGTTGGTCGCAGTCGGGTTTTTTTTGATTTTTTTTTGTATAAATACTATTTGAATTTGCTTTAAATAGCTTCTCTATAATGCAACATTGTTTTCGCTGTACTAAATTTAGTGGTGCCAAGTTAAAATGATCGGAAGCAGCTGATAATGTTAATACCAATTCAAACATTTAAGCGAATAATAGACTGCTTTTCCACAGGCAAAGTTTACTTTGCAAACTCCTAAAAAAATAATAGGGGAGAATACTTTCCCTTTCTATCTTTCTCCCAGCGGAATTAAGATTTTGCAAAGTAAACTTTGGGTGTGCAAAACGGGTTCATACATAAAATTGTGTTAATTACACATATCAATATATCAGCTGAGATAAAAAGTGGACAAAACTTGGTTGATCCACGATTAAAAATAAGATAACTAACGGCTATGTGAAATTCGGGAAATTAAAAAAAATTCAATTTTAAGTTTGCCCTGTGATTTTCACACACAAAAATTTCGTATTAAAATCTACAAAAACAAGATCAATTTAATATATTTTTGCAATGATTTTTTTTCATATGTCTTTCATGTTATTTCAACATGATTTACAGTCATTTTCAAAGAACATTTTTCTTTTGCAATAACTTTATTTCCTGTTGATTTAATATTTCAGTTCTGTTAAATCAAAAGGAAAATCATATTGAATCGAAGTTAAAGCAATGTGTGTTCTGTGTGTATACTTAATTTTGGAAATTAAACTTTAATTAGTTAATTCTTTATAACTCCTGAAGTCAGTTTGATGATACACTTCTAGAAAAAGAAAAAAAGCAAGTACACATATCTACATGCAAGTTTGACACTCAGTATAGGCATTAAGTATTGTTTTCAGAACCATCCACATATGTAAATACATATATTAATATTCCTTTATTGTAGTCGCGTTAATTAACTTTTTAAGCTGTAAATAATTAAATGTTCTTAATATATTCACTCAACACAATACACAACTTTCATGTATTCTTATAAATAGATACAATGTAGTTGTCTTACATTATTTCTTTGGTAACGCACTCAATTGTTATAAGAAGAAGTTTCTATAATCTTTGTGTTACCTATTAAGTTTATTTATAAATATTTGCATATACAGTGGAATATGACTATAACGAGCTTCTGTAATTCACTTTTAAATAATTTGTTTTTTAAATTTTCACAAAAATGATTAAGAAGTTTCCGTAATTCACTTCTAACTACTACCGACTATCTTATATTTCAGTGCTATGTTGATATTAAAAAGAAGAGAGGTGTCTTAGGACACCCAGTTATAGCAATTGCTTTTTAGCTATATAATAATATGTTCACACTTATGTGTTTAACATCCTATTCGTCTTTAAGAGCGTAAACACAATAATTTTTGGATATTTTACCATACATTGACCTTTTTTGTTTAGCATCTCAAATAAAAAGTCTTAAAAATAAACTCATCGATAAACACGTAAATGTGGTATGTTCAGTGCGTTTTTGATATTTCTGGACAATTTGTGTTGTTATTAAATGGCGGCACGTTAAAAAAATTATTTGAAACACAATTATTTACAAAAACATTTTTGTTTAAAAATAATAAAGCAAATAAAAAACATAATTGTTCGAAATTTCTTGCAAACACAATAATTTATTGACAAAACGTCAACCTTTAGCATCTCAAATATAATGTGAACGGTTGTGTTTAGTTCTTAGAAAACTCGTCTTAAACAATAAAATTATATTATATGATGATGTCAAATTCGCCGCAAATATTTCAAAACGTTTCCATTTATTTCCCATTAATCTATTCTATCGGCGCACGATTAAATTAATATATTGTTTGTGGGCGGTGGCGGCTGTTAGCCGGCTTACAGCCGATCGGCTGTGTTCTCTGTTTTGTGCTAATGGCAAAAACAATACAAAAACAAATTGAACAATCGTTCTCAATATTTTCGGTTTGCTTTTGTTGTTACTCACATCAAAGAATGAAACAAAACAAAATCAAACAATTTGTTCCGTTTATTTTCTTACTCTGCTTTTAAGTACAAAGAAATCAAAACAAAAATAAATTTATAACTGTAATAGTGTCGAATATTTTTATTACGAAAATCATTTTCTAACTCCTGTATCGCGCCATAAATAGCAATAGCTATAAAAATTTTTTTGTAAACCGTTGGGTTGGTTATTGGTTTGCGGCACAGTATATTCAAAATACATTATGTCTGCAGCAAACCAATAACCAACCGAGTAAACATTGTAAAAATTTTTTCTTGCACGAACAACGCAACAAGAAGTTCATTACTACGGCCAATATAGCAAGCAGAACTAAGGAAGGAATATTTGATATGTCTTTTGAAAATTCCACGTGATTTCTATTAAATTTTAATGTATAGCAAACATTGTTAGACAGAATAACAGACAAATTAAAACAGGAGCGGCAATTATTTTTCAGTTGTCTAAAATTTTCAACTTCAAAAAATTTAAAATAATGAATCCCTTACAGCGCAACGATAACTGTAAAATCTGAATTTAACAGCGTACTAAATGAGCTTGATTGCATTAATCTAAAAAAAAATACAAGCATTTATAATTTTATCCCTCATTTACAATGGCGGCATTCGATGTTTGATGCAAATGTTCTTGCGTTAATGCAAATGAAAAATATCGTAGCTTTTTTTTAAATCCAACAACAAAATAGACACACAATCCAAAGAAAAGCTACGATATTTTGCATTTGCATTAACGCAAGAACATTTGCATCAAACATCGAATGCCGCCAATATAAAGTTTAAACATATTGCCAAAGTTTACATAGAAAGCCTTGCCGCTCTCATTAGCCTGTATAAAATACAACGCTTGTCACTTTTGTTAAGGTTAGTCTGTAAAAAAATTTACTCTTTTCTCATTTAACTCAATGTCGTTAAGGATTGTTTCATATATACTAAAACATATTCTAGATGTTTAACTTAAAATTTAATTTTATTAAGATACCTATAAAACAGTTTGCAAAAAAGATTTTTATTTGAGTTGATTTTTAAGAAGCCTTTTTCTCTTGTTAAATTTTTAATTAAAATGTTAGTGTAGTTAGAGAATCTGCATATGTACAGTTAAATAAAGGAATAAACGTAAGGTATGCACAAATATGATAAGGACACTTATTTTCATTGAAATACTACATTTTAATTATGTGTTTATAATTAGAGATGTGCAAATGTCGTGATTTTATCGTGTTCAAATCTATAATTAATCACGCGTGAGTGCGTGAGCGTGATTTAAAAAAAACTTACTCGTGCGTGACTGTGCGTGAGATGTTTTTAATAATCACGCACGAATTCTCACGAATATCATTCTTATACCATTTTGCACATGCTACGATGCAAGACCATTTGCACAAGATTGTGAATTGGGTTATTGTTATAATTTTTTCAGGCGAAGTAAACTGACTCATATGAAATTGAAAAATACCAATATAAAAAAATAAAAATTATTTTAATATATTTTTTTATGGAACACAACTATGTATATTTTCCGAAAATCTGCGCGTATGTCAACATTCATGAAAAGGCTCTCTAAAATTTTAGTTAAACATGTTGAAAACTATCTACATCATTCAATGTTATAGTTAAAACTTTCAAAATCTACCGTCACAATTTTTCGTAAGCACTTAAACACCAAAGATATTTTTAAAATTGGTGATTTTCGGACATTGCTGAATGTAGGGTATATTTCCAAAATACAAAATAATTGTCTCTAAGCACATTCTTAATACATTGTTTTTAGCGTTTTGTGAGCAGAAAGTGAATGTATTAAATAAAGTTTTTTACAAAACTGAAAATAATGAAGATACTTAAAAAAACATATGCCTTTTCAGGGAAATATTAAAATTTTGATTTTTTAGCTTTTTCTCGATTTCACGAAATGAGTATTAATAATTTTTTTTCATATTTATTTTCATAATAGGCGAAATACTAAAAAGAGTTAAGGCAAAAATTTTTTTTTGTCTTAAGAAAAATATCTTATGAGACATACGGAAACACACCTTGGGAAATTATTTCTTAAGAATTTCAAGTTCATCTTAAAATGCATTATCCGGTAAAAATCGGATAATATGTAAAAAAGTTACAAGCTTTAGAAGTTTTTTTTTGTATCCCATGTACTCAACTTTGGCCCTGTCCAGCTCAAGCCAGAAGGCTGTCATGAAATGTGTTATATATATGCTAGGAGTTTCATATAAATCCAAGCATTAGTTAAGAAGTTTCATAATTGTTTCCATTTACTTTGTAAAAGTCCCCACTGTGCAGTGTAAATTTTACATATACATGTGCATACATATGGATGTACATACGAGTACATGTGTGTGTGTAAAAACCTATTTTTTTTTTTGGATTACATAAAGTATGTGAGCGTGCGTGATCGTGATAAGTTGTAAACCACTCGTGCGTGATTAAGAATATTTTGTTCAATATCATTCGTGCGTGAAAGTGAGTGAGTAAAATATTTTTCTGCTTGAGCGTGCGTGTCGTGAGTCAAAAAACGCTCACGTGCACATCTATATTCATAATCCAGATGTGAAATTATAAGTCAAATATTTTGTTGAGGAACATATCGCTCCTTTACCAAAATCCTCAATTAATCCTTATATCGTTATATTTATTGAGAGAAAAATTTATTTTTCTTTTTCGGGTTCCGTACACCACAGGTGAAAAGGAACCCTATTGTTTTCGCTACGCTGTCCGTCTGTCCGTCACACGGTATTTTCTCAGGAACCGTAAGAGCTACGGACCTGAACCTTGGCCGCTACAACAACAAATACATGAGAATTAAAAATTAGAGGGTGTTCCAAAACGAGCAATGAAATATGTTAAAATCCCATGTAATATACATACAATTGTATGAACATATGTATATTGAAACTTGAAATTTGTAAAATTAGTGTATTTTTATACAGACTACAACAATTAACACTAAAATTTAAAAAATTTAAATTAAAGGGTGGTCCATCAGTTAATGCAATTTTGACTATGTAATTTTGACAATTTGCTATATCTTGGAAACCGTAAGAGGCAAACACTTGAAATTTTCAAAAACAGTAAAACTAAAAAAACGAAAATTATAAAATCGCCAAACCAAAAAAATCGCCAAAAATTAAAAAAAAATCGCCAAAACGAAAAAAATCGCCAAAATTAAAAAAAAAATTCTAACACTAAAATAAATCGCCAAATTCGAAAAAATCGCCAAAATGAAAAAAAATGCCAAAATGAAAAAAAAAACGCAAAAAATTGAAAAAAATCGCCAAAACGCGAAAATGTCGCCAAAACTAAAAATAAAATTTAATTAAACAAAAAATCGCAAAAATTAAAAAAAATCGCCAAAAATAAAAAAAAGCCAAAATGAAAAAACGCCAAAAAAACGAAAAAATCGCCAAAACAAGAAAATAAAGTGTCTAAACTAAAAAAGAGCAAAAACTTAAAAAATCGCTAAAACCGAAAAAAATGCAAAAACGACAAAACAAAAAAACCGAAAAGACCCCAAAAACGAAAAAAAATGCTAAAACTATATATTATATAGGATGAAGACAAACTTAAACTTAAATTACATATCTAGGGTCTTATGCAAAAAACTTAATAAAGCTTTGCCAAGCATGTTAAGTAAAATTGTATTCTAAAAAAATTATTGTATAAAAATTCTAAAGTAGGCACCCACGTTTGTTAAGACTACTTTAAGTTGATATTTCCAAAATGTGTATTTTGTACCTCAAATATTTTTACTAATATAGCACATACTGATTCATGTTACATCTGAAAATGAAGCTAGAAGTGCCTGCTCTTATCTTAAGTTTATTATTTCAGTCATGTAATGGGAAACATCACCAAATTATCCAACTGCTTCGAAATACATAGCAAAATCCATAAAAAAATATTAAAATAAATACAATTATACAAAAATGTTTTAGTGATGTACATACAATCAAAACAAATCGAAACAAGCTGGATATTCAAATACTCGTTTCATTCGAATAAAACAAATTGTGATAATTTTTCACATTTTTTTACTTTTACTTCATGGTTGTGTTTATCTGTTTTCCTATTAAGTCAGAAGCTAATTTTTTTTTAAATTAGGTTGCTTTACTTCAAGATAATAAAAATTTATTTAATAAAATAAAAAAATATTTGAATACCCGAATGAAATTGTATTCAATTTTGTATATCATAAGCTGTGAAGTGGTTGTTGAACACGGTGGTGTTACCAGTATTTATTTCTAAATCATAAAATATTTAAAGTTGTCTTTTGCATATGATTTTTTAATAAAGCTATGTTAGCCTTAAAGTGCTTATCAACTACTATGAACTTTAAAGCTAAAGTAAAATATTTTTTTGCATAAGGGGGCTAGTGTTCGTACGGAACCCTATGTGCGCGAGTCATAGTCGCACTTTACTGAATTTTTATTATTTAAATTAAGTTGAGTGCAAATTCAAAACTTTAAACTAGTTTTATGGCAATTTTTTTTTTTTTTTGAGTTATGACGTTGTAAATAAGCTATTGGAAAAACACAAAAATTAGAGCTAGATAATGGTGTATAATGGTGTTAAGGAAGTTGAAAAATTTTTCCACGACAACATTGGCAAGTTTTAAGAATCCAGATAAATATGCATTTCTGGCAACCGTGAGCAGAAGGTACATATACATTTGCTGCTGTTGCTATAGCTTTACTTCATCATCTGCCTGTGTGTGCGTGCGTCTGTATATTTATGGCCTATTTCCCACCTGCGAAAGAAAACGTTCGACTTACAATTTATATTGAAAACAACAATAAAATACGAAAATTTGTTTTTGTTTTCAATGTAAATTGTAAGTCGAACGTTTTCTTTCGCAGGTGAGAAATAGGCCATTAGTTTATTTAGCTAAATAATTCTGGATAACTATTTTTGTACATTGGGTTTGTTCGCGGCGATTTCCGTAACAATAAAATATACGAGTACAAAACAAGTTTATCTTGAACAGCAATGAAATGCATCTGGAAATGCATCTAGCTAACAAGCAACACAACTTACAAGCTCCTTTCAATTCGGATTCATTTTGACGTTTTGACTTAAGATATAATAAAACATGGAAAAAACATACCTGTTGAATTTTTAATGAAAGCAAATTTTATACACATCTTGTTAATAAATTGTTATCATAAGCAAATATTAATAATATCTTATTAATATAAAAAGTTACCATATTACTTTGATGCGTGTTTTACGTTTTACTAAAAGAGATGTTTAATTTTGCAAATTTTATTTTTTTTTTTGTATATTTTTAACAGAGTGTGGAAAAGAAACCAATAATAAAAAGCTCAATGGTATAACATTTTTTTCTTGCTTCACCTAAGATGTGTATTATAACAGCTTTAATTAAGTCGGTTTTGTGATAAAAAAAATCAACAAATAAAATAAATAAAATATAAAAAAATATTATAATAAAGACAGAAAAGAACCGTTTTTTTTAATAAGTGTACTTTGTATTGTTAATAGACATTGAATGTTATAAGTAAACAGTTTATGTTTTAACCCTAGAATATCATACTTATTTTTATATCGCAAACTTCATACTTCGTCGAATCGACTACGACCTATTTCAAGAGCCAATAAAAAACGTCTTGAGCAAAAATAAGTACGAAAATAGATTTATTATTGATATTTAGCTAGTTTTTAATTATCATATAACGAAATTCATATATTTCTTTTAATCGTTTAACGTGAAATTAACATTTCACAGACTTCTATCAATTGGTATTTTTTCTTGAAACATAGCATTTATAGCATCAATTGTATGAAATATTACACATTTTTTTCCATTAAGTCTTGTATATAGTTTCTTATAATAAATTTATTAAACTAAAAAAGCAGCATTAGTTTCGAGTAACTGATATTAGCGGCTAACGCTATACGAAAAACGAAACAATCACAAAAAATATGTTTTAAATCGAAAATAAAATCGCGCGTCGTCATTTCGACGAAGTATGATAGTGCAGGGTTAAGTAAATATTAATTATTACATCCTACACTAAAAAGGGTATATATACATATTTACTCGTATATACATATGTATGTAGGTATGTTATTTCGTTTTTAATTTCCAATATATTCATATGCCACCCCAAAAAATATATATGTATGTATAGTTATTCTGGGTTCTTATGTATAAGTTAGTGGAATAAGCCACTTGTACTTGTGACCGGGTTTTCGAAGCCATCAAAAAGGGTAGTTGGATACTGATATGTCAAAATTTGTGTAAAGCTAACTAGTTAAAAATAATTTTTGCTTTATTAATTATTTAATTAATATTTTATATTTTAGAAAGATCTCCAGAGCTTTTCTATATGTGTCCAATTTTTGAATAAAAACCTAGTTTAACCACAGAATCATAAGTTTTGTTGCTTATTGTGTACAAAGCAGTGCCACATCGGTTCTAACTATATTTCAAATCAATAGTCAATCTAGTCTTGATAATTCAAAACTCGTTAATTTAAATCTCTCGATAATTTGAACTATTTCCTAAGAACCTTTAAAATTATTCTATAAATTGAGAAATTCATTTAACTTGAAATTTTTCGAATAACATCATGATCGCCGATTCGCTCTAATTTGAATTTTTTCGGCTCTATACTCTACAGTTTGAAAACATTTGATTAAGCTGTGGTTAAAAAAAAAAAACAAATCAAATAAAAATGAAATAATCATTTATATTTTTAGTTAATAAACATTTCTCTATATCTGTATAAATAAATGTTTGTTTGTATGTCCTAGGATAAGGAGGTCGATAGGGGGAATATTTCTGTCCCTCCTATATGCTCAAATCGATTTTAATGAAATTTGGAACATAGTTAGATCTGCGTCTAGAAAGTCACATAGGCTATGTACGTTTCTAAAACTAGGACCAGGAGGGCGATAGGGGGACAAATTTCTGCCCTCCGAAACGTCTAAACCGATTTTAATGAAATTTAGAACATATGTATGTAGATAAATCTGCGTCTAAAAATGCACATAGGCTCTGTACATTTTCACAAATAGGATCAGGAGAGCGTTAGGTGGAACATTTCTTTCTCTTCGAAGCGTTCCAACCGATTTTAATGAAATTCAGAACGTAGATAGATCTGCGTCCATAAAGTCACAAAATGACCCGAGACAATTTCTAAACTAGGACCAGATTTTTTAATCTCAACTCGATTTTGGTGAAATTTAAGGGGTAACCCCTTCGTTTAGAAGGAGACATACTCTATGTTCTGCTCCTACGAAAGTTATACATAGATTTCATTCAAAAGAAGGTATTGGGTATGTACCTAATTTCTGCCCCTCCGAAACTTTCAAATCGATGTAAATGAAATTTAAAAGACGATGCACTGTGGGTTGAAAGCCTTCACAAGTGGCGATTAATTCAAAAGACGAACTTTGACTTTCACAACCGTGTTTGGTACCATATGAAAGTAGATGAAATTCTACATCACCAACTGGAAAAATAAAAATTCTTGGTAGTTTACTTTATTTGCAGTGTGCGTTCAAAGTTCAATCATTTTAGTTATTCTTGCGTGCATTGATTAAAAGAGAAAATTTTGATATTTCAAGTAATTATAGTTTTTGTTAAGACTTCTATAAGTAAAAGTTTTATAATGGAACCGTCAACTTCAGGTGTATGAGCATTTAAAAAATTATATTTTGTTTAGATAAATGTTTTAGAAATATTAAAAAAAAAAATTAAATTGCTCTAAAAATGTGGTATTTTTGATATATATGTACATTGAGTTTCAACAACTTTGCGGATGAGTGCAGGCAACAATGCTTTTATGCTCTTAAAATATAAGAGTTTAGCTAATAAATCCCAGAATACCTATTTGCGCACTTAAGCGATTTTTGAGTTATGAAGCTTTTTGTACGAGAATTCCAGTTGCTAAAAATCAATGTGCAAAAAAATGCATATTAAATATTTATTTTTTTTTTATTTAAACAAAAAAAGAATATTTTTTTAAAGGCACATAAAGCATGCTATAATTTACAATTTTATTTACTAATATATCTTTTTTCATTCCAAAGTTACAGCAAAAATAGTCAAATAAGACCATTTTCTCCAAAATACAAAAAAGCCCATTAAAGTTAAAATTTTTTTTGTTAATTTTTCTTAATACTGGTTTTTTATGTATTCATTAATATTAATCAATAAAAATAACAATACTTTAAAATTACGACTTCTATGAATTAATCGTCACTTTCTCTACCATTCACCCCACTGTGCGATGGGAGTAAAAGACGATAGACTTAGCAAAGCACACGGGATATAGCTAATAATCTATAATTTGAACTGGTAATGTAAATAAGTTCGTGTTTTTGAAACAAACCGAAATTTCTAGCTTTGGCCTGTATGACCTATTAGGGTGACTAGAGACACACTAAAATTATATTGATATGTTCACAAAGGTTGTTCAGCCTTACCGTAGCTACTACTTTGCCACATATTGTTAGCAAAAAATTAGGAGTCCCTATAAGTTATTCTGAAAAAAAGTGAAAAGTGAAAGTAAAGGAATTTTTTTTTGTCGTAAAATGTCTATAAGATGCGTTGGTTAGACTCATAGCTATATCATTAACATGTGCTTATAGTTAATCGCTATCATCAAGTCTGAATTAGCTATTGGCTAAAAACTGATGACACCATTTTGGGGCCATACGTATACTGACCATTTTGTGTGTTTTTCCAAATGTCTTTATTAGTCGTTTAGTGTAATCATGTAATGCTCAGGTGTAAAAAAATTAATAAAAAAATGCTTTCATACATTAGTACTTTTCAAATAATATATAAAATTTCCATTTTAGTGAAATGTTGAACAAGATAAACGTCTAAGTGCGACGCATGCGAGAAATTTAACATGTTGTTCTTATCTGTTAACAGGATGTTTTTGAATGTCATGGATTTTTGCATGATACAATAATATATATAATTGTATCATGGATTTTTGTTGTTACACAAACAAATTCCTTTTTCTCTCAATTACAGACCTGCGCGGTCAATCTTAACAAATAATAACATCTGTTGGAAACAGAAACAGTTTTGTGGAATTGAAATTATCATCTCTTGATGGAAATTCGGAGTAAAGAAACTGTAAAACCGTCGATATTAGCAAAATTAGCAAAAAATATTTACTAAACTTCCATAGATATTAGTTATATGTAGGTTACTCCCTGATTAACATGACGGTAAAGGTTAATTTGTGAGTCTTTTAGCTGATTGAAAAAATATCGTAAGCCATTTGAAATGTTGAAAAGTTAAGGCATATAAAAAGCACACAAATTTTAACTTTTTTTCTATTCTTTGCAAACACTTACCAAACTATCAAACACAGGAAAAAAGTTAATTTTTTGTTTGCATATTCCGTAATAGTTATTTTTATGTTTGAAATTTAGGATGCTGCCTTAATGCCGTGATACACTATCATACAAAGTCGCTCCCAATTAAAAAAATATATAAAATTTTGGTTTTATTGGAAAAACAATTTAGTCTTTATTCGTATTAAAATAAAGATTGCTTATTTCAATGCAAATTAAAACTAATAAACAAAAAAAATTAACTTGAAGTTTTTTTTTACTTTTTTTTTGAATAGTAAAAAAAAATCACAAAGGCAGTATTTTAAATAGAAAAGTATTTCATACATTTGTTAAAATCTTAAAACTAAAAAATAAACTTAGTTTTGTGGGAATTTTCAGTCATTTAGTGCAAGAGGCACAGAGATCAATCGTCGATTTGACGAACACAAACTTAAAAAAAAACATACTTTCACACATCTAACGAGACTGCACATGTGCACACTTTAGCAGCTTCGCATTGACTAGAGCTATAAGAAAAATGAGCACACAGCAATGAGTAACAAAGAAAATAAATGAGAAAGAGTAAACGATGTTCGTCGATTCGACGAAGAAAGAGCGTCTAGGGTTAAAGGAACTTTGATAAGTCCCAAATCACACTGTGCAAGTCTTATTGCCAAGCGGAAAAGAAACGTTGCTGTTCCCCTCGTCTCTCTCTCCTAATAAACTAATCAGCTTAGCAATAAGACTTGCATAGTGTAAATAGGGATTAACATAAAAAATTAATTGTTACAGGCTTATTGATTATAAAAAACATACATACATATTTAAATATGTGCCCTTAATTATGAAAGTGGTCTAAGTCATATATAAATATAAAAATTAGTTTGGATTTGTTCAAATGTAATCTAGTAAATATCTCGAGCAAAAAAATATACGACTTAGACCTTTTTCATAGTTAAGAGCACATACATATGTATATGAACTGAAAAGCTTCACTTAGGACAAAAAAGCAAAGGATCAGGTATGTTTATGGAAAATAGCAAATAAAACCCAAAGGACAGGGAAATTTAAAAACTTGAGTTTTGCTTATAAAAATTTTGTAATAAACTGATTTACGCTAAATCAAGGAAATATTTTTTCCATTCTCCTTTATTTCAAAATATTGTTACGAAAATGGCCGTCCATAAGGTTAGGCAGCGTAACACAAAAATATTCCGACAAGGTTAATGTAACTGTTACGCGAAAATATTCCTACAGGGTCATTGAAAAGAAACATCTAGAATAGAGCAAAGAACTAAATAAACATGCGTAGCACATACCAGAGAAACAAGTCGACCGGCTCGAAGCCGACTGCGTGCCGCCGCCGGTTATTTTTCTGTGTATCAAGCCGCCGCCGATTGTATCGGCTCAAAACCAGCCGAAATTTTGTCTGCTCAAAAAGACAAATTTACGAAAAAAAAATTTTGAAAATCAATTTTTCAGTTTCAATTTTTATTTTCTCTTTAAATTTTCATATAGTTATTTGCGCCGCCGAAAATACTCTCGGCGCGCCGCCGCCTGTCACAAAACTACTGCGCCACCGCCGCCGATAATTTTGCCTCGACTTGTTTCTCTGGCATGTACATGCGTGATTAAACGTAAACAAGCAAAAACAACAACAAAAAGAGCGCCTACTTATTAAGAAGATTCCCATATGTACATACATACATACATGCAAAATCAAACGAAAAGCAAAAGGTAAACAACCACCATGCATTGCTTAAGCTACGGTCACACTTGTCAAACATTTGCCCAAAAAAGCGTAACCACTAAATGCCAATGAAAAGTCTTTCAATTCAGACAAAAATTCGCAAAGTTAAGGAGTATCCAATATTATTGCATTCCATGACATTGTCTATTAGTTGTGTTCGAAACTGTTTTATATGATAAACAAGTATCTAGATCAAAACTTTTTTCTTTAGTGTTTGTTGGTTACGCGTTTTGGGGCAAATGTTTGATAAGTGTGACCGTAGCTTTAGTTAATGATGAACACACGTATGCATATACACATGTATGTACATAGTTGCCAAATGAACTTAATGCTCAATCAGAAGTGACATAACCATAGCCATAGAGAGCAGCCGTTCGAACCAAACTAACAACACAGTATTCGATTATACGTGACTCGCCATTACGCCATAACTCTCACGTCACGTCTAATTTAATTTTTTTTTTAATTTTTATAGTTGTGTTGTGAACGAGTTACAGTTGTGAGTCAGTTGCGAACAAGCTGTGAACAAGTCAGTCAGTTGCGAGTAAACAAGTCAGTTGATAATTAAGTTGTGAGTTAATAATAGCCTACGATACAGTAGTGAGTTGATAGTTAAGAGCAGTCTGTGCTTTACCCGTGAGTTGGGAAAAGGAGAAAGTATAGGACAGTCTATAGTGACAGCATAGTCTGTCGTGTAATTGGAATTATTGTGGAGTCTATCGTGTCGACTGGAGTAAAGGGAACAGCGCAGCGAATAGACGTGTGTAAGGGTGTAAGTAAAGCCAGTGAGTCTTTATTGGTGTATCAACTGTGAGTGTCGGCCAGAGAGTTGTTATTGGTGTATCAATTGTGAGTGACGGCAGAGTGAGTCTCGTAAGTGACGAGCAGCAGACAAAGTGGTGTCACGTGAATACTTGCGTAGCCAGCTAAGAAACGTGCGTAAACTACAGCGAGGAAGGGATAGTGGTAACCAGTTATGAATATTTGTGTGTAATTGAGTTGTTTAAGTTGTATTAGTTTAATTTAGTTTAAGTGTATTTGTGAATAAAATTTGTATCATTCTTAACCCTAATTACTACATTTGGATCTTGTATTAATTTGCAAATCTTCGGGTCCACGGAAAAGCGTTTTTAAAGAGAGAAAAACGTAACAATATATACAATTATGTGTCCTTTCAAAAGCCGGTTTGTAAAGGAAAGTTTTTTTTTATTGAAATTGATAGTAAAGTAAAGGAAAATTTTTTATTGAAATTGATAGTAAAGTAAGAAACTATAAAAAGATATTGAGTTCTTGTTTTAACCTTGATATTGGTCGAACTTCTCATTTGTTTAAGTTTAACATAATATCTCTAGCCCAAGCGATATTTGAAATAGTTACTGAAAACAGTACAACTACAACAAACTATTTTGATACCTATCAAATGAGATTTTTATTGTATATTTAAATATGGGATGCATGCAGTAAGAAAGAAAGATGAAAATATGCACTTACTTTGTATAAAGTGAAAATGTTTTAACTTTCCGAGTTGTATTAATATTTTCTAAGAATATCTCTCAATTTTTACACAAATATTTAAACTTTTTAGATAAATGTATTGATTAGGCTAAAAAGTTTGTATCGCTCTGTAATCCAAATTAGATGTGTTGTTAAATAACACCAAAGCCAATTGTAAATATTTCTACAGACACTAGCAGAACGGAACATCTAGCTGTTTTTGAAGGTCGCCGCACCTTCATTATCAGCATTCTTTTTGTGTTTGGTGCACTGATGTAGATTTCTGCTTTATATCAGCTTTTCAGTGCAAATGGAATATGTGAATTGTTTTGATTCATACTATTACAATTTGGTAAAAGCTTTTTTTTTTGCAATGAAAGCTAAATTTTACACTCTATAATTTACAACAGTTTTTTGTTATTTACTAATTATAAAAATGTAAGTTAATTTATTCTCCAGGTATTATTTATATAATCTAGAAAAAATAAAAAATAAATGTATATAAACGAAAAATTTATTAAATTTCTAAGACCCATGGCGACTTTTGGCCCATCCTGTATATTTGTTATACATCATATTTTGACTTGTTGAAAGCATTACATCAATTTATACGTAATTTATAAGATTTTCAACATCCATAAACACCCCATAAAGTGGAATCATAAAAATAATTTTTATATATATGTATATATCTTAATATTTCCATCTAGCACATATCTATGTTACAGTTCAGCTCAAAATTATTAGCTTGCTATTATTATAGTAAAGGAGTTTTAAATCATCTTTTTATTTAATTTTTTTATCTATTTTTTATAGCAGCTAATATATTTTTATTTGTTTACAAGGAATTTCGTAAATAAAAATTATACCTAAATAAAATATCATTAAAAAGATATAAAATAAGAAAATATGTCTTGTTTTAAGCAACGCTGTAAATAAACTATATAATAATGCTTTATTTTTTTTAAAGGAGTAAATGAATGTGCGTAACAGGGATCTGCCATGAATGTCAAACAAATTAATACCAAACATTTCAAACTTGATTTCTCTTGATTATTTATTATTCACACTTGCGATTATTCATTTATTATTCCTGGTTGAAATTTCTTGAAGCCAACACCACCCCCAGTTTATGACTGTTTACGCCTTAAAAAAAATTTATTGTTGAAAAATATATGTACATACAATATTGCTTGGTTTGTTTGCTTACTTTTAATAAGATTATAATATTATATTATGGATTTTATTATAGTTTTCACTTAATAAAATGAGTAATAAAAAAAAGATCTGTTACAATTGAAAAAAAAAAACGCGAAGATAATTATTAATATCACACGACTATGAATGTACATTACTAGTTTCTATGTTTTATAATAATGTTGAAATAAAATAAAATAATATTATAAGGCTAAGATTTCTGTTGGCACAAGGAAATCTTTTTCTAAGAAGAGTCAATAAACTTCCGTTTTACGGCCACTCTCTACAAGATAATAAAATTGTATAAGATTTGTTTTTTAAAAACAATATCAAGTTTCAGCAGAATTGTTTTACGACTTTAGGCTTTAATCGCAGACAATTTCCACTTGAAATTATCAAAATGACAATTTCCATTAAATTTGGTAGGTGTGTGTGTGATTATACAATTGTTCTACAACAATTCAAGTGAATAAATTTGCCAAAAGCAATTTTGCATTAATAATTTGTAAACAATAATATTTTTTGAAATTTGGATTTTTTTGACAAAATATAACACAAAAATATGAATTTTCAGCAAAATAAGGCACAAAAATATGCATTTATACCAAAATATGCAAAAATATGCACTAACAAATCGATGCCATTTTTACGAAAATTCATTGTTTCGTAAAGATATTTCGTTCTTATCATTATCAGAGTTAAGTGCAAAAACTTGAATTTGCATGATAAGGCACTATCGATAATATTATATCGATTAAAAATTTTTTTTAACTCAACATAGAAAACAAAATCTATTTATAAAACAAATTTTCATAAACAATTTTTCTTATTAAGCCTTTTCTAATTAAAGCCTTAATAATTTTAATAAATAAGGCCTTGTTTGTTGTTTTATATTTTAAAAGTTATTGAAATTTTTATACTCAAGAAAAAAAATTTAACTGAAAACAAAGTTAAATTTAAGCTGTTTTTATTTAATTTTCATGTTTGAAAATATTTTGGAATAAAAAAAAACAAATTAAAGGTAAATAAGTAAATTGGCTTAAAAGCAACGTTTTTTTTAAATTCAGTTTTATTGGTACCAATATAAATAAAAATAAGGGAATTAATAATGAAATTTGATATAGGTCAAATGTCCACCTCTAACACGTCGGCAGACGTCTGCTCTTTTCACAACATTTTGAACCACATTTTGGAACAAATCTTCGCTTAACTCGTCAATGCAGCGCCTAATTTCATCCTTTAGAGCGTCAGTTGTTTCTGGTTTGTTCACTTAAACCTGGTCTTTCAAATAGCCCCAGAGAAAATAATTTAGCGGCGTTAAATCACTAGAACCAGGCGGCCAATTGACATTGCCAATTCAAGAAGTTACGCGACCGGGAAATTTTTCATGCACAGAGAAAAAACTACCTCATAGAATCAATAAGATTTTCTCTATGAAACGTTTTTAGGCTAAGGGGTATCCCAGCAGAAAGAAGCGAAGATTTTTTCATAGAGATTCCTTATTGTTTTTATGTGGTAAATCTTATTAATTTTATCAAGAAGAAAACCACATAAAATCAAGAAGAAATCTTATTATTACCAACTTTTTTTACTCAATTTTCGTTAGTTTTGGCACCAAAAAACAATCTATAGAGAAAAACTTCTTGATTCTATTAGGTGTTCTTATAAATTGTAAACTATATAGATTTCTTATTGATTTTATTAGGTTGCCTTATTGATTTTTTCAATAAGGTTTTCTTCTTGATTTTATGAGGTGTCTTGTTATTTCATATCCATAAATAGACACAGACAATTTTTTTTTTCATGATCTTTTTCGTTTTTGTATAAGCATGTTTGCAAAATTATTTCAATGGTTATTCAGACTGCTTGTTAGCATATTGTTTAGAGTGTTTGTCTATCAGTCAGAAGTTTACTGGTTCAATACTTGTCTCCTTTCAAGTAATAATATGTATGTATGGTGAGTTAGTTAATTAAGAATACAATATAATATGTATGTATGTATGTAAGTATGTATAGTATGTATAGTATAAATAAATAACATCTACATATACTACATACATACATAAAAGTATATGGTATAGAATTTAAATGAAAATACATAAGCAAAGCACAAAGAATAAAGAAAGACATAATTTTTTTTATTTTATGAGGTTGCCTCATAAAATCAAGAAGAAAATCTTATTAAAAAAATCAATAAAACAAAATCATAAAAACTACAAGATTTCTTCTTGATTTTTTCAAAAAGGTTTTCTCTATGAAATTAATAAGATTTCCTTATTGAAAAAAAACCATAGGGATTTCTTATTAATTTTGTTCTATTTTATGAGGTATTTATTAGGCACTGTTTTCTCTGTGTGGAATAATGCTAGGAACACAACTGGGATGAACGACGAATTTCGTCCACGTCGACGAATTCGTCGATAAGAAATTCGTCGTGTGAAATATAATAACGACGAATTTACTCAGCGAATCGAACTCTCGTAATTGATAAAGTTGGTTATTGTGTGTGCAAAGAGCGAGAGAGAGAGAGAGAGAGTGAATAGGTTTTTCGTCGTTCGTCGGCGTACAATATAGAAGTAAATCTACCTAAGAGTTCCTCACGCAGGACAAATTTCGTTCTACGGCGGTGTTGTTTTCGTTTTCATATTCACAAATATGTTTTATTTTTTATGACGAATGTTCGCACCGCAAAACTCGTCGTTTGTCCCAGTTAAAGTGAATTGTTTGGCCGGCTGTGTTGCTTGTGGCGCCATTTTACTGAAACCAATTGTCAACAACATAAGCTAATTGTGGCCAAAAAAATCGGATATCATGATTTGGTAGCACAGAGAATTCACAGTGACGGCGTTTGCTTGCTTATTTCCGAATAAGTAAAAAAAGATGATGCCACCTGACCGTAAACCACACCATACTTTCTTTGGATGTAATGATTTTGCGAGGACTGTTTGTGGATTTTGTGATCCACATAAGCGAAAATTTTGTTTGTTTTCATAAACGCCTAATAGAAAATGGTCCTCATCACTGAAGATGATTTTGTTGAAAAATTTTTTGTTTTCGTTTCACAATTTGATAGTAAATTTTCCCAATTAAAATTCTTTGTTCAAGAGTGTAGCCTTCCATGGTTAAAGTTTCCAAGCTTTTTACTAAAGAAATGTCTAAAGATGACAGCTCAATTCTTGATATTTCATCATTTGATAGCCAATTTACTTCCTAACCTCAAATTTGTCCACTCTTTATGTATAAATATATTCTCAAACCTTGTCAAATACGTAATTTATTTATTTATTAATAAAACTGAAAGTCTGGTGAAAAATATCTGAAATTAAGTAAATAAATAAAAAAGTATTTTTTTTTAATAAAAGATTAGTAAAATCTGCCAAAACAATACCATCATAGGCAGACGTGCAAAAAAATATTTTTAAAAAGAAGAGAGGTGTCTTAGGACACCCAGTTATAGCAATTGCTTTTTAGCTATATAATAATTTGTTCACACTTATGTGTTTAACATCCTATTCGTCTTTAAGAGCGTAAACACAATAATTTTTGGATATTTTACCATACATTTACCTTTTTTGTTTAGCATCTCAAATAAAAAGTCTTAAAAATAAACTCATCGATAAACACGTAAATGTGGTATGTTCAGTGCGTTTTTGATATTTCTGGCAAATTTGTGTTGTTATTAAATGGCGGCACGTTAAAAAAATTATTTGAAACACAATTATTTACAAAAACATTTTTGTTTAAAAATAATAAAGCAAATAAAAAACATAATTGTTCGAAATTTCTTGCAAACACAATAATTTATTGACAAAACGTCAACCTTTAGCATCTCAAATATAATGAGAACGGTTGTGTTTAGTTCTTAGAAAACTCGTCTTAAACAATAAAATTATATTATAACGTTTCCATTTATTTCCCATTAATTTTTTCTATCGGCGCACGATTAAATTAATATATTGTTTGTGGGCGGTGGCGGCTGTTAGCCGGCTTACAGCCGATCGGCTGTGTTCTCTGTTTTGTGCTAATGGCAAAAACAATACAAAAACAAATTGAACAATCGTTCTCAATGTTTTGGGTTTGCTTTTGTTGTTACTCACATCAAAGAACGAAACAAAACAAAATCAAACAATTTGTTTCGTTTATTTTCTTACTCTGCTTTTAAGTACAAAGAAATCAAAACAAAAATAAATTTATAACTGTAATAGTGTCGAATATTTTTATCACGAAAATCATTTTCTAAAGGCTCAGTTAGCCGACTGTAATGTAAAGTAACTGCAACAGTAAGAAAGAGCTGATCGATATTGTTATGTGAAAAGTAATGAAAATGGCTATAAAGATGGAATGTAACGTAAGCTACTTTTCATACAAAAATATCGATCAGCTGTTTCCTACGTTGCAGTTACTTTACATTACAGTCGGCTAACTGAGCCTTAACTCCTGTATCGGGCCATAAATAGCAATAGCTATAAAAACAAATGAATGCATTTTCCTCTTTTTTTTAAAAATTTAATGAAATTTAACTTTGAATTGAATTAAATTGAAGTATGGTTTATGTTAAATTTCAAGTGCTTGAATGCTAATTCCTTGAGTGCTTATTGTCTATCCTGCGTGACGGATCGAAACTATTTAACTATCTAGGTCATTAACATGAACTTCAGTTTTGTAGTAAATGTGCTAAATACTTCAGCCAACGCCACCCTAAATTTTTTATTTATTTTTAATTCAATTAAATTATACGTATGTATGTAAACTTATTTTGTAAGTAAGAATTATATTAATCTCCTTTGCACATACATATGTACATACATGTACATATATTGAAATTTTCAGGACATCAATGTTATTCTCGAATAATTGAAAATACAATACAAGTTTGTTTGAAACAATCAAAATGAAAATAAATAATTTCCAAATATTAAAAGTACACATGTTTGTGTTTCGAAGTACATACATGCATACATACATACAATGTGTGTCTGTATATTACGTGAAGAATTATTTTATGCAAATTCACTTGACAATAAAAACGTGATGGTGCATGTTAATGAACTATTAAATTTAAAAAAAAAACACAATTTTAATTGATACGCTTGTAAGCTTATATGGCTTTTAAGTTAACTTATGGAAATACATATTTATGTATGTATAACTCTTTTAATATTGATTTTCTTAACATATTAAACAATACATACATATGTATATATAAATAAAAAGTTAATAAAAAGTTTTCATAATTGTAACATATACACATGCGTATATTAATTTTTGGCATTAAATTTTTACAAAAAAAGGAAAAATAAAAATTTATGCAAGATATTCATCCACAAATATATGTATACATTAGACCCCTGCACAAGACCACTTACAAGAACTTTTAAGACATGGATTTTTCAAATGCTTACTTACAGCAAATTCCACTAAAACAAATGCTAAACAACACTGTTGGAAAGACATTTGTTTCCGTTGTTGCAGGTATAGGAGTAAAAAAGAAAATACTTCGTGACGGGAAATTTGTGATGCTTTCTTCTTCATACACATGGGCGCGTATACGAACTTCATGCATTTACATACGCACACACGCTGTGTGTATGATCTTTTATTTCTCTGAGTACAAACGCACACATGCATTGACCCTAAAACACATAATAAAGGGTCCGCCAGATAATTTTTTTTTGAAAATGCTATAAAAAAAACTACTGAAGCTCAGGCTGTGTGGCACGTAGCGCAGTCCTGTTGAAACCAAATGTTGCCAATATCCTCCTTCAATTTTTGTGCACAAAAATTCGTTAAACATGGCCCTATAACGATCGCCATTGACTGTAACGGCCACTCTTTGCTCATTTTCGAAAAAAAAATGGCCCAATTATGCCTCTGGACCAAAATCCGCATCAAATAGTGACTCGTTTTGGGTGCGTTGGCTTTACAATGTATGCCTGCGGTTTTTCTGTGCCCCAAATGCGACAATATTGCTTGTTTACATACCCGCCAAGATCAAAATAAGCTTCACCTGAAAATATGATTTTTTTTTCAAAATCGGCATCTTCTGTAAGTCGATCGCAGGCCCACTTAGCGAAGCGAAAACGCATTGGATGGTCAGTTGGCTCGTTCAGCGGAAGGCTAAAACTAATTATCTGTCAAATCAGACATGAGCTAACTGTTACCATTCACGAAATAAGCACTAGTTAAAAAAAAACGTTGGATGGCGTACCCTTTAGTTTACCATCTACATCTTACACACACATACACACACACTCAAACGTATAATATGCAAAATAACAAGTATACATGCATCAACACTATTTCTTTTGATTGTTTGTTACAAATGTAACAAAAAAAAGAAGTCTTCGCAACATCGCTTGTAAACATTTAAAGCACAAGACGTATTTATATTTCAAGACTGTTTACGCAGTCCTCTAATGTGCGTTTAGTAGATACGAGCAGATATAAATACTAGCAATCTTATGTAAAAGAAAAAACTGGCATAAAGTTAGCATAAGTGATGAAATTGAGCTAGGTGCTATCGAGTACCTCCAATTTGACATTAAAAATCGGAGCATAATGTTAAATCGTAGTATGATTTTTAATGTGAAATTGTATGGCAAAACTTGTTAAAATCATGTTCCATTTTGCCACTGATGCTAACTTCTTGCCAATTTTTTCTTATACAAAGGCTTTAGATATATTAAGTAAAAAAACACTCCAAAGAAGTCATGAACAGTAGATCAAATTTCGATCCGATCTAATGATTTTTACATAGGGTTGTCATTGCAAGAAGTTCTCTTTTTAAATGCCTAGTCACCGAATTACAAGCGATTTTAAGAAAAATTTCCTTTTTTGTGTTCTATGGTAATATTTTCATCCAGGAAAATTTTTAAAAAGTTACATATTTTAACAATTCGTTTCTTTTTATACGAATTTAAACGCGAAACAGTGTTTTCATGTAAATTTAAGCAAATAACTTCTAATTTTAGGCGAAAATTAGTTCATAAACTTATTTAAAAAAATCGATTTTTTGAACATTTTGGTGAGTATTTACTTAAACTATGGAAGAACTACAAGGTTTTGTGTGATTAAAATAAACTTCTACTTGGTTTTCTGCTAACTATCGGCAAATTAAAAATATCGATTTCTTGGAAGCAATGAAAATGTGGTTCCTTCAGAATGACTTCCATTTTTTTTGCTGGTTTATAAAACATGAAAAGATAAAATGTTTTATTATTTATATTTAAGGAAATTCAAAAACAATCAATCAACTAATAAGTAGAACTATATAATATTTGTGTAAATAGTTTAGGAATGTTTTTTTTTACTATTAAATCATACATTTCTTTTCACATTCTTATTTTTTATTTTAATATAAAATTTTTTAGCATAAGGTCATACATAAAAAAATTAAAGTTCAAAAATAATAAATATTTGTACAATTGCCAAAATTTTTTGTCAGTACAATATTCTTGTGGCTCTTAAACAAAAAATGGGGTCAGGTTAAAACATTTTAAATTTATGAATATGTGCAAAATTTTAGTTGAAAGATATTTAATGTGCTCGTATTTAAATAGACCGAAGGCGTTGCTGTTTATTTTCTCATGCCAAAATAGATTTGTATATTAAATAAAGGATTTTGAATAAGTTTCCATGAATGTGCATAATAAAAATTTTCACTAACTATATATCTCGAGCTTTAGTTAAAGTTTTGTGATAATAATATGCAGTAAAAATGTCTAATTTTTTAACAAGTATTGTCGCTGTCAAATCAGTAACTATTCGATTTCAGTTATTTGAAAAAGAAAAACAATTCTTGTCTTAACTATTTATGAAATAACAAAACACATTTACACGATCTATAAACTTGGCAATTGCAAGTTGGTAGATTAACTTACCATAACTTTATTATAAAGTTGTAAAAGTCATTAGTTTTTCAAGTTTCGTTCTGTTCTGTTTTGGTGAAACCTGTGAAAATAAAAAAAAAAAATTATTTAGTAATTGTAAATGACAGCAAAAATAAGATAAGACAATTTTTTACATAAATAAACTGTGATTTTGCTTTTAAAACTTAATAAAAATTTAATTTTTACCAGAAAAACATAAAACTGTATTGAAACATAATAATTGACAATACAAAACTCATCCCTTTAGTGGAAAACTGTGCTCATGAGCGTTCTGGTCACAAACAGCTGATCATTTAATACAGAAAAAGTAGCTACTAAAACTTAGAAACAGAATGGCACAGCACAGAACAGAAACAGAAACTTAAGACCAATGAAGCCTTAAGATCTAAAAAAATTTTTGGAGCTGCTCCAACTAATATGGGTTCAATAATTTTCGCAATATCGAAATATCTATTTTTAGTTAAAAATTGTTTGTTTACTATATTCAAATTTATTGTACCATATTTAATTTTTTTTTAATTCTAAAAATGGCATATTTCAGTGGATTCGTAGATCAGAATATTTTTTTATCTTTGAAAATTTCAACTTATTTCAATTTCTTTTTCGGCAATGATTTTTCTTTATATGTGTTTCATGTTAATTTAACATGATTTATAGTCATTTTCGAAGAATTTTTTTTTATTTTGAAATAACTTTATTTTAGGTTGATTTAATATTTACGTACTGTTAACATCAAAATGAGGAATCATATTGAATCAAAGTTATTTCGAGTTGGAAAAACGTAAATTCGATACTGAAATAACGCGGAGAACAATGTTCAATCATAGTTATTGCAAGTTGAAACAACATGAATTTAATATATTGTAGTAATTGTATTTTATTAATTATTCAATTTACGTTTGTTTAGCACAGGCATCAGAAAAATATAATTGGCTTCCCCGGCCAAGATATGAGCTCGGAACTCATCGCGTGTTAGTTAATGCGCTTACCCCTGCAGCCACAACAACTTTGAATATTCTTTAGATAAACACTAACTGCCTTATTCATAAATAAATTCAGTAAAGTTCGACTCTGACTCGCGCACGAAGGGTTCCGTACGAACACTAGATATGTGATTTAATACAAACTTCATTCTATATAATATATAGTTTTGGTTTTTTTTTCGTTTTTGGGGTCTTTTAGGTTTTTTTGTTTTGGCGTTTTATGCGTTTTTTTCGGTTTTGGCGATTTTTTTTTAAGTTTTGGCTTTTTCTTACTTTTGACACTTTATTTTCTTGTTTTGGCGATTTTTTTAGATTTTTGGGCGTTTTTTCATTTTGGCGTTTTTTTCATTTTGGCGTTTTTTTTTATTTCTGGCGATTTTTTTCATTCTTGCATTTTTTTTTAATTTAAAAAATTTTTTAAGTTTTGGCGACATTTTCGCGTTTTGGCGATTTTTTTCGATTTTTGGCGTTTTTTTTCATTTTGGCGTTTTTTTTCATTTTGGCGATTTTTTCGAATTCGGCGATTTATTTAAGTGTTAGAAATTTTTTTTAATTTTGGCAATTTTTTTCGTTGTGGCGATTTTTTTTAATTTTTGGCGATTTTTTTTGGTTTGGCGATTTTATAATTTTCGGGATTTTTAGTTTTACCGTTTTTGAAAATTTCAAGTGTTTGCCTCTTACGGTTTCCAAGATATAACAAATTGTCAAAATTACATAGTCAAAATTGCATTAACTGATGGACCACCCTTTAATTTAAATTTTTTAAATTTTAGTGTTAATTGTTGTAGTCTGTATAAAAATACACTAATTTTACAAATTTCAAGTTTCAATATACAATTGTATGTATATTAGATGGGATTTTAACATTTTTCATTGCTCGTTTTGGAACACCCTTTAATTTTTAATTCTTATGTATTTGTTGTTGTAGCGGCCAGGGTTATACATACTGGGTCTAAATTTCAGGTCCGTAGCTCTTACGGTTCCTGAGAAAATACCGTGTGACGGACAGACGGACAGACGGACAGCGTAGCGAAAACAATAGGGTTCCTTTTCACCTTTGGTTTACGGAACCCTAAAAATATTTCAGGTTTATTAAACGCTTATTTGACGCTCATTTGTCAAATAAACCTGTAATAAACCTAAAATATTTGTTATGAATTAGACCGTAAATATATACCATCATTAATAAAATTTAAATTGAACATTGTTTAATTGATAATTTAACATACAACTTATTTCAAAAGTTTTAGTAAAAAAAAATATACAAAATACTTTGACTTTTCTCCAGTATTCGAACCTGTGATCCTCCAACTACAAAACTAGTCCATTGCCTACCAGCCACCAGCAGATTATCAGCTCTCTACAAATATTAAAATAAACAACAACAATAAAAAAACAATTCACTCACTTAAACAACATTTTATTTCTTGTAAATTTAAATCAAAATTTTTGCATGGTGATTTTACATTGGTATTTTTTCTGTGTGTAGATAATTTTAAAATATCATATGAAACATTTCAAACTAACTGGCACGTGCATAATTACTAAAAAGAACAAAGGACAATGGCAAGATTATTTTAAATTTAGGGATAGAAAAATTGAGCTTTCATTACAAAAAAGCTATCAGCAAATTATAATACGATCAATCAAAACAATTCACATATTCCATTTGCACTGAAAAATTGAGCATTTAAACCTGAAATTTGCACGAACTAACACGCTGATGATGAACGTGCAGTGTCTTTCGAAAAGAGCTGGTTGTTCCGTTCTGCTAGTGTTTGTCAGAATATTTATTATTAACATTGGTGTCATTTGTTCCTTAAAAATTATCACATACATACAGTTTGGCTTACAGAGCGATACGAATAAAGTTAAGAAACTCTTCAGTGGAATCCAACCAAAAAACTAGTTCTCAGTCCGTTGACTGCCCTGTTGCAATAACTTCCCAGTCTCGACTTGACAATCAGAGAATGGCAAAAGTATGATTTTAAGTACTTTTTTCAGTACTGGCCGCTCATATACAAACACACGCATTGATGCCGAATACTTATAACTATACACATCAAACAATTATGGCTATAAAAATGTTTAAAACTACGTGTGTGAGCTACAATCACATGCATGAGTTTGAAAATACTCTCGACTATTAATCGGCTACACATGCGTATATACAGGCCTATTATTATTATTATTATTATTATTATTATTATACCCATACCGGAGTATCATGGGCATTTTTGATACGAATGTGCATTTTTATTTTTATTTAAAGCGTATTTTAATTTTTTGCATAAACGAAGTAGCGATGCTTTTGTATGTTGGAGAGAATGTAAGTGAGCGCACGAATTGCTTGCGCTATAATTGTACGCAGTTACAAAAATTAAGACTATTTACTTATGTGTGTATATTTCTTGGTGAGTACTCATAGTCATTCTCTGTTGACAATATGCTGCTTAAATTTTTAAATGCTGCTTGACTGTTGACGTAGAGGTCATCATTAAAATTTTGCATGATTGCGATTATGCAAATAACAATAATTCAAGTTATTTTTCAATATAATGATTGCTCCCACATCTGAGTGGCATACAGCTTTTTTAAAACAATTGAATTGAATTTTTAATAATAAAAAATTTGTTTGTTGTTGGCCCAGAATGTCTAGATACACTTAGTTGCAGCTAAGCAACACTTCAGTAGACTTCAAGCACAATAAAAAAAGATCACAAAACTTCAATGTTTATAGAATAATTCTCAAAAAATTATTGAGATTTATGAAACTCCAACCCACACTATGATGTTTAAAATTTGACTGGCATTCCTTTTTCTGCAAATTAATTGTACCGCACTCTTATCCAACTTTCTATACATAAAAACATAAATCACTTATGCAGTTTATGAATACATATGCAATACTTAATTTTCTTTGCACAAAACATTCACTCTTAATGATAGAACCACATCAAAACGATATGAAAAGTTTCCAGAACTCATGTATTTTTCATACGACATTCACTCATACTTGACACATTTAATTCCTTTTATTCCTTGATAAAAATAAAATAACACAATAAAAGAAAAAAATATTTATATAAAAATAAGACTAAATTGATTCGTGGCTGTATGTTGTATGCTGCTGGTGGCTTTCTTTCCTCAACTGCAACTATTATAAGTGTATACTAGAAGTGTGCACTTTATAATAAAGTTTCAGCATAAATTGTTTTTCTATATACATACATACATACATATTCTATTTTTTTTTGCATGTTGCAAAAGGCACAACTTTTTATAAAAATTTTGTTGTTGTTTTGTGTCAGAATTTTGCACAACAGAACTCAAAGCAAATTTCATAACTACTCCATCAGCAAGAAGCAAAAAAATAAAAATAAAAAAATAAAGCATTTATGGTTAATAAAAGTTTATCAACTTTTTAATGCTCTTGAACCAGTCGTTATAGAAAAATTTTATTCATTTAAAAAAAATTGTATTTGTTTATTATTGCATTTCAACTTATTTCCTTTTAAAAATAAAAAGTGTGTTTCTTACAGGAATTTTCCTAGAGACATGGTAAGTCAATTAAAATTTCATGATAAGAGGCCATTATGAAATTGAAGTTGAATCTTAAATGAGCCTGTAATAATAAAAATTTAAATTTATCAATATGTGAGGCATCAATCATATTAAAACATGCTAAATCGTAAAATATTTTTGCTCTTTATATCAATACTAATCACCAAGGACAGGGGTTGCATGCAAATGCATGTTTTTCCCCTTAAGCCTGATGGTGGCAAGAACGAAATATCTTTACGAAACATTAAATTTGCGTGAAAATGGCATTGATTTGTTAGTGCATATTTTTGCATATTTTATTGAAAATGCATATTTATGCATAATTTGGTCATATATGCATATTTTTGTCTCATATTTTGGTATAATTTCATGGTTTTGTGTCATATTTGCTCAAAAGTTAAAATTTAAAAAAATTAATTATTGACAAATTATTAATGCAAGACAATTGGCAAATTCATTCGCTTGCACTGTTTTAGAATTGTAGAAGGAATGCACAACCACACACGGCTACCAAATATAATAAACATTGTCATTTTGATGATTTCAAGAGGAAATCGTCTGCTATTAAAGCCGAAAGTAGTTAAACAATTCTGCGGAAACTTGATATTGTTTTTAAAAATGACAGATTTAAAACAATCTAATAGCTAGAATTCAATCCATTGTAATGGTTGAGTTAAACTAAATATTTTTTATTTTTATTTATTTTTAACCCCCGACTAAAAAAGAGGTGTTATAAGTTTGTAGGGTGTGTCTGTGTGTCTGTGTATCTGTGTATCTGTGTGTCTGTCTGTGTCCACGTACAGGACAAACGGCTGGACAGATTTTCATTTAGTTTTTTACTGTTTGAAAGATGATTTGATCGAGAGGGTTCTTAGCTATGTTTGAAAAAAATCGGTCCAGCCGTTTAGAAGATATAACATCTTTTCTGAAAAAAGTCGGGGGTTTTTAAAATTTTTAATTTTTGTTATTATCTATTTATTTATTATATTTATTATATTATTTATATATTATTTATATTATTCAATGCACAAAAGTTTTCTAAAAAAAAAACTTGATAGAACTTAACATTAAAAAATATAAAAAAATACAATTTTTAAAAATTCGTGTTTGGAGCTAATAATGCAGAAATAATCCTTATATCATTTATAATATGGTGTACAAACTTAACATAAAAGGCTTGTATAGGCACCTCTTGAGAAAATAAAATATTTTTGTGTCTTTAATTAGTTGTATGTGAACTTAAAACTTTTCTTTTGAATAAAAAATTTTTAAAATATGTGCATATTTTATTGTTTTTAGTGCATATTTTGCGTTTTTAATGTCATATTTTAAGCGCCTAAATTACCTTTTTTAAGTGCATGAAGTCCTTGTCCCTGCTAATCACCCAATTTTAAATCCAAAAGAACCGAAATACTTGCAGGATTTAAAAAACACCCAAAATATGGTTCCCCATCCTCTAAAATATCTAAGCATTCCCAAAATTTTAAGTAATTATTGATTGTTAAAGTTACCTTAATTCCGAATGAATCGTTACCCAAGCATATGAAGATTCAAACTCAAATAAAACTATTAATTGTGAATTAAAATTAAATTTAAACAATTCTCAAAAAAAAAAACACTAATTATTAATTACACTGCACCCTGTCAAAAATACTTGTGTGGCAACACTCTATTCTTGAATAGCTGTTGTTGTTATATACATTTATTTTTTTTACATACTTCTTACAACTGCAATTCGAGCTGAAAAAATCATCCAATGTAGCTATGGCAAATTAAGAAAATAAAAAAACATGTTGGTTATTGAGTTCTTGTTTAAAATTTGAAATTTGTTGGACTTTGTTTAGGAGTTAGGACCTGATTTTCGCAACAAAAATAATCGACACTGTTACAGTTATAAATTTATTCTTGTTTTGATTTCTTTGTACTCAAAAAAAGAGTACAAAAATAAACGAATCAAATTGTTTGAGTTTGTTTTATTTCGTTGTTTGAAGTGAGTGAAACAAAAACAAAACAAATATATTGAGAACTATTGCTCAATTTGTTTTTGTTTTGTTTTTACACATGAGCAAAATCTAGTGAACAGAGCCGATTGGCTCTGAGCCGTCTAACAGCCACCACCAGCCACAAACAATACATCAATATAACTTGTGATAGCGGTTTGTATTTCAATTGAAACCTTACTAAATGCTCATATTATAACAAAATAAATTTTTTTTTAAAGGCTAGTTTAAATTACTTTTCAGTTTTAAGGCATTTTGCGTCGGCATATGCAGGTTCTTCCTCATAACTGAAACAATGAATGAAAATTTTCGAACGTGAAATATTTGCAGAGAATTTGACATCATCATTGCATTGTTATTTCACACATGAAATTTGTTGCATGTAACTAAGCAGCAAAGGTTTAGCCGGGTGCCCTAAGACACCTCTATTTTTTTTTTTTTTTGGTGGTTTGGTGTTGAATTTCTACACATTAATTACAAGATTTTTTTAACCTTGTAAAACTTCTTAAAATAAAATAGTGAACAATTATATGCTGACATATTGTCTCAGTTTATGGAATTACACTGGCAAAGTTTCGTTTTTTAATTCAAATTATTATTCATAAGATTTCAAAGGTTTGATATAAAAAAGCCGTCTTGATTGCATAAAATTCAAACTAAATTAAAAATGTTTTTATCTGAGCACAGAAAAAAATATTCCTGCAATAAAAACTTTAATTGAAAATAAAACCAAAAGTCAATTAAAAATGTACTTAAACTTTTGATTAAAACTATAACATATTACAAAGTTTAATTGACTCAATTATATTTTTAATTAATTTTTGGTTATATTTTCAATTAAAGTTGTTTATTGCAGGAATATTTTTTTCTTTGTGTATATTAATGATGCATTCGTGTAAGTCTTTGTCTTGCAATTGCTCTAAAGCATCAATAGTACAATGTGTGCTGAATTACACAGTGCGGCAAAATATTATGAATAAAAATATTATTTAAGGATACATATTTCATTTGATCATAAAGGCAAAAATAAACTCCTCTTTTCTGTGACGACTAAAACTTTTCCTAAATATAAAATAAACAAAGCGGTTTTAAATAGCATATCATTCAAAAAAAAAAAAAAAAAAAAAGCGATTTTAAATAGGATATCATTCAACTATAATATTTCTCCCAAGACAACTACAGAGCTTCAGAATGCATTGTACGCAGTATTTAAAATTTTTATAATTGTTGTTTTATACACATAAAGGGTGTCCCAACAAGAACGCAATATTAAAAAACATTTGAACAATTGTTATTGTTTGATAGTAGAAGGTACTAGGTTAGTAAAAATGGAGCGCTACACGAATGAACAACGCATTCATTGTGAAATTGTTTTACCAAAATGGTGAAAGTTTTGCGGCTACAGTTCGCAAATTTGCGATCAATTTGGGGTCACAATAATACTCCAAAAGAGTCAACTGTAAAGAGATTAATGGATAAATTTGCCGAAACTGGGTCTGTTAGTGATGTAAAGACAACAACGCGCTTTCGACCAGGTCGATCCACCTAAAATGTCGCAGCTGTACGTGATGATGTCGCTCAAACGCAGGTCAAGCGCAAACAGTCAATGGTGTTCGGTATCGTGAAGTGATAACCAGTTTTTTCGTGCCTAGAATTGAAGAAATGAATGTGGAGGGCATGTGGTTTCAACAAGACGGCGCCACATGTCATACAGCAAGAGAAAGAATTCAATTGCTACATCAGTCATTTCCCGGTCGTGTTATTTCGCGTTTTGGAGACCAGAATTGGCCGCCTAGATCGTGCGATTTAACACAATTAGACTTTTTTCTTTCGGATTTTTTGAAGTCGATGGTTTACTCGAATAAGCCGACGACGACTCAAGCCTTAAAAGAGGAAATTGGACGCTGCATTAATGAAATACCGCAGCATTTATGCAAAACGGCCATTGAAAATTTCATTAAAAGATCGCGTGTGTGCCAGCAAAGCCGCGGCGGCCATCTGCCCGATTTGTTGTTCCACACATAACCTCATTTTGTCTACTTTACGATATAATAAAGTTTCACGACTTTTTTTTTAATATCTGTGTTTTATTTAAATATTAAATCTTGCGTTCTTGTTGGGACACCCTTTATAAAATGAAAGTTGCTCTAAGGAGCTGAAATTTGATACACGAATAGGTATAGGGGAGAAAACAACAAAAAAACCCTGAAAACCCGAAAATTTTAGTCAGAGGGGTGGGGCTGCGCCCATAAAAATTAAAAATTAAAAGTTGCGCTTATGAGCTGAAATTTGATACACAAGTAGGTCTATGTGAGAAACCAACTAGAAAAATCTGAAAAACCAAAAAAATTTACCAGAATGGGTGGGGCCACGCCACTATTGTTTGAACCTGACAACTAACAGCCGTATTTATAAAACTTATTAAGACTTTTTAAGAAAAATTTTTAATGAAAATTTGTCTTAAATTTCTTGATAATCTGCTAATGTTCATTTCTTTATATCGGTAAAAATGTTGTCAAGTTAGCAGATTGTCAAGAAATTATATGACACCCTTACGATTACAAATGCATATAATGCATAGCAAATGTCAGTGACAGGTGTTGTGCCAAACAAGAACTTGGTCAAAATTTATATCTCACTGCTTTTGATGGCCGAATTTTTGATAGGAACTTGCCCTTTTTTCACATTGTTGTTTTTGTGAGGATTAAATATATCTTATGTTCTTAAAAGAAAGAGATTAATGTCAGAAATCAGAAAAACAAAAAGGATGATTCCAGGATTGGAAAACCTAAAATTTTTGTGAAGTTTAAAATTAACTACCGTAAACTAATTTTTTATTTATTTTTATTAAATAAACTTATTTTATACTTCACCACGAATAAAATTGGTAGTTCAAATAAAAAATATTAAAAAATTTAAAAAGACGTTTCCAGGGTTGGAAAACTTTAACTTTTTTTCTTATACAAAAGCAACTTACTAAAACAAATTATTCCTTTTCTTTATAAATTAAACATATCTTATATTCTTAAAACAAAAAGATTGGTGTAAGAAATCAGGAAAATCAAAAAGGATGATTCTAGGGTTAGGAAACTGAAACTTTTTATGATATTAAAAATTTACTACCGACAATTAATTTTAATTTTTATTTTTTTTTAATAAATAAACTTATTTTATGCTTCAGTACGAATAAAATTGGTATTTCGAATTAAAAATTAAACTTCAAAAAATTTAAAAATTTTTTCCAGGGTTGGAAAACATTAACTTTTTTTTATAAATAAATAAAATTGGTATTTCAATTTAAAAATTTTAAAACACGTTTCCAGGGTTTGAAAACTTTACTCTTTTTATACAAAAGTAACTCACTTAAGCAAATTTTTCTTTTTTCTATAAATTAAAGATATCTTATATTCTTAAAAGACATTAGTATAAGAAATCAGAAAAATCAAAAAGGATGATTCCAGGGTTAGGAAACTTACTCTTTTTATGATATAAAAAAATTAGCTACCGAATACTAATTTTTATTGTTTTTATAAAATAAACTTATTTTATACTTCAGTACGAATGAATTTGGTATTTCAAATTAAAAGAAAAAAAAAATTAAAACAATATTTCCAGGGTTGGAAAACCTTATTTTTTATACAAAAGTAACTTACTAAAACAAATTTTTCCTTTTTACTCTAAATTAAACACATCTTACATTCTTAAAAAAAATTGGTATCAGAAATCAGAAAAATTAGAAAGGAGGATTCCAGGGTTGGCAAACTTACACACTTTGTGATATAAAAAAGTAACTATCGAAAACTAATTTTTATTTTTTTTTTATTAAATAAACTTATTTTATGCTTGAGTACGAATAAAATTAGTACTTCAAATAAAAAAACACAATTAAAAAAATTAAAAAGACGATTCCAGGTTTGGAAAACTTTAACTTTTTTTGTACAAAAGTAACTTATTAAAACAAATTTTTCCTTTTTTTTCCATAAATTAAATATATCTTATATTCTTAAAAGAAGGAGATTGGTGTGAGAAATCAGAAAAATCAAAAAGGATGATTCCAGGGTAGGGAAACTTACACTTTTTGTGGTATATAAGAGTAACTAAGTCTAACTAATTTTTATCTTTTCCTTTATAAATTATATATTTTTATGTTTTGGAATAAAAAGTTTGGTGTACAAGGTTATAAAAATAAAAACCACAGCTCCAGAGCTGGAAACTTAGAGCTTTAAATAAATAAAACATTTTTTTGAATTTTCTTTTTTATTTGTTCACTTAACACACTTTCTATATTTTTTTAAGAACTACTAGATTGGTATAAGGAATCAGAAAAATCTAAAATGATGATTTTAGGGTTTGAAAAATATTTTTTTTTTTGTACATAAAAGTAACTAGGTCAAATTATTTTTTTCTTTTTGTTTATATTTTATGTATGTGCTTATGTATGTGTCTCTATACTACATAAAAGCACTTTGGTAAAGGGTATATAAGATTCGGCACAGCCGAATATAGCACTCTTACTTGTTAAGTTTAAAATTTTTTAAACGCACTAATAATCCCAAATTAATATTTTACTTATTAAGTAAAATATTTTTTTTTTATTAAAAATTCATTAAAATTGATTATTAAGGGTTTAGCTGGATCCTATGCGCATTTCACTGTTGCTAATTAATAATTAGTTTTATTTAAAACACTGTTTAGCACCCTCTTCCGAAAAACTATAAACAACCTAATTTTAATTTTCCAAAATGTTTAAACATGTCGATTAGTGTTGTTATCAGACTTTGCAATCCTCAAGAAATAACTCTTGCAAAAATCTTATTTGTTAATTAAAAGCGTTGGTGTATTTGCTACCAAATGAGTTTTTCGCTTCAGATATTTGTATTCATTATAGAATTATTAAAAAAAACTACTTCTCTAGTTTATTAAAGTAAGTAATTCGCGTTACCTTGAGATGTTATAAGCAGCATTATAAGTACATGCATGTGTGATATGCTTAAATTATTATTTAATAAAGTAATTAAAGAGTGACAGTGAATTAAAAATCTTTACTTCATTTTAAAATAATAATCTTGAAATTTAAAAGATATATGTACAGGGTGGTTGATAAATTTTGCTACATTAAGAAACTGGAATAACTTTGTAATGCATGGAATTTATTCAATCTTTTTTAATTTCAAAGCTCATTGAATTGTATTAAAAGTAATTGAAGTACTCATAAAGATAATTGAATTTAAATGCCCGCGCTGCTCTTTAATGAAGGTGGGGCATCATAAAAAAACGGTGCTCATCACTGCTCGCAATTTGATGTCGGAATTGCAGCTATTGTCGCAGTTCAAACATCTTCTTGAAACCACACAGAGTTGAAAGGAATTCTCTTTCGGCGTGGTTCCGACTAAAAAATTATTTAACCATGCTCAAGTAACGGTCTCCATCAACCGTAATGCTGTGTCCGTTTTGTTCATAAAAGTAAAGATCCAGAATACAGCGTGAAGCAACTGCACACAATACTGTGACGCGAATTGGATGAAATTCCCTCTCATGCAGTTGGAATCACTCCATATGCGACAATTTTGTTGGTTTACATTGCCGTTCAGATCGAAATGAGTCTCATCAGGCATGCAAAAACAATTAAATTTTCTCTTGGTAGTGGCTTTCATCAGCCAGCCTGTATGTATGTAATATTATGATACTAATTACTCACATTTATATCTGGCAATTGTTTATAATTATATACATATTTACATATTTTTTCAAATAGTTTTAAGGACTTAATTTTAAACACGTTTTAAGTTCAATTACATCATAGAAAAGTTATCCAGTCCAAAATCTGTTTTAATATTACCATACTGGCCTAAATTACAGAAATATTATTATTATGTATAATATTATTATAATATTCTCATTAGAAAATTTAATTGAATAATTTTTTATTAGTAAACTGTTAGAACTCGCCAAAGCTAAGAAAAAAGAGATAGACCAATGAATCTAAACTTTAGATTCATCGGTCTATATCTTTAGATTCTAAAGTGAATGAAAATAATTGAAAACCCCTTTTATAAAATGATATTTGTCATTAATCAAAATTAGAAAGATGTATGCTCACAAAAACATAAATGTGAGAAAAGGCCAAGTTCCTATCAAAAATTTCGGCCATTAAAAGTAGTGATATATAAATTTTGACCAAGTTCTTGTTTGGCACAATTCCTCACACTGAAATATGCTATGAATCATATAAATTTGTAATCGTAAGGTTGTCATATAATTTCTAGATAATCTGCTAACTTGGCAATATTTTTACCTTTCTAAAAAAGAAGAGAATAATGAATATTTGTTCATTTCCTTATATCTGTAAAAATATTGGCAAGTTAGCAGAATTGAATTTATTCTAATTATGGTTTAAATTCTATAATTTTACGACTGCGAGGAACAACGTTATTAGGGGGTAAAAACAGCTCGAATGGCTTCGTGTAAATATGCACACTGCGTGCATTGGCCAGAATTTGGCCTGGCGCACTATCGTGCGCCTAGATAAATAAATAAATAAATAAAATGAATAAATAAAAAATATTTTTCATCAACCTCTAACTAATTGTAAAAAGGTAATAGAATATGAAAATTGCTGCAAAATCGTATAGTTGCTTGTCTCATAAAAATTTTTTGTTTGATGCTTTAAAACTTATTTTGCTTGTACATTGTTATTCTCAATAATATATTAACCCAATTAACAAACTTTTGGAAATGGTCTTGCAAAGTAGCATGTGCAAAATGTTTAGTGGCAAGTATCAATGCAGCAGTATATAAATGCACATGCTACGATGCAACAGAATTTGCATAAGTTGGTGAATTAGGCTGCCAAGATTCAAACTTACAGTCTATACTTAACTAATGCCGTTTAACTAACGATAATTTGTATTAATTTCATTGGTTAAACCACCTTCATTAGTTAAAAGACCCCTGCACAATACGACTTACCAGAACTATTAAGACTTGAGGGATTTTTAAAATGCCTTACTATAGCCAAATTTTCTAAAACAAAAGGTTAACAACACTGTTTGCAAGAAATTTGTATCAGTTATGCTAGGTATAGGATTGAGGAAGAAAATACTTCGTGACAGGAAAAATTGTGATGCTTGCTCCTTCTTACGCATGGGCGCGTATATAACCATCATGCATGTATGTATATATGCACATAGGTTGTATTTATTACCTTTTATGTTATTGCGCAAATACAAACGCACACATGCATTGACATTTAGCGATGCCAACTATTTATAACCCAAACGCGCTACTGCCCTTCTCAAAACGCGCTAGAACGCGCTAAGTTACAGCATTGTCAAATATTTATAGCAAAAAACGCGCTATTTTCTACGCGCTAAGTTAAATTTCAATTAAAGTCGATGTACGATGTATTAGTACTCGTATCACAACTAATTTTTCAGATTTTGCAATATTGCTTCCTCGACATTATGTTTTAATAAACTAAAATCATTTAAAACAGGAGGCAAATTACGGCATTCTATTGAAGTATTTCGTAATTTCGTTCGGTAACGAGTGCTGTAATTCGCCCCCAGAATCAGAATCGCCTTCCAAATAATCGAAATCTTTAGTGTTTACTTTCAATTTATTTGTAAAACTTTGTAACAACATATAAATTGTCCAATATTTTTGCGATTCAAATACTTTTTGTACTCCAGAAATAGTATATGATTTATCCTCACAAAAACATAAATGTGAAAAACGGCCAAGTTCTTATCCAAAATTTCGGCCATTAAAAGTTGTGAGATATAAATTTTGACCAAGTTCTTCTTTACCACAATACATAACACAGAAATATATTATGTATGATATAAATTTGTAATCGTAAGGGTGTCATATAATTTCCAAATAATCTGCCAACTTGACAACATTTTTATCAATATAAAGAAATGAATATTTTTACATTATTCTCTCCTTTTTTGGAAAGGTGAAAATATGGTTTCTCACCTAGACCTACTTGTATATCAAATTTCAGCTCCTTAGCGCAACTTTTAATTTTTGATTTTTATGGGCGTAACCCCACCCACTTTTCCAATGTCTAATTTTTTTGGGCCAATGCTTATTATTCGTGTCTAGTTTCGTTACAAATGGATAATAATAGCTAGATAAATAGTATATCTAAATATGCTGAGCCGCAGGGCATTAAAATGAGGTTTAAATTGTATGGTCGCATCAACGCTCACTTTTTTAATAAAAAAATTATAACCTTGCATTACCGCAGTATGTATGCCGAATTTCAATAAAAAAAGCTTCCACTAAGCGCCTTATATTAGCTTTTTTAATTCTGACTTTAATAGGCGTAGCCCCGCCCTCCTGGTTAAAATTTCCGAGTTTTCAGATTTTTTTATTTTATTTCTCACCTAGACCTAGCTCTATATCGAATTTCAGCTCAATATCACTAATTTTAATTTTTATGGGCGTAGCGCCGCCCTCCTGGTTAAAATTTCCGTGTTTTCAGATTTTTCTGGTTCATTGTTCACCTAGATCTTCTCATGTACCAAATTTTAGCTCTCTAGCTATAGCGGAAGTGCTTCATCAATTTGATGAGTTTGTCAGTGGTCAGTGGTCAGTGGTCAGTGAGTATGTCTTAAAATATGCACTTCTTGCACCTCCATATCTCCGGAGCCTTTCATTGTAAAACTTTTATGAGGTAACATGAATTTATTTAATTATGATTTAAATTTCATAATTTTACGGTCGCGCGGAACAAAGTTATGATGGGGGTAAAAACAGCTCGAATGGCTTCCTGTAAATATACACACTGCGTGCATTGGCCAGAACTTGGCCTGGCGCACTACCGTACGCCTAGATAAGTTATGTAAATTTTTCGGGTCATTGTATGTAGTAAATACTTTTAGTTGTTAAAAAATCAAAATATTTGTCATTACAAAATTAAAATGTGTTTTTAATTCTAACCACAGTCAAGCGAATTTTGTTTGCGACAGCTGAATCATTAACTAATTTAAAAAATTTTATCAGAGTTTTGGATATTAGGAAATTGTTAAATTTATACAAAAAAAGGTCAAAAAATATTTTACTGAAATGATATTATCGACTTTATTCAAAACGCGCTATTTTAGCCCTTTTTTTATTAAACGCGCTAGGACGGGGAAAAAAGTGCGTTTGGCATAGTTAAAACGCGCTAAATCTAGCGCGAAACGCGCTAAATTGGCATCACTGTTGACATTAGTTGTATGCGCTTGCTTTATAAAACCACCCTTAAACACATAATAGCTTACGATCTACATTTTACACACACACACACTCAATATGCAAAATTACAAACAAAAACGCATCAACAATACTATTTTTGAGTGTTTGTTACGAACAAGAAGTATTTGCGATATCGCTTATAAACAATCATATACGCGAACAACAATACATCTATAGTGCTTCGCTTCTTAAACGACATCATTTATTATTGGTTATTGGTTAATGCTACGGCAATACATTAAAAAACCAAGACGTATTTACATTTCAAGACTGTTTACGAAGCCCTCTATTATAGTTTATATATAGGCATAGTTTTTATGTTACATACTTGCGTCATTTTCACAGTATCCACAGTTGTTTGCAACTACCCAGCATCTGAAATTTTTTGAGTTGTGACTGCTTATGTTCGATATGTGCGATATGTTCAGAGAAATCGACGGAAAAGGACTGAGGAACTATATGTTATGGATTGCTTTCGATTTCCTCAAAACTAATTCGCTTTATTTATTCTTATCATTATTGTTTTTCTGAAAGATTGTTTAAGAAGATCTCTTTAGGGCCATTATTACAACTTAAAGTTAGTTAAAAGTAGGACTTTATCGGACGTTTAAAAACTTTATCATGTGCAAAATTTTACTTTAACCTTTATACATGGTAAGTTAAATCCACACACACAAATTTCATTAATTAAAAGCTTTTTTTACGTCTGATAAAATCCTACTTTTAACTAACTTTAAGTTTTAATAATGGCCCTTAAACTATTGAAGTAACTAATAAAATAACCTTACAAGCTTGTAAATTTTCAATGAATATAATATTTATGATTTTTTTGCTTGAAAAAACTTTATTATTTATATTTATTTATTTACTAACTTATTATTAACACACTATGCTGAAAAATCAATTAATTAACCTTTCAATTAACCGATTAAAGCAAATCCCTCAATTAAATGAATACCTTAATATAAACGTTTGTTAACCAACAACAATCAAATATACAAAGTTAATTTTTAAATTGTTGAAAGTATGCAGATCATTGATTGACCAGGCCAAAAATTAAATACTTTCTTGAAATAAAGTAAACGTATTCCAAAGGAATACGAGTATGTATAAACAACAAAAAGGCTTGGTTAAGAAAAATGCACACCAAAGTTCTTTACTTCCTTCCTTCCTTCCTTCCCATTTACAACAGAATTTAACAAAAGAAATACAAAAAAATAATTTTTTCAAACCAACGTTTTAAAGCATAAAAAGTGGACAGAAAATTATTAAATTAAATGTATGGTCTTACTGTCACCCAAAAACAAAATATCGCCTTCATAATCAAAATTATTACCGCTTATTTGCATTATTTTCTACTTACGGCTTTACAAGTGGCACTGATAGGCCGAAATTCTTTTCAATATTTTTTACTAAGTATTTTTTTTTTATATATGTACATATATATTTATATACACATACATATGTATGTATGTACGTACTAGACCCCTGCAAGAGATCACTTACGAGAAATTTTAAGATATGAGGGATTTTTCAAATGTTTTATTGCAGCGAATTCTTTTAAAACAAACGCTTAACAGCATTATTGGCAAGACATTCGTTTCAGTTATTGCAGGTATAGGAGTAAAAAAGAAAATACTTCGTGATGGAGAAATTTATGATGCTTGCTTCTTCCTGTGAATGGACGCATATACTACCTGCATGCATACATACCTTGTGTGTATGACCTTTTATTTTCTACGCACATTCAAACGCACATACATGCATTGGCATCAGTTGTGTGCGCTTGCATCTACATCTTATACACACACTTCTTTTGAGTATTTGTTACGAACAAGAAGTTTTCGCGACATCACTTGTAAACACTTATATACACCAACATCAATACATCCATCGTGCTTCACGACATCATTTATTATTGATTTAGTATAATACATGCCACGAGAATATATTTAAAAAACAAGACGTATGTATTTACATTCCAAGACTGTTTACGCAGACCTCTAGTACGTACATACTTTTTTTTTCTTATTTTCCTTTTTTTCACTACGCGTTTAAGCACATTAGATAAAGCTTTGTAAAAATAATTGGCATTCCCAGAGATAAAATAGTGAACAAAAAAAATAATAATCAGATAAAGTTAATTTTCTCATTTAAATTCTAAACGCTGTTTACAGAAAAATATTTGAGAACAAGAGAAACAAAAAGAAAAACGCTAACCATTTCTTTTGAAGTGAGCGCATTACATCGATTAAGATAAACTTAATCAAATTGTGCGGTAATCCTTAAAAGGGGTGGGAAGGAGCAACTTAATATTTTATGAATAATGATAATGGAGAAATTTAAAAACGCAAGGCCATTTAAACAAATTATTTATAATAAACATTTAAAATTTATTTTGTTAAACTCAGTCACATACTGCGTTTATACGCGCACTACTTGCAAATAAATTAATTCACGTATTAAACGGCATCGCTAATGTACAAAAAACTTGGTAGCACTTCTATAGAAAAGTTAATAATGTTTACAAAAAAGTTTCGTAGATGTGTAAAGTAACAAATAGCTAAAGGGTCCACCAGATAACTTTTTTTTTGAAAATGCTATAAAAAAAACTACTGAAGCCTCTGCTGTGTGGCATGTAGCGCCGTCCTGTTGAAGCCAAATGTTGCCAATATCCTCCTCTTCAATTTTTGTGAACAAAACTTCGTTCAACATGGCCCGATAACGATCGCCATTCACTGTAACGGCCACTCCTTGCTCAATGGCCCAATTATGCCTATGGACCAAAATCCGCACCAAACAGTGATTCGTTTTGGGTGCGTCGGCTTTTCAATGTATGCGTGCGGGTTTTCTGTGCCCCAAATGCGACAATTTTGCTTGTTTACATATCCGCCAAGATCAAAATGAGCTTCATCTGAAAAGATGATTTTTTTTTGGCAAAATCGGTACCTTCTGTAAGTCGATCGCAGGCCCACTTAGCGAAGCGAAAACGCATTGGATGGTCAGTTGGCTCGTTCAGCGGAAGGATAAAACTAATTATCTGTTAAATCAGACATGAGCTAAGTGTTACCATTCAAGAAATAAGCACTAGTTGAAAAAAAAACGTTAGATGGCAGACCCTTTATTTGTTTTTGTTGTCATTATTTTCTACTTTCAAGTTTTTTTGTGCATTTCAAGCATTTTATTTTAAAATAGTGCTTTAATCGTATAGATAGATATCTAGCCTAGCAAAGATAAATTCTTCGGTATTGTGTAGCAGAATCATAGGCGAAGTGAAATAACCAATAAACTGGCTACTAAACAAAGCTTTGAAAATTTAATACACCCAATTGAAGTTAGGTCAGCAGGCTGCTGGTAAGGAAGCGATAATTTTAAAGTCCAGCTCACTTTAGTCCAATACAATGATCCCTGTGAGTTGAAGAGAAGTTTGTGAGATATGGTGATAAGGAAGGGATAGTGACAGTGATGGTATTTTGGTGCGTTTCGGGTATTTTTTGGTGCTTATTGCCTGTTCTTAAACGCGAAATTTTGGCTAATACCCTTTTTTAAAAAGCGGGTATTTACAGTGCTTTTTACAATTTCTAACAGTGCTTTTGGTGGTTTTTTGTTAAATAAAAATAATTTTAATTTATAAAACTAAATTACTTTTAAGCGCTAATTTTTTTTTTTTTTAATGCATGTTTTTTTTATTTATTGTATCTTCAAATATGAACTAACAATAAGTATTCAAATCTTAAGTCTATAAAAAAATTATTAGGCCCGACCAATATCGGACATAAGCTTAGTGATAGTTATTAATAATACATAAGTAGTGATAAGCAACAAAAAGAAAAAAGTGTTTTCAAGCAGCTTCATCATCTAGAGTGTTGAATATTAGAGCCCGTGTATCTCTCTTTTTTAAGCGGATGTGCCCAGTAAAGTTCAAAATATTACGAGCAAGCGGATTAGGATGTGACTCGAGTTTTGTTAGATATTTGCCTGCGTATTTTACAATTTCTTCAGTCACTAGTGGCATATTCAAATCGCGATGTATATTTGAATTTTTGATGTACCATGGAGCCGATGTTATCATGCGTAAAATTTTATTTTGCCTTAGTTGAATTTTCTCTACATTTGAAGCTGAAGCAGTGCCCCATAGTTGAATTCCGTAACACCATATTGGCTTTAAAAGCGACTTGTATATTAAAAGTTTGCAGTCTAGGCTAAGTGTTGAATTTCTACCAATCAGCCAATGTACCTGAGTTAATTTAAGTTTCATTTGAGTTAACTTAGAGTCAATGTGATGTTTCCATGTAAGTCGTCGATCAAGGTGTAAACCAAGATATTTCACATGTGAATGTTGAGGAACAACTTGATTGTTAATCCGAATGGGGGAGCAAGTATCTCTTCTTAGGGTGAACATTATATGGACACACTTTTGTTCATTGACTTTAATTCTCCATAAGTTTAACCAAAGCTCCATCTGGCTAATGTGTTCCTGGAGTTTGCGGGATGCCTCATCAGGGTTTTCGTGCATACTAAGGCAGGCTGTATCGTCGGCAAATGTGGAAGTATGGATACTACTGCTCACAGGCATATCGCAAGTATAAATCAAGTATAAAACTGGTCCCAGTATGCTCCCCTGTGGCACACCGGATGAAATAGTTTCAGGCCTACTCGTAAAGTCTCCTTCCACAACAGTGAACTTACGGGAAATAATGTAACTTTCCAAAATATTTAAAATGTTTATTGGTAAGTAAGTCTTCAATTTTAAAATTAGGCCTTCATGCCACACTTTATCAAATGCCTGGGAAACGTCAACAAAGAGCGCAGAACAATACTTTTTTTCCTCAAAAGTTCTTCTTATAAATTGAACCAGTCTGTGAGTTTGTTCAATGGTGCTATGCTGACTTCTAAAACCAAGTTGATGGTCTGGTATGCACCCACTACTAATTAGAATTGGGGACAATTTTGTTTTGAGCAGTTTTTCGAAAAGCTTTGACATAGTTGATAGTAGACTTATTGGCCTATATGACTCAGCCTTGGTTAGATCTTTGCCCGGCTTTGGAATCATTTTAACCTTGGCAAGCTTCCAGCTGTGTGGATAATACTCCAGTCGTAAAATGAATAACAGGATTCTCATTGCAATACGAGGCAAGTTCATAAGCATCTGGTTACTAATTCCATCAATACCCGGAGCTTTCTTCGGGTTGAGTTCGGCAATTAATTTTTGTAAATCACGCGTCTTAAACCTTATGTGTTGAGGGGGTAGAGCGACTACATTCGGCAAATCAGCAACACCAGTATATATGTTTGGCGTAAAAACGGATTTTAAGTGCTCAGCAAATATTTTACCTTTTTCAGTATCGCTTCTTGCCCAACTTCCTGTAGATGTGCGTAGAGGTGGCTTATACTTAATGGGTGTTTTAAGCTTTCTAGCAGCGCGCCACAAAGAGTAATTAGACGCTGGTGTGACATCAAGACCTTCCAGATAATTTTTAAGAGATGCAGTTTTTTCAGACGCAAGCAACTCTTGGAGTCGTTTAGTGCACTCTTTAAATCTGATTTTATTTTGTGGTGATCTGTGGTGTTGCCATTCCCTTCTAGCTCTTCTTTTTTCACGTACGAGACGTTCAATGTCTGTAGAATAAATTTTATTAAACCCCCCAGTCTGCGGATGGGAGATAATGGCATGTTCAGCAGCCTGTTTAATATTCTCGCTGAGATTGGCAATGTTAGATTCAATATCATCGGATGTTCTAAGCGTAATGTTTTCCGTACAATGACTACTGAGATATTTTTTGAACCCCAGCCAATTAACACGATTGATCATCTTCACATATGGGTCAGGTAAGTTACTTCTTAAGGGACTACAAATTGTAATGATCGTCGGAGAGTGATCGGACGAAAGATCAAGAGAAGCTTGAACTTGAATTAAATCCCTAGAGATATTTTTTATGACGCCAAAATCTATAACATCCGGAATTTTTTGTATGCCAGTAGGCCAATAAGTGGGCTCCCCACTCGAAATGACATCCAAGCCCATTTTTGATTTTTAAGCGCTAATAGCAGCATTTTTTGACTGAGCCTTCTTAAACTGTTTTTAATGATAACAACGGAAACTATGTTAAAAACAATGTAGAAAAATTTTCATAATTGGGATTAATTGGGAAGTAACTGGAGAGTTCCAAATAAATCTCTGCATAATAATTGATTGAAAGTAGTATGCAATAAGCATTTGTTAAAGCTTACACAAATATTTAATCATACTAGAACATTAATCATGATTAAATCAAGTTTAGGGGCACCTCCCAAAAATTTAAATCAGTATCTTATCATATAGAAAATTAAAAAATAAGAAGTAAAAATTGTATAAAAAATTGGCGGCGAGGCTTAGTTTCCGAGTTATGGGCCTCTGAAATTCTAATGCAATATTGTGATTATACAGTGTTTTCCAACGAATATGACCAATATTGATATCATCTTAAAACTTTTGAGAATACCTTCCATGAAATGGGAAAAATAGACTCTTTGTCGGCCATGCAGGAAAACGCTATTAAGGAGGAAAACTTTGCTAGGCATCAAATCTTTACTAGGCTGTGCCGTCTAGGGAAACACCATGGTGGAGATAACCCTTAACCCGGCCGAAGGCCGGCAATGCAAAACATCGTTATTAGGCAAGACAACTTTGCAAGGCAGAAAATCTTTGCTAGGCTGCGCCGTCTCGGGAAACACCATAATTATATTTTAAATTATACTTTTAATTACAATTTCAGAGGCCCACAACTCGGAAATTAAGCCTCGCCGTCAGTCTTTTTGTTGAATTTTTTCTTCTTATTTTTCAAATTTCTATAAGATACGGTACTTTTTTTAAATTTTTGGGATACCAATATTGGTCATATTTGTATAGGATAGGATACTGTTTTTAAATTTCTGGGAGGTCCCCCTAAACTTGATTTGTTCCATTTGAAATTATACATTCAGCTTTTACACTCTAAACTCTCCTCTTTAAATGGCTTATGCCCATTTTTTCAGTTGGTAATCAAACCGTAATTATTTTTAAGTTCTAATTAAATACGAAATTGTGTTTTTGAGTGCTTATTTAAATAATAATTAAATGCCCAACCTTGCGAAATTAAACACTATTTAAGTTTTATGATTGTACCATATGTTTTTATGCGTGTGTGTGTTTACTGAAAACATGCACATGAGCATCATGCGGTCGTATTAAAAAGAATTTCGTTTAAATTTCATAAATATATAACATATACAGTACAAAGTTTCATATCATGGAATAAAGTAATATAAAAGTCATTATGATGTTCTTTTGGTCTCATAAAATGAGTTTTTATGCAATTTAATTTTCTACATGTTGATAACCTAACTTTTTTGTTTACATTAAACAGCTGCTGTTTGAAAAGCCTTCAATAATACTGGGAAATTTTGCAGTGCTACTGTACTTTCAACGTAATTTAATAAGAACTTTAAAAAACCACTGAAAAAATGAAATCGTATTTAATTACAACTTAATTTTAAATAAAAATTAGCTAATTACGTACTTAAGTTTTAAGTTAAAAACTGAGGGTTAATGTATTAAAATTAAAAAAAAATTTTTTTCGTGCTTTTTTACCCGCTTTTTCGTATTTTTTTGTGCTTATTACCCTTTTTGCAACAGCTTAATGTGCATTTGCTCTTCGTAGAGATACCAACACTGGATAGTGATAGGGAAGTTTAATTCTTTTACAACTCTGCTTTTTGCACGTGTTTTAATAATGCAGTTTTGCAGCGCCTTCTGGTGTCAAATGAGGCTTACTAAATTGTTAAGCTGTGTTTAGTTGCCATTTTAGTGGTTGTGTATACAATGATTCTGCTACATAACGAAGGAGGGCGCTCTGATGTTACATTTATAGGTTTCTACTATAATTCAAACAATATTTGGGATTTCTTAGAATTCTTTGTTATGCGTCTTGCTTCTTGCAAGTTCTTTTTTGGAATGAATATAAAAACGTTTGGTTTAAAAAGATGTCAAAAACATATGGTAATGAGATAAACGTTAAAATATTGTGTTTTATTTTTAGGTACTAAGTAGATAAAGTTGCCACGCATTAGAATTAGTATCTGATGAAGTCGTCAGTCATAGTTTAGTGATCAGTGCCTTATGCCTGCATCACTAGAGTTTTTCCACAACAACTGCTAGAAAGGACACTGATGTACATCGGAAAAATGAGTGGGTTTAACCCAGGACCTTCGGTCTTGTAGTCAAGGTGCTGCAACTCTGCATTGTTAAAAACTTGCAAAAAAGCAGAGTCGTAAAAGAATTAAGCATTCCATTATCTCGTCTCTTCCTTCACCACTTGTCTTCTTTACCACTATCTCCTAAAAAAAGTAACACCGAGTACTTCCTTCAAAAAAAAAAAAAAAAAAAAAAAAAAAAACTGGGCAATTGACGTTACCGCTTTAAGTTTGTAGAAAGTTATATTTACCGAAATTCATAACAATAAATTTAGATAGTCTTTGAACATCCAATGACTAACGAAATATATTAGAAATTGAGCATTTGGTTTATAAATTAATATATGAATACTTTTTAATTATTAACGATTATTTCTGAGCTATTTCGTGGTTCAATCAACAAATTCCGTTCAACTAAATTAAATTTCTATATTTGTGATTTGAACGGGCTAAAGTTCGTATCGCCTTTTAAGCCAAATTACATGTGATAATTATTAATGAACAAATAACACCAAAGTCTGTTGTAAATATTCTGACTAACAACACATAGTTGAACGTTGCCCGTTGAACTTTAGCCCGTTCAAATCACAAATATAGAAACAAATGGAGTTTGAATAATAATTAAAATTAACTAAAAATTAAATTCCATTGAGATATATTTAGTTTATGCGAAACTCTACCAGCTTCCTTTGTAAAATAAAATAAATTTAAATGTCAAAAATAATTCAAAATAAATTATTTAACTTTTAAGTTTCGACGAAAGAAAAGATTTATAGCATTTGATATCATCAATCACTTGTTTTTGAGTTAATACTCTTTTCTAGTAAATCATTGATTTCAGATCAATTTAAACATCGTAAAATGTCCGTTTATTTCAATTTAATTCAATATAAAAGTATTAAAAAAACATTAAATACTCAGCAATATACACAATAACATGCATGTAGTTTAGCAAGAAAACAAATTTTCAAAAATTGAATAACATTTTATGTCAAATAATTTTAATATATTTGTATCTGGACTTAACACACAATCTATATGTAAGTATGAGTCTGCATTTTCTCCCAGCAAAACTTTGCTTATACGGCCTTTACACACGTGACGTTTACTTTGCAAAGTCTTGAGATTTTTTTCTCTCTCCTAAAAACTCAAGATTTTGCAAAGTTAATTTTTTGTGGGTTTGAGACGGCTTTTACCGTCTTATTGCTATTCATGATGCTAAATAAGATTGCATATTTTATTTTAAAAGGAATTTTTGTTCAGCAGTTTGTATTTGTTTTTTGTTATTTTAAAATAATTTACAGCCAATATTATGATGAATTACAGAAAAATCTGTAAATAAGCCGCAATAATACGAATAAGTAACAGTTGCACTATGAAACGATTATATTTTGTCACTCTGTTGTGCTATTCTATCACTTTGTAAGATTTTATGTTTTGCCTTGCCATGTTCCATTCCAACATTAAATTGCATGTCACTGATATAGAAATCGCAATTTATATATAATATTTTAGAAATTTTCATTTAAACCTTTAGAAAACTTAGTATAATATTAAACTAAAGAAAGTTTTAACGGCGATGTTAATTACTTTGAATGTTACGACAAATGACAAAACTGTTTTGTCTATCGTATTCATAAAATATTTTTTTCCGATGATTTTTGATTTCCACCGAAAGTCCACCGATAGCAAAAAATTAAAAATTTTTTGAAATAATTTTTTTTTGTCATATTTTCATTGAAAAACAATTAAATTTAACCAAAAAAATGTTAATCAGGAATAATTTCTTAATCCGGCTTAAGTTCAGTATTTTAAATTTTTAGCTGCTACTAAAGTCTAGTTTAATTGTTATTCTCTTCTTTAGAAACTGAAATTAATTAATAAAAATATTTCATTCAATAAGAATTGAAAATACTAAACTTTAGCCCTATTTTAAGAAATTATTCCTGACTAAAATTCATTTTAGTTCAATGAAATTTACTATGCATCACTAAAAAAATTTTATACATACCCATACATATCCACTGCCAAACAATCGAATGCAAAACCGCAAGAACACAACTGTCTTCATTTAGATATTAACATTTCCACAGGAATGTTAACTTTTTGTAGCGTGCGACACCAAACAAATATGTTTGGTTTTTCAAATAAAACGAAACTTTTTTTTTTACTTATTTATATATTTGTGTGGATCGTCAACTGCTCTATACACGTATTAAATAAAATGTTAAGAAAAATCTAGTCACATTGTTCTGAAATACAAGCTTAATTGCTTTGTGTCGCACGCGACAAAAAAGTGAACTTTCTCGTGGAAATGCCCATATTTCTGTTGCAAGTTTTGTTTTGATAAAGGTTCTATCCACTGACGTTTGCTCTTTAAAATTTATCTGATGGTATAAAGAGTAAGAAAAAAGTAATGCAAATAACCATGACTTTTTGCTTTGCAAAATCTCATATTACGATGTCATGTGCAACAATGAAAAACAAAATTTGTAGTCAGTGCGTCGAAAGTATTTGCAGAAAGTTTCTCAAATCTTCAGTATAAATAGAGATATTTAATACAATTTGAAAAAAAACTACTGAAAAATATAGACAGTTTGTCACGTGTGGTGACATCATAAGTATTTAATTAAAAAAATTATTATTTTTTAATTAAAAAAGGATAGAGGTGTCTTAGGACACCCGGTTATAGCTTTGCTGCTTAGCTAAATAAAACAAATTTCATGTGTGAAATAACAATGCAATAAAATTATATTATATCGAACCTTTTTTCTATTTTATCGTAAGCGAAATGTCATGGAAAATATACTTTTTTATTGAAATTAAAATTCTATGGGACTACCCAAATCGTTGGTAAATTTTAAGATACTGGCTGTACAATTTTATCGTAAGTGACAATTTACGTACAAAAACACATTTGAATATTTAAAAAATAAAAACCTTCTGAAAAATTTAATTTTTGCCGCTTATGATAAAGTCGAAAATAAGGCTCGATATGATGATGTCAAATTCTCTGCAAATATTTCAAAACGTTTCCATTTATTTCTTTTCAAGCGGCGTATGGCCGGTGGCGGCTGTTAGCCGTCTTACAGCCGATCGGCTGTCTTCTCTGGTTTGTGCTCATGCGCAAAAACAAAACAAAAACAAATTGAGCAATCGTTCTCACTGTTTTTGTTTTGTTTTACCCTGCGTTTACACATGCAAGTGCCTTGCATGCAAGCTCTGTGTACGTATTATCAACGAAAATTTCGCACAATTGCCCGACTGTCTTGCAACTTGCATGTTTGCCTTTTAGTGCAGAGTTGTCCATAACATAAAAAATTTTAGTTTTAAGGGAACCATATAGTGTTGAACTTTATTCGTATTGTTTCAATGTTATTTATGTCTAAAAAATTAATAAACTGCTCGATTTATGAATATTTAAGAAAAACATTATTAAATTAGCTTTTAAATGTATTTAAAATGAGTAAAAACTCATATAACATTACACTGAAATCCAGTTAATTTGTGCTAAACTATTAATAGGGCAACACTGTTAGCTAACTTTCCATTTACTTGCTACAAGTTCAACAAGTCACTGTCTTGTAAAATTCCTTGGCAGTTGAGTTGGAAGTAGACTGCAAGTGCCGAAAGTGTAGATGTGTTAGTAAAAGAGTTTGAGTGTATTGAGTTTTTCGAACTTGCACTTGCACGTGTAAACCCTAGGTTAAAGGCATGTTCTGAAAATCCCCTTTTTCAAATCACTAGTGACTTTAAAAGTAATAATGGTGCTGTAGAGGTTTTTAAAATCATTTACGATAAATTTCTTTTAGAAGTGACATTTGATGCTCTAAATCAGCTACGTCCAAACACACATACACTGATATTTTCATTTGAGGTAAACAGCTTTAAAAGCTCTTAAATTTGTTTTTTGTAAAGTAAGAGCAAGCATTATTGTCTGTTGTGTTGTTGTTGTCGATGTTGTACTCTCGTCGGTGTGAAAGCACAAAAAGCTCTTTATAAGAGTTTGCACATTGTGCATATGACTTGGACGGACGTATCTGCTCCAAATATACAATAGAAAAATTAAAAAAAAGATCGAACAAATATCTGCATGACTATTATTACTTTTAAAATCCCTAGTGAATTGAAAAATGTGATTTTCAGAACATGCCTGTTTGTTTCACTTACTTCAAACAACGAAACAAAGCAAAGTCAAACAATTTCTTTAATTTATTTTTGTACTCCTCTTTTAAGTACAAAGAAATCAAAACAAAAATAAATTTATAACTGTTATAGTGTCGATTATTTTTGTTGCGAAAATCACGTCCTAACTCCTGTATCGCGCAATAAATAGCATAGCTATAAAAAATTTTACATATTTTTAAATTACTTAAATTTAGATGATCAAAAAAGGCGAAAAAATAAAGAGAGTTTTTACTTGCAAAAAGAAAAATTAAGCGAAGATGTAATATTCATACAAGAAATACCGAAGTATATTTATTTGACATAAAGTCTTAATTTTTTATTTGGTAATTTTGCTTTTTTTTTTGTTTTTTTTGTGTAAGAAACGTCTATGTACATATGCATTTCGCTCTAGCTATCTTTGCTGGGATATAGACATATATTGTATTTTACGCGTATTCTCAAAATTAAAGGTTAACAAAAGAAGATTGCAGATGTAAATAAATTTGCTTAAACAATTTTGGTAATGCAAACTATTTTTTTTAATAGTTACTTGTTGCCTGTAGGTTATTTTTTTCCTGTTCTAAATTTTAATTTTTTCTCACCACAATAAAAATACTCTTAGCTAGAAAACAAAATTGTATTGAGATTCTGTTACCACGCAAAATTTAAATATTTCTTAAGAGTTTATTAAGCGATCGTCTTTTTTTCGCAACCACATTATTCCTGTTTATTATTCAGTTATTAATTTTGTCACGAAAACTCGTTCATGAACATGCATGGTATGTTTTAATATTTTTATATACAAGTACTTAAGAATTGAGTATCATACTATAGTATATGAATATTAATGCAGTTTTTTTTTCATAAAAAACTTTTCAACTTATTTTTACTTTTTTCTTAATTTAAAAAATATTTATATTGCGAATAATATACATACTTAATTCAAACACAAAGTTTTCCCATTGATTACGTGACATTCATAAATATTGGATTATCATAAGGAAACATTTCAATTGGAGCAATTGACTTCAATAAGATTTAAAACTAATAATATATATTATCAAATTTTGAAGAGTACTTTTCAATATCAAAGAATATACATATAAGTTAATTTTTGTAAGCACTTGTTAGGCCATTTTAATAAAGCGCTAAATGAGTACCTTGCAGTTGCCATACCAACTAAAGGACTAAAGGAAAAAGCTTGCAAAGATGTAGTACAGTACCGTGCCATAACCGCCAAAAAAACTTAAGCGATATAATATTCGAAGTAGAGTTGGTTGCGTGCCGAATTTTTCCGACACGACACGCCTCGACACGAAAACGTATACTTAGACGCTCAACACGTACGAAATACGCAAGCGAAAAGTTTCGTCAATACGATACTGCACAACACGCACGAAATATTATGGGTGAGTCGCTTTTCAATATATAACACCGAGTTGGCATTGCCAGCTGATAGTATCTACCACCACAGCTGATCTAACGGTTTAAATACAGAATGTTAAGCTTCAGAGGCCCATACAATATCAACAAATATGCTGGTGTTGTATGTTTGACGATACAAAATATTAAATTTTTTCTCTACTAAAATCGTTTCGTGTTTTTCGTGTCAATTTTGCTCAACAGGAAACGAATCGAACACGCACGAAATCAGATTTGTTGTCAGGAACACTTCGTGATGAGTCGTGCGTGTTCGTGTCACGAAAAAACACGACATCTCTAATTCGAACTAAACTTTTTTTTACCAAAATCGTTTATTTTTTGCGATCGTAAATAATCAATTTTCAAAAAAAAAAATTATTTCTAAAAAATGTGTAGGTTAAGCTTTTTTGCGCTTATGGCTCGATGCGTTCAAGATAGCATTTTTGTAAAAGAACTATCTACAATCACTGTAATTAGTTGCTATGTGTCATATGCATGATTAGTGAATAACAAAATCACATAACGTCAAGACTTTTGTAAATTGAAGTTTTTATTATATAAAAAAAAGCTTTCAAAAAGTTGGAGTACGATCAATCAAAATAATTTACATATTCCATTTGCATTAAAAAAAGTGTATAAAGAGCTGAAGTTTACATCAATTGTTATTACGCAATGTGGACCAAACCCAAGAACGCTTCGAAAACAGCATGTTGTTCCGTTCTGCTGGTATTTGTCATAATAATATACAAATGTGCCCTTAATTATGAAAGTGGTCTAAGTCATATATTGCTAAAAGTATTGTATAAAAGTATTTTTATATTGTCCAGCATTTTAATTTAGAGTTGTACTAGTCTCTATTTATATAAATTTATTAAATAATGTTAAAATATTTGTTGAAGTTATTCAAAGATTGATTTGATATTTCGAAGCAAAAATACACATGACTTAGACCACTTTAATTGTTTTAAAAATTATCAATAATTTGGTTTACAAAGTGATAGGAATCTAAGCGCACGGTAATGAGACCGACTAAGTTGCAGCCTCTATTAACCAGCCTCATAACTTTGTTCCCCTCAATAGTAAAATATCGAGATCCACGCCCTTACAATTTAAACCTTCTGTCTGAACATTTTTGCATTTCTATCACTTTGGCTTTAACCAAAATCCATTCGAATTGTGTTTTTAATGCTACAGCTTATGATATGTAAGGCTATCTATCTACTAGTGTTGTCATTCGAACAAAAATTTATCGAATATTCGAACAAGTTTTTATAATTTTTGTTCGAACGAACAAAAATTTTCAATTTAGAATAAAAAATTATTTGAACCATTTTTGTCGAATATTCGAACAATTTTCATAACTACTTTGTATAAAAAGTATTTTACATATCATATTTTTTAATGTGTTAACAAAAGGATGTTAAACAAATTACTCTAAATTATAAATACATGCTTGTTTATATGTATATGTTCGCTATACGCATATTTTTTTCTTGTTGAGAAGAGATAATGCCTTTTTCATAGAATTAGAAGGTGGCTTACACAGAAAAAAATATCATCGAAATGCAACCAACAAAACAAATTGTAAAAATTTAATTTAAAAATTAACAATCATCATTGTTAATATAACAAATTAAAATTTTTATAGTCAATTAAATTACTCAACAAATTTATTTGTTAAACTATATCATAACGAAATGCGCACATATAGAAAAAACAAGACATCATGTTTTGTATGTATTCATTATTTGCTTATCTAACAAAGTGTTGCTCTTCAGCTGAGAGGTAAGCGAGTTAGTTTATTAGTCCTGAGATTGCCGGTTCAACTCCGCACAAAGACTTTTAGTGTTTTTCGCAGACAAGCAAAAATCGTTTCGAGGATTGTGATTGTGTACGAAAAGCTTGTTAATATAACAAATATGATATGAAAATTTAACAATTCAGATTATTAATATAACAATAATTTTAATTGAAATAACTTTGAAATCTAACAAAAATAAATGTTGAAAAAATAAATAAAATTCAACAAACTATTTGTTGATATATTTAATTTAAAATATTTTTAAGATTTTCCTTTAACTTACAATTTCGTTAATTGTATTTACAAAAATCGTTGTAGGTTCAAAATCAATTAATTATTTAATTGATATAACAAAAAAATTAATTGTATTTACAAATCATTTTTTTCTGTGTACAATTTGTGATAAAAAGTTTAGAAAAAAATAACAGATTTTCCCTAATCAAAAGCCTTAAGAATTCAATGCCTTAATATTATTCCTCAGTTTCCTATCCAATACTGACTTTTTAAAATATGCCACAAAAAGCGAAACAAAGAGTACTCAAATACCTTGTTTTCATGATTATTTTTCATAACATTCTTAAATACGACGAAGTATTATATGACATTTCTGAAAAAACTGATTATGTTTTATTTACTGATCTAAAAAACTGTATGAATAAAGTAAGAAATTGATTTAAATTATTTGGAAACATCAAAGAAAGGATTGCTTTTTAATGTAATTTTAACTATATCAACAACATTAACAATTTGTTCTTTTATTAAAAGTAAAAAAGAGAATCGTTTGCAAGCTGCGAGTAAAAAGTGGGGTTATCTGGGGTTTTTAAATGATCTTTCAAAAGAAATCAATGATATATTAAAAAATGTTTGCAAATGTGTATAAATACCTATACTTTTTAACTAATTTCGTTTCGGTTTTCAATTCCAGTTAAAAAAAAGGGGAGTTACAAGTTTGTAGTGTGTGCCTGTGCATCTGTTTGTAAGGTATGTACGAGTCCACGTACAGACCAAACGGCTGGACCAATTTTGATTTAGTTTCTGTTTTCTGTTTGAAAGGTGACTTGATCGAGATTGTTCTTAGATATGTTTGAAGGAAATCGGTCCAGCAATTTAATGGATATTACATCTGCTTCCAAACGGCTTGACCGGATTTTTTTTTTTTTTTTTTTTTTTTTTTTTTTTTTTTTTTGAAAGGTGACGTGATTGTATATCTGCTAGTCTATACTTTACAATCGGTTTAGTCGATTGGAAGTTATCATAAATTTATTATATATTAATTTATTATTTTCTTTTTTTTTTGCGATTCTCTTACTTCAGTAATATTAGTGGCACATAGAGTTCTTAGCTTATGTTACAGCTTTTTAAAATTTTTAATTTTTGCTATTAATATTTTGATTTATTAATATTTCTGATTTCGTCATTATTATATTTCGTTTGTTAATAAAAAAATTAAACTAATAAATGCCTGTCGTTTTTTGCAAATGTTTTTCAAATTATTCGAATAATTTTTTTTATTCTTTGTTCGTTCGAATATTCGAACAAAAGTTCACAATTATTCGTCTGTTCGAATAAGAAAAAAATCATGAAATTTCATTCGAACAAATATGAAAGACGCATAATTAACAGCACTAATAACACTATCTACTTTCATTCCTTATAAAATTTTGTTTGCGTAAGTTAATTTCAAAATTCCAATAAATCGCAATCTTTAGCAACTTTTGTTTGCACGACGATGCGAGATATACAGAAGCGAGTTATTAAATTCTTTTCAATTACGAGATTCATCTATGTTACAAGTATTTAATTTTAAAATTCTGCTTTCACTAGTTAACTAGCATTAGCTTTGTTTGTATTGTTTTTGAAGTATTAATTGCTTCCAGCAGACAGCAGCCAGTTCTATTTATTCTGCATAGTTTTACTTTTAACGATCTTCCTTGGCATGTTTGCCAGTTATCTATTCATGTATGTAAATATTGAGTATAAATATGGGTTCTGCAAATGGCAAATCAGATATACTGCATATACTCGCAGATGTACATGCATGTGTATGTTTACATTTCTTGGTTTGCAGTTTTTAAATACATTTGATAAACCACCACGATTACAGGTGCACACGCAAATTTTATTTATAAGTACAAATCACTATAGGGAATCCAGTTCGTTTTTGCGTAAACTTAACATGGTTTGAGCCAAATCAAAGCTCTTAAGTAAAGGCCAGAAATCATAATAGAGTCTTAAAGGTGGTTTGTTTACTTCAACACCAAGTTCTGCTGAAAGCCCAATATTAGAAAAAAAATTTAATTGAATAAAAATTTTTTATTTCAACACTTTATAAATGTGTATACCCTAATTTACACAAATACGTGCGAGGGTATTGAATGAAAATATTATTCTAGTGGATTTTGCAGGAGTGCACCCAAAGCACACACTCATAAATTTTACAATGCTTTTCTGTGCTGTGTGGGTGTGTAACACATGTTAGATTGAACAAACATTAAACCCGGCATATATGGTTAATAGGCCATGGCATGACACTCACTCGCACAGTGTTTAAAAGAAGATAATTTCACAAAAAACACATGAAACTTAAATTTAAATTTACAGCTAATAAAGCCCAGTATGCAGTTCTTACAGAATTTCACGTTTGTAAATGTACATGTATTAATTAATTAATTTTTTAATTAAAAAAACACAAAAAAAAACTAAAAATTAATAGTAACTTGCGAAAAATATGAAATATCAAGAATTTCGTGACCAAACAATTGTTTAAACATAATTTTTTTCCAGTTAATTTTAATTATTATTTTTCATTTGACGAAAAAAGTCTCCACTTATAACGATCAAACAGAATTGCGACATAAATACATTTTCCATACAAATTGACACAAAAAAAGCAATGTGAGTCCGATCACAGAGGAAATGTGTAAACATCTAGTAATGAAATTTTTGTTTTAAGTTGGAAGTACTTATGCTTTTAGTATCTTTTTTTAAATTAATTAATTAAAAGTATCAAAACTTTCAATATTGTAAATACATATGAATTTGTTGGTTTTTGTTTGTTTTATTAAACTTATTTGGTTAGTAAATGGGCACACTGCAGTATATGTATATGTACTGCATTCAAAAGCTAATGAAATGTAATTTGCATTACCAGTAAAATCGTAGGGCCGTAATCATAATAAAATTGTAGCAAGTGGCAAAGTTTTTTCATTCAAATTTTAAAACTTTTGTATGAAAAACCTTTAGCCACTTGGTAGAATTTCATTATGAATACGGGCATTACTAAGTACTGAAAATTCAATGCAACTCATCATATAACAAATCATTTAGGCAATTTATAAAAATTGTAAAAAAAATTTTAGTAATCAGTAAAAATTTAATTGTTAAACATTTTTTATTGTTTTTACTGAAAATTTAGTGGTACTGCAGTGCTCATCTATGGTAAATGCCTTTACTTTTGCTTTTTAATTTTGAATTCCTGTTGTTCATCGTTTAGTTGTTGCTGTTCTTGTTGTTGTGTACGCATTGCAATTAAAATAAATTCAGTAAAGTGCGACTTTGACTGGCATACATTCGGTATTGAGCTTTTTTTTGATTTAGCTTTCTTCCTTTTTTAAGTTTTTTAGGGGTTTTTTCATTTTGGCAATTTTTTCTGTTTTTGGGGTTTTTTTATTTAGGCGATTTTTTCATTTTGGCGATTTTTTCATATTGACGATTTTTTTGTTTAATGATTTTTTTCATTTTGGCGATTTTTCCGGTTTTTCGCGATTTATTTTAGTCCTAGAGATTTTTTTATTTGGTGCTTTTTTTCGTTTTGGTGATTAGTTTTTTGTTTTTGGCGATTTTTTTATATTTGGCGATTTTAAATTTTTTTGATATTTTAGTTTTACCGTTTTTGAAAATTTCAAGAGTTTTGCTCTTACGGTTTCCAAGATACAGCAAGTTGTCAATATTACAAAGTCAAAATTGCATTAACTGATGGAACACCCATTGATTTAAATTTTTTAAATTTAGTGTTAATTGTTGTAGTCTGTATAAAAATACATAAACTTTTCAAATTTCAAGTGTATATATGTACATAAAATTGTATGTATATTACATGGGATTTTAACATTTTTCGTTGCTCGTTTTGGAACACCCTTTAGTTTTTAACTCTCATGTATTTGTTGCTGTAGTGGCCAAATGTCTACACATTGTGTCCAAATTTCAAGTCCGTAGCTCTTACGGTTCATTTTCACCTTTGGTGTACGGAAATATACAGAAAAATAACCGGTGGCGGCGCACCGTCGGCTTCGAGCCGGTCGACTTGTTTCTCTGCTTGGTATTGCTTCTTTCAAACACTAATACACTCATACATAGCTCACACCGATTTGACAATGCTGTGAAAGAAAATCAAAGAAATCTCAGCAAAGAAATCTCAGCAAAGAAATCTCAGCAAAGAAATCAAAGTCAAAAGATTTTTACCCCCTAGCGTATAGATGTTTACACATCAAAAAGTAGCACCAGAAAGCAGTCGAGAGATAGAATCTATTTTATTTTGACAGCGTTTGGCTAGGAACACAATTGGGACGAACGACGAATTTCGTCCACGTCGACGAATTCATCGATAAGACTTCGCTGCGCAAATTCGTCGTGTGACACACAACAACGACGAATTTACTCAGCGAATTCCTCTCTAATATTTTACAAAGTTGGTTATTGTCAGTGTGACCATAGTAGTTAACTTTGGGCTAAATTTAGCTTATTTCTTCTGGATTTAGCTTTAAAATGTTTATTAGGCTCTTAGCTTCTTTTTTTAGCTTTTTTAAAAACGTATTTAGCTTTTTTTAGCCTTTTTTATTCCAAATTGCGTATTCTCTAAAAATATATTAAAGACATACGTGATTTAGCTTAATTTTATTTTAAATTCTGGTCACACTGTTTATTGTGTAAGTAAAGAGAATGAGAGAAAATTGGTTTTTTCGTCGTTCGTCGGCGTACAAAATAGAAATTAATCTATCTCAGAGTTCGTCACGCACTTCGAATTTCGTTCTACGGCGGTGTTGTGTTCATTTTCATATGAACAAATGTGTTTTATTTTTTATGACGAAAGTTCGCACCGAAAAATTCGTCGTTCGTCCCAATTGTGTTCCTAGCATTTTTACTTATGTTCTCACATATAAATAAATATTCTCTCACAAATGCTACCATACTGTCAATAAATTTCATACATTTTGTATTAAAAACTACAAAGACGCAATTTACACTATGCTTTTTCTGCTTGCCTGTGTAGGCAGGCTTTTTTACTTTATGGGTGAGAGGGGGTGAGAGGCTTGCGGTGAAGAACAAAAGGCACAAAATGAAAACTAGAGGGCATTGATGACGTTTCTCTGCCTTTTTCGTATTCTCAGCATTAAACGTGTATATAAATACCAAAAAGGCATGAATAAAAAAGGCTGAATGTAAATGTGTGTGACTTTTCGTAGGGGGTTCAAAAGAAAATTGTCAATACAAGGCAGGCTGAAAAGGCATAGTGTGAATAGCGACAAAGAAAAATAAGCACAAAAGAAAATAAGACAAAAATTGGAGAACATTTGAAGTTACTGCGGTAGATTTTATTATGGGCTTTGTTAATTTCACAGCGAATTTTCCTGAAGTTACGGACTTATTCTGTTTGATCATATAGGTAATTGTAATTGTAATTGTAACTGTAATAGCAATTGTAATTGTAATTGTACTTGTAATTGCATTTCCAATTGTTATTTTAATTGTAATTGTAAGACTGACTATTCTTAATACAACAAATTCAGTAACATTTTTATTAAAATAATTATTTAAACTTATTATATAAAATCTTTTTAAATGCTTAGTTGACCAAAAAATATTTACATATTTGTGCAAAATGTGTACATAAAAGAAGTGCCAGTGGTTCACATAATTCCGGTTAAACATGCATGCCACCCGTGAGTAATATTAAGTTATGAAATTTTGATTGAGCTTATGTGAAATGGATGCATTGAAAGTTGTTATTTTAAACCCCAAGCGACAGCGTTTAAAAGATAGAAAAACGTTTATTTTTTGCGTTTTAATTAGCGATATGTAACATATTATTCAATTACGCAAATAGGATTGTTCTTGAAATTTTTGAATATAATTTTAATTGTTGTTGAACATTCTTGTAATAAATAAAAAAAAGCAATGTGAGTCCGATCACAGAGGAGATGTGTAAACATCTAGTAATGAAATTTTTTTTTTAAGTTGGAAGTACTTATGCTTTTAGTATCTTTTTTTAAATTAATTAATTAAAAGTATCAAAACTTTGAATATTGTAAATACATATGAATTTGTTGGTTTTTGTTTGTTTTATTAAACTTATTTGGTTAGTAAATGGGCACACTGCAGTATATGTATATGTACTACATTCAAAATTGCAGTAAGCAGTAAATTTACTGATTACTAAAAATATTCAGTAAATTTTTACTGCTAATGAAATTTAATTTGCATTACCAGTAAAATCGTACTTTTGTATGAAAAACATTTAGTCACTTGGTAGAATTTCATTATGAATACGGGCATTACTGATTACTGAAAATTCAATGCACCTCATCATATAACAAATCATTTAGGCAACTTATAAAAATTGTAGAAAAAAATTTTAGTAATCAGTAAAAATTTACTTGTTAAACATTTTTTATTGTTTTTACTGAAACTTTAGTGGTACTGCAGTGCTCATCTATGGTAAATGCCTTTACTTTTAGTTTTTAATTTTTAATTCTTGTTGTTCATCGTTTAGTTGTTGCTGTTCTTGTTGTTGTGTACGCATTGCAATTAAAATAAATTCAGTAAAGTGCGACTTTGACTCGCGCACATTCGGTTTTGATTTTTTTTTTGATTTAGCTTTCTTCCTTTTTTAAGTTTTTTTTCAGTTTAAACGATTTTTTTTCAGTTTTATCGCTTTTTTTTCGTTTTGGGGTTTTTTTCTCTTTTTGGGTTTTTTTAATTTTCGCAATTTTTTTCATTTTGGCGATTTTTTTCTGTTTTTGGGGTTTTTTTATTTAGGCTATTTTTCCATATTGGCGATTTTTTTGTTGAAGGATTTTTTTCATTTTGGCGATTTTTCCGGTTTTTTCGCGATTTATTTTAGTCCTAAAGATTTTTTTTTATTTGGTGCTTTTTTTCGATATGGCAATTTTTTTCGTTTTGGCGATTTTTTTATATTTGGCGATTTTATATTTTTTTGATGTTTTAGTTTTACCGTTTTTGAAAATTTCAAGAGTCTTGCTCTTACGGTTTCCAAGATACAGCAAGTTGTCAAAATTACAAAGTCAAAATTACATTAACTGATGGAACACCCATTGATTTAAATTTTTTAAATTTAGTGTTAATTGTTGTAGTCTGTATAAAAATACACTAACTTTTAAAATTTCAAGTGTACATATATATGTACATACAATTGTATGTACATTCACAATTGTATGTCGACCGGCTTCGAGCCGGTCGACTTGTTTCTCTGCTTGGTATTGCTTCTTTCAAACACTAATACAGTCATATATAGCTCACACCGATTTGACAATGCTGTGAAAGAAAAGCAAAGAAATCTCAGCAAAGAAATCTCAGCAAAGAAATCAAAGTCAAAAGATTTTTACCCCCTAGCGTATAGATGTTTACACATCAAAAAGCATTTATTACATACATTTTCTATAATTACCTTATTAAAGAATTATCTTTTCAATTACATGTACTTGTTACTGTTTTTTTTCTGATTGCAATGACATGCAATTGAAATTAAAGTTTTTCAATTACAAGTACACATAATTGTAATTGAGATTTTTCGCACAACAATTAATTTTAAACGTAATTGTCTTTTTTTTAGTTCGCAATTACAACAAAATGTAGTTGTAGGTGAAAAAATTTAATTAGAATTACAAAACTTTTGTAATCGATGTGGAAGCAATTACAAAATGTAATCATTACTGCCTGAGTCTGATAAAAAATATAGTATATTTGTTTTTGAAAATATACATAAATATGTATATAGAAGACACACTGTGCCAATTTATTCACCGTGAGTATGAATCGATTTTTGTATAAATATTTCAAATGGTAAAAGCCAGAAAAGTTTATACCACAATTTATGGTCATTTATATGAATAAAAATTATATGTAAAGCATTAAATTCGTATGAAAAATATGCGTATATATTTAGAATAACATCTCGTTGTAAGACTAAAATATAACTAAACAATTTCGCTAAAAGGTGCAAAAACTAATCTAATAGAATGTCAATTAAAATGTATAGAAACATAAGAACGTTCTACAATAAATAGTAAAATCCTTTTAATACTGTAATATATTTATAAAATAATAACGATTCTTGCAAACCACTATTTATCATAGAATTTTTTTTATTAATTTTTATTTATTATTTATTATTTTTAGACAATACTGAGTGAGCAACATGTACGCAGGAGGTAAATTTAGCTACTGAACACATATTTAGTTGCCAACTAATTGCCTTGTATGTAAGTAAGTACATATACATATATTTTACTCCCTGAATGTAGCAACTTAATAAAGTTTGGAGTAGTTGTGTTGCTATTGATTGTTTAAAGTGGTTGCATTAACCATATTTTATGCGGTTAACATTAAGGTTAACAACTGGAGTATGGTCGAATGATTTGCAATTTCAGGTTATATTTTGTAGCACCATTATACATTAACTTGGGATGCAAAAAAATATGGGTCAGGCCGTTAATTTTAGTTTAATAATATTTAATTCAATTTCTGAAAATTTAAATTTTTATATTATCACTGAATTTGCTAGATTTTTCTTGGAGTTGAAAATTCTATATTAACACAAAATTTTCCTCTAAATTAAATATCACGTTTTTATGTAAATTCGGTTCATTTGAAAAAAAGCACACACAATTTAATTAAATGAAGAAATTTTGATGCTGAAGATTTAATGGGAAAATTATTTGCGGTTGCAATAATGTTATTTAATACAACATAAATTACTGATTTATTTTCGTTCATTAGCTTAATGTTTACACCAAGTTGTGTATGTTTGTAAAATGTTTGATTTATACGTTTCAACAAAGGTTGGAATGAAGTTGGCCAGCTCAACCAGTTCAAACATCCAACCCTTTAAAACAATGCTTCTAATAAAATAAAATAAAAAGTTAAAGCACACATCAGAGAAAGACAAAAATTTTAATTTTTAATGCTCATATCTGATCAATACTCAAACGAGTATGAGTAGTAATATAGTCATTTAGACTTGTATCGAACTCTTTCAGTAGCTCGTTTTTGACACAAAGCAATGATCGAACACATATAATTTAAATGGATTTGATCATAGGTTAGTGCCAAAAACGAGCTACTGAAAGAGTTCGATACAAGTGTAGAGTCATTCAGTCGGTTGTTTTTGCCACAAACCAATGATCAAACCCATGTAATTTAAATGGGTTTGATCATTGGTTTGTGGCAAAAATGAACTAGTGAACGAGTTCGACACAAGTATAGTTTCGTTCAAAGTTGACTTGTAGCGAACTCTTTCAGTAGCTCGTTTTTGACACAAACCTATTATCAAACCCATTTAAATTACCTGGATTTGATCATTGGTTTGTGTCAAAAACGAGCTACTGAAAGAGTTCGATACAAGTCTAGTTCAAAGGTGTGTGTGTCAAACACTAGCTACTGAAAAAGTTCGATACGAGTCTACCACAAACTAGACTAGTATCGAACTCTTTCAGTAGCTCGTTTTTGACACAAACCAATGATCAAACCCATTTAAATTACACGGGTTTGATCGTTGGTTTGTGTCAAAAACGAGCTACTGAAAGAGTTCGATCAAACCCATTTCAATTGCATAGTTTTTGTCAAAAATGAATTAGTAAACGAGTTCGACCCAAGTCTAATGTAGATATTCGTATGAATACATATCTGAATGATCCTGTATTGACGAGTATCAGTATAAGAAAAATTTTATCCAATATGTATAAGAAAGGTAGTTTTGTATAAGCAAAAATCCATCCATTCAGAGAAAAACAGTGAATACAAAAATATTTGTAAACTCTAGAACATTAAAAAAATAACCGTAAAACTTAAAGAAATTTTCTTAAGCTGTTAAACAAAAATTAAACAGATTTGATCAGCCATTAGATATATCCTTTGTTATAATAAAAAAAAATGCTTGTAAAAATCTATTTAAGATATAATTGGCAAAACTTTTGATTTAATCAGTAATTACCGCAGCCCTGTTAGACATAGAGAGTGGACTAATTTTTTTTTTTTGATAAAATGTCTCCAATGTCACGCCATCCTTCTATTAATGCTGTTTACAGCTCAGAGCGGTTTCGCACTCCTCGATTCAATTCTTGCGGCCATAACCATACAATACAGCTGTTCGAAGCAAACTAATCGGCAACTTCGGATGCTAGAACACATAGTATTAATTTGTATTTCCTAAATTTCAACTTAAACAGGTGTAGCATGTGTTTTAACATTCGAACTCACAAGAAAACATGTGAAAACGATGTGGAAGCCAGAACATAGACGAATTATTTTGAAAACAGCAGCAGCACAATACGAACCTAATATTGAAGTATAAATGTATACGAGTATTTTAGTGGTGCCGCTTTCAAGTAATTCACATTTATAAAATTAAAATAGTTTATTCAAAAATATATAAACAAATCAGTTTATTTCTTTATATTTTTTTTGTGAATTTTACTATTTACAGGCTTAGTAATTTTTTCAATACACTTAGCAGTTTTTCGCTAACTTGCGAGAATTTTTTGCGTTTTTTTTTTCAAAACTTTGTATATATTTAAGGGTTCTGGCGATTTATAGTAAATTTTAGAACTTCCTTCCGATTTTGCTTCTTCTCACGATAAAAGCGACTTTTTGCCTGCTTTCAGTTCCCTAACAATTTGTCCGATTTTTAAATAAAATTAGACTTTGTTTTTATCTCGCGGTAAAAAATTGCGAATTTTCGCTGTTTCCGCGATATTTGCCGACTTTTTTTGCATTCCTTACAGCTTTGCAAATTTTTGATCAATAGTATGTCTTGTTAAAAATTTTGTAACTTCGCGCGATTTTTGCAAAGTTCGCGATAAAAGCGGCTTTTTGCTAGTTTTTAGCTTCCTAAGCATTTTGCCGATTTTTAGCATATGTTAGAGTTGACTGAATTTTAATTATTATTGTTCGAACTTCATTTGTTTCTATGTTTATGATTCGATCAGACGAATGCCCTAATTCTGATCGACGATTGTATCGTTTTGCCTATGGACGAAAAAAAGCCGCAGTTGTGATTCTTTAAAACAATTATTATTTATTGTCTATGCTAGAAGGTTCGTGTATTTGCTTTTTGATTTTTTTTTCAAACATTATGTCCAACACACATTTTTTCATATATTTTTCAAACTATTGTATAATACTTTAATTTAATTTTTATGTTTAAAAAACTTGGCAATAATATTTTTATTTTTCATTATCAAAGACAACATTAATTTTTGAAGAAAATAATTAAGAGAATTCAAACAAAAGAACCCAAAAGTATTTTCAAACAAAAACGTCCTAAATCTTCTTACTGAATTCTGGCATGAAGGTAGACTGTTGTTAATAAGTTTATGCGAATTTACGAAATTTTTAAAATTTTTGCCGAGTTTTTTGCATTTCTTACAGTTGTAGCAATTTTTAATCAATATTATGGCTTGTCTAAAATTTTGCAGATTCTTGCGTTTTTTTTCGTAATATGAATAATTTTGCAATATCAATTAAAATATTTGTAATATCAGTTAAAAAATTAATTATAGTTTCATCCATTAATAATTTGATAATATTATCAAGCTAAGTTTTTCCGCTCAAATTAATTAATATAATTAAAAATGTAATTGAATCAATAAAATTTTTTATTGAAAACATTAATTGGTGAATACTTCTTGGGGTTCCGTACACCAAAGGTGTCCGTCTGTCCATCTAGCTGTCTGTCCGTCACAGGCTGTCCGTAAGAGCTACGCACCTAAGATTTGGAGAGAGTGTGTAGAACTTTGGCCGCTACAACAAAAAGAGCTAAAAATTAGAGGTTGTTCCAAAACGAGCAATAAAAAATATTAGAATCCCATGTAATAAACATACATACACTCATATATAGACACTTGAAATTTGAAAAGCTAGTGTATTTTTATAGAGACTACAACAACTAAAGCTAAGATTTAAAAAATTTATTTAAAGGGTGTTCTATAGGGTGATTGATTATTCGACTTTTTCCAGAATTCGGTTTTCGAATAGTTCGTCTATTTGAAATTGTGAAAAACCCGGTTTCGGTTTTTACAATTCAGGAAAAACCGGTCAACCGGTTTTTTTAGTAATAAAATTATTATACAAAAGTTTTGATTTTAAATTGCTTTATTAAAAAGAAGAGTTAACAGTTCATGTAAATATAATAAAATATAATAAATAAAAATTTACTTCATATACTTATCTATAATACATAAATATGTATATATAACATACAGTCGAGGAATAAACTCTACATACAACCATCATTTTTAGGGTTTGTGAAAATTTGGAAAGAAACTCAAAAAATGAATTATGCCAATATTTAGGGTGCTAATAAATATGTTTATACAAAAAAATAAAAAAAATAAGTAAGTAGCAAAAATATTCCAAATACATAGGAAAAAGTCTACATACATACAGGCATAAAATACATGAAAAAATACGTGCAAAATGTTTGATGTCGTCAACTTGCTTGAAAATGCTGTGATTTCCGGTATCAAGCCGTCAACAAATGGTATCCAAATATGGTCTAATATTTTGTTCTTATTGTAATTATTTTTTAATTTTTATTTTTTGTATAAACATATTTATTAGCACCCTAAATATTGGTATAATTAGTTTTTTGAATTTCTTTCCAAGTTTTCTCAAACCCCGAAAATGATGGGTGTATGTAGAGTTTATTCCTTAACGGTATATACATATGAATGTATGGACAAGGTGGATATCTACCTCTATATAAAATATGAAGCAAATTGGCAACCAACTGTATTTTGGCATCCATTGCACACCATAAGACCAATTAAATTCACCTCTGCTATCACCTCATAAAATAATTTCGGTTTAATTTCATGCTTCAGTAAGTGTCGCCATGCTAAAAAAATTATTAGAACTCTTAGACTGAAAAAAAAATACATAGAAAAATCAACAGAACACGCTGGTCTAAGTTTTAACATAGTAAAAACTAATTTTATTGCAAAATGTACAAATCGAAAAGTATTCGACTCAGCTGGTTTTTAAATTGTAAAAAACCGGACGGACTATTCGACATTCGAAAAATCAACATTTTGAAAAAACCGACAACCGTATTGTGAAAAAACCGGATTTTAAAACCGGTTGAAAAACCGAGTCGATCATCCTAGTGTTCTATCAGTTAATGCAATTATCACTATGTAATTTTGACAACTTGCTATATCTTGGAAACCGTAAGAGGCACAAACTCTTGAAACTTTCAAAAACGGTAAAACTAAAAAAATCCCAAAATTATTAAATTATTAAACCGAAAAAAATCGCCTAAAACAAAAAAAAAATTGCCAAAACGAAAAAAATCGCCAAATTAAAAAAAAATCTAAAACTAAAATTAATCGCCAAAAACTGAAGAAATGGACAAAATAAAAAAAAATCGCCAATATGAAAAAAACGCCAAAAACCGAAAAAAATTGCCAAAACGAGAAAAAAGCGCCAAAACGTGAAAAAACTGCAAAACTTAAAAAAATCGCCAAAACCGAAACAAACAAAAAGAATGAAAAATTTCAAAAATTAAAAAAAAAATTCCAAAACTATATATTATATAGGCGTACATATATATCTAGTGCCCTTACGGAACCCTTCGAGCGCGAGTCAAAGTCGAACTTTACTGAATTTATTTCTATGTTATATTTTTTTTTTTTGCCTTTGACATTATACATTTTTTCATGAAATTAGTTACATGAAACTATTTTTAGTTGCAGTGCTATGGCAGAAAGCGATATATAAAACATGACGTTGCCTATAACTCTAAAGCATTTTTGGGAACTTTGTTGATCTGATTTGCTCCTCCATAGATAGTCCACCTATTGACACATGAGTTTTTTTTTTGTGAATTTCATGAAAAAATTCATAATAAAATTTAAACAGTTTTGTGTATAAGTAATTTAAAAACCAAAAATGAAATGATGAACTTTTGTTCTTATCATGGAGCAAGAAATAAAAGTTTTTTATGTCTGTCTTTATGGTTGTATTTCTGTTGCCTGTAATACTAATAAGTGCCCTGCAGTCAGACTGGATCCAAGTGTCTCAATGTCAACACTAAAACTCTAGTAGTAGTTACATTGTCTACAATTTCTCTTTTATTCGTCAGTATAAAATAAAGAGAGAAAACAGATGTGGTGTATTTCTGGTGAATTTTGTGCAACAACTTGTCAATATACATAAATTAAGGTAAATTTTTGGTTGGTATGTATCCATGTTCCCATAAGAACTATGAATTCACTATCTAGTCAATTGTTTAAGTGTTACTAGTAGAATTTCAATGACAAGCACATGCTAAATGTCAATAGCACAAAGTATTATATGGGGAATAATTGTAGAGTAGTACTGGTGACAAAGTCAAAAGCGACTCAGTACATTTTCACCATCGACATTTCCTTCAGAGTGTGTACATAAGTATGTATGTATGTGTTTACATAGCACATACATAGCTAATACTGCCTTAGTGTTGCCTTTATTCAAGTTTGAGGCAACAAACACATAAAAAACTAAATCGATTAGTTACCAATCTGAAATGATACAATAGCAGAATGTGGGCAAAGTGGGATATCGACACTAAATGGCTAAAACAGTAAAAAGAGTAAAATTGCAAATCTCTTTGAAAATACCCTCAAGCTTAATTAAAGTTAAATATTTGTATTTTTCTTTTTTTTTTGTCTTAATCAAAAGCTATTAAATAAAGATTTAAGATTTCGAATGAATTAAGTCTGAAATAGTTCAAACATTTACTGAATGTACGATATTTGTTTGTGCAGTTAAACTGTATTGAAGATACTGACATACATACATATGTACATATATGTAAAGGGTGTTTTTTATTGAGGTATAGAACTTTAAGTTGGCATCACTTTTTTAACTGGCGGCCATTTTGTCAGCTGTCAAGTGATTAATATTTAGTTTGGTTTGCCATTTCATCATGAACAGGTTGACAAAAGAACAACGCTTGCAAATCGTGCAAATTTATTTCGAAAATAATGGTTCAGTTCGCGAAGTTTACCGCAAGCTCCGTCCATTTTATGGTCGACATAATCGTCCATCAGAGCAATTAATTCGGTTAACCATGGATCGTTTTCGCACTACGTTTACTCTATGTGATAATACGCATCCGCAGAGACGTCGAACAGTGCGCACCGAAGAAACAATTGCCGCTGTAGAGCAAAGTGTTGAAGAGGACCCGAATGAATCGATTCGCCACCGTGCACAGCAATTGGAGCCGACTAACCGACTATTTTGTTCCCGAATTGGATGGCATGAATGTGGATGAGTTGTGATTCCAACAAGACGGCGCTACATGCCACACAGCGCACGTCACAATCGATTTATTGAAGGAAACATTCGATGAGCGCATAATTTCGCGGAATGGACCTGTCAATTGGCCACCAAGATCGTGTGATTTGACACCATTGGATTATTTTCTTTGGGGATATGTGAAGTCGCTCGTCTACGCCAACAAACCAGAAACGTAAGGGGACTTGGAAGCCAACATTCGTGGCGTTATTGCCAACATACGGCCCCATATGCTCGAAAAAGTGGTTGAAAATTGGACCTGTAGAATTGGCTTTATTCGAGCCAGCCGCGGCGGCCACATGCCCGAAATCATATTTAAACATTAATGGCATAAAATTATCCTTCCAATAAAGCCAAATTGATGGACATTAAAACGATTTTCTTGTGTTTTATTTCAATTCGAAGTTCTATACCCCTGAAAAAAACATCCTATATATACATATTTTATAAATTTCTAGCACAAACTAAAAGCTTTTTAATTGTATAAAATACTTTACCAAAAGTTTAAATACATCCGTAAAATGTAAAGAAAATTAAAAAAAATTATTTAAAAATTTTACTTGCTTTTCATACTAATTTGAGAAACTATGAAAACCAAAAGTAAATTCGTAATTTCGTATCCCTTTGTCTAATAAAGAATTTGTATAATAACAAAAATTAAAAATTTTAAAAACCCCCGACTTTTTTCAGAAAAGATGCTATATCTTCTAAACGGCTGGACCTATTTTCTTCAAACATAGCTAAGAACCCTCTCGATCAAGTCATATTTCAAACAGAAAAAACTAAATGAAAATCGGCTCAGCCGTTTGGCCTGTACGTGGACACGGACAGACACACAGATACACAGATGCACAGATACACAGACACACAGACACACACTACAAACTTATAACACCCCTTTTTTTAGTCGGGGGTTAAAAATTAGAATAATAATTATTATTATTATTACCTAACATTATAATTCCTGCTTTCCATATGGGCAAATTCAGAAAATTATCAACCACGGATGAAAATTGCAAGGTGATCAAACTTTGTTTTCTTTTCAATAATAAAGCTTAAAATAAGAGTTGTTATTTTGTCTAATTTTTTTACCGCAATGTACGGCTGTAATTTTTTTTTGCCACTAATTAAAGTAATATTATTTGTGTTTTTGTAATTTACGAGCGTTTTATGTGTTTGCTTGTAATTATTTATATCTTAACTAGCTTTTACTCGCGGCTCCGCTTGCGTTAAACTCCCTAAAATTACATAAAACTGGTTTTAAAACCGGTATCAAATATAAAAAACCGGTTATAAATCGGATAAAAAAATATGTTATATTTGACGTTAGTATTATAGCTTTCAAATGGTGAACGAATTTTCAAAATCGGCTTATCGGTTTGGGCGTGAAAGCGTAGCAAACAAACTCACTTTCACATTTATAATATTAGTGAGGATGTCACATCCGTTTATTAACTTTCCAGCAATAATTAAACTTTTATACTGAGATTTGCAGCTGAGGTAAAGAGCTTTGACAGCTCTTAAATTTGTTTTTGTTTCCTTGCAAAGCAAGAGCAAGGCATTGTTATTTGTTGTGTTGTTGTTGTGGATGTTGTACTCTAGTCGGTGTGAAAGCTCAAAAGCTCTTTAGTGAAAGTTTGCATATTGTGCACATGGGTTGGACGCAGCTGGTCTCTATCAATACTTTCCACCGAGAGTAATGTATTCACTTATGTGTATTCATTTGTATAAGACAAGGTTGGAAACCGAAACAAATAACGGTATCGGTATTGATACCGGTACAATTATTTTCAAATTTCGGTATCGGTAACGGTAACGATATTTTTTTTATTTCGGTATCGGTATTACCGGTATATACCGTTATCGAGTTTAAAATACCGGTATACCGCTATTACTGTGAAGTTTATTGATTCATACAGTGTATATAGAAAAACCTCTTTTTATTAAGTTAAAAGTAAGTAATTTTACATAAAGTCTTTAGTAAACAGTAACATAAAAAAACTAAGTTTAGTGTAGTGTAAACTTGTATGTTTGTATAAACATACATACATGCATAAGTATGTTTAGATCAGAGCTGCCCACAGAGAGAAAACCGAGATAAAGGTATAGGTACACGTGTATTCATTTCTATAAAAATCCGATTGGTTTTCGGCACTCTGACGCATCTCTTGACAAGTTATAAACGTTTATACTAGTGTTTATCGTTATTCATTTTATGAATGCGATGGCGCAATAATAAGGTCATGTCACTAGCACAATAGCTAAAACTTTACAACAATTAAGGCCGAGTTTACATCTGGCACGCATGTGCTCTGACACTAACGTCCCTTTTCACAATGTATGATTAAGAGTTAACGTGAACTTTAACTGACAGTTCTTCATACAAAAGTTGCCGTTAAAGTCCCTGTTAGCTTTTAATTGTACATTATGAAAAGGGCCGTAAGAGGCCTTTATTTGCAATAAGCAGAACGCGACGTTCAAAATTTAATTCTACAATTCATAAAAGTAAAAACAGAAATTTGCAAGGAAATAAAAGAAAAATTACAAAATAATTTCAGATTCTCTTTGGTAAAAAGAACGATTCTATTAATGCTTATTCTGTACTAGTGATGGCCGAATATTCGGCAATTTTTAAATATTCATATTCGCATTCGTATTCATCAAACTCAGGCGAATACGAATATTTTTCCAAAAAATTAAATAAATAAGTGCATAAATCCTAAACCAAATTTAAATAAATGGATAAAATATTAGTTTATTCGAATTTAATTTAATTTTTTATAGAAATTTTTCCTCATTTTGAAATATTATTTACTGACGATCATTAAAATTTTTGGATAGTTTTTATTAACTTTAAAGTGCGCCAGAGGAGTACTAAGTTCTTTTTCATAACAATTTTTTAATATTTCATATTGCAGGCGTAAATAGAACCCTAATTTAATGTCTATAGATTTCATATTAAATACTCGTATTCGTATTCGCGAATATCAAAAATTGACATTCGTTACGTGCGGTCAGGCTTGTGGGTATTGTTTGGCCTTCGAGAGGTTTTCGTCCGTATAATCTTGCGTTTTTTTGTGGAATTTCTTTAACAACCACGTTGCTACTTCCTATGTGAAGGCATACGTCGTGTACAGTCAGTCACAAAACTTTTTTAAAATACTATTAATAACATCCTGGGCATATGGTCTAGTTACTCCACCCACGTTTGTTCAACACTATATTATGCAAATTTACTTTGTATAATATGTATCAATAAATAAATAAATATTTTTTTTTTTTGTATTTACATATAATATTGGTATATATGCACCATTATTATTTAAAGAACTCAAATGGTATTTTTTTACTAATGTGCTTATAAAACGTTTTATTTAATCGATCTCATGAATTATTTTTTTTTGTTGAAATAATTAAATTAAAAATATTTTGTATTGTTTTGCACTGGGCGGGAATTTCCCGGGAAGCCGAAAAGTCGTTCCCGCTTTTCCGTGAAATGAAAAAGTCCGGGAAAAGAAAAACTCTAGTTTATACATATGTATTTGATTATGGTGTGCTTACACTTTGTTGTCGATAAAAAGTAGTAAGAATAGAGCTGAATAAGAATGTCTAAAGGGGGAAATTTTGTTTCTGTAATTAATTCCAAAAAAATTAATTGAAATTAAGGTTTGTAACTTTTTTTTTACGGAAATCGGTATACCGGTACGTACCGGTATAGACATAAACGGTATTGTCGATACCGGTATTTTCTAACCGAAATGAGTTTTGGTATCGGTATTGATACCGGTACCTAATTTTAACGGTATTTGAATCGGTATCGGTATTTTTACGATACCGTTTGCCAACCTTGGTATAAGAAGCTAATACTTTGGCGCTACCTTGGGCAGCTATGGTCTCGATGCATTTAGTTGCAGCTAAGCAACACCTCAATAGAATTCAAAAAGGTTACAAAACCTCAATGCTTATAGAAAAACTCTCTTTTAAATTCGTATTCATACTGACACGCGTTAAATAAAAATAAAATATTGAAATTAAGTGCCTTCTTGTTTTTTAATTGCATTTGATTTATGTCCACAAAATGTTAAAAAATCTTTGTTGCAAACCCCATATCCACTTAGATATATCAATAAAATACTATTTCTAATATATTCTCCGACAAATAATCACACTAGATTTTTGGTTTTAAATAATTCAACCGCTTAAAATTCTTTGAACTTTATGGCTAAATCAAAGCGGGTATACATACGCTAGCTAGCATATTTTTAATTATACAATAATTTTTATAAAATGTCACGACTCGCACGCATAAATTTCAAAATTTCCAATATTACGAGCAAAACTACTAACATGGAATTTTTATTGCTTTTGGCATTAAAAGTTCAATAAAGCACTCACATTGTTAATCAAAGAAAGCATAGATAGAAAATCACATAATAAGCTGCTATTCATATAAACTAATGCATGCTCAAAATTATTGGAAATGTGTTTGAATGCGGTGGGTAAATATTCTTCGAGTATTTGTATTGCAAAATATACCTAAATGTAATAAATAGGAGGAAGAACTGAGGTAAAATATTTTAAGATAAAATACAAAAAAAGAGAAGACGCCTTACATTAAATATTTAAAAAAAAAAAGAATTCTAATACATGTAGGGAAAATGGTAATTGGATAAATGATATTAGATGGCTCTATGTCAGTGTCCCGTAAAACAAAATATGTTTGTATTGGTGAGAAAAATGAGAGTAAAATAAACTTGCACTTGAAGAAAAGTTTTGTAATATAAACTACATCATGTGGTTATTAGTTGTTTGAATTTTGTTTTGTAAATAAACAATTTACTAAAAACTTAAATAAAAATTTAGTGTATAAATTCAAAATTAAATTTATTCACAGCTCTGTTGATACTATTAAAATGCCATTTTAAGCTATATTCCCTATTATTTTTAAATATTCCAAACATAAAATGCATTGCATATTGCCAAAGGCATTTTTAATCACGAAATATTTCCCAGCTTCCGTAATTATATTATCAATTTTTTGTCTGTAGAAATTTATTATATTTGAACTTTAGTTTCGTTCCGTGTGCTCAAAAAAACTAAACATAAAAACAGGAAAAAATTAATACATGCGTACACAACTTAATTCGTCGCTTGCTCAGTGACGACTAAATGAAAGAGCATAAGCATGTATGTGATTTTCATCCGCACAATTGTGCTATGGCTTGCGGGTTACTGCTCTATGTGCATTAATGTCCTGCACAAGACCATTTATAAGATCTTTCAAAACATGAGAGATTTTTCAAATGCTTTACTACAGCGAAATATTCTAGAACAAACGCTAAACAACACTGTTGGCAAGACAATTAATTGAAACAAATGTCAGTACCTAGTCAATTGTTTTAGTGTTACTAGTAGATATTCAATGAGAAGCACATGCTAAATGTCTATTGCATAAATTACTGTATGTGGAATAATTGTAGAGTAGTACTGGTGACAAAGTCAAAAGCGACTCAGTACATTTTCTCCATCAACATTTCCTTCAGGGAAACATCACAAATTATTTCGTCACGAGATATTTGCTTCTTTACTTAGTTCTAGTTTACACTATGCAAGTCTTATTGCTACGCTGATTAGTTTGAGGGTAATAGAGAGGGAAAGAGACGAAGGAAATAGAAACGTTTCTTTTCCACTCGTCTCCCTCTCTTCTAACAAACTAATCGGCTTAGCAACAAGATTTATATATTGTAAACTAGAACTTACATACCTACAATAACTGAAACAGTCTTTTTTAGGGTTTTTGTTTTTTAAGACTTAGCAACAGTAAAGCATTTGAAAAATCCCTCATGTCTTGAAAGTCTTTTAAATGCATTTACGCAGGTGTCTATTACATATATAAGAATTTTCATTGATATGTTAATTTACACACGATTTTTTTCCAATTTCATTCAGAAATATAACTTTATTTAAATAATAGAAATTTTAATACATAAAAAAGACATCTTTGAAATGTCATATCGCTCATACGCTCGCCTGTCGCACACACTTCGTGATTAGAGCTGCAAAACTATCGATAGTCTCTCCACTCGATAGTTTCGATAGTTTTATGTAAAACTATCGATACTATCGATAGTATCGAATAGTTTTATAAAAGTTGCCACATAAACTACATTTGACTCGAAAAAAAATCCAGAGTCCTCAACATTTTCATTAGTATATAAAAATATATAAAGCCTTTTTTCGATTTTATCGTAAGCGGCATATTATCGAAAATATACTTTTTATTGAACTTAAAATTTTATGGGCCTACCCATGGTTTAGAATTATCAAAATGCGAAAATTGTTGATAACTTTTAAGACACTAACTGTAAAGTTTTATCGTAAGAGACGATTGGCGGCCGTCGCGATATCAGTACCACCAAAATTTATCTTTGTGTCGACGATGTTGAATTTATTACGATACTTGTGACTACTATTTGTCGAATAACACTTGGATTTATAAATAAATTCACATACATACATATGTATTTAAGTACTTGTGTATACAGAAGCAGGCATGCGATGTCATATTTACAAATTGTACTAACTTTCAAAAAAAAAATTTAATTTTTTCAGTACGATTGTACCTAATTCTTTATTTATATTTTTTTAATACTTGTACTTTTTAATTAACTAAAAATCAATTAACAAAACGCCAGAAGGTGCACAAAGAATATTAGTTGCTGGGATCTGAATATAAAAGTAACATTTATGATATACTACGTTTATAACCTTTTTTTTATTCGATTGTTCACAGTCGATGCAAATAGTCGGCTTCTCTCCTTGGTAGGAAAATAAAATTTCCACATTTGCAGATGAATTTGGAATAAATAACATTCCTCCAGCAATTCTTTAAGTACCGGAAAACATCGTTTGATTTACTTAATTTTCTAATACCTTCGAGCTAAAGATTAACCCCCTTGTCCAAAAAAAAATAAGTGAACGTTAAAACCGGTTTTTCTATGTAAATTTTTTTTAATGTACACTTCAAGCACGCATTATTTTTTGCATAAGGGGGTTAATATATTTTAATGCTATTTTTGGCATGTAATATAATATAAAGAGATTCCAGTAGTGCTAAATGGGTCATTGCGGTGCTACGGTACTTTTGGCATATTCAAATAGCGCTAAAATTATACAATTGTACCAACTTTTCCATCGCTGTACAAAAGCATAAATCAACTACGGATAATTTGCTTCAAATCTGCCGGCTACTTTTTACTGACTTCTTACTTGTTTTTTTTGCCGATAGTATCGATAGTAGAAAAAATTATCGATATTTCATTTACAACAAAACTATCGATACTATCGATAGTACTATCGATAGTTTTGCAGCTATATTCGTGATGTGCGTTAACAATAAAAACGCCTACAATGAAACTTAAGCTTTTTGTTCTTTTAGAAATGTGTACTATAGCTTTAAGATGATTTTTATAGACAAAAAATTTAATAATTGATGACTAATTTTTGAAATTCCGAGCTCAGCGTAAGTTATTCTATACATAAATAATTTTATATAAATAATTAATTCTTATATGTACTGTATACATAGATTTCACACACATGATTTACAATTGTACTAAAATATATTAAGGGACTAATTTTGTAAAACGCAACGCTTAGCGTTCAAAAATCTTGTATGGGAAAATTGTAAATTACAAAATCAAAATACATATAAAATTTGTCAAGGTTAATTAAGCTGTAGCATTTTACAAAATTAGGCCCTAAATTAAATTACAAAAACAAAGAAACGATTATTAACTTTGCGTTTTACAAAATAACTTCCAAACATTCATTTTCCATTCACAATAGGGGTGTTATATTTTCCACAGCAATTACCAACACTATCTTCCGGTGATGACTTAGCTAAAGATGGTTCTTGTCTAGGGAAAATGTAGCGTATATTATACTATAAGTCAAGACACGTTCCATTCTACGTCTGCTATAATTTATATTGCAAGAAAACAACATTTCTAGCAAAGTGCACTCGCAGCTATAACAATTACTACAGGGTGACTCACTAAATAATATTGTCGTTGAAATACCCAAAAAGATGTAGAGTGACCGATTATTTCTTAATCCAATATTACAAATTGGCGGTTAAATAAATTAGGATTTTGTCATAAGAATTAAAAGTGTTTGCTTTCTACAAATTTACTTTAACGTGAAATGACCGATAAGTTAAACTCATGATAATCCTACCTGGTTAAGGTACAGTTATAACAATGAAAAAATTAGTATACGTTTATACGGGCATAAAAAAGTTTTTGGAAGAAATATTAGTTAGGTTAATAAAAAAAATTACAATTAGTTTCAAAACGATTTAGTTTTGAATTATAGTTATTGCAATGAGTTAGTTAAGCTATGTACATACGATTGTCAGATGTTACAATATTATCATATCTGGCAATGTGCTGACAATCGAAAATTGCCAGCACAATGTTCCTTGTCAGTTCTCACGGTTTTCAGAAAATCTTACAATTTATTGCCAGCCGGTTGTATGACAATAAATTCATATGACAAAATCGTCAGTAGAAAAATTGTCAGTTCACAAGGTTGTCATATGCACAAATTGTTAGATATGTTGTTATGCGTTGCCAGACTTAAAGCAATTGTTAGAAATCGTTAGATACTTATCGTTTGTGTTTGTGTTAAATGTAAAAAGTGAAAGTATAAATTATTATGGACCATAAAGAAGCAATTGCAATGATTTTGTCTTCTTGTATTTTATTATAAATTTTTTCTTCAAAATTGAGCGTGTGCAGTGTTGCCCATAAAACGAATTCTCTTACAATAACGCCATTGTCAGATGCATAAACTTCGCACATCTGACAATATTAAAATGTCTGACAAATACCTGGCAATAATTTTGCAATGTGTTCACACGATTGTAAGATGTCTGACAATTTGTTGTCAGCTGCTAATCTTGCAATGGACTAACTATGCTTTTTCTGGCAATGATGTCTGACAAAAATTGTCAGTTCACACGGTTGTAAGAAATTTTGAGCACAATTTACTGGCAATATTGTAAGATCTGACAACCGTATGTACATAGCTTTATTGATCCTTAATCACAAGTCTATTATGGGATAAAATTAAGAAAACAGATAAATTAAACTATATAAGTAAACAAAAAAAAAAAAACAGTTTAAATAGTAAATAGAACCATCATTTTAAAAGTGAGGCAAGGCAAGTTTGTTTCTGAAACAAGAAAAATAATACGCTTTTAGCTTTTAATTTGCAAGCACTTAAAAAATAGTTTATGTGCTTTATAGTACGTTTCCATTATGAGCAAATTAAGTTGATTTGAGAAAATCATGTCGAAGTGTTTCCATTATGTGTAAGTGTTTCTATGTTCGAATTTTCGAAATAAATTTGACGTTTGAATTGTTTATTTATTTTTATAACCTAAAATTAGCACACAAATTTGTTTAATAATAATTTGGAACAGCACAATAAATAAAACATATACATAAGAATGGAAAACAACATTGACAATAACTTTCTTTTTTTAAATTACTTTTTCCTTTTTATAACCAAATAGAATCTGCCATTTTAATTCGTACTTAAATGCCACTTTTTCGGATTTGTAAGTCATCAATAATGGATGACCCAGAGTTGCATTTGTAATAATAGCAGCAGCGCAGTGTTGCATTGACAAATTCGACTTAATTTGTAGCAAATTAAGTCATTTGAGATAATTTGCTCATATGAAAAATGTATGGCAAATCACTTCGCAAATTACTTAATTTGGGAAAATCAAATGTTTTGAACTAAATCACGTATATGGAAACGTACTATTACTTGCAAAATGAATGGCTAACATAATTGTAAAATATTATTTAGATTTTAATTTTCTAAATCACATCAAAAGGGTACACATTTACTATATCTTTTTGCAACTTAAAATTTTGTTCATAAAAAATATTAAACTTAGCTGCTTACATTAAAAACTGTGTTGGTCGCTTTTCCACATAAATGCTGAGACATACATATATCCAAATTTTTATATTAAAAATATGAATTTAAAATAATAATTTTAATAAAATATCAAAATATGTATAAAGAAAAATATTTTTTCTTAAAAAATTTAACATTTTGCCTCACTGCACTTTTAGGCAAGAAATCACAATTGTATACCTGCATATTAAGGCAAATAAGTACCTTAAACATAACAACATATTTGACTTATCTGCAAAAAACAAATCGTGCAAAGTTGATTGTGCAGCTTAAACAAAATTACTGTATAAAGACTTACTATAAACAGTTTGTTGCTTTGAGATTGTAAGCTTTTATAGCAAAATAAGTATGTACTAGTGATGCACAAATATTCGTATCCGTATTCGAATTGTCAAATATTAGGCCATTTTTAAATATTCGTATTCGCATTCGTATTCGTCAAATTCAGACTAATGTGAATTTATCTAAAAAACTTAAATAAATAAATGCATAAATCCTTAACGAAATTTAAATAAATGGATAAAATTATTAGCTTGTACGAATCCATTAAATGTTTTATAGAAATTTGTGCTTTGTATCATTTTCAAATATTATCTACTGACGATCGTTAAAATTTTTGGTACTTTTTATTAACTCCAACAGGAGTATGAAATTCTTTTTCATAACAGTTTTTAAATATTTCATATTGCAGGCGGAAATAGAACCCTCATTTAATGTCTATAAATTTCACATTGAATATTCGTATTCGTATTCGCGAATATCGTTTCAAATATTCGTATTCGTATTCGCAAATACATATCAAAAAATGACTTTCGTTACATCTCTAGTATGTACATGAGGTTTATAGAAATATTTCTTTGCTTAATGCTCCAATACGTACACGAAGCTCTATTCTCAAAAAGCTTTAAGCTATATAATGTGTTGACGTAAATATTACCCAGACTTCAACGGTACAACTAGTGGTTGTTATCTTAACTGAAAAGCAAACTATTCCTTAAAAAGCTTATGACCTAAAAATAGCTAACATTTTAAAAGCTCTTTTAAAATTAAGTACAACTATTAACATTAGATAACGCTGCAATTTAATATGCAATTTCTAAAATTATCACATCACAATTGTTTTTTTACGTACATTTTCACAATGTTTGGTTAAAAGATAACAGAGACTTTAACGGCAAGCTTTGTATGAAAAACTTTCAGTATTACGTTAACTCTTAACCATACATTGTGAAAAGGGACGTTAATTTGTATAAATTTTACGGACAGATTGATCGTCTTGGTTTGAGAAAAGCATGCCTATTAATTTGTTAGCAATTTTAAGTATAAATTATAAATTATCTCTGTCTAAAAGGTGACTTTAGATCTACGGCCTGTCCTACGTTGTCACCAGAAATCGTTCGATAGACAATTTGTGTTGCAAACAATAATAACATTAGAAAATTTTTGCTGTTTTCAATATATGTAAGTATTCGATCGAACGATTTCTGATGACATCGTGGGACAGGCCGCTAGTTTCTCACGGTATTACATTCTAGACCAACATACTAGTTTTTATACACAAACACAAAACCTTTTGAATTACCAAGTTATGTTTTCCTTTGAAGAAAAACTAAAAAAAATTAATGCATATTTTATTGTGTTAAGCAGGGAGGGAATTGAGAATTTTAAATTTGTGCCAAAAATTTTAAGAAATTGTACTTTTTTAACCTTAACTGTACTAAAAGATTCTTTTTAGTTAAAATTACATATTTTTATTTGTTTTTATTAAAATAATCGACTATTTACTTATAAGTAAGGATGTTAAAGCATATCATTACACCTGTTTAAGTTGAAATTTAAAATCTACAAGTTAATAGCATGTGCTCTAGCATCCGAATTCGGAAGAAAAATTATTTGGAAAAGGACGAGTTCACATTTTTTGATTTCCTCGCTGCATTTTGCTTTCACAAGACATTTTCCAGGTCAGAAGAATATGAGTCTCATGGTTCAAAAGAGAAAATTGACATGGAATCGTTTGAAAGAGTGAAACTGGGGAGATTCCTTGAATGTACTAAATTACTCTCATTGGTGTACTATTGTACTTTCCGAGTTTTAATAGTACCAAAAAAGGTACAATTGCACCAACTTTGCCATCCCTGGTGTTAAGTACATATTTAGCATTTTTAATGAATATTTTAACTGCGTAAAATTCCTATTTAAAATAAATTTCCTATCCTGGGGGTCGATTCTGGTTCTGTAATAATGTGAAGTAAAAAACAACGTTTCATTTTCGTTTTCATAGCAACTTTTCACACCGTCTTTTCATAGTTTCACAGATTGCGATTCTGGTTTAAGTAATGAAAAAATGTGTCATTCCAGTGTAGCTGTGAAAAGTTTCTATTCATGTTATTTAACTTTAATTGTCAAATACAAAGATCTAAGTTTCGCAGTTACGATGCCGTGTTAAGCCGCATGCAATTTTTTATTATTGCTTGAGCCGCTGCCGCTGCTTATATTTATGATTGAAGCATATAATCTGGCTTATATTTGAGCCTGATTTATTTATTAAAAAACAAATATATGTACATATAAATAAAAAAGAAATAGGAATTGTTTTTGCAACTACATACATATGTACAATGTACATTGTAGATATGTACATATGTAATTTAAATAAGAATGTACATGAGGAAAAGTTAAGTTCAAACAAGAAAAACAGCTGCTTTCCTTTTTTTCATGCATACTTATGTACATGCTTATATATGTACATAATTACATGCATATGTACGTTCGTAAATATGTAAAGTTTTTTTGGTTCGTTTTTAGGCAATTTTTTGTTTTTTGTTTTATTCCATGTATCTAATTTTAATGGGATAATCGTGGCAGGGATTAAGTTCTTGTTGAATTTATATACATATGTACATACATATATATGCATATGTTTCTAGGTTTTTATGTATGTAAATAACACAATTTATGTATATATAGGTATGTATGTAAATATGTTTATATGTATTTCATATTTTTTCAGCCTTTTGCTAGCTTTAAGTTTCACTCAATAAAGAAAATTTTTGACATTAAAATAAAATATTTTAGGTGAAATACAATTTAAAATATGTTTGTCCAATGAAGTGGTTCCATTTATGATCCTAGTGTGCATGTTTCTGTCAGGTAGAGAAAAGTGTAAAATACCAGCATAAACGAGGATTCCAAAAAAATGATAAGCAAGCTAAAGAACATGCGTTTTTTACCTATTTTTTTTAATAACGTGCATAGGAACATTCATACATACAAACTAGCATACGTACATGTGTACACATTTATGTAAGTTCACATATTTTTCATGTAGAAATGTGCATATTGTTCTTCAAAATTCTTCATAGTGCTTCACAGATACAAATTGTTTTTAAAGACTGTGGAATTGTTGCATTGATTTCACTTTTCAGTACTAGAAAGCTACACATATTCTTTTGCAAATGGAGTTTGAAACTTTCTTCAAGAAAACATATTAATTTTAGTGAGGTATGGCATTTTGATATATTAATTACTAAAAAATTTTATAATAAAAACTATTCTAAATAACATTTCAGGTTAACTTCCACTCGTCGCCAAACTATTTTTTTTGCCGCCGATAATAACTTAACTTATGCCTCCCTCGGCTTCTGATCAGTTGCCAAATTATGCAAATATGAACATGAATAAAAATAGAAAATGTCTGTATAAAATGTTTTAATAATGGACATATCAGACGAAATTAGGGATGAGGATAAGTGAATCAAATATTTTAAAAGTGTTATAGTAGTATTAAAGGTACCAACAGACGAAATGTTTTTCACATTGTATGTGCCAGAATTTACATATGTAAACGAAAACATGTCGCGTGTTACCTTTAAAACATTGCTTGTGTAAAAAACATGACAAAAAACATAAGACATTATTTGAAATAGAGCGTGCTCTATTTTCTTATGTTAATAAGCCGTCTGAATGAAGTATTTTGCAAGACAAATTAATTATATATTTTTTTTTTAATTTAACGTTGTCGTTTTATTAAAATAAGTCCAAAAATGTATAGATTTTTAGATACAACCTCAACGTCTTGTTTAAAAAAGAAAAAATTAAAAAAGCAAATTTACGTCGCCAGTACTACAGCGACGGAACCAAAAATATTTCGACGGCTGCAAGCCATTTATAAAGCAAACTACGTGGATATTTATGTACTGAAAAAGAAGAAGTGATACTACATGTACGTTTGTGACCAAAAATTATAAACCTTATGTAAATTAACCAATATTGACAAGCATAAAGAAAAACATACGAGTCGAAAACTTAAAAAACACATGTAAAAAACATGTCGTCTGTTGGTACCTTAATATGGGTTTTTAATGGGTTCCCATGCTTTTTCACTAATGAATTTGTGTGTGCAAAAAACTTTTCATATGAAAAGGTTTTGACATTTGATAACACTTTTTCATAAAACGAGAATCAGTAATGATGTGTAACTGTGAAAACGTTTTGTTTCATTAGAATTGTTTTTTTCATATGAAATCATTTCAATTTTGTTTTTATTTTTTCACTGAACTAGAATCAGAAACACTATGAAAAGATAAAAAAAGTTTTCATTTCACATTATCACAGAACCAGAATCGACCCCCTGGTAATGACTTCATCAAACTTGTCAGCTTTAAAAAATATTTGCTAAAATTAAAACAAATATTAGAAACATATTGGAAAAAACACTTGAATTTAATCATTTGGAAACAAATCCCTCCCTTAGTATGTAACAAATTCTTAAGTTTATTTTATAAAATTATTAAAATGCGTAAATGCTAAAATATTTTCGTTTAAATTGTTGCTAAGGCCGTGAAGTTGTTGTTGTTGGGACTATTTAATTAAAAATCTGGCATACCTGCATATCCAATAATTTCCTTAGTATACTCTTAGGGGTTGAGGTGCTTGGTAAATAAAATAGCAAAAACATAAACATATTTGCTTGGTGACCAGCGTTACCATATGTGAAGATTTATTTTATTTATGAAGTTTTTCGGGATGTTAATAAGACTAAAAGATTTCTTTGTTAAAATAAGATTTTTAAGAATATGATATTTGGTACTTTTAGAATATTATTTTTTTTTTATTTTGACTAAAGTACTGACATATTTTCTACTTCCCTTAATCAAAGGTATGAATTATATGCATACATATACATATTTATCTTATACATGTTCTATTCAGTAAATATTTTGTGTTATTTACCTTCACGTTTGTTAGTTAATTTGAAACAAAATAAATTTTTCCTGAAATTCAGTAAAATTAGTGCATATTAATATATTTTTAGTAAAATCACCAAAAAAAAAGATTTTTAATGAGAAAAAAAAGTTGAAGGTTTTTGAGAAACAAAATATGGCAATGCTGTTTGTGACGATTGCAAGAAAGTCTGGCAGCCGCGCGTACTAAACAAGCGTATGATTAATGTGATAATTTCCCCAGAATATTTTGTTGATGTAATTTTTATTGCAAGCTTTTAGGATTTCCATCTTCGAAAGTTCAAAACAAATTTATTCCAAGTCGGTCCATTAGGCTAATTTCTTAAGTTATGTATAGAGAATGTGAACAGCTTTTTGTTTCTCCTGTAAAATATGGATGAAGTAAGTTAGTAGATTTACACTCTAAGCATACAGGCAAATCCCGGCATAACGAACGATATAATGTTAGGCCCATTCGTTATACCGAAAAATTCGGTATATCGCAAAGTTTTTTTAGGTGTTATTTTAGCTATTATTATTGTTTACAAGATACAATACAATTAAAATAATGAGTACAATTTTTTTCAGGTAAGCTACCAGATACAAATTAACGGTATCACATTTTTTGGCATTTCCATTGCAGCTGTAGATTTTGCTTAATTTTTTTTGCCGTTCGTTATACAGAACACACATTTATCAAAATATTTGTTATAAAATCTAGAACTAAATGCTAGAAATATGTTCTTAGCAAGTTTTTGTTTTTATACCCTTTACCAAAAAAAGGTAAAAGGTTATATATAGGTTTGTCATTCCGTTTGTAATTTCCAGAATATTAATAAGGGAGCTATATAGTATATATATTCTGGATCCTTATGCATAGGGAAGACGAATAAGCGATGTCCGTCTGTCCGTCTGTCTGTAGGTGAAATCGGTTTTCCGAAGCTCTCAGAAAAGCTCGAGACTTCGTTCTTGGACTGGTGGGTCACAAATAGTCGAAATAAGATTGGTATTGAAAATCAGCAAAATCGAGCAGACGGTCTCAGAGCTGGGAGATTTAAACTTCATTTTGCCATAAAAAATAACTACCGAAAACTAGTTTTTAATAATTTTTTATTAAATAAACTTATTTTATACTTCAGTATGAATAAAATTGGTATTTTTAACTAACAAAAAATTAAAAAAAATTAAACAAATTAAAAAGACGTTTCCAGGGCTGGGAAACCTTACCTTTTTTTTATAGAAAAGTAACTTACTAAAGCAAATTTTCCCTTTTTCTCTATAAATTAAAGATATGATATATTCTTAAAAGAAAAAGATTAGTATAAGAAATCAGAAAAATCAAAAAGTTTGATTTCAGGGTTGGAAAACCCACACTTTTTGTGATATAAAAAATTAGCCACCTAAAACTAATTTTTATTTTATTTTTATAAAATAAACTCATTTTATACTTCAGTACGAATGAATTTCGTATTTCAAAATAAAAAAAAATTAAAAAAATTAAAACGACGTTTCCAGGGCTGGAAAACTTTATTTTTATACAAAAGTAACTAACTAAAACAAATTGTTTCTTTTTTACAATAAATTAAATATATCTTATATTCTTAAAAAAATATGGTGTAAGAAATCAAAAAAAAAAAAAAAATCAAATAAGGATGATTCCAGGGTTGGGAAACTTACACTCTTTGTTATATAAAAAATTAACTACCGAAAAGTAATTTTTATCTATTTTTATTAAGTAAACTTATTTTATGCTTGATAACGAATAAAATTAGTATCTCAAATAAAAAAACAATTAAAAAAATTAAAAAGACGATTCCAGGGTTGGAAAACTTTAACTTTTTTGTACAAAAGTAGGTTACTAAAACAAATTTTTCCTTTTTTTATAAATAAAAAATTTCTTAAATTCTTAAAAGAAATAGATTGATGTAAGAAATCAGAAAATCAAAAAGGATGAGTTCACGGTTGGGACACTTACACGTTTTTGATATATAAAAGTAACTAAGTCTAATTAATTTTTAACTTTTCCTTTATAAATTATATGTATTTTACGTTTTAGAAAGAAAAGTTTGGTATAGAAAATTATAAAAATAAAAACCACAGCTCCAGAGCTGGAAACTATGATTTTTTTCTGGACATTAACGTAACTAAATAAAACATTTTTTTTTTTGAATTTCCTTTTTTTCACTTAACGCACTTTCTTTTTTTTAAGAACTACTAGATTGGTATAAGCAATAAGAAAAATCTAAAATTATGATTCTAGGGTTTGAAAATTATTATTTTTTTCTTTGTACATAAAAGTAACTATGTGCTTATGTACGTATCTCTATACTACATAAACGCACTTTGGTAAAGGGCATATAAGATTCGGCACAGGCGAATATAGCACTCTTACTTGTTTACTTTGCCATTTTTTCTTTATCATTCGTTATATCCAGTACAAAATTGTTATATTATTCGCTATATAAGGTTGTTAATGTAAACAATTTGGACGTTCGTTATATCGGATTTTCGTTAAAGCGAGATTCGTTATGCCGAGATTTGCCTGTACATGGATTTTGAAAAAGGGGAAAGTATTATTTATAGAAATTTAATAAAATAATTAAACTACAACTTTTAAATTTAGCTAAAGAAATATAACCTCCTGTTTGTGTAAAACGTTTGAGTTAAAAATCTTGGTGTTTTTGTAATAGACTAAAGGAAACTTGTACACCTCTTCTTTAATCTGTTACAGAAACGCCAAGATTTCTAACTCAAACGTCTTACACAAACAGGTGGTTAAACAAATTATTCCTAAATTGATTTGCACTCTATTTATATATTTAAGTATTATTTTCCAGAAATCCCTGAACACATTATTTATTATCTCCAGATTTTTTTAAAGTTTGTCCCTAATATTTTATGCTTTGTACACAATATGTACTTGTAAAATACTGTTAGGCAATGAAAACACATTACTTAAGCTGTGTACAGACGGTTGTCAGATCTTACAATGTTGCCAGTAAAATGTGCTAAAAATTTCTTACAACCGTGTGAATTGGCAATTTTTGTCAGACGTCGTTGCCAGAAAAAGCATTGTCAGTCCATTGCAAGACTAGCAACTGACAAAAAATTGTCAGACATCTTACAATCATGTGAACACATTGTAAAATTATTGCCAGATATTTGTCAGACATTTTCATATTGTCAGATGTGCGAAGTTTATGCATCTGACAATGACGTCATTGTAAGAGAATTCTTTCTAATTATGAGCAACACTGCACACACTTCATCTTAAAGAAAAAATTTATAATAAAATATATGCAGATAAAATCACTGCAATTGATTCTTTATGGTCTATAATAATTTATACTTTAACTTTTAACATTTAACATTTAACACAAACACAAACGATAAATATTTAACAATTTCTAACAAATGATTTAAGTCTTGCAACGCATAACAACAGATCTAACAATTTGTGCATATGACATTTGTGTGAACTGACAGATGATTTTCTTGTCATATAACCGTCTGGCAATAAATTGTAAGATTTTCTGACAACCGTGTGAACTGGCAAGGAATATTGTGCTGGCAATTTTTGATTGTCAGCACATTGCCAGATCTGACAATATTGTGTGATCTGACTATCGTCTGTACTAGAGTTGAGCGATATTTAGAAACCTGTTATTTTTTCACAGCGATTGAAAAATCACAAATCACAACTGTGACTGAATTTATCATGTAACAGGTTTTGAAAATATAGTTCTTTCATACAAACTTTGATTGTTCTTGCATGCTTACTTTACAATAAATATAGCTACCACATTAATTTTTTTATACCTTCAGCTTTTATTGTCTCTCTGCTTCTTATATATTTTTTTTATTTATTCTCAATATTTGAACGGGATTGATTGCTAATTGCTTGTTCTTGCTGCTCTTCTTATTAGTATTTATAAAAACACCACTACTAATAAATATTTTTAAGGCAGAAGAGCTGAAATGTGTTAAACCGTGATCACAATCACTCTTTAATTTCACTGCTGCTCTTTTTTATTAGATTTTCTCAAAATAACAGAACTGCTACAAACAAAATACTGCTAAACTGTGATCACAGTCACAGTTTAAAAGAACAGCGATTTAGAAATCACGTTCACAAGGAGCAACATTATTAAAAAATAGCGCTATCGCTCATCACTAGTCTGTACAGAGCTTTACTTTCTAACTCTCAATAATTGTCAGTCTTTAAAAGACAACAAATAAAGTAGTTATTACTCTATAACATTTCATTTGATAAAAATATTAATAATGTATTAAAAGAAAATTTTTACATTTTATGTCCAAATTTAATAAAATCAAATTTGTTAAGCAAATTATTTGTCAATGAAATAATAATATCTTAAACTGTAAGTAATTTGACTTGAGGTATTGATAAAACTTTCCCTTAATTTTTGTTTAAATATATTTTCCGTTCAATATAAAAAAAGGACAACAACTAAGCAAAAAAAAAAAAAAAATAAATAAAGAAAAATTACAAATAAAGAAAGCAAAACTTAATAAAAAGAAAATATTGTCAAAGATAGAAAAATTACATTACATACTTAGTATTTGTTACTTTCATGGGTTTACAAAAGCCCTTTTAAATTTATTTCTTTAGTAATTTTCTTATCACTATGTGGTATCTGTAAGAAAGATTTCTTTTATATTTTTGTCTATTGACTCTTTTCAATAAGCAAAAGGTTGGCCACTTTTCTATCAAAGAGGTCAGTCCATGTAAGAGTAAGCAGGGGCGTAGTAAACATAAGAAATATTACAAATAAAATAAGAGTTTGCTTTGTATGCTTTTTTTTTGACATTTTATGTTGGGGTTACTTGGAACATACATATTTTAGTTTCTGTTTTTCCTTTATTCATCGTTGAAATGATGTTAATCTGCACAAGTGTATATGCTTTCTTTTTCTATATAAGTAAATTTTGCAACAATAATCATCTGTCAAACGATTTATTTCAATTATGTTATGTAACACATTTTGGCTGTTAGTCCTTTTTTTATATTTAATATACATTTACTTTCAACACATACACACCCACACTCGCAGACAGATAAATGAAAATGTACGAATATTTATCATTTGTATCGGTGACAGATTTGGAAACTTTTATTTCAGATTTAAGAATGTGATAGAGCAATTTTCAACAATAATAGGAACTTAACTATTGCCATTTTTCACTATAAATCAATATGTAATTAAAGTACTTTGAAATTTGTTCGAAAGTTTTATTTATTTTTATTTAACCTAAAGAGGAGTGTTCTTAGTGACAAAATAATATATATGATAGTTAATGCATGTGCAATAAATATAAATTAAGGAAGCAGGCAAAACAAATGTCTTTGAAATTATTATGGTGGCAAAAACAAAAAAATAGAAATGTTTTATTTATAGATATTAGTATAAAATAACAAGATCATGACTGCAAATAAAAAAGTTTTTACAAATTTATTGGCTTAATGATATAGCGATACAAATCAAATACAAACGCCACGTTTCTTTTTTTTTTGTACTATAGCATATTTGTCTGTTTTTTTTTTATTTCAGCATGTTTTACAAAAAAAAAAGAAAACTTCGCTGAAGAATAAATATATCCAAACTGAAAAACATAACTCTATTATTGTGGTATATAACTAGAGATGCTAATCGGGCCAGGTTTTTAGAAATCCCGGGCCTCGGGATTTAGTGATGGAGTCTCGAAATTCCGAACCGGGACCCCGCGATTTTCGAAACTAACAAAATCCCGAAAAATTTTTTTAACAAAAGTGCGTCTTTATATTAAAAATAATGGGCCATAACCATAGTCATAGAATAAAGTCGGTTCGATTTAGAAACAACTTAAAATTAAAAACCTGTTCTTAAATATTTTTCTACTATAGTCAAAAACAAAGTGTGTGTTAAGTTGAACCGACTTTAACTGGGTGCCACAGTAAATATTGGAAATTTTTCATATGATAGAAAACAAAATATAAGGAAGTGGCATCTCTGTCTCTCAACTCTCTCATCTCTCTCTCTCTCTCATCGGACATTGTGTTATGAGAAAGCGTTGAGTTTAAGAACAAGATAAAATAAAACAACCGAACATAAAAATAAATTAACAAATAATTAATATAGAGAAAATTAAAAAGGTGTTTGTATTTTGTATTATTTTAATACAATAAACTCTTCAATGATTGGATTATAAATTGTTTATAGGAACAAAAGAAGCCAAGACATAGAAAGTCATACATACATACATACATACATACATACATACATACATACATACATACATACATACATACATACATATGTGTTCTCTTTTATTTTAATGTGTTTTGTGTTGAACTAAAGAGCCAGAGTCGATGCTAATCTAGTTAAAAACAACTTCAGCATGTTTTAACTTTAGAACCGACTTTTTCCTTTAAAGTGCAGTTTTTCTCGTCTATGGTAGGTCAAAAGTACATGTTTTAAAAAAGTGCATTCTAAAACTAAAAAAGTAGACTTTTTTGTTAACTATGGTTATGGCCCAATATTTTTATTTAACAATTTATTTTTTGCATATTTAAAAGGTGCATACAGACGAACATATGTACATATGTATGTATATATGTACACTTGTACTTATATAATTCAGACTTTTAATTAAAATATAAAACACCAATGCCGTTTTCATTTCTAAAAAAATTTCACATTCTTTATTTTTTGCTATAAAATTTGGCGTTCGTATGATACAATAATTTCTGATAAACTCTCTATTTCAAAAAACCATTTTATTGCATGAAATGAATCATGCAATATTTTTTCCTAGAAAAGATGGCGTTCTGTGGCAAAAAGGAAAAGTGTTTAAGTCGAGATAAGCTGATTTTGAGTCAATGGTACCTCCGTAATCTGCATATTCGAAAGTATGCCTGGTTAAAATCTCAATCAATTTGTGTGATTTTTCAGGAAGTTATAGCGCTATAACTTGCGACTTATCTCTTTTAGACTTTTAATCTCATTTGGAACAATAGCTTAATTTAGATTATACTTTAGTATATTTCAACTTAAATATATTAATTATAGTGTGTAAAATTATATTTGCTTAAAAACTAACGATTAACAGAAAATTTCCCGATTTAACTGTAAAAGAAACAAATTTCTGAAAATCGACGTGAAAGTTCAAAAGTGCTCTCCTGCAAAACAGTAAAATATGACTTAAACACTTTTTCCTTTTTGGCACAGATATACATATATTATGTACTCGTATGCACAATATAATCAGGTCTATTCGGGAAGTCACTTTCACCACAAATACGCGCATATTTCACTTTTTGCTATTCTAAAATACTATGTTGGAGATGAGTGATAGAAAACATATGTTTTCTTTCACATTGGAGGTATTCTAAAATACTTCGTCACCATGATTCAATGTCATATTCGTTCGACGCCAATTTAAGCGCGTTAAGCTTAAATAAATAAAGAAAACAGAGATACGAAGTGTTTATATGGTGTCTACCACTATTAATTAGGCCAGGCTCTACAAGACAATTAAGTTTTCTTTAAGTTCTTCGAAGATGTAAACACGTTTTTAAAACAAATAAAACAAGTAACTAATTTCACTTTCACTGTTTATTGTTTCCTTTTATTTTAGTTAGCACTTGTGCTATTAAGTTTTTTATTAATTATTTCTTTAAATCACTTCCTAAATACTTTTTTGCTTCCGATTTTTCTGCACACAAGTCAGCTGTTTTCAATGTTATTGATGTTTTTACAAGAGGTAATAAAATGTCGATTACTGAAAACGATATTTCTTCGCACGTATTTTAGAATCCGACGACGTCGAACTGTCGAAAGTGAACGTTCGACGACGACGAAGTGAAGCGCGTATTCTCGAATAGACCTGAATATCTACTAAAATATTTATTCAAAGCAAATCTTTTATTTTAACTTTTTATAACAGGGAGTTTGTAATAATTTTTAATATAGAAGATGACCGCCAAAAACATTATTTATGCAAAAACAGGATTCAGAAAATCCTGGGATTTAAAATTAAAAAATCCCGGGCTCCGGTACTTGCATAATTCCGAAAATCCCGGGATTTCCGGGCTCGGGATTTCCCGTTTAGCATCTCTACATATAACTACAGCATATAATATATTAATCTCAAGCATAATTTAAAAGAAATTGAAGTATTTTAGGAATTTTTTTCTTCAAATTTTTCGTAAAAGGCCTAGAGGTCGCTTAAGTCGATTTTTTGCCATAAATCTAGTTTTCCGGCTATATATTTGTGTTTTTTTCATAACTTTAACCATAACCACAATTTTCTTCACTTTTGAAGACACTATTTAAAATTTCCAATTTTTCGTAATTTTTAAAAAAAATTTGTAAATAACGCTTTATAACTTTTAAAATTTTTATAAAATTTAAAACAATTAGTGATGTAGTTTGTACAGTCAATTAGCTCTAAATAATTAGGGAACCATAATTTTAGACTTTGCTCTTACCGTTCCTGAGTTATACTCGTTTTCAAATTTGTATCCGGTTCAATTTTAACTATACCCAACAAACAAACAAAATCAAACTTTTTGTTTTGTTAAATATTTTATTCTAATTTTTCGACCTTTTTTATATTTTAAATTAAACTAAATAAATAATTAATCCGAAATAAATTTTAGTCAGGCTTAAGTTCAGTGATTTCAATTCTTTTATTGAATGAAATATTTTTATTAATTAATGTGAGTTTCTAAAAATGAGAAGAAAAATTAATCTAGACCTTTATCAGGTGGCGGAAATACCGATATTTTTCTGTGCAGCAACGCACATCATCAGCACCCTAGTATATCTACTTGGGTAGAGATTGTTATTAACATCAGCTATTTAACTTAAATTCTAATGAAACGGTATGTGAGAAATGATTGTTGTGTACAATTATTGATTTACCTTTGGTAAATACATATTTAAGTATCACTATTTATTTCCCCTGTTTTTCCATTTTTTCATTTTTCTATTTAGGTTAGCACGAAGTTATATTACTCTACCTACGTACGTTTAACTATTCTTGCTTATCTCTTACGATCATCACATTAATTATTTTTACTTATTCGATGTACCGTCGGTACATGCATATAAGTATTATAGCAGTGGATATTATGTTACTTTTTTTTGCTTTTTCTACCGTTTATTTGGTATTCCAACATTTGTGATTGCCAAGTGAACAGTGATTGCCAAGTGAACATATTTTCGTCACGTGCCCATGACGAATTGAGACATTTTTAGATTTTTAATTGAACTATAGTGAATTAATAATAATAATAATAATCAGAAATAATTTTTAGTCAGGCTTAAGTTCAGTGATAGTAGATAGACTAGGGTGCTGATGAAGTGCGTTGCTGCACAGAAAAATATCGGTATTTCCCCCAGCTTAAAAGTCTAATTTAATTTTTCTTCTCTTCTTTATAAACTCACATTAATTAATAAAAATATTTCATTCAATAAAAGAATTGAAATCACTGACCTTAACGATCTAAAAATGTCTAAATAAATAATTATTTAATTAATTTTTATTTGAAAGAAAAAAGGAAAAAGAAAAAATTAGATATCATAAAAACAAAAAAAAATAAATATATATCCCGAAGAAGTTAACCGAAGGTTAACCAAATATTGAAAATAATAAACTCAAAATATAAACTGACCGAAAGCTCAAGAAAATAGTTTTTGTTTTGTTTTAATTAAAAAATCATTCACTGAAATTCTTACAATGTAGCTCAAAGCCCTACAATAAATTCTGAAAGTCAGTTTCAGAAGTTGTTAAATGTTTTTGATGTAAGTATGTATTAGCCAAAGCCATACCTCGTTCGGCCACCACATTTAATAACACTTAATGTTGAACTTTTTTCTACAAACCTTTAACATTTCTTGATACTATGCGGCGCTCATTTGTCAGCGGATTGGAGGGATAATTTTTTTTTCCAAAAGCCACACACTTCTTGTTTTCATCAAATGCATATTGAAGAAATCTTATTTCTAAGATTGTAATAATTGTTCATTTAGAACAATGCAGAAGAATTAAAACACAAACTTTTCAATAACAACTCTTCAAATTATTTCCAAAATATAAGCTTGAACTAGATCGACGGTCGTGCGGACAAAGTTGTTCACTCTTTGGAACAACTTTATTCATGCAAATGCTGCTGCTTATATACAAATTCTAAAGCACAATTGCATCAAAAAGCATTAACATAAAGTAGTCAAACAGAGTTGTATTTAAAAGTACTAAATCAAATATAGTTGTATTTATAAAAAGTAGAACTACATAAAAATCCGTTAAGTTCAAATAATTCCTTGAATGAAATAAACCTAATAGCAACTGCTTCAATATCTATTTTTAAATTAAATTACAGATTTTTTTTTTTTGACAACTCCATAATAAGAAAGACTATCCAATGCCAGCAAATGACAGTCTTGCAAGATATTTGCAAATTAATAAATAAATAAATACATTCGCAGGCAAAAACTTATTTTATTTGATTAAAAAGCAAAAATTTTACATTTAAAAATTTAATATTCATCGAGTATACATAAAGCTTAAGGCTGAATGTAACTAGATGGACCAATATATTCAAGTGCAATGCTGCTAAAAATATGTGGCCTTGATACAAATATAGACGCTCAATACAATTAACAAATAAAAACCATAGGAAAACCTCGAGATTCGTTGCAGTTATGAGGGAGCACTGGACAGTCGGCAGACATGCTAGTAGGATATGTCTGTCCTATAATGGATTCTGCCGACGTTTTGGAGAAGAAATCAAGGAAGATACAATATTCCACTTTCATTGAGAATATCCAGCTTTGCATAGACTGTCCTCCAGATTTATCTGAGATTGGGTTGACTGACCTTATCAGATATCTCAACGTGACTGGTTGTATCTCGTGATGATCACCGTATCAAAATAATTCGAGACGGTTCTACATAGGTTGACACTAGGGCTTGCAAATAATCGCAGATTTCAATAATCGCGATTACGATTAAAAAATATGCAATTAAACGCGATTATCGGTTATGGTCTTCTAAGACCAAAATAAATTGCTTCATGAGTTTTAGTCGAACTTTATGGGTTTAGCCAAAGAAATTTAGTTATTTTGTCTTGACTTCACGTTTTAATTTAATTTTTCAATTAAATTTTATTTTTATTTTGAGAAAATTGTAAAGCATGTAAAATGAAGTTCGTAAATCAGAACTTATGAGTACCAAAAACAATACGAATTATGGGAAATCAATCTTTTGATAGAAAACTTTTGCTAAGACGAAGTATATTTCTACTTTCTTAATTTATTCTTTATTTAATTTTGTATCCACATCTGATGAATTTATATCATAAGGAATAAACAAGTTCTTATAAAAACATTATTTTTTATACCGTTTTTTATACGAAGTTGTTCATTCATCATGATATAAATTCATCACGTTCAGACACTCACTTATAACTATATCCTTTTTAGGGTTCCGTACACCAAAGGTGAAAAGGAACCCTATTGTTTTCGCTACGCTGTCCGTCTGTCCATCTGTCCGTCACACGGTATTTTCTCAGGAACCGTAAGAGCTACGGACCAGAAATTTGGACACAGTATGTAGAACCTTGGCCGCTACAACAACAAATACATGAGAATTAAAAATTAAGGGGTGTTCCAAAACGAGCAACGAAAAATGTTAAAATCCCATGTAATATACATACAATTGTATATTGAAACTTGAAATTTGTAAAATTAATGTTAATTTAATGCAAGTTAATGTTAATGCAATTTTGACTATGTAATTTTGACAATTTGCTATATCTTGGAAACCGTAAGAGGCAGACACTTGAAATTTTCAAAAACGGTAAAACTAAAAAAAAAACGAATATTATAAAACCGCCAAACCAAAAAAAAAAAATCGCCAAAAATTAAAAAACAAATCGCCAAAACGAAAAAATCGCCAAAATTAAAAAAAAATTTTTAACACTAAAATAAATCGCCAAATTCGAAAAAATCGCCAAAATGAAAAAAACGCCAAAATGAAAAAAACGAAAAAATCGAAAAAAAATCGCCAAAACGCGAAAATGTCGGCAAAACTAAAAAACAATTTTAAATAAATAAAAAATCGCAAAAATTAAAAAAAAATTTTAAATAAAAAAAAATCGCAAAAATTAAAAAAATCGCCAAAAATAAAAAAAAAATCACCAAAATGAAAAAACGCCACAAACCGAAAAAAAATCGCCAAAACGAGAAAATAAAGTGTCAAAACTAAAAAATAGCCAAAACCTAAAAAAATCGTCGAAACCGAAAAAACGCAAAAAACGCCAAAACAAAAAAAAAAAAAAAAAAAACCGAAAAGACCCCAAAACGAAAAAAAAAATACCAAAACTATATATTATATAGGCTGAAGTTTGTATTAAATTACATATCTAGTGTTCGTACGGAACCCTTCGTGCGCGAGTCAGAGTCGCACTTTACTGAATTTATTTATTATTTCTACGTTTTTTGTAATAATGCGAAGTCTCAAGATAAAACAAAGTGCACCTGTCGGCCAGCCGAATGAAAAATATTTGTATCAATCGTAATGAAATTTTTGAGATATTACGACGTTTTTTTTTTGAAATAATATTGGGAGAATATAATAAAATAGTAAATTTAATAAGAGCTTAATTTGGATTTTAATTATCGTTTTGCCTTAAAATACATTTATTGTATTAAGGTGTAGGAAAATAAAATAAATGCACATCGATTATAAATCTCTTCTTGTCTTTTATATAAGTTTCCGAGCCTATTTGCTTATTGTATTGGAATTTCCAAAAAGTTTATGTAAATTCTTAAATTATTTTTTAAAGTATGGTAGAAGTCTACTGATGATTTGTTAAAGCGCCAATGAATTGCAAACATATGGACATATTTATTCCAAATGTATGTATTTTGTATTAAAAATCTTAATTTTAATTTTTTATTGGTTGAATTTGTCGCCCTCTTTGCAAGTTTAGCATAAATTCTTTGCTTAAAAAAGGGAAATTTTTTTTTGTAGTGGTCCTTTCAAAAAGGAATCAATTAGATTCTACTTGAATGCCTGCATGTAGTAACAAAACTTGAAACCGGGTATAACTCAGAAACGGTAAGAGCAAATTCAAAAATTATTGTTCCATAATTATTTAAAATTAATTGACTTTTCAAACTACATCATTAGTTCTATTCATTTTTATAAAAATTTTAAAAGTTATAAAGCGTTATTTACAAAATTTATGGAAAAATTACGAAAAATTGTAATGTAGGCTACCTAAATAAGCAAATTAAATTGCAAAAACTTGGATATATTTTTTTAAATTGTTTTCTCAAAAGTGAGGAAGTGAGTTGTGGTTAATTTAGGCAAAAATTCGACTTGTGCGATCTCTTCCGAAAAATCTGAAAAAATCTCTAAAAAATACTCTGCCCTATTTAGCTTTCATATTATATATGAGCTCCAAAAAAGTATAAAATTTCGGGACAACCTAGACACCCTGTTCTTTGTCCGTTTTGTACTTTAGCTAATTTAAAAAGAAAATAAAATAAAATTTGCATATTTCATAAAGCTATATATAAAAGATGATCTTTCCTTAATTTTCCTTAATTTTCACATTCACAAAAAAAAATTTCTTACCAAAATTTCGCTGAAATATGTATATACATATATTTATATAATACCTAATTTACATTATTTTTAATTTTTTTCATGAAATTAGTTGTATGAAAATTTTTTATTTCTCAATAGGAGGCCTCGAGGAGCAACTTATATAGGGTGTTTTTTTTCAGAGGTATAGAACTTCGAATTGAAATAAAACACAAGAAAATCGTTTTAATGTCCATCAATTTGGCTTTATTGGAAGGATAATTTTATGCCATTAATGTTTAAATATGATTTCGGGCATGTGGCCGCCGCGGCTGGCTCGAATAAAGCCAATTCTACAGGTCCAATTTTCAACCACTTTTTCGAGCATATGGGGCCGTATGTTGGCAATAACGCCACGAATGTTGGCTTCCAAGTCCCCTAACGTTTCTGGTTTGTTGGCGTAGACGAGCGACTTCACATATCCCCAAAGAAAATAATCCAATGGTGTCAAATCACACGATCTTGGTGGCCAATTGACAGGTCCATTCCGCGAAATTATGCGCTCATCGAATGTTTCCTTCAATAAATCGATTGTGACGTGCGCTATGTGGCATGTAGCGCCGTCTTATTGGAACCACAACTCATCCACATTCATGCCATCCAATTCGGGAACAAAATAGTCGGTTAGTCGGCTCCAATTGCTGTGCACGGTGGCGAATCGATTCATTCGGGTCCTCTTCAACACTTTGCTCTACAGCGGCAATTGTTTCTTCGGTGCGCACTGTTCGACGTCTCTGCGGATGCGTATTATCACATAGAGTAAACGTAGTGCGAAAACGATCCATGGTTAACCGAATTAATTGCTCTGATGGACGATTATGTCGACCATAAAATGGACGATTATGTCGACCATAAAATGGACGGAGCTTGCGGTAAACTTCGCGAACTGAACCATTATTTTCGAAATAAATTTGCACGATTTGCAAGCGTTGTTCTTTTGTCAACCTGTTCATGATGAAATGGCAAACCAAACTAAATATTAATCACTTGACAGCTGACAAAATGGCCGCCAGTTAAAAAAGTGATGCCAACTTAAAGTTCTATACCTCAATAAAAAACACCCTTTACAAAAAAAGTTGTCAAAAATGCATCAGAGATTCAATCTACGCCCTTTTTTTATATAAAATTCTCTTTTATAACGCTGCCATTAGCAAATTTTTGTTGCGTCCGTTTCTCGCTGATATATTTTTATTATATTATTGATAACGGCCAACGTTTTCCTTCTTCTTTTTAATCTTTTTAAAATGAATACGAATTTAAAAAATTTCATTTGTGTTTAACCTACAACCAATCAACTTTTTTAAATTGCATACATATTTATTTCTGTAGAACTAAAAACATATCGTGACTGTGGCATAGCATGTTTTCTCAACTTGTAAAGTGTTGACCAACTAACAGCGTGACCATATTAGCTTATTTTGTGCTAAATTTAGCTTATTTTTTTTTTGGGACTTAGCTGCAAAATTTCCATTTAGCTCTTAGCTTATTTTTTTTAGCTTTTTTCAAAAACTCATTTAGCTTTTTTAGCCGTTTTTAATCTAAATTGCATGTTCTCAAAAAATATGTTAAAGACATAAAAATGTTATAATGACAAAAATTTTAAATTTTAAGCGTACTGACTAAATGGCTGAATTGATTCTCTCCAATTACAGGCGATATCAAGTCACTTTTCAAACGACAAAAACAAAATTAAAATCGGTCTAGCCGTTTGCGAGATACGGCGTCAAAGACACACAGATTAAATTAAATATATCTAGAAAAGATATGATATCTTCTGAACATCTGGACAGATTTTCTTCAAAAAAAGCTAAGAACACTCTCGGTCAAGTCACCTTGCGAACAAAAAATAAACTAATTCAAAATCAATGCTGCACTTAATCTGTACGTGGACTCGTACAGATGCACAAATGTACAGACACACACTACAAACTTATAACACCCTTTTTTGGATGAAGGAAGGCTAAAAAAAGGCAAAAAAGCTCATTTTGATCTTGGCGGGTATGTAAACAAGCAAAATTGTCGCATTTGGGGCACAGAAAACCCGCACGCATACATTGAAAAGCCGATGCACCCAAAACGAGTCACTGTTTGGTGCGGATTTTGGTCCAGAGGCATAATTGGGCCATTGAGCAAGGAGTGGCAGTTACAGTCAATGGCGATCGTTATCGGGCCATGTTGATCGAATTTTCGTTCACAAAAATTGAAGAGGAGGATATTGGAAACATTTGGTTTTAACAGGACAGCGCTACGTGTCACAAAGCCGAAGCTTCAGTAGTTTTTTTTATAGCATTTTCAAAAAAAAAAAAAGTTATCTGGCGGACCCTTTACAAGTAACTTACTACAGTGAATAGTAACTTAAAATGTAATTATAAACTAAGAACCAGCAAATTTATAAATGTCTGACCTTGACTTATAACACATGTTACTGTGTCACCAGTTCAGGCTGCCATGACAACAAAAACATTTATATTTATCTCCAAAAACAAAACACATACACAAAATTTTGCTGTTAAACAGATTGCACTGTCTCATGTGTTTTTAGTGACCTTTGGGCACTTACACCAGAAATGTATGTTTATTTCTCAACACACACACACTCAAACATACACAAATAATGCATATACATACATACATATACTAGTTATGTAAGTGTTAAAAAATCATTTATAAATTTTATTTTAAACAGGGCATTATTATATTTTATAAATGTTCATCAACCCAAAAGAAAAACTTTTCTGAAAAGAGAAGACATGGGAGCTTATTATTTGATTTATAAGAATGTAATAATATATACATATGTGTATATGAGACCATTATATACACATACTCTGAAGCCATCCCACCGATATAGTGAAAAGAAGTTTTATTCGAAAGGAAATTTTGTGAAGATGGCTTTAGGTACTTAAGCCGTGTTTCCATCTGTGTGCCATGAGCCACACAAGCGTAAAAAAAGCGTAACCACTAATTACTAAAGAAAAACTTTTAGATTCAGACATATATTTATTAATTTAAATAGTTTCATACATAACTAATAGACAATTTCATAGAATCCAGCATGATTGCAGACTGTTTAAATTAATAAATTAATGTCTTAGTAAAACAGCTTTTCATTAGTAATTAGTTGCTTACGCTTTTTTGGGCAAATGATACACAAGAAATGCCAGATGTAAACTCAGCCTTACATTTATTAATTAGGTTCATTCGTACAGCCAATTTTTGAATTGCTATATCCCTAATTTTGCTACTTTTTAACAAAATTACTTTTTATGTACATCAATATGGACAAAAAATCATTATAAGAAACATCAAAACCGAAAAAAGCCAAAAACGAAAAAAAAACCAAAACTATTTATTATATAGGCTAAAGTCCGCATGGAACCCTTCTTGCGCGGGTTAAAGTCGCACTTCACTGAATTTATTTAAAGCAAGCTTATACCCATTTTTTCAGTTGGTAATCACACTGTAATTATTTTTAAGTTCTAATTAAATACAAAATTGTGTTTTTGAGTGCATATTTAAATAATAATTAAATGCCCAACCTTGCGTAATTAAATACTACTTAAGTTTTATGAGCGTACCATATGTTTTTATGCGTGTGTATGTTTATTGAAAACATATTCATGAACATCATGTGGTCGTATTGAAAACACCATGTGGTAGTACTAGAAAGAATTTCGCTTAATTTTCATATATATATATAACAAATACAGTTCATAGTTTCATATCATGGAATAAATAAATAGAAAAATGCATTCTGATGTTCCTTTGGTTTCAAAAAATGTGCTTTTTTGCAATTTTAATTTTCTGCATTTTGATAACCTAACTTTTTTTGTTAAACAGCTGTTATTTGAAAAGCCATCCATAATACTGGGAAATTTTGCAGTGCTACCGTACTTTCAACGAAATTTAATAAGAACTTTAATTAACCACTGAAAAATTGAAATCGTATTTAATTTCAACTTAATTTTAAATAAAAATTTGTTTAATTTTTAAGTTAAAAACTGGGGGTTACACAAGTAACGTCAATATAATTACATGTGTGCGTTTGTACTTGCGCAGAAAAATAAGAGGTCATACACACAACATGTGTACACAATATGATGTTTGAATACACACCCATTCGCATGAAAAAGCATGCATCACAAATTCTTCCTTCACGAAGTATTTTCGTCTTTGTTTCAGTTATTGCAGGTGTAGCTGCAATAACTGAAACAAATTTCTTGCAAACAGTGTTTAGCGCTTGCTTTAGAAGATTTCGCTGTAGTGAAGCATATGAAAAATCCCTCATGTCTTAAAAGTTCGTGTAAGTGGTCTTGTGCAGGGGTCTAACATGTATGTATGTATTTACATATATATGTTTGTTTGTATGTACCATTTTCTTATTCAATACATTAAATTAAATTAAATATTTAAAAACTTTACCATATAATTTACTATTATTATTATTATTATTATTGTGGTTGAAGTCTTCGGATAAGTTATCTAACCAGCAACGAAATGCATTTTTAAATTTGTATTTGCCATATAACTAAAATAAATTTTTTTAGATTTATTACAATTTTCAAACCAATAAATATTAATTTGTATATTGTGTATAAAAAAAATATACATACATATACATAAATATATAAAAGAAAACTTATTCACCTTTATTGCCTTTTTTGCTTAACACACAAACACTTTTTAAGCGTAGAGCAACACTCATACATGAATTTAATAAATTCTTATCGTACGTTGTCCTCTGTCTTTTAGGGTTTAACGCTACGTTGAATTTGTAAAATGTAACGCCATTAAATTCATTCTGTTAAAAACATGTAAAAATGCTTCTTTTTGTTTCATCGCTATAACAACACGTTAGCAGTGCTGGTTTAAATAATAGGTACAAATTCTTTTGGAACACAACCTTAAGTAGCAGCCGTCTGCGAAAATATTATTAGTTCCAATAATAATATTAATATTTTCTTGTTTTTTCTCTAAGCAAAGAGATTTTTTCTTAAACGTTATACCTTCGCTCTTTATAGCATCTCTACTGTAAAGTTGTTAAACAGAAACTCTCTTTAAACTGCTATATACCAATAAAAAAAATTTTAGTGTTAAGCAGAAATCACATTTTAAAAATATAAAATACTGTATCTTAATGTACCCTCCTTAAAGCCTTGGAATGTATGGATAAAATTATTTATGTGTGTAGGTATGTATCCTTATGTTGCAAAATGTACCAAAGAATTTTAAAATAAATATATGTATATGAAAATCCCTTGCACATATATTTGAGGGATAAAATGGACTAATATATTTTACATTAATTTCTTTTACAAAATAGTTTTATGGTAAAAAAAAAACTTTTTTCCCGTGTATACATACTTTACACCCTTAAGCTTGTAGTTAAATAAATGCGAATGCAGTAGGTATAAATAAATATATTTTTTCCCACATACACACGCACTCACTTGAATCCTTTACGCCAATAAACACCTTTTTAGCTGTGTGTTAGTATTTTTATGAGCAACAAAAGAAAAAAAAACGTGTTCATGCTTGTAACTATTTGGTACAATAAATGAAAGGTTGCGAAAATGTTTTATAGATAAACCTTTAAAAATTTTATTTCGCCAAAAACGAAAAACATGCTTCAAAGGTCACATTCAACTACACTAGATATTCTATATATAAAAACTATAGTATATATTTTTTTGGTGTCTTGCAATTTGAGCTACTATAAATAATGATAAGGGTAACTAAAATTATAATCAGTTGTTTTCGAAACAAAAAACAAAATATCTATCAATTTCTGTTCATACATTCCTTCTTTTACTTATGTATATTTGAATTTTGGGTCCACTTTTTGCATAATAATAACATTAGATTTCCCAAATCGATCGGTATTCATCACAGCTTGTTTGGAAAACGGGCCGTTTCCATCAAATGTCTACACCACCGTTGCCACCAGTGGAACAAGAAGTTACACAGGTGCAAGTCTAAAATAGTGCATAACGGAATGAAACAGTGCAAAAAAATTTAAGTACATATATATGTTTTTTATTATTATTTTTTCGTAAGCTTTACATTTTAAGTTGAAATATAAAAGGAAATCATTTTTAGGGTTCCGTACACCAAAGGTGAAAAGGAACCCTATTGTTTTCGCTACGCTGTCTGTACGTCTGTCCGTCACACGGTATTTTCTCAGGAACCGTAATAGCTACGGACCTGAAATTTGGACACAGTATGTAGAACCTTGGCCGCTACAACAACAAATACATGAGAATTAAAAATTAAAGGGTGTTCCAAAACGAGCAACGAAAAATGTTACAATCCCATGTAATATACATACAATTGTATGAACATATGTATATTGAAACTTGAAATTTGTAAAATTAGTGTATTTTTATACAAACTACAACAATTAACACTAAAATTTAAAAAAATTTAAATTAAAGGGTGGTCCATCAGTTAATGCAATTTTGACTATGTAATTTTGACAATTTGCTATATCTTGGAAACCGTAAGAGGCAGACACTTGAAATTTTCAAAAACCGTAAAACTAAAAAAAACCGAAAATTATAAAATCGCCAAAAATTAAAAAAAAATCGCCAAAACGAAAAAAATCGCCAAAATTAAAAAAAAAAACATTCTAATACTAAAATAAATCGCCAAATTCGAAAAAATCGCCAAAATTAAAAAAACGCCAAAATGAAAAAAAAACGCCAAAAATCTAAAATAATTGCCAAAACGCGAAAATGTCGCCAAAACTAAAAAAAAATTTTAAATAAAAAAAAATCGCAAAAATGAAAAAAATCGCCAAAAATAAAAAAAATCGCAAAAATGAAAAAACGCCAAAAACCGTAAAAAATCGCCAAAACAAGAAAATAAAGTGTCAAAACTAAAAAAAGAGCCAACACTTAAAAAAATCGCCAAGACCGAAAAAACGCAAAATCCGCCGAAAAAAAAAACGCAAAAACTACATATTATTATTATATATATTATTATATAGGATGAAGTTTGTATTAAATTACATATCTAGTGTTCGTACGGAACCCTTCGTGCGCGAGTCAGAGTCGCACTTTACTGAATTTATTTTTATTTACTAATTCATTTTGTTACTAATATTTATATCGGTTATTTACTTCAACGAAAAATCATTGCCACCTTCCTCTTTAAATTGTGTAAAAATTTCATAAAATATTTATTTAAACTAGGCGTTTAAGAAGAAAGTCCTCAACCTCAAATTTTCTCGAACATTTTTTAATTTCACTTGCTTGGAAATTTTTCACTTTTGCGGCTACCTAAGCGCTGCCTAAACGGTGTTAAGAATAATTTTTGGGAAGTTCATATGTTCTAGAAAGTTAAAATATTTTCTTGAGCTTTCGGTCAAAGGAAAAAGAAAAAATTAGATATCATAAAAAACAAAAAAAAAAAAAAAAAATATACATATATCCTGAAGAAGTTAACAGAAGGTTAACGAAATATTGAAAATAATGAACTCAAAATATAAACTGACCGAAAGCTCAAGAAAATAGTTTAATTTAAAATATAAAAAAGGTCGAAAAACTAGATAAAAATATTTGTTCTAGAAAGTTGTTTACTGAGATCTTAGGTACATTTTTGTAGTTAATTGTTTGCTTGAATTTTGAAGGTTTGCTACCGATGGACCTTAACAAGGGGAAAAGTTAAAAAAAATTTATTTTTTTTTTAAATTTTTTTCGATTCTGATCTTGAAGATAAAGTTTTTTTGATTTTATATGTGCCCAATTTTGTTCTCTATGACAAGAGCTGAAATTTTACCTCAGAGTAAATCAAAATTCCAAACAGTTTGCAAGATATGAGCCTGAGAAAATGCAAAAAAGAACACCGAGGGTCCAAATCTTTGGGGGCCCTTAAAAAAGTGCATGACTTGGGGCAAAACTGGGAGACACAGGTCTCTCTTTTTTTGGTCTTATATCACGTAGTGGTGTCCGTATGTGGTTATAGTTACTTAAAATATTACACACAGTGTAGTTTTTATTGGATATCTCCTCAATATTTATTGTCTAGCGCACTTAACATGCTATAATAGCATAGGTAGGTGTAGTCCGAAATAGATTCCCACTTTCAACCTAACCTAACTTAACGGCACTCATTGTCAAATTTTTGATAATCTAGCTCAATGATTGTGCAAATTTTGGGTCTATTACAATAAATTTAATTTGTCTGTAGAAAAAGTTTCGCGTTTTTATTGTTAACCAAAAATAACTAATTTTGTTAAAAAAAATCAACTTTTATGTAACTGTACTTTAATTAAAATTAAAATTAGTTAAAAGTTCAAGCGAATATGAAAGGAGCACCAAATGACATTTTGCAGATTTTACATCCAATGCAGAAAGCAGTGATTCAGTTATTTTTGAAGGATCTTCAAAAAATTTTAATCTTAAATATGATATTAATACTCAGTTACTATTGCGTGATAAAATATTATGTTTCCCTACTTGAAAATATCGTTGAAAATCCTTAAGTTTATTTACATTGCCTTAAAACAGCTGAGGTGGATGGTACTGGAATCCAATATTTCTTAGCAAATCTTCTAAATATTTTAGTATAATTTTGCCCTTATTACATATTTTATTGATTTTAAACTCATGTAAGTCAATATTGTTTTGTTTTTATGTATCTATATAATAAAATTCGTTAGAAATATTGGGGTTTCACACAAGTATGAAGTTTCGCTTGCAGAATTTTGTAGCATAAGTAACTCGAATTTGTCCAAGGTCATCTTATGCCGTTATCGTTTTTAATCACAGAAATAGAAATGCCGTTAAAGTCAGATACTGCAAAATTACACAAAAAATTTATGGTGCAAAAATAGTGCAAAGAATATGAAATAGTACAAATTTTGCACTACTACACAGAAAGTGGCAACGCTGGTCTACACGTAAAGGGAGATTTTTTAGCAAGTTTCTCTTTGATAACTCAGCTGTTTTCGAATATCATTTTACTGTTAAACATCTGCAGTTTTATGTATAATTTAACCATGACTTACAAATGAACAACGCTTGCAGATCATTAAATTTTATTATCGAAATTCAAGCTCGGTTAAAAAAGTGCATCCATGCACTTCTTACATTTTATGATCAGTTTGGGCAACCTTCCGAGGTGGCTATTCGGAATCTTAAATTTCCTTTAGACTATTTTTTGTAAGGATGTGTTGACGGTTGACGCACTGGAAGATATTATTGAAGAATTTATTAGTGAGATACCGGCAATATGATGGAGAAATTATGTCAAAATTGGTCCCAGAATATGAACCATTTCAGACATATACGCGGTCAAAATTTGCATGAAATCATCTTTAAACATTAAGTAATATAGATGTCTCGACCGACTTAAAAAAAATTTCATACATTTCTTTTAATTTTATGTGTTTTTTTTTTGTAAATCAAATCCAAAAGCTTTTAAAAAATTACCCAATATACCCAATATGTATATGTCTGTGTATAAAGTTTGTTCAAACAAGCATGCATACCTATTCAGCCACGACAATTTTAGACATTCTTTAGCTACTCACTAAAATAATACCAACATGAGTTACATTTTAATTCAACATGACTTAATTGATGATAAAGGATGAAATTTATTTGAAATTAAAGTTAAAGTCATGTTGTTTTAACACTGCAACATATTAAATTAAATACCTTTTTTAAGGTTAGATTAACAATTTTTCATTAAAAATGGATATGAAACCATGGTAATTTTAAATCAGAACCATTAAATTTTCTCTAATAATGCTAAATTTTGTCAGCTATTTACACAGCATGAACAATAGAACAAGTTAAGGTGACATAACTAAGCACAACAGTGAATTCACTCGTAGCTATGAAAGAAACAACTAAACACCAACACACTCAAACAACATATTATTTTTAATAAATTTAATAGGGAATTTAGATTATCTAAAAATCTAGTACTTAAATCTTACTGCTTTTTACTAGATTTCCCATACAAAACGAAATCTAGTTTGTCAGTAGATTTGTAGCAAATTTATTTAATAGGGCATTCACACATGCAAAAAATCTATGAGATTTTATTTAAAATCTTTATGAAAATCTACACTTTTACACCAACTTTTTTTGACCTTTCTCAAGATGTGCTATCCAAAACAAAACCCATTAACTGAAAAATCTCCAAAACTACAACCAAATAACTGCAATGTAGCCAATTCACACACCTTTTTAAGCAGATCGTAGCTAATTTACTCACCTTGTATATAAATATGTTGTACAGTGCAGTAAAATATAAATGAAAATATTAGATTTTGATTAGATTCCCTACAAATCTGCTGACAAAATATATTTCGTTTTGTATGGGAAATCTAGTAAAAATCAACTATATGAAGCTCGAAATCTTGTAAACACGAGACATTATAAATACGTTACTAAATCTAATATATTTATTTATCTTTTTTCCTGTGCAATATATTTATATGAAATAAAGTCTTGCACAAGACAACTCATAACAACTTTTAAGGCATAAGGGATTTTTCAAATGCTTTACTACAGCGAAATCTTCTAAAACAAACGCTAAACAACACTGTTTACGAGAAATTTGTTTCAGTTATTGCAGGTATAGGAGTAAAGAGGAAAATGCTTCATCACTAAAGAATTTGTGATGCGTGCTTCTCCTACATATGGACGCGTATACAAACGTCCTGCATGTATATACATACATACATACATAAGTTGTTTGTATGCTCTTATATTTTTCTGTGCACATACTAACGCACACATGCATTGACATTAGTTATGTGCGCTTTCTTTAAAAAACCACCCTGAAACACATAGTAGCTTATCATATACATCTAACATATACACATTCAAACGTATAATATGCAAAATAACAAGCATACACTCATCAACTCTACCTCTTTTGATTGTTTATTACAGACAAGAAGTCATCGCGACATCGCTTGTTAACATTCATATACACGTAAACCAATACATCAATAGTGCTTCGCTTATTAAACGACATAATTTATTATCGGTTTAGTATAATACATGCTACAACAATATATTTAAAAACAAGACGTATTTATATTTCAAGACTGTTTACGCAGGTCTCTAATATGAAAGCTGAGTTAATTGTCCACAGTTTACTTGAAAAGGTGTGTGAATCGGCTACATTGCAGTTGTTTGGTTGTAGCTTTGGATATTTTTCATGTAATGGGTTTTGTTTTGAATAAAAATTTTTGATATATATCAAAAAACTTGGTGTAAAGATTTTAATTATAATCTACTAGGTTTTGTGCAGGTAGTAATGTCCTATAATATAATTTGAAATCTAAATATTTACTTTGACCTTGAGCCTGAAGAAAATGGTAAATATTTACGAATTTTAAGGTCGAAGAAATTAGTTAACATATAATTTCAAATCAAAATTTTTGCATGTTGATATTACATTGGTATTTTTTTCTGTATATTTTTGTTTGATACTGTATTGTTACCTCTTCTATACTAGCATTTAAAATACTTTCTATATGACACCTTAAATTCGTTGCCAATACCACCGTCCTTTTATTTTTGTACATGAGAAAAAAACCAAAAAAATTCGTTTAGTTGCTAAAGCATTTTTCCCACCAAATAGATAGGTAAACAATTTTATGTGCATAAGGTTAAATATTTAAGTCATCGAACACGTGATTTTGTGTTAAACCCATTACAAATAGTTCGCAACCATTCTTGTAATATTAAGTTTGCAAATATTGGTTTTGGAATTTTGGGTTGGTAAATATTTGCTATGGTTGGGTGCAAAAGTGCATGTTCGTAGTTTTCGTAACTTTAATTTTAGGATGTATGGGGAAAAAATAAACTATTTTGGTTTAACGGCAATGTTATAAATGTATGTTATTCCTTGTACAATATATGTACCTATATATACATATAATATTCATGGATACATATATATTATTAAGGTGAATTTTTATCTATATTTTATAAGTATTATTATTATTATTTTATAAATATTATTTATATTTTTATTTGCGACCTAGAAAAACAACCAATGACATCTTGATTATTGAGTTCTTGTTTCAACTTTGTTATTTGTTGAGCTTCTCATTTGTTTAAATAAAAGTTTAACATAATAAGTGTAGTTGTTATAAGAAATTTTTGGGTAAAGGTTCCCTCATGATCTGAATTAGCAACAATGAAATGTGGATAAGATGCCGCTAACCCCTCAATGTATTTTTAATAAAAAATATTTTACCGAATAAGTAAAATAATAATTTGGGATTACTAGTGCGTTAATAAATATTAAACTTTAAAAGAACCTAATAAGCACTCAAAAAATTAAAATTCAAGCACTTAAAATTGAACTGGACACAAAGTTGAATTCAAGCATTTTATTCAAGTAATTTTCAAGTTTGAAAATATTTTAAAATTAAAAATCAAACAACATACATATATGCTCAAACCTTGTCAAATACGTAATTTATTTATTATTAAAACTGAAATTGTGGTGAATATATTAAAAACAAATAAATAAAAGCGAATTTGTAAAAAAGGTGAGTAAAACGTGAAAACAATAGCGAAGGCAGATGTGCAGAAAATAATTATTAGAAAACAAAGGAATTGCATTTTGCTTTCCATTTTAAAAGCCTTGTTCTTGCAGCTTGAAATACACTTGAATTCAATTGTAATACAAGATTGAATTACAGTGTAATTCAAGGCTTTTTTTGAACTGTAATACAATTGAAATGACCTAATTGAATTCAAGTTCCCATTTCACTGGAGAATGCTATTGAAATAAAGTGTAAATCAAGCATAATTCAACCCTTTACAATTGAATATGTGGCTTGAATAACACTTGTTTTGCACTTGATTTCCAGCAAAATTGCTTATTGGGAAAACATTTAATTGGAAAAATTTTCCGTATATAAATTTAATTTGGATGTAGTTTAGTAACATATTTGATTTTCAGTTTCCAACTATTTCTGCGAACATTTAAATTTATTTCAAATATACATATATATAGTGTTTTCACACTGACATGGTTTTAATAAAAGTTGATTTTAACGTTAAAACCAACTGCTATAACCTGGTTTTACCATGCAAATTGTTTTTGTTAAAACCAAATTGAAACCATTTTTGAATTGGTTTTAAGTTGGTTTTATGAAATGCAACCTTGTTTTCGCTGTGATAAATTCAGTGCTGCCAAGTTGAAATTACCGACAGCAGCTGGTAATGGTATACCAGTGAACAACAATAGATGGCGCCTTAAAAATATTTTAAATTGAACTGTGGAAAGCGAAAATAGACAATATGACTGACAATCATCTGCCTATAAAGAAGGTTTGTCTTTTAATGAATTTGTGCATTTTTATATTAACAATATTTCCAAGCACTTTTTCATTCTGTATAAGAAGTTCCATAATTTAAAAAAATTTTATATATAATTTTATATATTATTGCAAATGGAATGTGTGAATTGTTTTGATTCATCTTATTTCAATTTGCTGAAAGCTTTTTTGTAATGAAAGCTCAATTTTACCATCTCTATATTTACAACAGTCTTACCATTGTCGTTTGTTCTTTATTAATTATGCACATGTTAGTTAATTTGCCTATTTTTGTTCTACTTAAGACAACCTTTTTTGATTTGTTACTATTAAGTATATTTTTTTATTTTTATTTTTAATTTTTGCCACAGGCCCATGGCTATTAATTTTAGTTAATTTTAATTATTATTCGAACTCAATTTGTTCCTATATTTGTGATTTGAACGGGCTACAAACAATGGTAAGACTGTTGTAAATATAGAGATGGTAAAATTGAGCTTTCATTACAAAAAAGCTGTCAGCAAATTGAAATAAGATGAATCAAAACAATTCACACATTCCATTTGCAATAATGCTAAGTATATAAAGCAGAAATCTACATCTACTGACACCACACACAGTGGACCAAACACAAAAGAACGCTGATGGTGAAGGTTTAGTGGCCTTCGAAAACGGCTGGCTGTTGCGTTCAACTATGTGTTGTTAGTCAGAATATTTACAACAGACTTTGGTGTTATTTGTTTATTAATAATTATCACATGTAATTTGGCTTAAAAAGCAATACGAACCTTAAGGGGCCCATACACTACAACAGCATGCATGCGCAATCAAGTGTTTGTGCCAGCGGTTTGGTCGTGTATGGGCATTTTGTGCGATTGTACGGTTTGCTGTAGCGATGTCAAGTAGAGTTTGATATTTTGCTGATGGTACCAGCTCGCTGGTGTGGTATATGGTGAAATTAGCTCAGTTGATCAAAGTTGTCATGGAGCAAACATGCATTTAAGTAATATAATTTGTTGAAATATAATTTGTTTCAATGGTAAACAGAATTTAAGAACTTTAGTTATACACAGCTGCTAATTTTAACAACATACCAATAATAATTGCAACAAAATATGTGTCACTATTCATAACCACCCTTCCCGAAATTTTGTAAGAAATGAATATTGTACCAGCTTGCTGGTATGTTGTGTGGTTCGAGAATGAATGCTCAATCGCTTGATTGTGCGTGCATGCTGTTGTAGTGTATGGGCCGCTTTAGCCCGTTCAAATCACAAATTATTGAATTTCATTTGTTTGCGTTTGTGTTTTCCTTGCTTGTTGATTGACTCAACGTGGTCATATGCTGATGTTGTTGTTTTTTTTTTGTTTGCTCGAGTTGTATACGTGTGAGTTCGGACAAGAAGTCGAAAAACATCGTGGCTTGTTTTTTTTTACTCAACAAAGTTATTTTTAGATTATATCAACGCAATGCGCACATATAGAAGAAACATAAGTAATTATGTTTTGCGTGTATACATTATTTGCGTCACCAATAACAATTTGCTCTTAAGCTGAGTGGTATGTACGTTAGTGTATTAGCCAAGAGGTTGCCGGTTCAAGTCATCATCCAAAACATATTCAATTATAATTGCAGCCAAGCAAAAACAAACAAAAAAGGGGTTGAAAAATGCGACATACCCACAAACAACACAACACAATAACAATTATCACTAAAAGTAAAATTTCACTCAACTTTTTTCCTTGATTCATTAAATTTCTTTACTGAAAAATTACAAATTATTAATAAGATATTTTATTAATTCAAATAATTGTATTGTTGAAAAAAATAATACTATTCGTTTACAATTTTTGTTATTGATATAGGGGATTTCTTTATCACAGGAAATTCGAAAATTAAAATGATTGAATACCGGGATTTTTGTTATCAAAAATTAAACTTATTTTTTTCTGTGTAAGCATCGGAGAGTTGCAAATTGCTTCAAATAATTGTGCCTTCTTAGAATTTTCATTGTGACCAGGCCACGATATTAGAGTTGTGCAGCTCATGAATGAACCAGTTCAATTGAACGATTCACTTCACTGAGCGTTGTGAGTCGGTCAATCTACTGTGCGCTTTCAGATCAGTACTGAATGCTTTTTAGATTTGTATCGAACTCCTTCGAGTTCGAGTTTTTGTCGTTTTAGACACAAACCTATATATTTTAAGTGATTTGATAATAGGTTTGTGTCTAAAACGACCTAATAATAGAGTTGGATACAAGTCTTGTTTTTAGCAAATCTTTTGTGTCGCAGAAGTACATAAAAAAATTTGAAATATGTATTGTGATAATATTAAAATATCTGAAACATTAAATAATTTTAATTTTGACTGTACATACATACGGTCTAATTCATAAAAAATATTAAAGGTTTATTACAGGTTTATTTGACAAATTTCCCATAGAAATACGTCAAATAAGCGCTTAATAACAAATCCCACTCATTAAACTACTATTTTATTTCTTTTTATTTTTTATAATTCATCTGTCTTGTTTTGTAATGTATGACCGTACACACACACACACTCACTGTATAAATCTGTCTGTATCAGTGATGGGAATTGGAAATCTTGATTTAGTGCCAAATATGCTTTTAAATAGTGCCAAAATCACTTGAATAGTCCCAAATAGTTTGATATACACATTAATACTTTTCGAGCCCAATTTTCGATATAATTGTGAGCGACATGTAGTAAAAAATTAACTTTTTTATTATCAAAATTGCAAAATTGTTGCTAATCTTTAAAACATAGGCTGCAAAGTTTATCGTGAGCGACAATTTACGTATGTATTCGTCCTGTTGTCGATATCGACGTCACAACATCAAAAAATTGGCATTTATTTATGTATTCCGTTACCTAAGGTCTAGAAAATAACACAAACCTGCCAACAAGCTGTCAGCTGTTTTCGACAACGGGCACACAAGCTCCAATTTGTTGTTGTTAAAGTGACGTCGATGTCCGCTAAATGGAATAAAGGTAAATAGTTTGTACTTATTTACAAGAAATAAAAATATAAAAACATTTTTTACGTTGTAGTAACGATTCTAAAGGACATTCTTAAAGACTATAATAAGCCTAAACTAATTTAAATGATAAAATAACTTTTTCTAATTAGATGTACATATATACTAAGTGACAATTATAGTTTGTGCTTTTTTGTGGTTAATATATTGTCGAGTTGTACAAATTCGTGCATGTTCAAAATATTAATAATTGTTAGCGATTTATTTTAATCAAACAAAGATTCTGTCGGAATAGTATAATTTGCATTGCTTTTGGGGTTCATAATTTTATATGTATTACGATTATAACAAGATTTATTGTTAGACTTCAAAAATCTTTGCCATGTATTAAAGATGCAAAAGCTATAATTGCAGTCCATTTAACATTTTACTTTTTATAAAATTTCGAACTAAAAATATACTTTCCACGCTTGATGAAGAGTAGAGAATAAAAAGTATACTTTGAACGATTCGATAAATATTACTTAAAAATTGTTCATTGAAACTATTGTTTACATATCCATGTCTTCCAAAAACTCACTCACATTTAAGTTCTTGAATTTTTTAAATCTTCAAGGTCTAATACGGATCTGTATGCACTTATCATTTTTTCACGCATTTTATTTCGCTTAGAAGCTTTTTTTATTAAAAGGAACAGTATTATTTGTGTCTCCACTTAGAACATATTGTGGCACACACTTTGGAAAGCAATTCAATAATAATAGTCCTTGAAGTTACATATATTTAGTTTTCAAATATGATAAAAAAGAAATATAAGAAGACCTTAATTCTTTTTTTGAATTCTACAACTTTATGCTGGGAAAATTAGTTTTTGATTATTATTACTTCAATTTCAGTGCCGAAATAATTTTCTTCCGTCGGAAGATGGTGAGAATTTCGATCTATATTGTTAACATAAAGATCATTAATATATTTTTTGTTAAAAAAATTTTGACATAAATTACGAAATAAAAAAGCTTCTTTAAAATTAAATATAATTCCACATTTTTAGATTGCATTTCGACAATTTACCATTTCTAAAAATTTATAAAATCATCTCTACGACATGAGGTGTTACAAACAAATTTATATATTCATTTTAATAGATCGTCAATGTCTCTGGAAACCCCGTTACTTTTAACTATCAGAACCGAACAGTTGTCATCCTCAAATCCTACTTAATTTTTATTACTTAAAAACGTAATAAGTAAAAGAAGAGTACTTATTATTCCATTAAGAAAAGTTTCCATATATAATGGACAAAAAGTGCCAGAAGAGGAGCAAGAGTGCCACAGTGCCAGGCAACGTCCAATAGTGCCAAAAATGGCACAATTGTCACTGGTCTGTATGCTTCTATTTTTGCTCTTTCTTTATGCTTGATGAAACGTTTCACTACAAATGAACTGAGCTAGTGAGCCAATTTAATGAAATACTTCAGTAAAGTGAGCTGAGATGAAAAGAGCGGTCACTCAACTCTACATGATATAAAACTCCGTTTATTGAAGCATTGAAGTAAAAAAATTTTTTTACATTAGAAATTATTGTTGGGTAAATTTTTCAAAATAATTATTGTTCTGCAAAATTGCTGAAGACAGCGAAAAATATAAATTTATTTTAATATGTTTACACAGAGAAAACAGTGCCTAATAATTACCTCATAAAATAGAACAAAATTAATAAGAAATCTCTATGTTTTTTTTCAATAAGGAAATCTTATTAATTTCATAGAGAAAACCTTTTTGAAAAAATCAAGAAGAAATCTTGTAGTTTTTATGAGGTTATCTTATTGATTTTTTTAATAAGGTTTTCTTCTTGATTTTATGAGGCGACCTCATTATCTCTTTCTTTATTCTTTGTGCTTTACTTATATATTTTCATTTAAATTCTATACCATATACATACATTGAAAGGAGACATTGTATTGAACCAGCAAACTTCTGACTGATAGACAAACACTCTAACCAATATGCTAACAAGCAGTCTGAATAACCATTGAAATAATTTTGCAAACATGCTTACACAAAAACCGAAAAAGATCATGAAATAAAAAATTGTCTATGTCTATTTATAGATATGAAATATCAAGACACCTCATAAAATCAAGAAGATTTCCTTATTAAAAAAATAAATAAGATGCTTTACACGTAATCATATAGGAACCTAATAAAGTCAAGAAGAAACTCTTATTGAAAAAATCAATACGATAGCCTAATAAAATCAAGAAGAAAACCTTTTTAAAAAAATCAATAAGGCAACCTAATAAAATCAATAAGAAATCCATATAGTTTACAATTTATAAGAAAACCTAATAGAATCAAGAAGTTTTTCTCTATGGATTGTTTTTTTTGGTGCCAAAAATAACGGAAATGGAGTAAAAAAAGTTGGGAATAATAAGATTTCTTCTTGATTTTATGTGGTTTTAATAAGATTTACCACATAAAAACAATAAGCAATCTCTATGAAAAAATCTTCGCTTCTTTCTGCTGGGATACCCCTTAGCCTAAAAACGTTTCATAGAGAAAAACTTTTTGATTCTATGAGGCAGTTTTTTCTTTGTGTAGTTTCATATTACCATGTTGGCATATTGAAAATGACATGCTTTTTAGGATTCCGTACAGTAAAGGTGAAAAGAAACCCTATTGTTTTCGCTACGCTGTCCGTCTGTCTGTCTGTCTGCCCGTCAGTCACAGGTTATTTTCTTGAGAACCGTAAAAGCTACGGATCTGAAATTTAGACAGAGCATGTAGAACTTTGGTAGCTAGAACAACAAATACATGAGAGTTAAAAACTAAAGGGTGTTCCAAAGCGTGCAACGAAAAATGTTAAAATCCTATGTACTATACATGCAATTATATGTACCTATACATATATAGACCCTTGAAATTTGTAAAGTTAATGGGTTTTTATACAGACTACAACAATTAACACTAAAATTAAAAAAAAAATCAAAATTAAAGGGTTTTCTATCAGTGAATGTAATTTTGACATGTAATTTTGACAACTTAATGTATCTTGTAACTTGTAAGTAACAAACTTTCAAAATTTTCAAAAACGGTAAAACTAAGAACCTCCAAAATTATAAAATCGCCAAAACAAAATAGCACCAAATTAAAAAAAATTCCTCAAATCAAAATAAATCGCAAAAAAAAAAAAACGGAAAAATCGCCAAAACTAAAAAAAATTGCCAAAATGAAAAAAAATCGTCAAAACGATAAAAAATCCTCAGAATAAAAAAACGCCAAAAACCGAGAAAATTGCCAAAATGAGAAAAAGCGCCAAAATTAAAATCAATTGCTGAACCCGAAAAAATGCCAAAAACGTCATATTAAAATTACGCTCGAAATCGAAAAATTCCCAAAAACGAAAAATGCCAAAACTTTATATTATATAGGTTAAAGAACGTATATTATTACACATCTGCCCCCGTATTCTGTAACTCGCTAAAGCTAAAGCTAAATTCGATCGTTAAAATGCTAAACAAATTAAAAATTTTTGGCGACGCCATAAAACACTAAAATTTCGGCGCAATAAGTTTTTGAGCCAATGTCTGATTTAGCACTACAAGTTTAAAAATTGTATTTGTAGCCGAAAATCGATTAATCGACTCTATAGATTTTTAGCGATAGAGATTTAGCTTTAGACTTAGCTGGTGTCCATATGGAACCCTTCGTGCCCGAGTCACAGTCGCACTTTACTAAATTTATTATACTTTTAAATTTGCCAGCTGGTAGTTATTTTTACTTATACACAAACAAAAACAATAAACTAGCCAGCCTATATTAAAGTATAAAAACTAAAACGTTGTAATATTAAGACATATGTTAAAACCCTATTGTGAATTCCCTAAATGTATTAATGCCACCAAGGCTACAAAAAATACACATAAAATGGTTCTTCTTATAATATGAGGTGAAATAATTTAAATAAGGTTTCTCAAAGTTTATCTATAAACTTATGTGTGTAAGTCTAACTAGTATTCGTGTGCCTTAAAACAGCGAACTTGCTTAGTTCCATGTATTCATAATTTATTGATTTTCACTGTGACTACTTGTTTAGCCAAAAACAAAACACTCATCCTGTTCCCTATTTGTTGCCATACATTTTATTTGCTTTATCATTTTATTTACAAATCCATTGTTACACACTTTATAAAACTCTGCTTCCTTGTAGACCATTCAAAGGGACCCAAAAGAAAAAACAAGTCCTTATTTTTCCTTCTCATTTTTTTTTTATACATTTACGCTTAATTTACGTTAGTTTCATTTTACTATTCGTAGCATTTGACTGCTAGATTAAGGGTACACGATGATCCTTGTTACTGTTGCTTTTCCCGAATGTCATGCCAGCCTTGGCAGGACATCACAAACATACGTCGTTATCATGCAAAATGTCTTTACATTGTTATAAATCTTTTAAATTAACAGCTTTTGCTGTATTAACAAAATTATTGGCAGCTGCTGCCACCTTGACTCCTCACCAGCAACGTCACTTCACTCTCACAGATTTAAATTCAGTCATGTAGATACAAATGCTCAACTGTTGTGTCAATTATTTGGCACAAACGCTAAAATATTTAAAGACTTTAGTTAAATTGCTTCTTTATTAAGTGTTCAGAATTCTGGAAATTAAATATTTTTTCTCTTATTCAAAATTAACAAAAAATATAAAATATAGCTAATTTTTGTTAATTTTTAGGGTTCCGTACACCAAAGGTGAAAAGGAACCCTATTGTTTTCGCTACGCTGTCCGTCTGTCCGTCTGTCCGTCACACGGTATTTTCTCAGGAACCGTAAGAGCTACGGACCTGAAATTTGGCCGCTACAACAACAAATACATGAGAATTAAAAATTAAAGGGTGTCCCAAAACGAGCAACGAAAAATTTTAAAATCCCATGTAATATACATACAATTGTATGAACATATGTATATTGAAACTTGAAATTTGTAAAATTAGTGTATTTTTATACAGACTACAACAATTAACACTAAAATTAAAAAAAATTTAAATTAAAGGGTGGTCCATCAGTTAATGTAATTTTGACTATGTAATTTTGACAATTTGCTATATCTTGGAAACCGTAAGAGGCAAACACTTGAAATTTTCAAAAACGGTAAAACTAAAAAAACCGAAAATTATAAAATCGCCAAACAAAAAAAAAAATCGCCAAAAATTAAAAAAAAATCGCCAAAACGAAAAAAATCGCCAAAATTAAAAAAAATTTCTAACACTAAAATAAATCGCCAAATTCGAAAAAATCGCCAATATGAAAAAAATCGCCAAAATTAAAAAAGGGCAAAAATCTAAAAAAATCGCCAAACGCGAAAATGTTGCCAAAACTAAAAAAACTTTTATATAAAAAAAAATCGCAAAAATGAAAAAAATCGCCAAAATTAAAAAAAAATCGTAAAAATGAAAAAATGCCAATATGAAAAAAATCGCCAAAATTAAAAAAACGGCAAAAATCTAAAAAAATCGCCAAACGCGAAAATGTTGCCAAAACTAAAAAAACTTTTATATAAAAAAAATCGCAAAAATGAAAAAAATCGCCAAAAATAAAAAAAATCGCCAAAATGAAAAAATGCCAAAAACCGAAAAAAATCGCCAAAACGAGAAAATAAAGTGTCAAAACTAAAAAAAATAGCCAAAACTTAAAAAAATCGTCAAAACCGAAAAAAACGCAAAAAACGTCAAAGCAAAAAAAAAAAAAAAAACCGAAAAGACCCCAAAAACTAAAAAAAAAAATGCCAAAACTATATATTATATAGGATGAAGTTTGTATTAAATTACATATCTAGTGTTCGTACGGAATCCTTCGTGCGCGAGTCAGAGTCGCACTTTACTGAATTTTTAAATATATTAGAAATATTTCTTTTAATAACAATATAATTAAAAGCATTTTTATACCCTTTACCAAAAAATGGTAACAGGTCAAATCAGGTTGAGCTAGGTAAGATTAAGTTAATATAAGTACCCTGGCCTTTTATATGATTGGAGTACTCAAAACCTATTTCGTACACTAAAGTGTTTGAAGAATATTTATATGTAATTATGTATGTGATTTAGTGGTAGCGATGCTAACCTGTAGATCCAGAGGTGGTGGGTTCGATTACCGACCATGGTATTTCTTCGCAGGCAAGCTAATCGCTTTGCGGGATGTTTGTTTATAAAAAAAGAGTGAAAGAGGCTATGGAGAGAACAGAGAGAAAAATTTCATATTAAAATCTACGAAAACAAGGTTAATTTAACATTGTTCCTCAATGATTTTGCTACAAATGTGTTTCATGTTTCAACATGATTTACAATAGTAACTTTCAAATACAATTTCCTGTCTTGAAAAAACTTTATTTCGTGTTAATTTAACATTCCAGTACTGTTAAATTAAAATGCAGAATCTCGTCGAATGAAAGTTATTTCAAGTTTAAATTATGTGAATGCAAAACTGAAATAACAACGATGAACCATATTGAATCAAAGTTATTTCACTTTGAAACAACATGAACTTTATTTAATATAGTCATTTTATTTAATTTATATTATCTAACTTACGTAATTGTGTGTATTGGCATAGGCATCAGATAAATGGTTTCCCTGGCCAAGATTTGAACTCACGTTTGTGGAAATCTACGCACTTACCGCTGCAGTCAAAACAATCTCAAATATTCTTTAGATATACACTAAATAAATACTATCATGATTTAAATTTTAATTCAACATGATTTAATTGATTAATTTAACATATAATTTATTTGAAATGAAATTTATATAAAAACGTTAACATTAAAAAATACCAACTGAAAAGCTACTTTGGCTGGTGTGCAGGATTCAAACCTGCGAAACTCGAGACTAGTACAAAACTAGTAAAATTCCTACTAGCAGGCAACTTGCTTGTGACTTGCCATCAAACTAATTGCATGTTGATCTTACATGGGCATTTATTTCAGTGTAAAAAGATCTTGGAAATCAACTGATATAAACATAATAAATTAAATAATATTTTTGCTGGGGAAAAAATGCGTAACATTTTAATTTCTTTATTAAACATTGATCCAACCAAATACAGACAAAAATAAAATTTAAAATAAATTTCAATAACAAAATTTAAAAATTTTAAAAACCCCCAAATATTTTTTAGAGAAGACGTGATATCTGCTAAACGGCTGATTTGCTTAAAACGAAGCTAAGAACTCTCTCGATTAAGTCACCTTTTAAACAGAAAAAACTATAACAAAATCGGTCCAGCCGTTTGGTCTGAACCGATACACACAGATACACCCCTGTTTTTGGTCGGGGGTTAAAAATGGAGATGTGCACGTGAGTGTTTTCTGATTCACGAGACGCACGCTCACGCAGAAAAATATTTTATTCACGCACTTTCACGCACGAATGATTTTTAAAATTTTCACGATCACGCACGCTCACGAATAAAATATTTTTAATCACGCACGAGTGCTTTACAACTTATCACGATCACGCACGCTCACGAAAAAGTATATGTATAATATAATTTTAATTTTTTTGGGTTGAAAAATAGGTTCTTACATATACATGTGTATATACATATCTATGTATATATGTATGCTCGTGTTTTTGTAAAATTTACAATGTAAATTAAAATAAAGCAAAGTTAATTTAATATAGTTTTAAAAATTCGTATTCGCGGATATCATTTTAAATATTCGAATTCGAATTCTCGTATATCAAAAATTGACATTCCGCACATGTATGTATGTATACATACATAATATAAATGTGAAGGTAAGACGTATGATCAGTTAAATAAATGATAATCAAATATATGAGAAAAGCATATTAAATGAGAAAACATACAAATTACTAAAATTTTTTTGTTACGTAACAAAGACTACCCCGCCCCCACAAGCTAATCGCTTTGTGAATTGTGTTTGTGTTAAAAAAAAACAGACTTTAAAAAAAAACAAGTCATAACAAAACTCAAACCCCACCCCTCCCCCCTACAGCGTTAAGTAATATATGGACGGACCCTAAAGCAAAAAACATTTTCTGCGGTACAATTCGTCAGTAGTATTGTTGACAAAGGCACTGTTCAATCAGTAGTGTTTCTCAATTGATACTTCCTACAGGGTATCTAAGAAACATACATACATACTTACAAACTTTCTTACAGACTTTTACTTATGTACTCAAAAATCAAAGTTTTAACCCAACAAACCAAAAGGCTATGGAAATAGTTTATAACAAACTTACTACCATAAGCCTCAAGCTTAGAAAAGTGTTGTGCATACTCTTGTGAAAGTTTTATTAACAATTATTTTATAAAGAAAATTGAACCCTTGCGATAATATTGCTAGCCTATAGTATACAACAAGCTTATAATTCTAAATTATAGAATATGCTTCCAGGAAAAAAGTTTTCTAAACATGCTTATAGTAGGCATATTTAAAATTAAAATTTATATTCCAATATAATAATTACCATTTTTTAAATGTAAATTTTTGTAGAAACTCCACTTAACTTTAGGACACTGAACTAATTAAACAAGACAAAAAATTACGACTTTAACAAATAATATAAAATTCACGCGTTCAAAATCATAAACAACAAAAAAAAAAAAAAAAAAAACTTGCAAACAGTGATACACTTACAAAAAAGTGTTTAAGTGATAAGTTTATTCTCCATTGCAGTTATATTTAGCTTATGGAGTGGTTTATTGGGAATTGTTCAGAGAAACTACCGAAATGTCTTAACGAATTCGGTACGACAAGTCTGACTTCAGAAAAAGTCGAAACATTTTGTTTGGGGGTATTCATTATGTTTGTAAGCTCATACTACCATACATATTACTATACATACATATATGCATTTATTATTATAAAATAATTTATTTCAAATGATTGAATACAGTTACATATGTACCTATGCAGGAATGTTATCTCGTGAGAGCGTGAAAATTCGTGCGTGATTATTAAAATAAGCTCACGCACGATCACGCACGAGTAAATTGTTTTCAGTCACGCTCACGCACTCACGCGTGATTAGTTATAATATTTGATCACGAATCACGTGAATCACGCGTTACTCACGCGTGATAGGATAAAATCACGACATTTGCACATCTCTAGTTAAAAACATGTTTGTTAAAAAAATCTAATTTTTTAAAAATTTTTTGCTTATTTTACAATTTGACAGTTGTTGCCATAAATTATGGTTTTCTGTATTAAAGCGTCCGTACCACCTATGCAAAAAGTTATAACTTGCGTGGAAGATTTTATTAACTATTTTTTTAATTATTCCATTCTTACTTTTCAAAAATTAATACCAAGCGCACAATGCAATGAACTAAGCTGGTATATTTTAATAAACTATAATATAATAAAACGTTTTTTTGAACTAAAGTTTTCTTGCTTTCTTTTGAAATCTGTTTGGCATCATAATAAGGCTACATATTTCTTTCCCAAAAGCTCGACCTTAAAAAAAATAAAAAATTAAAGTTCACTTCAAATGTGCACAGCTCTGCTATTTATAATGCTATTCGTACAGTGAGTTGTGTGATTTTGAGTTTGCTACCTGTTGTACTACTAAAAAGCATGTGGTTAATGTGGTATTAAATAAATTAGCTATAGATCAGATTGCTTATCAAATGCTTCACCTAATATTAAATTAGCTGGGTGGGATTTAACTTTAATAAGGGCGTTGCCAAGTTATTGTGTGTTAAAACAGAAATTAAAGGAAATTTTAGTTTTTAGTAATTAAGTTATTAATCACAAAAATTAAAAAGGTATTGTGTTAAATGTATTAACCCAAGTCTCATGAATATATTTAGACCAAATATTAATGAATCACAAACATTGGTGCAGGCCTACTGCTGGTGCTGCAAGCATTGTCAAAATTTTTAAGTTAAAAACTTAGACCACCGAATTTATTAATTTCTACAGCGAGTAAATTGTTTTCGGTAAATCTAAATGGTTTAAAACTAAAATCATATAAAGCAAAAATTTAACCAATTTGGTGGAACAGTTTAAAACGAAGAAAATTATTCTAGAAAATAATTGATATTACACAGAAAAAATTATTTTTAAAAAATTTTCAAACAAACGTGTGTTTTAAAATATAATTTAGTTTCAGTAAATGTTTTTTACTGTTCCACTAAATTATTTGTTCCAATTTTATTTTATGTAAAAAAAACTGTATACAATGAAAATTATCAATATAAAGTAAAATTTGTAAAAAAAATTTTAAGATTTATTTTTTTTATATTTAAATTTGTTATTTTTAGTTAAATTTATTTTTATATACTGTAAAAAAATTTGTCCGATTTTTTTTTAAATTTTTTCTACAAATTATTTTATAGATATCAAAAACATTTTATTTTTTTAAAGATTTTTGTTTGCGGTTTTCAAAGTTATTATGTTTGTATATTGTGATTCTCAATATAGTATTAAGAGTCTTACTATAAACATACGGAGTTTGTTAGCTAAATTCAAAAATTTTTTGGGTTGAAGTCTACTGACGAGTTCCAAAAGCGGTGAACGAAATGCTTATTCCTAAAAACAAGCAAATTTTTGAAAGTAAAAAAAAATAGTTCAACCTTTTATTTGATTCAGTTTTTTTTTTCAAATAAAACTTTTACTAATTTTTTTTAGAAAAATCGGTAAGAATTGTTATTGAATCAGTTAATTTATTTTCTGATAATACGAAAAATTTTAGTGAATGTTTTTGTAAATTATAAAAAAAAAATTTGCTGCATAATAAAGGGTGTTTTTTATTGAGGTATAGAACTTTAAGTTGGCATCACTTTTTTAACTGGCGGCCATTTTGTCAGCTGTCAAGTGATTAATATTTAGTTTGGTTTGCCATTTCATCATGAACAGGTTGACAAAAGAACAACGCTTGCAAATCGTGCAAATTTATTTCGAAAATAATGGTTCAGTTCGCGAAGTTTACCGCAAGCTCCGTCCATTTTATGGTCGACATAATCGTCCATCAGAGCAATTAATTCGGTTAACCATGGATCGTTTTCGCACTACGTTTACTCTATGTGATAATACGCATCCGCAGAGACGTCGAACAGTGCGCACCGAAGAAACAATTGCCGCTGTAGAGCAAAGTGTTGAAGAGGACCCGAATGAATCGATTCGCCACTGTGCACAGCAATTGGAGCTTTGTCCATCAAATTTTGTTCCCGAATTGGATGGCATGAATGTGGATGAGTTGTGGTTCCAACAAGACGGCGCTACATGCCACACAGCGCACGTCACAATCGATTTATTGAAGGAAACATTCGATGAGCGCATAATTTCGCGGAATGGACCTGTCAATTGGCCACCAAGATCGTGTGATTTGACACCATTGGATTATTTTCTTTGCGGATATGTGAAGTCGCTCGTCTACGCCAACAAACCAGAAACGTTAGCGGACTTGGAAGCCAACATTCGTGGCGTTATTGCCAACATACGGCCCCATATGCTCGAAAAAGTGGTTGAAAATTGGACCAGTAGAATCGGCTTTATTCGAGCCAGCCGCGGCGGCCACATGCCCGAAATCATATTTAAACATTAAGGGCATAAAATTATCCTTCCAATAAAGCCAAATTGATGGACATTAAAACGATTTTCTTGTGTTTTATTTCAATTCGAAGTTCTATACCTCTAAAAACACCCCTTACAAAAAAAAAAAAAAAATCTGCAAAAATGTTTTTCTGTTCCTATTAATACATTTGACTGAATTTATTTTGAGTTTCAGTTAACTTTTTTCCCTAATGCCATAATAAGTTAATTAAAAATAAAATTTTTTTCCAGTTAAATTTTTACAAAATTGTTATCAGAATCTACAAATTTCTTTGTAGGTCCGCATTCATACAAAATATTTACTGATTCAATGAATTTGGTTACTGAAAACGAAATTTAGTTTTTTCTGTATACAGAGTGCCATGGATTATAATTTTTAACAATGATTCATTGCGGTTTTAATATTTTTTTTTCAACAGCATATTTTTTTCAATACCTGGCAATACTGATATAGTGGTGTAAACAAATTTCCATCGCGATAACATCATTCGATATTTTAGTTTGTTTAATTATTATTTTTCGAACTTTATTTGTTTCTACATTTATGATTTGTATAGGCGAAATTTTGTATCGCTCTGTAAGCCAAATTACCTGTGATAATCACTGAGGAACAAATAACACCAAAGCTAATTGTAAATATTCTGACAAACACTAGACTGTTGTAAATTTACAGATGCCAAAATTGAGCTTTCATTACAAAAAAAAAAAAAAACTTTCAGCAAATTGTAATACGATGACCCAAAACAATTCACACCACACACAGTGGACCGAATACAAAGAACGATGATGATGTAGGCGTAGTGGCCTTCGAAAACAGCTTGTTGTTCCGTTCTACTAGTGTTTGGAAGAATATTTACAATTAACTTTGGTGTTATTTTTCCATTAATAATTATCGCATGTAATTTGGCTTACAAGGCAATAAAAACTTAAGCCTAATCAAATCATAAATGTATTAAAAAAATTTTATATAAAAAGCTGCTTGATTTGAGGAAGCTATGTCTATATACATATAATTAAAAAAATAAAAAATATTACCAAGCTTTAAGTTAATAATTTTTTTTGCAAAATTGAAGGAAACATATGTAAATATATTTTGATTTTGTGTTATAAATTCTAACGCGACAAGTTAATAATTTGCTGCAAAATGTCTGAACTGATAAGTGATGTAAACAAAAAACATAATCACACAACCTTCAACTCAATAATATGCGCAAAATATATGTAGATATTTGCCACGTTTTTATACGCCTTTGAATATTTAACATGACAATAAATATTTGTGATTTATTAGTGATACTTATTATGTGTACATATATGTTTGGTAGATTTTTGGACATTAAATAATAATGGTACTATTATTGTGGGTAGAGTTCTAGGAAACTTTACCCTAGAGATCATTAGTCTAATAAGTGCTTAAGAAAAACAATTTTTTTTATATAAACGAAGTGTTTACAATGGGCTACAATGTAAACAAAAAATTTTCTTAGTTTTATATGGACTTGAAACTCGTGACAATTGCTGATTTTATTCCAACAATAATTTACAATTACTTGTATAATAATAGATGCTACACGAAAGAGTACACAGAAAAAACTAAATTTCATTTTCAGTAACCAAATTCGTTGAATCAGTAAATATTTTATTTGAATGCGGTCCTACAAATAATTTTGTCAATTCTGATAAAAATTTTGTAAAAATTTAAATTAATCATAGTTCGGCTGAGAGAAAATGTTATTTCAGTGTGTTGGTGTTTATCTTGCTTGTTGATAGGAACAACGTGCTGTTGTGCGGTTGTTGTTGTTTAGTTGTTGTTTATTTTGTTTGATCGTGTTGTATACATGTAAATGCCGAAATGTATCCGACAAACGTCGTGGCCTGTTTCTTCTCTATACAGTGTTTTGGTACAAATTAATTTAGTGGAACAGTGCAGAATATTTACTGAAACTAAGTTTGATTTCAAACAAATATTTGCTTAAAAATTTTTTGGGAGTAATTTTTTCTGTGTAACGAATTAAAGAACAAAATAAAAATATATAAAAAACCGACCTTGTGCTTAAAAATTAAATACAAATATAAATATAAAAACGCAGAATAAATAAATAATATTAAAAAAACTTATTTATGTATTCCGTAATGATATTTTTATATGAAGTAGATGACAACAATAATAATAACTAAATATAAATATATGTAAATATATAATTTGCTAAACTTTTAACTTTTTTTTAATTAAATTTTAATTGAAATTTATTTAATTGTGATTAAGCATTGTCTATATGCATTTCATTGGTGCTTTGCCCAATCTTCAGTGCACTTCAAACACACATTTCAACAGTTAGTTGAAGTCTACTGATTACTTGGCAAAGCACCAATGGAATGCATAATGATAATGCTTAAGCACCAGCAAATATAAATTTAAATTAAAATAAACTTATGTCAAATAGTTAAATAAGGGGCCTTACCACGACATTTCGCGTATTTCGACTCCGACTGCGACAGTTTTGTCCTAGGTTAAAGAATGTATGTTGCGGAGTTGTTTATCTATTACCTAAACGTCGTGCGAAGAGTCCAAATACGCCAAAAATGTTTGTAAGGCTTTCAACATTTTGAGGATAGTTGGTAATATTTGAACAATTACTAAAATATCCAAAAATATTGCGTCGCCCAAAGTCGATGAGCAAACACTAAAATTTTTTACCACAATTTTTGTACAATTCTATATTTTTCTTTTTCGCCTGATTTGCACTAGGGTTATATATAATTCCTACAGCTTGCATTTACTGAAATAATTTTCGGCAGAAATTCTATGAATTTTGACATTAATCTAATGAAAAATTCATTAAAATTCAAACAACGTCATGCTTCGTTGGATTAATGAAACCAGTTTCGTTAAAGTTATTTTATTGAAAGCTTCACCAAATTAATTTAACAGTGTAATTAATGCAGTGCTATAACTTCATCGAAACAATAAAATAGTTTCATGAAAATAATGAAATAACTTAAATATAAAGGGGTTTCTTAATAATTAGAAAATATTGTTGTCATAAATCCAATAAAATATTCTTACGAAACCAGAATACCAAGGAAGCAATTCTAATGAAATTCTCTCACAATATTCATGAAATTTTCATTGGCTTTGTGAAATTATCATTAGATTTGTGAAGAAAATTTCAATGAAATTGTTACATTGAACTTATGAAGCAAAATTCTTTCGGTGTACATCACTTTTCTTTATTTATTTTTTAAAAGTAGTCCGTGAGTCGAACCAATATTGAGCTGATGATATAACAGACTCCAATAGAATGAATCGAATGTGATTAAAATCTCTTTAGACGTTATTTCATTATAATGTATGTAATTATATTGCAAGCTTTTAGCCGCGCCTCCGCTCGCGTTGATCTGATATTTCGAAAACTATACTTAAAATTTATAAATTTTTTGTTGCTCACTGATAATGTTTGAAAAAAAAAACGATAAGACCGACAAAAACGCGATAAAAAAAAACAGAATAAAAACCGGTTTTAAAACTGTTTTAACAACCAAACCCGAAACGAAAGTTGACTTAAACAACCCAAAAAGTATGTTTTTTTTTGGAAAAGACCTGATTTAAATATAAAAAACCGGTTCCAAACCAGATAAAAAATAGACGAAGTTTGTGGCTGGAAATGTAGATTTCCGTTGGTGCAAGAATTTTTAAAATTGGTTTAGCGGTTTAAAAATCCGGTTGCAACCCGAATAAAAAAAAATCCTATGTTTGACGCTGTAATGTAGATTTCTATTGGCGAATGAACTTTCAAAATCGGTTTAGTGGATTGCGCGTGAAAGCGCAGCAAACAAGCAAAAAAATTCACTTTCACATTCTGCCTTGTCGTGGTTGGCGTATTTAAAATACGACTATGACTGTAATAGATTAAAGAAGACTTCAACAGTTTTTCTTTAATTTATTATCAAACAGTCGTAGTCGTATTTGAAATACGCCAACTACGATAAGGCAGATTTATAGTTTTAGTAAGCATAAGGATTAGGATAAACATTTTTTCAAATAGAAAATATAATATATATAATAAATATATAATTAGTAGTCATGTTCCCTAAGTTCCAAAACTTTTGATTTTTTTGGCAAACTATCTCATATTATTACTTAATAAGTAAAATAATAATTTGGGATTATTAGTGCGTTAAAAAATTTTAAACTTAAATTCTAACCATTCCCATAAAAAGCACTAATAGCTAATAAATCAGTAAATATTTAAACATATTTTAAGTTAATTTTCATAAACAATTAAAATGTATTTAAATACACTTTTATTTTTTCAGTGGCTAATTAAAGTTTTTATCAAATTACGTTAGAAGTACCGTAGCACTACAGGATTTCCAAATATTATGGAAAGCTTTCCAAAGAAAAGCTGTTCAATATAAATAAGAAAGTTGATTTATCAATTTGCAGAAAATTGAAATAGCAAAAAACACATTTTATGATACAAAACTAGCATTAGAATGAATTTTGCTATTTATATATTTCATCATATAAAAATCCTCACAAAAACATAAATGTGAATAACGGCCAAGTTCTTATCCAAAATTTCGGCCATTAAAAGTTGTGAGATATAAATTTTTACCAAGTTCTTCTTTGCCACAATACATAACACAGAAATACATTATGTATGATATAAATTTGTAATCGTAAGGGTGTCATATAATTTCTAGATAAACTTAAAATTTCTAGTGTATTTTATTTCTATTCATGATCACTGTGCCAGTTGAAAATGGCAGAGTTACATAAAATAATGGGTAAGAGTGTGATTGGTGTTGAATTGTTGACCTTAAAAATGCACTATTGTGTCATTACAACGGTTCGCCAGTGTGTATGCAATTTAGTAAGAGTCGTCTGGAAAGAAACATGTAAAGTGGAGCGTAAATTTTATCTTTTATCTCAATAAATTTACATATTAAAGTCTGATTAGCCAAAGTACATATATCATAAGGATATGCCCAATGTGCATGCAAAGTTTCAGTAGGGTAGCTGGTGCTTTAATTTTTGGATTTTCTGTTTGAGAAAATCTGTTACTATTTGTCTACAAAATGTCAGCTCTCTATAGTATAATATTACGTAAAATTTTTATGGGCCTGGCCTCGCTGACTTTTATATCCTCTAGTGCTTATGGTTCATGCAAAGTTTGGTATTAAAAAGTTAATAAGAAATACGTGAGTATTAAATTAAAAACTGCTAAGCCGAAGTACCTGACCGAAAATGCTAAGAGTTATGGGTGAAGTCATGGCTACTTTTCAAAATAGGGAATTTGTATTTTGGAGAAGTGCAATGTGTATGAAAAGCTTCAATAAAATTTATCTTAATTTTGAATTAAAAGTGCTTGTTTCCGCCCTCTGATAGCAACTTCTGATTTTTTTTTTCTTAGTGATCTGTTATCTATATTTATTTGGGTATCAAATTTAAACTCGCTAGTGCACATTAGAGCTTTAACGTCTTGCCCGGCATCTTGGATAAAACTTTTTGGTTTTAAGATTTTCCCGTAGGCCTACTCAGCTACACTTACTAGTGTATAAAATGTCAGCTATCTAGCGCGAATTATATCTTTAGATCAGCATTACCTCTCCCACTATTCCTAGCTCAAAATTTTTTTGTGAGCAGCGTTTATAATTCATGCTAATTTTCTTCTAAAATATACTAGGCAGATATTAGATTAAACACAAGGCTAACATTTTATGGAAGTCATCACGCCAAATTATTAAGGTGATAGTTTAAAGTATTGTGTACGTGGAACGCATATGCAAGATTTCACTAAATTGGCTTGAATTAAAAACTGTGTATTAAGTTTTTAGTTCAAAATAATATTAGCATGGCCCCGCCCATTCTGGTAAAAATTTTTGGGTTTTCAGATTTTTCTAGTTGGTTTCTCACCTAGACCTACTTGTATATCAAATTTCAGCTCCTTAGCGCAACTTTTAATTTTTGATTTTTATGGGCGTAACCCCACCCACTTTTCCAATGTCAAATTTTTTTGGGCCAATGCTTATTATTCGTGTCTAGTTTCGTTACAAACGGATAATAATAGCTAGATAAATAGTATATCTAAATATGCTGAGCCGCAGGGCATTAAAATGAGGTTTAAATTGTATGGGCGCGTCAACACTCACTTTTTTAATAAAAAAATTATAGCCTTGCATTACCGCAGTATGTATGCCGAATTTCAATAAAAAAGCTTCCACTAAGCGCCTTATATTAGCTTTTTTAATTCTGACTTTTATGGGCGTAGCCCCGCCCTCCTGGTTAAAATTTCCGAGTTTTCAGATTTTTTTTTATTTTATTTCTTACCTAGACCTAGCTCTATATCGAATTTCAGCTCAATAGCACAAATTTTAATTTTTATGGGCGTAGCCCCGCCCTCCTGGTTAAAATTTCCGTGTTTTCAGATTTTTCTGGTTCATTGCTCACCTAGATCTTCTCATGTACCAAATTTTAGCTCTCTAGCTATAGCGGAAGTGCTTCATCAATTTGATGAGTGTGTCAGTGGTCAGTGGTCAGTGGTCAGCGAGTATGTCTTAAAATATGCACTTTTTGCACCTCTATATCTCCGGAGCCTTTCATTGTAAAACTTTCAAACTTTGCATATGAGGTAACATGAATTTATTCTAATTATGATTTAAGTTTTTGCGGGGAGCAAAGTTATGAGGGGGGTAAAAACAGCTCGAATGGCTTCCTGTAAATATACACACTGCGTGCATTGGCCAGAACTTGGCCTGGCGCAGTGCCGTGCGCCTAGATATGTGTTATATTAGTTTTATATTTGTAAAAATTAAACGTAATTCTTTTTAATACGACCACATGATGTTCATGTACATGCCTTCAAAAAACACACACTTGCACAAAACATATTGTGTGTTTATAAAACTTAAACAACACTTAAATGCACAATGTTGACTAATTAAGTTTGATTTAATTTTGGGGTGAAAAGCAAAATTTTGTGTTTAAATAAGATTTAAAAAAATGCATATAATTCTTGACTGAATTATTAGCCCTAATTATCTCATGTTTTGTTTAACATTTGTTAACGCGTTAATTATTTAGAATGATTATTTTATTCTTTCAAAAAAATTTTTCTTGTTAAAAATACATTGAAATTCACTATAGAGGGGGTATATCTTGATAAATTTTTATTTAAACAAATGAGAAGCACAACAACTCCTATTAGAATTGGGCCGAACTCACTACAAGTCTACAACCCATTTAAATCACATGTGAATCATCATAGGTTTGTGATGATGATTCACATGTGATTTAAATGGGTAGTGAACGAGCTTGAATAATAATTTAGTATGACTCCCAAAAAATATTTCATATAACTTTCAGCATTATTATTTAAAGAAATGAACTGCTGTTGGCCGGTGTAACCAATAAAATAATAAGATTAATTACACACATGCAATTTTCATTGTACATTATATATATATTTTTTAAATTTTTCCTCAACAATTTCCAAAAAAACTTCAAAAAAAAAAACGTAAACAACAGCTGAGGGAAACACAATTTCTATATAATAATACATGTACATTGTACATATAAACATACACTTATGTTAACACATATGTACATGTACGTACATACATACGAGTATGTACATATAAGCACATAGCAATTTTGTGTAGCGGAAATTTGGAGGCGAAAGTGTTTTGCAAACGGCTACGAGTAAATAATCAAAACTGTACAAGAAGTGATCGTGGGTGTAAGTTTTCTAATACAAGTATGTATGTGCATATACGCCCTCATATAAAAGAAAAATATATAAAACAACAAATATGAGAAACAACGTAAATAAAAAAAAAGAAAAAAGAAACACATTTCATATGGCTACAAAAATAATTTTAAATGGAAATGATGATGCGAAATCATTCAATAATTTTAATACAAATAAATATGTAAACATCTTATAAGGATAAGTTAAAAATATATTTATTTAATTTTTTTAAAAAAGATATTTTGTAATCAATAAAAAAAAATCTAAATTATTCATTAAGAGTTAAATATTTTTTATAAAGAAAAATATATGAAATCATTACTTTAACTTACAAAGATTGAAATTTATATTAAAATAAAGTCCACATTCAAAACTTGAATCTTTAATAATTATTTTTGAATACGATCCTGTTTGCAGGAAAATATTTATGTATGCAATTGTAATAAAAGTCTTAGTCACCAAAAAGTTTTTTGCCCAATTCCATCATGCGATGATTACGACATACTCTCAAGGCATCGGCTTTTTTCAAAACTGCAGTCACCGTTGAGTTGACTTCTACAAGTTGCGACAAAAAGTCTTCATAGGCGGATTTAACATTGGTGGGCAGAGTACCGATTTTAACTTTCTTCAAAGTCTGGACAATACCCTCAGCCCAGCCAGACTCGATGGCAAACTCAGAAATCCATGGCACTTGCGGTAAAATGCCGCACATTGTTTGCATGCCCAGGAACCACAATTCAGACAATTCCATCCAGTTTTCTTTGTAAGCGATAGACACTACCAAAGCCGTGGGATCATTTGACTCATCAATATTGTAGGCATCCCACAAGAAACGTATGGTTGCTTGTATGTAGCGGCAAATGGAAAAATCATTCTGCTTAACTTTCTTAGCTTGTTGCTTAAGTAACAGTAGGCCCAAGACAGACAAATTGCCATGCATCACCAAGTTGTCGTGAGTGTCCTTCAGTTCTGGCAAATGCTCATAGACAAATTTAAAAACATTAGCAAAGAATTGTCCATCTTCAGCTAGTTTGGGTTCGAGCACAGTCAAGTTCATTAGAATGTTGCACAAAGAGCAGATGGCAGCTCGGGCATCTTTCATCTCAGCTAGTTGCTCTGGCGTGGGTATAGGATCTGGCTCATTCATACGCTTCAAACGTTCTGCTCTAGGTATGGGGGGCCTTTTATAATGGGCAATGGAAAAGTAAAACTCCAAACTTTGCAAAAACATTTCTTCTTGTTTGGTAGCAAAAATTACTTTTCGGGCTTCATCTTCCACCACCAAATGGCATAAAGCGGGCAACATTACTCTCAGCACATCTTCAGGAGCTTCTGTATCTCTGGGACCAGATCTCCACTCTTTTAGTTCGTTAAATGATTCATTGGCTACCTTGAACATAAAAGGTAGAAGCTTGTAAATAGCAGGTCTCATGGCGGTGGTCTCTTGTGCTAACCAAGCAGCCAAAATGCGTACAGTTCCCCTAATGAAAGCCTTCTCTTTGGGGTTGCTAGTGTCTTTGATTTTGTCATTGGAAATGCGTGAAAGGACAGCCAATACTTGATTAAAGGCACCCTTAAGAGCGGTGTAAGTTGTTTGTTTCTCTTTTGCATCCAAGTCCAAAATATCTTTCGCCATATACTCCACACATTGCTCCAATATAGTAAAGCAACATTGTATGAGTTCGCAGTTGCGTAAGGTGGCCTCCAATTTCTTTTCGTCCATTTGCATTCTAACCTCAATGGCAGCCATTTGCAAAATCATCAAAAAGAATTTTTTATCTTCATCCATAAAAGCCCATTGGATATCCAAGACTTTAAGGCAATTGGCAATTAAATGTAGAGTGGGTTCTCTTTGTTTGGGTCCAATTTTACTTTTCAAAATATCGCCACAGCCTTTGAACAGACTTTCTGGCCAAATTTCCCCTTCCAGAGAGTTGAAAATCAACTCCTTTTTGCAAGTCTTCAAAATGGCCGATAAAATTTTGCACAATTCATATTTACGTTCATTATTCTCAGTCTCCATATCCAAAGCAATACGTTGAACTAAAGCATGGAAAGGTTTGGGATCGTCAGTCCAAGACGAAGCACCAAATTTATTCACCAATAATACAATCAGCTGCAAGGCCTCGTCAGTTTGGAAACTTTGAGCTGAATAAATTTGAGACATTTTTGGTATTGCCTTCATTGCCATTAAGGCATTTTGACCAGGCTCATGAGAAGCTATAAACTTCAAGCAACTATACGCCTCACTCACCACAATCAAATTATCATCACAGTCGTCGTCATCGGCCTGTTCTACAATCTCCAAAAGTGTTGGTATAACATCCAGCACATCTTTGTGTGTAGCCAATTCTTGCTCTTGGCAGAAACAAGTCAATATGGATAAAGCTACGCTCTTATATACCAAAGGTGGGCAATCGTTGGGCAAATTTTTGCCGCTTAACAGCTTTTTCAGAAAACTCAAGCCAATGGCCTCGAAAAGCAGTTTCTTTGCCGCCGCATTACACTCCTTGCCCTTTACCAACTTCGTGACCATAAAAAGGGCAGCAAATTTTTCGGTATCACTTTTTGTAGCCTTCAACATGGCCGCACATTTTTTAATAGCTTCTGGTACATCAGCCATTTCTTCTTTTTTTTTATTTCTTGAACTCTTTCAAAAAGTATAAATTTTTTTTCTATACTGATTTATTTTAAATCAAATAAGTATGTATTTTTCAGTTTAGTATAAAATATTTTATGTATCTGCTTATCTATATATAGATAGATATTACTTCTTGTTCACACTCTGTTCACCACTATGTATCATAAAGTATTTTTATTGTATACATATGTATATATTTTTTATCACTTCTGTATCGGCTTTACTTTCGATTAAGAGATCTTTACCAGCCGACTTTTGCTCCCGTACTGAACGTATAAAAAGTTTGTTTTCACCAGAAATTTTTCAAAAATTGAAAATTTCCTCAAAAATTTGCTTTTGCTATATATTCTATGTACATATGTAAAGGGTGTTTTTTATTGAGGTATAGAACTTTAAGTTGACATCACTTTTTTAACTGGCGGCCATTTTGTCAGCTGTCAAGTGATTAATATTTAGTTTGGTTTGCCATTTCATCATGAACAGGTTGACAAAAGAACAACGCTTGCAAATCGTGCAAATTTATTTCAAAAATAATGGTTCAGTTCGCGAAGTTTACCGCAAGCTCCGTCCATTTTATGGTCGACATAATCGTCCATCAGAGCAATTAATTCGGTTAACCATGGATCATTTTCGCACTACGTTTACTCTATGTGATGATACGCATCCGCAGAGACGTCGAACAGTGCGCACCGAAGAAACAATTGCCGCTGTAGAGCAAAGTGTTGAAGAGGACCCGAATGAATCGATTCGCCACCGTGCACAGCAATTGGAGCCGCCTAACCGACTATTTTGTTCCCGAATTGGATGGCATGAATGTGGATGAGTTGTGGTTCCAACAAGACGGCGCTACATGCCACACAGCGCACGTCACAATCGATTTATTGAAGGAAACATTCGATGAGCGCATATTTTCGCGGAATGGACCTGTCAATTGGCCACCAAGATCGTGTGATTTGACACCATTGGATTATTTTCTTTGGGGATATGTGAAGTCGCTCCTCTACGCCAACAAACCAGAAACGTTAGGGGACTTGGAAGCCAACATTCGTGGCGTTATTGCCAACATACGGCCCCATATACTCGAAAAAGTAGTTGAAAATTGGACCTGTAGAATTGGCTTTATTCGAGCCAGCCGCGGCGGCCACATGCCCGAAATCATATTTAAACATTAATGGCATAAAATTATCCTTCCAATAAAGCCAAATTCATGGACATTAAAACGATTTTCTTGTGTTTTATTTGAATTCAAAGTTCTATACCTCTTAAAAAAACACCCTATATATAAAAAAATATTTTTTGTTTTGTATTAAATGTATAAACATACACACATATGTATGTATGTAGAAGACGGTTGCATTTTCCATTCGGATTTAGTACGTATGCAAAGCAAACTGTAAACATACTCTCTCTCTCTCACACACACTCACACCAACCTGCAAGTTTTATTATCTAAATGTTTGCTCTCATTTAAAGTGTTTATTTGCTTTCCGTGTGTAAAACAAAATTCTTTATTTTTCGACGCCATAATTTTACTGTGCATCAATTATATTTTTGAAAAAAAAAAAGAAAGAAAATTCTTTCCTCTCTTGTTAAAAATATCATATGGCTGGCTCATGGTGCTCAATTTTCTCTGAATATGTGCGTGTGGTTAAATGAATTTCTTAGCAACTTTACAAAATAACAAAAGAAAAAATAAATAAATTTACTGAAATTTCCACTAGATTAAATTGTATGTATACAGCATGTCAGGAACAGAGCACGAAGCCGATGTAGACTGGTGATCGGCGGCTAAGAGAAAATATCGTCGGCGGCGGCTAAAAGCCGGCTTTGAGCCGAAAACTTTTCGCCACCGGCGGCTTAGCAAATGTGCCGGCTAGCGGTCGGCTAACACAATAATTTGGTTTTTTTTTTGCTTACATGCAAGGACTATGGATAACGCAGCTTCCCTGCCAACATTTTCTATCGCGGAAGTGACTCAGAATTGACGCTAAGATACCAGTTTCTCATCGTAGAAGCGTCTTCCGTATTGAGAAGTTGTACCCCCGGAAGTAACTTCAAGAAGTCACTTCTGCGTTACTTCAAGAAATCACTTCTGCGTTTCTTCAAGAAATCAATTCTGCGTTACTTCAAGAAAACACTTTTTTATTATTTTATTCGCTTTACAGATAATTCACTCATATTGACTATTGGACAACTATCTAATTAACAATTATGTAAAAACTACAACAATAACAATAACAAAACAAAGTCACACTTTACCACTGACCGACCACAGCAAAAGACAACAAAAACTAATCTCGATGATGTCGAAAACTTCTTTTTTGCATTCTTTTAATTTTTTTAATTTTATTTCGCGGTCACTGCGACTTTCCCAGAAGTGCGTGCATAGTGTTGTTTTTGTTTATTTTATAACGGCACATGTCATTTTCGGCTGGTGTTGTAAACAACAAACTCTCTTCCAAACGTCGTCTGGCTGATTAAAAGACGACTGCAATGTAAATTGTTATTGTGAAATTCAAACTATCTTCCAATTAATGTCTGGAAGTGAGTAAGACGTAACGCCTTTGACGATGGACGATGAAAGAAACTTCCAAATGTTGGAAGGGTTATTACAGCCTACATAATTCGAATATATACAACGGTTGCAACGTATAAAAAACGTGTATTTTCACGTTTGCTTGAAAGTGTGTCCTGGTTTAGAACGTTACAGCTATATAAGTACATATATCGCTTGTGTATCTCTTGCAATTATAGATATATATTTTTATTTTTTATGCTGCTTTAAGAAAACGAGCCATTACCGCCAAAGAAGCTAAACCCACATGATTTTTGAAATTTATAAAAATCATTAACTTGTTATCATTATCATTATCTGTCAAAATTTTATAACTATAGGATATATCGTTTAAATTGTATGGCAAAAACAATTTAAGTACACATTATTGTTTACAGTTTTTGTAACATTAACTTATATACAATATATATACAATATTACATACATACATATTTGTTTTATGAAGGACAAAGAGTTTATATTTTCGTGTATTAAAATTTTTCTACTAACCAACTTGATTAAAATATTTTATTTTCGATATAAGAAATAGTTGAATGTTTTATTCTGCATTTTTTCATTATTAACATTTTTAAAATAGTTATCTAGAGAGGACTTTAACATAGATCAGCCCTTTCTGATAGCAATTTATGCCCCCATATCTAAGAAACTTGAATACAGATTAGACCACCCAAATTGCCGAAAGTATTTATTTTGTTCGCTCCACCGGCAGTTTCTGATATCCTGGCCATGAAATATCATATTCACTGAAAGCGTGCATACCTAACGTCCATGCGCATTGCACTTTTCACCTAAAAATAACCTTTCCTGGCTATAAACACTTTTAGCACGATAACTTTTAAATGCCACGTTTTTCGGAAAATTTTTATAACCATTTTTGTTTAGAATAAATACCACAACAACTTTCTTCTATCTAATTTTCCACATGGTTTTTTAATGTGATGAAACTAAGTTTTCTTGGATAGACTTTTATTAACGGCTCTCTCCAAATTTCGATAGCGATAATTTTAATTAGTTTTCATTATTTTATAAGGTAAGATCTGTGTATAATACAGCTTTATTACATTTGGACCAAATATGTATGTATGTATCATCTAATAATACAAGAATCAAACATCACATACCAGTTATGTTATGTATTTGGAAATTATCGTACATTTCGTGATCAAATGCATACATATATCTCAACAAAACTACTATAGACGATAGAAGAAAACATATTTTCGTATAAAGAAATCTGCGTACATACTTGTATATATTCTGTAAATTCACGAAAAAAACCATTAGAATTCTTTCAACAAAAAAATTAAAAATGAATAGTATTTTGGCAAGAAAATTTTGCTATGTATACTAGTGGTCGGCTGAGCCGTGCGCCGATCACAGCCGCATCTATCGGCGGCGGCGCGATTTCGGGATAAAATTCGGCGGCGGCTGTTAAGCCGGCTATGCGCCGAACAGCTTGGTGCTCTGGTCAGGAACCAAGAACTAAACATTTTTCATATTTTCACGTTAAAATTTAATATGCATAAAGTATGTCAGGAATGAGTTTTCACATTAATGATATATGTATAAACGTTCTTATCTATAATATAATTTTTATGGGCGACACCCTGCCCACTTTTTTAAACTCAGGATTTTTTTCCCAGTGCTTATTATTCCTGTAAAGTTTCGTTGCAAACGGATAATAATACCTATATAAATATTATATCTAAATACATATGCTGGCCCGTACTACATGAAAGTGAAGTTTAAATTGTATGGGTGTGTCAACGCGGACGTTTTTATTAAACAGTTTATAGCCTTGCATTATCGCAGTATATATGTATGTCAAATTTCAATAAAATACATACCTTATTCCGACCTTTATGGGCACAGCCCGCCCTTCTGACTATAATTTCCGGGTTTTCAGATTTATCTAGTTTATTGCTCACCTTGACCTAGTTCTGTATAGAATTTCAGCACGTTTTAATTTTTATGGGCGTAGTCCCGCCCCTATAGTTAAAGTATTTGGATTTTCAGATTTTTCTAGTTAATTGTTCATTTAAATATACTTGTATAGCAAATTTCAGCTCTATAGTTATAGAAGAAATGCTTCATCAATTTGATTAGCGTGTCAGTGGTCAGTGAGTATATCTTAAAATATGCACTTTTTGCACCTCCATATCTCCGGAAGCTTTCAGTCTAAAAGTTGTACCCACTTATGCAAAAACAATTGTTAAACTTAAAGTTAGTTTAACAAACGAGTTTTGTATTTCAAAACCAATTTTAACACATGCTTTAACTTTAACAAACGTTTTTGCATAAGGGGGTTAAACTTCGCATGTGAGGTAACATGAATTAACTATAATTATAATTTAATTTTCATAACTTTACAATTGCAGGAAACAAAGTTATGAGGGGAGTAAAACAGCTCGAATGGCTTCGTGTAAAGATACACACTGCGTGCATTGGCCGGAACTTGGCCTGGCGGACTGCTGTGTGCCTAGATATAAATAGTTTTTAACTAGACTTGATTACGTTCCGTATACTATACATCAATGAAATTGTAAGCATTTAATTAAAAATTCGAATTTTCTATTGCTTATTCCGTTAGGTCAGCTCATTAAAAATTTTGACCACATTTCAATGGGAGAAATGCCAGCGAATATAGAAGGCTGGAATATTCGAGGCAATCAGTTTTATTTATATCGTATATGCATTGTTTATACTCCATGTACGTAGGTCGGTGAAAGGTATGTATATAAGGTACAGCTCAGCCGATTTTTTTTAATCACAAGAAAGGGAACTTTCCGGTGTTATTGAAATTTTAGCTGTCGACAAAATATTTAAAAAGGTGTGGCCTACTAAACAGAAATTCAAGTGGTTCTAATCATTTGATGAATAGTGTATTTAAGAACAATTTTGTTGAATTTTTATGTATGTTGTGTTTTGTTTCCAAAAAGAAAAATTCTTTGCTTAATAAAAAGCAATGTTTGATTTATGTATTTTCGCCATACTTGACAATTTGAAATAAAAACATTTTAATAGATATTCTTATGTACAAAAAAATGTCTAAAAATATATTTTGTAATAAAAACATCAAAAATTTTTTCGAATTTGCATTACATGTATGCATGTGGGTGTTTGAATTGCCATCTTAGAATTATTTAAGTGCTTTGGATAATACTTTATTAAATAGAAAATTAAAAATAAATTTGGATAGATATCGCAAACAATTACACAAACACACACCCACCCACGACAGACAGCACTGTCAGAATTAAAGGAAAAGGAAAACTGAAAATCAGCATGTTCATTTGCGAATTAATGTACGTTCATGTTTTGCATATTTTATTTGGTGACTTTATGTTGTTTTTTCTTCTTTCTGTTTTTCTTTTTTTAGGTGACGTTGATATGTACGCGTGTTTTCTTTATTTATTTTTAATGAGTGCATAAGTGAAATAAGTAATTGAAAAGTTCATTGACTTTTATTACTTTAGAATATTTCTTTTCACAAAGATATATCTCTGAATGAGATGCAATAAACAAAATCTTTGTGCATCACTCATCTAATTTTAGAAGACGAATCCCTTTAGGTGTGCATACAAATAAACTTACATATGTATGTGTGTGAGATATACATATAAAAGTGTTTAGTGAAGTGTTTGTTAAGATACCATTGCAGGTCAATGTTAGGCATTTATTTATGTAAACATGTTTGTATTTATTTTACTATAAGACCCTATATGTTAATGTAAGTGGAGTGATATGGTTGTAAGATATATCTTGCCTTTTAAAAACTATTTCTATATTTTTCTCCAAATATATTTAGCTGTGTAATAATCATTAAAAGCATTAGTAATAGCAAGTAAAATAAAAAATAAAAACAAATATTTTGGGCGTGTGTCAAACGGTAGAAAAGTACTATGGTAAAAAAATATTTGCCTGTGGGGAAAATATTTAATATTTCTGCTGTGCCAAATGATATCTTTTTTAACAATATAAAATTTTGACAAATTCGCTTAAGCATAGATAGAAGCTGATGAAACGATTGCTGCGGCGGCGGTTTTGCTTCGCCTGACTACAAGCCGCCGGCTAGCCACAAATTTTTACGAGGACATTTTTATATGAAACAATATTCTTGTAGCAATAAATTATATAATATTATATACATATATGAAGCAAAATTTTTCGCAAACTAAAATAAACAATGAATTTTTCATAGTCTAATTAAACTTAAAAGACGTAAAAATCTTTGTATTGGGCGACGGCTCGAAGCGAAGGCGGTGGAATTAAATTTTATGATAGCATGCCTTTTATTGCAGCTTGTCAAAAATTTACCTGTTGTATCAAAATTTCTACTAGCCCCTAGGGCTAGTGAAATTGTATTTACCTCAGAAGTGTCAAAAATTTACTTACACTAGTACTTTGCTACCGTTTGGCACAGGCCCTTCATAAGGTTCTTTTTAATTGCTAAATCATCTGAGAGAGTTGAAAGTTTTTCGTAAAACCTTAATCTTTTTAAATAAATACACAGTTTTTATAAACATAAACTTTAGGGTTTGCAAATAATCGCAGATTTTCACAATTGCGATTACGATTAAAAAATATGCTATTAATTGCGATTATCGGTTAAACACGATTAATCAAGAAAATATGATGCTATTATCATTTTTTCTGAACTGTATGAGTTTAGCGAAATAAGTTTATTTATTTTTTGTTGAGTTTGCGCTTTAATTTAATTTTTCAATTAAATTGTGGGCCTAATTTTGTGAAACGCGACGCTTGGCGTTGATACATTTTGTATGTACTTTGTTTTTGTAATTTAAATGTTTGCCCTATAAAATTTGACAACACGTTTTTTTGCGTTTTACAAAATTATGCCCCAAAATTTTTATTTTGAGAAAATTGTAAAGCATATAAACTGAAGTAAATCAGAACTTATGAGTATCAAAAACAATACGAATGGTGGGAAATCAATGTTTCGATAGGAAACTTTTTCTAGGACGAAGTATATATATTTCTACTTTCTTAATTTATATTTTATTTAATTTTGTATCCATATCTGATGAATTTATGTTATATTGAATGAACAAGTTCATATAAAAACAGTTTTTAATACCGCTTTTTATACGAAGTTATCCATTCATCATGATATAAATTCATCACGTGCGGACATTTACGAGTACTTATAATTATACCCCAAGTCCCAAGATAAAACAAAATGCACCTATCTGCCAACCGAATGGCAAATATTTGTATCAATCGAAATGAAATTTTCGAGATATTACGATTTTTTGAAATACAATTGGGAGAATATAATAAAATAAAATAATAAATTTAATAAGTGTTTAATTTGGATTTTAAATGTCGTGTTGCCTTATAATACTTTTATTGTATTCAGGTGTAGGAAAATCAAATAGATGCACATCGAATATAGATAAACCATTTCTTATGTTTTGTATAAGTTTCGTATTCTACTTGCTTTTTGTATTAAAAGTATGTACATAAGATAAGACGTTTGGTTGAAGTCTTTTGATGATTTGTTAAAGCGCCAATGAAATGTAAACATATTATATATATTAAAAATTTGAATTTAATTTTTCTATGAATGTAATTTCTCCTGTATGCAAATTTGGCATAAAATATTTGCTCAGAAAAGGGAAAAAATTTTAATCGCAATCGAGCGATTAATGAGTTCGATTACGATTAAAGGGTGCAATTAATCGCTGTGGAAACCCTAATCAACTTGGTCATACAAGAACATTTTTAATTTTTCTAACATCTTGTAGCATATACGATAATTTTAAAAATTCGTCATATGCTTACATATTTTTGGCTCAACATAACAATATTTATAATTTGAACAGGCTAAGGTTCGTATCGCTTTTTAAGCCAAATTACATGTGATAATTATTAATGAACAAATAACACCAAAGTTAGTTGTAAATATTCTGATAACACATAGTTGAACGGAACAGCCAGCCGTTTTCGAAGCCCACTAAACCTTCATCATCAGCGCTCTTTTATGTTTGGTCCACTGTGTGTCCTGTCAGTTGATGTAGATTTCTGCTTTATATACCTAGCATTATTGCAAATGGAATATGTGAATTGTTTTGATTCATCTTATTTCAATATGCTGAAAGCTTTTTTGTAATGAAAGCTCAATTTTACCATCTCTATATTTACAACAGTCTTACCATTGTCGTTTGTTCTTTTACTAATTATACACATGTTAGTTTATTTGCTTATTTTTGTTCGACTTAAGACAAACTTTTTTGGTTTGTTACTATTAAGTATATTTTTATTTAATTTTTGCCACGATCCAATGACTATTAATTTTTAGTTAATTTAATTATTATTTTTCGAACTTCATTTGTTTCTATATTTATAATTTGAACAGGCTAAAGTTCGTATCGCTTTTTAATCCAAATTACATGTGATAATTATTAATGAACAAATAACACCAAAGTTAGTTGTAAATATTCTGACAACACATAGTTGAACGGAACAGCCAGCCTAATTGGCAATCACTGTTCACTTGGCAATCACGGATGTTGGAATACCAAATAAACGGTAGAAAGCAAAAACAAAGTAGCATAATATCCACTAGTGTCTTGCACAAGACTATTTATAAGACCTTTCAAGACATGAGAGATTTTTTTAGATGCTTTACTACAGCGAAATATTCTAACGCAAACGCTAAACAATACTGTTGACAAGACATTTGTTTCGGTTGTTTGTCTTGCCAATAGTGTCGTTTAGAGATTATTTTAGAATATTTCGCTGCAGTAAAGCATTCGAAAAATCTCTCATGTCCTGAAAGGTCTTATAAATAGTCTTGTGCAGGACACTAATATCCACTACTATAATACTTACATGTATGTACCGACGGTACATCGAATAAGTAAAAATAATTAATGTTATGATCGTAAAAGATAAGCAAGAATAGTTAAACGTACGTAGGTAGAGTAATATAACTTCGTGCTAACCTAAATAGAAAAATGAAAAAATGGAAAAACAGGGGAAATAAATAGTGGTACATATGTAATATGTATTTACCAAAGGTAAATCAATAATTGTACACAACAATCATTTCTCACATTCCGTTTCATTAGAATTTAAGTTATATAGCTGATGTTAATAACAATCTCTACCCAAGTAGATAGACTAGGGTGCTGATGAAGTGCGTTGCTGCACAGAAAAATATCGGTATTTCCCCCAGCTTAAAAGTCTAATTTAATTTTTCTTCTCTTCTTTATAAACTCACATTAATTAATAAAAATATTTCATTCAATAAAAGAATTGAAATTACTGAACTTAAACCTGACTAAAAATTATTTCTGATTAAAAATTCACTATATTTCAATTAAAATCTAAAAATGTTCATTAATATGTACATATATGATTTATTTAATGAATTATACATACTTAATGCTAAAATATGACTTAGCATTATTTGTTGCATACAATGGAGACATTGTGGTACTATCATAATTTTTATTGAGCCATAGCTCCACTTTGGATGGCACTGAAATTGTTTCATCATCGATTCCCAACTATATAGAAAAATTAAAATTATAAAATGTTAGTAATGAACGCAAGAATTGGTACCACCGCCTTTTTCCAAGCAAACAATATTTCCCTGAACTCAATCCGAAGCCCTAAGGGCGGCACTGCTGCTTTTAGGTCTTCTTTTTTGATATAAGGCAAACTTCTAAATGTGATATGGAGAGCTTGAATAAAAGTAATAAAATTTAGATACGTACGTACAATAAATTTTTATTTATATTTTAAGATTTTATTTTTGTTAATAGCTTACCTTTTAAGAAATCATAAATACATTCCATATCTATTGATTTTAAGAAATTTTCAGTTTCTCATCGTCACTACTAACAAGCTACGGATTTGTGCTTACTTCCGCGTTAATGTTAGAGTTTTCTTGTATAAAACTCTCGTCCACATTTAAATAAAACAAATTAGTTTCATCATTAAAAATATTTGTTTCACTTTCTTTTCCATTTTTATTTTATCTTTATAAACAACCACACTTAGAAAATTCTGAAAACACAATGAGAAAATTTGATTTTGGAGATGACAACATTTGATCTTGTTTTGACAACGAATCGTTCTTGATTTCGGAGGTGACAACATTTATTCTTGTTTTGGCAACGAATCGTTTTCTCAATTTGACAATGAATCGTTCTTGATTTTGGGAGTAACAACATTTGTTCTTATTTTGACAAAGGGTCGTTCATAATTTGACAACATGTCGTTCATAATTTGGCAACGAGTGTTCTTGATTTGACACCATCTGGTATTTTTGTACTTTTCGTTCTCGATTTGACAACGAAACATTCTTGAATTTTTAACGCTGGTTGTCAAAATATTGTCCACATTTCGTTGTTAAATTGACAACGGCCGTGGACAATTTTAGAACGTTATTTTTCCCTCTGTATATTTAAAAATTTTTGGACTTTGTTATTATTCCGCTGTTAATAACTTTGTGCAAATTTCCATAATTTTCGCGAATTTTTTGCATTCCTTACAGTTTTAGCGATTCTTAATCAATATTATGCCTTTTTTTAAATATTGCAATTTTTCGCAAATTTTAATTTTTTCGCTTTGCAAAAATATAATTACTTTCATAATTAACATAAAAATTTTGTAACTTTCATTTTTATTTTGCAATAAAAAATATTTCTTGGAAATAATTTGTTTAACATATTTTGATATACTGTCAACACTGTTTTTGGTTTGTAGTCATACAAAATAGAAATTAGTTTAATTTGACTACAACGACAAATGTAGCACAGACAATAACCTGTAGCCTGTTGCCTTGTTGCCTTCAAAATAATCATTCTCATATAAACATGTGTATTCTATTTTTGACACTTTGTAGCCGGTAGCTTGCTGTGGTGAATGTGTTTAATGCAATATGCTTGAATTATTATGGCAACATTGATGTTCCCTTTGGTGCCATTTTTTTTGTTTGTTTGTTTGCAACAGCCAGTGATGCCAGCACTCTTTTACCAAAAATGGCTAAATGTAGACAAAAAAGTGGCTAAAAATGGCTAAAAACTAGCTAAAAATGCAATACTTGCAGTACACCTTCAATACATTTGTAAATTCCGCTATTCAGTCTTAAAATTTTTGGGTTCCTAATCCACTACTTGCGAAATTTTTGTTTAAACTTTAAACTTTAATTTATTTTTTATTATCGCTTGTGTAAAACAAAAATAACCTTTGTGTAATTGATATCATAAACCACCAACTAGACCCAACAACTTATAACAACATTGAAACGATTATAAGAAATATTCCTTTTAGAAATTTAGCCATCTCTTTCATACAAGCACTTTTAGACTGCTGCAGCAAAAATGGCAAGTTTGAACCGGAATTTATTAATATTAATGCGAAAACAATAACATATTACTTTAATGTGTTTTTTGGCAGTTAATTGGGGTATTCAAATTCTACTCATAAATTAACATGTTTTAAAGTAATAACACGAAAAAATATGACTGCTGTGAGCAACCCCTCATAATTTACAATTATAAATAACTACTAGTAATACCAAACGGACGACACACTCGTCCGTATTCTAAAATCAAAATGTAAATAGAGCACTCAACTTTTTTCCAAGCCTGTACTTTTTCTTCAGATCTTGTTCGACCTGTTTGCTTACACTCAATTATTCTTTTATACTATTCTACTTCGCCAAGCATAAATATAATTCCTCTCTCAGTACAATTTGGCGACATTTAATTGATTTTTTTTAACCTTTTTTGCCTTTTTGATTGTATTTATAGCCTGCTGCACAACATCTGCTTTTTGGTATTTATTCTAGTGCTGCCACAATATTATTTTTTAAACTACACATAAGGTATGGTTCACTGATTTACTCCTGTTGCGTTTAAACCACATATAAACTTGAGTTTAGTTTAACTAAACCAGCGTTTAAACTTTGACTGACTTAGTAGCCATAAACGTCATACAAAATTCATTAAACCACAGCTACACACAAACTTACATACATATGCAAGCATAATTAAATAATACATGAAATTAAAAAACATAAACAAAATCCCTTCAACCAAGCTAATTCACTTTATTCAATTCTCTTCCCTTAGGTATTATGGCTCTCATACAACAACAAATAAGAGAAAAAAAAATTGTTAGATCTAGAGAAATACTACAAACACACACACACACACTCATGTTTTGTTTCTTTTTTACTTGTAAGCTAATAAATGCGTGTGTAATATGTGTGCATGTAGTAGTAGCATCTTTAAACGCTTATAGCTCCCAAAATACTAAACCGATTTCAATAAAATATAGATTCTGCACATCTGTATAGAAAATCCTTTAAAACCATATAAATCTTTTTAAAATCGGTGTAGTGGTACCAGCGTAAAAGGGATTACAAAAAACATGTTCGCCTATTAATTATATAGATTGTACTTATTTGTATTTTGGTTTTAGCACCTTTGTACATTTCTTAAGCTACGGTCACACTTGTCAAACATTTGCCCAAAATAGCGTAACCACTAAATGCTAATGAAAAATCTTTCAGTTCAGACAAAAGTTTGTCAAGTTAAAGAGTAGCCAATATTGTTGGATTCTATAACATTCTCTATTAGTTGTGTTCGAAACTGTTTAATTTGATAAACAAGTATCTGGATAAAAACTTTTTTCATTACTGTTTGTTGGTTACGCTTTTTTGGGCTAATGTTTGACAAGTGTGAGCGTACCTTTGCTCTCTCTCTCTCTCTCAATTCCTTTGGTAAACTCTCACGCATTTCTAGATGTAGTTATGACAGACAATAAACATAGCTGAGAAAGTCTTATTACCTTATAACCTTTTTGTTTGAAAAAAATAGCTAATAGCTAAACTTTCTTTTCTTCCGGCTAAATGGGATGAAAAATATCTAAATCTAGCCAGAAAATGGAATTGGCATCACTGGCAACAGTACAGTGCATGAACACCAAATTACAGCCAAATACTTGTATCTAGTGGGGAAAAAATCACAGACAGCAACGAGAATTGAAAAGAAAAACTATTAAAAACAGTTTCACGCTTTCATGCAAAAACCCAATTTATTTGTCAGTCAATAGTGCGTCAATCAGTTGAAAGCACAAGAAATTCACATTTCTAATTTTTTGTTTTTTGTTTTTCACTTTCTACTCGTGAGTTTCTACATTTTGCTAAGCAGAGATAGTCACTCGCATGAAGTGCGTCATTCCCAGCAAGCAAGTGGGTTAATCTAAATTTGAAAATAAATTGAAATTAGGATTGCACGATAGAGAGAGCAGTATTTGAGTCAAAAATCTGGCCAAAAAGGCAAAAATTAATTTAGAGAAATCTTAAAAACCAATTTCGCAGCTCAATACGCAACATTTATCATATTGTAAATTTTGAAGACTTTAAGTTGTGATTTGTAGCTATGAGATACATACTGCTAAAGTCGGGTAAGTGAATTTCTGTGATATGCTTTGTGGCTTAAATAATAAAGGTATTGCATGGATTTTTTTAATTTAAATTTAATCAAACGCTATTTTCAGTTAAAAAAAAAATTACCTTGAATATTAATGTTTTAAAAAATTCAATTGAAACCAAAAATTATACACTTAAAAAAACAAGAAGGTATTTTTTAATGTGAAGGTAGCTACATTTAAAATTATGTTTTATACCACAACAAAATTTAGAATCTCTTATTTTAGACGCGAGAAAAAAGTTAAAATGTTTTGCTTGTTAATAATTGTACGTGTTTATTGTTTATATAAATTATTACACCAAACACAATTATTATCTGTGTACAACAAGGAATGCACGAAACAGTAACTTGCCTCGCTCTCTATAGAGAACACACTCTTTTGTGGTCGATTGGCCAATAAATCACACTACGCATTACACAGAGAGTATTCCTTTTGTAGCCATAGTATTCGTGTCTGGAACAAACTAACTGCGAAGGTCATTCCTGTCCATTGTTGCCATTTTGGCATTTTCACTGCCAGATCTGGCATTTTCATTATGTGAAAAGCATTCAACTTTAAAAAAATTCTGCCAGATGCTTTTTGGCAGAATTTTTTCAAAATAATAAATGTTAATTTGTTAAATTTTTTTCAATGTACAGAGTATTTCTATTAATAAATGTAAATTTTTTTATAATTATGTGTTTGCTTCGTAATGTAGATACAACGAATATCTTCATATGTATGTATTATATGATATGTATTTTATACATACTATTGTTTTATGGAGCCCTATTTTCAATTATCCGTAAGCGACAAAAATTAAAGTTTTCAGAAGACAGGTTTTTATAGTATCCAAATATATTTTACCATACATAAATTGTCGCTTAAGTACAAATTTTACAGCCTGCATTTCGACATTTTGATAATTCTAAGCTATGGGTAAGCCATCGTTTTAATTTCAATTACAAAAGTCTATTTTTTAAATCTTGCTAACAATTAAACCGAAAATGAGTCTCGATATACAGACATACATACATACATATATTATATGTATATACCCTGAAGGAAATGTCGACGGTAAAATGTACTGAGTCGCTTTTGACTTTGTCACCAGTACAACTCTCTAACTATTCCCCATGAAATACTTTGTGCTATAACATTTAGCATATGCTTGTCATTGAAAATCTACTAGTATCACTAAAACAGTTGACTGTGTAGTGACTACGTAGTTCTTATGGAAACATACCAACCAGACTTTACTGGTACATTTCTATACTTTACGTACATGCAAATTTATGTGTATTAACAAGTTGTTGAAAAATGCACCAGAAATACACCACATATGTTTTCTCTCTTACCTTTATAGAATAGAAGAAAAACTGTATAAACATGAAATTCAAAGCTATTTCAATAAAAAATTTTAAATTTAAATCTCGCATTATACATTTGTTCTGTAGAACATTTTAGCAGAATTTTTCTACAGATCTAGCATTCTCTCATCATCATTTTCTGGCAACACTGTTCCTGTCACTTTCAACGTGAAAATGTTCAAATCGAATATCCAAAGACACTACTCCCTCTTTCCTCCTCCCCATAACATATTTTACTGGCTCTAGCACAATGCACTGCATGAGTAGGGATCATCTCCTGAGTACTGGTGCTGTATAAAACATATCGCTACTTTAATATAGGAAGTCCCTACCCCATTCTTTTTTAAATTATGATTTTTGCCATTTTCGAACAAATATAATCTCTTGTTCTAAGCGTAGTATAAACTAAAAACTTCAAAAGTTTTACTTCAACTTCAAAAACAAAATAGGGCAGAGAGCTATAAATTAGAGATGGGCTCGTGTCGTGTTTTTTCCATGATACGGACACGCACGACTCAACACGAAGTATTCGTGACAAAAAATCTGATTTCGTGCGTGTTCGGGTCGTTTCATATTGAGCAAAATCGACACGAAAAATACGAAATGATTTTAAATGTAAAATATGTATGAATCAATTTCCAGTAGAGAAATTTTAATATTTTATATTGTCAAACACTTACCACCAGCATATTTGATGATATTTTATGGGCCTCTGGAGCTTAAAGTTCTGTATCAGCTGTGATGGTAGATAGTATCAAGGCGAATTCATAAAAGGTGACCTTATCGCTACAACAGTACAACAATACTAAAAACAACATGCAATTCGTCTGGCTTCAAAAACCCCATCTGTCAAAAACAGTTGACTAAAATACCAATACATACATATTTATAAAAACACATTTTACTATCCATGTGCATCTACTATCAACAACACAGAAAATAATATTTGTAAAATAAATGTAATTAAAATGACGAAAGACGGTTCTAGTTAAATGATCCTGATATTTTGGGACAACGTAAAGAAACCTTACTTGCTGCCTTATTGCAGCCTCTCCGATGGTTTTTTTTAACGCGAAATCAGTGATGTAAAATGTGTTTTACTGGCCATCATGGCCGTAAACAAAATATTATCCTTAAATGCATGAAATTATTCACAGAAACGGACAATGAAATACTTAAGTGTACAACAAATAAACGTGCGTCTTATTTCTACATACATACATATATAAGAAGTCAGCTAGTATTAGCTGAGCCCGGAAGAGTTGTCTTACCCCCACATTTAAGAACTTGCGTTGTGTTGAGTTGATACATGAGGAAATGCAGCGCATTGTGGCAATGAAGTGCAACAGGAAATGTTAAGGTATGAATATTTATTTCTATGTATAAACTTAATTTATAATATATGTATACATACATATATATGTATGTTTATATCTATTTAAGGTTTCCCAAAATGGCACGGAAAAATTGTTGATGTGGTGACAACGTTATTGCGTCGTCGTTTACCAGCCACCAATGTCATGGTTGAGAATTTGGGAGCCATTGAATTGGACTATATAAATATTCAATTTTCATAAACATGCCTAGTGTACTAAAATCTGACACAATGGAACCATATGGACATCAGCAACCACAACGACGTGCAAATGCGTCGAATAGTATTAATTCTTTGCCTCAAGGAATGCAGAATGTTTGATAAAATCTTATTTCTATATTGTGCGAAAATCCATACAAGATTCTGTATCAAAAGCTATTATGCATTTAGGCGAGACACATGTGGTAGTAATATTTTATATTCGATACAATTTTTTAAAAATCATCATCAATAAACTAATGGAGTTAATCATTTTGCAAGAGTTAATTTAGAATGCATAGGATAGGAAGAGTGGCGCTATACCGCACCTCCACTCGGAGACCCTATTTAGTTCCATTGTGATAAATATTCATACATTATAATCCTTTTTACTTTAAAATATATTTTTTTTAACATAAAAAACGATACAATTTTTTTCACTTTAAATGTAAACAAACATCAGATAAAAGAAGACATTTTGACAGTTGGGGTCTAAGCAGTCGTCTAACACCTGATAATCATCGGGACTGTTAAGGTCACCTGTTATGAATTCGCCTTGGATAGTATCAGCTGGCAGATGTCATGTTTTGGAAAGCGACTCTTGAAGACAATCCAATAATATTTCGTGCGTGTTGTGCAGTATGGTGTTGATGAAATTTTTCGCGTGCGTGTTTCGTAAGTGTTGAGCGGCTTGATATTCCTGTTCGTGTCGTGTCGTGTTGGAAAAATTTAACACGCGCCCATCTCATGCTACAAATAGAGGAACTTTGTTATAAAAGAACAGGGTAGAAATTAAGGAAAGAAAGTCAATTGAGTTACAAAAAAAAAAAAGCCTTTTCATATATCGATCCATAACCGCTAAAAAAGCTTAACCGACATATTTTTTGGACTTCGTGTTGTTACGAAAATTGATTATTTACGGTCGCAAATAATCGATTCCAATTAAAAAATTAAGTTCGAAAATAATGTCACTCAACCTTTTTTTTTGGCGATTATGGTCGGTTAAAAAGTTTCATTAGGTAATTAATTGGTTACAGAAATTCAAACGCATTATCTAAAAATAATTTTAGTACGTTAAACGAAGGTTGGCTGGGTGGCTGCAATAAAAATATATGCATGAGCGTTTGTATGTATGTATGTTTATGCCTCTACGTGTGCATAGCGTGCACTGTATGTCTATGTATGATATACTTGTACTCATAAGCAGAGTGTTAAAAATACAATCCTTGTTTTTATGGTTGATTGAACTGAATACTGCGAACATACGTATGCTGTACAAAAGTACTGAATTGAAAATAAAATCTTCCATTTCTAAAAAAAATATAATTTCAATCGTTCTTTCTTGGTTTAATTAAGAAGAAGAATGTCGCCATGGAATTGTCACAGTTTCGATTGAAAAATGATAATTAGAATATCTGGAAAGAAGTTGTAAGAAAAGTTGTATATTTTTTTTCACACTCAGCTGATTTTAAATTAAATTTTTTTATGTAATATCTATTTTATTGCGCTTGAGGTCTTTTTTAATAAAAAATTAAAAAAATTAATTTTCAATATTTCGACTCACCTTTTTGTGTCTTCAGGTGAAAATTTAATCGATTATTTATGATCGTAAGTAATCGATTTACATAAAAAAGTTCGAAAATTGTGTGGCTTAAGCTTTTTTAGCTGTTATGGAGCAATATGACACTTAATTAATATTAAAATCCTAATAATAAGCAGGCAATTATATATACACACTCGAAATTTGCAAAGTTAGTGTATTGTTATTTAACACTGAAATTTAACAAAATCTAAATTGAAGGGTATTCTATCAGTTAGTGTAATTTATATAACTTGCCTTATCTTTGAGACGGTAAGAGGAAAAACTCTTGAAATTTAAAAAAAAATCCCAAAATAAAAAAAATCGCAAAAAACCGAAAAAAGCGCTAAAACAAAAAAAAGCGCTAAAACTAAACTACATCGCCAAAAGTCGAAACAACGCCTAAAACAAAAATAAATATCCAAAACTAAAATAAACACCAAAAAAAAAAAACGAAAAAAATCCAAAAAAAAAAAAATGAAAAAATTCGCTAAAACTAAGAAAAATCGCAATAACTAAGAAAATCTCTGAAAGAAAAAAGAAACGTTTATATTTACTGTGGTAGCGGCCACGGTTTTACATATTCTGAGAAAATTTTAGGGCCTTAGCTGTTTGATACGGATTTATGAGAAAACAGGCAGTAATAGACAGACGGACGGACGGACGGCTGGACAAAACAGTATGGTTGCTTTTTATCTTTGGTGTACGGAACCTTAAAAACATGTTACAATGGCAAGACTGTTGTTAAAGTAGATCTTTTATTAGAAAATAGCTTACAATAAATTGTGATACTGTGATCAAAACAATTCACGTATTCCATTTGCTTAAAAATATTTTATGAAGGGTGGTGGTCCTTTTAAGGACCGATGTTGAATGTGAACCACACCTAAACGTCAAGCATATTTCTGCATTTAATTTGACATTTTTTAATTTTAGACTAATTCAATTTGAACCAAGGGAAGATACACAATCGGACAACGCGTTAAAGTTATTCAGGCCTTCAGGTTTATTATGAAAATGGGCGTTAAATCAAAATGCATATCGTGCACTTCGTGATTTTTTCATCTTCAGTGACGAGGCACATTTTCACCTCAGTGGGTTCGTTAATAAGCAGAATTGCCGCATTTGAGCGAACGATAATCCAATAGTGATTGCCGAAAAACAAATGTACCCACAAAGAGTGACTGTTTGGTGCGGTTTATGGGCCAGCAGTTACTGCGAATGGTGTTCGCTATCGCGAGATGATAACGAACTTTTTATGAGCCGAATTGGAAGATATGGATGTGGACGATATGTGGTTTCAACAGAACGGTGCCACTTACCACACAGCTAACGAAACAATGGCTCTTTTGCACGACAAACAAACTCAATGCCCGTGTTATCTCACGTGGTGGCGATGTCAATTGGCCGCCAAAATCATGTGATTTGACACCGTTGGACTTCTTTCTTTGAGGTTATTTGAAAGAAAATGTATGCATAGATAAGCCAGCGACAATTCAAGAACTTAAGGGATGAAATAATTTGGAACATAGACGGCATAGAACCTCAATTATACCTCAGCGTTATCGAAAAGTTGGACCATCGAATAGAGGTGTGCCGCCGAGGTTGCGGCGGCCATTTGGCCGATATTTTGTTCCATACATAATTGAACCATAATATAATATCATAATAAAAAGAAATGACAATAATTTCTTAAATAATTTGTGTTTTACTCAAAATCAACATCGGCCCTTAAATTTAACCACCCTTTACAAACACGTGCACACGGATGATAAAGAAGCAAAGGCTCTCCAAAACAGCATTTTTTCCATTTTGCTTGTTAGTATTTCTCGTAGTTATTATAAATCTCTTTGTTGTATTCTAATTTGTCCCTTACAGGGCATTTACATTGCCTGGAAATCTAGCTGCTTTTTATTAGTTTTCCCATACAAAACAAAATCTATTTTATTAGTAGATTTGTAGAAAGTTTAATAAAAATCTAATATTAATATTTGTTTTTTTACTACCTTGTACAACATATTTATAAAAAAAATGGGTGAGTTTGTTACGGTCTGCTTAAAAAGTTGTGTAAATTGTTTGGTTGTAGTGTTGGAAAATTTTCATTTAGTGGGATTTGTTTTGGACAAAAAATCTTCATGAGTGTCAAAAAAATCTAGTGTAAAATCTATACCGTATTTTCATAAAGACTATTATTGAAATCTGCTAGATTTTATGCAGGTGTAAAAGCCCAATTGTACCCTATCTTAGCCCGGTAAACGTTGTGCTCAAAATTTTTAATTTTTTTTTACCTACAAATTATGCCATACAATGGTCACTGGTTGGGTAAAAACAAATAAAAAACTTAACTAACTTACTGCTTACTACTTACTTACTAACTAACTTAATTTCATTTTAAATTTGCGCTTATAATTTCAACTCTTCAGCCATTTTATTTCCAGAGATCTTGCGTTACGAAAAAACATACACTACAATCTTATATATGTAAATAATGTATATATTGTTACGTTCTTACCTTTTAAAATTGCTTTTTCTTGGACTCGAATGTTTGCAAATGAATTAAAGACACCAGCAAAGTAATTATATATATATATATATATATATTATTTATTAAATACTATTATATATAAATACTCTCTCCTCAGATCACTTTTGATGATTAAAAACCGCTTTATCACTTGGGTGATTGAAAAAGGATTCACTTGTATTTCATCTGTATGATCAAATATTGATTTCATAAAAATACAGGAATAAAATGCAAAGAAACTGCGCGCAAAAAGGTGATTTAATGATTAAATACTACCAAAAAATTGCTCAAAAATGAAACAGAAAATCGTATAATAAATGATTCTTTGGTTTGATTCATCTGTAGGTTAGTATTTTCTCACAACAGTAATATTCAGTTATTTTACCCATCAAGCTGATTTAGACTAGATTCAATTATGATCCAAAATGTTAGCTGGGTACCATCACTGGCTATCACTACGTCTATTTTGCTGTTATCTGTACACTTCTCACACAAATGTCTGGGCTAGTATTTAAGAAATATCCCTCTCTGTGCTGTTCGCCACACACGAGAATAACTATGCCGACACTCTTTGTTTTTAAGACAACAATGACTCGCTGACTCTTGGCAATTAACCACTGAGCCAGGCTGTTCAAACTGGCACCAGAGTGCCGAACAGCAATCGGCTTTTTATACAAATGAATACACACATGCGAATACATTACCCTTTGTGTTCTCTCAATGGTCAGCCTTGCTTTAGGCTGACTTTTTAATAAACTAATTTGCCAGCAGATGCGTCGCCCTTGTTATACTTTGCACAAGGCTTCCAGAATATGACAGCAATGTCTAGATAATCACCCTTATTCTATTTGGCGTCGGCAACATAACAAGACATCGATTTTAATGTTTTTTTTGGCAAATCGGTATTCCCGTAGATAGTATTGCCATTTATCAATGACTGTCAACATATGTTTGGTATTCTGTAAGAAAAATTGATGTTGATGTTGCCGTTATGTTGCCGTGTTCTGTTGTATGCATGCCTCAAAAAATGTTAAAAATAATTTAAATGGTAAATGCTATTTATTTTTAATGCTATTTTAAGAATGCAGTATTTTCCACATAACTGGAAACTTGCCAAGATCAAAATGATTCCAAAGGCGGGCAAAGATCTTACCAAGACTGAGTCATATAGGCCTATAAGCTTACTATCTACAATCTCAAAGCTTTTTGAAAAGCTGCTCATGACTAAATTGTGCAAAATTTTAACTGATAATGGGTGCATCCCGGACCATCAATTTGGCTTTAGAAGTCAGCACAGCACGATTGAACAAACGCATAGACTGGTCCAAGTTGTAAGAAGAACATTTGAAAAAAAGAAGTATTGTTCTGCTCTCTTTATTGATGTTTCTCAGGCATTTGATAAAGTATGGCACGAAGGCTTAGTTTTAAAATTGAAGACATATCTGCCAATAAACATTCAAAAGCTTTTGGAAAGTTATATTATTGATAGGAAGTTCACTGTTGTGGAAGGATAGTTCACGTGTGTGCCCGAATCTATATCTTCTGGTGTGCCACAGGGTAGTATTCTGGGTCCTGTCTTGTATTTAATATATACTTGTGATATGCCTGTAAGCAATAATATCCATATTTCTACTTTTGTTGATGATACAGCCTGTATGAGTGTGCACGAAAACCCTTATGAGGCATCCCGCAATCGCCAAGAACATATTACCCAGCTGGAAATATGGTTGAACTTATGGAGAATTAAAGTCAATGAACAAAAGTGTGTCCATATAACGTTCACCCTAAGAAGAGATACTTTCCCATTCGAATCAACAATCAAAATATTCCTCAAAATTCCCAAGTGAAATACCTTGGTATACACCTTGATCGAAGACTTACATGGAAACATCATATTGACTCTGAGTTAACTCAGATGAAACTTAAGTTAACTCAAATATGTTGGTTGATTGGCAGAAACTCAACACTCAGCCTAGACTGCAAACTTTTATTATACAAGTCGCTTTTGAAGCCAATATGGCGCTACGGAATTCAGTTATGGGGCACTGCTTCAGCTTCCAATGTCGAGAGAATCCAACGAAGGCAAAACAAAATTTTACGGTTAATAACATCGGCTCCATGGTACATCCAAAATTCTATTATACATCGTGATTTAAATACGTCACTAGTGACATCGTGATTTAAATATGCCACTAGTGACTGAAGAAATTGCAAAATACGCAGGCAAATATTTAATTAAACTCGAATCGCATCCTAATCCGCTTGCTTGTAATATTTTGAGCTTTACTGGACACATCCGCCTAAGAAAGAGGGACACAAAGGCTCTTATACTCAACACTCCAGATGGGACTACTTGAAAATACTTTTTTCCCCTTTTTTGATTATCACTACTAATGTATTATTTATAACTATCAGTAAGTTTATGTCCAACACTGGTCGGGCCTAATAAATTTTTTTTTATAGATTTAAGATTTGAATACTTATTGTTAGTACATATATGAAGATATAATAAATACATACATGGCATTAAAAAAAAAAAAAAAAAAAAAAATGGTAAAAAAGTGAAATATAAGAAACACCAAAGTAGGAATAAAAATGTACATATTTATTTGAAAAAATTCTTAAAAAAGTAAAAAAAATATAGTATGGACAAAATTGAAATTACCAATCCCAACATATTGGAAAAGTTTGCGGAAGAGTGGAAAAAATTCCTTCTTTTGCTAGAACATTCTGCAGGGGTAGTGTTCTTAATTATTTCAAGGTACAGTGGGAAAGTATTGCGACTGCACTAAATTCCCTACGTCCACCAATTAGAAGTAGTGATGGATGGCAAAATGTTAGGTAAGTAGTGTGTTGGGAAAGTATACTGTATGATAAAATTATTTCTACAAACCGGGGACTTGAGGTTTAAATTAAAAAAAGGTTGCAAACAGTACTGAGTTTGAAGAAACTGGAGGCGGGGTATATAAATAATTAGCACGGAGCCCCTTTGGAGGAAGCTCCAATCTCCAATAAACGTTGATCTGATCCAATTTGTTTCCAAAATTAGGCTATATTGCATCCAATACATGCCAAAATGATGTTTTGTTCAGCCGAAAATAACTTTAAAATATTAAAAGATGAACATTACTCATTATTTTCCAAAAACATGACAGAATTTATCACTTACTTTTCCTTGGGTAACTGGCAAATACATGACTTGCCTGAAAAATCTTTTTTCACTATTAAATTTTTGATGTGTAAACATCTATACGCTAGGGGGTAAAAATCTTTTTCACAATACAATCACAAATTTTGAGTAAGATGCTGCACACCGCGTTGTCAAATCGGTGTGAGCTACATATGTATGAGTGTATTAGTGTTTGAAAGAAGCAATACAAATTTATTTAAAATATTGTAAATACATAGGAATTTGCTGGTTTTTGTTTGTTTAATTTAACTTGATAATTGCTTTATTAGGGTTCCGTACACCAAAGGTGAAAATGAACCCTATTGTTTTCGCTACGCTGTCCGTCCGTCTGTCACAGGGTATTTTCTCGAGAACCGTAAGAGCTACGGACCTGAAATTTAAACACAGTGTGTAGAGTCTGCACTGTAGACATTTGGCCGCTACAACAACAAATACTTGAGAGTTAAAAATTAAAGGATGTTCCAAAACCAGCAACGAAAAATTTTAAAATCCCATGTAATGTACACACATGCAATTGTATGTACATATATACACTTGAAATTTGTAAAGTTAGTGTACTTTTATACAGACTACAACAATTAACACTAAATTAAATGCTATATTAAAGGGTGTTTCATCAGTTAATGCAATTTCGACTTTGTGATTTTGACAATTTGCTGTATCTTGGAAACCGTAAGAGAAAAACTCTTGAAATTTTTAAAAATGATAAAACTAAAAAATCAAAAAATTATAAAATCACCAAGTCTAAAAAAATCGCAAAAAAAAATCGCCAAAACGAAAAAACTCACCAAATTAAAAATAAAATTAGGACTAAAATATATCGCGAAAAACCGGAAAAATCTCCAAAATGAAAAAAATCGCCAAAATGAAAAAAAAAAACAAAACGCAGCAAAAATCACAAAAATTAAAAAATCGCCAAAATAAAATAAATCGCCAAAATTAAAAAAAACCATTATACAAAAAAAAAATCGCAAAAATGAAAAAATCGCCAAAATAAAAAAAAATACCAAAATAAAAAAACCAAAAAAAAAAAAAATTGCCAAAATGAAAAAAAAATCGCCAAAATGAAAAAAACCCCAAAAAGACAAAAAACGCCAAAACGAGAAAAAAGCGACAGAACTGAAAAAATTGTTTAAACTGAAAAAAAACTTAAAAAAAGGAAAAAAGCCACATCAAAAAATGCTCCAAACCGAATGTCCGAAACACCTTGTGCGCGAGTCAGAGTGGCAATTTCCTGAATTTATTTTAATTGCAATGCGTACACAACAACAAGAACAGCAACAACTAAACGATGAACAACAGGAATTAAAAATTAAAAAGTAAAAGTAAAGGCATTTACCATAGGTGAGCACTTTGCAGTACCACTAAAATTTCAGTAATAAAAATAAATAATAAATAAATAAATAATAATAATAAAAATTTTTTAACCAGTAAATTTTTACTGATTACTAAAATTTTTCTCTACAATTTTTATAAAGAGCCTAAATGATTTATTATATGATGAGGTGATCAGGTAATCAGTAAATTTACTGTACATATATATATATATATATATATATATATAAATATGTATATATATATATATATATAAATGCAGTGTGCCCATTTACTAACCAAATAAGTTTAATAAAACAAATAAAAACCAACAAATTCCTATGTACAGGGTGGGCCAAAAGAAACCAAGGGGTGTAAAAGTTTAATAACTTTTTTGTTTATTAACTTTTTTTTTATTTTTTCTTTCAGATTATATAATATACAAAATGGAAATTTTTTTACACTAAGTATGAAAAATTATGTCTCTTAAATGACCACCGTTTTCAGCTTCGCACTGATGGACTCTTTTTAGAGCATTTTCCATAACATCTTTCAAAACTTGTGGCTGTAGCGTTCGAATTTCTGCAACAATGTTTGCCTTGAGTTCAAGGATTGTCTCTGGCTTGTTCACATACACTCGCTCCTTCAAAAAACCCCAAAGAAAATAGTCGGGTGCTGTCAAATCTGGCGATCGCGCTGGCTAAATAATTTCCGAATTTCGAGAAATTATTCGCTCTCCAAAAATTTGACTTAAAAGTGCCATTGTGTCTCGCGCAGTATGGGCAGTGGCTCCGTCCTGCTGAAACCACATACCAGGTCTGTTTTCAAGAGCAGGGCGTAAAAAATTTTCTATTATAAACCGATACCGCTCTCCATTTACGGTTACAGCACTTCCATCTTTATTCTCGAAGAAGTAGGGCCCAATGACATTTTCAGATGTGATCCCACACCATACTGTACACCTGATGGGGTGCAATTGGTGTTGATGAATGGCTCTTGGATTTTGAGAACCCCAGAACCTACAGTTCTGCTTATTAACAAAGCCATTCAAATGAAAATGAGCTTCATCACTCATAATCAAATTTTCAATAAAGTTGATTTCATTTCTGGCCAACTCTTGAAATTTAACTGCAAAATTTAGACGTTGCCGATGATCTGCGGGTTTTAATTCTTGGACCAATTGCACCTTATATGGGTATAACTGTAAATCTTTTTTTAAAATGCGCCGTAGTGACGTACGAGACATTTCTAGCTGAGCAGAACGCCTTCTGCCAGATGTTTCTGGTGCTTCGTTAACACTTTGCTGTACTCGTTCAATATTTTCCGCAGTGCGACTTAAACGTGGTCTACCGGTTCGAGGCAAATCTCTTACGCTGCCATGTTGGTGATGACGATTAACTAAGCAACGAATCATCGCTTCAGAGGACGAAATTCTGACGTTAAAATGTCGACGATATGCTCTTTGCGTTAAAATAATTGATCTCTGGTTTAAATAATAAAATTCTATTGTTCTGGTTCTCTGTTCAGTTGTGAACCTCTCCATTATTAATTCTTCAAGTGTTGTCTATATAATCTGAAAGAAAAAATAAAAAAAAAATTAATAAACAAAAAAGTTATTAAACTTTTACACCCCTTGGTTTCTTTTGGCCCACCCAAACAATATTGAAAGTTTATATACTTTAATTTAAAAAACTAAAAGCATAAGTACTTCCAAATTAAAAAAAACAAATTCATTACTAGATGTTTACACATCTCCTATGTGATCGGACTCACATTGATTTTTTTTATTTTCATCGTTCCAATAGGAAAGAAAAACATTTATTTTAATTTATTTACAAAGCTTTTTTTACTTATTCGAAAACACTTTTACCAAAAATAATAAACAAAATGAATCAGCTGACTCTAATATTAGATATGTGTATGGCATTTATCGATAAACAGTCAGCGTCGTCTTAACACTGTTAGGGAATACAAAGTTAGCATTGAAATTGTTTCAAAATTAACGACGATGTTGCTGACACCAAATATAATAAGGGTAAATATCAGCAGCATTTTTAATGTTTGTTAACTATTTATGTACATACGTGTGTATATGCGTACATCATTGTGGAAGCAATTTGTGGTAGTTGGTTACTTTATTGTTGTTTTTCGTCTAAATTACCATTATGTACGCATGTATGTGCTACGCATGTATATTTAGTTCTTTAACAAAACGAGTTCAGGATGATTCGTTTTCTTAATAAAAATATTGGTATTGATCCGGTTCGAATATTTTTGCGTAACAGTACAGATAGATAGGCTGGCTTCCTCAAAACACGAACTTTGCTTAGCTCCATTCTAAACAATATTTTTTTGTTACTGTTGCATTTATTAATTTAATTTAATTTCCCAATAAAATTATTCCATATTTTATGAGGCATAATCTGCTTGTTAGCAAAAAAAAAAAAAAAAAAAACTTTACTGACATCGTCATTTATCATTCCTTAATATGTAGTTTCATTAATAAAAACAATTTCAAATCTCTTGAAAAAACTTATTTCATACAATTTGGTCATGTCCTTGTTTCCACATCAAATAACCATCCTTTTTGTGTGCAAGCATTTGTTTGTGAAAGTTTTAACATATCCATCCTTTATCATTGCAGTTAATCCTCTTAGCTGTTTTATTTTTCCCCGTATGTTCATGAAATTTCTTAAAATCAATGCAAACATGCAACTAAATATAATGAAAAACAAAAAAACCAAAAGGGATTTCCACTGATTTTGATTGGTATATCAAATTGCCACTTGTTGTAGCTGTTGCTCAAGTTACAAAAAAAAATAAATAAAATTGCAAGTAAGAATAATAAAAATATGCTGCATACTGCTACAACGAAATAGTTTTATATGAGAACAAGTGTTTTGTATTTTTATTTTATTTTCCTGCACAATAAAAATATACACACGGGATTATAACAAATATGTTTTAGAGCAATTGAAATTGTAAAGTGTAGCGTAGACTGCTGGAGAAAGAAAGAAAAAAAAAGAAAAATAAAAACATAATTGCATTTAGTAAATTTCTTAGATTTCACGCTAAAATGACGTTGCCAAAAGTTTTTCTCTGGCGAAAATGTTAAGAAATTCCGTGATGACTTAAAAGGGAAAAGAAAAGTATTATCTGGTTGTTAGTGGTTGTATAAAAAGTAAGTTAAGTTATTTTGCTTCAAGAATAATTGGGAATTTAATATAATAACTTGAAAGAAATTTAAAATATTCGGAATTCTAACATGTTTAGACAAGGTATCTAAATATTTTACAATTTAATGACATATTATTATTATTTTCGATTTAGTCGGATGCGACAAAAATTGAAGCTTTCCGGAGAATGTTTTTTTATGATATTCAAATAGGGTAGACATTGGCTGAAGTAGTTAGCACGTTGACTACAAAACTCAATATCGTGGGTTCAATACCTGTATCCAACAGTCATTAGATAACAACACCACGCATTTTTCTGATGTGCATTAGTGTCCTTTAGTATCAGTTGTTGTATGAAAGTTTAAGTGATGAAGGCATAGTCACTGGTCAGTTGAACTATACTGACTTCAGCAGATACTAATCCTAACATAACATCAGAGCGCCCTCCTTTGTAGTGTAGTGGAATCTTCGCCAAAGTAAAAAAAAACTAATAAAATGGCTGCATTTAATTAACACCAGAGGCGCTGCAATACTGCGTTATTAAAAACGTACAGAAAGCAGAGTTGTAAAATAATGAAGTTTTTCTGCTGTTTCCTCCTTCACCGCCTGTCTTCTCTATCACCATCCCTTTCATAAGGAAGGTAACACCTAGTAATAGTAGTAGGCATTCATTGCCTGAGTGCTACTTCTCTTTTTTATAAAAAAAAACAAATATTTTTTACATACTTAAATTGTCCCGAAATGATTTTAAACTCTGTATTTCAAAAGTAATCAACAATTGAGGGTTGCCTTTGCTGAATTAGTTAGCACGTTGACTACAAAACCGAAGGTCCCTTGTTCGAGCCTGGTATCCGACAGCCATTAAATAATAATACCACAAAATTTTTTGATGTCCATTAGTATCATTTTGTAGCAGTTGTTGTAGGAAATTTCAAGTTATAAAGAAATAGACACTGATCACTGAGCTACGCCGGCTTCAGGCTTCAGCGAATACTAATACTAATATAATATCAGAGCAACATCATTCGTCGGTATTGTGTAGTAAAATTATCGGTATAGTAAAAATAAAAAATTAAATGGCTGCAAAGTACAGCTTCAAAAATTTAATACGCCTCATTGACACCAGAGGCGCTGCAACTCTGCATTATTAAAAAACGTGCAAAAAGCAGGGTTGTAAAAAAAGGAAGAGGAAACTCTATCTTTTCCTTCACCAACTGTCTTCTCTATCACTATCCCTTTCCTAAAGAAGGTAATAAATATTACTAGTAAGAGGTGCTCATTGAATGAGTGTTATTTCTCTTTAAAAAAATTCCATTTTAATAATTCTAAGCAATGGTTAGGCTCATAAAATGTTAATTTTAGCAAAAAAAATTAAATTTTTATTTCATTTCGCTTACGATTACATCAAAAATAGGGCAAGATATGTGACATTAGATATACATTATGTTATTTAAACAAGATTAAAGTGGGAGCGTAAGAATACGGAGCTAAGTATTTCTAAAGATTTTTACATAGAGATATAATTTGAAGCCATGTTAAGAAAACTTTACTTTGTGACGTTCTATAATAATAATTTCCTCTACAAAAAAGAGATCGAAAAATATCCTTTTTCGCAATTTGTACCTTTTTATACGAACTTAAATGTATTTTTATGTAAATTTTAGTAATTAACTATTAATTTTTATACCAAAATCATCTTAAAAATTTCTTTAATAAATCGATTTTTCCTAAAAGAATTTTAAGTATTTTCTACCAAAAAGCAATAAAAAATTTTTGTATCGCTGAAAAAATATTTATTTGATTTACTATTAAGTATCTGGATATTAAAAATATGCATTCTCTGAATGCATTGAAAATATAGTTCCCTAGAAATGAATTGCAATTATTTTTACTGGGAAGCAATTCAACGCCGCCGATCTCCCTCTCGATATTCCCTCTTCGGTCCACTTTTACTTGTTCAATGACCCAGCAAAAAATTTAAAAAAAGGTAATCGAGTTTGGAATTAAGCATTTTTGGTGGAAGCACTTCCCTACTGGATTACCAACTTAATGATTTTAACAAGGCGTGAGACTAAAATAATCGATTCTTGAGAAGTACTTACATTTTTTTTATTTGTCAACATTTCACGTAATCTATTTCGTCTAAAAAAATCATTTTCTTCATTTAGCAACTTTCACGTCATTTTTTTTAAATTTTAGGTAATGTGATTTGTAAGCGAGTAATGAAAATTGGCAATCAGAAAAGTAAGTCATTATATGGCAAGTAGTTCTAATGGTAATGTGTAATTTTTTGCTGGGGAGTAATTCTAAACCGACATCAACTGATGGTGAAATTGCAAAATATTTTGAGATCTGCAATGATTCCGATGTGAAAGAGATACATAAAAGATTGATTGTGTCTTAAAAAAAAAAAAAAAAAAAAAAAAAAAAAAAAGGATTTTGATATGCAAAGACCGTCACAAATTATCAAAATTCAGCTTTGTCCTTCTGATTTTTTAAATCCTTATATAAATTTTTTTATTGCTAGTTATTAATATATTTTTTAAGTTTTATTCATTACTGATCCCCTAATCCTGGTTAGAATAATTTATATTCTCCTTTTTTGGATCTGAGGAAAAAGAATAATAATGAATAGTATTTAGGTAACATTTACAAAAATTTTTTTGCACTGAGCGGGGCATAATTTCGTCTATTTTGTGTATTAAAAAATATTTCAAATATATTCCATTAAAAAATTCTTGTTAAAAAAATACATCTTCGAATCGACGATCATTGATAACAACATACGAATGTGCTAATTTTTTTTTAGTTTTTGGGGTCTTTTCGGTTTTTTTGTTTTGGCGTTCTTTCGTTTTTTTTTTTTTTGGTTTTGGCGATTTTTTTAAGTTTTGGCTTTTTTTTTTAGTTTTGACACTTTATTTTCTTGTTTTGGCGAGTTTTTTCAGTTTTTGGCATTTTGGCGATTTTTTTTTATATTTTTGGCGATTTTTTTAATTTTTGCGATTTTTTTTATATCAATTTTTTTTTTAGTTTTGGCGACATTTTCGCTTTTTGGCGATTTTTTCAATTTTTGGCGTTTTTTTCATTTTGTCGTTTTTTTTCATTTTGGCGATTTTTTCCAATTTGGCGATTTATTTTAGTGTTAGAAATTTTTTTTAATTTTGGGGATTTTTTTCGTTTTGGCGTTTTTTTTTTAATTTTTGGCGATTTTTTTTTGGTTTGGCGGTTTTTTAATTTTCGGTTTTTTAAGTTTTACCGTTTTTGAAAATTTCAAGTGTTTGCCTCTTACGGTTTCCAAGATATAGCAAATTGTCAAAATTACATAGTCAAAATTACATTAACTGATGGACCACGCTTTAATTTAAATTTTTTTAAATTTTAGTTTTAATTGTTGTAGTTTGTATAAAGATACACTAATTTTACAAATTACAAGTTTCAATATACATACACGCAAAGAAAATATTTAGGCGCACGGTAGTTGTAGTTATTAGTTGTATAATTAAACTGTATATTATACTTGACAAGTCCCCATTTTCTGTGTATTATAGAACCAACTATGTAATTTTAATAAAAAAATAGTTTAAGCCAGATCGAATAAAACATAACAAATATGCATTTAATATTAAAAATAAAGTTTATAATTAAGAACATTTACATATATATATAAGCATGTATTAAAATAAGAAAAACGTAAAATGAATATCCAATAAACGCATTTAAATTTAAAGCTTCATACAAATGAAAAAAAAAAATCCATAAAAAATGCATACCCACACATATACAAACAAATTTAAGCAAATAAAGGGTGTCCCAACAAGAACGCAAGATTTAAATTTGGCGCCATTCGAAGTGTCATTGTTTGACATTTAAACAATTGTTATTGTTTGCTAGTAGAAGGTACGAGGTTAGTAAAAATGGAGCGCTACACGAATGACCAACGCATTCTCATTGTGAAATTGTTTTACCAAAATGGTGAAAGTTTTGCGGCTACAGTTCGCAAATTTGCGATCAATTTGGGGTCACAATAATGCTCCAAAGTATTCAACTGTGTGAGATTAATGGATAAATTTACCGACACTGGGTCTGTTAGTGATGTAAAGACAACAACGCGCCTTCGACCAGGTCGATCGACCGAAAATGTCGCAGCTGTACGTGATGACGTCGCTCAAACGCAGGTCAAGCGCAAACAGTCAATGGTGTTCGGTATCGTGAAATGATAACCAGTTTTTTCGTGCCTATAATTGAAGAAATGAATGTGGAGGGCATGTGGTTTCAACAAGACGGCGCCACATGTCATACAGCCAGAGAAAGAATTCAACTGCTACATCAGTCATTTCCTGGTCGTGTTATTTCGCGTTTTGGAGACCAGAATTGGCCGCCTAGATCGTGCGATTTAACATCATTAGACTTTTTTGGGGGGGTTTTTTGAAGTCGATGGCTTACGCGAATAAGCCGACGACGACTCAAGCCTTAAAAGAGGAAATTGGACGCTGCATTAATGAAATACCGCAGGATTTATGCAAAACGGCCATTGAAAATTTCATTAAAAGATCGCGGGTGTGCCAGCAAAGCCGCGACGGTCATCTGCCCGGTTTGTTGTTCCACACATAACCTCATTTTGTCTACTTTACGATATAATAAAGTTTCACGATTTTTTTTTAAATATCTGTCTTTTATTTAAAATTTAAATCTTGCGTTCTTGTTGGGACACCCTAAATATTAGATTCAGTGGGTGATTTGTATAAACTCAATATTTTCCCAACAAACACGCAGGAAAACATTTGATGAATTGAACATTTGATATTCAACGTTATTCTTAATTGGTTTTGGAATTGTATACAGAATATATAAAAAAACAACATTTTAAAATTGTAAATCGGATTATATACTCGTATATGCAAGGTACTCTTAATATAATTATACCATTCACAAGCTTTGTTGAATAGCTTAAAACTATATTGGAAAAGAAAATTTAAATGAAAATGCCTCTAAATAAAAATAAATTATTTATAAACGGTTTTTCTTTCGAGATATTTTTTAACTGTCTTTTCAAGTAACAAAAAACTTTAAACAACACAATATAGCTTATGAATTGAGCATTGTAACATTAAAAGACATATATGCATATCGAGCTTTATTTTCGATTTTATCGTAAGCGACATATTATCAAAAATATACTATTTTATTGAAATTAAAGTTTTATGGGGCTACCTATAGTTTTAAATTATCCAAATGCCAAAATTATTGATAACTTTTAAGATACGGGCTGTAAAATTTAAACGTAAGCGATAATTTACGCATGTAAAATAAGTAGAGCTTTATTTTCCATTTTATCTTACGAGACAAAAATTAAATTTTTTATAATATTCAAATTTGTTTTACACACGTAAATTGTCGCTTACGATTAAATTTTACAGCCCGTTTCTTAAAAATTATCAACAGTTTTAGCCTCTTGATAATTCTTAACTCTGGGTAAGCCCATTAAATTTTGATTTCAATAGAAATCGAAAATAAAGCTCAAAATTTGAATGTTCAACCTTATTCTATAACAAGACATATGTTTGGTATTCTATAAAAAAAATTGATGTTGATGTTGCCGTTCATTTTGTCGTCAGTGTTTTTGATGTCGTGTTCTGTTGTATGTATGCCTCAACAAATTTGAAAAATAATTTAAATGGTAAAAAAGGGAAATATAAGAAATATCAAATTATTCAAAAAATTTCTTAAAAATGGGAAAATATAATAAGGACAAAATAAAAATTACCAACCCAAACCAATTTGAAAAGCTTGTGGAAGAGTTGAAAAAAGTCCTTCTTTTGTTAGAGGATTCCACAGGGGTAGTGTTCTTAATTATTTCAAGATACAGTGGGAAGGTGTTGCGGCTGCACTAAATTCTCTCGGTCCACCAATTAGAACTAGTGGTGGATGGCAAAATGTAAGGTCAATAGTGTGTTGGGAAAGTATACTGTATGATAAAATTATTTTTACAGAGCTGGCGGGACTTGAGGTTTAAATTAAAAAAAAAGGTTGTAAACAGTGCTGAGTGTGAAGCCACTGGAGGCGGGGTATATGAACCCCTTTGGAGGAAGCTCCAATCTCCAATAAACGTTGATCTGATCCCTTTTGTTTCAAAAATTAGGCTGTATTGTATCCAATACATGCCTACATGATGTTTTATTCAGCCGAAAATAACTTTAAAATATTAAAAGGATGAACATTACTCATTATTTTCCAAAAACATGACAGCATTTATCACTTAATTTTCCTTGGCTAACTGGCAAATGTATGACTTTTGTTTGAGAAATCTTATTTTCATTGTCCCAATAGGAAAGAAAACACTTTATTTTAATTTATTTACAAAGCTCTTGCTTATTCAAAAACACTTTTACCAAAAATAGTAAGCAAAATGCATCAGCTGACTCAAATATTGGATATGTGTATTGTATTTATCGATAAACAGGCAAAGTCGTCATAACACTTTTAGGGAATACAAAGTTAGCATTGATGTTGTGTTATATTTATGTGGTTTTAAAATTGACGACGATGTTGCCGACGCCAAATAGAATAAGGGTGATTATAAAAAAACTTCTCCCGAAAAATATAATTTTTGTCGCTTACTATTAAATCGAAAATATGGCTCGATATATCTGTGGAGTTTAGACAAAATAAACTAACTCGAGTTCGGACAATTTTCCACTTTTTCAACCATATGTAAATATAAGTTTTAAAAGCGCAGCTTTCTGTCTTTTCAGCGTGTTTCTAGATAGTGTAGATCGGAAGATATAGAAGATAGAAGCCCCCAAATCAAACTATCTGGCAACTTATACAATCTGCATTTGGCAAAAGAACCCATATCGAAATATGCTGCAGGGCACAAAGAAAAATATCATAACGTAATTTTAACAAAAGAACTTATTTGAATATGTGTTTCCAATAATTTACTAAAATTATTTTGACAAAACGACCTATTTGCACTCATGTTCTTTTATCAAATGCATAAATAACAGGTTCCCTTCGAAAGTTAAGTTCTTTTAATAGCCATTTGATCATTAGCATTCATTGTGACAAAACAACCTATGTTAACATTAGTGATTTAGTGTACTGGGAATTAACGAAATAAGAGGAATCTTTATCAAATCAAATGCTTTTGTCGTGTTCCTGTGTAACAAATTAAGACATTTTTAATGAAAATATGTTGTTTCCTAATATAGAAAAACATAAACAATGCACAGAGGAAGACAAAAAATAAAGGTTCCAAAGCTTTGGTGGATCATTGACTCTCTCGCAAGTGAATACATTGACTACAACAATTGTAGATACACAAGATTACGACAATTATCAGCTGTTTTGAGGGTACCTACGTCACGGCTCCAAAGAGTTTGTCAATTTGTATGGAATTTTCAATGATTTTAGAATTTTTGACTTTTCTAGAGGGTGCCGTGTTTATCGAAGGAATTGCACCTTTGTTCAACTGCCGATATTTAAAGAATTCAGGTAAGCCATTTGTGAAAAGTTACGCTATCAATGACAGATATGTCAGTTACGACAAAAAGAATAGTACTCTCTTTCTGTTTTTTTTTTACAGTACAAGCTATATTTTCAGCCGGACAAGGACTTCAAGGCGCCGAAAAATAACAAATTTCGAATTTAATAAATGTTATTCTGCTCCTTTGCCAATATCTTCTAATAAAAAACGTGATTTACAGTCCGTTCTGCCATTTATAAATGTAGAGTTTCATAATTATTACAATAACTTGCACGTTGAAGGTGAAGTACAATTGGAAGATGATTGGGATATTGACGAATATGATTAGCTGTTGAGTGAATTATCTAGGCGCACGGTAGTGCGCCAGGCCAAGTTCTGGCCAATGCACGCAGTGTGTATATTTACACGAAGCCATTCGAGCTGTTTTTACCCCCCTCATAACTTTGTTCCCCGCAATCGTAAAATTATAGAATTTAAACCATAATTCATATAACCTCACATGCAAAGTTTGAAACTTGTACAGCAAAAGGTTCCGGAAATATAGAGGTGCAAAAAGTGCATATTTTAAGAGATACTCACTGACCAATGACCACTGACACACTCATCAAATTGATGAAGCACTTCCACTATAGCTAGAGAGCTAAACTTTGGTATACGGGAAGATCTAGGTGAGCAATGAGCCAGAAAAATCTGAAAACCCGGAAATTTTAACCAGGAGAGCGGAGCTACGCCCATAAATATTAAAGTTTGTGCTATTGAGCTGAAATTCGATAGACAGCTAGGTCTAGATGAGAAATAAAATAAAAAAATCTGAAAACTCGGAAATTTTTACCAGGAGGGTGGGGCTACGCCCATAAAAGTCAGAATTAAAAAAGCTAATATAATGCGCTTAGTGGAAGCGTTTTTATTGAAATTCGGCATACATACTGCGGTAATACAAGGCTATAATTTTTTTTATTAAAAAAGTGGGCGATGACGCGCCCATACAATTTAAACCTCATTTTAATGCCCTGCAGCTCAGCATATTTAGATATACTAATTATCTAGCTATTATTATCCGTTTGTAACAAAAGTAGACACGAATAATAAGCACTGGCCCAAAAAATTTGACATGGGAAAAGTGGGCGGGGTTACGCCCATAAAAATCAAAATTTAAAAGTTGCGCTGAGTTGAAATTTGATACACAAGTAGGTCTAGGTGAGAAAACAACTAGAAAAATCTGAAAACCCGTAAATTTTAGTTAGAGGGGCGGGGTTGCGCCTATAAAAATTAAAAATTTTAAGTTGCGCTTATGAGCTGAAATTTGATACACAAGTAGGTCTAAGTGAGAAACCAACTAGAAAAATCAGAAAACCAAAAAATTTTACCAGAATGGGCGGGGCCGCGCTAATATTATTTTGAACTATAAACTTAATACACAGTTTTTAATTCAAGCCAATTTATTGAAATCTTGCATATGCGTTGCACGTACACAATACTTTAAACTATCACCTTAATAATTTTGCGTGATGACTTCCATAAAATGTTAGCCTTGCGTTTAATCTAATATCTGTCTAGTATATTTTAGAAGAAAATTAGCATGAATTATAAACGCTGCTCACAACAAAATTTTGAGCTAGGAATAGTCGGAGAGGTAATGCTGATAAAATCTAAATATATAATTCGCGCTAGATAGCTGGCATTTTATACACTAGTAAGTGTAGCTGCGTAGGCCTATGGGAAAATCTTAAAACCAAAAAGTTTTATCCAAGATGCCGGGCACGACGTTAAAGCTCTAATTGGCACTAGCTAGCTTAAATTTGATACACAAATAAATCTAGATAACAGATCACTAAGAAAAATCTGAAAACCCAGAAGTTGCTATCAGAGGGCGGAAACAAGCACTTTTAATTCAAAATTAAGATACATTTTATTGAAGCTTTTCAAACACATTGCACTTCTCCAAAGTAAAAATTCCCTATTTTAAGATCTTAGCTTTTTCGGTCAGGTACTTCGGCTTAGCAGTTTTTAATGTAATACTCAGGTATTTCTTATTAACTTTTTAATACCAAACTTTGCATGAACCATAAGCACTAGAGGATATAAAAGTCAGCGAGAGCAGGCCCATGAAAATTTTACGTAATATTATACTATAGAGAGCTGACATTTTGTAGACAAATAGTAACAGATTTACTCAATTAGAAAATCCAAAAACTAAAGCACCAGCTACCCTACTGAAACTTTGCATGCACATTGGGCATATCCTTTCGATATATGTACTTTGGCTTATCAGACTTTAATATGTAAATTTATTGAGATAAAAGACGGGATCACGTCCACTAAAATTTACGCTCCACTTTACATGTTTCTTTCCAGACGACTCTTACTAAATTGCATACACACAGGCGACCCGTTGTAATGGCACAATATTGCATTTTTAAGGTCAACAATTCAACACCAATCACACTCTTACCCATTATTTTATGTAACTCTGCCATTTTCAACTGGCACAATGATCATGAATAGAAATAAAATACACTAGAACTTTTAAGTTTAAAAAGTGTTATTATAGAAATCTTTTCAAAAAGTAATCAGATCCTCAAAAAACATAAATGTGAAAAAACGGCCAAGTTCTTATCCAAAATTTCGGCCATTAAAAGCTGTGAGATATAAATTTTGACCAAGTTCTTCTTTGCCACAATACATAACACAGAAATATATTATGTATGCTATAAATTTGTAATCGTAAGGGTGTCATATAATTTCTAGAGAATCTGTTAATTTGGCAATTTTTTTACCTTTCCAAAAAAGGAGAGAATAATGTATAAATATTCATTTCTTTATATTGATAAAAATGTTGTCAAGTTGGCAGACTATCTAGAGATTATATGACATCCTTACGATTACAAATTTATATCATACATAATATATATTTGTGTTATGTATTGTGGCAAAGAAGAACTTGGTCAAAATTTATATCTCACAACTTTTAATGGCCGAAATTTTGGATAAGAACTTGGCCGTTTTTCACATTTATGTTTTTTGAGGATAAATATATCCATCACCTTATTACTTGTTTTATTTGTTTTGCCTACTAAAAAGTACAACAGTGAATATACATAAGTAACTAAATGTGTATGTGTGTATATGTGTATTGTAAAACAAACAATGAAAATAAAAGTTTTGCTTTATTTTCCGAGTTTAAAATAAGAAACAATAAAAAAATATTTAAAATCAATGAATATTTTCTGCTGCTGCTTGTTTGAGTTTAAAAAATGCACAAACAGTTGTTTCCTTACGGAATGTGCGTTCAGTTTGGCACTTTACTTAAGCAAATGACATTTGACGAAACTTGACGAAAAGTTTGTTAAGTACATTATAGTTTGCACACATACGTTTTATATGTAACCGCACAGTTGCTTAAGATAGCTTATTCATATTATATTGGGCCTTTAATCTTACTAATTAATTATAAAGTTTCTATAGCTTTTCCAAGACTTTTGTTTAACAAACTTCTAACACCTTAACTTTGATAACTTTAATATTAAGTTCATACAGTCAAAAGAAATCTATGTAAGTACATAATTTATTATTTTTTAATTTTTCACTTTTGCTATTGCAAACGCATCAAGCTTCATATCTCTGACAACTTTCTTAGTTCATTTGTTGGCCGTGATGATTGATTATATAAATTTATTTAAACTGTATGCAATTTTGATGCTTATGAATGTTTTTGTTCTTAGTTTTTCTTTTTTCCTTAGTTTAGGAAATAAGAATACCAAAAACAGCACACTTGCACCAGTGAACGGGTGAAATTATATCAATCATGTGAATAAGTAAAATAAAAATATAAAATTGGTTAAACACATGCGAACGAGCTAAATGAATGAGGATACATGCTTTTGTGTAAAAATGCAAATATGGGAAAATAAATATTCATATCTAACAAATAAAATTTGTTAAGTAATCTGTAGTTGTAATTATAATTGAATTATCATCTGTACACAAACTTTTAATTACATTAGGTTTTTGGTTATTTGGAAGTCAATAAATAAATGCAATGGAAACATTTAAAATAACTAATTTTTTTTTGTGTTTTATTGGTTGGACTTCAAGCAACATTTAAAAAAGCTTAAAACCATTAATGCTCACAAACAAGCTTCCAAATAAATAATTAAGATTATAATAATTATACTAGGCCAGGAAAATTTTTCTAAAATAATTTAAAAATATTTATTTATTGCTGGCTTAGCACGTCTTGATGAATTTCGGTGCTGCTAAGCAACACATCAGTAAACTTGAACAATAGTTCAAAAAAGTTTACAAAAACCCAAATAGTTGTGTTCGAAGTCTACTTATGTGTTGTTTAGCTGCAATGAAATTTATCTAAATGTGCTAGACCAATAACAAATATTTTTTTTTTTCAAAAGTTCCTTCTTGTAGTTTGTACTTTAACGGCACACTAATTTTTGAAATCTTTGGAGGCCCGTAAAAATTATTAAACTTTGGTACTTCTGGGGAACCTATACTGTTCAGTCCGTGTGTTTTTCCAAAAGTCTTTATTTGTAGCATAGTGTTATTTTTTTATTTATATTTATTCCTCAGAAAATGAAAATTATTCACATTTTAATACTTTTAATACTTTTTTGTTTAAAGAAAGGTATTTTTTAACTCTAGAAAGCGCAGTTTCTGCACTAAAGTTAATATTAACCGATTTAAAATCGAGTTTATCAACAGAGTCTGTAAAGAGAACTAATTATAATATATATTTTTTAAGTTTACTTTTTAAGCCACGACAACAGTAATAACAATAACCTAAAATAACCATAAAACTCAAAAAAAAAACTTTTATTTATTGGGGAATAAATAAAAAAAAAACAACTTTTATTTTCTCAGGAATAAATAAAAATGACAAAATAACTGTTATTTTCTTAAGAAAAAATAAAAAATCAAGAAATAATGATTAAAAAGTAATTTTTAAGATAAAACTTATAACTAGGGAAAGGATTTTCATGTAAACACATGTTTTCTGTCGTTGGTTGTAGATCAACGTAAATAAAATATCTTTGCGAATCAACAAATTTACGATAAAATGGCATCGATTTGTTATTGCACATTTTTGCATATTTTGTAATAAATACATATTTTTGCATATTTCATTATAAATGTATATTTTTAATACATTTTTTAGTTTTTTCATGTTATAAATCTAATTTCTTATTAGTTGTAAATGTAAAGTATTTAAAAGCTGCAGTTTTTATGATTGTGTAAGAACAAAAAAAAGAGGAAACCGAGAAAAATTTACGATTGCATTTTTTGTGATATTATTCGATATTAAAAAACACCGTAGGACTCCTTCAGCTCATTTGAAAAGTTCAGTACCTTGGCTTAAGTCAAGAATACCAATGCCATTGAAAATAGAAAATAAAATAGCATAGGATGGATAATAGTCCCTTAAAACCCAAAAATGTTTGTGTAATTTTTTCAGCGCTGTCTACTGGTTCCGCATTAATTTCATGTAGATATAAAGTGCTTTTGAATGCACCTTTCCGTGTTTCTGCCTCAAATGAAAAATATCAAGTGATATGATACGCATACATCCAATAGCAACTAGATGGGGAACGTGGCAGAATGCTCTACTAAATTTCTATTAATAAAATTAAAGAAATTTTAAGTGTGCTTGAAGTGTACGTTAAAATAAAATTTCCATACAAAAACTGGTTTTAACGTGTACTTAAAGCACACGTTATTTTTTGCATATTAGTACAAGTTTTTGACTATAAAATTTCTTTAATTTTATTAATAGAAATATAGTACACCGACAGCCTTCTGCCTAATTGATATTTGGATACACATAGTATTGCATTCTTGTTCATACTATAGGCCAACTAGAGGCTTTCGTTGAATTAATTGAAGATGCTTTTAGTTAATTTTAATTATTATTCGAACTCCATTTTGTTTCTATATTTGTGATTTGAACGGGCTAAGGTTCGTATTGCTTTTTAAGCCAAATTACATGTGATAATTATTAATGAACAAATAACAACAAGATGCGTTTAAAAAAAATTCTGCTCTGAAAGGCAGAACAAGTGAAGAAATAAAAAATAAATTAGAAATAGTTATACAAAAAAATATATGTAACAAATTGGATCAATAATTTATAGTTCTAACAACGAAAACTTAGAAACTGATTATTCCACAAACGAAATAGCAGCATTTAAATATGCACCAATAACTTCTGCTGACGTGGAGCTTTCATTTTTATTACATAAATTAAAAAAAAAATATTTATTTAAAAAATATTCATTCATGTACGTAAGTAAAAGTTCGACTGAACCTTATTTTGTATTCCATATGATTTGACAAAATATTTATTAAAAATGCATTGAAGCTGAGCTTTTTATGTTTTATAAGTTTTTAATGACAAAATCTTAGTTAAGAGAGCAATGAAGGTGATTTTTTAATTTTTAATGTTATTAAATTTAAAAAAAAAGAGTTGATAAATGCATATTTTATTAGTTTTAAATACATATTTTTATATTTTAACTGCATATTTTATGTACATAAAACCTGATTTTAAATGCATGAAAATCCTCTCCCTACTGCCAAATAATAATAAAAACAGCAGAAAGGTATGCTATAGTTTTTGCGTAGAATTGAAATATTAGTTAAATATTGCTCATACGCTTTGGTTTTTGGTTACTTGTCAAGTAACGAAAGGTATGCAATAGTTTTTCGACTTAACACTACGTATGAGTGATATTTTAATAAACGCAATGAATATTATGCATACGTGATATCAAAGGGCCAATAGGGTTTTTTTCCTAATACAGTTATTTTTTTAGTCAAGTTTACTTACCATTCAGCTATCACACACGAGAACAATTATGCTGGCATAACATGCCAGTTTGTAGGTGAGAGAGGCAAAGAGAGTGGTATTGTGTTTGGCATAACTTTTCAACTAGCTACAACCCCGCATCATCGGCACAAAACCAATACACACACAACTTAAAAAACAGCAAATGTTAAAAGAATACAAAAAACACTAATACACACAAAGCAGTGTGCACGTATACATTTTGATGCCAGATGAATTAGTCTCGTGTGTTCTACAAAGAACAAAAATTGTGCGGCATAAACATTACTCCCGTGTGTGATACCCCATTGACAACTTTCAACAAGGTCGAAAAAGGATAATTTTACAAAATATAGGTCATTAAAATGGTATTTAAAAGGAAAAAAATTGTTCAGTTAAGAAGGAGAAAATTCAAATTTAATTTAATTTCAAGCAAAAAAGGATAAATAATAATAATGCTCGAATTACAATAAAAATATAACATAAATAACAATAAGATAAATTTAGTGCTTTTTAGGGACTGATGCAATTAATTTTAATATATGATAAGCTACTAATTACACAACAGAATAATAGTTTTGTTGTTTAAATAAACTTATCTAATCCTTACGCATTTTCATCTCCTAATGATGCATTTTCAGCAACGGCCCAAAAAAGGGGGCATAATGGCAAGAATATTATGGCCATGTATAAAAAAAGTATCTCAATGCTAGTTAGTTTCACACGATTGAAGATACAGAACATAGTGACAGTTACACATGGGACACTATTCTCTTGGCAACAATCTTAAAAGCATGGGCCTTCCATTTATGAAAAAAGCAGACAATAAAAAAGAATAGTTTCATGCCGATTGCTCTTTGTTTATTTTAACTTAATGAAATATTTTATATTTATATTTTCACTATCCATAATTTACAGTTCCGAAATAGTTTGCCAATTTAAAACTCATAAGTCAATAAAAATAAATTTAAAGCAAAACTCTTACTATTGCCATGAAACAAAATATAATATAAGATAAATGCCACGCTACCGTAACAAGTGTTGAAAATTGCAATATTTTTTTTTCTAAATATAAGTTATCGTAAACCCTCAAAATTACTTAATAACATGAAAAGCAAAGAAAATGGTACACCTTAAAGCTATAAGTTAAATATTGCTACTATAGAAAATAAATAAAAATTTTAAAAAAATAAGTATAGAAAGTGTTTAAAAGAAAGTTTCAAAAATATAAATCAGTATTATTTGTTATTGAAATTGTATATACACTTTTAAATAAATATATACAATACTTGTAAATCTGAGGAAACAATTTTTGCAAAAATGAAATACAACCAACCGACAAAGTAAGAACAATTTTGCAACCATCAACGTGCAATTTTGTTATAGAAACAAGGAAAAAGTTTAAAAAATGTATGGAACAAAAAACATTAAATGGAAGCACTTGTTGCCCAAACAAAGTAATAATAAAAATAAATATGGCACAATAAATAAAAACTAAGTTCAAAACATGGCAGCTACATAAAAACTAAACAATTAAATAACTTAATGTATGGTTTTATTTAATAATTTCAACATAAAATTTATATAAAAATAAAAACAGAACTTTTTGTAAGAGTGTTATTCATTGCTTTTGTTTTTTCAACTTTTATCTAATATTTAGGATATATAGGAAGGCTAGTTCAGGAAAAGTTTTGCTTTGATTTACAAAATATGTGTAATATTTTATTAATATATTAATTAAAAAAGCCTCAGTCGTTAAGTAGCTCTGGGTTGAAGAACAGCGTCTCGTGTCATCATAATTATTTCTTAAGTGCGGTCAGGCTTATGTGTATTCTCGGACCTTCGAGAGTTTTTCGTCTCACTCGCACTGGTTGGCTGATATACCACGGATAACCGTATGATCCTGCGGTTTTTTGTGGAATTTCCTTAACTTCCCATATGAAGGCATAGATCGAGTACAGTCAGTCACAAAACCTTTTGAAATACCGTTAATATGGTCAAGTTACTCCGCCCATATTTGTGCAACCCTATATTATGCAAATTTACTTTGTATAATATGTATAAATAAATAAGTAATACTATTAATTGAAAGCTGGTAAGTTAAAGGGCAGTAAGTGAAAAATACAGATTTCTTATTAATTAAGATTCAAAGTTTTCTCTCCAGTATTGCAGAGTGAGAATTTTTAATATTATCCCGTATGTGGGTGACAGAAAATTAAAAAAAAAAACAGCTTTGATATAGTGACATGAGTACCGCATTGTTCATAGAAGGATTATAAATACTCTAGTTTTTTTATATCAACTAATATTGTCATGAAAGGTTTTCCAATAAATATAGAAAATGAAATCATGGAATACTTATTTATTTGAAAAAGAGGATATACCATTGAACCAATAATATCTGACCATATTATATCCATTTAATTTTAATTAAATTTTCATATATGTTTCTTGAGGCCCGTAGAAGTTGTTTGGAGTTAAACAAATAAATAACACATTGATACTTCAATTAAAGGTAATCAGCTTAAAAAGCTCTAGCAATTTGTTGCTGTTTCTTTGCAAAGAAAGCACCAAACATCGTTGGCGCTGAGATTTGATTGGCTATTGTAATCTCGTCAGTGTAAAAGTACAAAGCTCTTTTATTATTGTGAGTATAGCTTAGACGCAGGAGTGTTAAAGGCGTATAGAATTGGGCATATCTCCTTAAGGTTTTATGGTATTTGTCATCATATTTTTTTTTTTAAATTTATGAAGAAATACTTTATTTTTTCAAATTAAAATAATAATATATTATCAAAAAATTATGCATATAAGTTTCATGAAAATATAAGTAAATTCTTGCTTAATGGCACCCTTGCAGGGATTTTAACACTATTAAAAAAAAAAAAACAAGATTTTTATAAAACACCGTATATGCACATTTAATATTTATGCATTTTTCTATAAAACTACAGCATTTAAGTTTATAAATTGAGTGATAATAAAATTGTGTTTAGAAACCAAAATCCCACTGTGCGGGGCTGCATACTGATGCATGATGTAGTTACACCTTTGTAGAAATTTTAATATATTTTATGCCTAGAAGTATGCTTATATTTTAAGAAACAAATTAATCTCGAGGTTGGAAGAAAAAGTTTTAAAAGCTTCTTGTCTTTGTAACTTTGTAAACTTTTGATGGTTGTTGTTTTTCAAATAATTTGTTAACTGTTGAGGTGTTTTATAAAATAACGTGTAATTTCCTTAATACAAGCAACTTACTCGTCTAGAAAAATATAAATAAAATATACAAAAACTTTTTGAGTGATTCCTAGAGAAAGTTTCTAGACAAGTGGCTTGTTTGCATTGTAGAAACTACACATAAAGCTCTGGATTTCTTATTAATTAGAAAATATTTAATTTATAAAGAAACTATTTAACAAATTTCCTTGTGCGTACACCAGTTACAAAGTTCAATATGAAATCTACTATAGAAGAAAAAATAAACCAAAGTCTGTCCAATTTCATTTGAACTATTTCCCTTTATTTTTATTTTTTTAATAACTGTTACAAATACTTGAAACATTATTTAACCTCCTGTCATCAATTTATTCTTCACTTTCAGACATGTTTCATGCATTTCTTTGATTTTCATCAGTTTGCATAACAGTCTATTGAAAACAATGTAAATCAATTGCAACTTTCCAGTGTTTTATGTTGTTACCCACCCCAAACATACATGACAATATTCCAATCATCATAAATAATCTTTTCAACACATCTCTTTTAACTTTTTTTCTTCTACTGTTTCTTTTTTTTTGCATTTTTTCTCATACAAGCATTGAAATACTCTTATCAGTCTATATACAATGTATTTGCAACTCTATTAGTGTGTGGGTGCAACTAATCAAATCACATCATGTGTTAATTACATGAACTCAACATGTACATACATACATACATACATACATACAAACATAAGTACAGATAATTTGACTGCTAATGGAAAATGTTTTATCTATGTTCGTAAAAATCTTGAGGCTAGTTGTGTAAATATTTTTCCATTAGATTTTCATTTAATATTAGCAGTTTATAGGCATTATTTTAAGTTAATTTATTAGAGTAATTAAATTGTAACAAAGTAGTTTATTATTACTCAAAAATTTTTCTCAATAACTGTATCAATTTTTGTACAATTTCCCTTGTAGTTGGCTAGAAAATGCTTTGAGACTTTTTACCCTTTACACGCACGTGAAGGCGGCACATAATTGTAAATTATAATCCGATATAAAATTAATGAGTTTCGCCAGCTACTGAAATTAGTGAACTTTCACCTCATCATATAGTCTGGTAGACCAAAGTAGGGCTTACCTTCTTCATAGTTTATTTAAATTTTTTTCCATTATCAATCTTGTTTCATGTTTTTTTAGTATTACCTTTAAATTATCTTTTTGATATTTGGATTTTCTTATTTTTATTATTTAATTACATATTTAATTTATGTTAGTTATTAATTTTCAAAGATATTACAGTATCTATAGTTCTATCTTAAGTTCATATTCAAGATTGAATCTAACACACGGGTGCTAGTATATTTTTTAAATTCCCGCTTTAGGAAGTTACTGATTTAAGCCCAACATATTTCGAAAGTAATCCATTTTTAATATTTTCTGATCGATGTCTGTGATCATGTTAAAAAGCACATTCAGCAGGTAGTAGCGGAAATGCAGCTGAGCAATGTTTTTTTTTATTAAAAAAAATTTCAACATGAAAAATATTTTATTAAAAAACTCTTTGAAAACAAATTTAAAAAAATAAAAAAAAAACTATTAAAAAATCGTGAAAAGTGTTAAACGTTGCAAATTTTGTTAGTTGCAGCTGCCGTGGAGAAATTTCTTCAAGTTTATGTGAATAATTTTTGTTATTATTATTATGTTAAACAAATTCTATTTTTGACATTTTGGATAAACTAAAAGCCATGTTTTTTTCATTGTTGTATATTTTCATTACTTTTGTAATCCTGATATTACCTGGAATTAAATTTGGCTTGATCATGTTACCTAAAAAAGAGTCCACGAATCGAAAGCAAATTTCCGGTATTCGAAATGTGTTGAGCGACATGTTGAGTTGTTATAATGTAAGTTAGTGAGAGTTCCATATATTAAAAAAATATAACGTTAAACAATTCGCATAAAATAGACATGATATTTATGCATTTAGCACATTTAGTGAGGTTGATTGGCAGATATGTACCAAATGGCTCCCCCTTTACAAAAATTATGCAAGAATCTGAATACAATGTAACGAGTATTCATTGCGGTGCGGTTTTTCATACGATTTTGAAGTAAAAACCCGCAGTGCGGAACGGCATAAATTTAAAATCTATTTTATTTTCATTGCGGACTTTCTTATTCTCTCAATTTTTGACTCTCTTTCTCTTTTTGATGTTGCCACAGTTTTTGAATAATTGGCGGTGTTCACAACAAAAAACATGATTTTGAAGTTCAAAAATGTTTCTCATAAAATATCAAAGCTTAAAAAATTTATAAAATGTATCTGCGAATGTATAAAATTTTAATAATTTTTTGTTTTTAGTTACTGCTATTACAAAATATTTAACAGAGAGAGTAAATTTTTTTTAAAAATGTATGAACAAAATATTAATAAAAATTTCAACAAACAATGACAAGTATTGCCGTCGTCGTCTTCCGTTGTATTATGTTTATTTTTCTCTCCCGCAACGAGAAATCGCACCGCACCGCAAACATTGTGTTTAGACTCTAATGCAGAAGTGACAGCACGCTCTCTCTCTCTCTCTCTCGAAAATCTGTTTGCAGTTGCGGGTAATTTCTGCAGTGCTGCCAGAATGATGATTTTTATCACATTTTTGATGATTTTTGGACTAAAAAATTATTTCATAATTTTTTTCTGGAATGATGATTTTTAATTTTGCAAATTCTGATTTTTATTTTCAATACATATGAATGTACATAGCAGCGGTCTTAGTATCAAAATTTTTCAAATTCTTTTCACACTATTATGTAGATACAGGTAATGAAAATATTCCAACTAATTTTTAGGAAACATTTTCTTAAGGATCAGATCATAGAGAATTAAAAGAAAAAACAAAATATTATAAGCATCGAAATTGTGTTCTAACAAAACAAGTTATGTCGATGAAAGTGATTATGGCTGAAGAAAAATAATATCCGTCCAACCCCCAAGATGATATACATACATAGGTGGTTTTTGTCAGGAAAAAATTCTAAAATTAAAAATTTATATATGTACCTAAATGGGGGATATAAATGATATAAGACTTAAAATAAAAACAAGTAAGAGTGCTATATTCGCCTGTGTCTTATATACCCTTTACCAAAGTGCGTTTATGTAGTATAGAGATACATACATAATCACATAGTTACTTTTATGTACAAAGAAAAAAACAATAATTTTCAAACCCTAGAATCATAATTTTAGATTTTTCTGATTACTTCTACCAATCAAGTAGTTCTTAAAAAAATATAGAAAGTGTGTTAAGTGAAAAAAAGGAAATTAAAAAAAAAATGTTTTATTTAGTTACTTTAATATCCAGAAAAAAAAATCATAGTTTCCAGCTCTGGAGCTGTGGTTTTTATTTTTATAATTTTCTATATCAAACTTTTCTTTCCAAAACGTACAATATATATAATTTGTAAAGGAAAAGATAAAAATTAATTAGACTTAGTTACTTTTATATATCAAAAAAGTGTAAGTGTCCCAACCGTGAACTCATCCTTTTTGATTTTCTGATTTCTTACAGCAATCTCTTTCTTTTAAGAGTTTAAGAAATATTTAATTTATAAAAAAAAGGAAAAATTTGTTTTAGTAACTTAATTTTGTACAAAAAAAGTTAAAGTTTTCCAACCCTGGAATCGTGTTTTTATTTTTTTTATTGTTTTTTTTTATTTGAAATACCAATTTTATTCGTTATCAAGCATAAAATAAGTTTATTTAATAAAACTAGATAAAAATTAGTTTTCGGTAGTTAATTTTTTATATCACAAAGAGTGTAAGTTTCCCAACCCTGGAATCCTCCTTTTTGATTTTTTTGTTTGATTTCTTACACCATCTTTTTTTAAGAATATAAGATATGTTTAATTTATAGTAAAAAGGAAAAAATTTGTGTTAGTAAGTTACTTTTGTATAAAAAATAAGGTTTTCCAACCCTGGAAACGTCGTTTTAATTTTTTTTATTTTGAAATACCAAATTCATTCGTACTAAAGTATAAAATAATTTTATTTATTTAAAAAAAATTAAAATTGGTTTTCGGTAGCTAATTTTTTATATTACAAAAAGAGTGAGTTTCCTAATCCTGGAATCATCCTTTTTAATTTTTCTGATTTCTGATACCAATCTGTTTCCTTTAAGAATATAACATATCTTTAATTTATAGAGAAAAAGGAAAAATTTGCTTTAGTAAGTTACTTTTGTATTAAAAAAGTTAAAGTTTTCCAACCCTGGAAACATCTTTTTAATTTAAGAAGGTTAATTTTTAATTTGAAATACCAATTTTACTCGTATTAAAGTTTAAAATAAGTTCATTTAATAAAAAAAATAAAAATTAATTTTAAATAAAATTTAATTTCTTATAGCACAAAAAGTTTCAGTTTCCCAACCCTAAAATCATCCTTTTTGATTTTCCTGATTTCTTACACCAATCTTTTTGTTTTAAGAATATAAGATATGTTTAATTTATAAAGAAAAGGAATAATTTGTTTTAGTAAGTTGCTTTTGTATAAGAAAAAAAGTTAAAGTTTTCCAACACTGGAAACGTCTTTTTAAATTTTAAAATTTTTTTTATTTGAAATACAAATTTTATTCGTGGTGAAGTATAAAATAGGTTTATTTAATATAAAAAAATAAATAAACAATTAGTTTACGGTAGTTAATTTTATTCACTACAAAAATCGTAGGTTTTCCAACCCTGGAATCATCCTTTTTGTTTTTCTGATTTCTAACATCAATTTCTTTCTTTTAAGAACATTAGATATGTTTAATTTATAGAAAAAAAAGGAAAAATTTGTTTTAGTAAGTTACTTTTGTGTAAGAAAAAAAGTTAAGGTTTTCCAACCCTGGAAACGTCTTTTTAATTTTTTTGATTTTTAAAAATTTTTTTTTTTTTTAGTTAAAAATACCAATTCACCAATACCGTTTTCACGTACAGACAGACGGACATCGCTTATTCGTCTTCCCTATGCATAAGGATCCAGAATATATATACTTTATTACTCGCTTATTAATATTCTAGAAATTACAAACGAAATGACAAACCTATATATATCCTTTTACCATTTTTTGGTAAAGGGTATAATAAGCACTGTTTAAAGCACAGTTATGTCAAAAAAAGAAAAAACAAACACACTAGTGAAAAAACGTAGAAGTTGTATTGTTGTGTTAAAAAAAACATGATATAGGTCCATATTAAAAAAAAAATATTTGACATCATATGCAACGAACCCCAGCAACATTTGTTTGTTTGTTAATTAAATAATATCAACTTTAAGTTAGTTAAAAAGTAATGCGGTGACTACCGCCTAGGACATCGCAATGTTAAAATAGTTTATTTGTTTCCATTGGAAAGTAATCCAAGTGTCAGTCAGTTTTTTCTTGCCTTTATACAGTGGTAAGCAAATATGCTAGGTCCAGCAAAAAACACCTTTTAAGTCCAGCGGAAAACTATATGCATCTAGTGTACTAACATTTATTTAACAAATAACTTTTGTGTTAATTTTATATAACAAAATGAATAGTTTCGTTGCCCTCACACTGATTTAGTTTCAATAAATTTAGGCAGATTTTTGCCCACTAAGCCAACGATATATTGCTTTGATTCACTTTATTTGTGCCCCCTGTGCCTTGCATACACAAAAATGCATCATTATTTTTGGCATATACATACAATAAGAAATTTGATTTTTATATAAATATGTAAATTGTTGTGAATTAAAAAAAAATTTAACTTGTATTGACATTTTTCTTCAAAATAAGATTTTATTTCTAGTACTTACAAGACTTTGCGGAAAATGTCTAGCTTCTTTTAATTGATTTCCCATAGAAAACGAAATTTAATTTGTCAGTAAATTTGTAGGAAATCTACTCAAAATTTAATATTTTTATTTTATTTTTACTACCCTGTACAACATATTTAATTAAAAGATGATTGAATTAGATTCGGTCTGCTTAAAACGGTGTGTGAATTGGCTAGATTGCCGATGTTTGGTTGTAGTTTTGAAAAATGTTCCTTTAAGGATTTTTGTTTTTGATAAAAAAGTCTTGATAAATATCAAATAAACCTTGTGTAAACGGTATAGATTTTAATTAAAATCAGGTAGATTGTGTATAGGTGTTAATTAGGCATTTATACCTGCACAAAATATAGCAAATTTTAATTAAAATCTTTATGAAAATCTATACCGTTAACACCAAGGTTATTTCTTGACATTTATCAGGACTTTTTTATCCAAAACAAAACCCATTAACTGAAAAATTTCCAAAACTAGAACCAAACAACAGCAATATAGCAAATTCACACACCTTTTTAAACAAACCGTAGCTAATTCAATCATCTTTTAAATAAATATGTTGTACAGAGTAGTAAAGATAAAATAAAAATATCAGATTTTATGTAGATTTCCTAAAAATCTACTCACAGACTAGATTTTGTTGTATATGGGAAATCTAGAACAAAGCAGCTAGATTTAGCTTAAAATCTCTTAAGTACTAGATTTTGAGATAGAGTAAATGCCCTGTAGTATCCTATAAATTGAAATTAACTGAATTTCGTGCAGGTGTAAATGTCCGACTGAAGCAGCTATGCCTTTTTTTAAAAATTGTACTAAAGAATAAAGCAACGTACTTAAACAAGAGGTGTGTGAATTAGCTACATTGGTGTTGTTTGGTTCTAGTTTAGGAAAAATTTCAATCAATAGCTTTTCTTGATTAATTTAAAAAGAACTCTTTGTATTCTATCTTTATAAAGATTTTAATTGAAATTTAAAAGATTGCGTGCAGGTATAAATGTTTTATTTTTTCTTAATTTTAATTCATTTAATTTTGTGAGATTTTTTTCTATTTCATAACCTGGTCTCAGCTGATATTTTGAAATTAATGAAATTTATATTAGCGATATTTTACCTCGAATGCGCGTCATTATGACAAATGAAAATGGGTTCGATCAGCACTTTCGACTAAAGTCGAACACTAGAAGAAGCTGATAATAATAATAATATCTTATAGATACATTGCTATTAGAGACGTCAATTTTGTTCAATAATTTAGTACAATTTAATGTAATTGCATAAAATTTGTTTTATAAAAAATTTTTTTATGAAACAGGCCGTTAAGATTTATATTTGAAATAATCTTAAATACAAAAAATTATCTCTCAAGTAATTATTGTTCTTGTAAATTTTTCTCGGTGTAAATTTTTCTAAGAATAAGCACAAAAACACTCATCAATATTAATCGATGATGCATTCTTCACAATATGTAGTTGATGCAAAATTTACATTCTCTTCACCCACATATTAACGCGAAACAAAGCGGAAAACCACCCATTAAATCTACATATAAAAATTAATTAACAATTTTCGAGGTTATTTATAAATCTATCACTTATGTCAAGGCATGCATATGAAAAGTTTATTATAACAGAAAGTTTAACAAAAAGAAATCCACACACATACACACACACACACACACTAGGAACTAAATAATAATCAAGGAAATAATTATCATAGAATTTTTTTTTATACTAGAGCACACAAATGCGGAATTCCAAAAAAATATATACATATGTATGTATGCATACATATACATATACATATATACATGTACTAGCATACAACATCCATTATAACACTTAACAAGCCCTTACGGAAAAACTTTTAAATTTCCAAGAAAAAAGAAAATATATGTATAAAGCAAAAAAATAAATAGTGTGGTCTGAATAGAAGTGAAACCAAGACAGAAACACAAACGTTGTTAGAGGAAAAACAAAAAACAACAAAAGATATTATAAAAGTATAATATATTGTAAAATGACTCTGTGGTTATCGATAGAAATGAGTGATTATCATGTTTGGCATGCTACAGACAACAGCAATAAGTGCAGAACCGAGGACTGGAGGACAGATAACAGATAGTCTACGGATAGACTCATTTGCATGGATATAAAACATATGGTTGGTTAGCTAGAAGTGAAGGCTCCCATTCACACATACATGCATACATACATAAATACACAATTAATTTCATTTATACTAGTATGTTTGCATATCTGTGCACACAACTACATGTGTTTGTAAATAAGTGTCGGTAAACAATTGTGTGCTTAGTTCAATGTGATGACAAAGTTGCACAGTGTTATGAGAGCTGCAAATAGATGAAGTTGGAATAGTAGCAGATTAAAGCGATAAAAATATTTACTATTATTTTTCTAAATCCCCACATCAATCTAGTTCTTCAAAAAAATGTATAAAATAAGAAAAAAAAATTGTTTTTCTAGTTACTTTAATATAAAATAAGTTTGAACTTTGAAACCTAAAATATATTTGGTTTACAAAGAAAAAGAAAACAACTAATTAGACCTAGTTACTTTTTTATATATCTCAAAAAGTCTAAGTTTTCCAACCCTGCTATCACCTTTTTATATATTTCTGATTTTTTACACCAATATACATATATATCTTTTTAAGTCTTTTTAATTTTTTTTATATATTCAATTTTGTTCGTACTGCAACATAAAATCGTTTTATTTAGAAAAAAATAGCTTTAGCTAGTTACTTTAATATAGCAAAATCAAGTTTAAGTTTTCCACCTCTGTAACCGTCCGCTCGATTTTGCTGATTTTCAATACTAATTTCGGACCATTTCTGACACACCAGTCCAACACTGAAGTCTCTAGCTTTTCTGGGAGCTTCGGAATTCCATTTTCAGAACGGACCGATGAACATCGCTTGTTCTTCTTCCCTATCCATAAGTATAAAGAATATATATACTTCATGTGCTGCATATAACTATTGTGAAAATTGTACACGTAATGATAAACCTATATATACCCTATACCATTTTTGGTGAATGACATTTAATTAATTGATATTTTAGTTTGTTTTAATTAAATATTAAAGCCTTTTTCATGTTTTTGAACAGAAGTTCAAAAAAAAGAAATTTTTTTGCTATAAAGTTTTTTATACATACATATGTATATCGTTATCTTAGTCGGAAAAAGTGCTAAGTCCACTTTTCGTCAAAATTGAGATTTTGATGTAGCTTGCTAGTATAATGCAAAATACATAATTTAAAGGGTCCGCCATCCAACGTTTTTTTTCCAACTAGTGCTTATCTCGTGAATGGTAACACTTAGCTCATGTCTGATTTGACAGATAATTAGTTTTATCCTTCCGCTGAACGAGCCAACTGACCATCCAATGCGTTTTCGCTTCTCTAAGTGGGCCTGCGATCGACTTACAGAAGATGCCGATTTTGCCAAAAAAAAAAAAATCATCTCTTCAGATGAAGCTCATTTTGATCTTGGCGGGTATGTAAACAAGCAAAATTGTCGCATTTAGGGCACAGAAAACCCGCACGCATAGATTGAAAAGCCGACGCACCCAAAAACGAGTCACTGTTTGGTGCGGATTTTGGTCCAGAGGCATAATTGGGCCATTGAGCAAGGAGTGGTCGTTACAGTCAATGGCGATCGTTATCGGGCCATGTTGAACGAATTTTCGTTCACAAAAATTGAAGAGGAGGATATTGGCAACATTTGGTGTCAACAGGAAGGCGCTACGTGCCACACAGCCGAAGCTTCAGTAGTTTTTTTATAGCATTTAAAAAAAAAAAAGTTAACTGGCGGACCCTTTACAAGCAAAACTAATACCATTGGTAAGCAAAGTCCAAAAAAGTCCGCAAATGATTTATTTTATAATTCCATGACTACTGGCAATTTAAGAGGATGGACTAAAGAAGAAAACTGCATTTACAGATTTTCAAAAAGTTTACTAAAAAAAACTTAGACAGTTTTTTATCTCTCCTGAATAATTTGAAAAAAATTTTAAAAAATGGACTTAGCACTTTTTCCGAATAAGGTAATTATATACAAAAGTTTTATTTAAATATTATCAAAGAAATTCATATTTCTTTTTTTTTTAGCCGAACATATTTTTTTAACCTTAAAGGTACGAACAGACGACATGTTTTTTACATGTGTTTTTTAAGTTTTCGACTCGTATGTTTTTCTTGATGCTTGTCAATATTGGTTAATTTACATAAGGTTTATTATTTTTGGTCACAAACGTACATGTAGTATCACTTCTTCTTTTTCAGTACATAAATATCCACGTAGTTTGTTTTATAAATGGCTTGCAGCCGTCGAAATATTTTTGGTTCCGTCGCTGTAGTACTGGCGACGCAAATTTGCTTTTTTAATTTTTTTTTTTTTTAACAAGACGTTGAGGTTGTATCTAAAAATCTATACATTTTTGGACTCATTTTAATAAAACGACAATGTTAAATTAAAAAAAAATATATAATTAATTTGTCTTGAAAAATACTTCAGTCAGGCGGCTAATGATAGTGCACATAATCAACCGCCGACGAATTTGTTCGCATGACATAGACATTTAGAGCTGCATGTTTAACATAAGAAAATAGAGGACGCTCTATTTCAAATAATGTCTTATGTTTTTTGTCATATTTTTTACACAAGCAATGTTTTAAAGGTAACACACGACATGTTTTCGTTTAGATATGTAAATTCTGGCACATACAATGTGAAAAACATGTCGTCTGTTGGTACCTTAAGATTGCACATCGCACCACTGTGCCCGAATACTTTATTGAATGCATTTGCATATTATATTTCTTAGCGGGTGCAGACAGATGTCTGTCTGTATAAACGGGTGTGTGATTGTGCGCTTTTATTTTTATACGATTCTTTAAAGTACAGAGTCCATTATGTGTGCACTTTAATGCATTGGACTCAGCTGTTTAAAGTTATTTCGTTGTATTCATTCAGTGGGACAAGTTGTTTATATTTGCGTGGAAAATAATAACGGATTTTTGTTTAAGTTCATTTGACTTTTGTTGTTGCTGTTTTTGTTATTCAATTCCCTTTAGTTTCTTCCAATCGTATTATTATTTTCCTACAATTTTCCAGCCAGATTAACATGATTATTTTTGAAAGGAGAAACAATAAAAGGGTGTGACACACGCAAAGTGTTTGGTACGAGCATTTCAAGCGCGCCGTTACGGAAGTATTTTAACGCAATTTAGTTTGTCGATATGTATTCTACGTACTGCTGGCTGCAGTATTGTTATGTTTGTTTTGCAACCGTATAAAGTAATAATTAAGCAGCAGAGTAGTATGCAAACGCGCCAAAATAATATCAATTTAAGCATATATATTTTTTTTTTTTTTTTTGATACGAGTACTATCAGTGTAGTATGATTTTAAAACGACTAAGACATTTGCAATAAAAAATCGCTTTAAGTTTCTTTCATTTGTTATATATTTAATACAAAACAGCAAATATAAAAGTCAATTAATCTAAAAAATAGAATTAGTTTACAGTTGAAAACATTATTCAAATAAAGGAAAATAATAAATAACTACAACAAATAATTAAAAAAATTTATTTATAGTGATTGTAATAAATTTGCTTAAAATTCGACTAAAAAAAAAAAGAAATCAAATAAATTTATAGTCGTTAAAAGCAAAAAAAGTGAATAAGTGCATATAAATGAAATTTTATACAAAATAATCGATTAATAAACAGGAAAATAAAATCAATTACAACGAAATTTTCACTTATATATGTATATGGAAAATTACTTATGTATATGAGAAAATGTTTTGTTGTTGTAAAAAATGTGTTGTTTTAACAACTTTATGCCAAATTATAGAGAAAAAAAATTAACGCGTTCCAGATTGTTGAAATTCATAAAAGAATTTTAATTGCATTCTTTTAAATTTTGTTATTGGTTTAATGCAATTTGTAATGCAAATTGCTTGCAAATTATTTGTTTAAAAGACTGCAATAAAAAATATGTTATAAATACTCATATCAAAGTGAAAAAATAAGGACTATTATAACAATTAAATTTAAATAAAATATCAGCTAAATATATCTTTTTAAATATAAAAAAACAATATATGCATAAAAAAAGAATGTTTTTTCTTTGTGACCCACAACAAAATATGCACAATTATCGAAAATCAATATGAAATCCAATCAAGTTTACGAGTATTTTTTTTTTCTTTGTTTGTCAAATTAATGGCTGCTGAACGTTGGTGTCTTTAGCAAGTGGAATTTGCCTTAGAAATGAAATTAATTTAATTAATTAATAACAAAAAATAAAACTAAAAATGTTATCCCATTTTAAATAGAGGAGTAAGCAAGTGTGTACATGTTTTCAGGAATTAAATTATCAAGTAGAAAACACTTCGAATTTTATGTATACAAATATATGCATTCTCTTCGATTCTTCTTTGCAAGTCAGCAAGTTTAGACTTTCTGCAAGAAAAATTTCATCATATAAACTAAGGCTAATTAAAATAAATTCAGTAAATTGCGATTTTGACTCGCAAATTAAGGGTTCTGTACGGACAGTGCAATAGTAATATGATATGAATTGAAATAAAATAAATAAATACAATTTATTAAAATTTTAAACACCCGGTTAAGTTTTTTTTCGGTTTTTGGCGCTTTTTCTTAGTTTTGGCGTTTCTTCGTTTAAGAGACTTTTTTCGTTTTTGATTTTTTTTAGTTTTAGCGTTTAATTCGATTTGGCGATTTGTTCAGTTTATTGCGAATTATTTTGATTGTAGCGATTGTTTTTAGTTTTTCAGTTTTTTTCGTTTTGGCTTTTTTTTTGTACTTTGGCGATTTTTTCTTTTAGCCGATTTTTTTATTTTCGGGGTTTTTAGTTCGAGTTTTTAAATATTGCAAGAGTTTGCCCCATAAAGTTTATACAGCAAGTTGTCAAAATTACATACCCAAGATTATATTAACTGGTAGAATACCCTATAATTTAGCTTTTTTTTTTAAATTTCAGTGTTAGTTCGTCTAGTCTGCATAAAAATACACTTTCAAAATTTCAATGTATATACATAATTGTCTGTATATTTCATTAGGATTTCAACATGTTTCGTTGATCGCTTTAGAACACCCTTTAATTTTTAACTGTCACATATTTTCTGTTATAGAGGCCAAAGCTTTTACGCTTCTAGAGAAAACAGATTGTAACGGACAAACGGTCAGACCTTTGGTGTACGAAAAACTTAAAAGTGTTAGCTATCATATAAAACATAGTAACAATAGTGCTCCAATTAACATCATTAACTGAAAATGATGTAAATAATAAATTAAAATTTAAAGTGAGGTTAGGAGACATAAGCCGAAAAAGGCCTGTTAAGTGCTTGTATTATTGAGTGTCTTAGTAGGAACAAAACATCAGGATCTGGGCTGTGTGAAAATCGGGCAATGTTGTCGTTGTCATCTCTGGCTCCAATTCAGTGCAAGTGCCCTCTTAAGTTAGAGTGTCCCATTTGAATGCCGATAAATTATCCTAGTTCGGGTTTGTTAGTTTCAGTAGCCACCTTATATTATCTTCTTTCGGGTGGCATCATAGAATATTGATTATATTGCTCACAGTATCACTATTCCAACGTGTTCTGTGATCCATCTTCACTCAATTTAGTAACCCAAACTTTGCTGCCGTGAATGGCTTTGTATGAGTAGGGGTTGCTGTCCGCACCGTTATGGCCTTGTTCGCCATTGGCCATTTGTAACGCCATTGCTATGGTAGGCAAACAGCAAACTCGACAAATTCTGTCATGAACTGCATTATCTTTGATCATATTTTTGCAATCCAAAATAGTCATAAAATTTAAGTCTCTAATTGCCTACTTTGTTGGCCGTACAGATGTTGACATCTGTATTCTTAGCTAATATTCACACTGACCCATTTTAAGCCCTCCATAAGCGCATGAACTTCCGCCTAGATGAATGTATGATTATCACAAACGTGGAAATACATTTAGGTCTCCGATATATCTTTAAAGAAAATTAGACCCGTTTTCCCCTAGATTTTATCCATCCATGTAGCAACAAACTTTCATAGCATTTGTTGTAGGGTTTGATTGAAAAGACATTCTTGGGGTGTTCTAACCTTAGTTTCTCGTACTCGTTCGGATATGTCCAAGATCTAGTCATATCCGCCTAGTAACGCGCATATCAGAGAATGAAAATGAGTTCCCCCAAATAAACTTACATAAGTAAATAGTCTTAATTTTAGTAACTGAGTATAACCATAATTTTAGCGCAAAGAGTTCTTAAGCTCACATATTTTCTCTCAAGCAACTATTAATAAAGTCGATTCCTACACACAACAGCATCTCTTCTTTGTTTATGCGAAAATATTATTTGTATTCTTTTATTGAACTAAAAAAGCCCTAGCAGCAAAAACTGTTCCTTTGATTAAAAAAAATTACTAATTTTGCATAAAACTACTCATCCTTATTCCAGTTGTCGGCATCGACGTCACTTTAACACAATACCAAACAATTGGGGCTTGTGCACCCGTTGTCGAAAACAACTGATACTTGTTGGCAGGTTTATGCTATTTTCTAGACCTTAGGGAACGGAAATAGATTGTCAGTTGCACAAAATTATTCTAGAGAGCGAGTAAAAAAGCCCCTTTTTTAGGGTTCCGTACACCAAAGGTGAAAAGGAACCCTATTGTTTTCGCTACTCTGTCCGTCTGTCCGTCACACGGTATTTTCTCAGGAACCGTAAGAGCTACGGATCTGAAATTTGGAGACAGTATGTAGAACCTTGGCCGCTACAACAACAAATACATGAGAATTAAAAATTAAAGGGTGTTCCAAAACGAGCAACGAAAAATGTTAAAAACCCATGTAATATACATACAATTGTATGAACATATGTAAAGGGTGTTTTTTTTAGAGGTATAGAACTTCGAATTGAAATAAAACACAAAAAATCGTTTTAATGTCCATTAATTTGGCTTTATTGGAAGGATAATTTTATGCCATTAATGTTTAAATATGATTTTGGGCATGTGGCCGCCGCGGCTGGCTCGAATAAAGCCAATTCTACAGGTCCAATTTTCAACCACTTTTTCGAGCATATGGGGCCGTATGTTGGCAATAACGCCACGAATGTTGGCTTCCAAGTCCCCTAACGTTTCTGGTTTGTTGGCGTAGACGAGCGACTTCACATATCCCCAAAGAAAATAATCCAATGGTGTCAAATCACACGATCTTGGTGGCCAATTGACAGGTCCATTCCGCGAAATTATGCGCTCATCGAATGTTTCCTTCAATAAATCGATTGTGACGTGCGCTGTGTGGCATGTAGCGCTGTCTTGTTGGAACCACAACTCATCCACATTCATGCCATCCAATTCGGGAACAAAATAGTCGATTATCATGGCTCTATACCGGTCTCCATTAACGGTAACTGACTCTCCAGCATTATTTCGGAAGAAGTATGGCCCAATGACTCCACCAGCCCATAGAGCACACCAAACAGTCAGTTTTTGTGGATGTAATGGCGTCTCAAGGGTCTCATGTGGATTCTCTTCACTCCAAATGCGGCAATTTTGCTTGTTGACGTAGCCATTCAACCAAAAATGAGCCTCATCACTGAACAAAATTTTGCGATGAAAATCAGCATCGAGATCAATCTCATTTTCGGCCCATACACCAAAATCACGACGCATTGCATGGTCTCGCGGCTTTAATTCTTGCACAAGCTGGATCTTGTAAGGTCGCAAGCCAAGATCTTTGCGCAAAATCTTCCATAAAGTTGATGGACAAAGCTCCAATTGCTGTGCACGGTGGCGAATCGATTCATTCGGGTCCTCTTCAACACTTTGCTCTACAGCGGCAATTGTTTCTTCGGTGCGCACTGTTCGACGTCTCTGCGGATGCGTATTATCACATAGAGTAAACGTAGTGCGAAAACGATCCATGGTTAACCGAATTAATTGCTCTGATGGACGATTATGTCGACCATAAAATGGACGGAGCTTGCGGTAAACTTCGCGAACTGAACCATTATTTTCGAAATAAATTTGCACGATTTGCAAGCGTTGTTCTTCTGTCAACCTGTTCATGATAAAATGCAAACCAAACTAAATATTAATCATTTGACAGCTGACAAAATGGCCGCCAGTTAAAAAAGTGATGCCAACCTAAAGTTCTATACCTCAATAAAAAACACCCATGAAACTTGAAATTTGTAAATTAGTGTATTTTTATACAGACTACAACAATTAACACTAAAATTTAAAAAAATTAAAATTAAAGGGTGGTCCATCAGTTAATGCAATTTTGACTATGTAATTTTGACAATTTGCTATATCTTGGAAACCGTAAGAGGCAAACACTTGAAATTTTCAAAAACGGTAAAACTAAAAAAACCGAAAATTATGAAATCGCCAAACCAGAAAAAAATCGCCAAAAATTAAAAAAAAATCGCCAAAACGAAAAAAATCGAAAAAATTAAAAAAAATTTCTAACACTAAAATAAATCGCCAAATTCGAAAAAACGCCAAAATGAAAAAAAACGCCAAGATGAAAAAAACGCCAAAAATCGCCAAAACGTCAAAATGTCGCCAAAACTAAAAAAAATTTTAAACAAAAAAAAATCACAAAAATGAAAAAACGCCAAAAAACGAAAAAAATCGCCAAAATGAAAAAAACGCCAAAAACCGAAAAAAATCGCCAAAACAAGAAAATAAAGTGTCAAAACTGAAAAAAGAGCCAAAACTTAAAAAATAGCCAAAACCGAAAAAACGCAAAAACCGCCAAAACAAAAAAACCGAAAAGACCACAAAAACGAAAAATAATGCCAAAACTATTTATTATATAGGATGAAGTTTGTATTAAATTACATATCTAGTGTTCGTACGGAACCCTTCGTGCGCGAGTCGGAGTCGCACTTTACTGAATTTATTTTGCATTGTGTTAAAGTGACGTCGATGCCGACAACTGGAATAAGGGTGACTGTTTCCTGTTTATTTTTTTTAATAACTAAGAAACTGTTGACTAAAAAGATTATATGAAAATTAGTTAAAGTAATTTTGTCAAACATTATTGAAAGTTAAAATTAACCGAGACTTTGGACAGGACCATAAAAAAAACTGTAAGAGATGGTATGAAGTGCGGACTATCATTAAATTCCTTAAGGTTTCATAGTTTGTCTATAAGACAATTTCTATGTCTGTCTGTGATGCCAAAAAGAACTTTTTAATCCATATATACAAGCTAAATTCGATTTATTGAGTACACTAGTATATACACATACACTGGCTTACATACACATAAATATATACATATATTATCTTTTATAAAATTCTGAATTTAAAATTCACCTGTTAAAACAATCGATATTATTGAAACTTTGTTTAAACAGGAAATAAAAAAGTTCTAAACTTCAGTAATAAATAATTTGCTAACTTAGTCTACAAGAAAAACTTTTGTAAACGAAAATGTTTTATTACTTGTATATTGAATTAAAAAAAATAATAATATTAATAATTTAACAATTATTCATATGTAAATATTTTTTTTATTTGCAAAAGGCTAACTGTTTTTTAAATCTTAGGCTTATAAAACAGATTCAAATAAAAAAAATTCCTATTAAGCTTTTAGAAAGCCATAATATTTTTAATAAGCACGGGAGTACGAGTATATTTATATATCGCTTCTTTATTGCAACAGAGGCATAACTACAATAAAAAGTTTTTCAGAAATTAAGTTTTCTTTTTTCAAGAGCTACGTGTACAATAATTTTATATGGAATTTTGTCTGCACTACTAACTCTAAAAATAAATTTTATGAAATATGTTTATTTTGCAGTAAAAGAGCGATATGATTCCCGATAAATTCAAGTTATATCAGTCCAATTCACATACAATCATTTAGAGGAAGTTTTATAAATTATGGGTTCCATTTAATTGCCACACTCACAAAAATATTTCTTGTTAATTTATAACATATGTATTTATGTCTAATTTAAAACTATTTGTGTATTTAATTACCCTGTAGGAGTAGTGTGTAAAAAAAAGCTTCTAGTATATATATATATATATATAAAAATGCACGTTCAGCCTCTATTAGTGCCTTATGAAATTTTTTGTAAAATAAATTTTTCTTTTTCACATTTTTTTGTGCAGACAACACGCTACATACAAATCTGCTTAGGTAAAAGTTTATGTTAAGTTTGAGGGGGGGACAGAGAAAGCAAAAATATAAATATTTTAACTAATATTTATGGCTAAGACGTAATCTGCGAAAATAATAATGCAATGAAAATATAAAATTTTAATAAACCACCTTTTGATAATCATCTAAAATGTACAAGCCATGCTTATTTATAATTTGTCACACTTTAGTTAAGGTATTTGTGCTTGGGACTTTTCCAAGCCTTAAATGTGTAGCGATGATCATTTAGACAATTATTTTGTATATCAATGAAGATACCATACTTCAGTTCCCATGAAATTCTTGTTCATGGGCTCTTTATAAATTTCTTTTGTCGCGGACCCTCTTTGAAGACTATGCTTTAAATTGTTTTTTAGGTTGAATTAAAAATGCAAAAAGGTACAAGACAAAAACAAAACTTTCTGTTTTCTCGCACCTGTCAAAGTGGAAGAAAACAAAAATGCAGAGAAACTGCGAAAAATCAGACCATATAGTATCTAAAAATATATATCAATGGGGATCAATAATACCAGGGAACAGCTCTGAATTGAGTCAAGGAAAGCTAATGATTGGGAGATATAATCAAAGATTTCTTGTCCTTAAGTAAAAATAGTTTAAGAACGCTCACCGGACTCCCCACAGGCTACTACATGTAGAGAAAACATTTCAGTAGACTTAGAATTGAGTAATAGGTTGTGCAGATTATTTAATTATGATGATGAATCTCTAGAGCATATTGTGAAGGACTTTATGCCACGAAAGAGATATCTGTTGGAAGATTGGGAAATGCTAACACTAGAACAAATGGCAATCTTGCAATTCATCTGGAGAGCAGATATATATGATGTATTCAAGCAACTAGCAAGAGATGCAATAGATCTGTTCGTTCGAAGTAATCTCCATACAATTTTATCAATCAATTCAATGTTAACTGTAATACTTTTTCACAAAGTCGAGGCACTAGAATTTCACATTTTTCCCTTTAGCCTAAAGCTTCAAGTAATGCATTAATCCCCAAAAGACGAGATATGATTTGAAGTTTGATAAAAAAGGTGGTTTGTGAAAATATTAACTAGGGTAGAGGAAAGAACAGAGGCTTGCCCCACCTTTGAATGAAACTTGAAGTCATTTGATGAAATCCCATTCAAAGTAGCTCTTAAGGAGTGATCCCAGAGAAAGCCTGATATAAATCGACAAAAAATGCAACAAGTTAAGGCAAAAGTGACACCATAGCATACCATGCCAAATTCTTTTGAGGCATGTAGAGCTTTTACTTCACTTTCGGTGAAATTTTGAATTGAATTACATATTTTTTCAAAGCGAAAATGACGTACGTCTCCCCCACATTGCCCCTTTCATAGTCCCTAAGCAAGTTATGGGACTCTTAATATCTTATAAAATTAAATTTCGTTAGACTTTCTACCACTTTGTTAATTGCAGAAAATATTGCAATTGTGGAATTGACGTAAGATTAGCCACCTTCCCTTACATTGTAAATTCAAGAGTGAGGAACAATGTATTAAAAAGGTAAAGTAATGAATATTGGAGAACAAACGAAAACTAGTTTCAGATCGGTTTAAGAATTTCATTCGTTCTAAGAGACTAAGGGCCTAATTTTCTGAAACGCAAAGCTTGGTGTTGATAAATTTTGTATGGCCCAATTCACAATCTTGTGCAAATGGTCTTGCATCGTTGCATGTGCAAACTAGTATAGTATATTGATACTCACCACTTAACAATTCTTAGTGGTAAGTATCAATATACTATACTATTTTGCAACGCAACGATGCAAGACCATTTGCACAAGATTGTGAATTGGGCTCTTGTATTTTGTTTTTGTAATTTAATTTTTTTTTCACATAAAATTTGACAACGCTTGGCGTTGCGTTTTACACAATTAGGCCCTTAGTTATATCTAAATATATCGAGCACAGAAAATGATACCTTTCAAAACACAAACAGTTTGAAACTTGTAATTACCTATGTCACCTTTGATACACAATAGAGCCCTGCATAGTATCATATAAAAGCACTTTCAGGACATGAGATGTTGTTCAAAAACTAAACTAAAAAACAAACAACAACATAACACAGTTCATAATGCTGGAAAGTAAAATCAACTGTTGAAAGCCAAAACAATATAACATAACATAATATCCACTACTACTACTATAACACTTACATGTATGTACCGACGGTACATCGAATAAGTAAAAATAATTAATGTGATGATCGTAAAAGATAAGCAAGAATAGTTAAACATACGTAGGTAGAGTAATATAACTTCTGCTAACCTAAATAGAAAAATGAAAAACAGGGGAATGAATAGTGATAGCTTACATATGTATTTACCAAAGGTAAATCAATAATTGTACACAACAATCATTTCTCATATTCCGTTTCATTAGAATTTACGTTAAATAGCTGATGTTAATAACAATTTCTACCCAAGTATATAGACTAGGGTGCTGATGAAGTGCGTGGCTGCACAGCAAAATATCGGTATTTCCCCCACCTAATAAGGGTCTAGTTTAATTTTTTTTCTTCTTTAGAAACTCACATTAATTAATAAAAATATTTCATTCAATAAGAATTGAAATAACTGAACTTAAGCCCGAATAAGAAATTATTTCTGATTAAAATTCACTACAGTTCGATTAAATCTAAAAATATTAAAAAAAACCCGCAGTGGTAGCACTATCAGTTTATGTAGTTGTTACTAGTGTTTGTAACCCGACACTATTTCATTAGTGGTATTTGGAGTGTTTGTTATGAAAAAATAGTGCTCGCGACATCACTTGTAAGCACTCATATGCACGAACATCACAACATCCATCGTGCTTCGCTTATTATAAGATAGCATTTATTGTTGGTTTAGTATAATACATCCCACGGCATGCAAAACATTTACATATTAAGAATGTTTAGGCAGGGCTCTAATATGCAACACAGGTTTTACTAGAGACTTCATAACTTTTGTAACAGTGCAAACATTAAGAAACTGTGAGCCTTGATGGTCTGTTTTTCGCGAAATATATTATAATCTAGAATAATTTATAATATTGTGTTTAATGTTTTATAAAGATTTTCATATAAGTGGCTAGTTCACTGAACTCTTCAGAGCAGGATATCTTTAAGTATCCTTATAGTAGGGATGCAAATTGAAATTTTTAAATTAATTTTTTACAAAACTATTTTTTTTGGAGTTATAACAATGTTGCAATAAAGAGGTGAGTTATAAATAAAATAAATATGCAGACGAATTACGCCCACATTGGGCAATTTTTCTCGACGTCACGCCAAGACATTGCACATAAAATTAACACGTGCCTACTCCTTGCCAGCAATTATTGTCTGTTATTGACAGTCACTGTCTATTTTGTATTACTTAAAATAATATTAAGAAGCTGTTGAATACTATATTCAATTGTTTTTGGCAACGAATATAAAAGTGCTTATGTTTTATATTATATTTGTGTGATGTCGAAGTTGCTCGTAATTTATTTAACTTTAAGTCTGCAGTGATATAACAGTTCAATAGAACTGTTCAAAGCATTTAAAATTTTTTTGTATATACTCCGAACATCCAAATTTTTCAAGGCATTTCCTTTTTGAAAATACTTAAAAATATTTTTATATGGAAAAGTTACAAGAAAATAAGCTCGGAAAAGATTCCATGAACTGAAAGCCAAAGTATAATTAAAAATATTTACATTAAAACTGTAATGTAGAAGACTAAAGAGTAATTTGCAGTTGAAAAAAAAAATCGAAGCATTTTAAAACAAAATCTACGAAGTATGTTTAATAAGTGTATTGAATAATAAACTGATAGAGCAGCACACTACGAAGTTTAAAATACTACTAAAATATTAAAAAAATTTTAAGAAAATGTTATAGTTATAACTTATATTACATACATATATATATAAGTATGTCTAATGAGAAATCTATATCTAGAAAGTTTTAAGTAATTTGCATACTAAACTTTTTTTTAAATACGAATATATATAGACACATATGTATATGTCTACATATCGTTACCTTAATGCAGAAAGGCCCTAACACCTTATTTTTTTTGAAATAGAGTTTTTTATATATTTCGACAGAAGAACATCTAATGTGGCGAAAAATGCAAAAATCACGATTTCGAAAAAAATAATGATTTAGGAACTTTCTATATTAAGGTAACGATTTATGCATATCGATAGTCTCAAGTAAAACGGCCCTAAATGGTAATAGCAAAAGTGTAAAAAATAACGCTTTTATAAGCGTTAAAACCTGAATTTAAAAAAAATTTAAATTTTTAGGGTTCCGCACACCAAAGGTGAAAACGAGCTCTACGTCATAGGGTATTTTCTCGAGAACCGTAATAGCTGCGGAGGTGAATTTTTAACAGAATATGTATAACTTTGGCCGCTACAACAAATATATGGCAGTTAAAAATTGAAGACTTTTCCAAAACGAGCAACGAAAAATGTTAAAACTCTTTTTAAAATACATACCATTATATATAGACGCTTAAAATTTGCAAAAATTAGCATTATAATTTAAGAAAAATTAAAATTAAAGGGTGTTCTATCAGTTACTGTAGTGTTTAATAAGTAATTTTAAAAATTTTCAAAAACCACTGAAACTAAAATATCCCAAAAGTTAAAAAAAACCGTCAAAACGAAAAAATCGCCAAACTAAAAAATCTCTAAAACTAAAATAAAGTGCCAAAATACAAAAAAATGCCAAAATAAAAATATCACCAAAATGAAGGAAAACAAGTAAGAGTGCTGTATTCGGCTGTGCCGAATCTTATATACCCTTTACCAAATTGTTTTTATGTAGTATAGAGGTACATACATAAGCACATACATAAAGTATAAACAAAGAGAAAAAAATAATTTGACCTAGATACTTTTATGTACAAAAAAAAATAAATTTTCAAACCCTAAAATCATTATTTTAGATTTTTCTAATTCCTTATACCAATCTAGTAGTGCTTAAAAAATATAGAAAGTGTGTTAAGGTGAAAAAGAAAAAAGGAAATTAAAAAAATGTTTTATTTATTTTCTTTAATATCCAGAAAAAAAGTTCAAAGTTTCCAGCTCTGGAGCTGTGGTTTTTATTTTTATAGTTTTCTACAAAAAACTTTTATTTCCAAAACGTAAAATATATATAATTTATAAAGGCAACGATAAAAATTAATTATACTAAGTTTCTTTTATATATCACAAAAAGTGTAACTTTTCCAACCATGAAATCATCCTTTTTGATTTTTCTGATTTTTTGCACCAATATTTTTCTTTTAAGAATATAAGATATGTTTAATTTATAAAGAAAGGGAAAAATTTGTTTTAGTAAGTTACTTTTGTCAAAAAAAAAAAAAAAAAAAATTAAAGTTTTCCAACCCTGGAATCGTGTTTTTAATTTTTTAATTGCTTTTTTTATTTGAAATACTAATTTTATTCGTACTCAATCATAAAATAATTTTATTTAATAAAAAAAAATTAGTTTTCGGTAGTTAATTTTTTATATCACAAAGAGTGTAAGTTTTCCAACGCTGGAATCCTCTTTTTTGATTTTTCTGATTTCTTATACAGATCTTTTTTTTTAGAATCTAAGATGTGTTTAATTTATAGTAAAAAAGGAAAAATTTATTTTTGTAAGTTACTTTTGTATAAAAAAGTATAAAAATAAGGTTTTCCAACCCTGGAAACGTCGTTTTAATTTTTTAATTTTTTTTTAATTTGAAATACCAAATTCATTCGCACTGAAGTATAAAATAAGTTTATTTAAAAAAAAAAAAAAAATAAAAATTAGTTTTCTGTAGCTAATTTTTTATATCACAAAAAGTGTGGGTTTTTCAACCCTGAAATTATGCTTTTTGATTTTTATGATTTCTTATACTAATTTCTTTCTTTTAAGAATATAAAATATCTTTAATTTATAGAGAAAAAAAAAATTTGCTTTAGTAAGTTACTTTTGTATAAAAGAAAGTAAAGATTTCCAACCCTGGAAACGTGTTTTAATTTTTTTTTAATTGAAATACCAATTTCATTTGTACTATAGCATAAAATAACTTTATTTATTTAAAAAAAAATAAATTTAGTTTTCGGTACATAATTTTTTATATCACAAAAAGAGTAAGTTTCTCAACCCTGGAATCATCCTTTTTGTTTTTTCTGATTTCTTACACCAATCTCTTTCTTTCAAGAATATAAGATATGTTTAATGTATAGAAAAAAAGGAAAAATTTGTTTAGTAAATTACTTTTGTAGAAAAAAAGTTAAAGTTTTCCAACCCTGGAAACATCTTTTTAATTTTTTGAAGTTTAAATTTTAATTTAAAATACCAATTTTATTCGTACTGAAATATAAAATAAATTTATTTATTAAAAAAAAAATTAGTTTTCGGTAGTTAATTTTTTATATCACAAAAAGTTTCAGTTTTTCAACCCTGGAATCATCCTTTTTAATATTTTTGATTACTTACACCAATCTTTTTCTTTTAAAAATATAAGATATGTTTAATTTATAGAAACAAAGGAAAATTTTGTTTTAGTAAGTTGCTTTTGTATAAGAAAAAAATTTAAGTTTTCCAACCCTGCAAACGTCTTTTTAAATTTTTTAATTTTTTATTTATTTGAAAACCCAATTTTATTCGTGGTGATGTATAAAATAAGTTCATTTAATAAAAATAAATAAAAAATTAGTTTACGGTAGTTAATTTTAAGCTCCACAAAAATTTTAGGTTTTCCAACCCTGGATTCATCCATTTTGTTTTTCTGATTTCTAACTTCAATGTCTCTCTTTTAAGAACATAATATATGTTTAATTTATAGAAAAAAAGAAAAATTTGTTTTAGTAACCTAGGGTTTACACGTGCAAGTGCAAGTTCGAAGAACTCAATACACTCAAACTCTTTTACTAACACATCTACACTTTCGGCACTTGCAGCCTACTTCCAACTCAACTGCCAAGGAATTTTACAAGACAGTGACTTGTTGAACTTGTAGCAAGTAAATGGAAAGTTAGCTAACAGTCTTGCCCTATTAATAGTTTAGCACAAATTAACTGGATTTCAGTGTAGTGTTAAGTGAGTTTTTACTCATTTTAAATGCATTTAAATGCTAACTTAATAATTTTTTTTCTTAACTATTCATAAATCGAGCAGTTTATTAATTTTTTAGACATAAATAACATTGAAACAATACGAATAAAGTTCAACACTATCTGGTTCCCTTAAAATTAAAATTTTTTATGTTATGGACAACTCTGCACTAAAAGGCAAACATGCAAGTTGCAAGACAGTCGGGCATTTGTGAGAAATTTTCGTTGATAATACGTACACAGAGCTTGCATGCAAGGCACTTGCATATGTAAACGCAGGGTAAGTTACTTTTATATAAGAAAAAAAGTTAAAGTTTTCCAACCCTGGAAAAGTCTTTTTAATTTTTTTAAATTTTTTTTAATTAGAAATACCAATTTTATTCATACTGAAGTTTAAAATAAGTTTATTTAATAAAAAATTATTAAAAACTAGTTTTCGATAGTTATTTTGTATGGCAAAATGAAGTTTAAGTCTCCCAGCTCTGAAACTGTCTGCTCAATTTTGCTGATTTTTCAATACCAATCTTGTTTGGAACATTTCTTACCCACCAGTCCAAGAACGAAGTCTCTAGCTTTTCTGGGAGCTTCGGAAAACCGATTTCACGTACAGACAGATGGACAGACCGACATCGCTTATTCGTCTTCCCTATGCATAAGGATCCAGAATATTTATATTTTATGGCTCGCTTATTGATATTCTAGAAATTACAAACGGATTGACAATCCGTTTGTAATTTTTTGGTAAAGGATATAAAAACGTCAAAACGTATTTTGAATATACTGTGCCGCAAACCAATAACCAAACGATGAAAAAAATTCGAAAAAACGAAAAAAGCGCACAAATTAAAAAAATTGCCAAAAAAAAGAAAAAAAACGCAAAAAACTAAAAACCTCTAAAACTAAAAAATCCAAAAAAAGCGAAAAAAATGCCAAAACTACATAAACGAGATACTATACTATATATATATATCGAGCCATAACCACTGAAATAACTTACGCGACACATTTTTCGGACTTCGTTTTTGTTTTACGAAAATCGACTATTTACAATCGCAAATAATAAATTTTGGTCAAAAATTGAAGTTCAAAAATTATGTCGCTTACGCTATTTTGGCGGTTAGTGGGCGATATGTACATATATACGAGTATAGGCTTAAGTTCGTATAGTATTACATATCAGGTGTCCGTACGGAACCCTTCGTGTGCGAGTCAAAGTTGCACTTTACTGAATTTTTGATATTGCAATTATTTGACTTGGGGCCTTTCTACTTGAAGCAAAAAATATATTCTATGTACACATGTGCGTGGATACTTGTGTTGAAATCAAACATTAAAAAAAAATCTTTAATCTTTAAATATACAGACTACACGATATAAACATTAACAAACAAGCCAACAACTTTATCGTCATGAACAATTGTTGTTTGTTTCTTTCATATTTGTTTTGTTTGTACATTTTTTTTCTTTCATTTAACTGTAATACTTCGATTATACAGACAACAACCAGCAGCAAATCAATCGATAGGAATTATCGAAATCGTTCGCAATTTTTATTTTATTTTATTTTTTACTGTTTGGTTTATTTGTGAAAAAAAAGTATTTTCATTTAAATGTTCTGTTTCTTTTTAGACTTTAAATGAGACTCTCGTGTTGAAAACAAGAAAAAAAAGAATATAACACAAACCATCATAATTCAGTACATTATTGTGCATGAAACACACACGTAAATTAACTGAATATTTAAACGGCTCGACATATAAAATTTATATAAATTTGTATTGATGTGTCTGAATAAAACACAAAAAAAAAAAATTAAAAAACATATACACAAAAAGCAAATGAAAGCTTAAAAAATTAAAACCAGAAATTGCATGTCAAAATAGAGAAATTTTTACAAAGTTATTAACACATTTTACAAAAACAATATAAAAAATAAATTAAGTGTGTAAAGGGTAAAAAAATATATTTTGTATGTACCATGTGCATATGAAGCATTAAATCAAAACATATTGTTTTTATTTTCCTTAAATATCATATTGAATTAAAGCCTCACATAAATGTATGAGTATATAAAAAATAGCCTGTTCAAATCATAAATAAAGTAAAAAATATATTTGTTTATATAAAAATATAAAAAATTTAATAATAACACCATATAGTAAATAAATAATGAAAAAAATGTGGAAAGTTTTTGTGTAAAAAAACCATGTCATGTATTGGTTGGATGGTTTTACATTTGATGACAATTTAATCAATAATGCATTTCTAAGTGCAGACAGCAATGGAGAATTAAGTGATAATAATCATCGACTATCGAAAGCCTCCTCAGCATACGGTAACGCCACTTCCAATTTTAGATCATCAAATCGTAAAACACAAAATCTCAAAGGATTGACGTCCTCAACAAAAGCAAGTAAGTTAGCGCAATACAAATTTTAATTTTTTTAATTTATAAAACAACATTCATTCAATAATTATTTTTGTATTTAACAATTAACAAAAAAAAAAAAAAAAAAAAAAAAAAAAAAAAAAAATAAGAAAAAACAATTATTTAAAATTTAATGTTTATTATCAACAAGTATTTGAATTTGTTTCAATATTGAAGAATTTTTTTTTGCTTCTGTTTGTATTTCAAATCATTTTATTTTTGCAGTAAGAGGCTAAAAATAATAATGCAGGATGCAATAAATCAAAATTGTTTGCAATTAAAGAAAGTTTATTATCTGCAATAATAGATAAATTGCGACTTTTATATGCTGTTTGCTCTGGATTATGTTAACAAAAATTGGAAAACATATGATTAGGCTTTTGAGTTTTACTTATAATACATGATATTGCAACTATCGAGAGAAGAAAAGAGCAGAGAAAACAGTTTTTCAATTTCCATGCCAGTGCGTGATCTTGAATAAAAATTTTAAAAGATGTAAATACTGAGAGATCTACTGTAATTTCCAGAAATTTGTAAGGCCAACTTGCGTCGCACAGTGGGATGAATCCGTTGCATATCTTAGCAACAATATATAAGGTTAATTCCTAGCCCATTGCAAGTTGATACCACCGAACATTATGTTGACTTAATTAAAATCAATGGAATTTAATCATAATCGGCCATGTGCACCAGGTACAATTTTTCTTTTGAAATAGGTAAGGTTAGGTTATATTAGCAGATAACTGGTAGGGATCAGCGCTGTCAGATTTATTTTCACCTTTTTCGCCAAATCCAATGTTAAAAATTGCCAAAATCGCCAAAGTCTCATATTTTTAGTTTTGACAATGAAATATGTATTTTATAAATTATTAAAAATTTATTTTATAAATTATAAAAAATTAAATTGTTCCGAATCGCTAAAATTCGCCAAAAATGGGGAAAATATCGCCATTATATATATTTTGTTTATTTTTATTTAGAACAATGCAAAAATGATTATGAACATAAAAAGTTACAATATTTGATATAAAGAAGATTTTGCGGTTAGTATTAATCAAATATTGGATATATATATATACTTGTATATTTGTATGTAGTTGCAGTTCTATTTCATATCTTAAACTCTATATATTTCATCGTCAAGACATTCCACATTGTCTTCTTCTTTTAAATACATCGTATCGGAATTGAACTTTTTCAGCATATCTTGCGAAGGTATAAAAGAAGTGCAACATGTGCTATTTGAATTCATATCTAGGTGCACGCTAGTGCGCCAGGCCAAGTTCCGGCCAATGCACGCAGTGTGTATATTTACAGGAAGCCATTCGAGCTGTTTTTACCCCCCTCTTAACTTTGTTCCCCGCGACCGTAAAATTATGAAATGTAAACCAAATTAGAATAAACTCATGTAACCTCATATGCAAAATTTGAAAGTTTTACAATGAAAGGTTCCGGAGATATGAAGCTGCAAAAAGAGCATATTTTAAGACATACTCACTGACTCATTGACTCACTGACCTACTGACTCACTCATCAATATTATGAAGCACTTCCGATATAGCTAGAGATCTAAAATTTGCTACATAAGTAGATCTAGGTGAGCAATGAACTAGAAAAATCTGAAAACCTGAAAATTTTAACCAAGGGGGCGGGGCTACGCCCATAAAAATTTAAATTTGTGCTAGTGATCTGAAATTTGTTACATAGCTGGGTCTAGGTTGGCAATAAACTAAAAAAATTTTTAAATCCGAAAATTTTGGCCAGGAGGGCGGGCCTCCGCCCATAAAAGCTAGAACTAAAAAAGCAAATCTGAGGCGCATAACGGAAGCTATTTTATTGAAATTCGGCATACATACTGCGATAGGGCAAGCCTAAAAATTTTTAAATAAAAAAGGGGGCGTTGACAAGCCCATACAATTTCAACCTCATATTCGTGTACTACGGCCTAGCATATTTCGATATACTATTTCTGTATGTATTGTTATCTGTTCGCAACGAAACTTGACACAAATAATAAGCACTGGCCGAAAAAATTCTTGGGTTTGGAAAAGTGGGCATGGTTACTCCCATAGATATTAAAAATTAAAAGTTGCGGTAAGGAGCTGAAATTTGATAAACGAGTAGGTCTAGGTGAGAAACCAACAAGAAAAACCTGAAAACCCAGACATTTTAGTCAAAGGGGCGGGGCTGCGCCTATAGAAATGAAAAATTAAAAGTTGCGCTTATGAGCTGAAATTTGATACACAAGTAGGTCTAGGAAAGAAACCAACTAGAAAAATCTGAAAAACCCAAAAATTTTACCAGAATGGGCGGGGCCACGCTACTTTTGTTTGAACCTGAAAACTTACAGCCATATTTATAAAACTTATTGAGGCTTTTTAAGAAAAATTTCTTATGAAAATTTGTGTTAAAACCCCTTTTTAAAGTTTTAAAAAGTTGTATAAATAAGGCTGTTAATGTACAGCTTTTAACTTAAGCCATTTTAGTGAAACCGTGCACATACATTACACGTATACAATACTTAAAACTATCACCTAATAAAGTGGGCGTGATCACTGCCATAAAATTTTAGCCTTGTGTTTAATCTACTTCGGTCTAGCATATTTTAGAAGAAAATTAAAATAAATTATAAGCGCTACTCACAGCAATATTGTTAGTTTAAAATAGTGGGAGGTCTAATGCTCATAAAATTATAAGGTATAGTTCACGCTAGACAGCTGAAATTTTATACACAAGCAAGTGTAGATGAGTAAGCCAATGGGAAAATCTTAAAACCAAAAAGTTTTATCCGCTTCAACTCCAATTCGCACTACTGAGCTTAAATTTTTACACAAATTAATTTAGATCAGAGATCACTAAGAAAAATCTAAGAAACCAGAAGTTTCAATCAGGGGTTGGGAACAAGCATTGTAAACACAAAATTTTTTTATTGAAACTTTTCATACACATTGCACTTATCTAAAGTAAAAATTTCATGTAATGAAAAGTTCCCGTGCACTGCTAACTTGGCAATATTTTTACCTATATAAATATACAGTATTCTCTCCTTTTTTAGATAGGTAAAATATTGCCAAGTTAGCAGATTATCTAGAAATTATTTGACACCCTTACGATTACAAATTTATACAATGCATAGCATATTTCAGTGTTAAGTATTGTGGCAAACAAGAACTTGGTCAAAATTTATATCTCACTGCTTTTGATGGCCGAAATTTTTGATAGGAACTTGGCATTTTTTCACATTGATGTTTTTGTGAGGATAATTTATAACTTGTAATAACGCGTCAAGAAGTTCATATTGCATGCTATTTCGGAAGCGCGTTTTAGTTGAATTCATTACTGAACGCACTACTAGCTGAAATTACCAACATGTAAATTACACCCAAAGCAATGTCTTTAAAATTGTACATACCTGCCGTATCCTTATAATCATATACTTTTGGCCAAAAACTATTTTAAGTTAGATGAAATATCACCGTTAAAATAATCTTCTCAATTAACAAACGGTAATTTTGTCCATGTGCTTCACAAACATCTAGCGGTATGTTGGGATTCATAAAAATCTTTAAAATATCTTTAACAACAACAAATTTAGTTTGTGATAATGGATAGCAATATTTTATAATGGAAAAATGTTCGTAAACTTTAAATATATTCACATTTTCAGGAATTCTATTTTTTAATTCTTTCACGAGCATCTTTAAACATGAAAAACAATTTTCTCGACGTATTTCAATATCTTCATCAGCCGTTTCAACATTGCTTCATTCAGTTTCAAATGCTGACCCAAAATCGATTGCATTTAGTGGGAGAAAAGTGTTTGGTATATAGCTATAACAAAATTGTTTATCGATATTTCGCTATTATGAGTTTCATTCAAAATTGTTGGCTTGAACAATTTTAAGGAAGATACTCTAAGAGTAGAATATAGATTTTGATGCATACTGCCTGCATGCCTGACTGAAATTCAAGATTTAAATGGTTCATTTCATTTACTATTGGATTTATAAATATCTAAAAAAGTCTTGTCTTTTCGTCACATAATTCTTTGTATATATTTTGGGCAGTTTTATGATTTTCGGCTTTCGAAATAAGTGAAAAATGATGTTTAAGCGCCACCCATTGCTCCAAAATTCGTCTTATAGCCGCTCCATAACACAACCAACGAGTTGCAGAAATTTGCACAAGTTTTCTAAAACAGTTGCTTTTAATACTAGTATTAAATGTTCAGCACACCATCTACACGAGACAAATACTATAATAAAAATAATATTTAACGATTTTCAAGCCAATTCATGGCTCATCAAAAATAGCCAAAATAATCGCCAATTTTTTTTTAATAAAACGCTAAAATATCGCCATGTTGCCAAATCAAATATAAGGACGCCAAACTAGTTTCAAAATCGCCACGTAGGAATGGGTGAAAAATTAGATACAGCTCACTTGGTTCCAATACAATGGTTCCTTTGTTCCACCAGTGAGTTGAAGAAAAGATAGATAGAGATTTTAGAGAGAGAGGGAGAGAGGGAGCGAGAGAGATAGATTTTTAGAGCGGTGGGGGGTAAAAGGTGAGAGAGGTAGATGTAGAAAAGAGATAATACTTGCTATAGAAGACGTGAGAGTGGGTCAAGAATTAGAAATCGTAGAGCTAGCGTCTACACCAGCCACTGCTTCTAATATAAAGGCTAACATTTTGAGTCCCATTTCCAATAATTCGGGTAGGCTGCTGAAGGATAGTTTGCCAAGAAGATGTAAATGAAGCACCTCCAGAGCGGGACAAAAGCAAAAGAGATGCAAGATACTTTCCTCCTCTTCCTCATCATTGCAACTGTAGAAATAGGAAGACCCATACGCTTAGCATGGGTTCCAAAAGCACAGTGACCGATGAAAGTAGCCAAGGTGTTCTTCAAGTTCTTACTAATGAGGTTCATTAGGTTTTTCGTTCTATGGGAGCTTATGCGAAGCCATAGGATTCTCACTATTGCACAGCTGGGCTCGTTGCATCATCTTTCTCGAGCTAATTTAAGAAAGGTAATATTGAAGCATATCAAGCAAGATGGGAGTGGAACAACACAGAGATTATTGACATTGACTTCTTTGAATAGGGGTTCTTTCTTTCCTAGATCATCCGCAACTGTGTTGCCTGAAATAGTCTTGTATCCATGCGCCCAGTTTAATATGCCACATGAGTGTTGCGCAAGCTTCCTTGGAAAAGAAAAGATGTGGTATATACACCTATGAGGGACGTTATTGCAGACTGGCTGTCATTTATAATATGGATATCTCTATCTGGAATACGATAGAACCTTAGCCAGTTTATCACTCTTTTAATGGTAGATATCTCTGCTTTTAATATACAACAGTCCTGCGGGAGTCTGAATGACATATTAATTCCGTATTGTAGAATATATACGCCCCCACCAATTGACCCCTTTCTTGAATCATTCAGTGGGCAAAACCGTGCTGTCTATGAAATTTGAAAATTCATATTGAAGAAGATTTTCGGAGTACAGAAGTAAATAAGATCCGATATTTTATTAACTGTATTTAAAATGCTAGCATGACCCCAATATCGTTGGATTCATGGTTCTATTGCATTTAATCTGATAGCGTAGAGCTAGGAAAATAGCCGCTAAGTCTAATAAAATCCAACCCAATATAGCGAAGGGTGCTCTTGTCGGCGTGGATCTCAGAGTACCTATTATTATATTTCCCTCTAGATGGAGTCCGCTGTGTCATGTGCTTTCCATTAGAGTGAAATTCCATAACATAATAAAGGTTTTATAACTATCCCACATACATTCCTACAGACGTAGATTGCCGTTATGGTTTTTGGTACTCTTGCCTGAAGATTTTTCTCTCCAGGTAAGCTAACTATCGAGGACAACACTCAAACAGGCTTAGAGTAATACCATTTAGTTTTGGATGATGGAAGTGGAGGGCTTTGCATATCCCGGAAAAGAGTACCAGTTCCGTTTTGGTCCGGAATCAAAAGGAAGAATCACATTGAATCAAAGTTATTTCAAGTGGAAACAACGTGAATACTAAAAGGACACGAAGAACCATGTTGAACCAAATTAATGAATTAATTTATTCATCTTAGTTAATTAATTATTTAATCTTAAATATTCTTTAGATGTAGACCAAATAAAAGACGTAATGAATTGAGAATTTAGGGTATTTCGTTTAATTACTAATATGACTTTATTGCAGTCAGCCTATAAAAATAGCTAAATTGCATCAGTAGAGACATTTTAACTTAAAAATAAACTCGTAAACTTTATAAAGATTTTTACCTCTCTTGTTTAAAAAAAATAAGTAGCGCAATTACTTTATTTTTATTTTTTTTTTATTTGGAGTGATGATATATTGATAATTTTTTAAATGTAAATCAATGATTAGTTTGCAAAGTCAGCAAACTTAAATTTCCTCTATTGCTTGTGTGCTAAAATTAACATTTTACACACACACGCACGAATTTATGCTAAGGTAAATTTTGTATGCAAAATACTTAAGTTCAAGCCAAAATTCATTTTGGTCAACCTCTGTATCAATCGTTTTACCATAAATCATTATAAAATCGAATTTGATTATCTTGCGGTTAACAAAATGTTTTCCCTTTTCATGCTGGAGCATTTATTTGCTTGATTCTGTTTAACGAAACAGTTTTTGGACAACATATTTAATTTAATTGTAATTATTGTATAAACAAATCTAATACTTGTTGAAAATAAATTGCTAGCTGGCTTGTATTTGCCAGTTAAAACAACATTTAAGACATACGGTTTGTTGCTTGTTTATAATATCCAACTATGTGCAACTATTTGCAGATAAATAGATGAAACTCACTTATCCTCATACATATACATATATTCAAATATATGTGTAAATATGTATATATTTAAGTTTAATTTACGTAACATAAAACATTAGTGAAATAAATATTTATTTAACACATCTGGTTAATTCAACAAATATCATGTTTTGCCAATAACTATTTGAAACTTTAATTCTTCTGTTAGGTCAGAGTGTGAAAGAAATATTTCAGTTTTCTATAAAATAAATTGTATATTCATTATATTAAATAGATTTTTGTATGAAATCAACAGTTTTGGGTTTTTCAATACATTTTTAAACAAATGAAACCCAGTTAAAAGAAAATAGTTTTATGCAAGGCTAGTGTTTGTACTATTCATTTTAAATGGCTCACATTTCTATTTATTAATAAAAAAAAACTGCCATAATTAAAAAAGAACAAACGACAATGGCAAGACTGTTGTAAATTTAGAGATGGTAAAATTGAGCTTTCATTACAAAAAAAGCTTTCAGCATATTGTAATACAATGAATAGAAACAATTCACATATTCCATTTGCAATAAAAGTTGCGTATATAAAGCAGAAATCTATATCAAGAGACACCACACACAGTAGACCAAACACAAAGAACGTTGGTGATGAAGGTGTAGTGGCCTTCGAAAACAGCTAGTTGTTCCGTTCTACTACGTGTTTGTCAGAATATTTACAATTAACTTTGGTGTTATTTGTTCTTTAATAATTGAGGGTGGCGTTGGCTGAAGTAGTTAGCACGTCGACTACAAAACTGAAGATCCTAGGTTCAATCGCTGTATCCGACAGTCATTCAAATAAAAACACAACGCTTTTTTTCTGATGTGCATTAGAGTTCCTTTGCATCAGCTGTTGTTGGAAAGTTCAAGTGATGAAGGCATAGTCACTGGTCACTGAACTATACCGACTTCAGCAGATGCTAATCCTAATGTTGCATCAGAGCGCCCTCCTTCGTCGGTATTGTGTTGCAAAATCATCGGCGAAGTGAAATAACCAATAAAATGGCTACTAAAAACAGAGCTTCAAAATTTAATACGCCTCGCCTCATTTAACACCAGAAGGCGCTGCAACACTGCATTATTAAAAAGCGTGCAAAAACCAGTTGTAAAAAGAATGAAGCTTTCTTCTATCTCTTCCTTCACCACCTGTCTTCTATCACTATCCCTTTCCTAAAGAAGGTAACACCTAGTAATAGTAGTAGGCATTAATTGCCTGAGTGTTACTTCTCTTTAAAAATAAAAAAATAAAAAAAAAAATTATCACATGTAATTTGGCTTACAAAGCGATACAAACTTTAGCCTGATCAAATCGTAAATATAGAAATAAATAAAGTTCGAGCAATAATAAAAAATAAAATTGACTGGCAGGCAGTCGATAATTTTATCTGTGGCAATAAAAGTTATTAAGTCGACTTAAGCTAAAATTGAGATAATGACACCATCACAGTTTTTTCATTTAAGGCTACACCTGTGCTCAATTACAGTTTATTTATGTGCCGAAATACGCCAACAATAATCAGGCTGAATATGTTTGGTTTGTCTTGAAACTGGTTCATTAAAAAAGCAGTTCCATATTATAAAGTTTTTAAGCATTATTTTATAACTTTATAAGGGGTGGCTCTATTTTATCGAACACCACTGTATATAACATATCTTCTTCTTATCATCTGTCCTTTCTTCAATATCCTTAATATGCCTCAGCGTCTATATTAATGCATCTCATAGCTCCTTCTGTCAATGAATGGTCGGCGAACTAAAATAACTCATAAAATGCCTTTATAGCTTAAAAGTAACACCAGAGACGCCAAACCGTTGCCATATCAGAGTTGTAAAAACCATCTGTCTAACCATATTGTCCTTTCTTCAATATAAGGGATATTGTAATTTTTGGCAGATCCTGGATGCCTATTAAAGGCTGCAATAACTACTTATGTACATATGCACTTGATAAGCCCTCGTCCAGACTTGCAATTTTTGTTGCTGCAATTTCTTAAAATTTTGCTTTGAAATTGCATAAGTGTCCACATTATGAAATTCTAATTTTGCAATTAAGCATTAAAAAATTCTATTATACCACAAATTTCTCTGAAAAATTACCAATTCTATTTACGTTTTAATATATTTTTTGTTCTTCATACAACTGAAGAAATAAAATTATAAAAAACGTCAAATACAACTAACAACTTGACATTAACAATTACAAATTCCAAATCAAAAGAGAATTGCAGAGCACATGAAATATGAAATCTTCTCACCTCTCTCATCAATAAACTCAAGAATTGCTGCAACAAAAATTTCAGGTCTGTACAGAGACTAATATAAAACCATTTAAAATCCCCTATAGTTATACAGTTGCATTATTTTTATATTTAATAACTTCTTTATTAAAATGGAACTAAAAAAATTTAATTAATTAACCATTGTGGTCTTAATTAAGTATTGGTTGCATGTATGTATACTTTATTAACAATAACTACAATTAAATATATTACTCGTATAATACGTTAAAATTTATTAATAAGCATACATAAATAAATTTTATTTGCTCAAAGCCATAAAAATTAAATAAATAAAAAAAATATTTCAACATAATTGCTAATATGATTAAAGTTGAAAAAAAATTATTTGGGCCAATTGACAAAATATCTGAGAAGCAATTGAAAGCAGCAAAATGTGTAATTCCATTTAAACAATTTCAGTAGGAGAAGCAATGTGGAAATAATGAAATAAAGTAAGAATTATTTGGAAAAATATTATTTATATAAAAATAACAATATGTTAGCGAAATCATAAAGAGCGATTTTTTCCATTATTCTGTATGCCACGTCCTCTTTTACATTTGCTTTTTTTTAAATTATTACTTTTCCAACACGTTTCTTGTTTCTTTATGACTTTTTAATTAATTAAAACACTCTGGCTAAAAATATATAAATATATCTTTTAGTAACCTCAAAATGTAGCAAAACTATAATGAGCACCAATAAATAATTTTTATACAATATTTTGCTTTATATTGCAAACAAGAGGCAGACATGAAGAAATTATTGTTGGAAGCATGCAATACAATTGTATGTGGCACGAAAATTGGAGCAAATTTTTAATTATAAAGAACAAAATACAAAAAAAGATTAAAATTTTCTAAGAACACTTATTATTAAAAAGATATTAGAGCTTAACTATATCCAGCCTTTTTCCGATATTATTTAAACTATTAAGTATTCTCCACCTTTTTTTTACAGCTTTTGCAAACGTTTGTAAGTTTGTGTTGGGCTTGTTACGCAGTTCTGCGAGCTTTCGTCGAATTTTTCTTTCAAGCATACCGTCATTCCTCCTTCAATCATTTAATTCTTTTCTTTAGCCAACGCTTTCATTTTTCCTTAGTATTCCGAATTCTGTCATGGACAGATTTAATTTAATTAAATTAAGATAATGTTTTTAATTATTTTTTAATTTAAAACTTACAACTTCGCACATGACCTGTATGTTTTTGATCAAGTTTTTTTTAAGCTATTGTATAGCTTTTATCGCAGGCTTTGAGGTTGTCGACCGAATCAAGAAATTCCGAAACGAAAAAAACCTATGGCTGAGTTTACATCTGGTATTTCTTGTGTGTCATTTGCCCGAAAAAGCGTAACCAACTAATTACTAGTGAAAAACTGTTTGATTCAGACATATATTTATTGATTTAAACATTTTCCAATCATGCTGGATTCTATAAAATTGTCTATTAGTTATGTATGAAACTGTTTAATTTAATAAATACGTGTCTGAATCAAACTGTTTTTCATTACTAATTAGCTGGTTACGTTTTTTTACGCTTGTGTGGCACATGGCACACAGATGGAAAACCGGCCTAAGACTATTTTTATTTCAATCGCCCAGTTTATGTTAACCCCTAAGGTATGCTATTGATTTCATTAACATACAGTATTGCCAGAACAGATTTTTACATGTAGGAAAACACAATGTGGATTACATTACATAAGAGCAATCAGGTTGACAAACAAACACAATTCGCAGGTTTTTTATTTAAAAAAATTAATTTGCATAAATTGATAAAAAAAAGTGCTAAGCAATAGTTTTTCCGCGGCAGTCCCCGAGTGCCACACGTATTTTTTTTTAATTTTAATTGTATGAAATATCTATGTTTGTACTGAATATCTGATGTACCTTCAGCATGTACTTTCAGCGCTCTGATAACAAATTTTGTTTTTCAATGTCGCAAGTGACATTAATAAATATATAAAATTTTTCAAAACAAAAACTTACAACCAGTCGTAAAGCAGCTCTGGGCGAGTCAACATCACGCGTCGTTGGCAATTATTTCTTAAATGCAACCAGGCCACTGTTGTTTATTGGCCTTCGAGAGTTTTGCGTCTCACTCGCACTGTTTGACTGATCTGCCACGGATTACCGTTTAATCTTGCGGTTCTTTTGTGGAATTTCCTTAACAACCACGTTGCTACTTCCTATGTGAAGGCATAAGTCGTGTACAGTCAGTCACAAAAACATTTTTAAGAATACTGTTAACAACATCATGGACATATGGTCTTAGTCACCTGTCCATTTTTGTGCAACCATATTCTGCAAATTTACTTGGCAGAATATGTACTAAATAAATAAATAAATAAATAAATAGATAAAAACTTACAATTATTTGCAATCGCCCACTTCCGTCTACATTTTTTGACAAAAAAAAAAAAACGAGCAAAAGTAACATTACACTTTTAGGATTTTGCATTAAAACATCTTGAAATATCTTGGCTTATGCCTAATCGTTAAATATTTTTACAGTAATTAAATTTGAATGTTTCGCTACGAAAGTGTGATAAGAAAAGTGTTTTCAAAAACTTTTAATTTTTTGGTGGCAGTGGACATTACAATGCAAACGCCCATATCCTTTATATGTTAGTTTTTCTAGCAATATCAATTTGTATTTGGTAGCTATAGAAATATAAAACTAATAAGTAATTACATGTGTAATTCAATCGTTTAGATTTGATTATTTGCAAGAATATTAAAGTAAGTCTAAATATTCATTGAATAAAGAAAAATCCCACGGCACAGATGTAAATTTTATATGAATGAAGGATTATAGTTCTTAACATATTTAGAATTAATTTATTACTCTTTAAAAGTATACTTATTTGACTGACTTTAAGATTCATGTATAATATTTTGAATTGTTGATAGTTAAGCATGTCTAAATAGATTTTATTTTTGTCTGGGAAACTCATCAGCAGACTTCAACGAAAATTTTTTTAATGATACCCAAATGGGTACTATAGTGTTAAAAGTTTCTAAAGAAAATAAATACTGATTTTTTTAACAATTTATTTTGCAATATTTAATTAGACCATTTTAGCTTGTATGTTATTTAAACAAATTAAAGTTTTCATATAAAAATTTTCAGTTATTTTTAGCCTTTTTTTGGTTAAAACTTAGTGATTAGTTTCTTAAAGACCAAAAATATGCATTTAGACGTTCTTAAATATTATTTGTTAAATTAAAGTCAGCCCATGTGAAAGTTCATTATTTTTAAATTAACCACTATCATATTTTTTAACTTTCTAATATTTTTTAAAAAATATTCATAATAACAAAAATTAAAAATTAAAAAAACCGCGATATTATCGATTCATCAAAAAAAAATTTATAATAATTTTGAATCATTGGTTGCACAGATTTTCTTCAAGTATAGACTAGAATATAAAAGATCAATTCACCTTTCAAAAAAAAAAAAAAAAAAAAAAAAAAAAAAACAAATTAAGATCATTCTATTTGTTTGGGAGATACGGCGTCAAAGACACACAGATTCAACAGAATATATCTTGAAACGGCTTGACCGGTTTTGCTTAGACTGTGCTAATAATACTTTCGATCAAGTTACCTTTCAAACAGACCCACAGATGCACAGTCACACCCCAGCAAAAAATTTCAAAAAAGGTAATCGAGTTTGGAATTAAGCATTTTTGGTGGAAACACTTCCCTACTGGATTACCAACTTAATGATTTTAACAAGGCGTGAGACTAAAATAATCGATTCTTGAGAAGTACTTACATATTTTTTATTTGTCAACATTTCTCGAAATCTATTTGGTATAAAAAAATCATTCTCTTCATTTAGCAACTTGCATGTCATTTTTTTAAATTTTAGGTAATATGATTTGTAAGCGAGTAATGAAAATTGGCAATCAGAAAAGTAAGTCATTATATGGCAAGTAGTGTGGTAATGTGTAATTTTTTTCTGGGACGCTACAAACTTATAACATCGCTCTTTTTGGTCGGGAGTTAAACAATAAGTTTAGTATATATTGATGATTGGGATTTAACCATTAACTAGGATGGTGTTGGTAAAAGGAAATACATGCACTTTCTTAGACTACAATCAGAACAATATTGTCTAGCATATGTTTGATCGTTTCCAAAAAAAAAAAAAAAAATTGGCCACACCTTGGGAATTGTGTAGAGAAAATTTAACTTTTTTCAAAAAACTAGTGCGAAATCGCACGTTGAAAAATTCTGAGTATGCACTTTCCTTCTACAATTCCCTCCTAAACTTATCACCACCATTGTCTGTCATGTTGCCTTCATTAGAAAAAAATGATTTTCCTTCAGAAATTCGCAAATTAAAAAACCGTCAATATTTTGTTTATATTTAAACTATTCAGAAATAAATTTATGGAAAATGATAAATGAATATCTTGTCCATAAATTTCTATAGAATAACAGAAACCCGTTACCGCACTAACAGAGCTCGGTTAAAGCACAAGGGATAAACATTCAAAAATGTAGCTACACGCATGTGCCCATAATTATGAAAGTGGTCTAAATCATATATTAATTCTGCCTGGATCTTTAAAATTCAAATTAAATGAAATTAATTTAATATTTTTTAAATATTAGTGCTGGTAAATTTGAACTTTCATAACCAAAAAGCTTTCAAGAAATTGTAATGCGGTGCATCAAAACAATCCACATATGCCATTTCCTTTGAAAAACTTATCCATAAGGTTTCCAGTTTGCAGCAAATGTTACGTAAAACTGTTAATGAAGGTGTGTGTACTGGCCTTGAAAAATAATGTATTATTTGGTCCAAAAAGTGTTTGTCAGAATACTTCCAATTATCTGTGCTGTAATTTGTTCCTTAAAAATTATAACTTGTAATTTGGCTTGACCCAAATATCTACTTTAATATTGTTAAAAGAAAACAAAAAAAAATAATTATTCATTAATTAAAATTTAGAAACATCGTAATCCTAATGTAACATCAGAGCGTCCTTCTCCATCGGTATCTTATAGCAAAATAATAATAATAAATAACCAATAAAATGTCTTTAAAACACCGCTTCAAAAAATTTAATATGCCTCACTGACACCAGAGGCGCTGCAACACTGCATTATTAAAAAAAGGAATGTGCAACAAAGCAGAGTTGTAGCAGAACGAAGCTTTTCTCTGTCTCTATTTTTACCACGTATCTTCTCTCTTGCTATACCTTTCATAAAGAAGGTAACACCTTTTTGTAGTAGCAGGTATTCATTGCCTGAGTGTTACTTCTCTTAAAAAAATCATATATAAAATGCTCTAATAGAATAATAGTTGATTTGCTGTTCATTTGAACATATTGAAAATTAAATAAAGGACATTTTAAAAATTAAATATAATACGAATATTGTTACTTTTAGGGGTTCTTAAGCACATGAGTTCTTTTAATGCTCAAAAAAAAAAATAAATAACACTAATATTTATTTGTTTATGAACTTTCGTTTATTCTTTACTATCAATAATTACAAACTGTCTTTAACTAATTATTGATAACTTCCACTCTTCATTATCGACTATATGTTGTTTTTACTTTCAACGATTAGCTGACTGACTGTATGACTCTCATACACGGCACCACTATTATTTCCACAGGAAATGCTTCTAGAATGTTTGCACTATGTTCATAGATGGTGTAATGAAATGTGTGCAAACTTAGTAAAGCCAAAGAGAAGAAACCTTAAAGATGTTGCTTCTGTGCTGTCGTTTCCTATTGGTAACCAAGTAATCAAACAGACTCGAACACGTACGACTTAACACGAAGTTTTCGTGACAAAAAATGTGATTTCGTGAGTGTTCGGGTCATTTCGTGTTGAGCAAAATTAGCACGAAAAACACGAAATGATTTTAGATGTAAAATATATATGAATGAATTTCCAGTAGAGAAAAAATTTAAGAGTTTGTATTGTCAAACACTTAACACCAGCATATTTGTTGATATTGTATGAGCCTCTGAAGCTTAAAGTTCTTTAAGTAAACCGACAGTGTCAGTTGGCAGTGCCAATTCGGTGCAATATTTTGAAAAACAAGTTAAAAAAAATAAATTAAATTTTCTGATTTTCAATACCATACCAATAATATTTCGTGCGTGTTGTTCAGTATCGTGTTGACGAAATTTTTCGGGTGCGTGTTTTGCACGTGTTGAGCATCTTGGCATTCGTGTTCGTGTCGTATCGTATTTCAAAAATTAAACACACGCATCCATCTTTGCTTCTTACACAATCTGGAAAAGTCATATAACAATTTCTAGGTCTATTGACCGTTATTTTAAACTTCAGAATTGCTGTGTAAAGACTTTTATGTTGGTAATACTGTGGGCAGAGTGTGTGTTTGCACTTTTATGGGTATGTGTGTGTGTGTGTGTGTGTGTGTGTGTGTGTGTGTGTGTGTGTATCGGTGTGTATCCCTTAACAGACACTAACTGCACAATCATTGTTGTTGCTATACCCTGAAGGAAATGTCGATGGTGAAAATGTACTGAGTCGCTTTTGACTTTGTCACCAGTACTACTCTACAATTATTCCCCATATAATACTTTGTGCTATAGACATTTAGCATGTGCTTGTCATTGAAATTCTACTAGTAACACTAAAACAATTGACTAGATAGTGAATTCATAGTTCTTATGGGAACATGGATACATACCAACCAGAAATGTACTGGTACATTTCTATACCTTAATTTATGTATATTGACAAGTTGTTGCAAAGTCCACCAGAAATACACCACATCTGTTTTCTCTCTTTATTTTATACTGACGAATAAAAGAGAAATTGTAGACAATGTAACTACTACTAGAGTTTTAGTGTTGACATAGAGACACTTGGCCCCAGTCTGACTGCAGGGTAGTTTTCATGTAGGCTTGTATGTGTATACGTGTTAGCATTTAGTTCTTTAGCTAAAGAGTTCTGCATAACTCTTTTTACTTATCAAATGTTTCCTTTTTTATAATAAAATTTACGTTAGCTCTCTTCGCGGCCATTTCTGCAACAATATATTTATTTGAAATTTTTGTTTCAGTTTTTTGGATTAATATGTATGTTTGTACTATTAGTAAGTGTCAATATGTTATGGATTTTTTTTAAATTTTTCAAAAAATTTTACTTGAAGTCTACTGATGAAGCATAACCAACAATGAATATAAATTCTTCACAATATTACATTAAACTTGATCGAATTGCACAGAGAACTTCTACACTACGGAAATAATAACCAGTAAAAAAAATTAATAAAAAATAAAAGGATATTTTATATTATTCTGCGTACTTAAATTGAATTGTAATACGAATATTAAAGCAATCATATATATATATATATAGTTTTTCGCAACTTTAAACAAAACTAAATAAAATTTGCTTTGGTTGTTTGTTTTAATGTTCAGTTCGTGATATTTTTACCACTTGTTGGTTGCCAAAATGTGTGAAAGAAAGCCTACATGCTTTTATTCAATGAAGAAAAAAAAAATAAAAAATAAAAAATATTAATGTGTATAATTATGTGTCTAAAATTAAGGCTGTAAACTGTTCATTTACTCTTAATTTTTCTCCCCTTTTTGTCTAAACCAATTTTATGAATTTTTTGAACAGATTCAATAATGCTATTGCCAGACGTGTATGATAAGTTCTTTAGTCTGTTTGCATTTAAATTAAATATTATAAAGTTATAATAATAAGAAAATAAATAAAATTTTCTTTTACTGAGGTATACTTAGTCCATATTTCAAAATATTAAAAATTTTTAAAAAAATTTATATAAAAAGCATTAATTTTTTATTAATGTTTTTTTTTAAATTCCTATACATACATAGAATTGATGCCTTAAGAATTCAATATAAATACGTTTGGATAAAAACCTTGGAATAAGTGGGTTGAGCTAGTCTATATACCGGTCTGTATACCGCTGCTGCCTATACAAATTCCTAATCATATTCTACAAACCCCAGATATTTTCCCAAAAATTGCAATAAATAGCTTATAAATAGAAACATTTTAAAGTAAATTAAGAAACTTTTGCAAATCACAATATGCGTGGAATTTCTTGTATATTTCTTGTATATTCTATTGTATTGCTTAATAAAGGGAACTTAAAAAGTCGCCTTTCACCTTGGCTTTAACATTTTTTTCTTACTTACTTGTTCAGTTCGGTAAATAAAAACAAACATCCGCTGCTGTATTCTTCTCAAATAAACACACGAATATTTCATATGCGTAACGTCTGGTTCTCTGGCTGCGTTGGCCAAAATTTTTGTTCAAGAAAAAAAAAATTATATTTACAAATAAAATAAAGCAAAAAATAAATAGTACAAAATACAAATATATATGTGTATGTAAATTTTTGTTTAGTTTTTTGTTAGAATTTTCACAATAGGGCGTAACCAAAACTTGAAGCCGATACAATTTGAAATAAGTTTTGAGAAAAGGGTTACATACTACTTTCTCAATTCAATTAATTATGGATTTAATTTAATTGCAAATATATAAAAAGATAATAAAATAAAACATATGCAAATAGAAATCAAGGCTCTATATATTTTTTTATTTAAAATTTAATGCCGTTTCCTTTTCTATTTTTTTTAAGATTTAGCTTTTTAAGCTAAAAAATATATTTTTAAAAAAATATATATATTTTTAACGTATGAGTTTATGTATATCAATGTATATAATATGTAAAAAATATGTATAGTCCATATATTTTTCATACACGTATGTATATAAATGAATAGATATCGTTAGTTAAAATACGAAAAGGTGTAAGTAACAAAAAATGCAAAATATTTTTTTTTTTTTGATTATGACGAATGCCATTAAACTACATGTCTTGAGAAAATTTACAAAGAAAAGACAAAGGTCCGTAACATCAAGTATAGTCATATATTGTTAGTTTTTTGCTTTGCTTGCAAAAATATATTTTTTGTTGGTTACGCCTTTTTGCATTTTAGCTAACGATATGTAAATATATGAATCCACGTATGGAAATGTATAAGATTATACAAGTTTTATATGTAAATTGATATATAGATTTATATATAAAATGTGTTATACGATTTCATATATGAAAATTTAATTGTGAACCTCTTCATATATAGGTCTATAATTATATAGAAATACTTTGTCATATGTGGAGGCATATATGTATGTCTAAATGTTTGCACCAGAGAATGATCGTTTTAAGTAATTTTTAGTCAAACAATTATAATTGCGTACGCAAACATATTCATTAAGATTAATTCGTATACGGATAACTAATTTAAGCAACCACTGACTATGTTCATAAACATTCTTTATATTAAGTAAAATGTATACACTGTTTCAGTTACAATCCCACTCATAACCTTAAAAATATTCTTAGTATTTATTTGGCTACGCATGTGTATATACAGGAATATTTTATCTGCACACACTTCAAGTATAAGTGCTGCCACAAAATTTTAATTGATAGATCCCTTAAATGGACATCGTGTGCAACTGATTGCATAAAAAAAATTCAATTTAATATTTGTCAACTGAAATACCACAAATTACAAAGTATCAGTGCATTAACAATTTTAGTTCGCAAATTTCATGATTTTCTTAGGAATATTATTAATTTTTTAAATCATTTTAAATGTTAACTTCTAATTATCGGATTACTGTTTTCAAACAGCTAATGAACATTTTTAATTCCATTTTACACGCATAACTGCAAAAAAGGGCGTGTGATGGGTAAACATTCTGAGTATCATGCGTATATTTATTTTGGCCGAATAAATATCCATACTCTTAGTGTAAGTATTCTCATACGATATCAATTAGAGATACAGTTGTGTTTTGCGAGTGGCTATAGTAAAAGTTGGAGGAAAGTAAATATGTATGCATACGAATTTTTTAGCTACTTAAATTAAGTGCGAATACTTATGTTAATCAATTTTCGTCATATGCTAGTATGCACGCTATGACAACTGAAAAAATCGTTCCTGTAATCAAACAAACTTGCAGTTTATTTAAATTTTTTTTGTCACTGTTGTCAGATTGAAAAATTTTTGAATTTTTTATGATGAGATATTGAAAATAAAGGGTGTCCTAACAAGAACGCAAGATTTAAATTTGAAATAAAACACAGATATTTAAACAAAAAATCGGTAAACTTTATTATATCGTAAAGTAGACAGAATGAGGTTATGTGTGGAACAACATATCGGGCAGATGGCCGCCGCGGCTTTGCTGGCACACATGCAATCTTTTAATGAAATTTTCAATAACCGTATTGCATAAATGCTGCGGTATTTCATTAATGCAGCGTCCAATTCTCTCTTTTAAGGCTTGAGTCGTCGTCGGCTTATTCGCGTAAACTATCGACTTCAAAAAAACCCAAAGAAAAAGTCTAATGGTGTCAAATCGCACGATCTAGGCGATCAATTCTGGTCTCCAGAACGCGAAATAACACGACCGGGAAATGATTGATGCAGCAGTTGAATTGTTTCTCTGACTGTATGACATGTGGTGCCGTCTTGTTGAAACCACATGCCCTCCATATTAATTTCTTCAATTCTAGGCATGAAAAAACTGGTTATCATTTCACGATACCGAACACCATTGACTGCTTGTGCTTGACCTGCCTCCTTTACATTAAAAAAAGGTTCAATGATTCCTCCAGCCAAAAATCCACACCACACAGTGACACGTTGAGGATGCATTTGCTTCTCGTGAATCACTCGAGGATTTTCCTCACCCCAAATGCGACAATTCTGCCTATTGACGAAGCCATCAAGATTTAAATGGTCCTCGTCACTGAAGATGATTTTATCGGAAAAATCAGCATTTTCATGTTGTCTCTCCAATACCCAATTAACGAACTCCCTTCGCTGTCCATGGTCAGCTGGCTTCAGTTCCTGAGTCAATTGAACTTTGCATGCATGAAGATGCAAATCTTTCATAAAAACTCAGCCGGTTTTTAAATTGTAAAAAAACCGGACGGACTATTCGACATTCGAAAAATCAACATTTTGAAAAAACCGACAACCGTATTGTGAAAAAACCGGGTTTTAAAACCGGTTGAAAAACCGAGTCGATCACCCTAATTAGGAGGTCTTCGAATATGACTAATATGATTTTCCATATGTGAATTGACGCATCGCTCTGTAAGCCAAATTAGATGTAATTATTTTTAAGGAACAAATTGCACTAGAGACAATTGTAAATTTTTAATGACAAACAATAGCAGAATGGAACAATATGCTGTTTTTAAAGGCCGCATCGTCGTTCTTGTATTCAGTGCACTGTGTGAGGTGTCAATTAACGTAAGCTTCAGTATCAACTTCATAGTTCTTAATGCAAATAAAACACGTAAATTATTGTGATTCATCGCAGTGAAATTTATTGAAAGCTTTTATTTAATGAAAGAAAACAGCATGTTGTCCCGTTTCACTAGTGTTTGTATTTATAATTAACATATTTTATCAGCTTAGCTCTTATGTTCTTGAGTACTACCTTTTAATAAATTTCGCCTTCAAAATACACATAAAATTTAGTTAATTTTCTTCAAGAAAATTTAATTTCTTTCTCCTTAGACAAAAAAGTACCATAAGTTAAAGTCTTTATAGAACGAAAAAACTGCTAACTAAAACTTGTAATTTCACAATTTGTTGCAATGATTTGTTGATACACTGAAAGAAAAACTTTCGTAAACCTTTATGTCAACGGCAACATACCTGGGTATGTTTTTAGTTTTGAAAACGCTGTAGCTCTAAACTGGATAACCGGATCGACTTGAAATTTCTTGATATCCTAGTCAAAACTGTTTTACGCAATAGTTCTAAGTTTGGTTAGGATTAAATCATCCGCTCGGAAGATAAAGCCCATTTACAAAGTTGCACACTTAAGTCAACAGAATACATACCTGGGTATGTAAGTAAAACGCATGCAAATATGATAACATAATATAAAAGTATAGTTTATTTTGAGCTAAGTTTTGTAATTATTTTTTTATTATTATTATATAATGTCAGTTTTAATTATTTTTGCTTAAAATTATTGAAATTCAAATACATCTATCGCATTGAGGTAAGTCTTTGGAATGCTCTGCGCACACTGGTTTGTTGCATAATGTGCATGCTTTACGAGTAGGGCGTCGTTTCGAGCAGATGTAGCAATTCCCCTTTACTTTTAGCCGGCCCGTACTATCACGTTCCTCCGATGCATGTGCCTCAGCATCCACAACTCCAATGGGCCCACCTTTCATGGCTTCGATGGCTATTCTGCTATTATTCGCCCTTCTTTCCATTTCTGGCTTGCACAATTGCTCGCTAAGCTGATGGAGAAACATCCTATGGCGGTTTGTAGATGTCTTCAGGTGAGTGTTGTTGTCAATGTATATTACGTGTGCAGCAAACGCAGCAACGTCCACAATATTATAAAAGAAAGCCAGAGGCCATCTATTTGTGCGCCGCACATTATCAATTGGAACGTTTCTCTTATGGTCAAACCCTGCGTTGCCCGTACTGGTCCAGATTCTGCACTTCTTAGAATGTTGTGCGTACGGAATCTTACAGGTTGTGGTTGTATCGAGGACCAAACATTACTATCTCTGTCAGTAAAAGCTTCGCCAGTTTCAATTGGTGCATCTTCAAGATCTTCATCAGAATCACTGTCGCCCTCTGGGTCATATTCTGGTAACATGGGTTCTTCAACGTCTGAGTCATCTCCACCAATATCACCTAAAGCCTCGTCACCAACTATTGAATCGTGGTCACTTGTTTCTTCTTGGCTCTCTTCAAGCGCTTGCCGAATATATGCTTGTTGTTCTTCGTGCGAAAGTGCGCTTAGATGTCGCGGAGTAAGCCATTCACCATCAGCCATTTCACTTTTAATATTTTTTTATTTCCACAAAATAAACAGAAACGTCTTTTCACTTCGAATCACAAATGTAAACTAAATTTTCTATTATTATTTTTCAACCCATGCAACGCGTCATTTGCATTATGAAAATTGTTTCATCAGCTGAAGAAATGTAATACATATATATATACAACGAAATATTTTCATTCATGTAACGTACATTTTAATATTTTATATGAAAAATGTAATTATTGCAATGAAACTTTTTATTTTATAGAATGAAGTTACGTTAGATTTACATTTTTTAATGAACTATTTCATTGAATTTACAATGTGTTAACAACATAATTCATAGCTGTAATGACTCTGTTTGATTAATCTAATGCAGTCATTGTATTTTAGTAATTATTTAACTTACAGCAAAGGCATCATCGAAATGTTTGTATGTATATTATAACTTGGTAGTCAACGCGCTTACCGCTGCAGCCACAACAATATTAAATATTCTATAGATACACACTAAATATATAGCATCATTAATAAACTTATAATTCAAATTTAGTCAGGAATAATTTTTTTTAATTCAACATAAAAACATGTTTTTCATTACCCGAATGAAAATTATTTCGTAATAGAGTTGGGTCGAACTCGTTCACTAGTTCATTTTTGCCACAAACCAATGATCAAACCCATGTAATTTAAATGGGTTTGATCAGTGGTTTGTGGCAAAAATGAACTAGTGAACGAGTTCGACCCAAGTCTATTTCGTAACATTATTGATACTGCGAAATGTAAAATATTAAGTATTAAAAACTTTTATTCCATTAATGAAATTTGCATCAATATAATATAATATTTAATTTTATTAATGAAATTTGTCGTTTTATTAATGAATGGGGTTCAACGTAATGGTTTCATTCTTGTTAGGAATATTCGAATACTTACTCACTTACACTTACTCAATCGACATTAATATTTTAAAAATCTATAAAAATAGGAACACACCTAATATTCATATACACTATCTTAAAGTTGCAAACGCATGCAAATCAAAGAATTCTTTGTTCATCGTGCAGTAGTGTCTTAGCCGCGTGCGTGTTGTGTTAGAGCAATTTAGTTTTAGATGAAAAATAATTAAATAAATATAAATACATAGATTCAAAATAATCAAAAATGCATTAAAAATAATTATGTGTTGTGTTCATTATTTCTGAAAAAAGAATATTTATATATATTAAGCAATATTCCATTTCCGATTATAATTGAAATACATAAACTCGAGTTGTGATTTTTGTGATTTCTTTTATATTTTGAAAGATATAAACGAATGATTAAAAGAATAAGTTGCAAAAAATAATCAAATGACACCAACTTCCTCATGAGTTCATTTTATGATTCTGAGTAAGTTTTTATGCTTTCATTAAAAAAATATATAAAAAGAGTGTGTGGAAATGAAGTTTTTTCTGGTACAATACATTGCAGAATAATTAAAGTTTTTTTTATATATCTTTGAAGTATTTCTTCTTAGAATTTTTTTCGTTATTTATATGTTCGAATATAAACTCGAGAAATAAAAAGTGTTTAATGCAATAGTCTTCCAGAATTTGTAAAATTCCTATCCTCCTTTTTGTGTGTTCTTAGTAAAACTATGTAGCGGTCCTCTTCAATGATGTCAAAAGAAAATGTTTATTTTATAATTTATCTTTAACACTATAGCTTAATAATATAATTTTGCTCATTTGCTAAAACAAGGTCATAATTCAAAAGACTAGTTTGCCAGAAATCGATTGTAAAGGTTTCAATTTACAGACAACTCAATGGAAAATAAAATTTGTATTTTTCTCTCAAGAGTTGAGTAAACAAGATATTTATATCAATGATAATGATATCAGAATTAATTTTGCAGGATTAACTAAAAAATTCAATTTTTTTTTTAGTAAATAGGCAATTTGTTTCTTTTTTTAATTTCAACTATTAAAATTTACCATATATCCCTAGAGAGAAGTAACAAGCTTTACATTTATTTATTATTTTAAAGAGAAATAGTTTATAAGATATTCATCTTAACTACACAGAAAATTAATGACAAGTATTTTCATAAAAAATCAATAAACCCGACTGCGACCAACTTTGAAACGTTAAATATCCTAAATGGTCATTCAAAATGAAAAATGATAAAAGAAACCTAAATATGATTTTAAAAAATTTATCGAATGACATCCGTTTTGATAAAGTTCGCCGGCCTTACAATTTTTCACTGCTACGCTTTGCTGTTTTTCTCGTATATTTTCTAGCATAATCTCTATTGGGAGGTCTAAGCAACCAATTGCACTTAAGACAATAGTAGATTACTTGGACAAACAATAGCAGAATGGCACAACGTGCTGTTTTCGAAGTCCGCAACACCTTCATCATCAGCATTCTTATGTTTGGTTCACTGTGCCGATTATGCAAACTTCACCGTTCACTAAATATATTTCAATACAAGTGGAATATGTGAATTGTTTTCATTAGTCGTACTCCAATTTATTGAAAGCTTTAACGCAATGCAAGAAAACAGCATGTTGTTCCGTTCTGCCAATGTTTGTGCAGACCTGAAAAAAATACGGCCTTAATTGTTTAAATTATTTTATTTCATTTATGAATTATTATATATATATATGTGACACGGATAAACCAGTCCGTAACTTTTTGAATGATACACAGTTTTTTTTTTTGCAAAACAAAAATTAATTTTTCAACAAAGTCTTCTTATAACTCAATACACTTAGTCCAACGTTTCTCCAGTTTTTTGTATCCCTTCCAAAAAATATAATTTTTTAAGGTCCTTTTAAGGTCATCGTTGGAGCTAAATCTCTTTCTACCGAACCATTTCTTTAGGTTTGGAAATAGGAAGTAGACACAAGGGCTAAATCTGGAAAATATAGCTTTTGCCATTGAGACTGCACACGTGTGCGCTCGTGCATTATCTTGATGAAAAAGAACTTTTTTCTTGGCCATATGGGGTAATTTTCTTTTAAAATCTTCATTAAATCGGTCTAATAAGTTGGCATAATATTCGCCATTTATTGTTTTTCCCTTTTGAAGGCAATCAATGTGGATTATCCCGCGTGCATCCCAAAAAATTGTTGCCATCACCTTGGCCTTCTTCGGAGCAGGTTTAGACTGCTGCTTGGTTTTCAGAGTACAGTAATGGATCCATGTTTCATCCACAGTTACAAAACGCTGCAAAAACTCATTCGGATTTATATTAAACAACTCCAAACAATCCTTTGAAGTTGTCATTTAAAATTGAAACCACACTGTCATTTAAAATGCTTATGGCATTTACAATCTCGGATCGGCCAACACTATATCGTGGATTTTTTTCAACATTTTCGGGTTTATTGACCTCAATTGACCGTCCAGAACGTTCGGAATCATTTGTACTTGTGCAAACACAACGAAAGTCACTAAACCACTTTTTTATCATTGAAATCGATCGTGCAGACTCCCCATAGTGTTTATAGAGCTTTTCCTTGGTTTGATTGATGGTCTTTTTTCGCAAAAAATAATGTTTAATGAGCACACGAAATTCACTTTTTTCCATTTTCTTCTCAGAAGGCCATGTAGTGTGTTATAAACGGCTGCTAAGCATAAACAAAATGGCAAAGCTTGTTCAAATTTAGACAAGAGTCAATTGACAGTTGCCTCTTGACAGGAGCAGTGTTGCCATTTCAATCAAGAGGCGGGAAATTCATAAATACACTGAGGTAATGATCCATCCTCGTTGTTTAGTTTAACATTTTAATCGCCCACCTTGACGTTTATTAAAGAGTCAAACCGTGATATTGACAGTTGTTACGTTTTTTAATTAAAATCTTCAAGAGAATCAAAAAAGAAAAAAAAATGCTAACATGTAGCGTTTATTATTGACAAATGGGCTATTAATTCTACTGCTCGCAACTTCAAATTGCCTTCAACTAACTCATAGTGTTTTCATTTTCAGTATGTAGTAAGTGGGTGTGACAGCTTCATCCTTCAGGTACTTTAAATACATATGTAAGTGTTACCTCTTTTTTTGTGCAAGGAATAGTGAATACAAGGCAGACGTTGGATAATGAAGTTATTAATACTTCACAATCACTTAAATTATTGGGCGCTTTGTTAATTTGTATAGTATCGTTGTTGTGTTAAGTAGGCGCACTACTTTAAGCCAGGAATTCCCACTAAATTCCTGTTCACGGACCTCTTGTAAAAATTTCATTTTGTCACCGACCCCCTTTGAAAGCAATTGTAAATTAACAAACGCTTATACATTTTTGAGCTGAGAAAACAGCTGCTTGAAAAAAAAACAAACAATGAAACATTTTTTGTTAGTTATAATGTTTTTTTAATTTTGTTGCTAGGACTTAAAAAAAAAATTCGTTGTAAGTGGAAATTGGGTATATAAAGGGTGTTTTTTATTGAGGTATAGAACTTTAAGTTGGTATCACTTTTTTAACTGGCGGCCATTTTGTCAGCTGTCAAGTGATTAATATTTAGTTTGGTTTGCCATTTCATCATGAATAGGTTGACAAAAGAACAACGCTTGCAAATCGTGCAAATTTATTTCGAAAATAATGGTTCAGTTCGCGAAGTTTACCGCAAGCTCCGTCCATTTTATGGTCGACATAATCGTCCATCAGAGCAATTAATTCGGTTAATCATGGATCGTTTTCGCACTACGTTTACTCTATGTGATAATACGCATCCGCAGAGACGTCGAACAGTGCGCACCGAAGAAACAATTGCCGCTGTAGAACAAAGTGTTGAAGAGGACCCGAATGAATCGATTCGTCACCGTGCACAGCAATTGGAGCCGACTAACCGACTATTTTGTTCCCGAATTGGATGGCATGAATGTGGATGAGTTGTGGTTCCAACAAGGTGGCGCTACATGCCACACAGCGTACGTCACAATCGATTTATTGAAGGAAACATTCGATGAGCGCATAATTTCGCGGAATGGACCTGTCAATTGGCCACCAAGATCGTGTGATTTGACACCATTGGATTATTTTCTTTGGGGATATGTGAAGTCGCTCGTCTACGCCAACAAACCAGAAACGTTAGGGGACTTGGAAGCCAACATTCGTGGCGTTATTGCCAACATACGGCCCCATATGCTCGAAAAAGTGGTTGAAAATTGGACCTGTAGAATTGGCTTTATTCGAGCCAGCCGCGGAGGCCACATGCCCGAAATCATATTTAAACATTAATGGCATAAAATTATCCTTCCAATAAAGCCAAATTGATGGACATTAAAACGATTTTCTTGTGTTTTATTTCAATTCGAAGTTCTATACCTCTAAAAAAACACCCAATACAACACCCATTGTAACTAAAAAGCATATTTAAACAAAATTCCTGTGTACACATACATACATACATACATGCAAGCTTTAAGAAGTAGTGATGACAAATAATACTTAAAAATTGTACATACATGCGTAAATAAGCAAATGAAATAAAAACGTATGAACATGTCAACGTTTAATCCGTAATGTTTAAGGTGTTGACCTTTTTTTTTAAATTAACATAAAAGTACATGTAATAGTTTAAATGGATTAAGAATTTTATTTTTTAAAGAAACTACAAAACGCGCCATACCATACAAATTATTTCCCATTTATTTTTGAAATATTTATTTTCCTTCTAAATAACAATTAATAACAACTCGAAAGATATTAGAAAAAAATATCACCAAAATTTAAGTAGAAAAACAATGTTCAGGTTAAGCAAAACATGATATTTGTATGAAAAATTTCAGAACGCAGAAAAATAGTGCACAAGTGTTCAACTAAAAAAAAAATAATAATAAATAAACGTATGAAAAATCTAAAGAAAATATAAACAAAATAAACTAAATAAATACACAAAATTTAAGATACATTTATTTATACTTATTGAAAATGAAAAAAATTAACTAACAATGTGTTAATATTTTCTTCTCTTCCAATTTTGCTCTTTTCTCTTTCAAAAAAAAAAACCGAAATACTCATAAACTTTTCCATTTTTTAATACAAAATTTAATAATGATTTTAATTTTCTCTTAATGATTTCTAATTTTTTTAATTTTTCAATTTTTTTTCTTTATGTGTTTCTGATTGTTTATTATTTATAAATTGTTTCTTTTTGTTGTTATTGGTTTTTCTTTATTTTTTTCATACTATTGGAAACTTATAACGCACGGCAATGCTACGAGAACGAAGACGGCATGCGCACTATAAACTAAATACCAGGTAATTTAATTTAAATGCAACATACACATTCATTTTTATACTCAACGCGCAATAGATTTATTTGTAATATGTGCTGAATGATAGGAAACATGAAAAAGAAAACAATTGAAAATGCTACACAAATAAGACTAATCGTTCGACTTTTGAGAAAATGCAACCCTGAACTAATGAGTTGTTGTTTCCTTTTGAAAATTTTACATCAGGGTTGTATTTTCTCAAAAGTCGTTTGGCTATGTAGGATAGTGAGTAGCAGCCTTTGAGTGCATTGCATTATTTAATATTAAACTTAAACTTAAACTCTAGACTCTTAATATTTGAAGGGAAATAGAAATATTTTGTATTCGAAAATATTCCCAATCCAATTCAGCGTTCATTATTTGAAGGAAATCCCAACTAGATACATTTTTTAAACTACTTAATTCTACTATTGAGTTCATAACTTAAAACATGTTTAATATTCTCAAAAAATAACAAAATTTAATTGAAAATAATGACTACACAACTTGCTTATGTTTAAAACTTATTTAACATTATATGAGTTAAATGCATTAAGCGGCACAAGTTTGAGAAAAACGTTTAAAGTTGCACCATTAATCTCAAGTAGTTGAAAGATTAATTTTGAGAAGTTAGTTTTATTTAAAACAAATATCTTTGAGTCGCCACATATTTCTACAAAGGTCAAGGTGGTCTTTGCAGTTCTTCAGAACTCGTGGAATCTTAAAAAAAAAAATAGAAATTGGTTGACCTAACAGTCAATCCCAGAAACTTTACGCCAGTCCAAACAATGAATGTGTATCGAAAATAGATTTAACAAGAAATTGCATAAACTTTTTTGCACGAACTATTTTATAAATTTACGGCATTCGATACACTTTTTAAGTCCATAAGAATCAGTGAATATCTAAAGTCTATTTAAACGAAGAGTTGTTAAATTTTCATTTAATTTTTTTTAAATTTTCCTAAATTTTTCTCTCATACAAATCTCCCGAATTTATTCAAACTGGCAGCAATTGACATTTTTTTTGTAGTTAAAAGCTGATTACATTTTGAATTTGATCGATTTAAAAGTTTGAAAATTTTTTTAAAAACACTATGCAACAAATGAAGACTTTTGGAAAAACAGACGGACTGACACGTTCTTAAGTTATTAGATGTTGACATACATACACACTAGTGATTTAACGAATGACAAATTTTGTTATTCGCGAAAACGAATATTTGAAACGATATTCGCGAATACGAATACGAATATTATATGTAAAATATATAGATATATAATTTGGGTTCCATTTACGCCTGCAAAATGAAATATGAAAAATTGTTACGAAATAGAACTTCATAGTCCTGTTGGCGTACTTTAAAGTTAAGAAACACTACCTACAATTTTAATGATCGTCATTAAATAGCATTTGAAACCTATACAAAGCAAACATTTCTATAAATAAATTTAAAGAATTCGTACACAGTACAACAAATTTTAATTTTTTATATTGTGCAGAAAAGTCACTTTATGCCAAACAATCGACAGACAAAGTGTAGTTAAACTGTTTAAATGAATTTCGTTTCTTCATCTCTCTTCCCTCTAGATTTTTAAATATTTTAAATATACATACATACATGAAATATCGAAATTTATTTATTTAACATAAGTCCTTATTTTTTTAAAATACATAAATAACTTATTCCCATATGACACTACAGCATTGATTATAAATAAAGGTAACAAATAAATAGAGGGAAATGGTATTGCAGAAGATTCAGAAAATATTTCTACCAATTCTCATGGTTAAAAAAGTGTCCTTTCCAAAAATATATTTGGGGTATTCAAATGCTACTCATAAATTAACACGTTTTAAATTTATAAAACGAAAATATATGACTGCTGTGAGCAACCCCTTATAATTTACAATTATAAATATTGTACTTATTTGTATTTTGGTTTTAGCACCTTGTACATTTCTTACTCTCTCTCTCAATTCCTTTGGTAAACTCTCACGCATTTCTACATGTAGTTATGACAAACAATAAACATAGCTGAGAAAGTCTTATTATTTTATGACCTTTTTGTTTGAGCCACAACAACAATTTTTTTAAACTATGTTAAAATGTTAACACATTATGACACTTAAGACACTTAAGACACCCTTGTGAATACCCCAATTATTTCATGGATATGACAATATCACCCCTGCAGAAAATTTGGTGAAAATTGGCTTTAGAAAATGTGGGTGTTATCAAAAGTACGTAGTAGTGTATTGGGGGAAAAAAGACATTTCGTGTAAATGGTTACATATTCACCATTTTCGTGATGTATCGTCTTGATCTTGAGCTAATTTAATTCGATTTGGTTGAACACAGGACCTATTAAATAGTTTATATATAATGTTAATTGCTCCCTCCAATGTGACCTGGGAACTAGTCGCGTAACTATATTTAAATATTAATCTAAGCTTAACTGGTATTTATACTTTTGAAATATGGGTGGCTGACCCTATGGCTGAGTGGATAGTGTGCAAGCCTGTCATGCACGAGGTTGTCGGTTAGAATCTCAAACAATTTTCAGTTAAACATATTTTTTTTAACTATTTATTACAATCTAATATTTTAAGCTATTAATTTAAAATTTGTTTAGGATTTATGCATTTATTTATTTAATTTCTTTGGAAAAATATTCAAATATAGGCGAATTCAAACACGAATATCTAAAAATGGCCGAATATTAGGCAATTCGAATACGGAATTCGAATATACGTGCATCACTTATACACACACATACATCGGGCATTATTACGAAAATAGTCATAATCGACTAGAAACGTCGATATATGATGAAAACTTGATTTTCGAAAATTAAATATCAGTAAATTCCTAAACCGGGATTTTCCTCTGACATTCTTACTTCACACACTTAACAATCTAATTTTAAGAAACACAAAAATGTTTAGAAAGATAAGGATAAGTAAATAAGCTTGTAAAATATTATTTTCTTTAATTTTGTTTTTAACGGGTTTTTTTTAGAGGTATAGAACTTTGAATTGAAATAAAACACAAGAAAATCGTTTTAATGTCCATCAATTTGGCTTTATTAGAAGGATAATTTTATGCCATTAATGTTTAAATATGATTTCGGGCATGTGACCGCCGCGGCTGGCTCGAATAAAGCCAATTCTACAGGTCCAATTTTCAACCACTTTTTCGAGCATATGGGGCCGTATGTTGGCAATAACGCCACGAATGTTGGCTTCCAAGTCCCCTAACGTTTCTGGTTTGTTGGCGTAGACGAGCGACTTCACATATCCCCAAAGAAAATAATCCAATGGTGTCAAATCACACGATCTTGGTGGCCAATTGACAGGTCCATTCCGCGAAATTATGCGCTCATCGAATGTTTCCTTCAATAAATCGATTGTGACGTGCGCTGTGTGGCATGTAGCGCCGTCTTGTTGGAACCACAACTCATCCACATTCATGCCATCCAATTCGGGAACAAAATAGTCGGTTATCATGGCTTTATACCGGTCTCCATTAACGGTAACTGACTCTCCAGCATTATTTCGGAAGAAGTATGGCCCAATGACTCCACCAGCCCATAGAGCACACCAAACAGTCAGTTTTTGTGGATGTAATGGCGTCTCAAGGGTCTCATGTGGATTCTCTTCACTCCAAATGCGGCAATTTTGCTTGTTGACGTAGCCATTCAACCAAAAATGAGCCTCATCACTGAACAAAATTTTGCGATGAAAATCAGCATCGAGATCAATCTCATTTTCGGCCCATACACCAAAATCACGACGCATTGCATGGCCTCGCGGCTTTAATTCTTGCACAAGCTGGATCTTGTAAGGTCGCAAGCCAAGATCTTTGCGCAAAATCTTCCATAAAGTTGATGGACAAAGCTCCAATTGCTGTGCACGGTGGCGAATCGATTCATTCGGGTCCTCTTCAACACTTTGCTCTACAGCGGCAATTGTTTCTTCGGTGCGCACTGTTCGACGTCTCTGCGGATGCGTATTATCACATAGAGTAAACGTAGTGCGAAAACGATCCATGGTTAACCGAATTAATTGCTCTTATGGACGATTATGTCGACCATAAAATGGACGGAGCTTGCGGTAAACTTCGCGAACTGAACCATTATTTTCGAAATAAATTTGCACGATTTGCAAGCGTTGTTCTTTTGTCAACCTGTTCATGATGAAATGACAAACCAAATTAAATATTAATGACTTGACAGCTGACAAAATGGCTGCCAGTTAAAAAAATAATGCCAACTTAAAGTTCTATACCTTAATAAAAAACACCCATTATAATATATTGCTTGTTATTACGAATTATCAGAGGTTGTTTGAATCAAACAGGAAAATACGAATTAACAAGGGGATCAAAGTTTATGAGGTTTTCGAGAATTAAGGAGTATTTTTTTCAACGAATCATTTATTTATTTTGAAAATTATTGAGGTTTTTAAATGATCGAGGTACGAATTATTGCGGTTTGACTGTATCCCATTTTGAAATTTTTGAGATCTTTATTTTAAAAAATGCTAAGATTTGTAAAGGGTGTTTTTTATTGAGGTATAGAACTTTAAGTTGGCATCACTTTTTTAACTGGCGGCCATTTTGTCAGCTGTCAAGTGATTAATATTTAGTTTGGTTTGCCATTTCATCATGAACAAGTTGACAAAAGAACAACGCTTGCAAATCGTGCAAATTTATTTCGAAAATAATGGTTCAGTTCGCGAAGTTTACCGCAAGCTCCGTCCATTTTATGGTCGACATAATCGTCCATCAGAGCAATTAATTCGGTTAACCATGGATCGTTTTCGCACTACGTTTACTCTATGTGATAATACGCATCCGCAGAGACGTCGAACAGTGCGCACCGAAGAAACAATTGCCGCTGTAGAGCAAAGTGTTGAAGAGGACCGTGCACAGCAATTGGAGCCGACTAACCGACTATTTTGTTCCCGAATTGGATGGCATGAATGTGGATGAGTTGTGGTTCCAACAAGACGGCGCTACATGCCACACAGCGCACGTCACAATCGATTTATTGAAGGAAACATTCGATGAGCGCATAATTTCGCGGAATGGACCTGTCAATTGGCCACCAAGATCGTGTGATTTGACACCATTGGATTATTTTCTTTGGGGATGTGTGAAGTCGCTCGTCTACGCCAACAAACCAGAAACGTTAGGGGACTTGGAAGCCAACATTCGTGGCGTTATTGCCAACATACGGCCCCATATGCTCGAAAAAGTGGTTGAAAATTGGACCTGTAGAATTGGCTTTATTCGAGCCAGCCGCGGCGGCCACATGCCCGAAATCATATTTAAACATTAATGGCATAAAATTATCCTTCCAATAAAGCCAAATTGATGGACATTAAAACGATTTTCTTGTGTTTTATTTCAATTCAAAGTTCTATACCCCTGAAAAAAACACCCTATAGCATAAATCTATCTCTGTTGCTTATTACTTACTTTGAGTATGTACACATCGTTACCTTGATATAGAAAGGCTCTTACTGATTATTTTATTTGAAATTGAGAATTTTGCATTTTTCGATACATTAGATGTCAGGACCTTTCTATATAACGGTAACGATATGTGGATTCAAATATATGTAAGTGAAAGTTTTTTTCAAAATATTGATTATAATGTTTGACATATATTAATTTTGAAGTGTGTTTTCCAAATCATCTAAGTATCGACGTAGATTTGTATATGCATGTATGTATGTGCAGTACCATTTTTTTCGCATTTCTCTAAGATCAAATCAGAAATAATGTTAGTCTGCTGAAAATGGTTTGGTTGTGTCATGTGTGTCTATGTTCATATATCTATAACTATTGGATTTTCTACAATTTCTGTTTATGTGGAAAAGATTAAGATTAAATCAAATTTAATTTCTCTCTCAAAAATTTACTCACATAATTACTTTGCTGATTAAAATAAAAAAATAAAATCAAAATTTTTCTTGTTATAATAAAATTTACAAAAATTTATATGCATATGTATTGTAAAAGAAAAAAAAAACATTCATACTAGAGATGAGCGCGTGTCAAATCTTTCCCACACGACACGACTTGACCCGCACACGAATACCAAGATGTCCAACACGTATGAACAAATTTTTCACAACAAACAAAACACGCACGAAAGCAATCTGAATAGAAAAAAATTATTTTCTTACATTCAAATAGATACAACATATCGATCCTTTTTTTCGATTTTATTGTTAGCGACATGTCACTAGTATGGAAAATACACGTTTTTATTTAACTTAAATTTGAATGGGCCTACCCATCTTTTAAAACTATCAAAATGCTAAAATTGTTGATAAATTTTAAGATACGGGCTGTAACATTTTATCGTAAGCGACAATTTACGTACAAATATATATACATATATTTATATTGCTGGCCTTGCGTATTTGGCCATACAAAATATTTAATTTTCCCTTTATTAGAAATTCATGAATATAAATTTTACACCTAAAATCTATTCGCGTTTTATCGTGAAAATTTGTACTCAGGACGATACGACCCGACCACGCACAAAATCAGGGACTTAATTCCCGCATTCGCTTGCGAGCGAGTTATTACTCGAATATGCGAGTTTTTTAACTTTTGGGATTTTCGCATTTGGTTTCGAATAACACATATCGAAATTTCTAATGGCAATATTCGATAACGTGCATACATTCGAATGCAACCGTTCGTGTTTTTACTCGCAAGCAAAAAGGCATTCGAAATCATGTTTAACATAGAAAAAGCGAAGAAAAAGAAAATGTATGTTCAATATTGGACTTATTTTTTTTATAAATGAATGAATGCTCAAATGCAAGTATAAAAAAATACAAATTAAAGAATTTCTAGTTGACTTTAAATATAACAAAACACACTGACTTGGCAAATAATATTTTGCCTAAGAAATGTCGGGGCAAATAAAAAAATCAACCAACTCTGGGAGCATCTAAATAACTAATTAACTGCTTCTGGTCAACCAATAAAAGAATCGAAAATGTGCCTAGTGCTCCATTCTCTAACCTTACACTAATTTATTATTATTAAAGTTTTAATTAAATTATAATGAAAATATGTATATGTTTATGTACATTCGATTCTTTTTTCTGCATATATGTGTGTATGTACGTACATACATATGTATATTTTTGCACACATACATATATACAAACATATGCTTTTGCTTACGATTTATTCAGTGTTGTGAAATAAATTTATATATAAATATATTTGCCTTTTTCCAACACTGAAACAAAAACTCGATTCGCTTGGTAATGAGTGACATCATCAGAAAATTTCTTCCCATCGAAATTAATTTCCATTCAAATGCAATTCCGATCACGAGTGCAGGAATTAGGACCCTGATTTCTTCACGAGCACTTCGTGTTGGTCGTGCGTGTTCATGTCACGAAAAAAATACAACACGCGACTATCTCTAAATAATACTATGATATCAAAGCTTTTAATTAGAAAAAGCTCTTATCGCAGAAAAAATCTACAGGAAGTTTTCCAAAGCTGTTTGTAACTGATGATCGGTTAGTGCTTAAGATTTGAATATATTACAGTTTGTGAACTTTTGCTGAAATCTTATTCTGCATACAGTCAAAGAGAAAACAAGCTAAACCTCAAAAATAGTATAAAAATGGGGGGCGGTCATAAATCTAGCCGATCTAAAGTTTAGCTGACGGCATTAGTTAAAAAAATTTCTTTGGTAAAAAATGGTAGACTTATTAAATGTGTGTTTTATTTATTATTATTAATATTCTGTGGTTGTCTACTCCAGTGTTTAGGGCTTTAAGCAAGGCCGTACCAGCTCCAAGATAAACACCGTAGTAGTCGATCAATTGAGTTTTCCACGCCAGAAACGGTCAATACAATCCACAAAATTGTGGTAGTAGCTAAGCCGAAATGCTAAAAATTTTAAAAAGTGCTAGATACAGGCTTGCCATTTTAGCACATTTAGTGCTATATTTAGTACTTTTTTTATTCGTTTAGCATTAAAGATTTTGAAAATAATGCTAGTTTAAACTATTTGGCATTTTTCACTTTTTTATTTCGTTAAATTTATAAATTTTCCATAGATAATTTGCGAGCCAATTAATATTATATGTTTATCAAACTTAATTATCTTCATTAAGTGTTTAGTATCACAGGAGTCATATACAAATATATTAAAGTACACTATTTGAAAAACTAAATTAGCAAAAGGTTTTTAAGTTTTATTCATTTTTAAGAGCTTATAGTGTTAAAGGTTATTGATCAGCTTGACAAAAAGCACAGTCAAAGCTAAAGTGAACCCAAGAGTTTAGTTGTCGATTATACGATTATGTCTCAATATACATACAACGTGTGCAATTGTTAATCAGTTAATTTAATCGGTTCATCTGATTTATCTATGTAGAAAATACATATATATTTTTACTGAACTACTATATTTAACGCTCTTAAATATTTTTTCTTTCTTGGTATTCCACTCTCAGCTGGATTCAAAATTTATAAATTAAATATTTCAAGCGGCCTATAAATACAATATTATTGAACATCGTATAGTTCATATCGTTGAAGTTACTTATAAAAATTCAAATCTCCCACAATTTACGGTTTTACCTACACTATGGAATGAACGATAGAAATCTTTCAAAAAATATGACGAAATTTTTCCCACACTAAAAAACTTAACATAATACTAAGTATAAATTTAATTTTGCCAACAGATTACACAATATAATTCTATTTTAATGGATATGAAAAAAATGTGTTGTGCCATCTATGAATATGATATACACGTAAGTGATGATATAAAATACAATAAACTTGCAATTTTATTGCAACTGTATGGGCCGCTGTAGGCATGGGAGAAACTAAAAATTTTAACTGAGTTGAGCAGTTGTGATGTGTGTGCTGTAAAACATTTTAGCACTTTTATTTCTGCAATCCTCTTACGTCTTATGGCAAGAGTGGCTAGAGATTGCATATTGACAGAAAATTTTGAAGTGAGAAAAAAATTAAGTAAAAATGGCGCTATGAGGAGAGGCTTCGATAGAATATTTGCCGGTGTTTATTTCAGCGCAAGAAGCCGAGGTGCACTAATTTGTCTTGCAACAGAATGCCATTCATATACAATGGCTGAAAACTACAACACTTCTCGTATTCAAAACATTTGGTTTCATCGAAATCGGCTATGGAGTTTAAATGTTGCCACTTTTCACCAATTTTTTTTTATTTTCACACCACTGTGAACTTTCAACCATAAATATGTACGTATGTATGTGTAACAGAATTTTTAAATTGCAGTATTTTAGGAATTATAGCTTTCTAAAAGCTTTTACCTATAGTAGATGCAAGTTTAGAGAACAATAAAATTTCCCTTAACACATGTTCACAAGAAATCATATTTTGAGTAAAAGCTTTCTATATAGAGATGCCATACAATTACTTAGAGCATTTATTAGAAATTTCCCAAAAACTAAAAAGATCTGTTTCACTATTGATCACTGTTATTTTAAAATTTTACTCACAATTTTTATTCATACTTATTTTATGTTTATTTAATTGTATATTTGTACATACATATACATATTTATAGCATAGGCCCTCTAATTGTGTACTAGGCGACAATTTTCTTTGTCTTTAAAAGTTCTTTTTGGAAAAAAATCGAATTAACTGTCAATGTAAAAAATTAAAAATTAATATATTAAAAACAAGGTTGGAAACCGAAACAAATAACGGTATCGGTATTGATACCGGTACAATTATTTTAAAAATTTCGGTATCGGTAACGGTAACGGTATTTTTTTTATTTCGGTATCGGTATTACCGGTACATACAGTTATCGAGTTTAAAATACCGGTATACCGCTATTACTGTGAAGTGTATTAATTCATACAGTGTATATAGCAAAAAACCTCTTCATTAAGTTAAAAGTAAGTAATTTTACATAAAGTCTTTAGTAAACAGTAACATAAAAAAACTAAGTTTAATGTAGTGTAAACTTATTTGTATAAACATACATACATGCATAAGTATGTTTAGATCAGAGCTGCCCACAGAGAGAAAACCGAGAGTAAGGTATAAGTACATGTGTATTCATTTCTATAAAAAGCCGATTGATTTTCGACACTCTGACGCTTCTCTGGGCAGCCTGGTTATAAACGTTTATACTAGTGTTTTTCAAACAATATTTCCCGGAAAATGTGCGAGAATTCCTGGGATTTTTTTATATTATGGCAACTTGATGAGTGTCGTTATTCATTTTATGAATGCGATGGCGCAATAATAAGGTCATGGCACTCGCACAATAGCTAAAACTTTACAACAATTAAGACCAAGCTTACATCTGGCACACATGTGCTCTGAGACTAAGAGGCCTTTATTTGCCATAAGCAGAACGTGACGTTCAAAATTTAATTCTACAATTCATAAAAGTAAAAACAGAAATGTGCAAGGAAATAAAAGAAAAATTACAAAATAATTTCAGATTCTCTTAGGCAAAAAGAACCATTCTATTAGTGCTTATTCTGCACTAGTGATGCACGAATATTCGTATTTGATTTACCCAATATTCGGCAATTTTTTAATATTCATATTCGCATTCGTATTTGTCAAACTCAGGCGAATACGAATATTTTTCCAAAAAATTAAATAAATAAATGCATAAATCCTAAACCAAATTTAAATAAATGGATAAAAATATTATTTTGTACGAAGCCATTAAGTTTTTTATAGAAATTTTTGCTCATTTTGAAATATTATTTACTGACGATCATTAAAATTTTTGGGTAGTTTTTATTAACTGTAAAGTGCGCCAAGAGGAGTATGAAGTTCTTTTTCATAACAATATTTTAATATTTCATATTGCAGGCGTAAATAGAACCCTAATTTAATGTCTATAAATTTCACATTAAATACTCGTATTCGTATTCGCGAATATCGTTTCAAATATTCGTATTCGCGAATATCAAAAATTGACATTCGTTACATCACTGTTCTCTACTAAAGAAATATTTTGTAATATTTATTTAATAATATATTTTTTTTAAGTGCGGTCAGGCTTGTGGGTATTGTTTGGCCTTCGAGAGTTTTTCGTCCGTATAATCTTGCGTTTTTTTGTGGAATTTCTTTAACAACCACGTTGCTACTTCCTATGTGAAGGCATACGTCGTGTACAGTCAGTCACAAAATTTTTTAAAATACTGTTAATAACATCCTGGGCATATGGTCTACTTACTCCACCCATGTTTGTTCAACACCATATTATGCAAATTTACTTTGTATAATATGTATCAATAAATAAATAAATAATTTTTTTTTGCATTTACATATAATATTGGTATATATGCATCACTATTATTTAAAGAACTCAAAAGGTATTATTTATTTTTACTAATGTGCTTATAAAACGTTTTATTTAATCGATCTCATGAATTATAATTTTTTTTGTTGAAATAGTTAAATTAAAAATATTTTGTATTGTTTTGCACTGGGCGGGAATTTCGCGGGAAGCCGGCAAGTCGTTCCCGCTTTCCCGTGAAATGAAAAACTCCGGGAAAAGAAAAACTCTAGTTTATACATATGTATTTGATAATGGTGTGCTTACACTTTGTTGTCGATAAAAAGTAGTAAGAATAGAGCTGAATAAGAACGTCTAAAGGGGGAAATTTTGTTTCTGTAATTAATTTCAAAAAAGTTAATTGAAATTAATTTTTTTAATTTTTTTACGGAAATCGGTATACCGGTAAGTACCGGTATAGACATAAACGGTATTTTCGATACTGGTATTTTCTAACCGAAATGAGTTTCGGTATCGGTATTGAAACCGGTACCTAGTTTTAACGGTATTTGAATCGGTATCGGTATTTTTACGATACCGTTTGCCAACCTTGATTAAAGATCTAAGATGCCTCATTTTTAGTTTATTTTCCAAGGATTCTATTATATTAAGGGCCATTATTACAATTTAAAGTTAGTTAAAAGTAGAATTTTATCGGACGTGTAAAAAGCTTTCCATTATTGCAAATTGGATTTAACTTACCATGTAGGATAAACTTGCCTGTAATTTATCGCTCACTTTAGGTTAAAGTAAAATTTTGCAACCGATGAAGTTTTTATACGTCCGATAAAATCCTACTTTTAACTAACTTTAAGTTGTAATAGTAGCCCTAAGAGACCTTTAAGCTTAAAGTTAAAATGTATTCCCACATATTTTTTAGGTATTATTTTTCAAAATTGTAAATTTTTTTTATTATATATTTATGATGTTATCTGGTAGAATGCTGGCTGATTTTTAAGAACCTTTCATTAAATAATATCTTTCACTACTTGAAGAAGCAAAGTCTTCCAAGCTTTTGGTTTAGCATCATTCTTCAGAAACTTTTAAAATATTCTTTCTTCTTATTTCTTTCAATAATGTGAATATGTACCTTCTGTCGGAATATAGTATATATATACATGCATACGTTCCCTGTTCGTTATGTGTATTTTTGCTTCTAAATATTAAATAAATCTTATAGTGATTTCTTTTCTGACAAATATGTTGCATAAATGTTACACAGAAAAAAGTATTCACCAACTAATTTTTTAAATTAAGAATTTAATTGATTCAATTAAATTTTTAATTTTATTCATTAATATGAGTGGAAAAACTTAATTGATATTATCAAATTGCTTATAAGTAAAAATTTAATTAATTTCTTAATTGATATTGCAAATATTCTAATTAATATTACAAAATTATTCATATTACTTTTTTTTGTACATTTTTACATTTCCGTGTTCGTATGTACAAAAAAATTCAACTGTGGAAAAAACTTTCAATATCTTTCGTGAATATGTTTTGCATGAAAAAGATGTAAATATAATATCTGTGGTTTTCATTAATAACAACGTATGTTATATATTTCTCATTTCGAGTTTATGATATTAAATTTTTACATTTTAAATGATTTTTAGAAAGTTCTAAGAATTTTTTGAAAAATATATACGCACGTACATTATGGGTACATTCATAAATTTAGCAAATTTATGCATCCATGCGACAGTTCTGCCAGGTTTTACAGCTTTAGCGTGATCATCTGTTGCATATGCTTTGCAACTGCTCAACATCTGTTTCCAGTTAATATTTTTGAACAAACTTCAAACAAATTTTAAGTTGTCGTGCTAACAAAAATTAAAATTTTCTTTGAAATTATGGCAAGAACAAAAAAAAAAATTAGAAAGAAAATCAAGGCAACTATTTCTTATAATAACACTATTTACTAGCCGTAAAAAGAATACTCGTAAAACTAAAATAAAATACTCCTTTGAAGTAATAAAGCAACAACCAAGATTATGTAAATAAAAATTATTTTCGAAACATGTAATTTAAATATCAAAATACATGCATATACATTTAACTTATTGTTCCACTGCAACTTCTTGCATCTTAAAATAATTTACTGCGCCATTTGCTGAAATTGCGGCAAGTATGGAGTTTACTTGCATTAAAAAACGTTTGACTCTAAACAGTGCTGCCAAGTTATGCAGTTTTGATAGATGTTCGGGATGCTGCAGACGTGCACTATAAATGCTTTTATGAACGTACCCTATATTTCCCAAAAACAACAACACCACTTCTACCTATTTTTAAATACGGTTGAAAAATAACTTTTTCTGGCTCTACGCTGTTATTAATGAAAACGGCAGATATATATTGTACCCTCACTTTATTTAAACCTGGTCATACTTCGGTAAATATACCTATTTGATGTTTTTTTTCGTATAGTAGCTGAAGTTGTCGAAATTTAGGAGTGTTCTAATTTTTAATTAAAGTGACTCTTTTTTTTTAATATGCTCGACGATGCATGATGAAGTATGAAATTTGTGTAAATTTTGAACATATTCATTGTTATTTAAATATTTAGCTTTTTTTTTTTAGTATAGACTCAAGAAAAAAGTAGTTTCGATTGAGAAAAATCTTAACATACTTTTTTTCGGTGTAGTGCAGTGCGGATTGGACCTTGATGATAACGGCATATATCATTTAGGATACCGAAGTACAAAAACTGATCAGAAAATTAAAGTTTAGTATAAGAAATCAACGGAATAGCTTAGAATGGATATATTCCTAAACATTTCAGGACAGAAATAAACCAAGGTTGGCAAACGGTATCGTAAAAATACCGATACCGATTCAAATACCGTTAAAATTAGGTACCGGTATCAATACCGATACCGAAACTCATTTCGGTTAGAAAATACCGGTGTCGACAATACCGTTTATGTCTATACCGGTACATACCGGTATACCTATTTCCGTAAAAAAAAGTTACAAAACTTAATTTCAATTAATTTTTTTGGAATTAATTACAGAAACAAAATTTTCGTTCTTATTCAGCTCTATTCTTACTACTTTTTATCGACAACAAAATGTAAGCACACCATAATCAAATACATATGCATAAACTAGAGTTTTTCTTTTCCCGGAGTTTTTCATTTCACGGAAAAGCGGGAACGACTTTTCGGCTTCCCGGGAAATTCCCGCCCAGTGCAAAACAATACAAAATATTTTTAATTTAATTATTTTAACAAAAAAAAAAAAAAAATATATAATTCATGATATCGATTAAATAAAACGTTTTATAGCACCATTTGAGTTCTTTAAATAATAATGGTGCATATATACCAATATTATATGTAAATGCAAAAAAGAAAAAATATTTATTTATTTATTGATACATATTATACAAAGTAAATCTGCATAATATAGTGTTGAACAAACATGGGTGTAGTAAGTAGACCATATGCCCAGTATGTTATTAACAGTATTTTAAAAAAGTTTTGTGACTGACTGTACATCACGTATGCCTTCACATAGGAAGTAGCAACGTGGTTGTTAAAGAAATTCCACAAAAAAACGCAAGATTATACGGACGAAAAACTCTCGAAGGCAAAAATAAAATATTTCTTTAGTAGAGAACAGTGATGTAACGAATGTCAATTTTTGATATTCGCGAATACGAATATTTGAAACGATATTCGCGAATACGAATACGAGTATTTAATGTGAAATTTATAGACATTAAATTAGGGTTCTATTTACGCCTGCAATAGCAAAAATTTCTATAAAAAACTTAATGGCTTCGTACAAAATAATATTTTTATCCATTTATTTAAATTTGGTTTAGGATTTATGCATTTATTTATTTAATTTTTTGGAAAAATATTCGTATTCGCCTGAGTTTGACAAATACGAATGCGAATATGAATATTAAAAAATTGCCGAATATTGGGTAAATCAAATACGAATATTCGTGCATCACTAGTGCAGAATAAGCATTAATAGAATGGTTCTTTTTGCCCAAGAGAATCTGAAATTATTTTGTAATTTTTCTTTTATTTCCTTGCACATTTCTGTTTTTACTTTTATGAATTGTAGAATTAAATTTTGAACGTCGCGTTCTGCTTATGGCAAATAAAGGCCTCTTACTCTCAGAGCACATGTGTGCCAGATGTAAACTTGGCCTTAATTGTTGTAAAGTTTTAGCTATTGTGCTAGTGACATGACCTTATTATTGCGCCATCGCATTCATAAAATGAATAACGACACTCATCAAGTTGCCATAATATCAAAAATATCCCTGGAATTCTCGTACATTTTCCGGGAAATACCGTTTGAAAAACACTAGTATAAACGTTTATAACCAGGCTGTCAAGAGATGGGTTAGAGTGCCGAAAACCTATCGGCTTTTTATAGAAATGAATACACATGTACCTATACCTTTCTCTCGGTTTTCTCTCTGTGGGCAGCTCTGATCTAAACATACTTATGCATGTATGTATGTTTATACAAACATACAAGTTCACACTACACTAAACTTGGTTTTTTATGTTACTGTTTACTGAAGACTTTATGTAAAATTACTTACTTTTAACTTAATAAAAAGAGGTTTTTTGCTATATACACTGTATGAATCAATAAACTTCACAGTAATAGCGGTATACCGGTATTTTAAACTCCATAACGGTATGTACCGGTAATACCGATACCGAAATAAAAAAAAATACCGTTACCGTTACCGATACCGAAATTTTTAAAATAATTGTACCGGTATCAATCCCGATACCGTTATTTGTTTCGGTTTCCAACCTTGAAATAAACTTAAAAAATCTTCAAACTAAATAATCAATATTGTAATATAATTAACAGTCACTGACAATCATCAGATTGGCGATGTTTAAATTTTATAGTATACTTAAATAATTTTTTCAAGAACTTTTAATTTTTTTGCTTTGTTAGGCCTCGGTGGACACCTATAAATTATTACAAATAAAGGAATAGATCCTCAGTCAATCCAAATTCATCATCAATTGCTAACATCGATACGAAAAAATATCAAGAGTCAGGCAATAAAAAATAAAAAAATTGTCCAAAGGTCAAATAAAAAAAGGGCAGTAATGCGCTTTTTGCTTGTCTCGAAAATTGCGGATGACAAACAAAAAATATGATAAAACCCGGTATGGGAATCCCTAAAAATAACTTAATAACTAAATAAATGTTAAATAAATTAACGACTGATGCTCTTGAATACGTGGTCCGATTTTGTTTAATATATAAGTTTTTATATTTAACTATTTTATTGTCTATATGCTTTTGAATTTATTGTTTTGGATAATTTTTTAATACACCGAGTAAAATATTGCGGTGAAAACTTCATTTGTAATTATATCAAATAAAAAATTAAATATTTTTATATACTCGTATAAAATAAATATTTGAAAAAAGTCTACTCTAACATTTTTTTGCAAGTGTATAATTTTTACTGCCACTTTCAAAAACGCCGTCATGGAATCGACGAAGTGTGACCTTCAGCCATAAAAATAAGTATGAATTTTAAGGGTTAAGGTATGGTTGTTATCGCTTAATTTATAAAAAGAAGACAGCAGAAGGAAGAAAACCAGACATTTGCTTAAAAAATAAAATGAAATTTATTTATTCCAATAAAATATTAAATACATATTGAATCTTTTAGCCAACGCCATCTTACATTAAATTGTACCTTCATAAGTATGTATACATTTGAGAGTATTTGCATACAGAAATGCACAGAAATATTACTTTAAATATCATTTTAAATGTTGAAAATGGAATGTTTATAATACAAGAATTCATAAAATGTTGTTATTCATTAACTGAGAATCCAAAATTATTTAAAATTCAACCGATTACACATGAAATAAAACTAACCCTTTATACGCAACTCCATCGATATTTTATATACATCTCGATAATTTTACGTCTTAAAATAACATATCTCAACAATCCAACATCCAATAAAAATTAATTTTCTGTTGTTAAGCAATCGAAAAGTGAAAAAATTTCTTAAAAAGTAGAATTTTCACAGACACTATTTTATTTTTCGAGGACAGAGATCCCAAAAAGAGGAGAGAGAGTGTCCCGGAAAAAGCGGATGGATAATATCCCTTATTAAGGTTATTAGCAAAATTTAAAAGGTCCTTAGTGATTGTAAAATATCGAAAAAACAAACTATTTTTTAAGTTTAAAATTTTTAAACGCACTAATAATCCCATATTTATATTTTACTTATTAAGTAAAATATTTTTTTTTTATTAAAAATACATTGAAATTGATTATTGAGGGGTTTAACTGGATCCTATGCGCATTTCACTGTTGCTAATGCAGATCATCAGGGAACCTTTACCCAAAGCTTCTTAGACCAACTAGAGTTATTATGTTATAAACTTTCATTTAAACAAATGAGAAGCTCAATAACAAATAACAAAGTTGAAACAAGAACTCAATAATCAACATGTTTTTTATTTTCTTACTTTACTATTGCTACATTGGCTGACTTTTTTTCAGCTTCAAATTGTAGTCGTAAAAGTATGTAAAAGAAAATAAATGTAAATAACAACAACAGCTATTTAAGAATAGAGTGTTGCCACACAAGTATTTTTTTGACCGGGTGCAGTCAAGTTAATAATTAGTGTTTTTTATGGGAATTGTTACAATTTAAGTTTAAAATTTTTAAACGCACTAATAATCCCAAATTTATATTTTACTTATTAAGTAAAATATTTTTTATTAAAAATACATTGAAATTGATTATTGAGGGGTTTAGCTGGATGTTATTTGTTATTGAGCTTCTCATTTGTTTAAATGAAAGTTTATAATAAATATATAAATAAACTATTTTTTGTTGAAATTTATTTTAATTTTTTATTAATGTCCACTTCTTCGTGGTTGTATGGATATATTAAACAAACCTACATACTCGTACATAAAAATATACTTTAAAATTTTATTGTATTTGTAATGTACTTTAATTTGATTGTATTCATAAAATTGTTCAAAAGATTTTGCGATTCCTTATTTTTCTGCCAAACTATTAAGTATCCTGATTCAGAGAAATTCTTTAATCTTAAAGCAGCAAGAAAATGGGGGTTAAAATAAAAAAACACATGACACTACTTAAATATATACATACACTCAAAAAAAAAACTAGCTAAAACTTTGGAAAATTTTCTAAATTTGAATAAAAAAAAGTTGTCGTATGGCGCCAAAGCTGTTTTTTACTTGAAACCAGTAAAATATTTACTAAATTTCTAGTTCATGAATGAACTAGTTAATAGTAATTATATTTTTGTATTTGAGTAAAATTTTTCCAAAATTAAGTAAATTTTTCCCATATGCTTTGCAAAAATTTTGTTTCATCTTTAATCTCAAATTTAGTAACTTTTTCAAAGTTTTTTTATGTCTTTAATTCTGGTACTTTTTTATTTTTTATTAAATTCTATACCACATGGTATGTTTTTTTTTATTACATCTTCAATTTATATTCTTAATTAATTCACCATACATACATATTAATTCCTTGAGAGGAGACAAGTATTCAACCAACAACCTTCTGACTGATAGGCAAGCACTCTAACCAATTGCCTAACAGGGCAGCCTGAATAAGCATTGAAATTTTTGAGTTTTAAAATTTTATGGCTCGATTATGGATGGCAACCGAACTTTGGTTTCGTTGCTAGTTGCTGGTAATTTCAGTTGCCATATTGGCAACCACAAATTTGTAGTTGCTGCATAGCTTAAAAGCAAACAAATTTAAAAATTAGCAGTAATTGCAATATTATTTTTATTTTTGAGTTTCTTCTATGGTTATGTAAAGAAAATATGCTTTACATCTAAAACAGAGATGGTTCAAATTTATTTTAGGCAACAACATTTACTCACAGTAGAGGCGGTAATTCTAAAGAGTCGTCTAATAGATTCAACTTTTGTACTTCCTTCTTTTTACCAATAATTAATTCCACTTAACTAATAATTTTTATGATCAGTAATGTTTTTAAGCTCTTTTACTCAATAATTTTCTTTTTAGTACTTGTACTTCTAATACTGGAGGAAGTTGCCATACATAATACAAATTTTAAGTTCAGTTGCTGGTTAACTCGGCAACTGAAGTTCGGTTGCCATCCATAATCGAGCCATTATTTTATTTTCAAAAAAAATATATTTCAAGTTCAAATATTCCTCGGAAGAATTAAAAATTTACTTAAATTTTTTGCTTAATGCAAATAAAAAATATATTCTATAATTTAAAGAAAAAATATTTAAATTGGTAAATATTTTTCTAAAATTTAGAATACCTTTTTATATCTTTCGAGTAAGTCAAATTTGATGAACTACTCAGGAGTAAGTCATTTCCTGAAATTTATTTTTTAATTTAAGACGAGATTGACTAGTTCTTAAGATACATTTTCCCAAAACTTTTAAACCATTTTCTAAGTTTTGGTACATATTTCCTTTAAGCAAGTAAACTTGTCCTTGAATGTGAGATTTTTTGTGTGTATTTTTGTGAACTATTTTTAAGGATATGAACTTTTAATTTTTTACTCATATTAAGTAAATTTTACTAGATTTTTGTAAAAATTTATTTAAACTTAGAAAAAATTACTTAAATTTGGAAATTTTTTTTACTTAAATTTAGAAACTTTTTTTCCTTAATAATAGTATATGTCTTTTTTTTGAGTGTATGTATGTATATTCCAATATTTATCATAACCACTAATCCCATATGTCAGTTGATATGAATCTTTACTAATGCACATAATTTGTAAAATAGAAAAAGCAACAACAATTCCGAAAAATAATTATAACTTTGCATGACATTATTTATTTACAATTTGTTTCGTTTTTGCGGTGGCTTTGATTATTTTTCACACAACGTGCCTTTAACCTTAAATAAACAATTAATACAGATACAAATAACCAAAAATTAAACAAATAAGAAACATTTACAGAAATACAAACAACACACAAACTCACAATTTACACAAAAACAAATAACAAACAGATGTCTACGTCATTTGTAAAATAAAAATTTTACATATAAAAGTATGAATATAAATCTCAATTATTTCATCACACACTGGCAAGACAAACAAAACATTATTATCTTTATTTTTTTTTGCAATTACAGTACAAACATTTTGAAAATTCTTTGATTTCGAACAGATATATTATGTATGTTGGGTATCTTTATGAGACATGTAATTGACAAGTATAGGCAAATAAAGTAATTTGTTGGCAATATTCTTGACGGGTTTCGTTTTAATACGAGAGATATTTTAAGTGAATTGATTTGAGTTGGAATTTTTGAAATAATGAAATTTTAAAACTAAACTAAAGGCGGTCCAGCCGTTTGGTCTCTACGTATAGACGGACAGACACAGACACACACTATAAACTTTTAACACCCCTTTTTTTTGGTCGGAGGTTAAAAAGATATTTAAAAAAATAATTAATTTTTTTTTGTTTTAATATTTTACATAGGTTTATATTTTTAACCGGCTTTAAGGTTATCGTTAATTCGTCTGTATATTTTTGTGTGTGTTTTTACATCATTTTAAAAATTCTTTTTTTTTCTGTCACTCTCATAGCGACACAATTTCGAAATTGAAAAAATAGGCGCAGCCACGCCCATTAACACTTAATATTATGTTACACTTGGCTTATGTGACAGATTTTCATGAAACTTTGCACACTTTTTGAGCTTTTGAAAATACACAATATTGCATTCAAAAAAGTGGAAATAAATTTTAATATTATATTGCAGGTTCTGCCACTTTACAGGATTTTAAGAAACTTGGCACACATCTTTCAAAAAGTGGGCAGGACCACGCCCATTCAAGGCTAGTATTAAATTATATGTACTACCACTTATACCACTCCGTCGAAACTTGGCAAAATGTTTCAGCTCTTAGAATGACATAATTGTTTTCTTAAAGAAGTTGGCGGGGCCATGCCCATTAAAGATTAGTGTTATATTTCACTTGCTTCTACCTGCCCGATTTTTATGAAACTTGGCAGACACATAACTTGTGCTCTGAAAATGACGTGATGTTGAATTTAGAAAAAAGGGCGAACATTAACGGCCTGTACCACGATGTTACCAGAAATCGTTCGATCGAATACTTATATTAAAAACAACAACAAATTTTCTAATGTTATTGTTGTTTGCAATACAAGTTTTTGATCGAACGATTTCTAGTGAAATAGTGGGAGAGGCCACGTGACCACGTGACCACGTCTTTAAAAATATAAAATTTGCACCAAAAATTGATTAAAAAAACTGTTAAAAAAAATAAAAATCCACTTTTAAAAATAAGCAATACGAATCTAAAAATAATCAAGATTCTGTGAAATAAAACATTCTTATATGCATCGATGACAAAAATAATGATAAGTAAACGCATAAATATATATTAGGCTTAAACCCGTACTTCACATTGGACGCACGCGGAATCCCAAGTTTACCGAAAACTGTTCTCGTACTCAAAGTTTGGACAAGTAAAGGAGCCTTTGAGAGATTAATGTTCTTCTTCTTCTAGTTTGGGCAAACCGAAAAACAATCGGCTGTTTGAAAAATTACCAATAACAAATTAAAATTAAATTGTTCTAAACGCTAAAAAAGTTGAAAAGTTGTATCAAAAAGGTTTATAAACTAGTAGTAGTGAACTAAGTTTTATGAGTTTTTATATAAAATTAAGGAACAAAACATTCTAGATACGCAACAGAATGTAAGTAAATGCATGCGTGTGTATGTAATTATGTACATAAGTATGTATTTACTTGTGTGTTGGCTTTTGGAAAGACTTTTGGTTTTTCGTGTTCCCGTACTTTTATAAATTTTTTGTATTATTGCGACAAATTACAGCTTGTTTTCATTTTACCAAACTTTGTCCAAAAAGTACGGGAATAAACCAACTACCTATACATAATGCATACAAAAATGTTAAATTTAACTGAAGCTAATGTATTACGAGTATTAACTTTTTAGTGCTTATTTTTGAAGTGGGTTAAATTTTTATTGCCGCGGCTTTGCTGGCACACACGCGATCTTTTAATGAAATTTTCAACGGCCGTTTTGCATAAAGGCTGCGGTATTTTAGTAATGCAGCGTCCAATTTCCTCTTTTAAGGCTTGAGTCGTCGTCGGCTTATTCGCGTAAGCCATCGACTTCAAAAAACCCCAAAGAAAAAACTAATGGTGCTAAATCGCACGATCTAGGCGGCCAATTCTGGTCTCCAAAACGCGAAATATCACGACCGGGAAATGACTGTTGTAGCAATTGAATTGTTTCTCTGGCTGTATGACATGTGGCGCCGTTTTGTTGAAATCACATGCCCTCCACATTCATTTCTTCAGTTTTAGGCACGAAAAAACTGGTTATCATTTCACGATACCGAACACCATTGACTGTTTGCGCTTGACCTGCGTTTGAGCGACATCATCACGTACAGCTGCGACATTTTCGATCGACCGCCCTGGTCGAAGGCGCGTTGTTGTCTTTACATCACTAATAGACCCAGTTTCGGCAAATTTATCCATTAATCTCTTTACAGTTGATTCTTTTGGAGCATTATTGTGACCCCAAATTGATCGCAAATTTGCGAACTGTAGCCGCAAAACTTTCACCATTTTGGTAAAACAATTTCACAATGAGAATGCGTTGTTCATTCGTGTAGCGCTCCATTTTTACTAACCTCGTACCTTCTACTAGCAAACAATAACAATTGTTTAAATGTCAAACAATGACACTTCGAATGGCGCCAAATTTAAATCTTGCGTTCTTGTTGAGACACCCTTTAGTTTGTGCTTTATATGGGAATTGATTTATTTTGAACCCTACTAATATTTCCAACAAAAAATTATTATATCTATATTTTTAAAATTATCTTTTGGAATATGTACATTTTGCTTAACAAAAAACAAAATATTTGTTTAAGTTGATTTTTGCTTTCAATTTGCGTTACGAAAAATTTGTATTATTTTTTACACTCGCCCAGCAATGAGTTCATTTGCAAAAGATGATTTGTTGTTTCAGCGCAAATTAATCTTTATACATACAGAAACAAAAAGTCTTTTAAATAAAAAATAAAACAAAAAATTATTTCTCCGTCAGACCTTTTCATACAACGTTTTAGGTTGTTGCCTTATGGCACAATCTTTTATTTTTTATTTTGTTTATTAATTTTATTATTATAATTTTTTTCTTCACAAATTCCCCCTCATTCATATTAAATATTTTATTCTGTTTGATAATTTTTCGTTTAGTGGTTGGTCTCGCTTTGATGCCTCATTTTTTAAAGGCTGTAGTAGCAAACTGGCTGGCAATGAATTTCACAGCCACCAAAGCTTGAGAAAAATTGAATTGGCTAAAAGAAAAATTTTTCTAAAGATTTAATAGACCAAACGATTACGTCGTCCAGTCGGTTAGTTAGTTTAATAAAAGTCCGTCATTCATTTGGTTGGATGAGAGTATGAGTGAATTATGAAGTGTTCCAAGACAAAAATGAAATAATAAAAATTAAAAAAAAAAAATTAAATAAAATATTTATATTTTTCTTCATTATGTATAAAATACTAAATGTTGAATATTATTTGTGTTTAAGCATTTCATAATAACGCGTAAAATTATAACGAAAAATAAGCTGAAAAGCAATTGTCTAAAAACAAAATCAATAATCATAAAAAAAAGTTAAAAAAGTTTGCAACATAAAAAATATTTTTTATTTCAAAATTATTTTATTTTCACAAATAGATGACTACATGTGTATGTGTATGTTTTTATATAAACAAAAACTTTTTAAAACCCCCAGGAAAATTAATAAAAAAATAGCAATAATATAAAACAAATTAAAAACATGTCATTGATATAATATTTATTTTATGACAGTGTTAATACTACAAGTAGAAGGCCTTATTACGCAATAAGTTTGAAAAATTTATATAAATTTAGTGTCACTTTGAATTTTAAATGAAAAGCTTGAGAGGTGTGCGTCAGCAAAATGGAAACCCCGAACGAAGCAGAAGTACAAAACGTTCCGAAAAATATTCAAAGTATGTTGTTTCTATTAAATATAAATTACTTGTTATATGGAAAACATTCATGCATACATACATACTTACATATACATATCGTTACCTAAATATAGAAAAGTTCTAACTCATTTTATATTTCAAAACGAGTTTTTTTGTACATTTCGATAGAAGTAAAGAAAAAATTCAAAAATATCAATTCAAAAAAAAAGTAATGAGTTAAGACCTTTCTATATTAAGGTAATGATATGTATATAAAGCTTTATGTCTAAAAGAAGAAAATTATAGATTTATTTCTATATTGAATATAATGAGAAAAAAAAATAAAATCTTAAGATACAAATTAAACAAAAAATATTTTTAAATAATTTTAGCGTAACCAGATGGTGTCAAACACATTAAAGAATTATGGAAAAAATTAAAAAATTTACGAAACTTGAACACGTACAATTAAAATTAATTTTTAATTTTTATTTTCAAAACATTAAAAACAAGGATTTTTTTTATTCATGAGTCCAATTATTCAATACAATTTGACAGGCTATTCCAAGATGTAGAAAGCAAACTTTTTATATTTTCTTGCTGTTTTCAATAAAAATTCTATTAAAAATATTTTCTTTCGCTGTGCGAGGTCAGGCTTTAAATAAATATAAAAACTGAAACTAGAAAACAGAGAAATTATTCTGATATTGAAACTAGTCCTATAAGGAACCTCCTTTTGTTTCGGTCTTGAAGTTGATATAAACTCAGAATGCTCAGGGTTTTTACATAAAATAATTTACTTAGCACTCTAAATTTTTTAAATTTTAATTAGGAAATATTAAATTGATTAGAACGATTTGTAGCGCTAAAAGACACTCGGTGATGACACTTTCCGCTGCTTTAACCAATCCTCTGCTCTAGATTATATTCTTAATTATGGTGCGAATGTTATTCGAGCCTATGTTATACTTAAGTTTTGCGGTTGTATGCCTAAAAAAAAAACTTTATAAATCTTCACCCTGATTCAGACAAAAAGACATCACCAGACGGAAGATATTTGTGTATGCGAAAGGTGTCGGTCACACCGAGCCCGTGAATTCTTTAATTCTTTTGATGTGTAAACATCTATACGCTAGGGGGTAAAAAATCTTTTGACTTTGATTTCTTTGCTGAGATATCTTTGCTTTTTGCTTTCGCTTTGCATTGTCAAATCGGTGTGAGCTGTGTATGAGTGTATTAGTGTTTGAAAGAAGCAATACCAAGCAGAGAAACAAGTCGACCGGCTCGAAGCCGACGGTGCGCCGCCGCCGGTTATTTTTCTGTATATTTTCGTACACCAAAGGTGAAAATGAACCGTAAGAGCTACGGACTTGAAATTTGGATACAATATGTAGACATTTGGCCACTACAACAACAAATACATGAGAATTAAAAACTAAAGGGCGTTCCAAAACGAGCAACGAAAAATGTTAAAATCCCATGTAATATACATACAATTGTATGTACATATATACACTTGAAATTTGTAAAGTTAGTGTATTTTTATACAGACTACAACAATTAACACTAAACTTAAAAAATTTAAATCAATGGGTGTTCCATCAGTTAATGCAATTTTGACTTTGTAATTTTGACAACTTGCTGTATCTTGGAAACCGTAAGAGCAAGACTCTTGAAATTTTCAAAAACGGTAAAACTAAAAAATCAAAAAAAAAAAATCGCCAAATATAAAAAAAATCGCCAAAACGAAAAAAGCAACAAATTAAAAAAAATCTCTAGGACTTAAATAAATCGCGAAAAACCGCAAAAATCGCCAAAATTAAAAAAATCCTTAAACAAAAAAAAAAAATCGCCAATATGAAAAAATCGCCTAAATAAAACACCCCAAAAACAGAAAAAAATCGCCAAAATGAAAAAATCGCCAAAATAAAAAAATTGCGAAAATTAAAAAAACCCAAAAAAGAAAAAAAAAACGCCAAAACGAGAAAAAAGCGATAAAACTGAAAAAAATCATTTAAACTGAAAAAACTTAAAAAATTAAGAAAGCTAAATCAAAAGAAATGATCAAAACCGAATGTGCGCGAGTCAAAGTCGCACTTTACTGAATTTATTTTAATTGCAATGCGTACACAACAACAAGAACAGCAACAACTAAACGATGAACAACAGGAATTAAAAATTAAAAAGTAAAAGTAAAGGCATTTACCATAGATGAGCACTGCAGTACCACTAAAGTTTCAGTAAAAACAAAAAAAAAAAAAAAACAAATTTACTGATTACTACAATTTTTTTCTACAATTTTTATAAATTGCCTAAATGATTTGTTATATGATGAGGTGCATTGAATTTTCAGTAATCAGTAATGCCCGTATTCATAATGGAATTCTACTAAGTGGCTAAATGTTTTTCATACAAAAGTTTCAAAATTTTAATGAAAAAACTTTGCCACTTGCTACAATTTTATTATGATTACGGCCCTACGATTTTACTAGTAATGCAAATTAAATTTCATTAGCAGTAAAAATTTACTGAATTTTTTTAGTAATCAGTAAATTTACTGCTTACTGCAATTTTGAACGCAGTACATATACATATACTGCAGTGTGCCCACTTACTAACCAAATAAGTTTAATAAAACAAACAAAAACCAACAAATTCATATGTATTTACAATATTGAAAGTTTTGATACTTTTAATTAATTAATTTAAAAAAAAGATACTACTACTTACTAGATGTTTACATATCTCCTCTGTGATCGGACCCACATTGCTTTTTTTTCGTAGAGGAATTGATTTAACGTATTTTCATTTTATGCCTTGTGTCCTCATTCGCTGTACAATTCTTATAATTAAAAGTTTAAAATTAATATTTATGAATAAAAAAAAAATTAAAGTTAAATCAGAAATCATTTAAAAATAAATCCTAATTACTTTTTTTTAATTCAATTCAACAAATTCTTTCATTTAATTTTATAAAAATGTTCTCTTTTTTATTTCACAAAGTAAAATTTTTTTCTGATTTGTTATGATTATATTATTAACAACATAATAACAAATATACTTCAGTTGTTCTTTTCTCGCCGAATCTGTATCACTGCTGATTTTAACTTTTTTCAGCACTCATATTCTTCAACTCTGTGTATTTTGTTATTACCACGATTGACGGTGCTAAGTGATCCTTGGTGATGATACTTTCCGGTGCCCTAACCAATCTTTTGCTCTAGATTATATTCAAAATGCTAATGCTGCTAATGTTACTAGCGCCTATTCTATACCTAATTTTTATAGGTTTTATAACTCTTTCTTAGTCTTGGCTCTGACTCCTTCCCACTGGCAAATCAGGCGGATTTCAGCCATCTCACTGGTTGTCTAATCACTCACTTAGGATTACTGTAAGCAGTCCTATTAATTACTTAGCACTGATTAAAATTTATTTCATAGTTCATGCTTTAAACGCATTTACCACAGCAGGCTACCGACAACAAAATGTCAAGGATAGAATACACATGTTTATATGAGAGTGATTCTTTTGAAGACAGCAAGGCCACAGGGCGGCAGGTTGTTGTCTATGCTGACTTTGCAGTTGTAGTCCAATTTAACTATTTTCTATTTCTTGGGCTATAATGAGAAAATTCAGTATTGCCAGTATAATACAAAATATTGAATGAATGATATCGCACACTTATTTCGAATATCAAAAATTTATGTAAAGCATAAATTGATTCATTTTTATACTTTTTTGTCATACAAGTGCGAAATATTTGAGGTTAGCAATACTAAACTATGTATTTTTACTTAAGTATGAGGTGCAGATGGTGCTGCTGCCGTCCCCAAAATAACTAAGTAGCTGATTACGAGGCGACAAATGCTGTTAGTGGCATTTGAAGTCGTGTGTTTTTGTAGCTTGCTGTGGTGAATGTGTTTAATGCATCACCGTCTTTTGTCAACATGTTTTTGTAATCTCACTTTTACTAACTTCCAGTGAATTGCACTTTATTTTGCACCTCTTTACATCGATCTTAAACTACAAGGGTGATCCTAAAGATTTGTTGGTATAATATCTCAATTGTATAATGATCTCATTGTTTTATATATATTTGCCTGTTGCTGTGCTTGTTCCTGGTTATCCTTTGTGTGATGCTTGGAGTTATATGTGTTGGCATGTGTGTATTTATTACTTTTTGTAAGTGTGTGATTGATAATGTTCCTTCTTGTCGTTGCAACATTGTGGATTTTCCTTCCCTGCTCTGCTTAATAGTCTTCATGCCATTGCAGTTATCTGCGATCAATCCACTTGACATACATAATAAAACTACAAATATAACACTAAAGCAAGAGAACAAAACATACCAAAAGCAGGTTTATTTATTTTTTGTGAAATAAATACACCAAGGGTATTCAGCAAGCACAAAAATTACTTTATTTTTTGTTATCTATATTCCCTGCAAACAATTTGCTGATAATTGATCCAAACGTACTCGTCCTATGATTTGAGAAAATGGGAGTGTTACCAAAAGTAGAGAGTAATGTATGGTAAAAAAGGACCATTGTCGTGATGTATCTATCGTCTTGATCTTTTGTCAGTTTAATTAAGACTTGGTCTAGTATTAAAGTAAACGGCATTAAACAAGTTCGATGTAATTGGATCCAGGATCTGTCAATTGGTGTAAATATAATGTTAATTGTTATCTCCAATAATACCGCCAAAACACTCTGGAACCAGTCCCGCAACTATACTTAGATATTAACATAAGCTTATTTATTTTATTTTATTTATTTGACTTAGTCTTACGAATTAATTCTAAGACTAACCCCCTTATGCAAAAAAATATTTTACTTTAGTTTTAAAGTTCATAGTAGTTGATAAGCACTTTAAGGCTAACATAGCTTTAATAAAAAATCATATGCAAAAGACAACTTTAAATATTTTGTGATTTAATAATAAATACTGGTAACACCACCGTGTTCAACAACCACTTCACAGCTTATGATATATAAAATTGAATACAATTTGATTCGGGTATTCAAATATTTTTTTTATTTTGTTAAATAAATTTTTATTATCTTGAAGTAAAGCAACCTAATTTAAAAAATATGAGCTTCTGACTTAATAGGAAAACAGATAAACACAACCATGAAGTAAAAGTAAAAAAAGGTAAAAAATCATCACAATTTGTTTTATTCGAATGAAACGAGTATTTGAATATCCAGCTTTTTTCGATTTGTTTTGATTGTATGTACATCACTAAAACATTTTTGTATAATTGTATTTATTTTAATATTTTTTTATGGATTTTGCTATGTATTTCGAAGCAGTTGGATAATTTGGTGATGTTTCCCATTATATGACAGAAATAATAAATTTAAGATAAGAGCAGGCACTTCCAGCTTCATTTCCAGATGTATGTAACATGAATCAGTATGTGCTATATTAGTAAAAATATTTGGGGTACAAAATACACATTTTGGAAATATCAACTTAAAGTAGTCTTAACAAACGTGGGTGCCTACTTTAGAATTTTTATACAATAATTTTTTTAGAATACAACTTTACTTAACATTGCTTGGCAAAGCTTTATTAAGTGGAACGTTTTCTTTCGCAGGTGGGAAATAGGACATAAGTACATACAGCCTAAAGCGCCGCTACATATAAACGTTCATTCGTATAAAATTTAAACATACATACAAATATTAAACACATATCCAATTAAACATTTACAAGAATGATTTTTTTCTGTGGAACAGCATTAATAAATTCTGATATTTAAGTTTTTTCTCTTTTTGGTGACCACTGCTCTATACTCATCTCCTGCGCTGCTTTCATTTCTTTGCTTCTCTGCACTTCTGTTTTGCAACTGTTACTCTCATTTCATATTCCCACATAATACAGTCTGCAAAATTTCGCAGGAATCGAATGATTAAAAGTATGTCAACTTTCCCAAACGATTTGTTGTGTCAATAGATCGACTTAAGGTGTGCTTCAAGAAGAAATCACATTTGCGGGAGTATGAAAAATAAGTTAAAAACGCTTGTGTAATAAACTTATTTATATAAAAAACCGAATATAGATTCTCCTCCTTTTATAAAGTCACTTTATAAAAGGAGGAGAGTGCTTTACATAAGCACAGTTGTTTCCATTAAATTTTATGTTTGCATAAAATGATTTTAAATTGAAAAATTAATCTGATATAAATGACACTGCCTTGAATTGTGTTTTTCTTTTTGTTTTCATTAACATGAATGTTAATTTAATTTTATTTATTTGCTTTTGTTTTTTTTTTAATTTGCTTTCGCACCTCTTAATAATAACGAATTTTGTTCAATATTTATATATATTTTTAATGCCTTATTTATTATAAAACCAATTAAGGGGGTGATAAATATATGATGCTGTTGTGCTGATATACACATATTTAGTTTTATACACATACTTATCGCTGATTTACTACAATAACGTCATAGCTCAGTTTAAAAAAAAAATGCAATTTTTGAATTAATAATGCAGAATTAATCTTTATATCCCTATTTTGTATTTAAAGTAAATTATTTTAAAGAAAATTTATTATTTGACATATTGTCAGAAGTGTACATAAAATAATTGAAATTTATTTGCTGGTAGTTTAGCATGTCTATATACGTATTTCATTGTCGCTTGAACCAAATCATCAGTAGACTTCAAGCACAAATTTTTAACAGTCACAAACCTCTTACTTTATGCATAGACTTTCAAAAACTATATGAGAATTCATAAAATAATAATACTTTTGAAAATCACAAAAGAAAAAATAAGCTTAGTAGGCTTTGAAACTGATACAAAACCCAGCAAATAATTTATATCCAGGTGAAAGTCTGCTGATGATTTGGTTCAAGCGCCAATGAAATACGTATATAGACATGCTAAACTACCAGCAAATAAATTTCAATTATTTTATGTAAATTATTTTACTGAAAGAAAAAAAAATAATTTCTTGTTGGTTTAGCAGATCTAGATGCATTTTGTTGCTGCTCAAACAAAACATTAGTAGCAGTAATGAAATACATCTAGATATGCTTAAAAAGCAAGTATGAAAGTACTTGTAAATTACTCAATTTAAAAAATCATAAATATCGACCAATATTGATTAAAGTTTCAGTCAACGAGATAGTGTTGATACATTGCTGTTTTAATTTTTTACGCCACTGTAGCTCCCAGTGGCTCCCTTAAATTCCAACAGCGTGCCTACATTTGTTGTATTAAACTTTTCAAACTTCTTCCTTCAAAAAAGGTAACTCTCATGTAAATTTAGATATATGTATAAGCTTCGGACTTTTCTTATTTCACTCCACTGTATTTAAAATCAGTTTCACTACATATACGTTACGTGATATTTTGCATAATTATATATAACGTATACGGTTACTGTTGCTTGCAGTCATTGATTTAGGGCGACTTTTTGGGATCGAGATTAAGATTAGTTTATTTCTATAATTAGCTAATCCGAAAATTAACTTAATCTCAAAATAATTAGTTTGATATTTTTAAGTGGTAGTTTAAGCTTCTTATTATTTGTAGTATTGCCACAATGAGGAACAAAATAGTGGCAACATTTTCTATGCAAAAGTCATACATGTTATCAACACACTTTGATTTTTTGTGGGAAGAAGAAGAAACTGCGATGTTTTATTACTTACAAGTAAAATATTGCGCGTGTTAAAGGAAATAGATAAATAATATAAAATATATATATATATTTATTTATGTGTTTTTAAGTTATTTTATAATATAATTTTTACAAAAAGTTATAGGTTTCACAAGTGTATGTTGTCAGTATTAATGTATGATTAAACCACTACGATTCCCCGCTTAAACTAGCAAGTAAACCATATAATCGACTACCCAAAAATCACAAATGAAGATTAAGGTTAATTTAATCTCTTATCTTGAACTCAAAAAGTCGCCCTTAGAGTACAGTGAAGTTCGATTATAACTTCGCCCCAAATATATGTGCTGTAAAAAAAAAAATTGTAAACACATTTATATGCCTATAATGAACTAAAAGAATTGCAATTTTCAACTAGCTGATTTTTTAGCTCAAAAGTAAATGAGTTTGTTTTAGTTTTTCAATAAAGCATGTTTTAAATGTGTTTGTATTTTGAATACAAAATGAATAATTTTACCTTTATTATGTTGTTATTTTCAGTAACTGTAGAAAAAAAATAAAAAAAATGCCGATTCCCTTGGAGTTTCCTATAGCTGAAATTCACTGTATTATGAATGAAGGACTTCTAAAAAAATAATATTTTTGGCAATCAAATAAAAAATACAGAAATCTAAAATTTTTCGATTGAAGCCATGTTAGAGCAAGTATTATTTTAAATAAATTAAAATATTTTTATGGCAAAATTAAAACAGTGCTTAACCCCAGAGGCTTCAGTGGATACTAATTCTAACATCACAGCGCCCTCCTTAGCACTGCTTCGGCGAATTAAAATAACCCATCAAATGGCTACTAAGCCAGACACCAGAGGAGCTTTAACACTAAGTTATTAAAAACCGTACAATAAAGCAGAGTTGTAAAAGAATGAAGCTTTCCCCTATCTATTCCTTCACCACCTATCTTTTCTATTACTACTCTTTCCTAAAAAGGTAACACCTAGTAATAGTAGTAGGCATTCATTGCCTGAGAGTTACTTCTCTTTAAAAAAGAAAAAAAAAAGCCTAAAGTACTAACGTTTGTCGACTCGATGAGCGTTGTCGTTTTGTTTTTCCATTATCTTTGCAATGGGTATATGGATCAAGATCCAATCTTGTGCAGTGTTAGTGGATGCGTTGTTTTGGCTTTCGTTACTGGAACTGTGCGTTTTTGTCTTTAGTACTCGTCAAATCACCGACGCTAATATTGCTCGGAATTAAAACCTTTATATACAACTTTTAACTTAAGCCACTTTATTGAAGCCTTGTATACGCCTGGCACTTATAGAAGACTTTCGGCCTGTCCCACGATGGCACCAGAAATCGTTTGATCGACAACTTGTATTGCAAACAAGAATAACATTACAAAATTTGTTGTTGTTTTCAATATAAGTAGTCGATCGAACGACTTCTGGTGACATCGTGGGACAGGCCGTTTTAACTATCAGCTTCAACGTGGGCGTAATCACAACAACAAAATGGTAGCCTCGTGTTTCATCTACTTCAGCTTAGCTGATTTAAATCTATTATTTACGTATACCATATCAGCCGTTTGCTACGAAAATTAATATGAATTATAAGCGCTGCTCACAACAAAAAAGTAGGCAATGTAGTGCCCATAAAATTTAAAGCTAGAATTTGCACTAGAGAGCAGAAATTTTATACAGAAGTAAGTGTAGATAAGTCAATGTAAAAATTTTAAAATCTAGAAGTTTTATCCTGTTGGTGGGGCTGTGCACTTAAAACTTCAATTCGCACTAGGGAGCTGAAACTTGAAACAAATAAATCTAGATCAAAGATCACTAAGAAAAGTTGAAATAGCCTGAAGTTTCAATCAGAGGCGAAGACAAGCGCTTTAAACAGAACTTGATCAATTTTATTGAAACGTTTCATGCACATTGCACTTAGCCAATGTAACAATTTCCTGTTTTGAAATATCTTAGCCTTTTCTTTCATGTACTTCGGCTTAGCAGATTTAAGTCTATAACTTATGTTTTTCTCATAAGCCTTTCCTTACTAAACTTTAAATGAACAATAAGCAAGGTTATAGCAATATCATGAGTATGAAAAGATTATAAGCCTACTACGCTTAATATAAGAGTACCCTTCACCAAAAATGATAAAGGTTATATACATATATGTAGATCTTTCATTCCGTGTGAAACTTCTGCACTATTAATAAGCGACCCATAAAGTGTATATTTGACAGCGCATAGAGAAAGTAAAAAAAAATCGATTTTCACTTTTTTTTTTTTTGATGTGGACAACATCTGAGCATCGAATGAGATCGATCCCGTGCCCCAAAAGTGTTCCCTCCCAGAGATATGCGCTTTTTATGATGTGGTGGTACACCAAAGACACACGTATTTAAATCTTTAAAATGGGTCTCCTAAACAAAATCGGTTTTTACCCTTAGGTCCCTTTCTATTTTGTGCGTCACATATGTATATATTTTGGATCATAATGCATAAGGAAAACGAATAGACGATGTCCATCTGTTCATCCGTCCGTCTGCCTGTGCGTAAAATTAGTTTTCAGAAGCTCCAAGAAAAGCTAAGCACTTTAGTCCCTGAGTGGTGCATCAGAAATAGTCCGAAGTAGATTGCTGTTGAAAATCAACAAAATCGAGCAGATGGTCTCATAGAAAGTAACTAGCTAAGACTAGTTTGATTTTTGTTTGTTAACTAAATTTATTTTTTTTATTGACTTACTAAAACTAATTTTTCCTTCTTTCTCTCAAAATTAAACATGTCTTATATTCTTACACATAGACGCATGACCAAAAATGCTGCTGCCAGTGTAACTATGGGGTATATAAATATTAAGGAATCAGATGCTCTTGATGTTCTTGGCATGAAAATACAGTGTGATGTTCGATGGACTGAACACATTTTTCAAATTGCAAAAGAAACATTCAAGTACCTCGGCTTTTTGAAATGGTGCAAACGAGATTTCACCCCATCTGATCTCCTTACTATTTATACCACTTATATTCGACCGAAAATGGAATACAACTCTCATGTATGGGCCGGCGCTTCAAAGTCTATTTTGGGGCTGCTCGACCGCGTACAGGAGAGGGCGAAGAAGCTCATCGGTGACAGTAGGGTATCCAAATATATTGATTCATTGGAGCATCGACGCAATGTGGGGTGCATTTCATTGTTCTATCGTTACTACAACGGAATGTGTTCTAATGAAATTAGGGAACTTGTTCCTGAAACCCGCACATATGTACGTACAACACGTGCCTCATTTAGAGCACATCCTTTTGTGGTCGATTGGCCAATGAATCGCACAACGCATTACAGAGAGAATTCCTTTTTTAGCCGCACTATTCGTATGTGGAATCAACTACCTGCGGAGCAATAGTAAGAAATCAGAAAAATCTAAAAGGATGATACCAGGGCTGGATAACATACACTTTTTGTGACATATAAAAGTAATTACATCTAATTAATTTATTTCTTTTTCTTTATAAATTATATATATTTTACGTTTTGTAAAGAAAATATTGGTGTAAAAAATTACAAAATTAAAATCTTAACTCCAGAGCTGGAAACTTTGAACTTTCTTTTGGATATTACTGTAACCGAAACAAAAAAAAAAACCCGATTAATTGAAAATTTTCCAAGACTACAACCAAACAACTTCAATGTAGCCAATTTACACACCTTTTTAAGTACGCTGGCTGAATTTTTAGTACAAATTTGTAAAACAAACCCATTGCTGTGTCACTAATTTTTCTATAATTCAATTAGATTCCGATAAAATCTACTAGATCTTAAGTACTGAAATGTAAATACACTATAATGATATTGCATAGTTTTTTTTTTCGAACAAAACCAAATATAAGCAAATTAAAGATTAGAATTAAGGTAAAGAACAAACGACAAAGGCAAGATTGATGTAAATTAAGAGGTGGTAAAATTGAGCTTTCATTACAAAAAATCTTACAGCAATTTGTAATTCGAGGAACTAAAACAATTCACATATTCCATTTGCACTGAAAACTGAGTATATAAAGCAGAAATCTATGTACATAAACTGATACCATACACAGTGATGAAGGTGCAGTGGCCTACGAAAACAGCTAGTTGTTCCATTCTACTAGTGTTTGTCACAATATTTACAATTAACTTTGGTGTTATTTGTTCATTAATAATTATCACATTTAATTTGGCTTACAGAGCAATACGAATTTAAGCCTAAGCAAATCATACATATATTGCTATGTTTTGGCTTCCTTATTGTTTTCAAGTTCGAATGTTAAAACATATGCTACGCCTGTTTAAGTTGAAATTTAGAAAAAAAATTTTAATAATTAGAACCAGAACTCGCAAGAAAACGATTCAGAAATGGACAAATACAATTTTTTTTTTGATTTTCTGTTTCGTTTTGCTTTTACGGGACAATTAAAAAGTAAAAATAAAACGGGTTGTCTTTACTCAAAAGAGAAAACAAAAAAAATTTTAAAGTTTGAAATCGTCCACATAAAAATTGTTTTTTTTTCTAAATTCGGATGCCAGAACACTTACTATTAATTTTTATTTTATTTAGTAAGTCATATTTCATATTATTTTTTAATCAGCTTTTAAAACTTTCTATTTTTCTTTACAAAAGCTTTTGAGTATTTCGAACTGATTTGGCTTACAGAAAATAAGTTGAAATTTTCCATTAAATTACAAAAACATGAAGAATAGAAAAATACAGTTTTTTTAAAATGCGACTGTGAAAGCCAGTGTTATGAATTTTTTACACAGTGGAAAATACCACACTCAAAAAAAAGACATATACCATTATTAAGGAAAAAAGTTTCTAAATTTAAATAAAAAAAATTTCTAAGTTTAAGTAATTTTTTCTAAGTTTGAGTAACTTTTTACAAAAATCCAGTAAAAATTACGTAATATGAGTAAAACATAAAAAAGTTCATATCCTTAAAAATAGTCCATAAAAATACACACTAAAATTCTCACATTCAAGGACATGTTTACTGGCTTAAAGGAAATATTTACTAAAAATTGGAAAATGGTTTAAAATTTTAGGGAAATTGTATCCTAAGAACTAGTACATCTCGTTTTAAATCAAAAAATAAATTTTAGGAAATGACTTGCTCCTAATTAGTTCATAAAATTTGACTTACTTGAAAGATATAAAAAGTTATTCTAAATTTTAGAAAAATATTTACCAGTTTTAAGTATTTTTTCTTTAAATTATAGAATATATCTTTTATTTGCATTAAGCAAAAAATCTAAGTAAATTGTTCATATTTCGCAGGAATATTTGAACTTGAAATATATATTTTTGAAAATGAAATAAAATTTTAAAACTCAAAAATTTCAATGCTTATTCAGGCTGCCCTGTTAGGCAATTGGTTAGAGTGCTTGCCTATCAGTCAGAAGGTTGTTGGTTCAATACTTGTCTCCTTTCAAGGAATTAATATGTATGTATGGTGAATTAATTAAGAATGTAATATGAAGATATACATAATAAAAAACATACCATGTGTTAAGAATTTAATTACAAATAAATATAAGTACCAGAATTAAAGACATAAAAAACTTTGAAAAATTTACTAAATTTGAGATGAAAGATAAAAATTTTTTTTTTGCAAAACTCCGAATTTTATGGGAAAATTTTACTTAATTTTTTAGTACAATTTTACTTAAATATAAAAATATAATTACTATAAACTAATTCATTAATGAACTAGAAATTTAGTAAATATTTTACTGGTTTCAAGTAAAAAAACAGCTTTGGCGCCATACGACAACTTTTTTTTTACTAAAATTTAGAAAATTTTCCTAAGTTTTACTTAGTTTTTTTTTGAGTGCATATGACGGACTAAATAAAATTAAATCGCATTTTTCAGCGATGACGTTGGTTAAGTAAGTGAGCGATATATACAAGTATATGTATAATCAAATCACTCAAAAATTTTTTTCTATATTTTTGCCAATCTCTCATAATTCGTTAATGGTTTTCAAAATACGTATTTGTAAAAACATTTTTTTTAGCTTGTTTTACCTTCTCAATTTTAATTAAGAACGTTTTCTAGTTTCTAGTAAATGTTGAAATTTTCCATCAATTTAAATGCTTTTAGCTATAGAATATTGATAAAAATAAGTGGAAATTTATTTGTCAAAAAAACAAAGGTAACAAAATAGCAAATACAACAAAATGTATTTCTTTCGAATCGACGTTCAGCTTTTACGTTAAATAGTCTTTGACTTACCTATAAATTTGCCTCATGTTCTGTAAAAAAAAACGTATTGTTTTTTAAATTAATTTATGAGTTGATAGAAAAAGATACACAAACGTTCACATGTTTCGGTATTTATGGCCTTTTGTTGTTGAAATCAGAAATTTATGGAAAAAAAGCATAAAATAAATATATGCTTTAGTATTGATCACAAGGTACACAAATTAGTTTATTTACAACATTCAGACAAAAAACAAACATAATTTCTGTTAGCTCAGGTCGCTTAATAAAAAATATATTTAAAATTAAAACAAAGTTAAGCAATTCTCAATTGGACACCATGTTTTTAGATCTGGACAGACATTGGAGTCGTCATTATCCAAGAAGGCAAAATTAAAATTATAATTCATTAAATTTTTAATAAATTATTTTTGTATGTTAATATATAATTTTTAATGGTATTTTTTTATTTTTTATTTATAGATTGGATCGAAAGTCATCGCGTGGCATGATCTATGAAAATGAAGAATTAAGACTGCGTACCATCAACATAAATGCAGAGGTAGAAAGAGGTAAGTTTATCAATTTTTAGTCTTACAATTATTTTCTTTTTATAAAATGACATGGTAATAAAGAAAATAAACAATTGTTTGATGTGGGTATCGAGTTTTGGCCTAAGGCCAAATATTTATTATCATTACATACAAAAATATCTGCATTTATCTACTCGTATAGATCTTGCAAATCAATTACAATGTGTTTTATGAATTCGTTGAAAGCAAGTTCAATATTTCTCAGCATTTAAGTTAAATTGAAAGAAATTGCAACACAATTGGTTTGCTACAAGTGCTTTTGTTAATATTTATTCAAATTGAATTTAAATATATTTATAATATTTTGATTTGATTCTTTAGTGAACAGTTCACAAAAAAATTTTTTGAAAAAAGTAGCCTACAATGAAAAATTATTTTATTACACAAATTTAATTTTTAAAATAAAAAAAAAGAAACATTTTGTATGTGCTGGTTTGTGATATAAGAAAGCGGAAAAGTAAATGTACCTTTAATTAATTACATATTGTTACTTTAATATATAAAGGCCTTAACTCATTATTTTTTTTGAAATCCAATTTCTTGTGAATTTCGATGGAAGAGCATCTAATATATCGAAAAATGCAAAAATCTCAATGGCAAAAAATAATGAGTTAGGGCCTTTCTATATTAAGGTTATTTATACATTAAAAAAAAATATATTTACTACGTCATGGAAAATAATTCGAGGAGCATGGGTATGTCCATCACTTAGTTTCTCTCTGTAACAGTATTTTAAGACGATCTAACTTTCAAAATTATATGATCAACAAATATCGAAAAGTTTTTCTGTTCTATTATTTTTTAAAAGAATATTTTTATAATACAAAACTAAGCCTTATAAAAGATATATGATGCGAAAATGTCTTCCCATACCATATATTAAGTTTAGATTCACGGTAGCGTCGTCGGGAGTGCTTGATCAATAAATACATGAAATCAATATTTCCATAAATATTACCAGAAAATATATTATCGATTTTAAAAGATTCAAATTGGTAACGCTGTTTATTTCCCCTTATTGTGATTGGTGTCGTCGACGTCACATTAACACGACACTAAAAACTGTCACTTGTCTACTCTTTGTCGACAATAATTTACTACTACTAACATGTTCCATTAATTTACAAACCCTTAGAGATTAGTTAGAGATTCTAAATGAGATCCAATTTTTTGCCAATAAAGAGTATACAAGTGACCAAATTTACTGTCGTCGTGATGTGACGTCGACGACACCATTCACAATAAGGGGGATTGTTTGTTCAGTTCGCAAAGTTTAATTTCATTCATCTTCTTTGTGAGTCCATGTTTTTGTTATTTCCCAGCAAAAATATTCGTCTACCTGGAAGCAGGATGGTAAGGGAGAGAGAACACAAAAACCTGCTTCGGTATCACATCATTTTTTTTTGTGATTAGTGTTTGTGTTAAATTTTATTATCATTTTCTTACGTTACTGCATCCTCGTAAGGCAAAAGAGATATATTGTGTGCTTTTCCGCGCTTCCAAAGTGCTTCTTTTTTTCTTAGTGCTTACTTGTGCCAAATGTATTTTTGCTGAGTTTTTTATTCTATTTTTTTACTTATTTTTTTGTTTTTTTGCTGTTTTGTTTAAGTTTTTTATTTACCAACAGTATCAGTAATGGGTAGTCATAAAGGATATATTCATCATTGCTTAGAACAAAGTTTCTATCATCTTTTTAAGGGCAAATTGAAAAATGTGATGGAAACTTTTGTGCTGTGATGTCGCCTCTCTATCTCTCTCTCTCTCTTTCTCGACTGCATAATATATCGCACTCACTCAACAAAAGGGTATTAAGTAAAAATTTTTTAATTTTCACTTTTTGCAAGAAATAAACTAACAAAATCAATATCTATCTACTGTAAAAATTTCAAAGTATTTTGACCCCTCTTTTGTTGATAAAATTAGTTTTACTTTATAATTTTAATTCGAAATGTGACTATTTTTATGATAAAATTGCTAAAACTTTTTCTGATTGGTAATTCTTTTCAAAATATAGATATTCCTCCCCAATAATTGCAAGCTTTTCAAATAAAAATAATGTAAATATCTTTTCAAATGGAATTTGCTTACCATGATGTCTTTGGTTTTTCAAATTCTCCTAAAACTTTAACTACAAACAGTTTTTCGTCTCTACTGAAAATTTTAAAATTTTGTGTTAATACCCTCTTGTTGATCAAGTGCGACATGTGTATTTGAACTGCTTTTTACGAATCAATGATAGCATAGTCAAGTTTGACTGATCATAATTGATGGATATACCTATCAACTCCAACTAATCAATCTTGACTTATATATCTTCCGCAGTTGAGCTATCATATATGATCAATACTAATGTAATGAATATAATTTTTATGTTATTTTGATTGGTGTATGTTATTAAAAAAATTAAATAAAAAAAATTAAAATATTTAAAAACGAAATCCAAAATATAAAAAAAACTCAAAACAAACTAGAGTGTGTGAAATTAAATGTTAAAAAAACAGTAGTGAATAAAAGTAATGTTCTAAGTTTAATTAAATACACATACATATATTTAGGGCTGAATTCATAAATAATATTTTGGTTTTATAAGAGGTTTATTAATAAAATTTCCACAGAAAATTTGTTTTATAAACCTCCTATAAAATAAACATATTTTTAAAGGCAGTTATTCTTTACATATTAGGTATTTATAAAAGTCAAGGTCCGCTGGAGAGGCATGAAGAAGGCTAGATATTTTTATAAATATTAATTTTACAGACTGAGCGAATTGTATATTTTACAATAAAATTCGATGTGTTAAAAGCTTTGGATACATTAGTTGTTAGATGTTCCACTAACACGTTAGAGTAGAACAACTATAAATGATAAATATAAAGGGTGTCCCAACAAGAACGCAAGATTTAAATTTGGCGCCATTCGAAGTGTCATTGTTTGACATTTGAACAATTGTTATTGTTTGCTAGTAGAAGGTACGAGGTTAGTAAAAATGAAGCGCTACACGAATGAACAACGCATTCTCATTGTGAAATTGTTTTACCAAAATGGTGAAAGTTTTGCGGCTACAGTTCGCAAATTTGCGATCAATTTGGGGTCACAATAATGCTCCAAAAGAGTCAACTGTAAAGACATTAATGGATAAATTTGCCAAAACTGGGTCTGTTAGTGATGTAAAGACAACAACGCGCCTTCGACCAGGTCGATCGACCGAAAATATCGCAGCTGTACGTAATGATGTCGCTCAAGCGCAGGTCAAGCGCACACAGTCAATGGTGTTCGGTATCGTGAAATGATAACCAGTTTTTTCGTGCCTAGAATAGAAGAAATGTATGTGGAGGGCATGTGGTTTCAACAACACGGCGCCACATGTCATACAGCCAGAGAAACAATTCAATTGCTACATCAGTCATTTCCCGGTCGTGTTATTTCGCGTTTTGGAGACCAGAAGTGGCCGCCTAGATCATGCGATTTAACATTATTAGACTTTTTTCTTTGGGGTTTTTTGAAGTCCATGGCTTACGCGAATAAGCCGACGACGACTCAAGCCTTAAGAGAGGAAATTGGACGCTGCATTACTTAAATACCGCAGCCTTTATGCAAAACGGCCATTGAAAATTTCATTAAAAGATCGCGTGTGTGCCAGCAAAGCCGCGGCGGCCATCTGCCCGATTTGTTGTTTCACACATAGCCTCATTTTGTCTACTTTACGATATAATAAAGTTTCAAGATTTTTTTTTTTAATATCTGTGTTTTAATTAAAATTTTTGTGAGGATCTGACTATTTTTTGCAAAAATTTTTTATAATAAGACTTTTTAAACTTGAAATTTCTGGTATGTCTTATTTCTATTAATGATCGCTGTGCCAGTTGAAAATGGCATAGTTACATAAAATAATGGGTTAGATGGTATTGGGTGATGGGTGTTGAATTGTAGACCTTTAAAATGCACTATTGCGTCATTACAACGGGTCGCTAGTCTGTACGCAATTTGGTAAGAGTCCTCTGCAAAGAAACATGTTAAATACAGCGTACATTTTAGTGGAAGTCATCCCGTCTTTTTTCTCAATAAATTTACATATTAAAGTCTGATTAGCCAAAGTGCATATATCAAAAGGATATGCCCAATGTACATGCAAAGTTTCAATAGGGTAGCTGGTGCTTTAATTTATGTTTTTTCTGTTTAAGTAAATCAATTACTATTTGTCTACAAAATATCAGCTCTCTATAGTATAATATTACGTAAAATTCTTATGGGCCTGGCCTCGCTGACTTTTATATCTTCTAGTGCTTATATATATTATTATACTATATAATAAATTAAAAACTGCTAAGCCGAATTACCTGAAAGAAAAAGCTAAGATTTATGGGTAGTCACGGCTACTTTTCAAAATAGGAAATTTTTATTTTGGATAAATGCAATGTGTGTGAAAAGCTTCATTCAATAAAATTTATCTTAATTTTGAATTTAAAGTGCTTTTTACCGTCCTCTGGTTGAAACTTCAGGTTTTTTAGATTTATCTTAGTGATCTCTGATCTAGATTTATTTGTGTATCAAATTTCAGCTCCTTAGCTCAACTTTTAATTTTTAATATTTATGGGCGCAGCCCCGCCCCTTTAACTAAAATTCCCGTGTTTTCAGATTTTTCTAGTTGGTTTCTCACCTAGACCTACTTGTATATTAAATTTCAGCTCCTTAACGCAACTTTTAGTTTTTAGTATTTATCGGCGTAACCCCGCCCACTTTTCCAAACTTAAGATTTTTTTCGACCAGTGCTTAGTATTCGTGTCAAGTTTCGTTGCAAACGGATAATAATACCCACATAAATAGTGTATCTAATTTGCTGAACCGTAGTACACGAAAATGAGATTTAGATTGTATGGGCGTGTCAACGCCCACTTTTTTAATGAAATATTATAGCCCTGCATTATCGCAGTATATGTGCCAAATTTCAATAAAATACCTCTTATTAAGCGCCTTAGATTTGCTTTTTTAATTCTAACATTTATGGGCGTAACCCCGCCCTCTTGGCCAAATTTCCCGGGTTTTCAGATTTTTTTTATTTTATTTCTCACCTAGACCTAACCTAGCTCTGTGTCGAATTTCAGCTAATAGGACAAATTTTAATTTTTATGGACGTAGCCCCGCCCCCTGGTTGAAATTTCCGTGTTTTCAGATTTTTCTGGTTCATTGCTCACCTAGATCTACTCGTGTACCAAATTTTAGCCCTCTAGCAATAGCGGAAGTGCTTCATCAATTTGATGAGTGTGTCAGTGATCAGTGAGTATGTCTTAAAATATGCACTTTTTGCACCTCTATATCTCTGGAACCTTTCATTGTAAAACTTTCAAACTTTGCATATGAGGTAATATGAATTTATTCTAATTATGATTTAAATTTAATAATTTTACGATAGTGGGGAACAAAGTTATGGGGGGGGGGGGGGTAAAAACAGGTCGAATGGTTTCGTGTAAATATACACACTACGTGCATTGGCCAGAACTTGGCCTGGCGCACTACCGTGCGCCTAGATATTTAATTGTTGCTTTAACAAATTGTCAATGGGCTGCACAAACCTCCAATTTTATGAACAGACTTTCAAAAACTATTTGAAAATTCACAAATAATAATGTTTTTTTTGTTTACTTTCAGGTCAGACAGACATTAAAAGGTTGCGCAAAGAGAATGAGCAGCTGCGACGTGAAATTTGGACATTAAGAGATGAATGCGATCGTCTTAATAAAAGAGTTAAGGCAAAGTTCATTGAACATGAACAAGGCGTGTATAGTGTTAGATGCAGTGGTGGTAACGGATGTCCTTGCCAGTACAATGATGCTGGCGATGGCTGTGAAGGTGTACACAGTAGATGTAATAGTGAGGTTAGTGCTTACATTATTTTAAATGAAGTCGTCCTAAACTTTTTTTTTCTCTAAATGAATATTACTAAAGGATTCGGATTCCTGCGACTCTTGCTGCTGCCAGGAAGAAGATACAACCCCTTGCAATGAGGAGTGGTGTAATGAAGTTAAAAAATTAAGCAACTATGCGGAAGATGTACAAGAAACCGCAACTATAGTTGCTGCAAATGATGCCTCGCTGTCAACAGCTGCAGAATCTTCGACAAGTAATGCAGGAAAATTAACAAACTTTGATCATTTATCAGTGGTATCAGAAGAAACACTGAGTAATAGTGAGGTGCTTTCAGCTCAGCAAAATGAAAATGTATTGAGCTGTAATACGGATTTTGGTAGCTCTCAAGCAACTTTACCTAGTTTAGTTGGCCCACTGACACCGCTTACTCCTGTAGAACTAGTCGCAAATGAGTTGAATGACTTACAGTCTGCTGTGCCGCCTTTATCCTACTTTGAGAATATTTTGCAACAGCATATGAGTGAAAACTATGGTAAATTATTGTGATGTAGTAAAAGTAATTTTGAGTTATTTCAATATTTATTTTCAGGAAGTACTCCGGAAAGTTCGTCTACAACAAACTCGGGAAAAACTATTATCAAGCAAACGAATGGCTGGGACTACAAACTAGAATCCCCCTTTGCTCAAAAACAACATCCAGACAGTTCGATATCACCCATTATGAAAAAACGCTTACCTGCACAAACTTTAACTACATTTGTACCTACCACAACTGCGGCATCTGTTTCTGCTGCCAATATAACAATCCCGAATGGAAAACCAACATTGCCAAAGAAACCTACCGATCTTAGTATAAATAGTCAACATTATCCCCTAGTAGAAACCGTTCCTATAAAGACGGCGAGAACCGCAACAGCTTGTAATAGTGATGACAACGACAACACAACACGCAAACACTTTTTCTCTCCCATCAAGCCAAAATTGAAAATAAATACAGCTTTAGCAAATAAGAAGCGCCTACCACCATCCATACCTTCGGTAACCGAACCCATAGCCCAAAACAAATGTGAGCCACCCGATATTTATGTGACTAATGCATTGGCAACACCTTACAGGCCACCCAATAAGCCAATAGTGCAACCGCCTCCTGTACCGCAATGTACAACCAGCACGTCAACAACACAAGCACAAGCACAAGTAAGTTCTACTCAACATCAAAGAAATCGACTACAACAACCACATCATCGTAGTAGGCAACATCAAATGCGTCATTATCAGCATCAGCAAATGAATAATGTTGTTGTCATTCATAATGATGAATACTTAATGCCAGTTATATATACCACTACCACCTCAATAGCTGCTGCTACGCCAACTACTACTACAACAATAAAAATGCAAGCAGTATTAAACTCTACTAACAACTTATGCACTTGCATGAAAACTAATTTAAAAACTTTTTGCCCTTTAGTAAAAACAGTGACAACAACTGTTTTAACTTCTAATACTTTATGTAATTCTTCAAATCCATTACTAACAACACAAATAACAACAGCAGCAGCAACATCAATAACAACAATAACAACATCACCAGCAATAACAACATTTAGTATGGCATATTTAACATCAACAAAATATCCACCAGCTTGCTTTAAATTTATAAATTCCAATATTAACTTTCGAAAACCTAATGATCCTGTTTATGCAATCGCACAAAATGTTTGCCATAATTTAATCACAGCTTCTGCTGTTACAAAACCTTTGATGTCATCCATTGTTAAGTGTTGTATAGCGACACAGCACCAGTTACAGTTGCAACAACACCCACACCTAACAGCTGCATCATCTCCATCAACAATAAAAGATTTTCATACAACAGCAGCTGTTTTTCTAGCTGATGATGCTGGTGGTAATGGTGATGATGCTGCTGGTGGTGGTGGTGGTGGTGGTGGTGGTCGTGGTGGCCCATCACTATCATCAGCACAAACAACAGCCTCATCATTGCCATCATCAATGGCAAAATTATCAAGTGTATCGTCGTGTAGTTTAGCCATAAATTGTTCTTGGAAAAAACCAACAGCAACAACGGCGCTGACAACGTCAACCACATCAACAAATTTTATTGTTGTCGATTCCATGTGTAAGGTGAGATTTTGTTTAAGCAGCGGGGAATAAAGATTTTCAACATTTTATTTATTGATTTTTGATTTTTGTAAAAAAAATTGAGGGGGTTAAATATGCTGAAAAGTTTTGTTTTAGTTTCAAGCTTATTTATTGTTTTCAAAGTATGTTTAACAATAAGCGATGTATAGAAATGAGGGGTGTTCATTTAAAGTTTTTCATTTACTAAAAATTGTTAGGAATTTGTAACAATTCTTATTGGAAAGTGTTCATTAACTCGAAAAGTTTGCAAGGAGAGAGACAAAAATTGAGAGTAAAAAAATTCTTACTATTTATTACTAGTAAAATTTCTACATGCAAGAATTATCCAAACAGCTGTTCTGTATTTTGTTTTGAAATTAATTAATTTGAAAAATATCTGAAAAAGGAAATTAAAAAAAATATGTATGCGTATGTAAAAAGAAAAATATTTTCTTTATTTATTGTTTTTTTTTTTATTAAGCTACATTGTTTAAATTTTATGGGCAAAGAATTTTGTTTGTTTATCATATCTGATCAGAGATGGAAAAATGGGTTTTTTGTATTTGATAACACTAGTTAACAAAATTATATTTTTTTCATGTACATTTGATGTATTATTTTATTTTATTATTTTATTTATTTTATTTATTTATTATTTATTTATTTTCTTCCGCTGAATTCGAAAATCAAGGTTAACATTTTTTTTATGGAACAGTTTTTGAGATTATATATTATAAATTTTTAATTTTTTCGACCTTTTTTCACTTGACCAATCATGTCTGGAGCTAAAAATGTCCGATTGGGTCTCAAATGCAAGGTATTGAAATGACAAATAAATGTGTATAATCGGATCTTTGATTGGTAAAGCGGTTCAAAATATCTGTGGCGGAAAAGAAAAAGTGCTTAAGTCGAGATAAGCTGATTTTGAGTTAATAGTACCTCCGAAATCTACATATTCAAAAGTACCCCTAGTCTAAATTTCAATAAATTTGTGTGATTATTCAGGAAGTTATAGCGCTAAGACTTGCGACTTATCTTTTTTAGACTTCTAATCTAATTTGGAATAATAACTTAATTGATGTTATACTTTGGTATATTTCAACTTAAATATATTACTTATAGTGTGTAGAACGACGTTTCATTAAAAAAATAAAGTTAAACAGAGAATTTCCCAATTCAACTGTTAAAGAAAAAAAATCTGAAAATCGACTTGATAGCTTAAAAGTTCCCTCCTGAAAAACAGTAAAATATGACTTAAGCACTTCTTCCTTATAGCCACATATATATTGAAAAAATAGGAAACATTTTCAAAAAAAAAATCGTTTAAAAAAATGTCTGGTTTCTGTTCATGTACGTAAAGGTGATAGTTTTACGTAAGAACTAAGACCAACAAGAAGAACATCGATCGAAAAAGTACAAAGTTATAAGCAATTGAATGAATAAATCCAAATCCCATATTTTCCGAATATTATATTTTTTTTACAATTTATGAGATCAGTTGCTCACGCGCAAACATATTGAATTTATTATTTGTTATATTTATGTATTTTGAGTTACTATTATTTATTCACTCAATTTCTTTTATCTGTCGATTTTCTTCTTTTCCAACTTCATACTCCTGTTTTAATGATCGTCATTAAATAATAAGCGCTATCATGAATAAAATTCCGCGTGAAATTTCTCCCGGGGAACAACTCTAGCAAGTAATAGCAAGTAAATGGGAAAACAATAATATTTGAAAATGATACAAAGCACAAATTTCTATAAAAAATTTAATGGGTTCGTACACACTAATATTTTTATCCGTTTATTAATTTTTTTTTTAGAATTTAAGCATTTATTTACTTAATATTTTTAGAAAAATACTCGCTTTCGTATTTGCTTGAATTTGACGAATACGAATGCCAATACGAATATTTAAAAATGGCCGAATATTCGGCAATTCGAATACGAATACAAGCATTCGCGTATTACTAGTATTATGGTTTCCATCCATGGTTCTCATATGAATAAAATTTTCTTGCAAGTTTGTACAAGTAAAGCGTTCACATACTTTTTCGTATCTGGGAGAGTAATTTTTAAATTTCTGCCTTACTCTCTCGTTGCAAGTTCCTGCAAGAAAAGTAAATGAATAGACAGCGTTGTCAACTTTTAAATTTCAAAAAGCACCGAAACCAGGAAGAAGCGCGTAATTTAAGTAAAAAGGCACTAAATTTAAAATTTTATTATTTTACTTAAAAAAATTTTGCACATCGTCGATTGGTTATTGGTTTGCTGCAGACATAATGTATTTTGAATATACTGTACCGCAAACCAATAACCAACCGACGACATATACATACAATATATAGGAATCGGTTGACCTTACATTCCATTCCTAAGATTTCAAATCCGAAGCATACGGTACACATTTTATTTCTATACGAACAAGTGAAATCTTAAATCAATTTGACGAAGCATTTTCAAGTTACTATAAAAAAAAATTTAATTTTTTTTTCGTCAATGAACAAACAAATCTCTCGAGTTTAGTGAAATTGGCAGTAATCCACAAGTCTTTCTGAGGTTAAGAGCCGATTACTCGTACATTTTGAGCTCGATGAGCTTAGCAGTTGAAAATATTTTAAAATCAAAGCTTACAAAATTTGGTTTTTATTAAATCATTCTGTGGAAACATTCTCTCGGCTGCTATGTGAGAAAGATAATAAATTTTGATCGAAATAAAAATGGTAACTTCTGTGTTTACAATATGGAAGTAACAGAAGTTTGATGGGAATGCAAGTTTTGATAATGCCTCAAACGAGTTCACATTAACTGAATCTTTCAATAGTGGACTCAATATTTTTCCCATTGCATTAAGTGAATCAAACTTTCTCCACCCACTGTCTATACTAGACAAAATTTCGCTATTAGACTATATTTGAGTAAATACTTGTATTATGTCTTCTTTGTTGTATGGCAACACACTGTTTATATTAAATATGCTTAAAATGTTAAAGTTTGCTGGTAATATGCCACATTTTAAAATCTTAGTAGATTTTTTGAGATGCTCGATTTAATTTCAGAGCATATGTTTTTGAATGAAAAACTTCCTCGAAAACAAAAATAGGTAAGGAAGTTTTCCACTGAGTTTTTGGTTTAGTGCCACCGCCTCGAAACAAAAAGCACCGAAAATGAATTAAAAAAGCACTGAGCACTAACTTCAAAATTTGTCGCGTCGAAAATTTCAAAAAGCACTTAAAACGTTGCGAAAAGCACTGAGTTGACAACGCTGTGAATAGACCTTTCTTTCCTAGCAGAAACTTGGAACGAGAGAATAAGGCAGAAATTTAAAAAATTACTCTAACGGACACGAAAAAGTAAATGAACGCTTCATTTGTAAAAACTTGCTACAAAACTTTATTTATATCATGAGTTAATGCTTTAACTAATTACAAATCAAATGATCTAGGCGCACGGCAGTGCGCCTGGCCAAGTTCCGGCCAATGCACGCAGTGTTTATATTTCGAGCTGTTTTTACCCCCCTCATAACTTTGTTCCCCGCAATCGTAAAATTATAAAATTTAAATCATAATTAGAATAAATACGTATATGTAACCTCACATCCAAAGTTTGAAAGTTTTACAATGAAAGGTTCCGGAGATATGAAGGTGCAAAAAGTGCATATTTTAAGACATACTCACTGACTCACTGACTCACTTACTCACTGATCACTCATCAAATTGATGAAGCACTTCCGCTATAGCTAGAGAGGTAAGATTTGGTACACGTGTAGATCTAGGTGAGCAATGAACTAGAAAAATCTGAAAACACGGAAATTTCAACCAGGGGGACAGGGCTACGCCCATAAAAATTAAAATTTGTGCTAGTGAGCTGAAATTTGGTACAGAGTTAAGTCTAGGTGGGCAATAAACAAAAAAAAAAAAGATTGAAAATTCAAAAATTTTGACCAGGAGGGCGGGGCTACGCCCATAAAGGCTAGAATTAAAAAAGCAAATCTAAGGCGCTTAATGGAAGCTATTTTATTGAAATTCTGCATACATACTGCGATAGGGCAAGCCTAAAAATTTTATATTAAAAAAGTGGGCGTTGACCCGCCCATACAATTTCAACCTCATTTTCGTGTTCTACGGCTCAGCATATTTAGATATACTATTCCTGTATGTATTATTATCCGTTTGCAACGAAACTTGACACAAATAATAAACACTGGCCGAAAAAAATCTTAAGTTTGGAAAAGTGGGCATGGTTACGCCCACAAATATTAAAAATTAAAAGTTGCGCTAAGGAGCTGAAATTTGGTACACGAGTAGGTATAGGTGAGAAAACAACAAAAAAAAACCTGAAAACCCAGAAATTTTAGTCAGAGCGGCGATGCTGCGCCCATTAAAATTTAAAATTAAAAGTTGCGCGTATGAGCTGAAACTTGATACACAAGTAGGTCTAGGTGAGAAACCAACTAGAAAAATCTGAAAAACCAAAAAATTTTTCCAGAATAGGCGGGGCCACGCTACTATTGTTTGAACCTGAAAACTTACAGCCATATTAATAAAACTTATTAAAACGTTCTAAGAAAAATTTCTTATGAAAATTTGTGTTAAAACCCTTTTATAAAGCCTTAAAAAGTTATATCAATAAGGCTGTTAATATACAGCTTTTGATTTAAGCCATTTTAGTGAAACTTTGCATATACGTTGCACGTATACAATACTTTAAACTATCACCTACGCAACAAAAATTAAAAATTTTAAAAACCCCCTTCTTTTTTCAGAAAAGATGTTATATCTTCTAAACGGCTGGACCGATTTTCTTCAAGCATAGCTGACACAGGCAGACACACAGATACACAGATACCCAGACACACAGACACACACTGCAAACTTATAACACCCCTTTTTTTAGTCGGGGGTTAAAAAGTGGGTGTGATCACTCCCATAAAATTTTAGCCTTGTGTTTAATCTACTTCGGTCTAGCATATTTTAAAAGAAAATTATCATGAATTATAAGCGCTGCTCACAACAATATTGTGAGTTTAAAATAGTAGGAGGCGTAATGCTCATAAAATTATAAGGTATAGTTCACGCTAAAGAGCTGAAATTTTATATACAAGCAATTGTAGATGAGTAAGCCAATGGGAAAATCTTAAAACCAAGAAGTTTTATCCGCTAAAACTTTATTTTGCGCTAGAGAGCTGAAATTTGGTACACAAATTAATCTAGATTAGAGATCACTAAAAAAAATTTAAGAAACCAGAAGTTTCAATCAGGGGTTGGGAATAATCACTGTAAACACAAAATTAAGTTAAATCTTATTGAAAATGTTCATACACATTGCACCTGTCCAAAGTAAAAATTTCGTTTTGAAATTGGCCTTGACTACTTCCATAAATCTTAGCTTTTTCTTTCATGTACTTCGGTTTAGCAGTTTTTAGTCTATTACTCATGTATTTGTCAATAGCTTTTTCCTACAAAACTTTACATGAATCATAAGCACTAACAGATATAAAAGTCGGTGGGGCCAGGCCCATAAAAATTTTATATAATATTATACTGTAGAAAGCTGACATTTTGTAAACAAATAGTCCTAATTGATTGACTCAATCGGAAAATGCAAAAATTAAAGCACCACCTACTCTATTAAAACTTTGCATGCAAATTGGGCATATCCTTTTGATTTATGTACTTCGGCTAAGCAGACTTTAATATTTTAATATATTGAGAAAATAGGCGGGATCACTCCCACTAAAATTGACGCTGTATTTTACATGTTTCTTTCCAGACGTCTCTTAACATATTACGTACACACTGGCGACCCGTTGTAATAACACAATAATTCATTTTTAAGGTGTACAATCCAACTATGAAATTTTTAACTGGCACAGTGCTCATAAATAGAAATAAAACTCCCTGGAAATTTTAAGTTTAAAAATGTTATCATAGAAAATTTTTCAAAAAGTAGTCAGATCCTCACAAAAACATAAATCTGAAAAAAGGCCAAGTTCCTATATAAAAGTTCGGCCATTAAAAGAAGCGAGATATAAATTTTGACCAAGTTCTTATTTGGCACAAAACCTTTCACTAATATATGCTATGCATTTTATACATTTGTAATCGTAAGTGTGTCATATAATTTTTAGATAATCTGCTAACTTGGCAATATTTTTACATTTCTAAAAAGGAGAGAATAATGTATATTTGTTGATTTCTTTATATCGGTAAAATTACGAATCCGATTTCTTTATGTAGCCAGACCCAGTGATATCCACATCATTGATTTCCTGATATAAATAAGTATCTACTAATGCATACGAGTATCACATCATCATAACATTGAATCGCCTGCAAACTAAAATAACTAATCAAATTGATAATTAACTTACAGCAGTGAGTACAAGGCCTAAATAATACATAAAGCGATGAAACGATGATAGAAATAAAGAATTAAAGAGAAGATCGTAAAACAAAGATGAAATATACTTAGGTTTGTGATTGGGCATATTAATCTCCTGAGTGTTACTTCTCCTCATACAAATAAAAAAGATATTCCACATAAAAATATCAATCCGCATTTTCTACCATTACAGTTATACTTAATTACAGCCTTAATCCTGGTACTCTGTTCACAGTTTCTAGCGAAATGCTGTCAAACAGTATGTAAAAGTATTTTGTATGAAATATTTGTGAAATAAATTCGCAAAAGTTTGCGAAAAACTCAATGTTGCTGAAAATTTTTCGAAACTTCGAACAGAGTACTAGGCTTTAAGCTGAAACTCCGCATCATCCATTCTATATATTGTTGCGTTTTATGCATGTGTCAAAAAAGTAAACAAGCTACAGAGTAAAACGCATAGAACGTGTAGAAGCACAGTGCGCATAAAAAAGGTTTACTTTCTCCTTTTGCATGCATCTAATGCATTATATAAAAGTCAGCTGTTTTTGACAGCCAAGGATGATAGGATTAATAAGAATTGTGTGGTGAATTTCGATTTTTTCTTTTTTGCATTAGATAGTTTTTTTTGTAAAAGAAGAAGCTTTCGTAATAAAGTTTACAAATATATTAAAGACTAACCCCCTGTTTGTGTAAGGCGTTGACGTTAGAAATCTTGTCGTTTTTGTAATAGATTAAAGGAGACTTGTGCAACTTTTCCTTAATCTATTACAGAAATGCCAAGATTTTCATATACCTCGTTTACACGCAAATCTTATTTGCAAATAAAACTATTTGTAAATACTGAACTCACCGTTCATAAATAGATAGCAAATAGAGCGTTGTTTGCAAATAGTTTTCGTGAGTTATTAACTTACAATAAAAAAGTTATACGGCAACGCTTTCCACTTTTATTTGCAAATAAGAAGTGCGTATCATTCGTAAGGCAGCTCTGGGCGAGTTAACATCACGCGTCGTTGGCAATTACTTCGTAAATGCAACCAGGCCACTGTTCGTTTACTGGTCTTCGAGAGTTTTGCGTCTCACCCACGCATATGATTAGTAGTTGGTGTCAGTTAACGGTACCGAGTTACTGTTTCATGGCGTCGGTTGCTAGCCGCATGCAAAAAACTTATTTAATAACGAAGCTTTGGTGAAGTACAAAATAAAACTCATTGAAACAAGAGACGATTTTGAGGATTCCGGCTTTCTACACAACAGTGCAGATCAGCGTGTTATTCTTGGAGGAGGCCCCTAAATTGTAGCACGATGAATCGTGTGAATTGGTGATGGCGTAATAGTTCTACGAACTGGCGAAATAATTCTCCTTAGCTTTAGCGGGAGCAACAGAATAGAAGGAAAAAAAGAAGTATAAACAGGATAATAGTCAAAGTCTTACACAAACAGGACGTAAAATACATTAAAATCAATTTTTAACATATTTATTTCATGAACAAAATTTGCATACTACTTATCTATTAATTTTATTTACTGATTATAACCTCTGTTGTGTTTACTATTTTTTTTTGTGCAAGTGCATTATTTATCAAAAATCTCTCATGTTCATTTAATAACCTTATTATTTTGCAGACAGATTCAGCTAACCTAGAGTCCATCTTAAATGATATAGAGGCTATTTCGGAAGATATATTAGCCATACAACTAGTAAAAAGTAAATCACGTGATAATATTGAAAACAATTCAACAGATACAATTAATGCAACTAAGCAATTGCCTTTGAAACAGGACAATAAAAATACTAAACCCTACAGGTCTGAAATGAATTTACTGCTTACATATGACGGTGATAATCCTACAATAACACAAGCCGAAAATGCAAGCAATACTGACAATAACGTTATTCCAGAAGCAGTGGGTAACGCAAACATATTCAGAAGAACCAGATCGTTGGAAAGAGATCACACCGACAGTCCGTCGCCAAATATACCAGATCCAATGCAACCTTTTCCAGAAAATCGCAAATATATAGGATTTGATCGTATAAACAGAGCAGCTGTTATAGTGACTACAACGGCACCCATAGTAGCAGCCACAGCCACACAAACTTCTCCAGTTTCAAATTCACCTTTAGGCCAAAGAGCACAACTGCCCTTGTCACCACTCGTTACCAACGTTAATATGCCAAAGTCTTTAAATATTAAACAACTGCCACCTGCGCCACCAACTAGATCTTATGCAACACCGCTCAGCATTAAGTGTTCCGGCATAGCAAGAAGTAATTCTGCTACAGGCTGTTTGCCAACTTCAGATTCAAGTACAAATTCTCCAGTTTTGGCTGGGGTACCGCCTAATAAAAGTCAATTATTTGCAGCTTTGGCCAATGCTGCTGCTAAAAGAGCCCAATTTCGATCTCAACCCACAAATATGAGCAGAACCTTAGATGCAGATACGCCGGATGCCGCGTGTGAAGATAATAAGAATACCGCAAGCGATGAAAAAGAGGTGAGAGATAAAAAATACGATAGATACATCTCTTCGGCTTAGAGTGTAAACATGCTAAATCCGTTACATGTAACAAATGTCATTGAACGCCGTTTGAAAGAGAAACAGGTGCTGCATCGAGTGGCTAAAAGATTTATTTTAATTCGAAACTCTATATGTCGAAAAAATTTAATGTATTCGGGTAATTTATTTTGCCTCTCCTGTAAAATTCGTTTGAAGTGAGTTAGCTTGTTGACACTTTAAGCCGACGATATGTTAGTATCTAACAAGTCATTTCCTCTTATTTCTACTATCGATAAATCAATTTTCACAAAATATTGGCAATAAAAAATATAATTTGTTTTAATACAGTATAGTTTGGCCAAAACAAACACCGGTTGTGAGAAACTATCGCTTCTCCGGTTTCTCCAGCTTTAAGATAATATTTCATACAAACTAATATGCTTATTGCGAATTATATCAAGTAGATCGAATTCTTTCAAGTACTTGTAATTACTTACAATAAATATTTCCTACAAATAGGCGTTTACCCTCCCAATGGTCTTAAATTTAATTTTTTTTATGCTTCTTTGGGCTTATGCAGACTGATTTCTCAAAACTTCTACTTATATTTCTTATTTGGAGACGTACTTGAATAAAATTATTACCAGAGTGTCTACTCTGTACTTCGAATCGAAAGAGACTGCTTTCGAATTTGCATGTAATTAGGATACAAATTTGAAAGTATTTTTTTTTTTTTTTGTTTAGATTTACAGAGTAGACTTCCAGCTTTTTGCTTAGGCCGGGCTCCCATCTGTGTGCCATGTGCCACACAAGCATAGAAAAGCGTAACCAACTAATTACTAATGAAAACCAGTTTGATTCAGACACGTATTTATTAAGTTAAACAGTTTTATACATAACTTATAGACAATTTTATAGAATCCAACATGATTGGAAACTGTTTAAATCAATAAATATTTGTCTGAATCAAACAGTTTTTCATTAGTAATTAGTTGGTTACGCTTTTTTTGGGCAAATGACACACAAGAAATGGCAGATGTAAACTCAGCCTTAGTTTCTGGTGTGTTGTTAGTAATGGTTCGATGCCTTGCACTTTTTCCACTTCGGTGAAGCATTTATATAAGAAATATATAATTTTGAGTTCGTTCTTGGTTCCGTCAACACTTTTTAAACCAGAAAATGAAACTGCAGAATAAACTTTACACTGATTTGGAAACCAAATTGTTTTTCATTATATTACAAAAATTCATTGGCAATAGACTTTCGCGAGTTATATATTATATATATTGCACATGTACACGAGAGCTAATATTTATATTTGGGAAATAGCAAATAGTAACAAACATTTTTAAATGAAAATGGCTTCATTGTTTTTCGATTTATTCTCCTTGATGAACAATACACTTTTGCATTCGTTCAAACCATTTGTCATAGCAGTTCTTCCATTCTTCTTGAGAGACCTTCAAAACATGGTTTTTAAACGCTTCAACTGCTTCTTCGGCACTCGTAAGTCGTTGATATTCGGGAACAAGTTGAAGTTACTGGGAGCCAAGTCAGAACTGTATGGAGGATGAGTTTTCAATTCGATGTTTTGACTGCTCCAAAATTCACTTGTTTGACGAGATATGTTAGAGCTCGCATTGTCATGATGAATAATGATTCGTCTACAGGGGTTAGTTTTACGAATTTCTTCGAAGATTTTTCGCAAACAAATGGTCTCGTAGCACTCATAATTGACAGTTCTATGTTGCTCAAGCAGAACAGTGGCCACATGACCTATTTGGCCGAAGAAACAAGCGACCATTTGCTTCGCTGTACTTATTCTACGAACAACTTTTGTTGGATTTAGTTCATCTTGGAATATTCCCACGGTCGATTGCTGTTTTGTTTCCAGCTCATAAGCCGAATTCTTTACCTGTAACAATTTAAGACACGTCTTTTGAAGAACCACGAACCTTTTTTTGAGCGATTGATAAATTATGGGGCATCCGACGATAACAATTTTATTTTTTTTTAGAACTAATGGCGTTTTCTTTTCTGAGCAATATGTTACATTTATACTGCCTTTTACATTTCTTTTTGTTCTTTTCTGAAAAGTATGTGTTATTTAAAAAATGGAACGCGTTCTTTTCTGACGATGTTACCCTTAAAAAGAAGAAAAATGTTACATGTTCAACACTCATTTTCATTAAAGGGGCATGAGTGCAGCATTTAATTAACAGCTGTTTTTGTTATTGTCTGTGAAAAAATAAGTAATTTTCTAGTTCGTCATTGTTTTATGACAAATCTTATTACAAAATTGTTCTTTTGTAAACGTAAAATATGCAACACTTCTTAAAAATCAGGTGAGCATTTAAAAATGTTGCCAAATCACATGTAACATATATTTTACACTTCTGTTTTAGAAAAGAAAACGCCATAAGTGTTCGTGCAAAATCGAATGTACTCGTATCTTACAATATGTCACATGACGATCTTGCATTATCAGTTCACGCACTGCATCGAGTTTCTGTGGCGCATCAACCGATTTTGAACGGCTTTCAAAGAAGTCGTCGACGACGGAACTACGATTACGATTGAATTCACTTTACCAGCGATATACTGTATTTTTTGATGATGCTTTATCATTCTACAAAGAACTGAGTTCATCGACACATTCTTGTTGAGATAATCCACGACAAAAGTTATAAAAAATAATCCAAGAAAATCCTTCTCTTAAAATCTACATTTTTTTTTGTTAAATATATTTTCTGAACTCACTGTCAACAAAACAAATAGCACTTGTACATCAAAGCATTTTGAGTACGTTTATGCTAAAAAAAAATGTCAAACTTTATAGTTTGATTGATTTAAATTTTTAAAGAGCATGAACTTAGCAACAAATCTATGAATAAGCACAATAAGGCAGATTAAACAATTATTATGGAAATGCCCATGTGTGTATTTGGACTTTATATCAATTCATAATGGCCAAAAAAAAGATTAACCCACATATTTTTTGCACTTCTTTTTTTAAAAAAAATTAAGTTAAAAAATGATGTCGCTTAAGCTTTTTTTGCGGTAATGACACCATTTAATTTACATACATATATAATTTATATATATCGCGGTAGAAATATTTTTTATCCTTATTATAAACTATTTTAAATTTTTTTCAGACATTAGAATATATGAAAAGAAAATCCAGAAGAGTTTCTATCGTTTGTGCGGACACTGACATCCAGGGATCTTCTGAAAAGCCTACGCAAACTGTGCGAACTCAAATTGGTTTTGAGCACATGAGCAGTGGTAGTTGCACGGACTTAAGTGCGGTAATGCCGAATCCGGCATTAAGAAACATTAAACAAACCAGCCAGAGTACGCCAAACTCTCCACATTCCTCACGCAAAAACGAAAACTCTACGCTAGCAGCAACGCCACAACCACCTCCCATTATCGCAATTACACCCAATTCTACACCACAGCATCAACGTAACAGCTCAAATACGAGCGGTATGTCCCAACTGTTGGTACACAATCATGCCCATAGTAACAGTTATCCAAATGTTATATCGCCACTGGCACAACTACAAAAGGCTCGCAAAAATAGCCAGGATGCAATTAAATCCAGTGCTGCAGAAATTGCCGCAGCTGCTGCCAATGCCATGCGTTCAAAGTGCTCACGGCGCCATTCTGACAGTACGGTATCGCATGCAAATCAGCGTATTAGTGGTGCCAGTGGTGGCACTAACGGAACTCATCATTATCATCTGCACAGTCACCATCATCGTCAGCACAGCTCATCTTTGGCCAGCAACATAAATCCTCATCATCATTCCCGTCGCGACAGTAATCAGGAGACTGTGGCATCATGCTCTGACCGTAACTCAAACAGTTCAGCATCGTCGCGAGAGTCTTCGGCCAGTTTTAGCATGCGCTCGCAAAGGCGTAAATTATCTGTAAGTTCTCACACTGGTGGCAAAATACCTTGGTGCGGATGTTGGGGCAATGGTTGTTTGTGAATATTAGCAATTTAGTTTTTATTTCATTATTATTTATTTATTTATTATTATTTGTATTCTATTACTTGTTAGTAGCAAGAGAAAACTCTTTTTTTAACATACACATATACATACTATATATTACATACATAAATTATGTACGAAAATTTTGTTAGATACAAGACCATAACTATTTATTTTTACTGTAAATGTAAATATATCGATAAGATTTTTAAAATAGTTAGTAAATATTTATTTTTATTTAGGTTAAAATATTGAATAAATTTAAATAATTGGTTTAATTTAATTAAAAATATTGCAGCGTATACGAATTTATTAGAAAACAAAATTATTTAAAATAATCAAAACAAAAAAAGAACTATATTATTTCTAAAAAATAACAAATAAAAATTATACAAAATAAATAACACAGATTCCATTTTTTTATGTTGATATTAAATGAGTATTTTAACTATGTTTGTTTTATCAGAGATAACTTATTTCAATTAACTAAAATTGCAAATGTTTTAATAATAGACACATAATATTTAAATTAAATTCTTTTGTTGAACAAAAAAGAAACACGTAAAATAAAACTAATCAAATTACGACTAAAATGTTTCCTTTATTACACCAACTAAAAAACAAAAATAATAAAAAGGTAGAGCATATTAAAAATATACGCGTGTCGCTGTTTGGAACACATTATTCTACGACTTAGTTTTCGTAGGGCCTTGCAGTATTTTGCGGTTTATGAGCAAACTATGTCAGTCTTTCGTTTTAAGTAAAGGACTTGCCTAGCAATGTTATGTAAAATTCTACGAGAAATATTTTAATCAAATATTTATTCTACTCACCTGGATTATATTTTTGCTTTAGTGTTTACAGTGACGAACGATATATATGTTATGTCATTTACACATATGTATAAATGTATGCATATCTTTTCATTGATTTCCAATTTCTTGCCATCAGAAATAGGATGTCACTCATTTCACTCTGGTTTTCGAAAATCGAGTTTTCAGCAGATATAACCGTTTCGAGGGAGCGGATATTAGTTCTGAATATTTTTACGATGATTCTCCGTATGGAAAGATGCATGTACCAGTGTGTATGACTATGTATGTGTAAAATTTTCATTATTTAAGAAAAGCTTAGCCTATCGAAACCAAACTTACGGCATTTTAACATTTCATGATATAATGAAGCGATTAGATTCGGTAGATTTTGGGTTTTTTGTAAACAAATTTAAAACTAATTACAAAACCATTTAAATCCAAATTGTAATCAGCTCTTTCTTAAGCTCACCGAAAAAATATTCTTGATTTTTGTCTTTTTGCAATCAAGTGATTGATTAGAAAATATATCTTTGATTAATGTTTTAATTAACTGCCTCTACCACTATCTCGAAAAAACTAGTCCCTCGCATTTTAATAGATTTTCATTTCATTATATTGTCAGCTTTCTTTGGCTTATGATTACGTATGTCACTTTTTTGTTTTACGTGTTTGTAAATCAAAGTGGTGCAAACTTGTAAATTTTAAACACTCCCAGTGTTTTTTTTTTTGCTTTAATAACATTTACATGAAAATAAATACAACCATATTCAAGGTGCATTTATTAGGTGGCAGCACTACACCAAATGACTAATGTCATTATACCAATCTAAATGTCAAATTTGGATTGTGTAGGTATAACCCTAAAATCATGCTTTTATTTGGGTATACATAAACGCCTATCGAATATTCAGTTTTGTATGGTGTTTGACATTTCCTATAAGAAACATGCTACCCTGTTTTGAAAAGTAAGAAGGTAATTTTACCAACAAAGTACATGTGGTTATTACTGTTGTAATATTTGTTGTAGAAATGCGGGTACCTGATTGATGTGCCTTGACCATATTGAATAAATTCAGTAAAGTGCGACTCTGACTCGCTCACGAAGGGTTCCGTACAAACACTAGATATGTAACTTAATATAAACTTCATCCTATATAATATATAGTTTTGGCATTTTTTTCGTTTTTGGGGTCTTTTCGGTTTTTTTGTTTTGGCGGTTTTGGCGTTTTTTTTTGTTTTGGCGGTTTTTTAAGTTTTGTCTCTTTTTTTTAGTTTTGACACTTTATTTTCTTGTTTTGGCGATTTTTTCGGTTTTTGGCGTTTTTTGATTTTAAGCGATTTTTTTAAAATTTTTTTTTTTATTTTTGGCGATATTTTCTCGTTTTGGCGATTTTTTTCGATTTTTGGCGTTTTTTTCATTTTGGCGTTTTTTTTCATTTAGGCGATTTTTTCGAATTTGGCGATTTATTTTAGTGTTAGAAATTTTTTTTTAATTTTTGGCGATTTTTTTTTTTTTGGTTTGGCGATTTTATAATTTTCGGTTTTTTTAGTTTTACCGTTTTTGAAATTTTCAAGTGTTTGACTCTTACGGTTTCCAAGATATAACAAATTGTCAAAATTACAAAGTCAAAATTGCATTAACTGATGGATCACCCTTTAATTTAAATTTTTTTTTTAATTTTGGTGTTAATTGTTGTAGTCTGTATAAAAATACACTAATTTCACAAATTTCAGGTTTCAATATATTATATTATATATATTATATATAATATATTATATTACATATGTTCATACAATTGTATGTATATTACATGGGATTTTAACATTTTTCGTTGCTTGTTTTGGAACACCCTTTAATTTTTAATTCTCATGTATTTGTTGTTGTAGGGGCCAAGGTTCTACATACTGTGTCCAAATTTCAGGTTCATAGCTCTTACGGTTCCTGAGAAAATACCGTGTGACGGACAGACGGACAGATGGACATCGTAGCGAAAACAATAGGGTTCCTTTTCACCTTTGGTGTACGGAACCCTAAAAATTAAAAGAATTTAACAAAATAATCGCACAGCAACAGCACGTTATTACTGTTTTGTTTTACAACTATATTTGTTATATTAGAAATGTGCAAGTACTTTGTATCGTGAATATAAAATAATAATCAAGAGAAAAATGTTTGTCTACAAATAAAAAATAAATTATTTGTGAATTCTCAAATAGTTTTTGAAAGTCTTTGCATAAGATAAGAGTTCGTGGGTGTTCGCAGTGTCTCGTTGAAGTCTACTATTAGTATTTTGTTACAGCAACAATGAAATGCATATGGACAACGCTGAACCATCAGAAAATACATTTAAAATGGTCTTCCGGCAATATGTCGAATAATAAATTTCTTAAATATAAATAAAATAGACAACGCTGAACCACCAGCAAATAAATTTCAAATTAAAATAAAATAGTAAAGTGATAAAATAATATTTTCATAAATTTTATGAAATTGTTTGCACATAAATTTCACTAGTCGCAAGTAAAATCGCAAGTGCTTCAATTTGACATTGCGTTCGTTTTGTTGACGATTCATTCGAACTAGTCATATCAAAATCTGTGTGAAAAGAATTACGTCTTTTTGCGACTTGTAATTTAAGTCAAAATTCGTACAGAAGTAATGTGGAGAAGAGAATATCAGCTTTCTTTCGCTTAGAATGCGTATGAAGATATTTTTTCGACATAGTGGAAGATACGGTAAATCTAAATTTTTATTCAAATCTAGACATATGTATGTTTGTTGAATTTATTTCTCCTTTACAAAAGTTTTATCAACAGAGTTTAACTCAGAATACTATAAAATGGTTACCCGCACGATGGTTTTCCCCTTAAGAAATTAATAAGCAATTCGAATTCGTACTAAGCTTAAGAAAAAATATTTAAAAGAATCCATCACGTCAGAATTTTTTTTATGAGCCTACCTAATATTTTCGCGAGGTATACCATTATAATTCATTACAACTCGAAGGCAGTATGACCCACGCACAGTGGCGTGAAATAAAAAAAGTGGTAAAAAATCCGCAACTTTTTAACTAGTAAACCAATTTCAACGAAATTAACTGTTTTCAGAAAGTATATTTGAAGGCACTCTTATCGTTGCTGTTTTAACTAACTGACCTAAGTAACAACTTAACAATTTAACAGGAGAACAGCTTTTATGGTTGTTTTATGGCTGCGTAAGAAATTTTTTTTTATGTATATATATATATATATATATATATATATATAGGCACAGAAGTAATGCTCACAGTCATGAAAATTGTAGACAATCTGTATATAAGTCATAAAGTCTAATAGAGAACTTAATTCATTTTCCAAAAAAATGTCAGTTAGGTCGGTTAGCTTAAACAGCGGCTCTATGTAAGACAGAGCCTCAAATTGGGAAACTGCGGGTGTCGAAATTCTTTCGGAGGTTGTAACTTTTGTACTAGTATTCAGTGGGACAATCAACGTTGAAAAATAAAAATGAAACATGCTGAGAGCACCATTTTATCTGTCACAGTTTCCAAGTTGTTTGACTTGAAAATCTTTATTTCTAAATTTTGTCCCTGACTTTTTTTTAATAACTTCTTTATTACTTTTCAAAAATCAGTTGATTTTAAAAAAAATCTTCATTAAAATTTATGTGAAAGAATTTTTTTTGATACTTCAAATATTTAAATTTTTGAAAATTATGAGGAAATTTTGCATATTTTGTGAAAAAAAGTATTCTTATTTTTTTTTTTTTTTTGAATATTTTAAAAAATTATTGAATGTTTGATAAAAACTTTAATTGTGTCTGAGAGAGGAGGGATTAAGAAAGACTGTGAATTAAATTTTAAAGATTTTTTATGGTGCATTCTACATCCAGCATTGTTCGAAAATAAGATTTTTTTTGCAAAAAAATTTTTGATGTGGCAAAAAAATTGCACGCTTTTTTTGTAAATATTTTGTTCTTTTATTATAAATGAGCTTGTTTTAAGTAACTTTTAGGAAACTCTTGACATCATTCTAAAAAGTCTGGTTTAAGTTTTCTTCTCTTCTTTAGAAACTCGCGTTAATTAATAAAAAAAAATATTTCATTCAATAAGAATTGAAATTACTGAACTTAAGCCCGAATAGGAAATTATTCCTGATTAAAAATTCACTGCAGTTCAAATAAATCTAAAAATGTCTCATTATTTTCATAGCTTCAATACTTTTCGAAATATGCATTTAAAATCGAATTTTGATTATAAAATTAAATATACTACATTTTTTCGTTTTGCCTAAATTGTTGATCTCATTTTCTTTATATCAAATGTTTCTTAATTGTTTCTATTAAAGACGTAATTGTCTATTTGACGGTTTATAATATGTATACCTTTGCTATTATATCAGTCTTAATTACTTTTATTTGGCTCAAACATATAAAAATTAATATATACACAGACATTATATATACCCAGAATGACAAATATACCGTTGCGCACACCCCTATTATGGCTACGTTTTTACTTGATATTTGTATCGCTTCCGCATCCGTTGATTTTAAAATACATGCCTATACATTTAAGTTGTTATTTTTTCATTTATAGCTTTCATGGAGATAACAATTAAAAATTAATCGTTCTACAAAAGGATATGGGAAAACCTCACGGTTGCAAAAGGTTGGCCAAATGTTGTACATAATAACTACTACTATATGATTTATCGGCAAACACCGATTAAAATTGAACATTTTTTAATTATTTGAAAAAATAAGTGAATGCAATAAATAAATTTCGAAATTTCAGAATAGAAATAAGGATTGGTTATATGTACATATATAAAAAGAAGTTTGATCGGCCAAGTAAGGCTTACGATAACTTTCGATGCAGAAGCAAAAGTATTAAAGACGTGCTAAACCAAAAACTAATAAATTTTTTAAAATCGTATTTGTTTTGACACGCGTTTAATAAAAATAAAATTTTAACTGCCAGTTTATAAAAGACAAGTTAAAATTCTCGTCTTTTTTATATTGCAACTTTGAGTGCTTTGGTTTTGCTTCGAATAAAAATCGGTAGACGAGAATTTTTACTTGTCGTTTATAAACTTGATTTTTAGTTTTATTAATTCTGTGGTAGGTCCCATTTCAGTTAAAATTTATTTCTTTTTTTTTTTTTGTTGAATACAAAATAAAGGGCATAATTTTGTAAAACGCAACGCTTAACGTTGACAAATTTTTGATGTATTTTGTTTTTGTAATAAAAAATTTTTCCATATAAAATTTGTCAACGATTAGCGTTGCGTTTTACAAAATTAGGCGCAAAGTTTTGTCTTGGCATTTAATTGTAAATTTTGTTGACTTCGAGCTATTATTAAATTAAAAAAAAAATCGTAAAAAACAAAGCTTTAAAATTTTGGCAGAACAAAAAGAAACTTGTCGCATCATGTAGTACTGCACATGAGTCATATACAATTAAACTCACATACTCCATGCCACGCACACAATAAAATCGAACATTTCAAATTTTATTTAATAAAGGACTTCGAAAAAAAAAGATGGCTTCAAAAAATTTGTCATAAAATGCTTTGTAGTAGACAAAGAAATAATGACTAAATTATTCATTAGATATTAGACAATAGTACTATAAAAATAATATATAACCATAAAAATACACACCATAATGTCTAAACCATAACAGCAGTTACATAAAACCAAATGTTAAAAAGACACTAAAACACTAGACAATACAAAAGCAAATTGTTTTTTGTTTCTAAAGCCAGGACATGATTATAAGTTTAGTAAGGAAAGTTATAAACTTCAAGAGGAATATATTTTAATATTCACGATTTGATGCAATACAATGATACATACATATGTACTTTAAATAAGTACATTTTAAGTATAAACTACTTCTATAAGCAAGAAAATTAAATAAGTATTTTTATTAGTGTATTTTTGGGTGAATGGCGAAAAAGCTTTTTAATAGCACTCATTTAAATAACAATAAAAATGTGATATTATTAACCATAATAAATATTTTATGTACTTCTATAAGCCAACTACAAAAACGGTCTGAATGTTTAATTACTTACAAAATTTTGAGTATGTGCCAGACTATTTTACTTAAACAGAAATAACTGGATTAACTTAAATGTGTGGAAAGCTGGAAATAAGAAGCTTTATTTGAAGGATGAAAAACAAAAAGGATTTAAAAGTGAAAGAATGAGAATTTGGATTATATCGGTTTCAAGGTTTTTTCCTCCAGTGAGATCCCGTTAGTAATGAAACGTTTTCTTATTCAAAGAGAATACATACTGGTGTGAGTTTCTGTGCAGTATTAGGTCTCAGTATTAAGTAGTGATAGCTGCGGTAAGCTCCATTTTTTTAGCTCCTCACTTGCACCCCTTTGATTTCCAGCCGCTCAATTAATGTGCTCGCTTTGTCTTTAAAGAAAAGGACTAAAAATTTTATAACTTATAGCTCTCCAAAGACAAAAGATTTTTATCCCAAAATAAAAGCGTTTCTTTATGAAAAATAGTTATATTAAAAATTATGTTCACGAGTCCCCATAGTCTTACTATCTTGTGGCAGGATAACAAAAAGCCAGGCTGCTACCTTTACTTCTTTCTATTTATGCAAAAATACAAAATAACAATTATTTAAACTAAATCAAAGAAACGAAACAAAAATTGATTTTTGTTAAAACCCTTAAAGAAGTAAGAATCCTTATGCATATAAAATTTAAGTTAACTTTAATTTCCTTTTTTTTTGGAATTTTTATTAATTAAAGAATGCTTACCAACTCATCTTAGCAAATATGGGTGTATTGTTCTATGTCTTATTTTCAGTTAAGTATTAAATGAAAGCAAGGAAACTAGATAAATAAATAATTTCTAAAACATACATTTTAAATTAAAATGTATTCTTACCTTTTCATATTCCTTTGCCTTAGCATTATAAAAGGTCTTTTAGCTAAACAAAAACTTTGCGCAAAAGAAATGTTTAACCTAAAATTATGAAATTTTAATGAGTTTCAAATTTACTGCTTTACACAAAAACAAAGAGAAAATCGTGTAAATGTTAACCGTATTTTTTTCATCTATTTCTTAATACAACGTTTTTAGTTGTAATGAATGCTTTTCTTTTGGAGGAAGTGGAACAATAAAAAAATGTATCAAATCAAGAGCTAGCATTTCTGCTGATGTGAGTAATTAAAATGAACATGAATATTAGATATTGGATGGGAGAGAAGTAATTTGTGTTTGTTTTCATTATAATCAAAAAAATATAAACTAATCAAATAATGGTGTTTTTTTTCTTAAAATAAGTTTAAAATCTTTTGCAATTTTTTAAAGAACGAAATGAGATTTGAGTTCATTAGAAAGTAAAAATTTATAAGGAATATCTACTCAACATAGAATGATAATGATTACAAAAAATATACATATGTACATAAGTAAATAGTCTTAATTTTAATGGCTGCATGTAATCAAATAAAAGAAACAATTCTTACTACGCTACAACTAAAAATAAAAAGCCACATGTACATATATCAAGCGCATTGGCTCCCTCTCATTTTAATAGGCTCGAGTGTGCTCTACTCTGGATATGAATATATAATTGGATCAAAAAAAAAAAAAAACGCATGATACTCGGGATATTTATTCATCATTCGCCACCCTACACAAACATTTGTGTATATGGCCACCCTATACATACATTTGTAATCGTATGGAGAATGTGTGGGTGTATTTCTGACAGTTTTAAAACATGCTTTATGCGTGTGAGGTAATAAAATAGCCCTGTATATACGAATGTATAGGCGATTAATAGTAATAATCAGAGAATGACAATAAGTACTCAAAAAAAAAAAAATACATAAGTAAATAGTCTTAATTTTAACAACTGCGCATCATGCTAATTGTAGCATAAACAATTTGTGTGCTCACATATTTTTCTCAAACAACTATGATTTAAGACGATTCCAACATATGAGAGCATCTCTATTTTGTGTATGCAAGAAACTAAACTACGCTAAAACTACAAATAGGAAGGCGTATGCCTATTAGACTAATTATTTTCAGTCTGAATATATTTACACATAGAATATTAATAATTATTCATAATACAATCATACTTATTCATCATTCGCCATTGTATACAATAATTTGTGTACAATAAATGGAATGGAAAGTGTGAGGGTGTATGTGTGACAGTTTGAAAACATGCGTTATGCATGTGTTTTAATTAAATAGCCCTGTATATATTCCTGTATATCCGACTAATAGATATAGTATTTTTATACTCATACGTATGAGTGTAGCTCATATAATCTATGTTTAAACTTATACATATTCAGCTTTGATTTAATATGAGTGTATTTTTATTTTTTAGCTGTATGTATTCATAGTTGTTTGGCGGCTAATACTCAAAGATTACTTAAAACGATACTTTTGTTTTGCTCTGGTACTCAGGACGTTCGATTTCTTAAACGATGCCGCCTAAAAGGGATTTTAACTTCAAAAAGGAAAATATTACATATTTATTTATTCATTCATTTACCAAATCCGTAAATTATTTGTGAGAGTGATGGAGATACTTTTTAAACGCATGTTTTTTATTTAACACAAAAATACAATTTTATATTATTGAAGACAAGTATGAATAAAATTTCAAAAAAAATTTTTTTTAAGACGTTTTTTTTATTTATTGTATCTTCAATTATGAACTAACAATAAGTATTCAAATCTTAATCTAAAGTTTAATTATTAGGCCCAACCAATGTGGGACATAAACTAAGTGATAGTTATTAATAATCATAAGTAGTGATAAGCTCAAAAAAAATATTTTTAAGCAGCTGCATCTGGAGTGTTGGTTTTTAGAGCCCTTGTGTCTCTCTTTTTTAAGCGGATGTATCCAGTAAAGTTCAATATATTACGAGCAAGCGGATTAGGATGTGACTCGAGTTTTGTTAGGTATTTGCCTGCGTATTTTGCAATTTCTTCAGTCACTAGTGTCATATTTATATCAAGATGTATATTTTTTTTACACAGTTGAGCAAACACAAAGAACGCTGGTGATGAAAGTGTAGTGGCCTTCGAAAACAGATGGTTGTTCCGTTCTACTACGTGTTTGTCAGGATATTTCCAGTTAACTTTGTTTTTTATTGTTTATTAATAATTTTTACATGTAATTAGGCTTTCAGATCGATACGCACTTTAGCCTAAATTCTGTTTTCATTTGTGCAAAATATTTGAACATAATGGGTGATTACCGATTTAATTGCTTTTTTCTCGAACAAAGTGTAGTGTTTTATAACGCCGCAGTACAAAACATTAGCAATTCACACCATTTAAAAACGTCATATTTAAGTATTAGGAACTCCGCAAACATGTACTAAGTGTATAGTTTTCAAAGTTGCTGCTTATTGTTGCAATGTTTCGCAATTTTGTATCTGGGCACGATAAAAATACTGCATCAGATTTTTTCCATCAAATCAGCCGTTAAATTACATTAAAGGTATTTAAAGTTCAGATCAAATATAATTAGGAAATGAAAAAAACTATCTGTTATAATTAGTTTTCTTTATTCTATAATTTTGTTCGTTAACTACATTAAGTTCTTCCATATTATTTGTCCTTAGCCTATCTGTTAACGATGGAAACTACTTTTACATTGACTTAATATAAAAATTTTAGATATTAATTTGAAATACAAGACCCTTTTATGTTATACAGCAATTTACAATGTACTCGTACATATAAATGTATGCGTTTAATAATTTTCAAATGATGAATGCAAAAAAAGTTGCTCTTGGTTATGTTGAATTAAATTCAAAACAGTGTAAAATTATGAAATATGTATTTTCCCATGGTCTATTTTGTGTACCTAGAATTCATGAATTAGAACATTTTGAACTCATATAATTATACAAATTATTTTTTAGCACATGCATAAAGTTCTCTTAAATAAAGAGCGGGGTAATATTTACTTCTTTTCACTACAAGGAAAAATTGAAGAATTAAAAACCGTTAATTTTTAACCTAAAATTACATAATGAGCATATCCTTACAGCCAGTGTTGCCATGATTTAAAGAAGTAGAAAGGTTGTAATGGCTTTGGAAAAAGGTAGATTATACAAAGTAAAAAAATTTATAAAAATATCGACTTTGAAGCATATTCCACCATCGCATTGCCCTGAGGGCTCTGCTAGCATTCTGCTTTGCATACGTACACATCACAACCACTAACAAGAACCTAAAGCAAGGGCATAAAACACACAAAAAGAGCAGATTTCTGTCGCATTTTTTATGAAAAAAAAAAATACACCGAGAATATTCAAATACCACCAAAATTATTTAATTTCTTTCTTCTATATTATTTATGTAAATAAATTATCTAATTTAAATTATTTTATAACAGTATTTTTTATTGCTCTAAAAAATAAACAAAATATGTGGAATATAGAATTAAAAATAAGTTTTTATTTGGCTTAAATATTTTTGTAGATGCTGAGTGTCGAGTATGTATCCAGGAATTGAAAAAAAAACTAATACATACAGTCTTAGGCACTACTACATATAAACGTTCATTCATATAAAATTAACCCATAAAAATATTCTTTATATACCCAATTAAACATTTACAAGAGCGACTTTTTTCAATGGAACAGCATTAAACATGTATTAAATCTGTTCTGCTTTTAAAAGAGATAGTTTTGTAGAAAATTTTCTTCAAATAATTTAAATATATGCTTGAAAATGTCTTTGCATGTCAAGTTTTTTCACGTATGACAACATACGTTGACAAACCAAATTTTCTGGTTTGCCATAATAATTTTCTGAAAATAAAAAATTTAGTAAATTCTCATCACACATATTTTATTATTGTTGGTAAAAAATTGTTCTCTGGCAACGCTGATTCTTAAGAATATCAGGTACACACAAGTTGTTCTCAGTAATGCGTGTGTACACATTACGTAATAGAAGAGTATAAGAAAAGGCGCGGCGCCCTTAAGGCCCAACTATAATATGAATAAGCTAGCTTAAGCAACTGTGCGGTTACATATAAAACGCATGTGTCAAACTATAATGTACTTAACAAACTTTTCGTCAAGTTTCGTCAAATGTCATTTGCTTAAGTAAAGTGCCAAACTGAACGCACATTCCGTAAGGAAACAACTGTTTGTGCATTTTTTAAACTCAAACAAGCAGCAGCAGAAAATATTCATTGATTTTAAATATTTTTTTATTGTTTCTTATTTTAAACTCGGAAAATAAAGCAAAACTTTTATTTTCATTGTTTGTTTTACAATCCACATATCCACACATACACATTTAGTTACTTATGTATATTCACTGTTTTACTTTTTAGTAGTCAAAACAAATAAAACAAGTGATAAGGTGGTGGATATATTTATATGTGAATTTCTAATAGATTAGGACATTCTTTCAAGTTAGTTTGATTGAATTGCATTCATTTATGAGTTATGAGAAGAAACAAAATTAATACAAAATTATTGACAATACCTAGATGTGCAGCTGTGGCTAAAGAATACTTAAGTGCATGTAAGTACATTGTGGCCACCTAAAAGTCACATCTGAATTGTTTAAGCATTTGACAGACTTATCGTTCAATTCTGACATTAGCTTAAGCCAGCTTATTCATATTATAGTTGGGCCTTAAATTTGCCGACCACAGCTTTAAAGTATCAACATGAAGAGTTTTTATTTCTTATCAGTTCAGCATTTATTCCTGTATTTTGTTTACGCTTAACAAACTCGTGCAACCAAAAATTTCTTGGAAAAAGCTAAAAGGCTTGATACATTTGTAGAAAGACATTAAAAATGTTGAGAAATACATACGTAAACATAATAAGCGAAAAAAAACCTTAAACCAAATTTTTAATTCACAACAATTATTTTTATTTGATTTTAAAAATGTTTTTATTTCTCTATTATATGAAATAACTAAAAAAATGCCTTTCAATATAATTTAAGAATTTAGTTGCTTGTATACATATACTGCCTTATTCCATACAAAAATTGTTTTGAAAACCTTTTGTAAACCTAAATTATTTTTGTCTGAATAAGGCCTATAAACTTCCGAAATTTAAACAATTTCTATGCACATATTGAATATCTTTATTGTAGTGTTTTTTTATAGTTAATTTAATTATTATTTCTTGAATTTCATTTGTTTCTACATTTTATGATTTGAAAAGGCTAAAATTCATATAGCCTTCTAAGCCAAATTATATGTAATAATTATTAGTGAACAAATAACATCAAAGTTAAGTTTAAAATTTTTTAAACGCACAAATAATCCCAAATTAATATTTTACTTATTAAGTAAAATATTTTTTTATTTAAAATTCATTGAAATTGATTATTGAGGTAAGGTAAAGGTAAGGGTTCCCTAATGATATGCATTAGCAACAGTGAAATGCGCATAGGATCCAGCTAAATCCCTCAATAATCAATTTCAATGTATTTTAAATAAAAAAAACATTTTACTTAATAAGTAAAATATTAATTTGTGATTTTTAGTGCGTTTAAAAATACAATTTAAATACAATTTAAATTCATATAAAAATTAGCTAAAACAAATTTAAATTTAAGGTTAAAAACTAGGGGAAACCAGCTAAATAAATACAACAAAGTATTTTATTTTAAACCAACTTATATGATTTTATTAAATGTGTTTACAAATTAAATATGTACATACTTTATCCCTCAAATCACTATGCAAATGTTGATAAAATTAAATGTTTAAAATAATTAATTATATTGCGCTTATCTGTAAACAAAAACCGCAAACTATACCTTAATTAGTTTGTCATATTCCTGCAAAACAGGAGATAAGATGAAAAATAAAGAATTAGAGAATAAAGAGACACATAAAAAAGATTAAAAACCATACCTACACACATAAAATCTGTATCACACAAATAAAGTAAAATATCAAACTAATTAATTAAATGCTTACACTTTTAACCATAAAGTAATAATGAGAAATTGCTTATATATACACCATTATATAAACAAACGTTCGCACACAAACCAATAACTAAAACTAAGCATGATGCATCATGCGGTTTAGAGGTAAAAAGTTGACACTCTCAACATACAATATTCTGAAACACTTATGTACATATGTAGGTGTGCGTATGTGTGTTTGTGAATATGTGTGTTTGTTTGTGTGCTTCTGCTTGTGGATGTTATTTGACACACTCTCATATGCTATAACCCTAAGTATAATAACCTTGGTCACTTTAGCAAAGAAAATATGCATAAAAGCTCATATGTTGAAGAGTTCAACAAGAGCAATAACAACAACTTGAACAATGATAACGAAAAATAATATTATTAAAAAAAGATGCAGAAGAAGAAAAACAATAACAACGGTAAACTAAAATTTAATGATGATGACAATGTTGATGATGATAATATTAGCAATGGTGGTGACAGGAACAACAACAGCAACAACAATAATACTAAGCAAACAACATCACTACTACCACAACCTAGAACTACTAGTATAATGGAAACAAGAACAATATATAGTCCACATATGACAACTATAATGTCAGAAGCATAATAGCAGGAGATATGGTTGATAATGTTATACTGCGGAGGATACTTCATACGAGACCATGATGTCAACAACAGGAACAACACCGATATTCAGTGACCATAATTTAAGTGAAAACTTAAACATTTGTTGTATGAAAGCAAAGGAATTAGGAGTGCTCAGCATAAATTGTTATTCGTAAGACAATAAAAAAATTTTAAAATTATATTAAAAGTTTCAGTTTGCTTTCGGCAAAAGTTTAGTTATTAGATATTTATTGAATAATTTAAGAAATTTTAAATTGGTTTTACAAGATAAAAAATTTTAAATTGCTTTTTGGAAAATGTTTTGTTGCGTAATTTGTGAGGATGAACTATTTATATTTCGGGAACTGGCAACACTAATGTCAATAGCAAAAATTTGGCAACACCATAATACAGTTAGAAAATTTTTAGCATAAGCGTACTTACAACGTTTTAATGTACAAGTGCTATTTGTTTTGTTTGCTTGCAGTGAGTTCAGAAAATCAATTTGACAACAAAATGGTATTTTCAAGAAATGGGTTTCGTTGGACTATTTTTCACAACTTCCGACGGGGATTATAACAAGAAAGTGTCGATGAACTCAGTTTTTTGTATGGCAATAGAGTTGTAGTTTCGTCGCCGACGAATTCCGTAAAGGCCGTCCAAAATCGGTTACTGTGCCACAAAACATCGATGCAGTGCTTGAACTGATAATGCAAGATCGTCATGTGAGATAGAGGCATCCTTACACATTCGTTCCATTTCCATATATTCGATTTTGCACGAACACTTAGTTAGGAAATTATTAAAAAGTTCAAACGAGTCGCTTCAAAAGACGTGTATTAAATCGTGTCACGTGACGAATCATGGATGTATGCTTACAAGCCGGAAAAAAAACAACAAAAGATGCTAGTGGAAGAAGCAGACGGTCGCCTGTTTCTTGAGTCATGTAGCCACTCTCCCGCTTGACAAACGTAGAACTGTAAATTCTGAGTATTACCCTACCATTTGTTTGCTACAAGTGTTCGGCATAATTTGTAAAATTAACACACGAATGACAATGCAAGCTCTGACATAACTCATCAAATAAGTGAATTTTGAGCAGTCAAAATATCGAATTGTTGACTCATCTTCCGTAAAGTCCTGAATTGTCACTAACTGACTTCTTCTTTTTCCCGAGTATCAAAGGTAAACTGCATGGTCAATGATTTACGAGCGCTGAAGAAGCAGCTGAAGCGTTCAAAAACCAAAAACTGCTATGACAAATGGTTTGAATGAATGCAAGACTGTATTAATCATCAAGGGGATGTTTCGAAAGACAATAAAGCCAATTTCATTTAAAAATGTTTGTTATTATTTGCTATTTCCGAAATATAAATAGCAGCGCTCGTATTGATACGAAAGGAGCCGGTGGTAGCGACCGGTTCAAATGTTACTAGTTTTTGTAGCGCACCGTTCGTTAAATTTAAACTTTTTGTAATATCTAAAGCTGTCCTAAAATGTTTTTTAGGTAAAGTTTCCCTGATGATTTAAGTTAGCAGCAGTGAAATGCATAAAGGGACTAGCCTACCCCGCAATAATCTATTTCAATACATTTCTAAGAAACAATTACTTTCGTATTCATAAAAAATAATTTTGGTTTACAAAATTTTTTCAAAAAACGAATTTTGTATGGAAGTTTGTTTATCAAACGTTTTGTAAACCTTAATTATTTTTAACGAACTAATGCGTGTTTTTTATTGAGGTATAGAACTTTAAGTTGGCACACTTTTTTAACTGGTGGCCATTTTGTCAGCTGTCAAGTGATTAATATTAAGTTTGGTTTGCCATTTCATCATGAACAGGTTGACAAAAGAACAACGCTTGCAAATCGTGCAAATTTATTTCGAAAATAATGGTTCAGTTCGCGAAGTTTACCGCAAGCTCCGTCCATTTTATGGTCGACATAATCGTCCATCAGAGCAATTAATTCGGTTAACCATGGATCGTTTTCGCACTACGTTTACTCTATGTGATAATACGCATCCGCAAAGACGTCGAACAGTGCGCACCGAAGAAACAATTGCCGCTGTAGAGCAAAGTGTTGAAGAGGACCCGAATGAATCGATTCGCCACCGTGCACAGCAATTGGAGCTGTGTCCATCAACTTTATGGAAGATTTTGCGCAAAGATATTGGCTTGCGACCTCACACGATCCAGCTTGTGCAAGAATTAAAGCCGCGAGACCATGCAATGCGTCGTGATTTTGGTGTATGGGCCGAAAATGAGATTGATCTCGATGCTGATTTTCATCGCAAAATTTTGTTCAGTGATGAGGCTCATTTTTGGTTGAATGGCTACGTCAACAAGCAAAATTGCCGCATTTGGAGTGAAGAGAATCCACATGAGACCCTTGAGACGCCATTACATCCACAAAAACTGACTGTTTGGTGTGCTCTATGGGCTGGTGGAGTCATTGGGCCATACTTCTTCCGAAATAATGCTGGAGAGTCAGTTACCGTTAATGGAGACCGGTATAGAGCCATGATAACCGACTATTTTGTTCCCGAATTGGATGGCATGAATGTGGATGAGTTGTGGTTCCAACAAGACGGCGCTACATGCCACACAGCGCACGTCACAATCGATTTATTGAAGGAAACATTCGATGAGCGCATAATTTCGCGGAATGGACCTGTCAATTGGCCACCAAGATCGTGTGATTTGACACCATTGGATTATTTTCTTTGGGGATATGTGAAGTCGCTCGTCTACGCCAACAAACCAGAAACGTTAGGGGACTTGGAAGCCAACATTCGTGGCGTTATTGCCAACATACGGCCCCATATGCTCGAAAAAGTGGTTGAAAATTGGACCTGTAGAATTGGCTTTATTCGAGCCAGCAGCGGCAGCCACATGCCCGAAATCATATTTAAGCATTAATGGCATAAAATTATCCTTCCAATAAAGGCAAATTGATGGACATTCAAACGATGTTCTTGTGTTTTATTTCAATTTGAAGTTCTATACCTCTAAAAAAAACAATAGTTATACTGAATAAGTAATAATTAAATTTTAGTTTAGCAGAAAAGTTTTTCCAGCTGTTGCGTGCTCTACTAATTTTAGCAAATAATGAAATCTTCATATGAAAATTTTCTAAGAATTGAACAAATTCATTGAATGCAATACAAGATAACAACTTTATTTGCTTGCTTTATCACAAGCAAGTGAAGAATGAATGTAAATGTGAAGCAAAAATAGTGCTTATCTTTGTGGTCATATGTAATGTTTTCTAAAAATAACTTGAACTTTAATTAATTGAATGAGTTATATGTGTGACAGTTTTTATTACAACGGGTGCTTTTGATTATTCCAAGCTTCGGAATAAACTACAATTTTATACAAACTTATGTACTAAGTAGAATGCATCACTTACATTGCAAAGCAGGATCTATACTGAAAAGGTGCTAAATCGAAAATAATTTTTCTTTTTGCAGTTAGTCAGCCCTATTTCCGTTGGCGTTTATGTTTCAAAACGAAACTAAAACGACAGTTTGTTAGGACCATTGGCGTTATCGATATTTATCAAAAATATATAAGTATTCTCCATGTTGAAACGAAGATAGTAACAACAAGGAAATATTCCTCGTCTATCGTCACCATTTTTAGTAACGAATTTGAAAAGACTAGAACAAAATAAGCTTAGAATCAAAGTAACAACTTAAAATTTCTGAAATGGTAAAAAGTTCCTTTTGTGTAAAAGGTTTTCGAAAATATGCTTTAAGCAGGAGCTTAAATGTCTTTAATTCAAAATTTTACGTCTCAAATCTATCTATATAATTAATAGGCGAACATGTTGTATGTAATCCCTTTTACGCTGGTACCACTACACCGATTTTAAAAATATTTATATGGTATTTAAGGATTTTCTGTACAGATGTGCAGAATTTATATTTAATTGAAATCGGTTTAGTATTTTGGGACCTATAAGCGTTTAAAGTTGCTACTACTACATGCGCACATATTACACACGCATTTATTAGCTTACAAGTGAAAAAGAAACAAAACATGAGTGTGTGTGTGTTTGTAGTATTTCTCTTTTCTCTCTTATTTGTTGTTGTATGAAAGCCATAATACTTAAAGGAAGAGAATTGAATAAAGTGAATTAGCTTGGTTGGAGGGATTTTGTTAATGTTTTTTTTTAATTTCATGTATTATTTAATTAGGCTTGCATATGTATGTAAGTTTGTGTGTGGCTGTGGTTTAATGAATTTTGTATGACGTTTAGATAGTTACATTTTCTTTGAATCTTAAATTGTTTATATTTTGATTGTAGAATACGGACGAGTGTGTCGTCCGTTTGGTATATCTAGTTTAAATAAATTGGCCACATGAATAACAAATATGCATCAACATCATATCTGTGAAAAAAAAGGAAAAAGTGCTTAAGTCATATATTAATGTTTTGCAGGCACTTTTATGCTTTAAAGTCGATTTTAAGAATTGGGAAATTTTCAGTTTAACTAAATAAACATCGTTCTACACACTACAAGTAATAGATTTAAGTTGAAATATACTAAAGTATAAGCTCAGTTAGGCTATTATTCCAAAAAGATAAGTCGCAAGTCAAAGTGTTATAACTTCCTGAAAAATCACACAAATTCATTGAGATTTTGAGCAGAGGTGTTTTCAAATATGCAGATTACGGAGGCATAATTAACTCAAAATCAGCTTATCTCGACTTAAGCACTTTTTTCTTTTTTGCCACAGATATTATACACTTTCGCGACGCAATATCAACTCTTTCTAAAAAGAATAATGCGTAATAGTTATTTAACACCCAAATTCACTGTGTGAACGTAAAAAACATATTCACATCTTCTGAAATTTTTTAATATACAGTCAAATCCCGATAATTCGTACCCCGATAAATCGTAATTCCCGATAATTCGTAATAAACTGTCGGTCCCTTGAAAAAATCTCGTTAATTCGTAAAATTTCCATATATTTTGGTCCCCTCGCTAATTCGTAATATTTTCTTCAAATAAAATCTTTACCTCTTATAAATCGTAATTGTTTGCTAACTACCACTTATAATTCGTAATAAAAACAACAAAAACATGGAAAGAATGACTTTTTGTTTATCGCTATTTTTTGCGTGGGTTTTTGCTTCTGCTTGTTTGTGTGTGAGCACGCATAAGACACAGTCGGTGTTACAAAAACAACAAATTTTTATTTTGTATTTTATTTTTAAAAATTGTTTCATGCTTTTTTATCGTTTTAGTAAATAAATTTAAGAACCCCGTTAATTCGTATTTATTTTATTTTAACCTCGTTAAATCGAAACCCCGCTAAATCTAAAACCCCTATAATTCGTAAGACATGGCCGGTCCCTTGCGATTACGAATTATCGGGATTTCACTGTACTAGAATTAACTTAAATTTATAAAAAAATTCGAATATCAATAGTATTACCATTGGTATCATGATATAAATATAGAAGGTACTTCCATTCTCTCAATTTTTCTTGACATTCAGCATCTGACAAGTATAAGTATTGTGAAGTTTCCGGTAAAATCGTGCTGCCGTATTAATTTAATATTTCCCCCTCTATTTCCTGTTTTTTTTTTAAATTTTATTCAAAAATTATTTCAAAAATGTTTTTATAAAATACAGAATGTATAAATTGAACAATTAATGTCCAAATTGTGTTCGACGGTTGTATCGTCTTGTCTGTGGACGAAAAAAAAGAAGCAGAATCTTTAAAACAATTATTAGTTATTGTCTATGCTAGAAGGTTCGTGTATTTGCTTTATGATTTTGTTTCAAACATTATATCCAACACATATTTTTTCCTTTATTTTTCAAACTTTTGTATAATAATTTCATTTTATTTTTATGTTTTCAAAACATGGTAATAATATTTTCATTTTTCATTATGAAAGACACTAACCATTTTTGAAGAAAATAATTTAGAGAATTCAAAAAGAAGAAAATTATTTTAAAACAAACATAAATCTTTTTACTAAATTAGAGCATAAGCAAAAAAATAAGAGTGCAGCATTTTTTCAATGCAGGAAGCATTTCCTGGTGTTCGCCAACAGTGACTAAGAGCCTATAAGATCTGTGAAATAGACTTGACAAAAGATCCGGCCGGTTATTAAACCAATTTTTTTTAGAAAAGGATGTTACAATCAACAAGAAACATATTATGTAAATTAAACAGAATGCAATATTAATTGCTATTTGTTAAACTTAATGAAAATTCGTTGTCAAATAATCCAAATCATCAATCAATTTGGTTTCTCAGCGCCAAATTTAGATGAACATATAGTTAAAAGATTTGTATTAAGCTGAAAACTTAAAAATATGAGATAAGTTATGACATAATCACTTTTTAAACTTCACAGATATGTAGTTATGTATATAACTTTATTTTTTCCTAAATTTTTGTTAAGATAATTACACATTTTTGTAAAAAATTTCTATGGGAAAACTCACATTTTTTACTATATGGGATCAGTTTTTTTTGTATTTCTCTCAAAAAGCAAACTTCAAAAATACTTATTTTTAAAAACAAAGAGAGAATGGAAACACTTCTATATTTATATCATGATTGGTATCACAAAAGCGAACTTTATATAAAAAAGTTATTTTCATTTTTTTTTCTATTCTACATGCATAATTATCCAAGGAATCCAGGAATTTTTATTTTTTTATAGTTATATTGTTATATTTTAAACTTATCTAACAAACTATTTATAAAAAAAAATTTAAATTTAAGGAAAGTGTCACACCCTCATATGTACAATATAACACCTGCTTCTGCAAACGTTTTTTGCAGTCATGTCAATATCATAATATGCACTTGTCTATTCTTTATTGACAACAATTGAATACTTTTGACAGCTTCCTACCCATGTCTATTCTATAGGGAGTAATAAAAGACTTTTTAGAGCAATAAATTATAATGACAACGAGTAGACAAGTGACAAATTTTTCATATTTTATTTTCTCTTTATATTTTAGTGTTGATAAATATATAACAGAACAAAGACAATAACATACAGAAAATTAAAAAACGAATATAGGTAATAAATAAAAATAAATTTTTATAATCATATGTATTACAATACAAAGTAATTATTTGACAATGTTGAGTAAGGCTGAGCTTTATATCTTGAATAAGCTAAGTAGACATCTCAGTAAAATAAGAGCTTCAAAGAAATTACATAAAATTCTAAACTGATAATCTGGAATTAGTTGTGAAATTGGCATCATTTTGTTCTTTAGTGCAATCAGGTGGATGTGTGTGTCTGGTTTAGCCTTCGAAATTTTTTCGTCTCGCTTGCACTGGTTGAGTGATTTGTCTAAAATAACTCTACAGTACAGTTTTGGTATTTTTATGTGGAATATCGTTAACAACTATGCTGCTACTTGTTATTTTTAAAAATACTATCATCAACATCCTGGTCATATGGTCTATTCACTCCATCAATTTTTGTGCAGACATATTCTGCTAGTTTACTTTGTAAAATATGCATAAAAGTGAACGTGTGGCTTTTTGTATTTAAGGCGACTACATGTAAAGTAAGAGTACTTAGGTAGTTGCCATTGACAACCACTAAAGATTGCACCTCGAATAATGCATTTTGTGTGATAAGCTCTTCTCAGGTTGCTTTGTAATTCTTTTCTAACCTAAACCATTAATGCACATTGTTCATGTGTGTGTGTGTGTGTGTGTGTGTGTGTGGTGTGCGAATGCATGTGAGTATGACTAAGAGATATGTTATTTTGCTGTTGGATTTTCCATTTCGTTAGGCTTAGTTACTTGGTTTCATTTGGAGTTTCTGCCTGTCACATGCATCCCCTGTTACTTTACATTAATATTTTATAATAAGGCATTGTGCGTGCACTTTAATATAACGATCTTTGAGGTTGGTTGTGTGTTTTATGGTCATTAAAGATTATCTAACAGTGTTTGTTTGTTTGACGTTTTGTTTTACTTTGTCCTGCCTTGTTTAGTAATGCATAAATTAAAACCAACATATCTATATTTCACATACTTAAGTAATAATTACAAGCATTGTCTTGAGAGTTAATTTTAGCAAAAAGTTTCAAAAGAACTACCTTGTATCGGTGGCGAACCTTTGTAATAAATATTTGTTTCTGATATAATTTAGCAAAATTTTCTATTTATTATTGACTAATAAAAAGCGTGAGATAAGTTTATTCATATAAAATATATTAAAATATTGCAAACTTCCTATACACAAAATGATTTGAAATGGTTTTATAATAATTATACAAAATGTATGACTAATTACACTAGCTTACACCGAAAATGTATATTTTATGAGTGGTGATTTTCGTTATGTATTCACTCAATTGCCTTTAACTTTGTCATTTTTTGGTCAATTTTCTTCTGGTTAGGCTTAATACTTACGTAAAAGTAACACTTTTACGTACATATATGAACAGAAACCTGACGTTTTTTTTTAAACGATTTTTACTTTTCTGTCGGCATAGAATCACTATAAAATATGATTTTTATTAATAATATGTCCTATTTTGAACGATATATTTTGAAACGCTGTACTAATTAAATATCCGATTATACACAATTATTTGTCATCTTCATACCTTGCATTTGAGTATCAAGAACGACCCAATCGGATATTTCTAGCTGGAGATATGATGGGTCAAGTGAAAAAAGGTCGAACAAATTAAAAAATTACAATACCTGAAAAACTGTTCCATAAAAAAATTTTAACCTTGCTTTTCGAATTCATTCAAATTTGGCGTCCTATGATCCAGTGTGAGTTAAAGGTACATATATATATGTATATATATATATATATATATATATATACATTTATATATATATATATATATATAAAGGGTGTTTTTTATTGAGGTATAGAACTTTAAGTTGGCATCACTTTTTTAACTGGCGGCCATTTTGTCAGCTGTCAAGTGATTAATATTTAGTTTGGTTTGCCATTTCATCATGAACAGGTTGACAAAAGAACAACGCTTGCAAATCGTGCAAATTTATTTCGAAAATAATGGTTCAGTTCGCGAAGTTTACCGCAAGCTCCGTCCATTTTATGGTCGACATAATCGTCCATCAGAGCAATTAATTCGGTTAACCATGGATCGTTTTCACACTACGTTTACTCTATGTGATGATACGCATCCGCAGAGACGTCGAACAGTGCGCACCGAAGAAACAATTGCCGCTGTAGAGCAAAGTGTTGAAGAGGACCCGAATGAATCGATTCGCCACCGTGCACAGCAATTGGAGCCGACTAACCGACTATTTTGTTCCCGAATTGGATGGCATGAATGTGGATGAGTTGTGGTTCCAACAAGACGGCGCTACATGCCACACAGCGCACGTCACAATCGATTTATTGAAGGAAACATTCGATGAGCGCATAATTTCGCGGAATGGACCTGTCAATTGGCCACCAAGATCGTGTGATTTCACACCATTGGATTATTTTCTTTGGGGATATGTGAAGTCGCTCGTCTACGCCAACAAACCAGAAACGTTAGGGGACTTGGAAGCCAACATTCGTGGCGTTATTGCCAACATACGGCCCCATATGCTCGAAAAAGTGGTTGAAAATCGGACCTGTAGAATTGGCCTTATTCAAGCCAGCCGCGGCGGCCACATGCCCGAAATCATATTTAAGCATTAATGGCATAAAATTATCCTTCCAAAAAAGTTAAATTGATGGACATTAAAACGATTTTCTTGTGTTTTATTTCAATTCAAAGTTCTATACCTCTTAAAAAAACACCCTATATATATATTTGAATTCAGCGGAAGAAAATATATATATATATATATATATATATATATATATATATATATATATATATATACATATATATTTGAATTCAGCGGAAGAAAATACGTAAGGATATCTATCTGTCATCAAATGTACATTAAAAAAAAATAATAAATTTTTTAAACTAGTGTTGCATTTGTTTCTTTTGTCATACACTTCCATTAACTTGAGCCTCTTTTCTAAGCAAAACTTAATTACATCAATATCATCAATACAGAAATTTGTTGTTTGAAGTAAAGTATCTTTTATATGTTGCAGAATGTGACTATGAAGATTATATCGAACTATGCTTATTTTATATATATTTAAAAATTTATATAATGACAAAAAATTTTTTTGAACAGTTATTTATTTATATAGACGTAACTAATTAAACAGTATACATACGAGGGTGAATCATTATTAGCTCAGTGTCTTTTTTAATTTCCCGCCTCTGGATTGAAATGGCAACACTGCTCCTGCCAAGAAGCAACTGGCAGTTGACTCCTGTCTAAATTTGAACAAGTTGTGTCATTTAGTTTGTGTTTGGCAGCCGTTGATAACAGACTACCTCACCTTTTGAGAAGAAAATGGAAAAAAATGAATTTCGTATGTTCATTAAACGTTATTTTTTGCTGAAAAAACCCAAGAAACAAACCAAGAAAAAGCTTGATAAATACTATTGGGACTCTTTACCATCGATTTCAATGGTAATAAAGTGGTTCAGTAACTTTCATTGTGTTCGCACAAGTACAAATGACGCTGAACGCTCTGGACGGCCAATTGAGGTCAGTACACCCGAAAATATCGAAAAAATCCACGAATGGTGTTGGCCGATCGAAGAGTAAAAGTGTGTGAGACTGGTGAGGCTATATGCATTTCATATGGCAGTGTGGTTTCGATTTGAACTGATCAGCTGGGTTTAAGAAAGTTGTCTGCAAGATAGGTGCTGCGTTCGTTCTCAAATGACCATAAACGTAAACGTGTGACAACTTCAGAGGATTGTTTGGAGTTGTTTAACAGCAATCCGAATGAGTTTTTGTGGCGTTTTGTAATTGCGCATGAAACATGAATCCAATGCTAAGTGTATTGAGTTAAAAGAAGATTATGTTAAAAAATAAATTTTTGTTTTGAAAATAAAAAAAAAAACTGTTTCATTAAAAAAGTCACGGACTTATTGATCTGCCCTCGTATAACTCTTTTTTAGGTATTTTTCAAAAATATATCAGCGGTTTATAAATACATACATCAATATTACATGTAAATATTGGCTATTTACAGCAACCTGATATAACAAAATTAATATATATTAATAGTTTTGAATTAATTCTGTTAAAACGTATTTAGCATTAGGGTGAGTGCGAGCTGAATTTTTTAAAATTCGTAACTAGTATATAACGTGATAGTAAAAAACTATTAAAGATGGAAATGTAGTCTTTACGGAGCCATGGACACCGGTATATAAAATGTTATGATCGGACTTAAATTTGTGACACAGTGAACAAAATATAAAAAGGGCAGTATTTGTAGGCGTGGCAAAAAATAAAAAAAAATTTTGGAATCGTTTTTACATTATTTTTAATGTTAAGAGGTGACTGGCACAACTTTTTTTTTTTTTTGAACCACTCTGCAGGTTGGTAATGTACACCACCCAATTACTGAGTTCTCTCTAGTAATGACCATCTGTAGTTTCACCGATATGTCACACGTTCCCTCATTTATTGCCGGCTCTTTTTTTGACAGTTAATTGACATTGGAGTCGGTAGATTTTGAAAATTTTGGAAAAAAAAATTACGGAAAAAAGTATCTGAGGAATAAATTTTAAACTATCCAACTGATTGAATCCAGTATCTACTTACCTCTGAAATTTAAAACACACTGTCAACTGCTGCAAGTTTTATGCAATTCGATTGGTTTTTTTCGCTAGATGTCGGTGAAGAAAACATTTTTGTGTATATATGAAGTCGGTTTTCAGAGTTCTTTTAATTTTTTGAATTGAAAAAGTCCCCCAATACCGCAACTTGATTTTATATCCGTTAAATGGTTCAAGAGATATCGATGTCGAGAATTAAAAAAAAACTTTTTTATATAACTCCAAAAATTTATGGATTTTCCAGTATTTTGAGCTTTAAATGATAGATGGCCCGCATCCGGGCAATTATATCAAATATCAATATCTGTGAGTAAGAAAACAGAGAAAGTGTTAATTTTATCCTAAATTTATTAAAGTATTTTGTTTATAATTTTTATATTAATTTTAAATAAGTTCAATAAAAGTTCTATATAATTGTCTGTGTATTGCATTACACTTTTAAGGCACTTAAAACATCATGCAATTGCATGCATGAATATATATATATATATATATATATATATATATATATATATATATATATATATATATATATATATGTATATATACATATATAATAATGATTACCAAGCGAAACATAATTGAAGCGGAATTTTTTTTGATGACCACTCAATAGAGTAGACGCTTTGTCAACACATTTAATATGTCGACATGAATCTTAACGTTATCGACAATAATGCCAACAAGACATAATGGAAAATGCAACGACGAAACCACCGCCCATAATGGATGAGATAAAAGCAATAATTTACTCTAAAAATATATTAAGCAAAATACATATGAAGGTGTTTATCAAACAGGGCCTTGAAATGTTTGATGCGAAATGACATTTTGTTACTGTTTGAAGTACATATTGTGGGCTTAGTCGTCATATCGTTTATATCGAAAATTTGTGTTAAAACCAAAAAAAACTTAAATTTGATTTTGTTTTCAATACTAATATTCCATAGAAACTTTCGTTCGCATTTAAACAAACAGGCCCCTAATAAATAAATATTTATATAAAAATATGACCTATAGACAAATAAAGATTTTCTTATGACCTATTTTATCTTTTTTATCTTCTCAACATTTTAAAAAGTTGTTCTTCCATTTAAGATGATATTTATGTTATGACTTAAACCTTAGAACTTATTAGTCCAATTCACAATCTTGTGCAAATGGTATTGCATCGTTGCATGTGCAAAATAGTATAGCATATTGATATTCAGCACTTAACAATTCTTAGGGATGAGTATCAATATACTATAACCACTTTGCACATGCAGCTCTGCAAGACCATTTGCACAAGATTGTGAATTGGGCTATTATATTGCTTATATTTTCCTTTCAATTTGATTGTTCGGTAAAACGAACTGATATATATATTTTCAAATTTCTGGCAATAACCCTTGATTTAACAAATAAGTTGCTTACATAGGTTTTACTTTTCATTATTTTAGGTCTAAAAACAATATTCAACTATTTTCCATAAATTAGAGCTTTCATTTCAGCTTCCAGGGACTTTTACTTTTTTAGGCCCTTTCGTTGTCTTAATTTTACCTCCTTCAGCCACGCTTCCTCCCTGCAGATAACACTTTAACCAATGAGCTTAAAACATTAACTGAGAGCATGACGATTTTTTGACTGCTAACTGAATAATTTATACTTTTGTCATTAAATACTGCGCTGTTGCTGTTGATTAAGTAAATGAAAACATTCCCCAGATACTACATTTGTAGAATCCATAAAAGATATCAATGCAAAAAAAACAAGCACCAATACATGAATCTTTCTGGTCGTTATACCAGTACAGGCCATTTACAAATATGGATTTAATTGCACGAATGGCAAATTTTTGTCATATAAAAAAAGGGAGTGATGATAATAAAAGCTTTCATAAAAATTTAATTTTTTTTTGTTATTTATTTATTTGACAATTAAAATTTTACTATCAACATTAACTCGGCTGGATATTCAGAATTTTTATTACATAATTGATTAACAATTAAATGAAGTGGCAAAATGAATAAAAATAAATAAGAAGCAAAATACTAACGTTATTTAAAGATAACGTTACTTAAAACAGATGAACGCTAAAGTCTTGTATTGAAATCATATTTGGTAGGCGAATACATTTTTAAGTTGGCAACAGCATTATTTTGTTTGATAAATGATTTGACAGCCGACTATTGTTTTAAGGTTAGTTTGCTTTCTTCTTTAAACAAAATTCATTTATGTGAAAATTTAACGAAACTTATGCCGAGTTTACATTGGGCATTTCAAATGTTGTCATTTTGTGGTGTCATTTTCTTATGTGTGCAGTCCCGTTCCCATCAAATTTTTCGATGACACACAATTCTGTTGTGTCTTTGTAACAGAAAAGAGTCCCATCCCTAAATAGTGGCAATACGGTATCGTTGTCTACATCAAGAACTAATTTTGACATAATTACATTTAATGTTGTTTGATTTATAATTGTGAGACTTTATTTTTAGTATTGTTGGTTAATTAATGTTTACACAAATGGATAATCGCAAAATTATTCAATTGGCTAGTGCCACGTGTGTTTATCAATAATAAGAAAAAAAATTAAGAAAATCTAAAAAATGGCAAGAAAATGGTGTAAAAGGCCAGAGCTTAATATACGTGCCACCAAAGGATTCTATTGTACTCTGCATTTCAGTTTACCGAAGCAGGATGCCAGTTGGTTTAAAATTTCATGTGCATGAAGACCTAACTCCACCGAAATTTCTGCGCTTTTTTGCATTTCTATCTTTATAAGTGCTACATATACATATATATGTATATTTCCTTACAGCCTCACGATCCTCCCTCCACAAGCTGAATTAGCTGTGTCGTCATGCCATGCGTCCAGGGCACTTGAATTTCTCTCATACTCTTCTATGCTTTTCCACTTTCTTTTTCGTTTTCCATACTTTTAAATTGTTATACCCGCACACATTTAAAATTATTTCGGTATTTCCTCAATGTCAAAATGTCAACACGCTGACATTTTCTTTTAGTGTTTGCAATGCAGCCAACTTATTCTCACAGCTGTTTACATCAGATACGTAAACAGTTTGTTTGGTAATGCCACACAACGAAAAATATCGGAAATGACAAACGTTGCCACTAGTTCCCACTGTTATTTTTGCCATATTTGTCACAAAATGTCACAGTGTGTACTTGGCCTTAGGCACTAAGATCTACATGATAGCCGAATTTATTTCCAATAAAATATTAAGTTAAAGTTAAAAAAAAAATCTCAAGTAAAAGATGTTAGCTTTGAAAAAATTACCTTTGCTTTTAGTCAAAAATCTGACACGTACCCTAGATGGGGTCATATATACTAGTATAAATAAAGTTATCGTGTTATGTGTCGTTAATTATGAAAGTGGTCTAAGTCACATGCATTTTTGCTTCGAAATATTAAATTAATCTTGAGAAAAATTCAATAAATAGTTATTTAATAAATGTTAAATAAACTTATATTAATCGGGACTAGAACAACTATGAATTAAAATGTTGCATAATATAAAAATATATTTTGATTTGATCAAATGTAATTTACTAAATATCTCGACCGAAAGAATTTATGACTTAGACCACTTTCATAATTAAGGGCACATATAAAGTCTATAAAAGTTCGTATCGCTTTGTAAAGCCAGAATTAGTTTTTACTTTCTGTTCTGTTACGAATCAACTGACTATTTTTTGTTTATAGAAATCTAATACAAGTCGTTAGTTTTTCTGTTTCGTTCTGTTCTGTTTCGGTTCAACCTCTGAAAATTAAAAAAAAATGTTAAGTGACAGCATAAATTAAATAAAAACATTTTGAAATAAATTGTGTTGCGCTCTTTGAATTAAAAAAAATTAATTTTTATAAGAAAAACATTAAATTATATTTCAACATAACAATGGACGATGCAAAACTCATCTCTTTAGTGTAAAACTAACACCCTTCTGATCCGAAATAGTGGATAAGTTACTACAGAGAAAGTAAGTACTAAAATTTTGAAGCAGAACGGCACAGCACAGAACAGCAACAGAAAGTAAAGACTAATGAAGCCTTAAGCCAAATTACAAGTGATAATTATTAATGAACAAATGACACGAACGTTATTTGTAAATATTCTGTCAAAAAGATAGTAAAACGGAACAACTAGCTGTTTTCGAAGTCCACTGCACCTTCATCATCAGTGTTCTTTGTGTTTTGGCCACGAGTGTGTGGTGTCAGTTGATGTAGATTTCTGCTTTATGTACGCAACATTTTTTTTTGCAACTGGAATATGTAAATTGTTTTGATTTTTGTAATGAAAGCTTTTTATCTGAGCAAAAACAAATATTTAGGATAGGAGAATATTTTCGCAGGAACAAATGATTTGGAAGAGAAAAATATTCATAATTAGGCTTAATAACACAGTGTGATGGAATTGAAAAAAAAAAATTTAAGAAACTGTAGAAACCTAAAGAAAATTCTATACCAGTACCCATTTGAGTAGCTTAGTTTGCAGTTTTTGGAGGTCGAGACCTATCAAAGAATTGCATATTGCAATGATAGGTAGTGTGTCAAATCAGCACTTGGTCGAAATTTAAGTTTGAAAGGCATGAATAAAACTTCTGTACTTGTGTATATAATTAAACTTTATGGGCGTTACCGCGGCCACTTTTTCGTACTCAAGATTTTGTTGTGATTAGCGTTTATCTATCATTCATGTTAATTTTCGCAGTAAACGGCTGATACGAAATAAAAGACTTAAATCTGCTAAGCCGAAGAGATGAAACACAAAGTCAACATTTTTGAATCGTGATCACGCCGACTTTTTAAGAAGCTAGATTGGAGCCTTGCATACGTGCAACGTGTATGCAACATCAAAAAAATAGCTTGAGTTTAAAAGCTGTATATTTAGTTTTTAATTTCGAGCGATATTAGATTGGCCCTGCTCACCTTAGAAACAATTTTTGAGTTTCCAGATTTCACCTGGTTTCTGTTTGTGCATCAAATTTTAGCTCAGCGCAAATTTTAATATTAAGTTTTTATGGGTGTGATTCTGGCCACTTTTTCAAACTCAATTTTGTTTATTTTTTGGCCAGTGCTCATCTTTCGTGTCAAGTTTCGTTAGAAACGTATAATGCTAAATATTTAAATGAATAGTATACATGAAATAACGAAGTATATTTATTTGACATAAAGCCTTTATTTATTTAATTTAAAAATGTTGCTTCTTTTATGATTAAACATAGGTCTTTGGAACTCATCGATTCACTTCAACCCAAAAATTTTTTGAATTTAGCTAACAAACTTCGTGTGTTATTAGTAAGACTCTTAAAACTTTATTGAGAATCACAATATACAAACATAATAGGTTTGAAGGCCGCAAACAAAAATCTTTACAAAATAATAATTTAATTTAGTTATGAAAATATTTTTTTAAATAATATGTTTTCAATGTTGTTATTCGTTTATTGGTACATTGTTCTTAATATCAGCAAGACAAAGCAAATGGACTGTAAATGTTTTCAATTACACTATCAATAGCTGCAGATTCTTTTCAGTTTTGTGCAATTCTAACAGTTTTTTGTCAGGCCGTATACTAAATTTCTTTTTATATAGCAACTTCTTCTACACAAAACAATATCTGTGTTTGGTTGAGTTTAGCTTTTTGAGTGTATAACATAAGTTTTATATATTTGTGCTGCAAGTTGGGGTGTTGCTAAGATTTTTTAATTTCTTCAACAATCAATCAAAGATTAAAAATAAATTAAATAAAGTTTTCCATAGATCACATTACAACCTGTTTTAAATTGCTACAATTCAAAATATTTAATTAAAAAATTATCTTGTAACTGAAACTAAGTAGCGTTTTTTGCAAAAATGAAATATTATCACATCATGGCCTAATGCCAACTACAACAAGCATGAGTAAGCTTTTAGAAACAAAAAAAAAAAAAATATAAATGAAATATTGAAATTTATCGGTACTTAATTCAATTCGAATGCTAAATGCCTTCAGCTGCCAAAATGTCAAAGGCTTAATTTTTCTTTAACTTTTGATTTGGCTAAGGTTCAGCTAAATGAAAACAACTTTTGTCTTACAGCTTCTCCAAGTTGCTGATATTTATCAGGATGTAACAAGCAGTTATTTATTGATTTAAAATTGCTGGCAATATCTTAAGTTCATATTATTCACTAGGTGCTGCTACACAGCCATATTTGCAGACAATTCTTTATAAGTTTTAAATGTTTTTGTACGTGATTCATTGCCAACTAATTGTTTGAACATGAGAAATCAATTTAAAAGTCGTTCATTTTTTACATTCAATTTCCTTTTGTTTTTATTAAAACGTTGATGGTTTAATGTTTTAGGACGATAAGTAGCTTTAACACAAATACAGAGATAAAAAGTATGATTATATACGTGTGCAGCGTAAGTTTTATTATCATAATACGCTTGCAACAATTTTATTGACAGTTTCGATGGCTGGAAAGCAATAAAGTATATTATTAGCATTGCTTGCTGTGCAAGTTCCTTTTTTAAAAGTTTGTGGACTAACTTTCGGATTTCTTTAACATTTAGTTATGTTAGCAAATTTAAACTTAACGAGAAAATGAATAGATAAATAGAAGATATTAACAACTTCTATATTGCAAACAAGTCTGAAAATAAGTTTACATTGCAAACAAGTTAAATAATCAATTAATTAAATTAATGTTCTTTCAACGTGAAATAACTTTGATTCAACGTGATTCTTTAAGTTATTTTAGTATCCAATTTACATTGTTTTAAGCTAAAATATCTTTGATTCTTCATTTTAGTTTAACAGTACTGGAATGTTAAATCAACATGAAATAAAGTTATTTCAAAATTAATTTTTTTTTAAGGATTACTGCAACTCATGTTAAATTAACATGAAACACATATTAAGTATAATCATTACCAAAACAATTTTTATCAACCTGGTTTTGGTAGATTTTAATATGAATTTTTTTTTGTGAGTGTTTAAGTCAAACTTAACGGTACACAATTAAACACTACTGCCTAAACTCCAAAAACATCTGGTTTTATTGATAGCCTTCTATATTGAGGATTTAATCAAAATACGAATAAATTATTAAGTTGAAAGGCAAATAAGTCGCACTTGCCATTTTTCAAGTAGACACTTTGGAAGTAAGGAACAAGGAGTTCCTCAATCATTGCTTGCAATTTTCTTCATTGGTATTCAAAAATTAAAACTTTTGCAAAACTTAAGTTATGAAATTAAAACAACGCAGCTAAAAAAATATGAATGGAGCATATATGATATCTCATATATGGTTGGGATCCGAAAAATGAGGATCTATGGACATATATGATAGTATATATTCATACATTTTCGTACATGTACATACATATCTGTATATAGTATTCAAAGTTAGTATTGATTCAAAAAAACGAACTGCTGTGCAATTAAACAATTAATAAAATTAAATCTTTGTAAGATTTTGTACAAGGAGGTTATACTTAATGAGAAATTAGTTCAGATAAAATAATTAAAACGAACTAAGAGACATCTCAATCGAACAAAGTTTAATTTAAGAAATCAGATTAAAAAATAATTAATTAGAAAACAAAAAATAATCCGTTGTTACACTATTATCATCATTTTCAATATAATTTTTGTGCAATAATATAAACTCTTTTTCTTAAAATTATCTAGAGTATTCCGTTATTTTCTATCAAATCAATGACAGAATTATCCTTTTGATTATTTGATTTATTAAGTACACAGAAAAAACTAAATTTCGTGTTCAGTAACCAAATTCATATAATCAGTAAATATTTTTAATGAAAGAAGAAATTTGTAGATTCTGATAATAACAATTTTGTAAAAATTTAACTGGGAAAAAATTGTTATTAATTAGAGTTTTTTATGGGAATTGATACAATTTAAGTTTAAAATTTTTAAACGCGCTAATAATCTTAAATTAATATTTTACTTATTAGGTAAAATATGTTTTTACTAAAATACATTGAAATTGATTATTGAGGGGTTTAGCTGGATCCTATGCGCATTTCACTGTTGCTAATGCAGATCATCAGGGAACCTTTACGCAAAGCTTCTTAGAACAACTAGAGTTATTATATTATAAACTTTCATTTAAACAAATGAGAAGCTCAATAACAAATAACAAACTTGAAACAAGCACTCAATAATCAACATATTTTTTTATTTCTTACATTACTATTGCTACATTGGCTGACTTTTTTTCAGCTTCAAATTGTAGTCCTAAGAGTATGTAAAAGAAAATAAATGTAAATAACAACAACAGCTATTTAAAAATAGAGTGTTGTAACACAAGTATTTTTTGACCAGGTGCAGTCATTCTTTCCTTTTTTAAACGCTGAGGCTGTACGCATATAAACTTCACATTACGTATTTATTTTCTAATAGATTACCAATTTGCCAGTGATAAAAAAGGAAAATATCAGCCCAATTCACAATCTTGTGTAAATGGTCTAGCATCGTTGCATGTGCAAAATGGTATAGTATATTGATACTCACCACTTAACAATTCTTAGTGGTGAGTATCAATATACTATACCACTTTGCACATGCAACGATGCAAGATCATTTGCACAGGATTGTGAATTGGGCTATCGAGTTAACAAAATGAAAACTTGTTTTAATTGCAAAAATCTTATGTGAGATATTATATACACATACATTTTTATTTGACTCCATATATTGCATATTATTTCTATATTCGAGTATAAGCCCATATAGCGATGGTACCATTCCAAAACATGCTATGTCGACATAACATCTTATGCTGGGAATTGCATTTCTGAATTCATCGTTTATTTATTTAGATTCTGTAAAATTTTAAAAGTACTTGGGCTATTCTATTACAAGTTATGACCTAAAATGTACTTAACATAATTTGTCAATTTTAAAAACCTCAATTTTTAAATGTTTTCAGTATACTTAGCATAATTTAAATAGGAATTAAGTAGTAAAAAAAAATAATAATTTAAATTTTGCTGCAAAAGAAAATATGTCAAGTGTACTTAGATGACCGTTATAGGTGATAAAGAACTTTACTTAGAGGACTAGGTAACAGATTTGTGATTTTAAGTCACTCAACAATGATTTACGACAAATTTAAAAAGTACAAATAAACTAGAAAAATTCTATTGCAATTATTATATGATTACAAAAAGTCTCAAGTTTCTATCTAATAATATTCTTGAAATATTATCAATAAACTTTAAAGGCGTTTATCTCAAAACTAGCTTTTTGACTTAGCATGTTTTAGAACGGCGACGCCGACATGAAGAACTCCATAATTATATTTCCATATATAAGCTTATACATTGTAATACGTTTCATACATGTATTAGTCCATATATCAATTCACATATAATACTTTTCGTATGTATAATCCCATACATTTCCATATGTGATTTCATATGTATTTATATCCTCACAAAAACATAAATGTCAAAAAAGGCCAAGTTCCTATAAAAAAGTTCGGCCATTAAAAGTAGTGAGATATAAATTTTGACCAAGTTCTTGTTTGGTACAATACCTATCACTGAAATATGCTATACATTATATAAATTTGTAATCGTAAGGCTGCAATATAATTTCTAGATAATGTGCTAACTTGACAACATTTTTACCGATATAAAGAAATGAACCAATATACATTATTCTCCCCTTTTTTAGAGAGTTAAAAATATTGCCAAGTTAGCAGATTATCTAAAAATTATATGACACCCTTACGATTACAAATGTATAAAATGCATAGCATATTTCAGTGATAGGTATTGTACCAAACAAGAACATGGTAAAAATTTATATCTCACTACTTTTAATGGCCGAACTTTTTTATAGGAACTTGGCCTTTTTTCACATTTATGTTTTTGTGAGGATCCGACTACTTTTTGAAAAATTTTCTATGATACAATTTTTTACACTTAAAATTTCTAGTGTGTTTTATTTCTATTCATCATCACCTTGCCAGTTAAAAATGGCATAGTTACATAAAATAATGGGCTAGAGCATGAGTAAAAATGAATTATTGTGTTATTACAACACCAGTGTACGCAATTTGTTAAGAGTCGTCTGGAAAGAAACATGTAAACTACAGCGTCAATTTTAGTGGGAGTGATCCCGGCTATTTTCTCAATATATTTACATATTAAAGTCTGCTTAGCCGAAGTACATAAATCAAAAGGATATTCCCAATGTACATACATGCAAAGTTTCAATAGGGTAGCTGGTGCTTTAATTTTTGGATTTTCCGATTGAGTAAATCAATTAGGACTATTTGTCTACAAAATGTCAGCTCTCTACAGTATAATATTACGTAAAATTTTTATGGGCCTGGCCCCGCCGAATTTTATATCTGCTAGGATGAAAAAGCTAATGGGAAATACATGAAAAATAGACTAAAGAATGCTAAGCCGAAGTACATGAAAGAAAAAGCTAAGATTTATGGGTAAAGTCACGTCCACTTTTCCAAACAGGAAATTTTTACTTTGGATAACTGCAATGTGTATGAAAAGTTTCAATAAAATTTAACTTCATTTTGAGTTTACAGTGCTTTTTCCCAATCCCTGATTGAAACTTTTGGTTTCTTAGATTTTTCTTAGTGATCTCTGATTTAGATTAATTTGTGTACCACATTTCAGATCTCTAGTGCGAATTAGATTTTTAGCAGATAAAACTTCTTGGTTTTAAAATCTTCCTATTGGCTTACTCATCTACAGTTGCTTGTGTATAAAATTTCAGCTCCCTAGCGTGAACTATACCTTATAATTTTATGAGCATCACCCCTCCCACTATTTTAAACTCACAATATTTCTGTGAGCAGCGCTTATAATTCATGCTAATTTTCTTCTAACATATGCTAGACCGAAGTAGATTAAACGCAAGGCCAAAATTTTATGGAAGTTATCACGCCCATTTTTTTAGGTGATAGTTTAAAGTTTTGTATACGTGTAACTTATATGCAAGTTTTCACTTAAAAGCTGTATATTAACAGCCTTATTTATAAAACTTTTAAAGGCTTTATAAAGCGATTTTGAGACAAATTTTCATAAGAAATTTATCTTAAAAAGCCTCAATAAGATTTATAAATAATGCTGTAAGTTTTCAAGTTCAATCAATAGTAGCGTATCTGGTAATATATTTTGGTTTTTCAGATTTTTCTAATTGGTTTCTCACTTAGACCTACATGTGTATCATATTTCAGCTCATATGCGCATCTTTTAATTTTTAATTTTTATGGGCGCAGCCCCGCCCCTCTGAGTAAGATTTCTGGGTTTTCAGCTTTTTCTTATTGTTTTCTCACCTATACCTACTCGTGTATCCAACTTCAGCTCCTTAGCGCTACTTTTAATTTTTATTATTTATGGGTGTAACCATGCCCACTTTTCTAAACTTAAGATTTTTTTCGGCCAGTGTTTATTGTTTGTGCCAAGTTTGGTTGCAAACGGATAATAATACATACAGAAATATAATATCTAAATATGCTGAGGCGTAGTACAAGAAAATGAAGTTGAAATGGTATGGGCGTGTCAACGCCCCCTTTTTTAATAAAAAGTTTGTAGGCCTGCCCTATCGCAGTATGTATGCCGAACTTCAATAAAATAGGTTTCATTAAGCGCCTTAGATTTGCTTTTTTAATGCTAGCCTTTATGGGCGTAGCTCCGCCCTCTTAGCCAAAATTTTCAGATTTAAGATTTTTTTTGTTTGTTTTCCACCTAGACCTAGTTCTGTAGCAAATTTCAGCTGACTAGCATACATTTTAATTTTTATGGGCGCAGCCCCGAGACCTTGGTTAAAATTTTCGGGTTTTCAGATTTTTCTAGTTCATTGCTCACCAAGATCTACTTGTGTACCAAATTTCAGATCTCTAGCTATAGCGGAAGTGCTTCATAATATTGATGAGTGAGTCAGTGAGTCAGTGAGTATGTCTTAAAATATGCACTTTTTGCACCTCCATATCTCCGGAACCTTTCATTGCAAAACTTTCAAACATTGCATATGAGGTAACATGAATTTGTTCTAATTATGGGTTAAATTTTCTAATTTTGCGGTTGCGGGGAACAAAGTTATGAGGGGGGTAAAAACAGCTCGAATGGCTTCCTGTAAATATACACACTGTGTGCATTGGCCAGAACTTGGCCTGGAGCACTACCGTGCGCCTAGATACATTCATGTCCAAGTTCCCTTGGACACAACATTGTAATGTATTAAATTTTTTATATAACTATTTAAATAGAATTGAATTTTCCATCCATGCATATCGTAAAATTTATTTAAGTTGTTAACACTTAGTATTTCGCTGGAAAAGCTATTTTTTTTTTTTTTGTCAATTTGTCTTAACAAAACCGAAGTTGTTCTAAATATATTTTTCGTAAACTTATTTACTTTCTTACAAGCAACCAAAGCACATCTATTTCGTAAAAAATAAACTAAAATACTTATCAGTGTTAACAATTAAATTAAAGTAAAGTATTTACCACTGAGTTTACTCTAATTATCTACATACATAATTCTAAATGTGGCAGAAAAAAATAATTGAATTATAACGTTGAAGTAACCCTTAACGTGTTCATCTTTATTCTTCAGGAATAGTCTATGGTACACGCATCAAAGGTGGAATACCTAAAATATTTACACCAATATATTCATGGCCCTTAGAACCGGAAAATATATGAACCATACATAATAATAATAGCTGGGCATGAAAAAATTAAATCCGTACTATATTTATAAGGTTTCCTTCTAAATGCACTTTAATTTTTTCGTAGATTAATATTTGACACTCACTCTGCCTTAAATCTAAATTCCAATTTATATAAAATATTTATATATTTTATATAAATTGGAATTCACTTATTTATTTACGTGCTCACATAATTAAAAAAATAATATACCAATAAATGCACAGCTTATTAATAATAAATATATTTCAAATATATGACATATTCTACCACATTGATGACATAAATTTGCAATCATATGCGTATTGTTAATTTATTTACATATATTTACATAATATTTCTTATGAATGTTTATTTCTGAACAAATAAATGGTTAAATTGCCATTTGATAGGAATTATTTATCCCATAACTCGCGGTTAATTAAAAGGTATAATAAAAACTTATTAAGCATATGCACAAGGTGATATAATATGATTTTGGTATAAATTATATATTTATTTGTATTATATTTCAACTCAAAGTATGCCGAATAAAACAGTGTTATCAGTTGACAATTTTGTTGGTAAACAAGTTTTACACAGCTTTGTTTTCCCCTTTTACAGTTCTCATGACAAAACTATAATAAACAAGTAAGAGTGCTATAATCGCCTGTGTAGAATCTTATATACCCTTTAACAAAGTGCATTTATGTAGTATAGAGATACATACATAAGCACATAGTTACTTTTATGTACAAAGAAAAAATTAATAATTTTCAAACCCTAGAATCATAATTTTAGATTTTTCTGATTACTTATACCAATCTAGTAGTTCTTAAAAAATATAGAAAGTGTGTTAAGTGAAAAAAAGGAAATTAAAAAAAAAAAGGTTTTATTTAGTTACTTTAATGTCCAGAAAAAAATCATAGTTTCCAGCTCTGGAGCTGTGGTTTTTATTTTTATAATTTTCTATATCAAACTTTTCTTTCCAAAACGTACAATATATATAATTTGTAAAGGAAAAAATAAAAATTAATTAGATTTAGTTACTTTTATATATCAAAAAAGTGTAAGTGTCCCAACCGTGAACTCATCCTTTTTAATTTTCTGATTTCTTACAGCAATCTCTTTCTTTTAAGAGTTTAAGAAATATTTAATTTATAAAAAAAAGGAAAAATTTGTTTTAGTAACTTACTTTTGTACAAAAAAAGTTAAAGTTTTCCAACCCTGGAATCGTGTTTTTATTTTTTTTAATTGTTTTTTTTATTTGAAATACCAATTTTATTCGTTATCAAGCATAAAATAAGTTTATTTAATAAAACTAGATAAAAATTAGTTTTCGGTAGTTAATTTTTTATATCACAAAGAGTGTAAGTTTCCCAACCCTCGAAACCTCTTTTTTGATTTTTTGTTTGATTTCTTACACCATCTTTTTTTAAGAATATAAGATATGTTTAATTTATAGTAAAAAGGAAAAAATTTGTGTTAGTAAGTTACTTTTGTATAAAAAATAAGGTTTTCCAACCCTGGAAACGTCGTTTTAATTTTTTTTTATTTTGAAATACCAAATTCATTCGTACTAAAGTATAAAATAATTTTATTTATTTAAAAAAAATTAAAATTGGTTTTTGGTAGTTAATTTTTTATATCACAAAAAGATTGAGTTTCCTAATCCTGGAATCATCCTTTTTAATTTTTCTGATTTCTGATACCAATCTATTTCTTTTAAGAATATAAGATATCTTTAATTTATAGAGAAAAAGGAAAAATTTGCTTTAGTAAGTTACTTTTGTATTAAAAAAGATAAAGTTTTCCAACCCTGGAAACATCTTTTTAATTTAAGAAGGTTAATTTTTAATTTGAAATACCAATTTTACTCGTACTAAAGTATAAAATAAGTTCATTCAATAAAAAAAAAATAAAAATTAATTTTCGGTAGTTAACTTTTTATAGCACAAAAAGTTTCAGTTTCCCAACCCTGGAATCATCCTTTTTGATTTTTCTGATTTCTCACTCCAATATTTTTCTTTTAAGAATATAAGATATGTTTAATTTATAAAGAAAATGAAAAGTTTGTTTTAGTAAGTTACTTTTGTATAAGAAAAAAAGTTAAGGTTTTCCAACCCTGGAAACGTCTTTTTAATTTTTTTGATTTTTTTTTAGTTAAAAATACCAATTTTATTTATACTGAAGTATAAAATAAGTTTATTTAATAAAAAATTATAAAAACTAGTTTTCGGTAGTTATTTTGTATGGCAAAATGAATAATATTCGAATTATTAATATTAACTTAAATCAATTAATTAAATCCAACATGATTTTTAAACTGTTATAATCAATAAATAGATGTCGGAATCAAACAGTTTTTCTTTAATAATTACTGGTTACGCTTTTTTGGGTATATGACACACAGATGTAAACTCGGATAAATACAGTGGACCAAACACAAAACACTAATGATAAAAGTGTGGCGGCCTTCGAAAACAGCTAGTTGCTCTATTGTGATAATGCTTGTCAAAATATTTACAACTAACTTTGGTGTTATTTGTTCCTTAGAAACTATTTCATATAATTTGGCTTACAGAATAATATGAACAATAATAAATTCAGTGAAATGCGCCTTTGACTCTCACAAATAGTCTATTAAATCGAATATTTCACTTGATGTAGATATTTAAAAAAAAATAAGTACCCGGTAATTCTTTTAGTTGGTTTTAGTTTTTTTAGTTTTACCACTTCTTCGTAGTTTTAGCGCTTATTTCGTTTTTTGGGATTTTTTCGGTTTTCTCGGATTTTGGCGTTGTTTAAGTTTTGCCAATTTAGTTTTTTAAAGCCGTTTTTTTGTTTTTTATTTTTAATTCTGGAGCTTCGTTTCGATTTTTTGATTTTTTTTTTGAATTTTGGAAATTTTTTCGCTTTGGCAATTTTTTATATTTTGGGAGTTTTTTTAGTTTAAGCGTTTTTGTACAAATATATATACAACAACAACACCACGTATTTTTCTGATGTACATTAGTGTCCCTTTGTATCAGTTGTTGTAAGAAAGTTCAAGTGATGATGGCATAGTCATTGGTCACTGAACTATACCGACTTCAGCAGATGCAAATCCTAATGTAACATCAGAGCACCCTACTTCGTCGGCATTGTGTAGCAGAATCATTGGCAAAGTAAAATAACTAATAAAATGGCTGCCAAATACATCTTCAAAATTTAATATGCCTCATTTGACACCAGAGTTGCTGTAACACTGCATTATTAAAAAAGCGAAAAAATGTAACACCTACTAATAGTAGTAGGCATAAATTGCCTGAGTTACTTCTATTTTGTTTGAAAAAAGAACTACTTGCAATATAATGACTTACTTTTTTGATTGCCAAACTTCATTACTCGCTTACAAATAACATAACATAAAGTTTAAAAAAAAATTATGTACAAGTTGATAAATGAGGAGAAAAATTCTTTTTGATTTAATAGATTACGTGAACATAGTGCCAAATGAAAAAGTACTTCTCAATAATCGATTATTTTAGTTTCAGGCCTTGTTAAAATCATTAAGTTGGTAATCCACCAAAAACGCTTAATTCCAAACCCGATTACCTTTTCGAAATTTTTTGCTGCATGTCTTGCTTCTTAAATGTATTGTCGTGGCATATTTTATACTAAAACAGCAATAAATGATAAACGAAGCACAATGGATAAAGTAATCTTCGTGTATATGAGTATTTGCAAGTGATGCCGCAAAAACTTCTTGTTCGTAACCCTGCAGAAAGTGCGAATAGTGAAATTGTGGTGATTTACTAGTGACGTTGTTAGTAGCACTACTGACCAGGTGTACCCCAGCCAGTGGTATCATCTATTGACATTTAACATCAGCTTGTCATTGAAAATCCACCACTAGACTATAGTATCTACTTCTGACTTAGTAGTTCTTTCGGGACCACATGAAGATATTGGCCCCAAGGTTAGGTTAGGTTAGGTTTATCTGGTTGGTCCAAGACCTCACATAGACCGGCATTGATCCTTAGCGATACCAGCAAATGAAATGAGAACCTGTTAGTATGGCAGCCTAGTTCGTGGTGCCTGTATCGAATGACTCCCACACAGATTTAACAAATTTTAGCAACCTACACATTTCTACTCTCGATACAATCTCAAGACTACGAAAAGTGTAAGCACCAAGATAGTTATATCTAGTACGGCTTAAAGCCGGGCAGTGACACAGTAGATGTTCCATTGTTTCCATTTCTCCGGGTTCCTTACATTTCCTGCAGGTACCGTCGGCTATTCGTCCTATTTTGACAGCGTACGAAGCCGTCCAGCAGTGCCCAGTTAATACTCCCACTAGAAGCTTACAGTTGCTTCTAGTTAATGATAAAAGGAACTTAGTCAATTTGGGATCATAGGAGCTCCACATGATTTTAGAAGTTTTGCAAGTTTTCGTCGCGCGCCAACATTTCTCCGCTTCTTCCCTCATATTAGAATGTATGATCTCTTTAAGGTATTGAATTGGTTTTCGGATATTTACCGTTACCTCAGCCGGTAATAGAATTCCCCTTTTGGCCAGTGTATCGGCCATTTCATTTCCCTCAATCCCCATGTGTCCCCGGATCCAGAATATATGTACTTGTCTATCAGTACATAACATATCCAGGGCCTCTCTACACAGGATCACAACCGAGGAGTAATTGCAGTCAGCTGAAATTGCTTTAATAGCTGCTTGACTGTCTATATACAGATTTACACGCGCATCCATAGTTAGAGAGGTGAAGGCTAACTCTGCTGCCATTTTGACAGCATAGATTTCCGCCTGGAAGATGCTACGATGATCAGGAAGTTTATAAGATTCCTCTATACCGAGCTCCTGACAGTAAACCGCAGCTCCTACCCCTCTATCCATCTTTGAACCATCAGTGAAAAAGTTAAAACCAGAACCACTATGATTAAGACTTTCCAAATAGCCTTCTTCACTTATAGTGATCTGTGGTTTGGTAAAAAACTTCGTCACTGGAATGATGTAGTCCGAGCTACACTCCATGTTTTCTAGTAATTTGCTGTGACCAAATGATCTGTACGACATCTGACCTGTTGTCCTTAGTCGGATAGCTGATTTGCATGCCACGTTCACTGCAATTAGCTTTATTGGTTTAAGGTCAAATATAACGTCTAAGGCTGCAGTAGGTGTACTCTTTAAAGCTCCAGTGATGCAAAGCTCTGCTAGCCTCTGGATACTTTCCAGCTTTTTCAGGTATGATTTTGTCTCAGTCGCCCTCCACCATACAAGTATTCCGTAGAGTAAAATTGGTCTAGCCACCGCTGTGTATGTCCAATACGTAAGAGTAGGTGAAAGGCCCCATATCTTGCCCAGCATTTTTTTACATGCATATAGAGCAATGGTGGCCTTTTTAACTCTATCTTCTATATTGTACCTCCACGTCAGCTTACTTTCCAAAATAACCCCCAGGTACTTTGTATGTGTTTTGGGCGAGAGCGATATACCGTCTAATTTTGGTGTTCTCCATTCCTTTACTTTCCTATTAGTAAAAAGCACAAGGTCAGTTTTTCCTGGGTTTAAGTTCAAACCTACCCTTGTTGCCCATCTATGAATATCCCTCAACGAGGATTACATTAGGGAGCTAATTGTATCGAGGAACTTACCAGTTATAATGATAGCTATGTCGTCCGCATATGCTGTAATCTTAGCTGCTTTACCCTCGAATTCCATGAGAATTTCATTTACAACCAGCGTCCAAAGAAGTGGCGATAGAACACCACCTTGGGGAGTTCCTCTCTTAGCTTCTTTGTTTACCTTGGCATTGCCTAATTCCGCAGATACTATTTTACATTTCAATAGGTTGCCTATCCAGTTTTTGACTTGCAAGTTAGCCCCGGAATGATTAACACTTTCCATAATTGCGCCCGTAGAGACATTATTGAAAGCGCCTTCGATGTCCAAAAAGACCCCTATAGAAAAGTCCTTATAGTGTAACGATTTTTCGATTTGTTCAACAACATTATGAAGTGCTGTTTCAACCGATTTGCCCTTTGTGTATGCATGTTGGTTGGAAGACAGGATATTTGGATATACAAATTCTTTGATGTGTATATCCAGAATTCTCTCTAACGTTTTCAGTAGAAAGGACGTCAAACTAATAGGCCTAAAGTCTTTTGGATACATATAGTTGCTCCTACCTGCCTTTGGTATGAATACAACCTTGGCAATCCTCCATGATTTTGGCACATAATTCAGTCTGAGACATCCTCTAAATATTCCTACTAGCCAGGGAATTATCCTCTGTTTACCATACTGTAGTAAAGCCGGAAAAATACCATCTGGTCCTGGTGATTTATATGGTTTAAAGGAATCGATTGCCCATTCCACCTTACTAAGGGAAATGACGTCACAATTCTCAGTATTCAATTCATTTGTCATTTCTGAGCGAGGGGAGATCTCCGTGCAACCTGGGAAATGTGTGTCCAGGAGAACTTCCAGCGTTTCTCGGCTGCAGTTAGTCCAATCGCCGTTAATTTTACATATTGTGCTAGGCACTGATGGATTGCTTGCAAGCAGCTTCCTCATCTGGCCGTATCCGTAGTTTTTTCTATATTGCCACAAAATTTCTTCCATGAATTTTTCTTGGCCTTTCTCACCTCTTTTTTGAAAGATCTCAGTGCTTTTTTATTGGCCCCAAAGATTCACTAGTAAATTTTAGGGGCTCTAGTCTACAATATCGATATATGCTCTCTTATTTTCAATAGTAAACTTATAGTGATTTTCTAGTGACATTGTCCATAGTGCTACTGACTAGGTGTACCCCAGCCAATGCAAATGGCTATTGACAAATAACATAGGGTTGTCATTATAAATCTATCAGTAGACTTTAGCACTATTCAGAAGGTAGTTATTTTACGACCATATGGAGATATTTGAACCGAAGATTCACTCGTAGATTTTAGTGACCCTCGTCTACATATATTTATTTAATATTATTGCACAACATAATAAAAGAGAAAAACTAACTATTGACGCGTTCGTTGACAATATCACCAGAAATACACTAGAACTGTCGTCTCTAACGTATCTCTACTCGCTCATAAAAGGAAAGTTGTCGACATTTTAACTAGTGCAATTGTCGCTGGAGAAAGAGTATTGACATAGAGACATGTGGTTCTATGTTGACTAGAGGGAACAAACACTCGAAATACAACAACAAGAAGTAGTGTCTTTATATTTGATGCGAGTGTACATGTTATTTTGCATATTGTATGTTTGAGTGTATGTGCAAGATGTGTATGGAAAGCTATTACATTTGTGTTTAAAGCGATCTTTTTAAAGCAAGCACACACAACTACCCAGGCAGAAATTGTGAGCACACCATTGTAAATACAAAATTACAACTCTTTCAAAAAATGACATATAACACATCACACGAAGTAATTGCTTCTTTACTTTCATACCTACATTAACTGAATAAATTTTTTTGCAAACAGTGTTATACAGTATTTGTTTTTGAAGACTTAGCTACAGTAGAGAATTTAAAAAATCCTTCATGTCTTGAAATCTCTTTTAAATGGTCTTATGAAGGGCTCTAGTATAAAATTGTCTGTTATTACATTAGGATTTCAATATTTTTGTTGCTCGCTTTAGAAAACCTTTAATTTTTACTTGTTTCATTATTATTATACTTGTCTTTGTAGCGAGCAAAGCTTTACATATTCTGTGAAAATTTCAGGTTCGTAGTTCGCACGGTTCTCTAGAAAAGAGTCTATAACGGTTGGATGGACATATGGACACATAGACAGACCGACAGACAGACAGATGGACATCCTAGCAAAAACAGTAGCTTTCTATTTTACGTTTTGTTTACGGAATCCAAAAAATTAAACCTAACTAAAATAAATTTTATTTAGCACAAGTTGAAATCCGGTGCTAGAAATTGACATTTCTTTCTTAACACTTCCTTCCTTTCATGTTACTTTCATGTTATGCTTCATGGGTGTTGCCAATTTGCTTAATTTTTCTATTAAATTTGACTAATTACAGAATGCTTTCTTTAAGGCAACACTGTTGGAAAAACGAATAAAAAGTAACAGCCGAATAAAGATCCAAGACACTTTGCAAAAGAAATATGCTCATAAATGAAGAGACATCAAAAAAAATTTAATTATTTAATAATTTGAATCGCCCTATTTATGCCAAAAATAAAAAAATCAGTAATATCCATAAACTTTCAACTGATGAGGTTTTGAGAATACCTTGCTCTAGAGTTATTTAAAAAAAAACAGCTATACCTTATGAATTACAATTATTTAAGAATTACATTTTATGCAAAAACATCAATATTTATTTCAATAGTACATAAAATAAATTTTTAAAATATGTCAAAAATGCATTGATTTAAAAAAAAACATTATCTAAAATTTATGGTTTATTTGTCACATGTTAAATTTACCTTAAAATTTATGTTTATTTATATTTATATCATATATGTGATTCTGGTTCAATTTTAAAGCATCATAACGAAATTTTTATTGATATAAATATTTTGTCTTATATAAAGGGGATTGTTCAGCACCATTAAATGATTTATTTTTAATATACTACATTATTTTTATACTTTTATGGCTTTTTTATTAAGCAAAGATATACAGGATATTATATAAATTTACCTGTTTTTTAACCTTTATCATCTCAATATAAATAAAAAGAATATCAAATTACAATGAAGACGCATGGATATATAAATACATACATATGAAGATAAATGAATGTAATTTAACCAATAACATGAGACTAAAGCATAACTTTTGTATTGTCTCCTATTGCTACAGATATTATTGTATAAGATATACAGTGCAGTTGAGGTAATACGAATCGGCCACAGTATTATTTTTACTAATCATACTAATAAAAAATTTTTTTTTTATATTTTTATTGCAGAGAATTAACATTCAGGCAAACAATGCTTGTCAGACAACTAACATAATAGCTCTTTTGGTAGAGTAAGCGGACAGAGCGATAATAAATTTTTTTAAGCTCTGCAAGTACGTTATCTTACTAAATATTTAGAGCAGTTTTTTAGAGCCTGAGCTGTGCTCTAACTTCTGGCCAAGCAGCTTATGCCATTTTATTAAGTAGTTTACTTTGGTGATGATTCTGCTACAGTACCAATGAAGGAGAACGATGTGATGTAAGTTAGTACGCACAATCATTATTAATTACTGTTGACTGTTTTTATTGCAAAATATAATCCTGCTGTCACGATAAGTTCACAAACTTTTTTAAAATTAATCTTGTTTATTTTTAAAGCATTCAATATTTACATAAAAAATAATTTAATTTTAATAAATAGAATTTCTTTTTAAATATAATTAAAGAAAATTTAAGAAATTGTTAGTTTATCGGCCATCTGCGAGCAGATAGATTCTATGGCAAGAAAACTGCTTATTCTTTGACACATAGAACAAACCGAGCCAATGTTGGATACCGTCTTATGAAGTGAGGAGTATTACAGTGAGAGTGTTTTACATCGATTGATGGTCGGACTGGTCAAGGTTTCGACGGATGAGGCGGATGAGGCGAAACTTCTCAGCAGATATTTTCTAAATAAATTTTGTCTAGTCTAGTAACATGTAGTCAAGCGTTGCCACAGTTAAATACGCTTCATGCCTATATTTTTAGCTTTTTGCAATAAATGGTTGTTTCAAGCAAATTAACTGCGTTAGGTACAGGTCTCTGTAATTGTTTGCCTCAACTTCAGCAGTTCATAATAGATAAGACCCTTATGGTCGCACCATATATAGAGCGTTGCCTTAGCGTCATGAATAATCGGTATTACCGTTTCCCGGTCTACACATGCACAATCGTGTTTTGATGCCTCCCTTCTTCATCTTTTTTAGGTATTTAATTTATTTGCTTTTAGATGAATTCTGGTGCACTTAAAGGTTTTAATATTATAGCTTGGATAACTCACAAGTAATTTATAAATTATTCTTGAGTTCAAACTTTGAAACTTTTTTGACTGACCTCTGATTATGTTCTGTCACTTAAGCGAAAATCTTTTCAGGCAAAAGGTTTGGTGTCATTGTGTTGAACAAGCTGTTAGTTTCTTAATAATTCTTTTTGATAGTTTATCTACATTTTTATATTAGCCTGTGGAAAATAGGACAAAGAGCATATTTGCTTGATTTTTTTCTAATTTTTAGAAATTGCAGAGAACCGTTAATGGGAAAGTTTAATGAAAAAAAAAGCAACAAGAAATCTCACTTACTGCAGTTCTTTATTTGGTTTTAAGATTTCATATGCTTTAAATACGAGTATTTTATCCGAACTTGAATGCACTAAATTATCTGATAAAGAGAACAATGTTTTCTGCTTTTAAAACGTTGCGATTTCAAAACGAAATGGTTTTCAGAACCTGGCCGATAGATTCTGTATAAATTATTTAAGAAAAAAAAACACCTGTGAAAGACCTGACATCTATTGCTAATCCCGCATTTATACAGCTACGGTCACACTTGTCAAACATTTGCCCAAAAAAGCGTAACCAACAAACATTAATGACAAAAGTTTTGTTCCAGGTGCTTGTTTATCAAATTTATCAGTTTCGAACGCAACTATAGGATAATATCGTAGAATCCAACACTATTGGTTGCTCTTTAGCTTGACAAAATTTTCTCTGAATTGAAAGATTTTTCATAAGCATTTAGTGGTTACGCTTTTTTGGGCAAATGTTTGACAAGTGTGACCGTAGCTTAAGTTATACACCCATTGTTAAGAGAACATAAAGAGATCATTGTATTGAACCCAAGTGAACTGGACCTCTGGCTTTCTTTATTATAAAAATACTTATTAAGAAATCATGATTGTAATAAAATATGTTCACTATATTCCGACTTAGCTGTAGATGGAACATATGCTCAAATCTTTGAATTAGAGGTGGGATGGTGAGCAAGTTTTTATTTACCTTCAATTAAACTTTTATGTATACTTACTTAAATGTACCATGAGCTTCTTTATACGGCTTGTACACATTGGTACATGTATCTGTTCTTAAATAAGTTTTGTTAAAAATTAAAAAATTAAAATAAAATTACCCAGCTAAAAAAATTATATATGGCCCATATATTTTTAATATATGAATATATATAACTATATATGAATATGTATGAATTCATGTATGGAAATGTATGGGATTATACATTGCAAAACTTTTATATATGAACTAATATATGGACTAATATATGAAATGTATTATAATAAATGAGCTCATATATCGAAATTTCATTATGAAGCTCTTCATATGTGAATCCATATATGTATAGAAATAATTTAATATATGGAGCCATATCAGAATGTTTGCATACATGATATCTCACATAAGATCGTTTTTGCAATCAAAAGAGTTTGGTGTTTTATCAGTTGTGAATTGGAAATCCATTAGAAAATACATACGGTATGCCAAGTTTACATGCGTATCCTCAACATTTAAAAGAGAAAAACTTTTATTACAAAAAAACCATAAAATGGACGGAGCTTGCGGTAAACTTCGCGAACTGAACCATTATTTTCGAAATAAATTTGCACGATTTGCAAGCGTTGTTCTTTTGTCAACCTGTTCATGATAAAATGGCAAACCAAACTAAATATTAATCACTTAACAGCTGACAAAATGGCCGCCAGTTAAAAAAGTGATGCCAACTTAAAGTTCTATACCTCGATAAAAAACACCCTTTATTAAATTACTAAAATTACTTTTTTTTAGATTTTGAACATGGAGGTTGTATTTAATAAAAAATTTGTTTTGACAAATAATGAAAATCAAACTAAAAGTCATTTCATTCATAATTTTAACTCAAAAGGTGAATCAATTATTTAAAAAATACAAAAAATTATATTCGTGCATAAAATTTCATTTAAGAAATCAGATTAAAAACTAATGCTAACAACAATAGTTTTCAATATATTTTTTTGCAGTAATATGAACTTTGTTTCTTATCTAGAGAATTCTGTTATTTTCTATAAAATTAAATAAATAAATGAAATTTTATGTACGAATATAATTTTTGTATTTTTTAAATAATTAATTCACCTTTTGACTTAAAATGATGAATGAAATGACTTTTAGTTTGATTTTCATTATTTGTCCAAACAAATTTTTTATTAAATACAACCTCCCTGTTCAAAATCTAAAAAAAAGTAATTTTAGTAATTTAATTTATTGCACAGCAGTGTGCTTTTGTAATCAAGAGAGAATAAATATGAACTTTGCATATTTTAGAGGAAATATTTATACATACATGTATGAAAATGTATGAATATATTTATATAATCATATATGCCCATATACCCTCATTTTTCGGAAGCGAACCATATATGGGTTATCATATATGCTCTATACATATTTTTCTAGCTGGGTAACTAATTTTTTCTGGAGGAGGTTTTTTAAAATATTCTAATATGTTTTTGTATGTAAATTGTCGTTTGCGATTAAATTTTACAGCCCCTATATCTAAAGTTATCAACAATTTTGGCATACCATACCTACCCATAGGGTAGATCCATAAAATTTTAATTTCAATAAAAAAGTGAACTTTCGATAACATGTCGCTTGCAATAAAATCGAAAATCAGGCTCGATATGTTACATAAAGTTTGGCGTTGTAATAGTGTTTTCACACTGACATGGTTTTAATAGAAGTTGATTTTAACATTAAAACCAACTGTTAAAACCTGGTTTTACCATACAAATTGTTTTTGTTAAAACCAAATTAAAACCAGTTTTGAATTGGTTTTAAGTTGGTTCTATGAAATGCAACCTTGTTTTCGCTGTGATAAATTCAATGCTGACAAGTTGGAATGACCGGCAGCAGCTGGTAATGGTATGCTAGTGAATAATAATAGATAACGTCTGAACAATTTTCAACTTAAAAATTAATGCAGCAGCAACAATAATCAAGAAATTATGGAAAAAAGAGTTTTTTGGAAGGAAAACAACGAAAATATTTTAAATTGAACTGTAGAAAGTGAAAATAGACAATATGACTGACATTCATCTGCCTATAAAAAAGGTTTATCTTATAATGTATTTGTGCATTTTCGTATTATTAACAATATTTCCAAGCATTTCTTCATTCTGTATAAGAAGTTCCATAACTTAAAAAAAATTTATTCACAAAATATTAAATAATTTCCATTTTAGAGCGCATTGTGAAATATCTCAGTTTTTCATACAAACAAAAACAGTTGAACAGTATGTTCAACAAGTGTTAATAAAAAGCAAAAAAATGCAACAACAAATACACGCATTTCGGCAGGAGATTTATTTTATTTTGAGCAAAATTATTAGACAGCCTGTGAGTTAAAAACTGAATTTAACAAACTTGCAGTGTGAAAGCAAAATCAGCTGTTTATGGTTTTAACGTTAAAACCAAGTTTTAAATTTCAGTGTGAAAACACTATAATACAGATAGATTTATTCTACTTGCTGCTATTTGGCGATATTTTCCGTAAAAATAGACATCTTAAAATATATCCCATCCTAATCTAACAAAACATTTTAAACCGACTTTTTTATAAATTCGTGCACTTTTATCAAAATAATTGCTACAAACAATAAAAATAAAACCAAATCTGCTCGAACAAAAACAGCATTAAACTTATTAAGATTATATATTTAAACATGTTTATGGTCCTTCTGTCAAATTATGAAAATGTTAGCTAAAGAGTTCCGCATTTCAAGTAATTTCAATTTGTTTGAATTTGTTTAATCTCTTCGGCAAAAAAACGGGTTGATAATAGATTATCTATATATGGACATAATTGGCAGTATGGTTTGGATCTTTATATTGTTGAAAATAAAAATTTATTAACAAGGCCAGGCTTTTGAAAACTTTTTTCAGGTTTTTATTTAAAATATTGAGATACATGCTCTTGACCACAGAAGCATCAATGAAAATTAGGTGATAAATACCAGCTGGCCACTATTACCCTACACCATAACACCCGGCCAACCATTTTTTAATATATTGATGATGTTGTGACGTGAGACTGAAATATATTTAATTTGCTTTCATTTGCGAGTAATACAGTTTCCCAGAAGTCCACTTATTTATTTAAATAAGATTTTGCAAAATCTAATTATTTTCTTTTGATTCAATTTGCTTTTCCTTTTTTTGTGCAATTAGAGAACTGAAACCAATACCTTGCAGGCTTCTTCTCAAAGTTGAGGGATGTATTTCATTTCCAAATTTTACTAATTTGGATCTATCTGGATTTTTCTTACTTCGCTGGGTTAAAGTATTTGTGCATTTTATTTTTTAGTTTCTGAAAACTTTACCAAACAAAAAAATAATTCTCTCAAATAAAACACAACTTCAATGATCTGATAGAACATTTTCGAAAAAAAAAATTATGGCAACAAACTGGAAGTAAACTCTTTCAAATAAATTTTTTTTTTAAATCTGTTGATTAAGAAAAATTATGTTTTTTTAAATGCAAGATTGTGTGGTTTTCAGAGATCAGGGTGTTTGATATGTTTTGTTAAAATCGGAAAAGTTGAACCATTTAAAAAAAAATATTAATTATAAATGGGCGTATCCCCGCCAACTTTTTTACACTGAGCTATATCGGAATCTATTCTTTCTTCGACAAGAAAAAGATTTTTTACAATCGGCCTAAAATGTACCGAGCTATGAAGTAACAATGTAAAAAAAAACATACAGACAAATTGATCACAGTCGGTCGCTTAAAAGGGACAACACATTTAATATAAAGATACATCTTGATAATGTTATTACAAAAAAATATGTGATTAATTTAGTCTGCCTGTGAATACTTTAAATGAAAATGTTTTTAAATTTCCTGCGATATTGAATGTAGCAATGTTTCTCCTGCGTTTGATTTAAATTTGGAGTTTTAAATTTTCTATTGGAAAATATTTTCTGAGACTTATTTTTTTTTCTTGATGTGTTTATAAAATGCTAAAGGAATATAATTTAGTTGAAGTTTCTGGAGTTGATGTTTTGGGGAAGGAAGTAAAGTGTTATAAAGTAGTGCTATTAAACAAAACAAAAACAAATTTTCAAATTAAATTTTTGAAATTTTTAAAATTTTGGTTTTGTTTGAAATGTAAGTGGGCGATAAGTCGAACGTTGTCGACATTCCAAGCAGGCCCTTAGTGGTCACCTTAGCATTACTGTTACGTTTTCACATTTCATATTTTTTCCAAACAAATTTAATAAATTAATTAAAATTTTAATAAGTTTCCTTAAGGGCCAATTTCACATACTCTATTTAAATATCAATTCATATTTAAATGTCGATTTTCATTAATTTTTGTATGGTTTTCTTAATATGAATTGATATGAAAATAAGTTGGTGAAATAGGCTCTAAGAAGGCAGTACTAAATTTAAAGTATACACACTTACATTTTTGTGGCCCTATGTTCCTTCTAGGAATTACCTAGATTTTACTTAAAATTTAAAAACTTTTTAAAAAAAAAGTTTATCTAAGATATTCTAACTTATAATTATTTTTGTTCTTCAAAGGACATTGACATTTCGTTAATTTAAAAACAATTTAAAAATTACCAACTTGGGGAAAGTAAAACGAGGCTTATGCATTTGTTTTAAATTAAATATCTGGCGGACTACCCTGTACTTCGGAACGAAAGAAAATGATTTCGAATTTTTATGTTATTATCATTACAATTCGAAAGCATTTGCTTATAGAGTGGGCCCACTTATCGGACATTATATAAAAAAAAAATTTTGCTTCAGTGAAACTAATCACACCAGTTATGGTGTACACAACGCACTGTCGCCATATATTTTCTCTTAATCATTGACAACTAACTTAATGTTAAATGGTATTTTATTTTGCCAATTAAATATTAAAAAAAGTTAACGCCAATGAACAATTAATGCCCAAAGGTGACACATTATCATCTCTAATGTTGTTTATTTATTCTTTCTGACTTTACTGGCAACTGTAATAATTTTGGTGAAACGTATTAAAACGATTGCTTGTATATTTTTGTATACTATTATGTATACGAAAGTAATAATATACCACCGATTTATTGCATATTATAAGAAAATTAATGTAGCATAACACAGATATATAACTTTAAGGTGATATTAATATTTACTATCGAGGAGTATATTGGATTTTGCTCCATTATAGTAGATATCATATATTGTTAATGAATCTACTTTGTTTAAATAAATATTACTTTTAAATATGTATATCAACACGTTTTAATAGTTTGAATCAATTTCTTAACTTTTTTTTATCATATTAGTATCTGTATAAATAATCTCAAAACAAGGTGAATTAATGTGACGTGAACTTGTTTTTCCCGCACGAAATCATTCGCTAGTCATGTTTCATGTAATTTTAATTTGAAATGCTTTTTATAATCTATAATTTTTATTCAACGCGTATCCAGTTGCATATGAGTTTAAAACAAGTAAAAGTGCTATATTCGCCTGTGCCGAATCTTATATACTCTTTACAAAGTGCGTTTATATAGTATAGAGATACATACATAAGCACATAGTTACTTTTATGTACAAAGAAAAAAATAATAATTTTCAAACCTTAGAATCATAATTTTAGATTTTTCTGATTACTTATAACAATCTAGTAGTTCTTAAAAAAATATAGAAAGTGTGTTAAGTGAAAAAAAAGGAAACTAAAAAAAAATGTTTTATTTAGTTACTTTAATGTGCAGAAAAAAATCATAGTTTCCAGCTCTGGAGCTGTGGTTTTTATTTTTATAATTTTCTATACCAAACTTTTCTTTCCAAAACGTAAAATATATATAATTTATAAAGGAAAATATAAAAATTAATCAGACTTAGTTACTTTTATATATCAAAAAAGTCTAAGTGTCCCAACCGTGAACTCATCCTTTTTGATTTTCTGATTTCTTACACCAATCTCTTTCTTTTAAGAATTTAAGAAATGTTAAATTTATAAAGAAAAGGAAAAATTTGTTTTAGGAACTTACTTTTGTACAAAAAAGTTAAAGTTTTCCAACCCTGGAATCGTCTTTTTAATTTTTTTAATTATTTTTTTTATTTAAAATACCAACTTTATTCGTTATCAAGCATAAAATAAATTTATTTAATAAAAATAGATAAAAATTAGTTTTCGGTAGTTAATTTTTATATCACAAAGAGTGTACACCATATTTTTTAAGAATATAAGATATGTTTAATTTATAGTAAAAAAGAAAAAAGTTGTTTTAGTAAGTTACTTTTGTATAAAAAATAAGGTTTTCCAAACCTGGAAACGCCGTTTTATTTTTTATTATTTTGTAATACCAAATTCATTCGTACTGAAGTATAAAATAAGTTTATTTTATAAAAAAAAATAAAAATTAAATTTCTGTAGCAAATTTTTTTCATCACAAAAAGTGTGCGTTTTCCAACCCTGAAATCAAACTTTTTGATTTTTCTGATTTTTTATAGTAATCTCTTTCTTTTAAGAATAAGAGATATCTTTAATTTATAGAGAAAAAGGGAAAATTTGCTTTAGTCAGTTACTTTTCTATAAAAAGGTAAGGTTTTCCAACCCTGGAATCATCCTTTTTAATTTTTCTGATTTCTTCCACCAATCTATTTCTTTTAAGAATATAACATATCTTTAATTTATAGAGAAAAAGGAAAAATTTGCTTTAGTAAGTTACTTTTGTATTAAAAAAGTTAAAGTTTCCCACGCTGGAAACATCTTTTTAATTTTAGAAGGTTAATTTTTAATTTTAAATACCAATTTTACTCGTACTAAAGTAGAAAATAAATTCATTTAATAAAAAAAATAAAAACTAATTTTCGTTAGTTAATTTTTTATAGCACAAAAAGTTTCAGTTTCACAACCCTGGAATCATCCTTTTTGATTTTTCTGATTTCTTTCCCCAATCTTTTTCTTTTAAGATTATAAGATGTGTTTAATTTATAAAGAAAAGGAAAAATTTGTTTTAGTAAGTTACTTTTGTATAAGAAAATAAGTTAAAGTTTTCCAACCCTGGAAACGTCTTTGTAAATTTTTTAATTTTTTTTTTTATTTGAAATACCACTTTTATTCGTGGTGAAGTATAAAATAAGTTTATTTAATAAAAATAAATAAAAAATTAGTTTAAGGTAGTTAATGTTATATATCACAAAAATCGTAGGTTTTCCAACCCTGGAATCATCCCTTTTGTTTTTCTGATTTCTAACATCAATTTCTTTCTTTTAAGAATATTAGATATGTTTAATTTACAGAATAAAAAGGGAAAATTTGTTTTAGTAAGTTACTTTTGTATAAGAAAAAAAAGTTAAGGTTTTCCAACCCTGGAAACGTCTTTTTAATTTTTAAATTTTTTTTTTAATTTTTTTTAGTTAGAGATACAAATTTTATTAATTTTGAAGTATAAAATAAGTTTATTTCATAAAAAATTATTATAAGCTAGTTTTCGGTAGTTATTTTGTATGGCAAAATGAAGTTTAAGTCTCCCAGCTCTGAAACCGTCCGCGCGATTTTGCTGATTTTCAATACCAATCTTATTTCAACCATTAGTGACCCACCGCTCTAGGAACGAAGTCTCTAGCCTTTCTGGGAGTTTCGGAAAACCGAATTCACCTACAGACAGACGGACATCGCTTATTCGTCTTCCCTATACATAAGGATCCAGAATATATATACTTTATGACTCGCTTATTAAAATTCTAGAAATTACAAACGGAATGACAAACCTATATATACCCTTTTACCATTTTTTGGTAAAGGGTATCCTCACAAAAACATAAATGTGAAAAAAGGCCAATTTCCTATAAAAAAGTTCGGCCATTAAAAGTAGTGAGATATAAATTTTGACCAAGTTCTTGTTTGGCACAATACCTATCACTGAAATATGCTTTGCATTATATAAATTAGTAATCGTAAGGTTGTCATATAATTTCTACATAATCTGATAATTCTAATTATGATTTATGAGGGGGGTAAAAACAGCTCGAATGGCTTCCTACATGCACACTGCGTGCATTGGCCGGAATTTTGGTTAATGAGTTCAGACGCATTTTGTTGCTAAACCAAAATTAAAACCAAAAATTGTTTATTCATCAACGTATTTTGTCTGAATTAAAAGAGTCTTGTATCGGATCGTATTCAGCAGAATGAATTTTATTTATTTATTTTTCCAAAAGCATTGCAAATTAAGAGTCGTTTTAAATTAACAATTTTTGAATAGGATTTGTTGGTTTTGTTTTTCTTTAAAGCTCCTGACAGCGCTGCAGAAATTTCCAATACATTAGATATATATTCGTCAGCATTTGAATGCCAAACTTTTTTGAAACTTATGAATTTTATATTATGTCTCAAGCCATAATTAGTTTTTACTTTCTGTTCTGTTACGAATCAGCTGACTCTTTTTTGTTTATAGAAATCTAATACAAGTCGTTTCGTTCTGTTCTGGTTCAACCAGTGATAATCAAAAAATTGTTAAGTAATTGTAAGTGACAGCATAAATTAAATAAAAATATTTCGGAATAAAACACTGTATATTGAAACTTAACTATGGACGATACAAAACTCATCGCTTTAGAGGACTGTGACCCTTCTGGTCAGAAATAGCAGATAAGATACTACAGAAAAAGTAAGTACTCAAATTTAGAAGCAGAGTAGCAAAGCAAAGAGCAGCAACAGAAAGTAAAACTAACGAAGCCTTCATTGTAAAAAACTGTAAAATTGTATGTGTTTTGTTTCGTTTGTATAAATTTATGAATTTTAAAACTATTATTTTTTTCCAACAAAAAGTTTTTCAAATATATTAATTGTATAATTTTCCTTTTTCTTTTGTGGAAATTTAATTAAAAATCTTCAAAGAGGACTGTTAACAAAACCAATACAAGCAATTATTTACATTCAGTTTCTCTCAAAGTACAATTTAATTAGGAAATCGAAATGTATTTTTTTTGATGGAACTCAGTTTTTAAGTTTTATAAGTTTTGTTTTTGCTTAAACATTTTTCTTAGTAGTTGTAATTTTCTTTTTGAATTTCAAATAATAAATCTTTATTTCTCCTATAGTCTTATGAATACATATAGCAATTTGAAGAAATAAACTCAAAAATATGAGTATAATAAAAAAATCTATCAAGATTCGTTTGTTTAATATCACAACGATGGTACCCACCTTGAAGTAGTTTAAATTAGACAAAGTAAATTTTTCTGTTCCAAACACTATCGAAATTTTAAAAATTAGTTTATGGAAATAGTATAAATATATTTCTTCATAGTTTAATAACAACAGCCTACTGACGTTCCTCGTATTAAACAAATTATTAAGTATATATTCTTACTCTTATATGTATATTTTACACACAAGAAATTGTATGCTTGTAAAAATGCTTGTATATAACTGCAAATACTCACACACTTTTTCATTTCTATGCCACTAGAAAATGAAAAATTACCCAAAATGAACATTCATACATATATATATATATTCAAGTGAATAATTGTATATTCTGCAGGTGCGGATGTTAGGTCTGAAAATTATTTTTACCCTCCGCAAAACGATAAAATATTTATTCTGTTTAATTCGCTAATAAAAGAATCTTTTTTTTTACTTTAACTTATCGCTTTAAAAAAAAACTACACAAATAGTCGCTTTTAATTCCTCTAGTTTTTTGAAATCTTTTGCTCGCTGCGCCAATGCACCTGTCCACTAGAGACCTGCGTAAACAGTCTTTAAACGTAAATACGTCATAATTTTTATATGTATTCGCGTCGTATGTATTATATTAACCAATAATAAAGGATGTCCTACTATAAGCGAAGCACGTTGGATGTATTGGTGTAGGTGTATATCAGTGTTAACAAGCGATGTCGCCAAGACAGCTTGTTTGTAACAAACACTCGAAAGAAGTACTGTTGATTAGTGTATGCTTGTTATTTTTCATATTGTACGTTTGAGTGTGTGTGTAATATGTAGATGGTAAGCTATAATGTGATTAACCGCATACAACTAATGTTAATGAATGTGTGTGCCTTTGCATGTGGGCAGAAAAATAAAAGATCATACACACATACATGCATGACGTTTGTACACGCGCTCATGCGTAGAAAGAAGCAAGTATCACAAATTCTTCCGTCACGAAGTGTTTTCTTCTTTACTCTTATACGTACAATACTCAAACAAATTTCTTTAAAACAGTGCTGTTAACGTTTGGTTTATAAGATTTCGCTGTAGTAAAGCATTTAAAAAATTCCTCATGTCTTGAAAGTTCTTATAAGATATCTTGTGCAGGACACTACTGTCTACTAATTATAATATTGAGATTTGAAGATTAATAGCAGATTTAAAAGAGAGACGTAAACCAAATACCACATAAAAAGCCCACATAAAAGCGCGTAAGAATTGTATTAAATTTCTGCAGAGGTATAAGATAAACTTTTCCTCGCAGTATGCCCACTAATAAGCAGCCGCGATTTTCTCAACCTCAACATTAAGTTTTTTTACTCTAATTTTTTAAAGGATGTTCCTCGAAATCCATATTTATATTTTTTACATATTTGTTAAGCAAGGATGATATAAAAGAAAAGAGAGCACAAAACAAATTTCGTTAATGCCGTTGAATAAAAATTTAAGAAATGTCCTTTTAAAAAATGTCTCTCCATATTCTAGACAACATACTTTCTTAGAGTCTAAGCACAATGTTTGCAGTGCGGTTCGATTTTTCGTTGCGGAAGAGAAAAATAAACATAATATAACGGAAGACGGCGACGGCAATACTTGTCATTGTTTAATTAAATTTTTATTAATTTTCTTGTGCATACATTTTTATAAAAATTTACTCTTTCTGTTAAATATTTTGTAATGGCAGTAACTAAAAACAAAAAATGATTAAAATTTTATACATTCGCAGACATATTTGATAAATTTTATAAGCTTTTGTACTTTATGACGAACATTTTTGAGCTTCAAAATCATGTTTTTTGTCGTAAACACCACCAATTATTCAAAAACTATGACAACATCAGAAAGAGAGTCATAAATTGAGAGAATAAAAAATTCCGCAATGAAAATAAAATAGATTTTAAATTTATGCCGTTCCGCACTGCGGGTTTTTAATTCAAAATCGTATGAAAAACCCCACCGCAATGAATTCTCGTTACATTGTGTTCAGACTCATACTTTTAAAAATTATCTAAAAGATGAAAAGATAATCAAAAATTAGTCCTTAGCATACAATAATACTGAAGAATATTTATTTGACATTCATTTGACATATTTAAAAAATAAATGTCAAATACATATACTTCGGTATTTTAATTGATTTCCCAAAAATTTAAATGTATTTTCAATTCAATTTTCAAAGATACTTTAGGTTTTCTAACCGCTTATTTGACATATTTCTATAAGAAGTTTGTCAAATAAACCTGTAATAAACCTAAAATATTTTTTATGAATTAGGCCGATAATATCCAGCTAAATAAACTTAAAGAGAAAACAAAATGGATATAATTGTTTTGTAAGAACTGTGGGAAAATTTTTAATAGATTTTTAGTTCATTAAACACTGTATTTTTATATTGCACACAAAATGGGTGTCCTGACATCAGAGATTTCAGTGAATATGACCTCGTTTTAGGACGACAACTGCCGATTTAGCTGACGTCATCATTTTTTCAGGAGAATTCTTTTTCTTTCATTTTGAGTTTCTTTAGTTCAATATGGCCGACAATCCCAAGCTGGATATTACGTAGATTTTAGAAAAAGTTTGAAAAAAAAAGATTCCATAAAAAGGTAAAATTTTTTTCTTGCAAAAATTACCCAGAGAATATAAATCTAGAATGAGGTTTCAATAAGATCAACCATAATGTAACTGTATATGAAAGATCGCGATATAAGAAGATGATAAAAAAGGTAAATTACTCGAAAAAAAATTAAAGAATAAATAATTAAAAATATTTAAGTGAGGGTAAAGATGTAAGGTCCTAGTTTATATATGAACATGTAGATTATAATAAAAGGATTTGAAGTTTTATTTAAAAGAAACAAATTTTGCTTTTTTATTACATTTTATTGAAATAATTCCCCCTAAAATCTTGAGGCTGATGCGTACCTGATATGCGATAATGCATATGCGTCAACATATGTATATAGGTATACGTATTTGTATAAAAGTATTTTTAAAGTATTTGAAAATTTACAAAAGTACAGCTGCTGCCTTAGACAAACGTAAATGTAGTTTTGCTATAAATATAATAAAATTGCATTTACACTTATAAAACAGCCATAAACTTTTTTACAATTCCACTGAAAGGAATACAAAAGTATGGCTTCGAAGTGAATGATATTTTTGGAAAATTTTAACAAAAATATCTGTGTCGAAATAAATTTACCAATGCTTGCTGCAGATTGCAATGGTGCACCAACTTTTTTTTCTATAAAAGTGAATTAAAAAGTATAATTAAAATTAATTTTTCACTGAAACTACAAATATAATATAATATACAATATCAACAAAAAACTGAACAACAGATGATGGGGAAAAACTAAAGGCTGGTGTAAAAAATGTAATTAATTACATTTATTAGAGGGACGAAAACTTATACAAATACATATAAATGAGCAGGGGAGAGATGGCATTGCTATAAAAAATCATACTTTCTCTAGCTTTTATAGATATGGATATTTTTAAAAAATGTTTTCATATCAGTTGCTGAGAAAAAATAATTGTAATAAATCTATCTTCTATCTATTTAGATTTATATAAATATATATATATATATATATATATATATATATATATATATATATATATATATATATATAGATAGAAGAGGCTATAGAATTCTAAAAACAATTTAGATAATATAAAATTATAGAAGTGGCTATTGAATTCTAAAAACAATTTATCTTGTGCACCAGTTTACCCAAAATATGAAAAAACATATATCTTTTTTTATTTATATATTGAAGATTTTTGAGACACTTTTCTTGTATTGAACTAAAATATATTATCACCTTAAAACAATCTAGTAGCTTTAGGTTTTGATTATTATAAATCAATTCTGTTCTGTATATCCTTATCTCTTGAGATAAAAGTTAAAGAAATTTGAATTGATTTTTTTCAATAAGATGATTTTTCATTTAAGCTTATATATAATGAACAGAATTTTAAAGTGAATAATTTTTTTATATCTATGTATATAGTTTTAACTAAATACTAAGGATATAATTTTTGAAGCTGAGCTCTATAGTAGCTTTAGGTTTTGATTATTATAAATCAATTCTGTTCTGTATATCCTTATCTCTTGAGATAAAAGTTAAAGAAATTTGAATTGATTTTTTTCAATAAGATGATTTTTCATTTAAGCTTATATATAATGAAAATAATTTTAAAGTGAATAATTTTTTTATATCTATGTATATAGTTTTAACTAAATAATAAGGATATAATTTTTGAAGATGAGCCCTATTCGAATGCTCAAACCTCCATTCGTTTTCAAAATGTGTACAGCATACCTAGAAAAAATAAGTTCAGGCTCTCGCGAGTTCACTGTATTATATTATATAATTTAATTTAATTAATTGTTAATTCAATGGCTTGTGGTTAATACTAGTACAATAGATACTTATACAATAAATATTTAGTTTATCAATCATTTAAATTAAATCTTTAACTTGGGCAGTGACAGCAAATCTCCTTCTTGCTTAAATTTTTTAAGCAATTTTTTTATTTATGCTCTATTAATTTAATTTTTTTTATACTTTCTTATATCGTCGATTTTCATATCTGGGAGATGTTATTGTAGTCTGATCCAAAACAAAATTTCCATTGGCATGTACTGAAACAAGCCCATATGCAAATATAGTGTAAGTACAGATTATAATGAGTTAAATAAAAAAATTACCCACAGTTACGGCAATTATATTTCATTTCTCTGATTGCTTTAGTTTTATTTAACTCCATGCCATTGGCCACGAAAAAAAAATATATTTAAGTTGTATATAAACTCAAAATTCCTATCACTTCTTCTTAAAAAAATCTGAATAAAGGTAGAGTTTACCGCTACGTCAGAAAGAATGTATGTGCCATAATTTCACAATCAAATGCATATTTGCATTTCTGAAAATTATGAATCAAAATTTCAAGCTAGGAATTTCATTCAGAGCACAAGGCTATATATTAGTGTATCCCAAAAAAATTAATTTTTGTATTTTCATGGAAGCTCAAGAATAATTTGAAAGTTTATTGGGTCAAGTAATTTTGAGATTTTTAAAAAATTTTTCGGAAGAAGTTTATAGATCACACAAGTCGATTTTTTTCCAAAGCTGTAAACGGGTATAACTCAGGAACGGTAAGAGCGAAGATGGCTTTGGCTGAAGTAGTTAGTACGTTGCCTACAAAGCCAAAGATTTTAGGTTCGAGCCCTGTTCTCAGCAGTCACAAAACGAACAACACCACGCAGTTTTTGATGTGCATTAGTGTCCCTTTGCATTAGTTGTTATATGACAAGTTCTAGTGATGAAGGCGGTCACTGATGAAGGTGGTCACTGAACTATACCGGTTTCGGCGGATGCTAATCCTAATGAGACATCAGAGCGCCCTCCTTCGCCGATATAATGTAGAAGAATCATCGGTGAAGTAAACTAATAAATAAAATAACTACTAAACACAGCTTCAAAGTTTAATACGCCCTATTGACAGCATTAAAAAAACGTGCAAACAGCAGTATTGTAAAAAAATGAAGCCGTCCTCTATCTTAACCTTCGCCACCTGTCTTCTCTATCACTATCCCTTTTCTAAAGAAAGTAACACCTAGTAATAGTAATAGGCATCCATTGTCTGAGTGTTACTTCTCTTAAAAAAAAATCAAATTGAAAAATGATTTATTTAAATTATTTAGAATTAATTGATTTTTCAAACTACATCATTAGTATTTTTCGTTTTTATAAAATTTTTAAAAGTTATACAGTGTTATTTACAAAATTTATGGAAAAATTGTTATGCAGCTTCCTAAATGAGCAAATTCATGGCAAAAACTTATATTAGGACATTTTTCTTTCAAATAGTTTCTTCAAAAGTGGAAACAATCGTTAAAGCTATAAAGAAAACACGAAAAGGGCCGGTAAACTCGATTTTAGGCAAAAATTTTGACTTGTGCTACAACCTCTTCCGAAAAATCTGAAAATAAATTTCAAAAATACTTGACCCTATAAGCTTTAAAATTATTTTTGAGCCCAAAAAAATTTTTTTTGGGACAGTTACAAGATATCTGTGGCTAAAGAGTAAAAGTACATAAGTCGAGATAAGCTGGTTTTGGGTTAATAGTACCTCCGTGATCTGCATATTCGAAAGTACGCCTAGTTAAAATCTAAATTTATTTGTGAAATTTTTTTGGAAGTTATAGCATTATGAGTTGCGACTTATCTTTTTAAGATTTCTATTCTAAGTTGGAATAATAGCTTAATTTAGGTTATACTTTGGTATATTTCAACATAAATGTTTTAACTATAGTGTGTAGAACGATGTTTGATTAAAAAAATAAAGGTTAACAGAGAATTTCCTGATTTAACCGTAAAAGGAAAGAATTTCTTAAAATCGACTTGAACGCTTAAGAGTGCTCTTTTGAAAAACAGTAAAATATGACTCAAGCACTTTTTCCTTATTACCACAGATATATATACCTACATAATGGTGACGCACGAATATTCGTATTCGCATTCGAATTCCCGAATATTCGTCCATTTTTAGATATTCGCATTCGTATTCGTATTTGCCAAATTTAGGCGAATACGAATATCTTTTTCCCAAAAATAAAATAAATTAATGCAGAAATCCTAAACGAAATTTAAAAAAAATAGCATAAAAATATTTGTATATTAGTTTGTAATAACTAAAAAAGAAATTCACTTCAATTCAAACAGAAGAATACAAAAAAAATAAAAAATAAAAGTTAAGAAAGCCTATTACGATGAGGTGTTTAACTAAAACCAACACCAACACCAACACTGACTAAAAATCTTGTTCTATATCCAACTTAGTTTGAACCTTGTTAGATGATCGACGACATTTGCTATCAGTTTTTCCGCCCAATAGTCTGCTATAGTTTTGCGTTTTACAGAATTTAAAAAACTAAATATTATTTAATGACGACCATTACAATTTTGGATAGTTCTTATTTACTTAAATGTACGTGAACAGGAGTATGAAACTTTTTTCATACACAATTTTTCATACATATAACTTTGTAGCCGTAAATAGGAGGAGCTTAATTTAATGTCTAAAAAATTTCACATATAACATTCGTATTCGTATTCGCAAATATCAAAATTTGGCATTCGTTACATCACCGATACATACTTAGTTAGCCCAGAAAAGTATGCTACAAATTTTAATTTTGTTAAAAAATGTCCCACAGTTGTCGGTGGCGTATACGTAATTTTTTTGGAAATAATTTTCTATCAATAGACGTATACTTAATATACATTTTCCACAGCAGTAACTTGCTTATTACCTGTTCTCGCTGGGATGTAACAAAGTTTTGATGGTTACAAGAAATCAGATGATTTTCTATAAAATGGGGAGCAATGTGTCACTACCGTTGTATTTTGTTCAGTAGCTTTATTGTAGAGGAGCTTTCAAGGTAGATGGGAGCTTTTAAGAGGTCCCTTGAATTCCAGTTAAAGATGAATGGCAATGACCATGCAGTTTCAATTAAAATAGAAAAAATTTATAATTTTAAAAATAAATTTATAATAAATTCGTGACGTGAGACATTGCTGTTTATCCAGAAATTAAGATATGATAGAAAGTTTTTATTAAACTATATTTTAATTATATCATGAGTAAAGAATAATAATCACATAAAGTTATCCCAGATAAAATAAAAAGTTGAAAATTGATACTGTAGTGTAATTAATATTAGAGTTAGGCAAAACATTGTAGCTAGAGCACTAGAATTAAGACTTCTTACGAACTGAAATATTTTCCTCATTTGTAATTAAGCATTTATTCAATTTTATTTTTCTATAGTACATTTTATGCAAATGACAACTCTTGTGTATTAAAAAAAATAACGGTGATGAGTTATAAACACTAGGCTTGGACTTGAAAAACAAATCCTACCCTAAATATTTTTATTATAAATTCATTGATATATTTCCATGCCAACTCAATAAAAAACATACTCTTTAAAAAGGATTTTTAGCAGGCACTCAGAGCTTAATATGTACATTTTGAAATATTTTGTTTAATTTACAATCTACTTATAGTATAGTGGCAAGGAAATATCTATCTGTTTGTGTGTGTGCATGTGAGTGCATGTATTAGTGCTTAGATAAGTACGAGCCCTTGCGCCATAATTTGTCAACTAAACAAAAATCCGTATTGCAATTAATCATGCTGTACAACCAACAGTAATAATTTTTCGCTCTAATTTTCCTTTCGTCTCTCCTTCTATGCAATTTCTCGTTTTTTCATAAGCTATGTACGTATGTGTGTGTGTGTGTGCGTACTTGAAATATATTCATGTTTCGAAAAGTGCACGATGATGTATCACTACTAATTTTCTATGCAAACACAGATATTTTTTTGTTTATGCACTTAAAGAAAAAATAATAATTTTTGTGTTTAATATTTTAAAATCTAGAAAAATTTTAGTTAGTTGGTTAAGATTAAATTTCTGTTATTGGTAAGACAAATTATAAATATTAAACACTTTTGTCATAATCAAGTCTGCAAAGTGATTTTTAAAAGGAACATTTTAAAAATGTTGTTTTTGTTTTTCAAACAAATTCAAAAAATTGTGAAAGCCTGAACTAAGCGTTTTTTTTTTGTATGAAAAACAAAACCAGCATTTTAAAAATTTTGTTGGTGTTTAATGTAAAACTCAGTGGTGAAATGGCTTAGACTAGTAGACCGATAGTTTACATCCGTCCATTTTTAATTCAATATAAAATCATAGATGAACATTACTTTATTATTAAAATTAATTTTAGTATAGGGAAAAAATTTAAATAACAACTAAATAAAAATATGATCTGATATATTTTTAATTTTTACCTGATGACGTTTTTTATATGAAGATTATAAATACTTTTTGTTAACAAGTATTTATATATTGAATTTTTTGTCAGTGTATAAGCATACATACAAAAAAAAGAGTAATTGCAGTAATTTCATGACTGTGTACAATCACGGACATGCACTTTTATTATTTTATATATTTTTGAATAAATTATAATATTGTTTGAATTTTAGTAATTTGTTCGAATAAATAACATTTTTGTTTACATAAAGCATGGCAAAACAATTTGGTGTTTTTTTGGAATTTAAATGACAAATCCTTATGTTGAATTTGTCAAAAGTTCTAGAAAAAATTGAACTAAAATTATAGTTATTTGCAATATGTATATCATTTTAATAATTAAATGCAAATAATTAACTATTGGAATTATCTTAAGCAAAATTAAAATAGCTTTATTGTTTTAGCATAACTAATTATACATTAAAAATATTGCCAACTAAGCGATTTATAAATAATAATTGTGTTCAGCATTTTGCGCTTGTCTCATTGCAATGATTTGCAATTGGAAAAGATTTTCCTTGATTTTACAACTATTTTACAACTCTTTTTATGATCACGTTTCCTATATTGCTTTCAACATGTGTAACAACTGATAATAATTCAGTCAACGAACCCACATGTATACGTTTGGTAACTTTTTATATAACCTCTACCTTATACAGTTTCTCTAAAATCTTAATAATTTTTCAAATATTATGGGTAAAGTATCATTAAAAGTAAATGTTTACTTAACCATTTATAGGAATGAATATATATATAAGTTCCTTAGTATGCCTGAATATTATATGAGAGTTTATAAAACAACCACTCTGTGGGCATCGAATAGACCTCAACACTAACCAGTCTAAGAACTATTAAACCAGTGCAAAATTTATCTTCAATTTTCGTTTCGAATGTGTCTAAGCTAGTAAACTAATAAATCAATATAGTATGTAAATTACTTTGCACCCATTAAAAGAAGCTGTGGCAGATCTGCTAGAGTTTCAAAAACCACTGAACCGTGAAGCAGAAGTTCAGGAAATCCAAGTGAAAAATGTGGATAACAAATAAGCGGAGATAGAACACAAATACTTCAGTATATCAATAGTAGAAATACTTAAACTAGTTTTCCTTTTACGAAGTCTTACAAATAAAAATAATCAATCAACCCAGAAGCTGACTCAAATTTGATATATTTATATAAACAATGAATAGTCAACGTCGTCGTCATCTGGTTATAGAATTCAAGATTGTTATTGCATTGATTATGACATTGACACTAAAGTGATGGCGACGTTAAGGACGACAACAAGAATAAAATATATAATGATTGAGTTTCTATTATTTCAACTATGATATTAGTTGAGCTTTCCATTTGTTTAAATGAAAGTTCAACATAATATCTTCAGTTGTTGTTATTTTTTGTTTATTTTTGGGGTAAGACTCCCTCATGATCCACCTTAAAACTTCAGTTATCTATTTCAATGCATTTTCTTAGACATTTTTAGGCTTATATTGATATAAAAATAAACAATTTGTATGAAATTTTTTTTTTTATTTTAAATAAAAAATTCCAAACTCATTTAATTTTTTTATGCATATGGTGGTATGCATAATTTTTAATGCATACTAATTTGGAGAAAAAGTGCAATAAAAATATTAAAAGTTTAGAAAAGAAAATTCCCAAGAAAGGAAGGAATGTCAACTTTGCTATTTAACAATAGTTCATTAATCTCTTCTTTGAAAATAATGAATGCAATGTCTTTTGCTATAAATGTTTTATGAAATAAAGCCTTTTTATTTAGAATATTGTTACGAAAATGGCCGTCGACAAGATTAAGCAGCATTACACAAAAATATTCCAACAGGGTTAATGTAAGTGTTACGCGAAAATATTCCTACAGGGTCAATGTAACGAATAATCTAGAATAGTAGCCAACAACTAAATAAGCATGCCTAGCTTGATTAAACAAGCAAAAGCAACAACAAAAAAAGCGTCTGCTTATTAAGAAGATTCACATATTTACACACATTCATACATGCCAATTTAAATGAAAAGCAAAAGATAAACAACCACCGTGTATTGCTTAGTTAATGATGTACACACGTACGCATATACACATGTATGTACATAGTTACCACATGAACTTAATTAGGCAGCATATAAGATGATAATGATCGTCTAGACGTTGCTTGAAACTTCTAGTGGAATTTGTGTGAAATATAAAAAGAGGTGACGCATCCAATGAGTTAGTTAGTTGCAGTTGTAAGTCAGCCGCGAACAGTTATAGTTAGTGCTAATCAGAAGGTAGTCAAGTTAAGACCTCGTTGAAATTGGATACTAGCGATAAGAAGTAGTTAAGTAAAGACAAGTTGTAATTTGCTTCGTTAAGAATAAAAGGAAAAACCAGTAGCAAATAAAAATTGTGTATTATTTATTTTTATTTTTGAGCAATGAAAAGAACTCACACGTTTAATAAAATTTAAACGTAACAATATTATAAGAAAACAGTCCTATAACTGATTTAGTTTATTACAAGATGATGTTTTTTTTTTAATTAAGTTGTATAATGTGCTTTGGATAATGTGTGTTGAGTGAACTGGTTCTCATTATTTTATTTTATCTTAGTATATTTTACAAATTTTTAAAGAAAGAAAATAAAAAATAAATCTCTGGTTTACATTTTTAAGCGACGGATCATTAAGTTCTCACAACGTTACCCCTTCTGCCATTACTTATCGTAATCTTTCATATCACATATTTATACCTCTTCAACATATCTCCCTACTCTGTTTAGGCACTTAACGTAAGTAAGTATATATAGACACACAATTTTGTTACTTTGAACCTTTTGTCAAGTATTTATCCATCCTATAACAAGAGGTTGTCTTAGAAACGTGTACTAATGACTAAAATACGAACTGTTTGTAGGCATATTGGTACTTATATACAAAATTTATTATTATTATAAATATATATTCCTGTATGGCATTAATGGTTTAATGGTCCTTAAGCAAATATTATATTTGCTTTATGAACAAGAAATCATTGAATAATAGCTTTTGGAATTGTTAAGAGAACCTAATAAGAAAATATATGAGGCATACATATACCTATATGTGTAACAAATCTGACATTATGTATATAAAAAAAGTTAGTTAATAAACATTAATATTGCACAAAATTTATTTATAAAAATTTATAATTTAATAAAGATCTTCAGTGGTTTCTTGCAATTTAAGATTTTCTTTTAGACTTGTGATAGGTTTCTTAATATTTCTAAAGATATTTGCTCAATTCGGAACCTATTTTAGGAGTTGTAGTTTGTATAAATATTGTTTGTAATTTCTATGTAAACATTTGTTTATAAACAAATACACAATAGGTTCCGAATTGAGCAATTATGATTTTAAAACCAAAATAAAAATTTATATTCTAGAAAAAGTTATAGGGTTTTGGTTAATGGGCTTTATTAATTGGTTTCAATACCTTCAATTTTATACAAACTAATTGTTAGCATTAAGAAAGTTCATTTTTCTCTATATCGCTATCTCAAAATTTTATCACTTTCTTGTTAACACGAAATTCAGTAGGTAAGACATTTTAATACTTAAAATAATAATCCATTAATTGATCTATCTGATACATCACGGTTTCATTTTTCAGTGAAGACATGGACAAAATTCGTTTTTAAGTTCTATTTTTTAGTTTATTTATTTTAATGATCGAAGTAAAAAATAGCAATATATATATTTTATTTCAGTAAAAAATGCAAGTTAATTTATTAGGTATATATGTTTAGATAAAATTGTGCTCTTGTATACATTACGCGATTTGTATGTTTATTTATTAACATATTTCAAATCTAAATAGGCACCATTTTACGAAAGTTAAATTACTGACGTATATAGAAATAAATAAGCTTATATCAAGGCAAATTCATAATAAAATGTCGTAACTGCTCAGGTGACTTGTTTTGCTGCTTGTAATTTCAATATCGGTTAGATGTCAACACACTTTTATCAGTTAATTTTTTTAATCATCCAAGGTACGAATTCTTAAAGCCTATTGACGTAAGTATATTTTATATGAATTCACTTTGGTTAATATTTTGGCGATCGATAAAAATAAACTATGCCTTTTATCGAAACAATTTTTATTATTTATTTAAATAATAAAAATTTGGAAATTTATTTAAAAATAACAACATTGTCCAATTGCAAACAATCGCTGTGGCGGTAATTATTCAATGGCAAAATATATATAAAAAAATCGGCTTATTAATATAAATTTTACGTTTGAGATGAACTTGGTGCTAGAAGTCCGTAGAGATTGAGTCAGGGCTATATGTAACCTTATTTAAGGCACCTTATCTGTAGACATATTTTCCAGCTTCTAAGTGACTTACTGTGGCTTGCATTTTTTAAGCAATTTAATTATATATGGATGCAGCTTTAGGGCTTGGTGTAGACTTTGCCCTAATGATGCTCTATTTTCATTAAAAGTTTGTCACAAACAGAGTGATTTTAGTTAATTTTAATTATTTTGAACTCCATTTGTTTCTATATTTATGATTTTAACAGGCCAAAGTTCGTATCGCTTTTTAAGCCAAATTACATGTGATAATTATTAATGAACAAATAACACCAAAGTTAGTTGTAAATATTCTGACAACACATAGTTGAACAGAACAGCCAGCCGTTTTCGAAGGCCACTAAAACCTCATCATCAGCGTTCTTTTATGTTTGGTCCACTGTGTGTGGTGTCAGTTGACGTAGATTTCTGCTTTATATACTTAACATTATTGCAAATGGAATATGTGAATTGTTTTGATTCATCGTATTTCAATTTGCTGAAGGCTTTTTTGTATTGTAAGCTCAATTTTACCATCTCTATATTTGCAACAGTCTTACCATTGTCGTTTGTTCTTTTACTAATTATACACATGTTAGTTATTTTGCTTATCTCGGCGCACGGCAGTGCGCCAGGCCAAGTTCTGGCCAATGCACGCAGTGTGTATATTTACAGGAAGCCATTCGAGCTGTTTTTACCCGTCTCATAACTTTATTCCCCGCGACCGTAAAATTATGAAATTCAAACCATAATTAGAATAAACTCATGTTACCTCATGCAAAGTTTGAAAGTTTTACAATGAAAGGCTCCGGAGATATAGAGGTGGAAAAAGTGCATATTTTAAGACATACTCACTGACCACTGACACACTCATCAAATTGATGAAGCACTTCCGCTATAGCTAGAGAGCTAAAATTTGGTACACGAGAAGATCTAGGTGAACAAAGAACCCAGAAATTTTAACCAGGAGGGCGGGGCTACGCCCATAAAATTTAAAGTTTGTGCTATTGAGCTGAGAGAGCTAGGTCTGGGTGAGAAATAAAATAAAAAAAAATTGAAAACTCAGAAATTTGAACCAGGAGGGCGGGGCTACGCCCATAAAAGTAAGAATTAAAAAATTTAATATAAGGCGCTTAGTGGAAGCTTTTTTATTGAAATTCAGCATACATACTGCAGTAATACAAGGATATAATTTTTTTATTAAAAAAGTGGGCGTTGACGCGCCCATACAATTTAAACCTCATTTTAATGCCCTGCGGCTCAGCATATTTAGATATACTATTTATCTAGCTATTATTATCTGTTTGTAACGAAACTAGACACGAATAATAAGCACTGGCCCAAAAAATTTGACATTGGAAAAGTGGGCGGGGTTACGCTCATAAAAATCAAAAATTAAAAGTTGCGCTAAGGATCTGAAATTTGATATACAAGTAGGTCTAGGTGAGAAAACAACTAGAAAAATCTGAAAACCCAAAAAATTTTACCAGAATGGGCGGGGCCATGCTAATATTATTTTGAACTAAAAACTTAATACACAGTTTTTAATTCAAGCCAATTTAGTGAAATCTTGCATATGCGTTGCACGTACAAAATACTTTAAGCTATCACCTTAATAATTTGGCGTGATGACTTCCATAAAATGTTGGCCTTGCGTTTAATCTAATATCTGTCTAGTATATTTTAGAAGAAAATTAGCATGAATTATAAACGCTGCTTACAAAAAAATTTTCAGCTAGGAATAGTGGGAGAGGTAATGCTGATAAAATCTAAAGATATAATTCGCGCTAGATAGCTGACAATTTATACACTAGTAAGTGTAGCTGCGTAGGCCTATGGGAAAATCTTAAAACCAAAAAGTTTTATTCAAGATGCCGGGCACGACGTTAAAGCTCTAATTTTCACTAGCGAGTTTAAATTTGATACCCAAATAAATATAGATAAGAGATCACTAAGAAAAATCTGAAAACCCAGAAGTTGCTATCAGAAGGCGGAAATAAGCACTTTTAATTCAAAATTAAGATAAATTTTAATGCACTTCTCCAAAATAAAAATTCCCTATTTTGAAAAGTAGCCATGACTTCACCCATAAATCTTAGCTTTTTCGTTCAGGTACTTCGGCTTAGCAGTTTTTAATTTAATACTCAGGTATTTCTTATTAACTTTTTAACACCAAACTTTGCATTAACCATAAGCACTAGAGGATATAAAAGTCAGCGAGGCCAGGCCCATAAAAATTTTACTTAATATTATACTATAGAGAGCTGACATTTTGTAGATAAATAGTAACAGATTTACTCAATTAGAAAATCCAAAAACTAAAGCACCAGCTACCCTACTGAAACTTTGCATGCACATTGGGCATATCCTTTCGATATATGTACTTTGGCTTATCAGACTTTAATATGTAAATTTATTGAGATAAAAGACGGGATTACGTCCACTAAAATTTACGCTCCACTTTACATGTTTTTTCCAGACGACTCTTACTAAATTGCATACACACTGGCGAACCGTTGTAATGGCACAATAGTGCATTTTTAAGGTCAACAATTCAACACCAATCACACTCTTACCCATTATTTTATGTAACTCTGCCATTTTCAACTGGAACAGTGATCATGAATAGAAATAAAATACACTAGAAATTTTAAGTTTAAAAAGTATTATTATAGAAATCTTTTCAAAAAGTAATCAGATCCTCAAAAAGCATAAATGTGAAAAACAGCCAAGCTCTTATCCAAAATTTCGGCCATTAAAAGTTGTGAGACATAAATTTTGACCAAGTTCTTCTTTGCCACAATACATAACACATAAATATATTATATATGATATAAATTTGTAATCATAAGGTTGTCATATAATTTCTAGAGAATCTGTTAACTTGGCAATATTTTTACCTTTTCAAAAAAGGAGAGAATAATGTATAAATGTTCATTTCTTTATATTGATAAAAATGTTGTTAAGTTAGCAAATTATCTAGAAGTTATATGACATCCTTACGATTACAAATTTATACCATACATAATATATTTTTGTGTTATGTATTGTGGCAAAGAAAAACTTGGTCAAAATTTATATCTCACAACTATTAATGGCCGTTTTTCACATTTATGTTTTTGTGAGGATTTTTGTTCTACTTAAGACAAACTTTTTTTGGTATGTTACTATTAAGTATATTTTTATTTAATTTTTACCACAAGCCCATGGCTATTAATTTTAGTTAATTTTAATTATTTCGAACTCCATTTGTTTCTATATTTATGATTTTAACAGGCTAAAATTCGTATCGCTTTTTAAGCCAAATTACTTATTAATTTTGGTGTTATTTGTTCATTAATAATTATCACATGTAATTTGGCTTAAAAAGCGATACGAACTTTAGCCTGTTAAAATCATAAATACAGAGTGATTTTTATTTATCGGTCCTGATGATTTTGGTACCCCAGATGTTTGTTACCATGCTTTCAATCTTTGCAATAGATTGATGTTTGATGATTGACGACAGATCGTTATTGTCATAGAAACTCAAAGCACATTAACATTTCTATTAAAGCTTTAACTAATCTTTTTTTACGAATCATTGTTCATGTCCACAATATGCTTTCTATCGTTCAAGTGTTCCAAGTGACAAATTATTTTAATCTTTTCAACTCAACAAATTATATTGCTGAAATGTTTATTTAATCGTCGTGAATTTTTTAAGTTCCTTATTGAAGTATAAATGTGCACTTAAATATTTGTTTATACAAGCACTTATACATACCAATATGTCCTTTTTTTGCTGCATATAAAACATTGGAGTAAATTTTAAATACTTACAGGATATGCCATGTTTACAGTCATAAAATTTACATTTATATTGCATGCTCTCGAGCTATGAACTTACATGATTAATAGGCTTTATTGTTGTAACAATACAAACAACAACATTGGCAATAACGAACAAGAAAAAATATAATGAAAAACATAACAATAGTACATGCATATTGCATTTACTTGCAGAGTCAAAGTGTAAAAGGATTTAAAAATTAAAATACAAGAAAAAAACATTTTTGAAAAATATTGTTTGAACTTTCGTATTAAAAATACAAGAGTCATTGTAGTTGCAGTTAGTGGTGTTTGTTTTTACCATGATTTCATACAACATAAATATAACCTAAAGGACAAAGTAATGGAAAGCTATGGTGCTTAAGCAAACGGACATCACCGTGATTAATTTTTAATGGTTAAATAAAGGCACTGAAAGGATTATTATGAAAGGCTTAAATGGAAGGATTTAAAGGAATATTTTAAGTAAATTCTCTTTTTATATTAGCAAGCTTAAGTAATCGTTTAACATTATAGTTATTAATGAGCTTGCTGTTATTACTTACTATTACTATTTTGTAATTATTTTGTTTTTGGTGCATAAAATAGGTTTAAAAAATTCTAATCATGCAAATGTGGGGTGTATGTTTAATTTTTTGTTATTAAAATTACTTGTGAAAAAAGTATTTCTAAAGAAACTACTTTTAAGATAGTTTAGGTTATTTAATTTCAATTAACTTTAAATATGAGTTAAAACAAGAGAAACTGTACAACTTTTTTGCTGTTTTACAAAAGATGGTAATTTAACTTGCATATAAATAAGTGCAAATAGATTGACTTAGAATTTTTTTAAAAGTATTAAAAAACCTTTAAAAAAGTCATTAATAAACAAAGGATTAAAGCTTAGAAATAAAACGTATACATAACTAAATATACAATTTTTACTCCAAAAGAAATGAGCTGTCACCCTGAAGATGACAAATTTATATGAAGCATAGAACAGATTGCAGTAAAAGTTATATTTCAATATGAGTTAAGTACTTAATTCAAATTTAGATCTCAGTACTTTTGGAGGGTGGCATTTCGGATAAGAATTTTAGCTTTTTTCACATCTATGTTTTTATGAGCATCTCAGTACATTTTTAAAGTTTTTTGTAAAGCTTCTTAAAGTTCTTAGCCCTTTATTGTTTTTTTTTCATTTGTTTTCGTTGGTACGAACTGGTACAGTTACATAAAGTAATTGGTCAGATATTGATGGATGTAGGCTAGAATTCCTTCAAAATTCACTATTATGTCATTAAATAGCCAAAAATATGTACAACATTTCTTGGATAAAGCGACGTAAAATATAACCTGAATATTAGTGGGCATCACATCGCCTACCTCTTTTAATTGACAAGAGTCTAGTTAGCCAAAGTAGATAAAACAGAAGGTTTTAGCTTTACAAATGCAGACATGTCCACTTTTAAATTATTTATTTTGTTATTCGGGTGATAAAGACGTTCCTTATATTGCCAACAATAAAAAGGAGAGAAAGCCACCATTTGGTATTGTAAAAAATTGAGATGAAAATCGTTTTTAATTTTTTTTTTTTTGAATAAGGCCTTTAATGTATAATTCTCAACTCTAAGTGCACGGCCTGCCCTTTGGTTAAAATTTTTAGATTTTGTCATTTCTTTTTTTTGGTTACTCACTTAGACCTATTTGCCAACAAAATTTCAGCTCTCTAGCCAGAAGATATACGTTAAATCTTTACCGGTGATGTGGATTTGATTTATTTTGTTTCGTAACTTACCTAAGACTATTTGTATAGAAAAAATTCAAGTCAAGCTATTATAGAGTAGCATGAACAATTCCAGCCATGGAACTACTGAAATGTTTGTTTACTAAAGCCCAACTTCGAATAAATATGTTAATACTGAACAAACTGTTGCTTTTATCATATTGTGAGTGGAAACATTTCGCTTCATACTGTTAACAGAAAGAGATTGTTCATTGAAACGACTCTTGTTCATGCTGTTTTCTCTCACCTCATCTTTTTTTATTGATAATAATAAAATGTTGGCAATACAGTGAAGTGAAATCATTGAATTTGTTGTATACGTCGCACATGTGTAATAGGTTCCACTTTTAAATTAAAGTTTTAACTTTTACACATGCATACATAACTAAGTACATATATACCATAAATATTAGTAATACATATTTTAATTTGTCATTTGTATTTTTAAATAATATAAATCTTTAATCTATTTTAATATATTATTTATTACTGTAATGAACTGCACACAACCCTGAAATAAAATGCTATGGCAAGAAACACACTTTTAGATGAAAAATGAAAAAAGGAATTGGTTTATGAGAAAAATATGTTCTTAAGCAAATTTGATTATTAGTTGTGTAGGTGTCTAACGGTTTTGGTCACGTTCTTGTTTTTTAGGGTTCCGTACACCAAAGGTGAAAAGGAACCCGTCTGTCCGTCACACGGTATTTTCTCAGGAACCGTAAGAGCTACGGACCGGAAATTTGGACAGAGTATGTAGAACCTTGGCCGCTACAACAGCAATACATGAGAATTAAAAATCAAAGGGTGTTCCAAAACGAGCAACGGAAAATTTTAAAATCCCATGTAAAATACATACAATTGTGTGAACATATCTACATATATTGAAACTTGAAATTTGTAAAATTAGTGTTTTTTTATACAGACTACAAAAAAACTTGTAAGGGTAGTCCATCACTTAATGCAATTTTGACTATGAAATTTTGACAATTTGCTATATCTTGGAAACCGTAAGCGGCAAACACTTCAAAAACAGTAAAACTAAAAAAACCGAAATTTATAAAATCGCCAAACCAAAAAAAAAATCGCCAAAAATTAAAAAAAAAATCGCCAAAACGAAAAAAAATCGCCAATATTAAAAAAAAAAATTATAACACTAAAATAAATCGCCAAATTCGAAAAAATCGCCATAATGAAAAATAAACGCCAAAATGAAAAAAACGCCAAAAATCGAAAAAAATCGCCAAAACGCGAAAATGTCGCCAAAACTAAAAAAAAAATTTATATAAAAAAAATCGCAAAAATGAAAAACTCGCCAAAAATAAAAAAATCGCCAAAATGAAAAAACGCCAAAAACCGAAAAAAATAGCCAAAACAAGAAAATAAAGTGTCAAAACTAAAAAAGAGCCAAAACTTAAATAAATAGCCAAAACCCAAAAAACGCCAAAACAAAAAAACCGAAAAGACCCCAAAAACGAAAAAAAAAATGCCAATACTATATATTATATAGGATGAAGTTTGTATTAAATTACATATCAAGTGTTCGTACGGAACCCTTCGTGCGCGAGTCAGAGTCGCACTTTACTGAATTTATTTTAATTTCATATGATATAAAAAAGTTTAGATTGACAAAAATTAAATAAAACACAACAAAAGTAGTCGTTTCCAAGTAAAAATAAGTATTTATATACTTATAAGCAAAAATATAACTAAAAACTATTTTTAAAATTAATATTCGTTATAAAACTCAAAAAATTTGATTATCACCCTTATGTAAAAATACTAAATTTTAAACAATAATATTGCATTTAAAAGAAAGATAAATATGTTATATTTAACTTCTGTTTTACACATGTAATCCATTTCGTGAAAGCGAAAGATAGTATAAAATTAAATACTTTTATCTAAATGAATTTTTTTTTTTTTAATTTAGAGCTCGTTAAAAATTTGTAACTTCCTTTTCAACGATTATTCTAGTATATTCCATTTTCCTACAACTGGCAACACTGATCTTTAAAAGCACATTGTTTTTGCATGAACTTAATCGAGATTTACTCAATACATGTTCTGTAAATGCTAGTATGCTCTTATATAAGTAAACAAACCAACATAATTTTACTGCGTTCGTAACTATTGAGTGTTCCTTGATCTTGTTTCATAGTTGTTCATCTGTATAAAATAGAAATCAAACGAATAAAAATATTATAGCGAAAGTTTCATGAACATCATTATTAAGTTTCATGCATATGTCTAATAGCTATAGCTAGCTAGCTTCATAATACTGAAGAATGCGTCAGTCAGCCAGTGAGTCAGCGAGTCAATCAGTATGTCCTAAAATATGCACTCCTTGCACATCCATATCTCTACAAATTTTCATTGTAAAACTGAAAAATTTTTTATTCAAGGGAAAATGTTATGAGAGGGATATAAACAGGGCGAATGGCTTCGTGTAAATATATGCACTGTGTGCATGGGCCGGAAGTTTGCCTACTACTATTGTGTGCTTAGACTGCCTCATGGATAATTTTAATGAAATATTCTTTTCATGGGCTTGAGTGTCACATGCTTTTCTCCCATTAATCAAAACTGTGCCAAAAATATGTTTTTTGTTCTACTGTACACTTAATTTGATTTTTTCATTACGTATAAGTCACATGTTTTGGGTGTACAGAATATATGCTTAAAAGTATGCTACAAATTTTGCATACATTACGTATACGTAATAAGTCTTGATATATAAACCGATTATTTTTATTTTATTTTTAATTAACAATGGCTTTTTATCACGAAAATGGAGAGGTCTTATGTTAATTCAATGTTAAGTTATGAAACGACGTATATTTTCCTATACTTTTAACAAATTCTTGCCACTTTAATTTATTTATGAAGACGGATTTTATTGACAAATGGCGTTTCATAAATGAATCAAAGATCATACAATTGCAAAATTGATTAGTCCAAATACTATGGAAGATGACACAGACAATCCATACTGGGTAAATAGGAAAAGTTTAAATGTATTTTATGTTAGAAACAAAGTAATAAAAAAATAAGCAAACGTTTTTTATGTTATTGATGCAGTGGTTGAAAAAACTTTCACTTTTACTTAAAGCCGGTTTTTAGAAAATGTAAGCCTTTTCTTACTCTTAAAATTGGTTTGTCTAAAATCCACATATAAAACCTGAAAGCTGCTTTTTTCACTCACATGAAAAGTATTCAATGTTTTATAAATATAAAAGTTTTTTCATTTGTACATACAAATTTATTAATTTCGAAAAATCCTTTTAGTTTGTTAAATTTATAGATATTTCACTATTTTAAAAAACTTAAAGGTCATTTAGATATTAACAATAATAATCTGATTGAACATCACTGGATTGTCTACAACGACAGCAGCAGTAAAACCGATTACTGTAAGTTCTTAACTCTTATTCTAAAACATGTTCGCTAAAACAAAACCTATAATAATATTTTAGATACTTTCTTAAAAATATTTCATAATTCACTTAATGGGAAATCTAGAATAAACGAAAGTACTAAAAATCGATTTTAAGGTTGAACAAAAAGCTTTTAACATACTTTTCTCTAAGTTATTTTTGATGCTTGTAGTGCTAAAATGTTTTTGTTTTTTAGTAAATATAAATAAATATAAATGCTTCATTTACCATTTGCCAAAAGTCATATGTGGCCAAGTATTTGTTTATTGTTAGTGTTTGAACGTTTTCTGTTTCATTTTATACATTTTGAAATTAAAAGCGAAAGGGGCGTTTGAAATGTGTTAAAAAACAACTTAATACATAAATTTATATACATGTATGTAACGAGTTATTGAAAAAAAATATGTATCGCAAAGCGACAGTATGACACTTTTGTCTGCAACAACTTTTCTGTTCATGAAATGTCATAAAACTTAAGTCCATAAAAAGTTTATTTTGTTTAAATTTAGTTTTGTATACTGTTTGTATCTAAAAACTAAAATGAACAGTTAGCAAGTAAACTTACAGGAACTTACTTTTAGCAATATCAAGCTGAGTGTTTTTTGGCTAAATAAATAAATTGTGAAAACATAGCAGTTGGCTCGTTGACTAACCAAATCGTTCAAATATTTATTAGACTTTTGACGACAAATATATATCCATACACATACATACATACATGTATATATCTCTTTCTTAATATACTCTGGGGAAAGTTGTGCTTTTTGTTTGTTATTTTAGCCCAATGAAAAGCAAACAAAATAAATTCAGCCATGAATTTTCATAGGTATGAATATTGTAATTAAGTAAAAACTTCTATGTCATTTTATTTATTGAAAATTCAATGAAAATTGCATTTTTTATTATTTAATGCTTAAAATATCATTCTGTATAAATATCCACATTCTTTTGAAATTATCAGGCTTATCATAAAAAAAATTCACATGAAAATTTCCAAACTTGTGAACAATTGGTAGCAAAAAAAATATACGATCGCGAAATATTTTGACAATTTATGAAGAAAATTATGCACAAAGATTTGAATGTTGGAAAAATTGGAAACCTGTAAGTTTTTAGTTTTATTGGAATTGATGGTACGAAAATAAAATCCATGTGAACAAAAAATTTTATTCACAAATTTTCACATGTGCTGTAAAATTATTGCATTTTATAATGTTAATTTCTTGTAACTTTCATTAATGTAGAAGTAAAGCCAATTCAATGTTAAAAGGCAAGTTTTTGAAAAATAGACGAAAAAAAAATTAGCACCGGAGGGGGGAATTTTTTGGATAAATTTTTTTTCTTAGATTAATTTGGCTGTTTTAATTTTATCAGTATCGAAAAAACTAATAATATATTTTCATAAGTTTTAGTCTTAAAATCAAGGGTGTAAGTTTTGACTGTACAGAATTTCACATAGCCTTCACCGCTGTGGGTATGGAGTATAAACTTACATACATTTATATCTAATCACATGAATATTTATTTTGTTAAAAAAATGGGTCATTTATATTTTTTTCTATTGTCATTTATTGTAAGCGACCTACGATTATTTTTCAAGTAATGAATTTGATTTAAAAGCCAAAATCCCACTATCGGCACAATGTTCCAATTTTCGTCGGCTCGCTGTAATCAATCCATAAGTAATAAACCAAAACGGATTTTTTTTTCAATTAATTCTTAAATAAAGCTATATGAGCTTATTATTAATTCAGTGAAGCGCAATCACATCTTTATTTTTCAATTAGTTGAGAAATCAAACAATTCTGCAGCTTTAGTTATGACTTTATTTCAGTAAGCCGACGAAAATCGGTACATTGTGCAGATAGTGGAATCTGGACTCTATTTCGATAGCAGCAATCGTTGAATTTTTTATTTTGCAGTCTGAGATGAAATTGTTATAGCTTTGCTATTTACTGCGCGATACAGGAGATAGGACGTGATTTTCGAAACAAATATAATCTACACTATTATACCTATAAATTTATTTTTCTTTTGATTTCTTTGTACTTAAAAGCGGAGTACAAAAACAAATGAAAGAAATTGTTTGATTTTGCTTTGTTTCGTTATTTAAAGTAAGTGAAACAAAAACAAAATAAAAACAACGAGAACGATTGCTTAATTTGTTTTTGTTTTATTTTTGCAGATGATCACAAACCAAAGAACACATCCGATTAGCTGTTATGCATTAAACACATTCACCACAGCAGGCTGCACGAACACACGACTTCAAGTGCCTTAATTATTTTGAGACGGCAGCAGCACCATCTGCAACTGATATTCAAGTAGAAATACATAGTTCAGTATTACCACTTTCATATATATTGCTTTTATAAAAATTAAATACTCTTTTAAAATGTACTTATTTCACGTAAAAGTACAAAAATGAATCAATTTATTCTTTTATTCTTTCTTTTGGATATTGTTTCTGTTAAATAATATGAAATAATTGTACAAAATCATTCATTCAACATTTTGTATTATACTGACAACACTGAATTTTCTCATTGTAGCCAAAGAAATGGAAATTAGTTTAATTGGACTACAACGACAAAATTAGCATAGATAACAACCTGCCGCCATGTTGCCTTGCTGTCCTCAAAAGAATCACTCTCATATAAACATGTGTATTCTATCCTTGACATTTAGTAGTCGGTAGCTTGCTGTGGTGAATGTGTTTAATGCTTTAGTCGGCTAACAGCCGCCATCGGCCACAAACAATACATTAATTTAATTGTACGCCACTAGAAAAAAAATAAATGGAAACTTTTTGAAATATAGAATTTGGCACCATCATATAATATAATTTTATTGCATTGTTACTTGACACATGAAGTTAGTTTTATATAACTAAGCAGCAGAGATATAACCGGGTGTCTTGACACAACTAGCTTCTTTTTTATTTTAATATGCTCTATTTTTATAATAAATCAATAGCAATTATATACAGAGAATTTTAACAGACAGTAATTTATTCACCAACATCTATAGCAAAGCAATGTAAATGTCACCGAGTATTTACGTTTTACTTTACTGTATTCTTAAAAATGTTCAGTTACTTCAGATCCTAAATAGAAGTCTGTAAATCTATTCTATTCTATCATATTCCTATTTTTTCATTGCTATTGTGCTATTGTGTTTTTCAGGCTTAAACTTCTTTTTTTTTAATTAATGCCAATACCAATACAAACCAATGACACACTACAGCCGCGTTAGTTTTGGAGCAAAATGAATTCTTACAAGCAAAGCTGTTCAGAATTATAATGAAAATCTTGCACTAGGAAACATAGTAATACCAATACAAATAGCAACAATCAGAAAATTGCAGAAATGCCGACACTAAAACATGCGATAAGCTAACTATTTGGTCATCACTCTGTGGAATACTACAAGGGCTGAATGAGAATTTACAATTGCTGAAAAAAAATATGCAAATGGGGTTAGTCATACGTTATAAGATTACAAACATATCGCACACTAAATTATAAACAATTACAACTCGAAATTATGAAAAGAGTTATGTTTTTTCATAAGCTAATTCAAAGAACTATTTAAAACGACTGCAAAAACTTCCTTTCAAACTTGGTCACTTTAACAAATACAAAATAAAGGGTCCGCCATCTAACGTTTTTTTTCAACTAAAGCTTTTTTCGTGAATGGTAACACTAAGCTCCTGTCCGATTTGACAGATAATTAGTTTTATCCTTCCGCTATCGAATATGGTTGTGCATACGCTTGAACAAGTGGGCCTGCGATCGACTTACAGAAGATGCCGATTTTGCCAAAAAAAAATCATCTTTTATGTAAACAAGCAAACTTGTCGCATTTGGGGCATAGAAAACCCGCACGCATACATTGAAAAGCCGACGCACCCAAAACGAGTCACTGTTTGGTGTGGATTTTGGTCCAGAGGCATAGTTGGGCCATTTTTTTTTTTCAAAAATGAGCAAGGAGTGGCCGTTGCAGTCAATGGCGATCGTTATTGGGCTATGTTGAACGAATTTTTGTTCACAAAAATTGCAGAGGAGGATATTGGCAACATTTGGTTTCAACAGGACGGCGCTACGTGCCACACAGCCAAAGCTACACTCGATGTTTTGCTTCCTGTTTTTGAAGATCGCATTATCAGACGCAGAGCTGATGTCGTTTGGCCACCTCGGAGCTGCAATTTACCACCGTTGGAATATTATTTGTGGGGTGCCGTCAAAAATAAGTGTTACGCCGATAAGCCAGATACAATTGACGCTTTAAAGGACAATATTCGTGAAGCCATTGGTGAAATACACCTGCACACAATCGATAATGTGCCGAGGCAGCCATTTGCATGAAATTATTTTTCATTATTAACCGGAAGGATTGTACTTTGAAATAAAAAAAGAAATTTGAGAAACTATGCAGTAGTTTTTTTTATAGCATTTTCAAAAAAAAAGTTATCTGGCGGACCCTTATTTTTGTGTTATATTCTTACTTTATTTGTACAGTATTAAATAACAGTTTTTTTCACTTATAAGTATCTAAGATTTTTTTAGTTGTAACTGTTCACAATTTAGTGTACGATGTCGTAAAAAAAAGTAATGCAGGTTAATTGTTCCTAATCTCTAAATTTTACAATTTTACAATAACTTTAGTTATTTTTGCATTTCTTTAAAAAAACAAAAAGGAATTATATGTTTTAACATTATTAAGTCAAATAAACTAATATGGTATATATATATATATATATTAGTAATGACTTTATATTTTACTGAGCAATTTTTTATAACTTCTTATAATAAATGGCCTTCGTATACTGATATCTAAATCAATTTCGTATACTAATTGCAAATTTAGTAATATTTCTGTGGCAAAAAGGAAAAAGTGCTTAAGCCGACATAAGCTGATTTTAAGTTAATAGTACCTCCGAAATCTGCATATTCGAAAGTACCCTGGTCAAAATCTCAACTAATTTGTGTAGTTTTTCAGGAAGTGGTAGCACTATGACTTGCGAGTTATCTTTTTTAGACTTCTAATCGTATTTCGAACAATAGCTTAATTTATGTTATACTTTATTATATTTGAACTTAAGTGTATTACTTATAGTGTATCGAACGATGTATGCTTAAAAAAGGAAAAGTTAACAGATAATTTCCCAATTTAACTTTAAGGGCTATTATTACAACCTAAAAATAAAGTTCCTGATAGCTAACCTTAACATTAGCTAACGTGAACGATAAAGTGACCATTAATTTTTTTCATTATTACAACTGTCCGATAAAATAATTAATACAAATGATGTATTGTAGCAACTCTGGTGTACATACAGGCTACTTTGACTGTTAAAATGCTTAAAGTTCACTTTGAAAGTTACCAGTCACTTTTACATTAATGTTTACTTGTAATAATCAAAATATAGTTACCTGTCAGATAACATCCTAAAATTAATTAATTAAATTAATTTGTAAGTTGTAATAATGGCCCTAAAAGAAATATATTTCCGAAAATCGACTTGAATGCTTAAAAGTGCTCTCCTGCAAAAGAGTAAAATATGACTTAAGCACTTTTTCCTTATTGTCACAGATTTACAAAAACTATGAAAATAGTTATGGTTTTTTTAAATTTTTATTTAACGCGTGTCAAAATTAATATATATTTAAAGGAGCTTCTTTGTTGAGGGTTAAGTATTGAGTATAATTATTGAAATAAAAAATTAAATATAATGATAGTAATCTGTGTACCTTGTTTTCCCAAAGCTCTGTCTAATCCTTTCAGAGCTATTCAGAACCAACAGATTCCAGTCACGAGAAGACCCAAGTATAATATATATAAATCGCACTCGTCCGCAGTGTCTACTATTGGGCCGCTTAAGGGTTGGCAAAACAATATTTACAAATCAACATTATTATGACAGATCCGACCCAGCTGTCTGTAGGTTTTGCAATGAGACACTCACCGTCAAACACATTCTAACAAAATGTCCAGACTCAAGACTTGGCCTGCCACTGGACGAAATCCTGGACTGTACAACCACCAAAAATTTACCCAAAATTTCTAGCTGTCTACAACATCACTGCATCACTGTTTAGGACCACTATCCATTTTACTCCTTTTAAAATTTACAAAATATTATCTTTATTGATCTCTCATAGTATACTTATTTCCATATTTATCTTCATAATTTCTGATTCCTTTTTATTAATGAATTAATTGATCTCATATGGTTTATTTACATATTTAACTACATAACTTTGATTGTATTTTTCTTTGCTTGTATATATTGTTCTCGTTTTTGTACATACTTTTTTATCTTAATTTTTCGTGCGCAAATGGTCTAGTTACCCAGCGCCTTTGAATTATATTTTGTAAATTTACTTTATAGAGTATAATAATGTAAATAAATAAATAAATAAATAATGATAGTAATATATCGAAATGGTTCCGCATTGAGCTGCACGCTCAGGTGAAGAAAATTATAAGCAAATTATAAAGAGAAGATTGTAAAAAGCAATAAAAGTTGCGTATATAAAGCAGAAATCTACATCAACTGACACCACACATAGTGGACGAAACACAAAGAACGATGATGATGAAGGTGTAGTGGAGTTCAAAACAGCTTGTTGTTCTGTTCTACTACGGGTTTATCAGAATATTTACAACTAACTATGGTGTTATTTGCTTATTACTAATTATCACATGTGATTTGCCTTACAAAGCGATACGAGCTTTAGCCTGATCAAATCCTATATATATGTATATAGGTACAAATGAATTTTAACAATAAGAATTGAAATTAACTAAAAAAATATATTTTCTAGCACTGCCAATACAAATTGGGGCAAAAGTAATTAAACTGGCTTTTTTGGCATTAATAATATAGATATATTACTAGTCTATATGACAAATTTTAATTAAGCTCTTGTAACATATCGTAAGTCTCGTCACATTTGCTTCGGCTTCTTTTTCTATTTACTTGAAAAATTAGGCACTTGGCTGAGTGGTTCGTGCAAACTAACCCCTTTACAGATGTCGCAAAAAATAGCCGGACTTGTATTGCCGATGAGGTCACAGAGAATCCACAAACAGTAATAAAATAGCAGCGAATTTTAGTGAACGAATTGATAATTTTCTGCAATAACGTGCAAACTGTTCACGAGTTGCTGCTTGCTACTACTATACATTCTAAAGTTTGGTGCAAAATCAGGATAATTTCGTTCAAAAAATATAAAAATATATATCTAATGCTGACAAAAAAAAAAATGTGTATGTAAGGCACACAGAATTTATATAAAGCCATTAAATCTTCTGCTGTTGGTTTCAGCAGGACGGAGTGACCGTTCCCACACCTTAGACAACAATAGAGATTTTGAGACACCAATTTCCAAGACAAGTGACTTACCAATTTGGAGATTTAAATCGGCCGCCAAAATTTCAAAATCTACGAGTAATAGCACCAGACTTCTGCTTTTAATGTCTTCAGCTTGACACTTTCAAATAAACTTTTTAAAAAATCAATTTTTTTATTCATTTATAGCAAGGTAGCCGTGAGTTCAAATTATCACGTACTTTTGGGTCACCTTGTACCTGCTACTCCATGCAATGCAACAATATAATCTTGCAATTACAAATTTTAATGTAAAAAATTCACTTTTAACCCCCGACCAAAAGAGGAGTGTTATAAGTTTTTAGTGTGTGTCAATCGATACAAAAAATTTTGGATACTCCCGCACATATCGAACATTTCTTAAGCTAGTGCGTATTGATACCCATTCATTCTCATACTTGAGTATACCTCTGCGCACTTTATTTCATACTTGTATGTATCGATGCGCATTCTTCATTACATGCGGCATATCTACGCATATCTATCGACATACCCATGACTTGCAACACATTCGATTTTTTAAATAGTTTTTGATAAGTGTTGCCAGAAAGACTATTTTATACTTGTTGAAGTACTAATTTTTTTTAAACTATTTAAATACAAAATTCAATAAGAAGATACTTACTAATTTTCACCCCAATCGCAGTCGTTAAAATGCTAAATTTCAACAAAAAAAAAAATGTGAACCAAAAACAAAATTAGTGGAAGAATGGCTTGATGTTTGGAGAAAATCCAGCACAAAACATAGTCCACTCTCTGCTTAACAGACTTCAGGCAGTTAGTTATTAAACAAGGTTTTCCAACTTAACATGGCTTGTACTTTTTCCAAGTAATTTTTTTAATTATAACAAAGGCTGTGTCTACACTTTTGTTTAGTAAACTACTGATGTTTTAAAATATTTTTTATTTTTATTTAACAGCTGAATAAAATTGTTATAACTTTTATGGTTATTTTTAAGTTTATATTATATAATATTTTATATTATTATTAATATTATTATCATATTATAATTTTAAGTTTATATACATACATATATACATATATTAGTAATTATAATATTATTTTTTAGTTAAAAATGAACTATAATATCTAGTCTAAATATATATCGTTAACTTAATACGAAAAGGCCCCAACTCATAATTTTTCGAAACCGATATTTTTAAATATTTCGATAGACCATTACTAGATACACCTCCTCCAAAAAAATCAGATGAATATAACACTAAATTTGTAAAGTGTTTTTAATAAAAATTTCGTTAAAAAAAATTTTGTAACAATAACAAAAAAATCATTCTGAGATTCATGCTATGCCATTTTTTATATATGTTTTTTTTATAACGTTCCTATGAGCAAAGAGAAAAAGTTTCGTGAAATAGATTTCATGAAAAAATGCATAATATAAATTAGGTATTTGTTAAATTTATACACAAAGATTTTTTATATACTTACATATTTGGTAACATTGTTCATATAGTCATACTCGTCATTACATGCTTATGCGCACATGTATTGGTAGAATATCTGCAGCACATTTGTTTGATCGAACCCGCACCTATCGATATGCGCACTTATTTGTGTTGATAGCTATAGATATGTATGCCTGTATGTAAGCATGTTTGTTGATGCGAATGTGCTATCATACTCACTGTCGTTGGAGAATCGATATGTATTGAGCATTCAAAAAGTAACTTTTTGGCTTTCTCTGGTGTGTGTCTGTTTATCTGTGTATCGGTATATCTGTGTGTCTATCTGTGTCCACGTATAGACCAAATAGCTGGACCGGTTTTGATTTCGTTTTTTCTGTTTGAAAGGGTACTTGATCGAGAGGGTTCTTAGCTATGAACTTGGTTCAGCCGTTTAGAAGATATCGCATATTTTCAGATATGTTCGGGGGTTTTTAAAATTTAAATTTTTGTTATTTAACTATTAATGTGCATCAAGTCAGCATAATTTTTGCTTTTAATCACCTTGAAAAAACATCATAAGAACTTGTCTAGACGTAATAATATACCTTATCACTATTATAAGTAAGTATTTAAATTTCATTTTTTTACAGAACATTTTCAAATGTTTGTAAAAGTTTTTTTTCTAATGTGTTTTATAAAATGACAAAAAATAAATACAAGTATGACTAAAGCATTAAACGTGCAATTCATGTTGCCTCCACAATGTTACTGAACATGTTTCCGCTAATCTTAGCTGCCACAATCTTGTATCAAGAAAACGGAAACATCGTTCATTCTGTTTCCTTTTTTTCGTTCTGCAAATCTGTCTTTTAAAAAGTAATCAAGCATAAACTTTTTTCATACTGTTTATATTATATTATTTTATTTATTTCACTTCTTTTAGAAAAAAAAAACTATGCAAGGTACTTTGTGCAAGTATTATATAAATATGCAGATTAAGGTGCAACATAAAAGTGTAGGCAAACAAATTTTGTGTAGAATATAAGTTTGATTTTAAAAGAATTATCTGATTAGGGAAAGAAAAGTTCCCATAAGCCTTTTATAGTTTTCTGAGCTATTTGTATAGCTAGTCCCTTGCTAGTTTTTGTTTGTATTTGGTGGGAACTTAAACCAGAATATTAGTAATAGTAATAATATTTTTTTTTTGCGAAGACTGCCACTGCTGTAAAATTTCAAGTATTTTCCTTTTTTATGGGGGACGCGTTTCTAAGCAAAATTTTTGGTACGATTTCTCTATTTAAAATATTATAATCCCCTTAATATACTTCTAGAGGATTTAGTTGTTGATGTTAAATAATTCTCATTGAATTCAATTTTACATTGCAAATAGATTCAAGATGAAGTTTCCTGTTTTTAGAATTTTATTGCAATCAACTGTTTATTTTATTTTTGTTTGTACAAAAAAGTTTATGCAAAGTTTTACAGCTAAAAGGAGTATTCTAGAGTAATGTGTAACATATAAGATATAGAAATACTAGCATTACGAATTTAAAGCTTTTTATATAATTATTTTTCATTATATGAAATAAATTAAAGATGATTTTTTAAAATTGTTAATAAAAAAAAACCTTCAGTTGCAAAAATTATTTTTAATTGATTTGATAAAATAAATTGTGAATACACCAATAACAAATTTACTTATCCAAATTGGGTTGGTGTAAGCAACTATTCCTTTTTAAAATTATTATTTTGATTGAATAACCACTAAAGATTTTTAAGCACATCAAATAATTCGAGTTAACAGAGCGATTTCCGGAATTTTTTTTTTAAACTTACAACCAATGGGAAAAAGTAGTCATACACAATTTATTTGTAATATATGCACATATTTTCTGTTATTTTAAAGAGAAAATAGTATGTTAACCCTGACACTGGCGAAACCATGTAAACAAAATTGCGTCCAAAAATAAGCTGTTGACTGCTTAACGTTAAGGAATTATTTTTAAAACATAGCTACACATTTTTATATAAATGGAAGTTCTCTTTTTTTGATACCAACTTAAAAGCTATGAGGTCAATTTTATGATGTTAAGTAAATCTGATTTTCTTATCTTCTTTATAATAAGAGTAAATAAACTAAATAAAAATATTTTACTTAATAAGTAAAATATTAATTTGGGATTATTAGTGCGGTTAAAAAAAATTCTAAACTTAAATTGTAACAATTCCCATAAAAAACACTAATTATTAACTTGACTGCACCCGGTCAGAAAAATACTTGTGTGGCAACACTCTATTGTTAAATAGCTGTTGTTGTTATTTACATTTATTTTCTTTTACATACTCTTACGACTACAATTTGAAGCTGAAAAAAGTCAACCAATGTAGCAATGGTAAAGTAAGAAAATAAAAAACATGTTGATTATTGAGTTCTTGTTTCAACTTTGTTATTTGTTATGAGCTTCTCATTTGTTTAAATAAAAGTTTATAACATAATAACTATAGTTGTTCTAAGAAGCCTTGGGTAAAGGTTCCCTGATGATCTGCATTAGCAACAGTGAAATGCGCATAGGATCCAGCTAAGCCCCTCAGTAATCACTTTCAATGTATTTTTAATAAAAAATATTTTACTTAATAAGTAAAATATTAATTTGGGATTATTAGTGCGTTTAAAAAATTCTATATATAAACTAATTTTCATTATTTTATAGGCATAAGAAACACACCACCATCCACGGAAAGGCTAAAAATTTTTTTTTGTATTTAACAAAGTTATTTTAATTGAAGTGTTCTGTGATTATCCCTGCTCACTGGTTGTTTTGTGTACTTGTTCATTTACAAGGACTATTAGACACGCGTACTTGTCTGCAGACATGTTCGATGGCATACTTTGGGCCTTGCTATTACACTGTCGAACGCTGACGGCGTACTTCATTACACAGAAATTTTTGAAGCAAAAGCATGGCAATGAAGCGGAAAAAATTTTTCTTTTAATTTATTATATCCATTATTTTTTAATTTTTTGTTCTGTTACAGATCTTAATTTTTATTTACCACAATTTCGGCAAGCTTTTATATACCTCAGGGAACTCTTCTTTGAAAATAACATTAGCAAAAGACAATTTTTTTCAAAAATTTCTGTTACGCACTCAGCAGCGTCAACAAGCGAACTGAATTTTTATATGAAGTATGACGGAAACGCTTTTAGACGAGTATGTTGGTATGCGATAGAAATCAAAAAATCAAAAACTTTGAAAACCAATATACCTGTCTAACGTACTCGACATACATGCTATTAGACAGTTAGTTTTGGTATGCCATCGTACATGTCTGCAGACAAGTATGCCTGTCTAATAGCCCTTTAACAAAACCATTTATTAATACAGGATGCCTGGTGGCAAATTTATATTTTTAAATACGATTTTTTCACGAAGTCACGATAGCACAGTAATCAAGTGAGCATCGCGCGTTCGCTGTGGATATATTTTTTTAAGAGTAATGATTCTTATATAATTCCTCGTCGATAATTTTGTTAAAAGTTCGGTATTCGGCGAATACATGACTTACCTATTGTAAATTTAATTCGTTCATGGCTGCAGAGATTTAGCACAACTGTTTCCGCTATGAATGTTCCATGGCTAGAGCTCAGTCGATCTTGAAGCACTCCCGAAAACACTGAACTGGTTGAAAGCAATTTATGTGAAAGTCCGCGACTTTCAATACGGAAAAAAGCAGCCCCACTAGGACTTCCGAGAGCGATTATTCATGAAATTTTAAAAAAGAGTCTGAAGATCCATTCTTTTAAAATTCAAATCGTTCAAGAACTGAAAGAAAGTGACTTTGATTTACACTCCAACGATTTTGGAGTATCTTCACACTGTAAGTTCCATTTCTTTGGAGCGACGAGGCTCATTTTTACTGAAAGGGCCACGTCAAAAAGCAAAATTGCCGTTACTGGTCTCCAAGAACCCGCAAGTCTCGATTGAAATATCAAAAACATTTGGCATTGCCGCAGGGTAACTCTTTGGTGTGCCTTATCCACGCATGAGATAATTGGACCATTTTTTTCCAAAATTCTCTAGGACAGGTGGCAAATATCAATGCTGAAAATTATCGCCGCATGATTACGGAATTTTTTTTTCCAAACCTGTGAGCTCATACATTGTATTCTGCACACACGTTCTTTCAACAGAATAGGGCGACTGCACACACAGCCAGAGCTTCAATGAATTTGTTTCGGGAAAATTTCCCCCAAAAACTGATTATTCACTTTGGGAACATTCCATGACCATCGGGGTCGCCCGAAATATCTTCCACAGATTTTTTTTAAGAGGCTACCTCAAAAAGAAGGTTTATAATGACAAACCACAATCTTTTGTGACCTAAAGGGAAAATATTCGTCGAGAAATCAGCTCAATTGAACCAAGTTTACTGCAGCGGGTGAAGCAGAACACAAGGCTCCATTTCGAAGAGTGTGTTCAACCCGACGAAAGTCATCTGGATAACATACTCCTTATAAAATAAAATCCGAATTTCAATTCTATAGTTTAATGCTTTTAACAAAACTTTGCGTCAATTATTACGTTTTTTATTAAGTTTTAAAATATGAATCTGCTACCAAACACCCTGTACCTATGAAATATGCAGTCATAATTTTAATTAATCAATCATTATTAAGTAGAATTTTTGTTTTTTTTTTGTTTTCAAATGAATTTGACTCTTAATATGTATGTCATAGATTTATAATTTCTTTGAATTTCATTTTAATTAATGTTAATTGTATTATGCAGCATCAAATTTATTTACTGCAGTATCTATGTTTATATTTAATAAGAACTGATATTAATTAACTTTTAAAGCAATTACACATTAATTACAGTTAAAAGTAACATAATATCATTGAATATGTGTATTTGAAAACAAGTTCATGAAAGATTTTCTTTTGAAAGTATTAAAATTAAGTGTGTGTGTGTGAACTACTTTAGGCTGGAACATTATTATGTGATAATTTGCTTCCCAGCCATATCTTATAGGAATATGATAGGGACATTCTTAGGGATAGCGTGGATTTCTAAGATTCAATCTAAAACACGGACAAAACTATCGATTTTTACTATCATATTCATATTTTGATTTATAATGGATTTAACAAAGAAATTTACATATAGAAATTTATTTGTAAGCTTATAGTAAGCCAAAACTATTTTTAATGAATACGTCAATTAGTGTTCAATGAATTTTCTTTGAATATTTATATACTTTTTGCAATTTTACTACAAAATCTGATCTAAATTACAAAAAAAAAAAAAAAACAATTATGAAAATTATGATAATGACAAGAAACGATTTGTAACACATCATATTATATACAAAAATATTTTTCATACTAAATAATTAAAACTATTGTGTTTTATAAGATGTTTCCAATTGTTTTTTTTTATCTATCAAATACAGAAAACAAAAAATCAGAATTAAGTTAAAATTGTTTCACATAAATTACTCTCTACGTGTTCAACAAACATTGATTTACAATCGAAGTAAAAGGCCAAAAAGAGAAGTAAAGATTCAGTTATTAATGTTTTAGTTTTTACATACCGACACCATAAAACTCCATAACGAAGCCCACTAAAACAGTGACATGTCAAAACAAAATAAATGTTACAATAATAAATAAATACCAGCGAAGTTTTAGAAAACTTATAGTTTTAAAAAAGTAATTCATTACAGTTGTTTTCACAAGTGAAAAACAATAAACAAGGCCTCGAACAAATCTCTATGCCCCGAATGTTTTATTATTACCAAAATTTTTACAGGAAAAACAAACCTAGAAGCTTAGTTATTCGGAAATTTCTTTTATGCCTTTTTTTTAAACTTCTATTTTTTTAAATACAGTCACTTTAAATAAATATTTTTTTTTAATTTATGAAAACAGAATATTTAATAACAAAAATTAAAAATTTTAAAAACCCCCCGACAGAAAAGATGTTATATCTTCTAAACGGCTGGGGTTCTTAGCTATGTTTCTTCAAACATAGCTAAGAACCCTCTCGATAAAGTCATCTTTCAAACAGAAAAAACTAAATGAAAATCGGTCCAGGCGTTTGGCCTGTACGTGGACACGGACAGACACACATATACACAGATATGCAGACACACAGACACACACTACAAACTTATAACACCTCTTTTTTTAGTCGGGGGTTAAAAAGTACTCGCAACATAAAAATTAAAATATGGATATTTCAGAGAATCTGTATTCAAAATAATAGTAAAATCTAATGCTCCTAAATATGAAAATATATAAAATCACTTCGTAGGAATTGTGAAGGAAGAGTGCTTTGAGCTCCTTGCTAAAAAACTTAATTTCTCATTTATCAGAAATCAGGTTTGCCAGATTTTATGCGACTTATTTCGCCAAATTTATTTTAGAATTCGCCAAAAGTTGCCAAAATCGATTTTATGTAGTTTATCTTAATATATGTTTGCTAATACACTTGATTTTATATAACACTTTTTTTAATAAACATTTTTATAAAATAATTGTCTAAAAATTTAGCAGAAAATCGCAAAAAGTATAAATAAAATCGCCAAAAATTGTTTCTCGTCAATTATTTCAAATAGATTATTTCTATACCAACGCACTATAGGTCAAATCACCATTTTTTCTGTGCGAAATTAGATCCGCCTGCCAAATCATGGTGTTCAATGCAAATTCTGAGAAAATGTCTTCAAAAGTAAATTTAACCCATTAAAGACCAGAAATTACCCCTTTAATAACAACAGTCGATATATGCATTAAAATATTTTGATTTTAACAAAACATTAGCTAATTGCTTAAATCTAGTTTATTTGGTAGATTTAAATTAAAAAATTCTCTTCTTTTTCATTAATTTCATCAAGAGTTCAGTTGTTTTCATATAAATGTTACCTACTAAAAAGAGGCATTACTCACAAAACGCAAAAAATCGCACTTTGAAATAAATTGCAAATAAATCATTGATTATTACTTAATTTATACTTTAATTTTGAAAGGAGTCAAATGAAATCAAAATTTTTGAAGGCCTACATAAGATCAATGCTTATGATAAATTATACCGTTTAAGCTATAGCTCATTATAATAAGTTATTTTAAAGCATAGCGTTATAAATATGAAATACTTTTTAAAAAAACATGAATAATTAATTGTCTCTTTATTTTCCATTTCACAGCTATGAGTTAATATCAACGCAATTCGAGAAAATCGCATTTAAAGTTGACCGATTTCTACTGAACTCACAAGTTTATTTTCAGAAGAACTTAAATATATTGACTTAGATGCAAAAATATGCGACAGTGCTTAATATTTTCCGAAGATTAAAATAACGTGTCTTTATATTAAAGTGTTGGCAATTAAACACAACGAAAAAAAGTAAAATGTAATTTTTGTTAATACTACTTTTGCACAGAAAAAGTGATCATTTGACCTATTGTGCAACGGCTACAATCGATTTAAAGCTTCAAAGATGGAATTGGTTAAGCTATTGAGCGCTTATTACAGGACCTACAAGCAAATGTGCCTTTAATTATGAAAGTGGTCAAAGTCATATATTTCTTTGGTCGAAGTACTTAATGGATTGCATTTGAAGAAATCAAACAATATTTATATAACTATAATGCAACATTTTAATTTACATGCAGTTGTGCTAGTCGCAATTAATATATAAACAAATTTAATATTCTTTAAATAATTATTGAAGTATTTTGAAGATTTATTTGATATTTTGAAGCAAAAATTCACATAACGGCTATTTACTTGATATTGTTTTGCATTATTAATGGCAAACCAAGGACTTTGCAATTTAATAAATGTCCCATGATTTCACTCTCTTCTATCGTCTTAAATGCTTCCTCAGGGCTTGAAATGTATTCGGACTCATTCTGCGTTATTTCAGAACGAGGTACTTTTCTTGAGATTGAAATTCTTCTATGTGTTTGTCTCTTCTATACGTTATTATTATTTATATGAGGAACTTCTAGCTATAGACAAGATAGATCCTGTTTTAGAGCGTATATTATAATTATTGAAATATAAAAATTAGCAACCGTCTTTGAGGTCCTAAGTACAGAAATGTTTATTTCGAACAGGCTTTCAAAAGGTACGCTAAAGCCAACTGAAAAATTATAAAGAGATTAACTATTACATTCTTCAGGTATGTCTGTGAAACAGGATATCATAATAATTTTTCACATCAACTTAAGAAATTTTTGGTTCATATTTTTTCAAGACTTTTTAATTTTTTCAAATCATCTTTTAACTGCGTAGTAACAATTCAATTATATGAAAAAGTTTCAAAAATTAAATTAAATATACAGACTAACAATGTCATTCTACATTTCATATTTCCCGCCACTGTACAACGTTGCTATTTGATATGTAGGATTTATTTTTATTGCGATCAAGTTTTTGCTTCATTTGAGATATTCGTGATTTAAATCTCAGGTATCATAGTTTTCTAATATCGTATACTAACACTAATGTTGGAGCACATATTATGTTTATAAATGTGTGCCTGTCCTGCAGAAAGTGCGAATAGTGAAAATGTACTGAGTCGCTTTTGACTTTGTCACCAGTACTACTCTACAATTATTCCTCATACAATACTTTATGCTATAGACATTTAGCATGTGCTTGTCATTGAAAATCTACTTACTAGTAACACTAAAACAATTGACTAGGTAGTGAATTCATAGTTCTTATGGAAACATGGAGACATACCAACCAGACATTTACTGGTACATTTCTATACCTTACGTACATACAAATTTATGTATATTGTATGTAAACCAAAAAATTAAAAAAAAATCGCCAAACCGAAAAAAACCTAACACTAAAATAAATCGCCATATTCGAAAAAATCGCCAAAATGAAAAAAATTTCCAAAATGAAAAAAAGTCAAAAATCGCCAAAACGCGAAAATCTTGCCAAAACTAAAAAAAAATTTTAGATAAAAAAAATTGCAAAAATGAAAAAAATCGCCAAAAATAAAAAAAATCGCCAAAATGAAAAAACGCAAAAAACCGATAAAATCGCCAGAACAAGAAAATAAAGTGTCAAAACTAAAAAAAGGCAAAACTTAAAAAAACCGCCAAAACCGAAAAAAACGCCAAAACAAAAAAACCGAAAAGACCCCAAAAGCGAAAAAAATGCCAAAACTATATATTATATAGGATGAAGTTTGTATTAAATTACATATCTAGTGTTCGTACGGAACCCTTTGTGCGCGAGCTACAGTCGCACTTTACTGAATTTATTCTTTTATACTGACGAATAGAAGAGAAATTGTAGACAATGTAACTACTACTAGAATTTTAGTGTTGACATAGAGACACTTGGCCCCAGTCTGACTGCAGGGTGTGTACTTAAAAGAAAAAGGGTTTTAAATATTTTACTGAAGAAAAAAATATGAAAAACAGAAGTTAAATTTCTTGGTATATTATGTTTGTAAGTAAGAAACCTTATTGAACAATTTTTTAACTGTGCAGGTAACATTTTATGTTCTTCTTCCATTGAAATAATTTACAGTTAAAACATAAATCATTTACTTTTGCCATTTTTCTAATGCAAATCCTCTATTAAAAACACCGCGTTACAAAAACGAACTTTTTTTCTGTCCTATGAACCAAATATACTTTTTCGGAAAGGGGGGAGAAAAAATAAAAATACACGTGTATCGTCGATTTTCTTGTTTCAAAGAAGTACGAATAACACTCAGGCAATCAATGCCCACTACTATTACTAAGTCTTACCTTCTATACATTCATCACTTAAACTTTCCTACAACAAAACTGATACACTAATGCACATCAGAAAAATGCGTGCTGATGTTATTTAATAAATGTGGGAGCTCTTTTTCGAACCCAGTACCTTCAGTTTTGTAGTCAACGTGCTACTTATTTTAGCCAACGCCACCACCAAGAACAGGAATTAACTTTATTTAGTTCTAAATGAAATTTTAACTGTTGATGGGTAAGAATATCTAAATGCATTTCATTGATGCTTTACGAATAATTCTCAAAAACATTATTATAAGTGAAATGTCATAAGGTTGTTGAAAGTCTGTGTATGAAGTAATAATATTGTGACTATTAAGAAGTGTGGTTGAAGTCTACTGACAATTTGGTATGTTATGAACTTTTAAATTTTTTTGTAGCTTAAATATTTTTTATTAGTTTCATTTTAAGACTTGCAAACTAAAGCTTCAACCACGACAAATCTTCACGCAACCTGCTGCACCAAATACAAAGCAAATCGGTCAACCCAACCAAAAATTATATGAAATTACTTTTACCGTCTACCCTTAGCATTAAAAGAAATCAAAATGAGAAAACAAAGAAAACAACTTCAAAACTCAGTTAAAATGTTTGTTATAAAATCAACAAGCCAAAAATTAAAAAAAAAAATTCACAATACGTGCTTACAAGTCCACGTATAAAGTCAAGCATTTGGATTTAATCTAATTTATTTGCAGACAGATGAAAGCCTGCTACCATCCTGCTGTTGATTGCCATGGCTACTGGAGATAACTTGTTTTGTTGACTTTTTTGTTGTTCTAAAATAAAGTACAAAAAACAAAAATCATATTAAATAAGGGAGAAAAAAAATCGTGCTAATTATGATAAAAGATTTCCGCTACTTTTAACATTAATCCATTTGGAAAATTTGAAATGAAAATTTAATGAAAATGTTGTCATGCTCTTCCTGTAGCTTTTTTTACTATAATTTTATGTACATATTTTTGTTTTCTTCTTTTAAATAATTATAAACGAAAATTGCTTATCTAAAAAACTATGTAAAATGATTTTAATTTGCTAACAGGATGTGACAATGTCAGCGCTCTTAGCATCATTTATTTTACCTTGTTAAAATATTTTCGAAAGATGGCATTGCAGATACAAGTATTCAATTATTTCAAAAATATTACTACAACATAAAAATATCTATAAAGCTGAAATTGATTTAGTAAATTATAGAGAAATTGTTTATATTAAATTAAATAATACGCTTAAAGGGGAAAACAAATAATGTGTATGGCAGTTTTAATAATGGATATTCTTTGAAATAAATTACTTTGTTTGAGTAACCAAATTTTTTAACATTGCTTAGATGTTTTTATCCATAACATAATATAAAGAAATACAAAATCCAAAATAACTTTTTAAATTTTTTATGGATAAAAATTGTAAACTACTTTCAAAGTCAAGCTAAGACAATAAAGTTTCTCCACACAGAGGTTTTCAACTGCCCACCTTAATGTTATTGAAAATCTAAAGCAAGCGATCATAAGAAAACATAAAATTTCAAGCAAAAATTGTCTTGAAATGGTATCAAAAACGTAGTGCCACATCGATGGCAAATTTCCTCAAGTCCAGATTTGGGCATCAAGATCTGCCTCATAAAATAGTAATTGAAATTATTACCAATCATAACGCTGATCTTATAAAAAGTTATAAGCACAGAAAAACTTATTCACCAGTTAATGTTTTCAATTAAAAATTTAATTGACTTAATTAAATTTTTGATTGTTTTAATTAATTTGAGTGGAAAAACTTAATTGATATTGTCAAATTGTTTATAGGTAAAAATTTAATTATATTTTTAATTGATATTACAAATATTTTAATTGAGTATTATTTTTTTGATCAGTTTTTGCTTCTAAGTTGCTTAATGATTTTTTTTAATTTATAGACCTGCTTACACCACAGCAATTTATTTTGAGATTCCTTTTAGCTTCTGTTAAAACAGAGGAAAAAATTTGTTGCATAATTTCCTCAAACATTTTTAAGATTCAGATTTTAAGATTTTTGACCGAAAATATTATTAACTAAATAATTTTTGCACTACTTTTGAATACTCATGCAGTGTTGCGTTAATAAAAATTAAAGCTTTTCAACTTATTTAATCATTTTTGAAATGAAAAATTTTTCCAAAAAATATTGTAAAAAAATATATGCAGTAATGTTTTCTGTAATTTGTTTAAATTTTGCTGCATAGTTTAAAATACTTACGATACTTTGAAAAAGCAGAAAGAATTAATGTGATGGTCTTGAAAGATAAACAAGAACTTATAGCGTAGACAGACGACAGCGTTAATTTGCATTAAAATCTCACTAATGTGAATTAAAAATATACCCTAACAGCGACAGTATTTGCATTAAGTAAACAAAATCTGTGCATCCCTTTCGTACCACACACTTCGGTAATTTTCCTTGGAAATATTAAAATGGAAAAAAATGTGTCTCGATTTTAATTTTTCTTTGTTCTTTTTCTAAAAACAATTAAAATAACTTATGTATATTTCCTAACTGAATCGCATTTTAATTTTGGAAACGATAAAACTTTGCCAATAGTTGATTGATTTGTGACGGTGTTACCATATAGCTAAATTCAGTATTAATTCACTCTCATTTAGTGCATTTACGATAAATCTAATCCTCACAAAAACATAAATGTGAAAAAAGGCCAAGTTCCTATCCGAAATTTCGGCCATAAAAAGTAGTGAGATATAAATTTGGAGCAAGTTCTTGTTTGGCACAATACCTAACACAGAAATATGCTTTGCATTATATAAATTTGTAATCGTAAAGGTGTCATATAATTTCTAGATAGTATGCTTACTTGACAAAACTTTATCCAATCTAGGTGGCCAATTATCTATTTGTGTACCAAATTTTAGCTCTCTAGCGATAGCGGAAGTGCTTCATCAATTTGATGAGTGGTCAGTGGTCAGTGAGTATGTCTTAACATATGCACTTTTTGCACCTCCATACACAGAAAAAAATTATTTGTAAATACAATTAATTTTTTTGTTATATTAATTAAATAAATAATTGATTTTGAACCTACAACGATTTTTGTAAATACAATTAACGAAATTGTAAGTTGAAGGAAAATCTTAAAAATATTTTCAATTGAATATATCAACAAATAATATGTTGAAATTTATTTTTTTTTCAACGTTTATTTTTGTTAGATTTCTAAGTTATTTCAATTACAGTTATTGTTATATTAACAATGTGAATTGTTGAATTTCAATATCATAATTTTTGTATTAATATTAGTAAGCTTTTTATAAACAATCACAATCCTCGAAACGATTTTTTGCTTGTCTGCGAAAAACACTAAATGTCTTTGAACGGAGTTGAACCGGCAACATCAAAACTAATAAACTGACTCACTTACCTCTCAGCTAAAGAGCTACACTTTATTAAATACGCAAATGATGAATACACACAAAATATGATTTCTTGTTTCTTCTACATGTACGCATTCCATTATGATATAATTTAACAAATAATTTTGTTGAGTAATTTAATTGACTACAAAAATTTAAATTTGTTATATCAACAATGATGATTGTTAATTTTTAAATTAAATGTAAACAATTTGTGTTTATTATGGGAATTGTTATAATTTAAGTTTAAAATTTTTAAACGCATAATCCCAAAAAATCTTAAACTTAAATTGTAACAATTCCCATAATAAACACTAATTATTAACTTGACTGCACCCGGTCAAAAAAATACTTGTGTGGCAACACTCTACTATTAAATAGCTGTTGTTGTTACTTACATTTATTTTCTTTAACATTCTCTTACCTCTACAATTTGAAGCTGAAAAAAAGTCAGCCAATGTAGCAATGGGAAAGTAAGAAAATAAAAAACATGTTCATTATTGAGTTCTTGTTTCAACTTTGTTATTTGTTATTGAGCTTCCCATTTATTTAAATAAAAGTTTATAATATAATAACTCTAGTTGTTCTAAGAAGCTTTGGGTAAAGGTTCCCTGATAATCGGCATTAGCAACAGTGAAATGCGCATAGGTTCCCTCAATAATCAATTTCAATGTATTTTTAATAAAAAAAATATTTTACTTTATAAGTAAAATATTAATTTGGGATTATTAGTGCGTTTAAAAATGTTAACAATTTGTTTTGTTGGTTGCATTTCGATGATATTTTTTTCTGTGTATCTCCGGAACCTTTCATTGTAAAACTTCAAACTTCGCATATGAGGTTACATCGATTCATTCTAATTATGATTTAAATTTTTTTAATTTTACGATTGCGGGGAACAAAGTTATGAGGGGGATAAAAACAGCTCGAATGGCTTCGTGTAAATATACACACTGTGTGCATTGGCCAGAACTTGGCCTGGCCCACTATCGTGCGTCTAGATACGCATTGGGATGGGGATAATTCACAAGTTAATTTGAATTAAGACTGCTAATGCAAATTAACGCTGTCGTCTGTCTATGCTATTAGATGGAGTGTTATTACTTCGTGATAACCTGAACAGGAAATGAAAAAAAAAACGGAAAAATAGAAAATAAACAGTTATAATTACAAAAGCATTTACACTCAGAGAAAAAACACCTTAAAATCAATAAAAAACCATATTGAATTAATAAGAAATATTAACAAAAGTCTAGTCATTTGGGAATTTCTTATTTCAATATGGAAAAATATTAATTTACAGTATCAGTTTATTAATTTTATTTATTTTTAAGTATATCAACATATATTTTCTATTTTATTGAAAATTATTGAATAAACGTGACGTGTTCTTTTTTTTAAGTTGCAGCTTTTCTCTGAGTGTACTAATGGCAAATAAATCAGTTAATACACAATATTAGCATTTCTCATATTCCTTTTCATAAAAAAATATTCATGTTAAATAACAGATGTTAACAAACAATCTATGAATAAGTAGAAAGACAATGGTGCTACTGAAGTGCTTGCCATATCCCCTAACTAAAGTCTTGTTTAATTTTTCTTAAGAAATTAAATTAGTAAATAAAAACATTTCGATCTATAAGAATTGAAAATACTTAAAGAAGAAGATTACTGAAGATTAAAGAAAACTTCTACAAATTTAATAAAAATCTAACATATTACAGAAACGTTTCATCATCAACGTCTTACAAAGACAGGCTGCAAGTTTCTCTTTAAAATGATTAAGTTTGGCTAAGACGAAATGCATAAACGCTGATGTTGAACAGTGATGGGAAATGTGGCACAATTGTGCAATTTTTGGCACTATTGGATGTTGCCTGGCACTGTGGCACTCTTGCTCCTTTTCTGGCACTTTTTGTCCTTTAAATATGGAAACTTTTCTTAATAGAATAATAATTACTCTTCTTGTACTTATTACGTTTTTAAGTAATAAAAATTAAGTAGGATTTGAATCTGACAACTGTTCGGTTCTGATAGTTAAAAGTAACGGGTTTTGCAGAGACATTGACGATCTATTAAAATTAATATGTAAATTTGTTTGTAACACCTCATGTCGTAGAGATGATTTTATAAATTTTTAGAAATGGTAAATTGTCGAAATGCAATCTAAAAATGTGGAATTATATTTAATTTTAAAGAAGCTTTTTTATTTCGTCATTTATGTCAAAATTTTTTTAACAAAAAATATAATAATGATCTTTATGTTAACAATATAGATCGAAATTCTCACCATCTTCCGACGGAAGAAACTTATTTCGGCACTGAAATTGAAGTATTTATAATCAAAAACAAATTTTTTTAATTGTTTTTTTTTTATTTGAAATACCAATTTTATTCGTTATCAAGCATAAAATAAGTTTATTTAATAACAAGTAAGAGTGCTATATTCGGCTGTGCCGAATCTTATATACGCTTTACCAAAGCGCGTTTCTGTAGTATAGAGAAACATACTCAAGCACATACTTACTTTTATGTACAAAGAAAAAAATAATAATTTTCAAGCCCTAGAATCATAATTTTAGTTTTTTCTGACTACTTATACCAATCTAGTAATTCTTAAAAAAATATAGAACGTGTGTTAGGTAAAAAAAAAGAAATTCAAAAAAACAATATTTTATTTAGTTACTTTAATGTCCAGAAAAAAAATCATAGTTTCCAGCTCTGGAGCTGTGGTTGTTATTTTTATATTTTCTTTACCAAACTTTTCTTTCCAAAACGTAAAATATATATAATTTATAAAGGAAAAGATAAAAATTAATTAGACTTAATTACTTTTATGTATCAATAAAGTGTAAGTGTCCCAACTGTGAACTCATCCTTTTTGATTTTCTGATTTCTTACACCAATCTCTTTCTTTTAAGAATTTAAGAAATGTTTAATTTATAAAAAAAGGAAAAAAAATTTTAATAACTTACTTTTGTACAAAAAAAGTTAAAGTTTTCCAACCCTGGAATCGTCTTTTTAATTTTTTTAATTGTTTTTTTTATTTGAAATACCAATTTTATTCGTTATCAAGCATAAAATAATTTTATTTAATAAAAATAGATAAAAAAAATTTAGTTTTCGGTAGTTAATTTTTTATATCACAAAGAATACTCCTTTTTGGTTTTTTTTTTGATTTCTTACACCATCTTTTTTTTAAGAATATAAGATATGTTTAATTTATAGTAAAAAAGAAAAAATTTGTTTTAGTAAGTTACTTTTGTATAAAAAATAAGGTTTTCCAACCCTGGAAACGTCGTTTTAATTTTTTTAATTTTTTTTAGTTAGAAATACCAGTTTTATTCATACTGAAGTATAAAATAAGTTTATTTTATAAAAAAAAATAAAAATTAGCTTTCGGTAGCAAATTTTTTATATCACAAGAAGTGTGGGTTTTCCAAACCTGAAATCAAACTTTTTGGATTTTCTGATTTGTTATACTAATCTCTTTCTTTTAAGAATATATCTAATTTATATCTCTAATTTATAGAGAAAAAAGGAAAATTTGCTATAGTAAGTTACTTTTCTATAAAAAAGGTAAGGTTTTCTAACCCTGGAAACGTGTTTTAAAGTTTTTTAAATTGAAATACCAATTTTATTCGTACTGAAGTATAAAATAATTTTATTTATTTACAAAAAAAATTAAAATTACTTTAACTATCAATTGTATATATCACAAAAATCGTAGGTTTTCCAACCCTGGAATCATCCTTTTTGTTTTTCTGATTTCTTACATCTACCTATTTCTTTTAAGAACATTACATATGTTTAGTTTATAGAAAAAAAGGAAAAATTTGTTTTAGTAATTTACTTTTGCATAACAAAAAAAGTTGAAGTTTTCCAACCCTGGAAACGTCTTATTATTTTTTTTAATTTTTTTAGTTAGAAATACCAATTTTATTCATACTGAAGCATAAAATAAGTTTATTTAATACAAAATTATTAAAAACTAGTTTTCGGTAGTTATTTTGTATGGCAAAATGAAGATTAAGTTTCCCAGCTCTGAAACCGTCTGCTCGATTTTGCTGATTTTCAATATCAATCTTATTTCGAGCATTTCTGACACACCAGTCCAAGAACGAAGTCTCTAGCTTTTCTGGGAGCTTCGAAAAACCGATTTCACGTACAGACAGACGGACAGACGGACATCGCTTATTCGTCTTCCCTATGCATAAGGATCCAGTATATATATACTTTATGGGTCGCTTATAAATATTCTGGAAATTACAAACGGAATGACAAACCTATATATACCCTTTTACCATTTTTTGGTAAAGGGTATAAAAAGCTTCTAAACGAAATAAAATGCGTGAAAAAAATGAAAAGTGCATACAGATCCGTATTAGACCTTGAAGATTTAAAAAATTCAAGAACTTAAATGTGAGTGAGTTTTTGGAAGACATGGATACGTAAACAATAGTTTCAATGAAAAATTTTTAAGTAATATTTATCGAATCGTTCAAAGTATACTTTTTATTCTCTACTCTTCATCAAGCGTGGAAAGTATATTTTTAGTTCGAAATTTTATGAAAAGTAAAATGTTAAATGGACTGCAATTATAAGCTTTTGCATCTTTAATACATGGCAAAGATTTTTAAAGTCTAACAATAAATCTTGTTATAATCGTAATACATTTAAAATTATGAAGCAAAAAAGCAATACAAATTATACTATTCCGACAGAATCTTTGTTTGATTAAAATAAATCGCTAACAATTATTAATATTTTGAACATGCACGAATTTGTACAACTCGACAATATATTAACCACAAAAAAGCACAAACTATAATTGTCACTTGGTATATATTTACATCTAATTAGAAAAAGTTATTTTATCATTTAAATTAGTTTAGGCTTATTATAGTCTTTAAGTATGTCCTTTAGAATCGTTACTACAACGTAAAAACTGTTTTTATATTTTTATTTCTTGTAAATAAGTACAAACTATTAATATATGATGCATAGATATCGGGCATTTACCCTTATTCCATTTAGCGACATCGACGTCACTTTAACAACAAAAAATTGGAGCTTGTGTGCCCGTTGTCGAAAACAGCTGACTCCTGTTGGCAGGTTTATGTTATTTTCTAGACCTTAGGTAACGGAATACATAAATAAATCCCAATTTTTTGATGTTGTGACGTCGATATCGACAACTGGACGAGTACATACGTAAATTGTCGCTCACGATAAATTTTGCAGCCTATGTTTTAAAGATTAGCAACAATTTTGCAATTTTGATAATAAAAAGTTAATTTTTTACTACATGTCGCTCACAATTATATCGAAAATTGGACTCAAAAAGTATTAATGTGTATATCAAAATATTTGGCACTATTTAAAAGCATATTTGGCACGAAATCAAGATTTCCAATTCCCATCACTGATGTTGAAGATTCACTGCCCTTCTTAAACAGAATATTTTTCCATTCTGTTGTTAGTGTTTGAAAAATACAATAATAATTTTGTATGCTTAAGTATAAAAAATATTAAAAAAAAAATTTAGTACTGGTATAATTTTAGGTCGAATAAATTTGATAAAGTGCTGACTACTGTTATTGATCGGATTTTATGCAAACATTTTTAAATATTAGCCAATATAATGTTAAATAATACAAATATCTATCTCATTTAAACATCACAAAACCACAGAATTAATTACATGACTATATGGCGGTCAACTCATATATTACGATGAAGATTCTTTATCTCTCTCTCGCTCTCTCTCTATCTATCTCTCTCTCAGGCACACATAAACTAAAACATATCCAAACGCAAAACTATTAAATTTAATTAAATGCTGAATACATGAATTTATGTCTTTATCGTAATGTGTTGCAGAATGTCTGCAGCACTTGGTCTTATAATAAATTTTTTCACTTTCCTTTTAAGTAGCTATTGAGAGATAAAAACGCATTGTTCGTCTAAAGTATACAATGTGCATTTAGTACATTTTATGTGCTCGTTTATTGTTTTAGTGCACGGTTTAATGCACGTGTGAATATGTGCCTTATAGAAAAGTGTCTGTGCCTCTTGTTCAATGAATTTTTTTCTGCACTTAATTGAGTTTTATTAGATCAAGTAATTGATTTGTGAATAAGTGCAGACATGAAAGTGAGCCTTGTGCTTAACTGATATTGTTTAATAAATGGCTTTGTTGAAACAAATAAAATGTGTATAAAATAATAAAAATTAACACTTTTTGAAGGCACATACACATACATAAGTATATGTTAAATTACTGGAAAAGACCACAGAAACAGATAAAACAATTAGAACGTTTTAAAAAAAGTTACTTTTACAAAAGCTTAAAGAAAAGTTAATTAATGAAAATATTATATAACTTGGTAATTTGAAAACTATTCACTTACAGATTGTACCGATAACGCAGCTGAGCTATTTTGTTTTTAATTTAAAAGTGGTCGGAAATTACAAAATTTTGTTATGCAATTAGAAGTTTAAAAAAAATTCGTAAGATAAGTTCAACATTAAAATTATTTTATTTCAAATAATAATAACAATAATAAATCAATTTGAAAAATATAGAATAAAAAAGATAATAAAAGATAGGTGTCTTAACCCTTCACCACCCCTTATTACAGTTTTGTTACAAACCATTAAAGCTCTATAAAAACTATGATGAATTAAATGTAATTTTTAATCACAAATAATTTCTTAATCTGGCCTGAGTTCATTATTTTTAATTCTTATTGAATGAAGTATTTTCATTAATTAATGTGGGTTTCATTAAAAATTTTACGTTAAATAGCTGATGTTAATAATAATCTCTACCCAAGTAGATATGGGGGGTGCTGATGAAGTGAGTTGCTGCACAGAATAATATCGGAATTTTCTCCATCTACTAAAGTCTAGTTTAAATTTTTTCTCTTCTGTAGAAACTCACACTAACTAATTAAAATATTTCATTCAATAAAAATTTAAATTACTGAACTTAAGTCTGGTTTTAAGTATGTTGTAATAAGTTTTATATTGTGCCAAACAAGAACTTGGTCAAAATTTATATCTCACTACTTTTAATGGCTAAAATTTTGGATAGGAAGTTGGCCTTTTTTCACATATATGTTTTTGTGAGGATTAAATTTACAAGAAATAATATGTTGTTTAAGTGTGTTGGTCTTTATTTGCTTTGTTTATAGCTGCAATACACTTTTGCGCTTAGTTGTGTGAGTTGTGCTACTGGCTGGTAGGCAGTGAACTAGCCTTGCAGTCGTAAGATCGCAGATTCGAATCATTTAGCCATTCAAAGTGCTTTGTATATTTTTTTAACTAAAACTTTTTAAATAAATTGTATGTTAAATGATCAATGAAATAATATTGAATTAAAATTTTATTCATGATGTTGATTAAAAATTTTATTCATGATGATACATATTTAGTGTGTATTTAAAGAATATTGAAAGTTGTTCTGGCTGCAGGGGTAAGCACGTTGGTTCCGAGTTCGAATCTGGGCTGGGAAAGAAGCAAATTTGTATAAAAAACAAACATTTTTCTGATGTCTTTGTAAACCACACGAAAGTTAAATAATTAATAAAACACATTTACTACCTTAAATGCAATTCATGTTGTTCCAACTTGAAATAAGTTTGATTTAAGATGATTCTTCATTTTGAATTTTACCGGTACGTAAATGTTAAATCAACGTTCAATAAAGTTACTTCAAAAGGACTAATATTCTTTGGAAATCACTATAAATAATGTTAGATTAACATGAAACACACATGAAGAAAAATCATTGCTGAAAAAGATTAGATTAACCTTGTTGTTGTTAAGTTAAAATTTCAAATTAAAAAAAGTTAGATTTTTAATTTGAAATTTTTCTGTGTGTAGAAAAAGTTACTGTGCAAAACAAGAACTTGGTAAAAAATTTTACCACACTACTTTTGGTGGCCGAAATTTTGGGTAGGAACTTGGCCTTTTTTTGCTTTTATGTTTTTGTGAGGATCTGACTCCTTTTTTTTAAGTTTCCTATATTGAAACTTTTTTCAACTTAAAATTTTTGGTTTTTTATATTTCTTTTTATGACGAATGCACCACCAGAAAAGGGTAAAGTTACATAAAGTAGTGGGATAGAGCGTGATGAGTGTAGTGTCATTACAAGTGTATGTACCAGTTTTCGTAAGAATCCTTTGGTTATAATACTATACTATACACTGCAGAAGGTTAAATCTTATATAGACGTTTACGTGTTTTTTGAAACGTAAGAGGAGCTTGTGTTTTAAAATTTGGAAATTCCGATTTTTCTAACCTTTTTTTCTAAAAACTTCAGCTCTCTACCGTATAATAGCATATCAAATTTTTACTGGCGTGGACGCGCCTGAAATACTGTTCATCCGTAATCCGTGTATACGATAACTATTGTTGCTACATTTTCAAGGACAACCCAACCTAATTTTTTCATGCTGCTAAACTTTGCCAAAGCCTAAGTTTAGGTTATCTCTGGTAAGTAAACAGTGTAATTTTTACTGAATTTTTTTTATCGCAGTGTATCCTCTCACTCCATTCTGAAATGATACTTGCCCAAAGAATAAAAAATCTTATTCTACCAGGCTACAGATTATTACCACATACAGGGTGGGCCAAAAGAAACCAAGGGGTGTAAAAGTTTAATAACTTTTTTGTTTATTAATTTTTTTATTTTTTCTTTCAGATTATATAGACAACACTTGGAGAATTTATAATGGAGAGGTTCACAACTGAACAGAGAACCAGAACAATAGAATTTTATGAAATCAACTTTATTGAAAATTTGATTATGAGTGATGAAGCTCATTTTCATTTGAATGGCTTTGTTAATAAGCTGAACTGTAGGTTCTGGGGTTCTCAAAATCCAAGAGCCATTCATCAACGCTAATTGCACCCCATCAGGTGTACAGTATGGTGTGGGATCACATCTGAAAATGTCATTGGGCCCTACTTCTTCGAGAATGAAGATGGAAGTGCTGTAACCGTAAATGGAGAGCGGTATCGGCTTATGATAGAAAATTTTTTACGTCCTGCTCTTAAAAACAGACCTGGTATCTGGTTTCAGCAGGACGGAGCCACTGCCCATACTGCCCGAGACACAATGGCACTTTTAAGTCAAATTTTTGGAGAGCGAATAATTTCTCGAAATTCGGAAATTATTTGGCCAGCGCGATCGCCAGATTTGACAGCACCCGACTATTTTCTTTGGGGTTTTTTGAAGGAGCGAGTGTATGTGAACAAGCCAGAGACAATCCTTGAACTCAAGGCAAACATTGTTGCAGAAATTCGAACGCTACAGCCACAAGTTTTGAAAGATGTTATGGAAAATGCTCTAAAAAGAGCCCATCAGTGCGAAGCTGAAAACGGTGGTCATTTAAGAGACATCATTTTTCATACTTAGTGTAAAAAAATTTCCATTTTGTATATTATATAATCTGAAAGAAAAAATAAAAAAAAGTTAATAAACAAAAAAGTTATTAAACTTTTACACCCCTTGGTTTCTTTTGGCCCACCCTGTATTTATATTATAGTGGTTGTTAAATATGATTATTTTATATAATAAATAAATCCACTCACCAAACTACAAAAAAAGCCTAGCCTAAAAACATAGCATTTCATATTTTAGTAGTGTCATAGAAAACACCCTTTTATGTGTTTCACTTAAAGTGTGTGTTGAGTGAACATACAAGTGCATTTTATGCATTTAACTAGTGTGTATTGTCTTCATTGTTTTTGTTTTGTTTTCTTTTTTTTAATACGAGTATTTAGGCAAGACCCTCACTTAAATTGGCCAACAACATGGATAGACATAAGCACTCATAAATTCTCGAGCATTTAAGTGTAGTTTAAGTAAAATTGTTTTTTTTTTGGTTTTTTTATTTAAAATGTTAGCATTCTTATATGCCTGTATGTGAATGCATTTTATGTGCTTTCAGTTAGAAAATAAAATAATAATTGATATATCTGCGGCCTAGAACTAAGTATTTAGGGTGTATGGTTAAACCACTTTCAATAAAATTTTAAATAAAAATATATAAAAAAATTAAGCAATAAAAAATTTTAAAAAATTATGAAAATTAATTATTTAGTTTCAGTTTTGCAGCAGTTTTACTCTTTATACTTTTATTTGTACTCACACCTAGAGATTTTTATTGCAGGAACTTTTTTGCTATACCACTATTGAACGAACTTCAGGTACAAGATTTCTTGTACTCTTTTGTATTCATCTTTGCACTTACGCCAGTAAATTGCAACTTTCTGAGAGACAAATTTCATTCTCTAAGAAAGTGGTCGAAAGCCTATTCAATTAAATTTTACTATTGTGTGAGTTATATTCGCACCACGAACTGGTGTTGCCAGTGAAATTTCGTCTCATTTCCCTAATTCAAAATTTTAAATCTCCTAAGGCAAGCTTGATTTTATTATGGTCAGAAAAAACATTCAAGTTTTGTTTACAATGAAAGATATCTGTTGCTACGTCAATGTAATGGTGAGTAAATATATGGTTTTGTAAGAAATTGTTTAAAATAATTTAAACATGTGCTTAGAAATACCTTTTGATGCATGACAACGCACATTGACAAAACAAACATTCTGGTTGGCAACATAATTTACTGAATATAAAAGTTTTTGTAAATTCTCATCACACCTTTTGTCTTATTGCTGGAATAATATTTTTCTCTGGCAACACTGATCCTTAACAATATAGGATGGAAACAATTTATCTGCTTGAATGCTTAAAATAGACTGATTAATGTTGTTTATTTCTCAACAATGCCTGTGTGCAGATATATAATAGAAGAGTATATATTGAAGGCCATGGCGACATTAATTCGTCGATCACTACTCTAAGCTGGGACTTCTTAATAAATAAAAATAAAAATTACAAACATATTCATGGCCAAGTGATCATTATTCTTTCATCATAGATTCAAAAAAAAAATTCTATCTTCAGAGTTTTTATTTTGAGCGTCATCAACTGTAATTAAATCGCACACTAAGCCATAAACAGTCACAACTCAAAAAATTTCAGATGCTGAGTAATTGCAAGCAACTGTAGATACTATACAAATAACGCAAGTATGGTAATTTTCTTCTAAAATATGCTAGACCGAAGTAGATTAGACACAAGGCTAAAGTTTTATGGGAGTGATCACGCGCACTTTTTTGTGATAGTTTAAAGTATTGTATACGTGTAACGTATATGCAAGGTTTCACTAAAATGGGTTAAGTTAAAAGCTGTATACTAACAGCCTTATTTATAAAACTTTTTGAGGCTTTATAAAGGGGTTTTAAGACAAATTTTCATAAGAAATTTATCTTAAAAAGCCTTAATAAGTTTTATAAATAAGGCTGTAAGTTTTCAGGTTCAAACAATATTAGCTTGGCCACGCCCATTCTGGCAAAATTTTTTGAATCTTCAGATTTTTCTAGTTGGTTTCTCACCTTGACCTACTTGTGTATCAGATTTCAGCTCATAAGCGCAACTTTTAATTTTTAATTTTTATGGGCGCAGCCCCACCCCTCTGACTAAAATTTCTGGACTTTCAGGTTTTTCTTGTTGTTTTCTGACCTAGACCTACTCGTGTATAAAATTTCAGCTCCTTAGCGCAACTTTTAATTTTTAATATTTATGAGCGTAACCATGCCCACTTTTCCAAACTTAGGATTTTTCTCGGACAGTGTTTATTATTTATGTCAAGTTTCGTTGCAAACGGATAATAATACACACAGAAATAGTATATCTAAATATGCTGAGCCGTAGAACACGAAAATGAGGTTGAAATTGTATGGGCTTGTCAACGCCCCCTTTTTTAATTAAAAATTTTTACGCTTGCCCTATCGCAGTATGTATGCCCTATCGCAATAAACTAGCTTCCATTAAGCGCCTTAGACTTGCTTTTTTAATTCTAGCCTTTATGTGCGGAGCCCCGCCCTCCTGGCCAAAATTGTCGGGATTTAAAAATTTTTTAGTTTATTTCCCACCTATACCTAGTTCTGTAGGAAATTTCAGCTTACTAGCACAAATTTTAATTTTTATAGGCGTAGCCCCGCCCCCTTGGTTTAAATTTTCGGGTTTTCAGATTTTTCTAGTTCATTGCTCACCTAGATCTACTTGTGTACCAAATTTCAGATCTCTAGCTATAGCGGAAGTGCTTCATAATATTGATGAGTGAGTCAGTAGGTCAGTGAGTCAGTGAGTCAGTGACTATGTCTTAAAATATGCATTTTTTGCACCTCCATATCTCCGGAACCTTTCATTGTAAAACTTTCAAACTTTGCATATGAAATTATATGAATTTTTTCTAACTATGGTTTAAATTTCATAATTTTACGATTGCGGGGAGCAAAGTTATTAGGGGGGTAAAAACAGCTCGAATGGCTTCTTGTAAATATACACACTGCGTGCATTGGCCGGAACTTGGCCTGTCGCATTGCCGTGTGCCTAGATCTGGAATAAGTTAACTTTTCTTTAAGAATAAAATATTTATATGTTGTGAAAAAGCTTGTTCAAAAGGTTTTCTAGGTTGATATTTCTGGTTGGCGCATTTTTTTATTTATTTGCTTGCAATCATAAATACCTACAGCCTTATTATAAAAGAGGCTGTTAGGCCGAGGAAATAGTGGCAACGTTTGTCATTTCCCATATTTTTCGTTGTGTGACATTACCAAACAATCTGTTTACGTATCTGATGTAAACAGTTATGAGAATAAGTTGGCTGTATTGCAAATACAAAAAGAAAATGTCAGGGTGTTGACATTTTGACATTGAGAAAATACCGAATGAATTTTAAATGTGTGGAAAACGAAAAAGAAAGTGGAAAAGCATAGGAGAATGTGAGAGTAGGTCAAGCGCCCTGGACCTATGGCATGACGACACAGCTAATTCAGCTTGTGGAGGTTCGTGAGGCTGTATGGAAACATACATATGTATGTATGTATATGTAGGATTTATAGGGATAGAAATGCAAAAAAGGGCTGAAATTTCGATGGAGTTAGGTCTTCATGCACATTAAATTTTAAAACCAACTGACATCCTGCTTGTAATTATGTCAAAGTTAGTTATTGATATATACAACGATACCGTATTGCCATTATTTAGGGATGGGACTCTTTTCCGTCACAAAGACACAACAAAATTTTGTGTCATCGAAAAATTTGATGGGAACGGCACTGCACACATAAGAAAATGACACCAAAAAATGACAACATTTGAAATGCCCAATGTAAACTTGGCATTAGTTTTAAATACATAATTTTATTAGTAGTTGGAAAAAATACTTTATTTCTGAGGTATGGTTTATATACCTATTTCATTTATTATTATCAAATATATCAAATATATCATTTTATATTATCAAATAAAACAAACACCAAAGCGTATTCACAAAAAATAATCTTTAGGACATCACTGGGACCACTCGTATCTTCTATATTTAAATAAAAGTCGCAATTAAAACAAACTCAATATATAAATCAATTTAAGCAAATAAACATATTTAGTTTCTTGTATTATCGTCAAAAAAGTTTCATATTTTTATTAAAATTTTGCTTACGTCCTTTATATTTTTATATATAAAGAACAGCAGGAAACTGGACTTTTAAATGCTTTTCTGCCATCACAATATTTTGTATTTTTCGTGTATAATTTTAATAAATAAATATTTTACTGAATAAACAAAATAATAATTTGGGAATTTAAGTGCGATTTAATTTCTTAACTGCGTGTCTCCATTAGCTACCACTATGATATGGGCATGATGTCATCTTTTCACTAGGGAGATTTTTTTTTTTTTTTTTTAATATGACCAGCACTCAGAGGATAACCCCTAGTCATGCAGTGCATTGTGCTAGAACTAGGAAAATAGGTTATAGGGAAGGAGGATAGAGGGAGTAGTGTCTCTGTACATTTGATTTAAATCTTACCACGCTGGTAGTAACAGGAAAGACCTCCGCAGGTAGTTGATTCCACATACAAACAGTGCGGCTAAAAAAGGAATTTTCTCTGTAATGCGTAGTGCGATGCATTGACCAATCGACCTCAAAAGGATGTGCTCTAAATGAGGCACGTGTTGTACGTACATATGTGCGGGTTTCAGGAACAAGTTCCCTAATTTCATTAGAACACATTCCGTTGTAGTAACGATAGAACAATGAAATGCACCCCACATTGCGTCGATGCTCCAATGAATCAATATAGTTGGATACCCTACTGTCACCGATGAGCTTCTTCGCCCTCTCCTGTACGCGGTCGAGCAGCCCCAAAATAGACTTTGAAGCGCCGGCCCATACATGAGAGTTGTATTCCATTTTCGGTCGAATATAAGTGGTATAAATAGTAAGGAGATTAGATGGGGTGAAATATCGTTTGCACCGTTTCAAAAAGCCGAGGTACTTGAATGTTTCTTTTGCAATTTGAAAAATGTGTTCAGTCCAACGAACATCACACTGTATTTTCATACCAAGAACATCAATAGCATCTGATTCCTTAATATTTATACCCCCCATAGTTACAGAGGCAACAGCATTTTCGGTCATACGTCTGTGTGTAACCATTTTTGCAAATAAAATATTAATCCATCAAATAAGCTATCTACAAATATTTTAGAGCTATAAGATAATTACAAATTTTAAGTGGATCAGCTAATACTCATGGCACAATTTTAAAAATTGTATTTAAGTCGTCACATCCACAACATAAATCACTTGCCAATAGAAAATAAATCTTAAATGTTTGTTTACTTCATAAGAAATCATAGTGTTAAAAGAATCTACTGCTAGTTTTTATAAAGTTTTTCATTAATTAAAAGTCATTTATTGTAATAGCTCTGCATTAGCAAACTCAAGCAATCAACGGAATGGAATGAATCAACGAAAACAAAGAAATAATAGCGCTTAGCCAGAGGAGAGTTGGAATATCATGCAGAAGCAGTCAGTATGGCGTCTAAAGTGGGCAAATAAAATCAAGTATATAAACCATCCTTGAAATAAACACAGACAATAATTTTTTATCACTAGACGAATTATTTATTAAACTTTGCAGTTTGTATAATGTTTTTTTTTCTAAACCAGTCCAAGATTTATTACAATCTATTTTTAATATGGGCACCAATTGGGTTTGAACATTAATAAATGTAAAAATCTAACAATTTTTTTAATTAACTTCATATCCTCTTTAATAAGAAACAATGACTTAAAAGAGAGATGTAGAATAATTAAAAAAAAAGGTTTTTCATGTAAAAAAAAAAAAACAAAAAAAAAATACTTTTAAAGAAAACAAAGAAAGTTTTTGGTTCCAAAAGAATTAACTTTAATTTGTTTTGAATGTTAATTTGATTAATTAACCACAACCATTCATTTTCGCCATCTTTCTGCTCTTTGTACAATACAAGGGAAATAAGACAAAAGATAATGATAAAATAAAGTTTTGTTGAACAAAAAGTCGTGGAATGTCCACTCGTTATATGTCGCCTTGGCAACAGCAATATTGACGCTTGTTCAATTCAAAGTTAATTGTGAATAATTTTTGTACGTGCACAAAAAAACTTTTCTTTTTCATTTGTTCCTTCACTTCAAAGGGAATAGATGTAAGTCTCACAAATTTATTTGCTTCTTTAAACAAGCATTTTTAAGCATTTCGTTACATTTTTTACTTCAGTGAAGCTGTAAAATACTTTCTCAAATATGTTATGAATGAAAGAAATTTTAGAAATTCTTACTGAACTAGTTGTAAAAAAATTTCTTTGAATTTTAAAATATTTAAGTGGGTTATAAAAGATGGAAATATTTTATAAAAGAAAATTTTTAATTCAAGGGTTCACATTAACTGTAATAATAAATATGCCTTTTTAAACCTGATCAAATAATTTGTGGATTTAGTTTCGCAACGAAATATTCTATTTTCTAGTTTCCATCCATAGTTTGTTACATACATAGTGTAAAATATAGTTTTTATACGTCTTTTACTTTGCTGCGTTTATACGAAATTCTTTTTTTTTTGTAATTATATTTTTTAAAAGTGATTATTTAATTTTATGTAGTACTTAGGCAATATAAATAAAGTTATATTATATACATTTAAATTTTAACACATGCGTTGCCATATGAAAACGCCAGACACTTCACCGTGTCTTCTCTTATAGATAAGCAATATATGAAATCATATGTTTGTTGAGAAAACCTTTGCTATTTTTTATAGAACATTTACCTTAGCTGAAGCACTAGACTTTTTAGAGAAACTTAATGGAGATTATGACAAATGGAGATTATATTTGTAAAATTTTTATTAAGTCGCCTGATATTGATGGTTAAATTAGCGGTGAAAATGATGCTCCAGAAATTGAGGATGGAATTTCAGATAATGTTTGTTCTGCTCTGTTGAAATCAATATGTTCACTGGTATTGAGAAGTAGACAGCGCTTATATTCTGATGTAGATGATGAAAATAATAACAATGACAAATAATTAATGGATGCTTTAGAAAATGTTGTATGTAATTCCTCTGAAAACATGACTGTTAATATTTTCTGTGACCGTATATCAGAATCCTTCTTCATCTCAAACTATTTTGTAACAAGTAGCAGTTAAATCATTATTGTATCTGTTACCAACTGAAGTGCGAAAGCATAAATAAAATTTCCATCGATTCCGATATTTCCTGACAGTAATTACGAAGATTATCTATATTTGCAATCACATGAGCAGTTTGAAAAATTTTTCGATGAAGTTTTGATGAACCGTATTGCGAAATAAATAAAATTTGTAATTATTCTCATTTTCCTCAAAATTAAAATTAAACAAAAAACAAAACAAAAATTTTAGTTAAGTTAATTATTATTTTTCGAACTTCATTTGTTTCTATATTTTATGATTTGAACAGCCTAAAGTTCGTATCGCTTTATAAGCCAATTATCATTATCACATGTAATTTGGCTTACAAAGCGATACGAACTTTAGCCTGTTCATTATTTTAAAAATTTCAAAAGTATACTCAGTGACTGGCGTTGCCATATGGCAACATGTCATTTTGGCTATCACAGAAACAGGACAAAAAATGTTGGTGCGTTGATAAATTCCTTTAGGTATTACAGTTCAAAACCAATAAGGTTTCTTAAAATTTATCACTCAGAGTAATGCCTGACATAAGGAGCTAACTCCCCCATATTGTTGTTTTTTGCTATACAAAATCAAGCAATTTCTGAAAGAAGAATTATATTTTTCCAGTCAGTATCTTTCATTAAAAAAATTACAAATTAATTGAAACATAAAATGTTTCAATTGAAGTTTTTAATTGATTAATTGATTTTAATGTAAAACATTAACTGACTCAGTTAAATTTTTAATTGATTATTTTATTTTTATTTTTTAATAAAAAGTGAGAAATTTTTTTTTTCTGTATAAAGAATGTTTTAGAGTCATATAACACTAATTAAACTTTGGCAAATGTTAAACTTTCGAAATATTTATATTTAGTAAGTCGACGCTTTTGGTGACGAGATTTCACTTAATTTTTTCTGTGTAAAAGTAGTTGTTTAAAATAAAACTCAGCTAAATTTTAATTTTTAAAGCCTGAACTTAAAGTTTTTAAAAAAATTTATTGAATTTGTTTTTTATAAATATTTGGAGGACAAATTTTTGATGTGTAAACATCTATACGCTAGGGGGTAAAAATCTTTTTTATAATACAATCACAAATTTTGAGAAAGCCCAAATCGGTGTGAGCTATGTATGATTGTATTAGTGTAATCATACGTACAAGAAGTAGAAAGAAACTTAACAGCTGCATAGAAATAATTCATTCGAATTTTAAAGCATACCTTCAGGAGTTAATTTTAATAGAAATTTCTTATGAAGTGTAATAGTGTTGCCAATGGGGATAATTTTGTAAAAAAGTTGAAAAATATAAAATAAATAAAATATATATAAAATTTTAAATAAAATAGCATTTTAAATATCAAATATTTGCTTAAAAGATATATAGCAGTCTTTATAAAGAATTTATAATAATATATTATAACATATCTTCATTACATTGAAGCTGGTGCACGACAATTGGGTATCAATCTCAATTTCATGCAAATTATTATGGGTGGAGATTTTAATATAAATTTTGCAAACCCACAGTCGCAAGCTTTATCAAAATTTTTATTTGACGTCTTCCACTTGCATATGAGCAATTCTCCACAAACCCCCATAACCCCCATAAATACAGTAGAGTCAAACATATATATATATATATATATATATATATATATATATATATATATATATCTTATTTTAGTTACCATAAGCCAATATTAATTATTTGTACTTAAGGCATTTACCATAGATGGGCACTTTGCAGTACTACCAAAATTTCAGTAAAAATAATTTTTTAACCAGTAAATTTTTACTGATTACTAAAATTTTTTTCTACAATTTCCATAAAGTGCCTAAATGATTTATTATATGATGAGGTGCATTGAATTTTAAGTAATCAGTAATGCTTGTAATAATAATAAAATTCTACCAAGTGGCTAAATTTTTTTCATACAAAAATTTCAAAATTTGAATGAAAAAAACTTTGCCACTTGCTACAATTTTATTATGAATACGGCCCTACGATTTTACTGGTAATGCAAATTTCATTTCATTATCAGTAAAAATTTACTGAATCTTTTCAGTAATCAGTAAATTTACTGCTTACTGCAATTTTTAATGTAGTACATATACATATAATGCAGTGTGTCCATTTACTAACTAAATAAGTTAAATAAAACAAACAAAAACCAGCAAATTCCTATGTATTTACAATGTTGAAAGTTTTGATAGTTTTAATAGATGAATTTAAAAAAATATACTAAAAGCATAAGTACTTCGAACTTTAAAAAAAAATTTCATTACTAGATGCTTACACATCGCCCCTGTGATCGGACTCACATTTTTTTTTCTTTTTAGTTTATCTGCTCATGAGTCCAGAACAGGGTTATGAAATAAGGCCCAGGGAAATAACGCTCAAATAAGAAATGAAATAAGCCTCAATGAAATAAAACACCAAAAAAAAAATTAAATAAGGCCTAAGAAAAAAAATTATCAAAAAAACAGTCAATATAAATGAAATAAAGCCCGCTAAAAAAGCTCAATGAAACCAAACTCATTATGAAAAAAAAAATTCAAGAAAGCCCAATCAATTAGTTGTTTTTTATTGGAATTGTTACAATTTAAGTTTAAAGTTTTTTAAACGTACTAATAACACCAAATTAATATTTTACTTATTAAGTAAAATATTTTTTTTTTAATTAAAAATACATTGAAATCAGAATAGAGATAAAGTTCAAAACAATAACTGAAATAAAGCTCAATTAAAAATTCTTTAATATTGTTGGGCCTTATTTCATAGAGCCGGCCAAGACGTAGCAAAGTGGATGCCGGATGTTGATAGAAGGCTTGTATTTTCTTATTAAGCGGTTCTTAGTAGATACGTAATTTTATAGTCTAACGTGAGCCAAGCATATTTCTTTTAAACTTCACCACGTTTGATATCTTAACTAAAATTTTCATTATCTTACGAGTACATTTTCCTAAATTTTTTTTTACTTTGCAGAAAAATTAATTACAGTTTTTTTTTTCAATTTTATACCAGACATTAGCTATTTTGGGAATGCTTACTTTTCCTCGGTGTAGTTAAAAATTCAAAAAAAAAATACTTCTATCAGAGAAAGAAATGGCTTGAGTCACCCTTAATTTGTTAAAATTATGCACATGAGCAATAAATTTTATAAAAAGTTAGCAGATTCGCAAAACTTAATAAAACTTGCAAATAAATTCCAATATCTTAAAGATTTAAAAGGATAAATGCTCGAAAAATTTTCGTTTTAAATAGTTGCAAAAATTACAAAATTTCGAAAATAATTTTCGGATGCAGATAGAAGCCGTTGATTAATTTTCGTAGCTAATATTATTTTAATTTTGTATTAATTTTTCTCATTTGGTTTGTATCGTCTTGTTTATATCTCCACTAACACTAATATAAGAGGGGTTGCTCACAGCAGTCATATTTTAAACTAGTTTAGGACATTATGACTTTAACACTACTGTTGGAATATCCCAACTATTTTTTAAAAATCTTAATAGTTTTAATTTATTAGTTTCATTGCATTGGATTGTAAACACATATTGAAAAAAAAGCAGCAGATTTGTCAAAATATATATGCCTACCACTGTAGTTTTATCCTCACTGTCACAGTTTCGCAATTTACTTGAGAAAAATATTTCAAAAGCTTAATATCATAAGCCTTACAAAGGATCTATACCTAACATAATGTGTAAGATAAGAACTTCAAATTCAATCGCAGAGAGAATTATGTTACGTGTAGACTTCAAATTAGTGTTATCTCAATCTTATAAGATTTGTTATGAGACAGTTGTTATAAGAAATCCTATAACAACAATCTTATGCGATGAACTGTCAAAAAGCACACGTACGTGAAATTAAATTAGTATGCATGTGTAAGTGTTTATTAAAATAAATGAAAAACAATGTTTTGCACAAAATTTCTTGGATTTTATGTGTTTAAATGTATTTAATTGGTTTATAAAGTAAGTTTTGTGAAAAACAAAAAATGAAAATAAAATAACTAATCATACAAAAATAATACATGTTAACTCTATGAGAATTTGCATAAAATGAAATATTATAAGAAAACTATTGTATGATATGAAGAGAAATATCGACATTTTATTGTTGTTATTCTGCCGACGTTCTCTAACATATTATGTTAGACTTAATCGTTCAAAATATATTGACAAATGTTTCCCTGGCAATTGTAGAAAAATCAAAACGTAACCCTAGTGATAATATTAAATATGCATAATTACTATATCCTTGCAGTTGTAGAATAGGCTTACGAAAATTATATTGTATTTACATTTGTAGAGAAAAGCTTATTTGTCCCAATATTTTGATAAGCTTTTTTACATAATTGTAGAATAAGCTTCCAAATTAAAAAAAAATCCTTGTTTTCATTTATAGCATAGTAACCTAGAAAAAATATTTATTCTGAAAACCAAAAGATCAGCAAACTTGAAGTAAAGTGCAATGAACTCGTTATATTTCAGTATTTTTATTTGTGTTATTTTCAGGTTTAACAAACATTAACAAAACTTTAAAACTTCCATGAACTTAAAACTTCCAATCCAAATCCAATTACTTTAAGCATAGAAAAAAATATTCCTGCAATAAACAACTTTAAATGAAATTAAAATCAAAAATCAATTAAGAACGTATTTAAATTAATTAAATTTTTGCCTAAAAATTAATTATTTTTGCAACGAACAACTGTAATTGAAAATAGAAGCGAAATTCAATAAAAATGTATTTGTGTCAATTAAACTTTGTAATTAATAAAATTTAAACTAAATGTTTAATTGACTTAAAAACATTTTTAATTAATTTTTTTTTATATTTTCAATTACAGTTGTATATTGCAAAAATAATTAATTTTTAAGTAAAGCTTTAATTGACTTAAATACTTTTTTAATTGATTTTTAGTTTTAATTTCAATTATTCATGTTATTCAAAAATTCATGTTAAAAAACTAAATGCGTTGTCTTTCATTTTAACTATTTTTTTAAATTAATTGCAAAGTTTTACAATCTAGACTAATTTTTGATGAAATAGTACTGTTACTGCACACAATTTTTAAAACAAGTGGCATTACGAAGACTTTGATTGTGCGCTGTCAAGCAGTATGTAATATTTTATAAAAACAAACTTCGAATTCCTCACAATAAAAGTTGTAATCTGCATCTTAATATTTATGGGTTATTTCCTATTCATTTATTTATTTAAAATTCTTTTCTTTGCATTACACCTTGAAATAACGCAGTGTATGTTTTTTTATACCCTTTACCAAAAAATGGTATATGTTGGTTTGTCATTCCGTTTGTAATTTCTAGAATATTAATAAACGTGCCATAAAGTATATATATTCTGGATCCTTATGCATAGGAAAGAAGAATAAGCGATGTCAGTCTGTCCGTCTGTAGGTCTGACCGTCTGTCTGTACGTGAAATCGGTTTTTCGAAGCTCCCAGAAAAGCTAGAGACTTCGACTTAGACTGGTGGGTCAGAAATAGTCTAAAAAAGATTGGTATTGAAAATCAGCAAAATCGAGTAGACGGTTTCAGAGCTGGGAAACTCAAACTTCATTTTGCCATACAAAATAAATACCGAAAAGTAGTTATTATAATTTTTTTATTAAATAAACTCATTTTATACTTCAGTATGAATAAAATTAGTATTTCTATTTAAAAAAAAATTAAAAAATTAAAAAGTCGTTTCCAGGGTTGGAAAACCTTAACTATTTTCCCTTTTACAAAAGTAACTTACTGAAAAAAATTTTTCCTTTTTTTTATAGATTAAACAAATCTAATGTTCTTAAAAGAAAGATATATATGTTAGAAATCAGAAAAACAAGAAAGATGATTCCAGGGTTGGAAAACCTACGATTTTTGTGATATATAAAATTAGCTACCGTCAACTATTTTTTTTATTTATTTTTATTATATAAACTTATTTTATACTTCACCACGAATAAAATTGGTATTTCAAATAAAAAAAAATTAAAAAATTTAAAAGATGTTTCCAGGGTTGGAAAACTTTAACTTTTTTTTCTTATACAAATTTTCCAAAAAAATTTTTTCCTTTTCTTTATAAATTAAACATATCTAATGTTCTTAAAATGAAGAGATTGATGTAAGAAATCAGAAAAATAAAAAGGATGATTCCAGGATTGGAGAATCTACGATTTTTGTGATATATAAAAGTAACTAAGTGTAATTAATTTTTATCTTTTCCTTTATAAATTATATATATTTGACATTTTGGAAATAAAAGTTTTTTGTGGAAAACTATAAAAATAAAAACCACAGCTCCAGAGCTGGAAACTTTGAACTTTTTTTCTGGATATTAAAGTAAATAAATAAAACATTTTTTTGGATTTTCTTTTTTCTTTTTTCACTTAACACACTTTCTATATTTTTTTAAGAACTACTAGATTGGTAAAAGGAACCAGAAAAATCTAAAGTGATGATTTTTGCGTTTGAAAATTAATTTTTTTTTTGTACATAAAAGTAACTAGGTGAAATTATTTTTTCTTTTTGTTTATACTTTATGTATGTGCTTATGTATTTATCTCTATACTACATAAAAGCACTTTGGTAAAGGGTATATAAGATTCGGCACAGCAGAATATAGCACTCTTACTTATTTTTATTTCAGTTGATTTGTAATTAGGAATTAACCACCAACTGTTAACACATTAATTTCACTAAAGTTTTTTTTGTCCTTTAACATTTTAAACAATTCTAGATGTATTCTTGTTAAAATATTATTTTTTTTTTGTCGTGTCGTTTTTCTTTTGCAGACGGTGATGAGGTCGAGCATTCATCGTCGTTAGCAAAACACCATCTGCTATTAGCAAAAAAAAAAAAAGGAAAAAAAAAATTGTTAATCTTGGCGACTAAAACAAATGAATTCCGGGGGCCACTAACTAACCAACTAAATGGTTTCTTTAAAACAAGTGATGTAAAACAACTTCAAAATGAAATCCAACGAAACAAAAAATCACTAGGATATTTTCACTTGTATTTCAAAAATTCAAAAAAGCGTTATTCTTAGTTCTAGTTAAAAGTGCAACTTCCCTGGCTGTGGAAGAGATTTGTGGAAAGAAAAGGTTGAAAAAACTTAAGATGCAGTTGTGTGTTGCTTTCTTTTTTTGCGTAAAACTGCATTCATTTTTATTAACATTGTTTGCCAAGTGAAGCATTGTGGTAGTGCCTTTAACTTCCTTTCGTTATAAACAATAGCTAAGATATTGCGGTTGGTTCCACGGAGCAGTAAAGAACTGAACAAACACCTTTCTTTGTTACAAAAAAAATTGAAATAGAATAATAAAACTTTCTCGTCTTCATTGCACTATTGTGACGTAAACTTTTACTGTGTGTTCTTTCAGTATTTTTTTTTTTAGTTGGAAACAGAAAACTTTTTCTTATTTTCTTTTTCGTTTTTTCTCTTCAGTGTATAACAGTAATCAACTTTTTACATTTAATTTTATGTATAACTCCAGACTCTACAAAAATAGCTTAAGATATTATTTATATCAAAAGAAATAATTCTTTATACAAGATCATTAGTCTTATATCTGAAAATTGAAATGCAACCGTAGATATCTTAAATACTTAAGACTGAGACCGAAGTCTATAACTCAGAAAGAAAAATGGATAACCATGGAATCATGATTATTTCTTTAATGAATGCATGAATTTAAATTTATTAGGGAAATGGGACAGATACAAGCTGCAGTTGCAAAAAAATGCATTAAAGGTCTCTACAGCTTAATCCAAAACTTGTTTAATAAAGGAAGGCTGGTTTTAGCTGCATGATAAATTAAGTCGATAATACTAAGTAGATACAAATATTGTTGTAATGAATTTTTCTATTAAAATGTGGTCGATAATTTAATGGCATTTATTTTTTCAGTTTTGACTACTTCTTCCAATAATGCTAAAGTTAAAGGAGATTAGGTTGACAAATAAATATTTGTATTGCAAAAAAAAAAATTACGGACTTATTGATCAGCCCTCGTAATCAAGAAGTGTTAAGTCGTACGAACGAAGAAATCAGTGAACATGACTACTTCTAGAAATAAAGTTAAACTAATTTTACAATAAATCTATTGCTTAGAGCACTGTATGGCAAGTTACGTAATTTTGCTGCAACCAAATGTTGATGCTTAGCTCGATAGCGCTTGCTATTTACCATAATGGCAGCTCCTTACTTATTCCAAAAGAACAGCAATCCTCTCTTCTGTAGGCACATTTCTTTAGCTCGTTGATTTGATAAATTTTACTTCCTTCATTTCTTTAAAAAAAGAAAGATTTTATTGAGCAAACTTTAATCATATTGCTAGTGTTCTGCAATATGTCTTAAATGAGGAGCTGGCGAACAAAACTAGACATGTCCTCAGTAAATAATTTGTTTTTATTTTTTTCGTGCTCTTCCAGTACACACTCATGAAGTCACGAAATATATCGATCTTACCTTAAAAAAAAAATAACAAAAACTGACTTTTCCCCGCTGATCACTATCTAGATAGTAGAGTTATTTGCCTTTCCTCTTAATGGGACTAGTCTAATTTTATTCGCCAGCTCCTCAAATAATAACGCAATTTTAGTACTTTTTTCCTCTTTCTCTCTGTCTATTTTTGATTTTACTTCCTGTGTTTTATTTTATAAATGTTGGATTTCTTGTCTACTTCTTCTTTCACAATTTATGTTTACTTATCAAATTATAAGTCCCGGTGTCACCTTTTGTTCTTCCGGTTTCCGCTGTAGTTTTTAATTTTTTATTTTTTTTTTGCCTCCAGAGTAGTGGTTATTTAAATGAATATCTCTTTCGAATTCTACAAAACTTTGAGAAGTTTTTCATGCCATTACAATTTTTTTTTTTTGTTTGTTTCGCCTCTGCCAAACATTTCGGTCGCTTATTTGCAGCCATTTTAATAATTTAACTTATGATGCACATAAAACACACCCAACTGGTTAGTAATTTCATATTTTCATCTTTATTTTTGTGCTTTTGTCATTCAAAGTGGACCTTTAGAACTGTTATGGAATTTTTTCTTTGTGTACTTGTAAGTTCAGTGTGAACTCAGGCAAACGAAGAACAAAAAAAAATAGCAAAAAGGCGAATATTTTATTTACCTCTGAGCTATTTTACATTATGAAAAAGTAAATGAAAGAAAAGTTTTCTTCTAAAAGTACACAAACTATTTTGTCATTAGTTAAAATTCTAGACACAAGAGAGATAATTAAATTTCTTAAAATATTTTCTTTTGTAAATAGTTATTACTATGTTCTAATTAGATTTTCGCATTAAAAAAATTCAAAGAAAATTTGAAATATTAAGAGACAATACTTAAATACGTCGTTGCTTAAAAAAATAAGTTTGCTTGTTAAAAATCGTGGGTTTAAGTTTGAATTAATATTTTTGAAATTGTAATTCAAGTTGGGCATTGGCAGAAGCTAAGTAAGTAAGGCTAACTCTGTTTAAAGATTTGAATAAGTAAAATACTTTGGCTTTAAACTATTTAGTGGCCGCTTAGAATAATTGAGAAACTATTGTGTTAAATTGAGGCATATAAAATTTTATAACAATATTATTCCATACAGTTCATTATCTTCATTTTTAAAATTTTTAAAAATAAATGGCTATTTTAGAAATTTATTATTCGACATATTGTCAGAAGTTTATTTTAATTTGAAATTTATTTGCGTTGTCTATATATTTCATTGTTGCTGTAACAAATCATCAGTAGATTTCAACCACACATTTTGAATAGTCACAAACCTCTTACCTTATGCACAGACTTTCAAGAACTATTTGAGAATTCACAAATAATAATATTTTTTGAAAATCAAAATAAATTAAAATAAACTTCTGACAATTTGTCGAGTAATAAATTTCTTAAATGTTAAATTTAGATTTTATTTTTTATTTTGCCTTATAATTACTTTTATTGTTATCCAATAGATTTCTAATTGTATAAAGGTGTAGAAAAATAAAATAGATTAAAATCGAATATAAATTATTTGCTGGGTTTTTTGCATTAGTTTCTAAGCCTACTACGCTTATTTTTCTTCTGTGATTTCCAAAAAATATTATTATTTGTGAATTCTCAAAAAGTTCTTGAAAGTCTGTGCATAAGATAAGAGGTTTGTGACTGTTCAAAATGTGTGGTTGAAGTCTACTGATGATTTGTTACAGCAACAATGAAATATATAGACAACGCTAAACCACCAACAAATAAATTTAAAATTAAAATAAATGGCTATTCAATAAAAAAATTTAATTGTTCGTCATAAATTAATGTTGAATTTTATAAATATATATATATTTATATATATATGAAGGAGTATATTAAGCAAAAAAAAAAAAGTGAAACAGTTTACTTATGTAATAAATTTTACAGCATTAAGTAGGGCCTAATTTTGTAAAACGCAACGCTTGGCGTTGATAAATTTTGTATGTATTTTGTTTTTGTAATTTAAGTTTTTGCATATAAAATTTGACAACGCTTGGCGTTGCGTTTTACATAATTAGGCCCTAAGTTCATTTGCAAATAAAAGACAGAAATAAAATATTTCGATATATTTATTACTTTCATTAAAAATTTTCAAATAAAATAAATGTATTGTAGACACCATTGCTAACATGCCTTTTTTTATATTATCTGCAATGAGAATTTAAATTTTTGAAGAAACCCCGGAACTTTACTTAAAGCTTATTACTTACCCTCTAAAATTATATTTTTCCAGTAATTTTGTGTTAGGGTATTCAACCAGAATTAAAAGAGACTAGATTTCTAATTGCGCAGACTCTTTTATTTTGTACATTTGAGAGTTCAAACTAATTTAACAACGGTATTTTTTAACATAAAAAATTAAAAACAAGCTTTATTTGAAAAAACAAAGATTCAGTTAAAAAATTTATTCGTTTAAATGTTAGGTAGAAGTTTATAAGTACATACAGGTACGAAAATCCGGCTTTTTACCTATAACTCAGAATTTTGGGAGTGTTTGGAAGATTTCAAATACAGATTGTTTCAATGCTTGTCAAGACCTACCAGAAAAATAGTAACACGTCCCAAATATTTCGATTTCATTAATTTTTGTCAAACAATGTTCATAGAAAAATTTTTAGCCAAAATGCTTTCAATTAAATCAATTAATGCTGTTTCAAACAATTTTATAATTGTTCCAATTAAATTTTTTGATTGAAAACAAAAAAGTTTAATGTTTGTATGGATGTTAGCAAATATGCAAGCATACAAACGAATATTAAACTTTTGTACGCATTATTAAAAATTCAACAAATTTTTTGATTGTTTGAATTAACTTTGTTTAATGAAAAAAAAATTATTTTAGTTTGTGTTTGTGTTTGTTCATGTTCTCATGGAAGTGTGTCAGTTTGTTATTCTAGAAGTACCAAGTTCGAAGCATGATAGCACTGTAAGTTAAAAAATAAAATAAGAACACACACCTACATATCGTTAACTTAATACGAAAAGGCCCTAACTCATTTTCTTATATTTTACAGGAGGAGGAAAAAACTAAATAAAAAAGATGCAATATTGATACAAAATTTTTTTTAACGCAATTTTTATTTAAAACATTTTACATAAGCACATAATATTGCGTTTAAAAAAATTTTGTATCAATATTGCATCTTTTTTTATTTAGTTTTTTCCTCCTCCTGTAAACTATTTATTAAAAAATTAGTTAGGGCCTTTTCGTATTAAGTTAACGATATGCGCAATAATTGAATGAAAAATAATTTGCCACGATAGCCTAGTGAATGTGTGTTAGCCTGTGAGAATGGAGATACCATGTTCAATGCCTGCAGTGTAAGTTACGGAATTAAGCAAACAAATAAATAAAATAAGTTAAAAATAAATAAATAAAAATATGACTTTTTATTTAAAATTTTTTTATTTTTTAAAATTTTAATTACAATTCAATTACTTTTATTAATTCATTCAGCGAACAATTTAATTGTTTAAAATTTCTAAATTCAATTATTAATTTAATTGGGCAATTTAATCATTTGTTTAAAATAAACGCGTTCTTTCAATTAACTCTATTAATTTATCTCAAACAGCAAGAAAACCTCATTTTTACAAATTCATTAATTGATATTATAAATTTTTTTGCAGGACGAAAATCAGTACAGGATTTAATTAAAAGTACAAATTTCTAACTAAAATATTAATTAAAGTTGATTTTAAATTTTTTCTGTGCGGTATTTTATGGTCATGTTTATGCAGAATATTGCAGCTTGTCTTTGGTTTGTGTCCATATTTTGGGATTGGATTTTAAAGAAGGCATTGTTATTGCGCCAGACCATTTGCAATATTGCGCAAGACTATTTGCATTGAACTCCGAATACCGCCAGTATAATAACTCTTTCATACATGCATGGTTTTGCTTGTTGAGAAATAAAAAAACAAACAAAATGCGTTGCTCTGTTTTAATTGTAATATTTTATTTTTATTTAACGTTTGTCAAGATTAATGCAAATCAAAAACAAAAAAAAGATAATAAGCTTAGAAGTTTTTTCTCCGGTATAAAATATAAAAACCAATTAAAAGATTAATTGAGTATTTTAATTGAAAATATTTTTGCAAATTTTCAATTCTTAAACATAAAACAAAAGTTATATTTTTTACACACAATTAATATGCAATAATTATTAACCATTTCATAGTGCTGAGCTCTATTGAAAACATTTTTTGATAGGGCAGAAAATTCAATTGAAATATTGATTAAAGTATTAATCAAAAATATTATTTTTTTCAAGCAATCATTTAATTGTAAAAAATTCAACAACGAATGACGATATTTTCTGATGTGAAGAGAATATGTAGAGCAACGTTTAACTTTGTTTGGGTGATGAGAATACTTTTTTGATTTTTCGGAATCCAAGTAATAAAATTCTCGTACGATGTGCGCCTACAAAGAAAGGACCTTTTTTTAATTTTATCCAATCTTTCAATGGGATTAACAACTATGATAGTCGCTTAATATAATTGACAAGTAGGAACGAAACCGTAAGGACATCTCGTAGTTCATGGTGATGACGGGGCACTGTATGATTGGCACACATGCTACCGGGATCAACCTATCCTATAATACTTTCTGCCGTAGTTGTCGAAAAGAAAGAAAATAAAGTCTTGCATTTTCGTTGCAAATATCCAGCTTTACAGTTATATAAACTTAAATTTTTCGGTAACCATTTACTAGACGAACTCTCAGAGATATTAGAGACTTATCTCTGATATCTCTACATGGTTTAAAATAAGTTTACCTACTTTGTTTTCTCGACATTTGCACAAGTCGAGTTAACTTTTTAATTTTATTTTACTATCATTCCAATAAATTGTATTGGAGCGAGCACCCTAGCTGTGTTGCTATTTTCAATAAAGCAAATAAAACAGAGCACATTTAAAATTGTTGTTTGCTTATTTACTTGTTTATCTTGTCTTCTGTATGTTGTCAATTTTAATGACTTTCTAATATCATTTTATTGTCTATCGTAAATAGACAATTTACTGATAATTAATTGTTGTATGAGTGTTAATGTTATGTTATTTATAAATATATACTTGTCAAGTATAAAGTTACACTAATGATTCTTGTACTTTTAAGTTTCTTTTATAAAAGAATGAACTTCAGTTGTTGTTGTGTATGTTGCAGCTGTCATTGTGTTGGAACTAAATTTTTTGTTACAAGTATAACGAGATTAAAATTTAAACAATGGGAACGCTTGCACCATTTTTTTCTTCTTTTTTTTGTTTTATTTTTTTTTGTTTTGAGTGAGATAAACGCTTACTGATGTATTTAATTATTCTCACAACGAATGTAATAACATGAAATCAGTATAATTTTTGTAAAAAAAAACAACTAATATATTGAGTTTCTTGAAAAAATTTTGCAGATGTAGTATTGTGTTTATCTTGGAAGAGACATATTGAAATGTATCTTCCAATTTTTAGATTTTCATGCGAAATAGTACGATTGGAATTTGTTTTGCATGCACGCAAAGAAAAAGTTAAGGGAACCATAATCAAACAGCAACATACTATGATTGAATTATATGGTTGTAGTCAAATTATATTATCGTTAATAGAAAAAAAAATTAAAAATATTTTTATCTGAGTTAATTATAATATTTTCTGAGTTAGTTATAATATTATCTAAGTTAATTATATTATAATCTTAGTATTGCAATATTGACAACACTATTGTTAGATGCGACTAAAATATAATTGAGACTCACCATACCATGATCTACTATTATATTAATATTGCTAAATACGACCACAGTATTATATAACATAATAATACTATTTTATTTTTTAATCATATTGTTACGTAAAAATATTCCTACAGAGTTAAAGCAAAGAACTATCTGGAAGTATTTAACTAAAGCACTAAACGTACACACATATTTACGTACAAATACTAAAGCAACAACAATAATTGTATACATAGCTAAAGACACACACACATGCAAATAAAAGTGCGAGCACTGAACTACCAGTAGCAAACCGCATTGCCAACATAAGAGTCGTTACTTTGAAATTCAAAAATAACGACCAATCGAATTATCTACAAATGCCTAGAAGCAGCAACATGAATTTTTCCGATTGTGCTAGAGGCCTGTTTGAACATCTGGCTACCAATAGTAAATGACAATACAGATGGCATCATGCACCTATCGGGCGAACATTCGAGAACCGGTTCCTGTACTATAAAAAGTGGCAGCATGTGCGAGAACAGGGCAGTACTAATCAGAAAGTAGTCAAGTTAAGACCTCGTTGAAAGTGGATAATAACGATAAGAAGTAGTTAAGAAAAGACAAGTTGTAATTTGCTTCATTAAGAATAAAAGGAAAAACAGTAGCAAATAAAAATTGTGTATTATTTATTTTTATTTTTGAGCAATCAAAAGAAGTCACACGTTTAATAAAATTTAAACGTAACAATATATTTATTGTAGAAACAGCTGTGCGTTAAATTCAAAATAAAAATAAATTAATATTGTTGAAATAAATTGAATATATAGAAATGTATACCTACACGACATACAGCCATGTCTGTATAAAAAGATACAAAAAAATGTTTATATATATTTTTATTAATCTTCCCTTTTGTTTATACTTTATTTGTTAATTCATTTATTTAACTACCGATAGCTTACAAACAAAATACTGAACTGACAGATGTTTCTGTTTAAATTAACATAGTATGGTTTTGGAAAACATTATATTGTTATTTACATCATATTATTTTTAAATAATAATACAAATTATGTTGTTGTCATAAATTTTTAACAAAACTATAGTGTTAAACTTTAACCATATCACACTTTTATGTGGATGTGGTAATGTAATTATTAAGTTCCAACATTACATTGTTTATCGTAACGAAATAAATGTTTAAAATAACAATAACTAGTTTTCGACGACCACACATTTGTTTCAGAGAACATAATATTGTTTTCTCAACCATTCTACAACCATATCTTTTCTTTGCGTGTGGAGTTCACAACAATCACATGGTTGCCTTTTTTATAACAAACACAAACCTGGAAGCGATTAGCTTAACAGAAAAGCCCAGTTTGGCCTTCTTAAGCACCGATTCACCACAAGAAACCGACTTTTTTGGCTGCATTTTGGTCTCGGCTGTGTTAAAGTTGATATTACATTTTATCTGCGGTTATTATGTGTCATAAAAACTAATTTTTATTACGGATACACTACGCCAATGACAGCAAACGCAGCACCCTTCTTATGGAAAGCTTTCTCATAGCAAAGTGGTCATTTAAAGTTGAAGCACCTAATCCAGGTGAGTTGCATATGGCCTCCGCAATATTTTTTATCCTTAATCTTCAATCATCCAACATCATTTCGTAAACTTGTACCTTTGTTTCCGCTGTGGAGGCCTCAGTGGAGCACTCAAGGCCTTCACTATATTCCATGCATATAGGGCCACAATGCGTCTCAATAAAGCACTTTTCACCCGACTGCGCTACGCAAAGAGCGGTATTGTACTTATCACCCTATATATGTATGTATGGATGTGTGTTCCTTTGCGATATTATATAAACCAAACACGTGGACCGATCTTGATAATTCTTACGACAGTCAATTTGTCTTAATCCCGCAAGTGTCACTAAATATATGAAAGTAATAAAAGTTCAATATGATGGCCAACAGACGAAAAAAAATAAAAAGTTAGCGAAATATATCAAAATGGGTATCATTTGACAGGTATTTTAAAATCATCTTTTGGTTTCTCTTGTGATTTTTCATTTCGTATGACCATTTAGGATATTAACGGTTCTAACACAGTCAACGTTTTTGATTTTTTTATATACATACTAGTTGTTATCATTGAAATTGGTGCTTGAGGGTTCCCATAGTATTAACTTTATTTAATGATGACTTAATCTTAATGAGCACACGAAATTCTCAAATCACACGGATATCTGCTATCAATGGCTGTCAAGCACAAACTACCGCATGTAGCCATGGTTGTCAGATTTGCCGATTTTGGGTTGCAAAAATAGCATTTTGACGACTGTGCAATTTTCGACTTTAATATGACGATTTTAAAATAATTATAAATTTACACCATTTTTTAGAACTCTAAAACCAACCAAGTATGAAATAAAACTAAAGAGTAAAAGGCAATCCATATTAATTTTTGTATTAATAATTTTTGGGATTAAATGTTTTTTAAGCCTGTTATTGTACAGAATTTATCAACTGAAACAAGAAAAATAAAAAAATTTATACGGTCAAATGCAAAAACTATTTAAAAAAGTTATGAGTAATTTTTTAAAAAAAGATTTGCTTAATTGTGATAATTTTTATTTGCGGGATTATAAAGATGAAAATAATTGTTTAGACATTGATAAAATTTATTTAGGAATATTAGTATCTGCTGATGCTAAGGTTAATCAAATTCAAAAATGTTAAATCATTAAAATTTTTCATATGCAACCGTGTGATAAAATTTTAATAAGATTTGACTTTGCAGATAAATTAAGTTTAATTGATCCCTACAATATTATTATGGAAAATAAAAGTTTTTTTTTACCATATTCTAAAAGAGTTTTCTCACATTGTTAATGAATGTGAAAATGAGGAAATTGAATCTAAAATCAGGTAATTGAAATTTGAAAAAAGTTTTCCATCATACATACTTAAAACTTTTAGATTTGTGGAAAAAATTCCCAAAACGAAATAAACGACTCTAGTCTTTTATTTCCCACCATAAATAATTTTATCAAAAAAATGTCCCCCGCTAATAAAGTAAAGTTTAATTTTTCTTCTCTTCTTGAAAAACTCACATTAATTAATAGAAATGTTTCATTCAATAAGAATTGAAAACGCTGAACTTAAGCAGATTAAGAAATTATTTCTGATTAAAAAATTTTAGTCTTACTGTAATGCTCAGCAAATGTAGAAATAGTATTACGCCAAGTTACCTTCAACAGAACGAAAGTAACACAGAAATAATTATTCCCAAAAAATTTTCAAACAAACGTGTGTTTTGAAACATAATTTAGTTTCAGTAAATATTTTTTACTGTTCCAGTAAATTATTTCTTCCAATTTTATTTTATGTAAAAAAAAAACTGTATAGAATGAAAATTATCTATATAAGTTAAAATTTGTAAAAAAAAAAAATTTTTAATTTATTTTTTTTATATTTAAATTTGTTATTTTCAGTTAAATTTAGGCCCCTATTATGATTTACAACTAAATGCATAGTTTAGTTGTAGTTGGAAAATTTTTATTATGGATTACAACTTTTTTCACCATTAGACAACTATCAATTGTATTTTGGTTTTTATTTCGAGTGTTGTAATTATTAGCTTTGCTTCATTACTCCAGACGCCAACCAATCCCATTTGTCAACCAATATTGTTGCCACGTTCATAAAACATGAAATCTAAAAAGAAGAATACAAGACCAAAACTAAAACTATTTAAAATGCTATGTGATGGCTACTATGGTTTCAATAAACATAGCATAGATAAAAAAAAACCTTTTCTTTTCGAGCATTTTTTCGAATACAACTAAAATTAGTTGTAATTCAGAATGCCAAAAAACAGTTAAGTTGTTTTAAGGTTAAGTTGTTACAATTTCAACTAAACTTACTTGAGTTGTAAGCCTTAATAGGGGCATTATTTTTATATACTGTAAAAAAATGTGTCTGATTTTTTTTAACTTTTTCTAATACAAATTATTTTATACATACATAGATATAAAAAACATTTTATTTTTTTTAAAGATTTTTGTTTGCTGTTTTCAAACTTATTATGTTTATATATTGTGATTCTCAATATAGTATTAAGAGTCTTACTATAAACATAGGGAGTTTGTTAGCTAAATTCAAAAATTTTTTTGGTTGAAGTCCACTGACAAGTTCCAAAAGCGGGAACGAAATGCTTAACCATAAAAACAAGCCAATTTTTGAAAGTAAAAAAAAAAATAGTTGAACCTTTTATTTGATTCAGTTATTTTTTTCAAATAAAGCTTTTACTAGTTTTTTTTTAAATTTGTAAGAATTGTTATTGATTCAGTTAATTTATTTTCTGATAATAAGAAAAATTTTAGTGAATGTGTTTGTAAATTATAAAAGATTTGAGTGAAAATATTTTGAGTTTCAGTTAACTTTTTTCTCTAATGCCATAATAAGTTAACTAAAAATAAAATATTTTTTCCAGTTAAAGTTTTACAAAATTGTTATCAGAATCTATAAATTTCTTTGTGGGCCCGAATTCACACAAAATATTTACTGATTCAATGAATTTGGTTACTGAAAGCGAAATTTAGTTTTTTCTGTGAAGACATGTAATTATTTTGTTTTTTAAACAATTGATTCATTTTTTTTATAAGAGTTTAACTTATTTCATACAAAAACTACGAATTTATTTGTTGTGTTATGTTTTCGTTAAAAAAAAAGTGTTTGTTTTATTTTTGACGAATTTTGGACGTTTTCGGTTAATTATCTTGACGATTTTGACGATTTTTCGTGTGAAATTTGACGAATTCATACCTATTTCATTTGGTAACTATGCAAGTAGCTTGTTAAAATTTGTATAGAAGTCAACTGAAAGTTGCTTGTTAACAGAATCAGCGTTACAATTCCCGTTAATGAGCGGGATATTTTTAAAAGATCTGGGAAGCCGTATACAAAGTAGAATTAATGCTTACAAGGATATTTATTAATATTGGTATCTGTTGCAAATAAATAATTAGTTAATTGGGAAAAAAGTCTCTCCCCTTCTAATATTGAAAATCTAACTTTTAATTTTGGCAGTGTTTAAGAGTGACGGTAAATTTTCCTGAAACTCCACTTTACCGGCAAAATCTAACAGTATCTTTATAACTATATATCTCCTTTTTCGCTAGTTTACATGATGAAATTTTTTTATCTCTCTTCCCGGCAAAAATGTTTGCTTACTGGAATTCATGATTGTTGTTCGCGAGCTTTTTAGAGTAGCAATAAATCATCCAATAAGCGCGTACGTGTTTATACATACATACATATTCATATAATTGTCTACAGTTCCTGTACGATAGTAGAAAAGTCCCGCTTACGTTAGTGCAGCAATACATTGCTTCTAACAGCTTTTAGTGATTTCAAGTGTCGATTATTTTTTCTCAGTTGGTGGGTGTAACTGCGTTTTAACTTAAATTAAAAATTTAAATTTAAATTAAAAGATTTGTTGTAAAGACTTTAAAATGTTCGTTTTATTAAGTATATTTTTTTAATTTAAAATTCAACTGCCTTATAAATTATAACTAAACATAGTTTTAAATAGATTTTGCTGAATATATTGCATTAATTACTAAGAAAAATAATCCTTGTCTTAGTTTAGTGCTCATAAATGTTTTGTATTTAGAACTATTGTTTGGCCATTCAATTGCTTTTAAATTTAATTTTATTGTCCACATATACACACATACATATTTGTGTACACAATGGATAATTATCTTATTGATTAGTGTAGAGCAAAAACAGAATATACAATTAAAATTTATTCATATGAATAAGTAAAACTTGCATATACATATATACATACAAGAAACAGTCAGGCATCTTGAGAGCAATTATTTTATGTATTTTAAAATAAGTTTTATGTAAATATTATAAATTAATCTAATTGATTACTTATAGAAAGTATTTTAAAGATAATCATCAGATCACTGAATCTAAATTAAGAACATAAGGATTTGCAATTGATGAAATAAAAAGTTGTATTAAAAATTATTACACCATATGACAAGACTATACGTTAATTGAAACTCTTGCAGATATATAGTAAAACCATTTTTATATTTAAGCCCTTATAAGCCAACATGCAATATATTCAATTATTATGTTTGTGACACAGTTGGAAAAACAAACTAAACATTATGTTCTATTTTGAAATAATTAATTATATTATTTGTTAGATTTTATTGTTGATATGAATAATAAACCACCAAATTTTAATGCGCATATAACCCAAAGTTTTCAAACAAAATGCGTTATATTATTTGCGATTATTTTGTAAGCGACATGTTATAGAAAATAGACTTTTTTATTGAAATTAAAATTTTATGGGCCTATCCATAGTGTAGAATTATCAAAATGCCAAAATTTTTGATAACTTTTAAGATACGGGCTGTGAAATTTTATCGTAAGTGACAATTTATGTACAAAAACATATTTGAATATTTAAAAAAAAATCTTCTCCTGAACAATTTAATTTTTGTCGCTTACGATAAAATCGAAAATAAGGCTCGATATAGTATTTTTTTTTATAAAGAGAAGTAGCACTCTGACAATGAACTTTTATTATTACTAGCTGTTTCCTTCTTTAGGAAAGGAATAGTAATAGAAAAGAAAAGCTGTAAATTATTAGATAGAAGAAGGCTTCATTCTTTTACAACTCTGCTTTTATCACGTATTTTAAGCCAGTATTGCAAACTAATTCTTTCTTTTTTCTTATACTTTCAATTTGTTTTCAAGCCATTCTTTCCTGGTGGACGCCGGTTACAATGGCAACGAGTACAGCTGCACATCATATATCTATGTAAGGCACTTCAATTATATGAAAAATTTTTGGGGACACTTTTGCAGACAAGATGTACTGAATAAATAAAAAACTATATGTAAGATTATTTAAGTTAATTTTATTATTATTTTTCGAACTTCATTTGTTTCTATATTTATGACTTGATCAGGCTAAAATTCGTATCGCTCTGTAAAAGAAATTACATGTGATAATTATTAATGAACAAATGACATCAAAGCTTATTGTAATAATAATTTATATTTATTAGAATACGAGTGTTATTGCAGAAGAGTTTTTTTTTAAGTACGCTTGATATAATTTAAGTTATTTTTTTGTACACATTAGCATTTGTTCGATTAGATTTTTTTTCACACGGTGCAAAAATTACTTTAACCCCAGACCGCAACAAGAAAACATAATTTTGTTTATTTATTTAATTATTTGTTATACATCTCTGTTATGCATTAATTTCGATGGTTCGTAGTAAAATCGAAAAAGAGAATCAAGTGCAATAAGAAATTGAGTATGTAGAAATCAGCTAAAGCTAAAGGAAGCGTGGTGTTAAATGTCCCCAAGTGTCAACTTTTGTCTACTATGTATTTTGGTGACATCGTCAATGAAGCATATACATAGTAATATATTTTTTTATGCTAAAAAAAAATTTGGACACACAACTATGCTTGTACTTAAAGTTTTATTGGTTTGTTGAAAATACAAGTGTCGTCAAGCAAAATTTAAGCGTTATAAAATTATTTAACTAAGAATTTACAAAAGACCAATTAAAAGGCAATTGATTTTGTGGGTACATAAGTTCCGACTTTACTAAAACAGCGAAACACAAAAAATATAATCATATAGGGGCACCACTACGCAGTGTTGTCAGATATGGCGATATCTAGCTAAAAGTGGCAGCAAAAATTTTAAAATGGCGATTGGCGATTTACTTGGCGATATTTTTGGCTATATTTTTACGATTTCAATAAAATAGAATAATGTAAAAATATGAAATTTTTTATGTAAGGAATCTATTCTAAAACGTAAAATATTTCTTAATGGTCTAATTCATAAAAATATTTTAGGTTTATTACAGGTTTATTTGACAAATTTCCCATAGAAATATGTCAAATAAGAGTTTAAGAAACCTGAAATATTTTTTATGAATTAGGCAGTTTATCTTTACACAGAAAAAACTAAATTTCGTTTTAAGTAACCAAATTCATTGAATCAGTAAATATTTTGTGTGAATGCGGACCTACAAAGAAATTTGTAGATTCCGATAACAATTTTGTAAAAAAAAAATTTATTTTTAGTTAACTTATTATGGCATTAGAGAAAAAAGTTAACTGAAACTCAAAATATTTTCAGTCAAATGTATTAATAGAAACAGAAAATTTTTTGCTTTTTTTTTTGTATTATTCAGCAAATTTTTTTTTATAATTTACAAACACATTCACTAAAATTTTTCGTATTATCAGAAAATAAATTAACTGAATCAATAACAATTCTTACAAATTAAAAAAAGAATTATTAAAGTTTTATTTGAAAAAAATAACTAAATCGAATAAAAGGTTCTACTATTTTTTTTACTTGAAAAAATTGGCTTGTTTTCATGGTTAAGAATTTCGTTCCCGCTTTTGGAACTCGTCAGTAGACTTCAACCCAAAAAAATTTTTGAATTTAGCTAACAAACTCCGTATGTTTACAGATAGTAAGACTCTTAATACTACTTATATTGAGGATCACAATATACAAACATAATAAGTTTGAAAACCGCAAACAAAAATCTTTTAAAAGAAGTAAAATGTTTTTTATATCTAAAAAATAATTTGCAGATAAAACTAAAAGAAATCAGACAAATTTTTTTACAGTATATAAAAATAAATTTAACTGAAAATAACAAATTTAAATATAAAAAAAAAATAAATCTAAAAAATTTTGTTACAAACTTTTATACCCTTTACCAAAAAATGGTAAAAGGGTATATATAGGTTTGTCATTCCGTTTGTAATTTCCAGAATATTAATAAGCGAGCCACAAAGTATATATGTTCTGGATCCTTATGCATAGGGAAGACGAATAAGCGATGTCCGTCTGTCCGTCTGTCTGTAGGTGAAATCGGTTTTCCGAAGCTCCCAGAAAAGCTAGAGACTTCGTTCTTGAACTGGTGGCTTAGAAATTGTCAAAATAAGAGTGGTGTTGAAAATCAGCAAAATCGAGCATACGGTTTCAGAGCTGGGAGACTTAAACTTCATTTTGCCATAAAAAATAATTACCGAAAACTAGTTTTTAATAATTTTTTATTAAATAAACTTATTTTTTACTTCAGTATGAATAAAATTGGTACTTCTAACTAAAAAAATTAAAAAAAAATTTAAAAATTAAAATGACGTTACCAAGGTTGGAAAACCTTAACTTTTTTGTTATGCAAAATTAACTTACTAAAACAAATTTTTCCTTTTTTTCTACAATCTAAACATATATAAAGTTCTTAAAAGAAGGAGATTGATGTAAGAAATCAAAAACACAAAAAGGATGATTCCAGGGTTGGAAAACCTACGATTTTTGTGATATATACAATTAACTACCGTCAACTAATTTTTTATTTATTTTTATTAAATAAACTTATTTTATACTTCACCAAGAATAAAATTGGTATTTTAAATAAAAAATTAAACTTCAAAAAATTAAAAAGATGTTTCCAGGGTTGAAAAACTGTAACTTTTTTTCTTATACAAAAGTAACTTAATAAAACAAATTTTTCCTTTTTTTCCATATATTAAACATATCTAATGTTCTTAGAAGAAAAAGATTGATGTAGGAAATCAGAAAACCAAAAAGGATGATTCCAGGGTTGGAAAACCTACGATTTTTGTGATATATAATATTAACTACCGTAAACTAATTTTTTATTCATTTTTATTAAATAAACTTATTTTATACTTCACCACGAATAAAATTGGTATTTCAAATAAAAAAAAAAATTTAAAAATTTAAAAAGAAATTTCCAGGGTTGGAAAACTTTAACTTTTTTTCTTATACAAAAGTAATTTAATAAAACAAATTTTTCCTTTTCTTTATAAGTTAAACATATCTTATATTCTTAAAAGAAAAAGATTTCTGTAAGAATTCAGAAAAATCAAAAAGGATGATTCCAGGGTTGGGAAACTGAAACTTTTTGTGATATGAAAAATTAACTACCAAAAACTAATTTTTATTTTTTTATTAAATAAACTCATTTTACGCTTCAGTACGAATAACATTTGTATTTCAAATGAAAAATTAAACTTCAAAAAATTAAAAAGATGTTTCCAGGGTTGGAAAACTTTAACTTTTTTTATACAAAAGTAACTTACTAAAACAAATCTTTCCTTTTTTTCCTATAAATTAAACATATCTTATATTTTTTAAAGAAAGAGATTGGTGTTTGAAATCCGAAAAATCAAAAAGGATGATTCCAGGGTTAGGAAATTTACTCTTTTTGTGACATAAAAAATTAACTACCGAAAAACAGTTTTAATTTTTTTAAAATAAATAAACATATTTTATGCTATAGTATGAATGAAATTGGTATTTTAATTTAAAAAAATTTTAAACACGTTTCCAGGGTTGGAAAACTTTACATTTTTTCATACAAAAGTAACTTAATAAAGCAAATTTTTCTTTTTTCTCTATAAATTAAAAATATTTTATATTTTTAAAAGAAAGAGATTAGTATAAGAAATTAGAAAAATCAAAAAGTATGATTTCAGGGTTGGAAAACTCACACTCTTTGTGATATAAAAAATTAGCTGCCGAAAACTATTTTTTTTTTTTTTTATAAAATACACTTATTTTATACTTTAGTATGAATGAATTTGGTATTTTAAATTAAAAAAAAAATTAAAACGACGTTTCCAGGGTTGGAAAACCTTATTTTTTGTACAAAAGTAACAAATTTTTAATTTTTTTTTTATAAATTAAACATATATTAAATTCTTAAAAGAAAGAGATTGGTGCAAGAAATCAGAAAAATCAAAAAAGATGATTTCAGGATTGGAAAACTTACAGTTTTTGTGATATATAAAAGTAACTAAGTCTAATTAATTTTTATCTTTTCCTTCATAAATTATATAGATTTTACTTTTTGGAAAGAATAGTTTTGTGAAGAAAATTATAAAAATAAAAACCACAGCTACAGAGCTGGAAACTTTTTTCTGGATGTTAAAGTAAATAAATAAAACATTTTTTGGAATTTTCTTTTTTCTGTTTTCACTTAACACACTTTATATATATTTTTTTAAGAACTAATAGATTGGTATAAGGAATCAGAAAAATCTAAAATGATGATTTTAGGGTTTGAAAATTAATGTTTTTGTACATAAAAGTAACTAGGTCATATTATTTTTTTCTTTTTGTTTATACTTTATATATGTGCTTATGTCTGTATCTCTATACTATATAAAAGCACTTTGGTAAAGGGTATATAAGATTAGGCACAGACGACTTGTTCTTTATATAGATAATTTTCATTCTATACAGTTTTTTTTACATAAAATAAAATTGGAACAAATAATTTACTGGAACAATAAAAAATATTTAGTGAAACTACATTATATTTCAAAACACGCGTTTGTTTAAAATATTTTTGGGAATAATTTTTTCTGTGTATCTAAAACAAAATTTTCTGAATTTGAAGAAGTTTTTAAAAAAAACATGAACCACCAAGTCATATTTGGTGTTTTTGAAACACATCGGGGAAAACTTCCTTTTATAAATTGAAACCAACATATTGATAAGAAGCACAAAAAATCCTGCACGAGTCTTCGCCTAAATTGTATAAATACGACGATGCTTCTGGCACTTACCGCTTCAGGAATTTAATATGTGTACTTAAAAACACACTTAGGTAAATGTTAATTTAGCTTTATCACAATATTTAAATAATAATTTTGATCTTGGTGTTCAAGTTAAATTTATCCTAAGTAAATTGATCATTTGGAATAAGTTATTTTTGAAAATTTTTATGCGCTTGTATTTGTATGTTAATGTGAATACTTCTAGTAATTATTTTAAACAAAATAGTTTTTATTTTTACGATAGACTGAATTTAAGATTTAATAATATTTGTAATGTAATCAAAAAATAAAACCATTTATTTTAGCTATAGTTTAATGTTTTATTAAATTGGCAATATTTGGCGATAGGCGAGGAGGCTGAAAATAAATCTGACAACACTGCCACTACGTGATAAAAGACCAAAAAAAAAAAGACCCGTGTCATGGTGTCATAAAAACAAAAACTGTGAATATGTAAAATCAAAATCTTCAAGATCAAAATCGCAAAAATGTATAAAAATTCGATTTTTTTACCTTTTTTACCTTTCAAAATTCAAGTAAATAATCATCTATAAAAATGTACCTAAGATTTCAGTTAACAACTTCTTAGAACATATGAACTTCCTAGGAATGATTCTTAATACCGTTTGGGTAGCGCTTAAGTAGATAATTATCTAACATTTTTTATTGCAAGTTAACTTGAAGCAAATTTTTCTCACTACTTTGATCCCTTGTGCTCTACCCAATCATATATCATTGCAAAATATTAAATATTAAACATATATATGTGTGTGTGAAATATATCGCGCATTTATAGCCAAATAATCATATCTGACAAAAAGCGTTTGGGTAAAGTTTGTATGCAAAAATGATTTTACAGTCACTTTTTTTCAAGAAAATACTCAAGCAGATTCATGGAGTTGTTTAAATTGAAAACTTGAAACAAGTTAAGAAATTAGTTATTTTTTAATTATGACAATGTTGCAACATATAAAGTAGCGGTATGTTCATATTTTTACTTGTATTTATATGTATGTATTTTAAAGCAAATTTTCCAGTAATATAAATTGTCGGTTCCATGCAAGTAATTGCAATTCAAAAACAGAAATAAGGATGCAGTTATATTTATTTCTCTCTCTCTATCTCTCTCTCTCTCTGTGTGTGTGTGTGTGTGTGTGTGTGTGTATGTGAGTGTACCATTTGCAAAATATTTTTAGGTCACGACATCAGGCAAACTACTCGACATTGCTAAAATAGATAAAGACATTTATGTACTTCATGTTACGTGGGTGTATGAAGGTTCCTCTTAAGGGTGGGAGGTATACAAATACCCAGTCGTCGGGTTCAACTATTGTTAAGTTAACCTCAATGTTCCATTTAATAAGTTGGTTGCAGTACGTGTGTCTGTGTTAACAGAAAATAGGAAAAACATGAAAAAAAGAAACATCATGGGGAAGAACAACAATTTATAAATGGAAAAAATTGTTTTAAAGAAATTGGTTTAAAAAATCCGCTAAGTTGCAGTAAGATTTAATGTTTATAAACGAGGGTTGTTAAGAAAAAATGCGGGCTTGATGATATTGCAAGACATCATTTGTGCAGCTTGGGGAAATATATATTACACCTTCGGCACAAAGGTAATGTAACCCACGTTTTTTTGGTTGCTGGTCTGGTAACAAATATATTCTTTATATAACCAACTATCAAAAAAAGTGTAGTAAGCTACATTTTCGTATTCAAAAGAAGATGGACCTGAAAATAATTTTTGCACAGAACATTATATAGCAAATTATCTGAGCAATTAAATAATTAAATAGTTTATGATTACTCCACATTTGCGCTCAAATATGGCTAGTGTTATGTATTTATATGTCATATGTACATATATACATTTTTTACTCTGCTTGCACTAATTTTAAACGATTATTAGAATGCTATCTGACGATGACAACTTTTAAAAGCCTATTGATATTTAAGAAAAAAAAAATCTCCTAATTGATTTTTGCTCTAATATAATTTTTAAAATTAACGCATATTTTCGTCATCATTAATTATACCTAGAAATTTCATGTTACTGACATATCCTAGTACATTTCTGAAATGATAGAAAGTTTCTTGATTTTTTCGCATTTGATCTTTGTATGTGCCAGCCAAACAAATCTATGTACGTTCGTAGGTTTAAAATCACGCAACGAACCAAGAGTACATTATAACAATTGAAAAAATAAAAATTTCATCTGCAAACGAACAAAACCAGCAAAAATGCAATAGCATAAGACAGTAGTAGATTTTATACAATAAAAAAAATCGAAATCTTAAAGCAAATGAAAGCAAGCGTTATTACATTTTTCATACGGAAAATATTTTGCAAACATTTTTTTTAAATACTTCTTTTTAAATTTTTTATCTTATCTACAGCCATAACATATGTGGCATAAGGAAAGCAAATAATTTAAGCGTATCTAAGAATATAGTGTATCTTTATTTTAAGATATTTTGAAAAAAAAAACTTTAAGTAATTGCTTCGAATTTTACTTGAGCTGCAAGCAATATTAAAAGTAATCAAACTTCAAAATCAATTGAGTATAATTATTGATTTCTGGAGGATATGGGATAGTCTATTTGATACAAATTGTGATTTTATTTTAACAATCTTTGTTAAATCACACACACGGGCAAAATAATGTGTTCCGATTTGATAAGCATTATATACATTATTTTAAGATTCAATTTATTTAAAAGTTTGTAAAATTTTACCTTGCATTATTACACTCATTATTTGTGAGTTTTCTACAAAATTATTTACAAGAACAAAAATTTTAAGTACAATTTTTTGTATAGCAAAAACAACCGAGTACTTTTTCTTATAAAATTTTTGAGAAGTTCTTAAAGTTTGTCTAATTGCATTTTTGTGACTATATTTATGTTTTTGATCAGGCTATAGTTCGTATCACTTTGTAAGCCAAATTGCATGTGATAATTATTAATGAACAAATTAAAGTAGAACGGAACAACCAGATGTTTTCGAAGGCCACTAAACCTTCACCATCAGCGTTATTTTGTGTTTGGTCCACAGTGTGTGGTGTCAGTTGATGTAAATTTCTTCTTTATATACTCAGCCGTTATTGCAAATGGAATATGTGAATTGTTTTGATTCATCTTATTTCAATTTGCTGAAAGATTTTTTGTAATGAAAGCTCAATTTTACCATCTCTCAATTTACAACAGTCTTACCATTGTCTTTTGTTCTTCACTAATTACGAACATGTTAGTTAATTTGCTAATTTTTTGTTTTACTTAAGACAAACTTTTATGGTTTTTTACTATTCAGTATATTTATTTAATTTTTTTGTGTGATTTAGTTATAGAATTTTTATTGGGTGGTTATTTTTTTTTGTTAGCGCTTATGAAAACCCAATAACATGAACGCAAAAAATCAAAGTACAAGAAAATGGCCTGACGGTGGTTCCTACAGTAATGTTTTTTAATAGAAAATAACTATTCCCTGATAAAGTAAAATAATAATAATTTGGGATTGATTTATGGAAATTCGAAGGGTTCGTTGACATTTTGAAAGGAGTTTTTCAGTGACGTTTCAGAAAACTGCGACACAGTGAACTGAATCTGAAAAATATTTTTTTTTAAACTTAATGTAGAATTTAGTTTTAGATAACATTTTATTGTGGTTTACATTATATTATTTTTATATAATAATACAAATTATTTTGCAGTCATACAGTTTTAACAAATTTGTATTGTTGAACTATTGCCATAACACACTTTTTGTGAATAGAATAATGTATTTATTAAATTCAAACATTACTTTGCTTATCGGAACAAAACTAATATTTAAAACAAGTAAGAGTACTATATTCGGCTGTGCTGAGTCTTATATACCCTTTACCAAAGTGCGTTTATGTGTTATAGAGATACATACATAAGCACATACTTACTTTTATGTAAAAAGAAAAAAATAATAATTTTCAAACCCTAGAATCATAATATTTGCTTAAATTTCTTCGATCTTTTTGTTTTTAATGTGTTTTTATATTTATTAAGCTTGCCAAATTGGCAACGAAATATTGGAAAATAAATAAAATTTGTTAATTCTTTTATAAAAAAATAATAATCAAAATAAGATCTCAAGCTTAATAAATATAAAAACACAAATTGGCAACGAAATATTGGAAAATAAATAAAATTTGTTAATTCTTTTATAAAAAAAATATAATAAAAATAAGATCTCAAGCTTAATAAATATAAAAACACACTAGAATCATAATTTTAGATTTTTCTGATTACTTATACCAATCTAGTAGTTCTTAAAAAAATATAGAAAGTCTGTTAAGCGAAAAAAAAATGAAATTCAAAAAAAAAAATGTTTTATTTAGTTACGTTAATGTCCAGAAAAAAATCATATTTTCCAGCTCTGGACCTGTGGTTTTTATTTTTATAATTTTCTATACCAAACTTTTCTTTCTAAAACGTAAAATACATATAATTTATAAGGGAAAAGATAAAAATTAATTAGACTTAGTTACTTTTATATATCAAAAAAGTGTAAGTGTCCCAACCGTGAACTCATCCTTTTTGATTTTCTGATTTCTTACATCAATCTCTTTCTTTTAAGAATTTAAGAAATGTTTTATTTATAAAAAAAGGAAAAATTTGGTTTAGTAACTTACTTTTTCACAAAAAAGTTAAAGTTTTCCAACCCTGGAATCGTCTTCTTAATTTTTTTAATTGTTTTTTTATTTGAAATACCAATTTTATTCGTTATCAAGCATAAAATAAGTTTACTTAATAAAAATAGATAAAAATTAGTTTTCGGTAGTTAACTTTTTATATCACAAAGAGTGTAAATTTCCCAACCCTGGAATCCTCCTTTTTTGATATTTTTTGATTTCTTACACCATATTTTTTTAAAGAATATAATATATGTTTAATTTATAGTAAAAAAGAAAAAATTTGTTTTAGTAAGTTACTTTTGTATAAAAAATAAGCCTTCCAACCCTGGACACGTCGTTTAATTTTTTTATTTTGAAATACCAATTTTATTTGTGGTGAAGTATAAAATAATTATATTTATTTAAAAAAAGTTAAAATTAGTTTCTGGTAGTTAATTTTTTATATCACAAAAAGAGCAAGTTTCCCAACCCTGGTATCATCCTTTTTAATTGTTCTGATTTCTTACACCAATCTATTTCTTTTAAGAATATAAGATAGAAAAAGGAAAAATTTGCTTTCGTAAGTTACTTTTGTATAAGAAAAAAAGTTAAAGTTTTTCAACCGTGGAAACGTCTTTTTTATTTTTTTTTTATTTGAAATACCAATTTTATTCGTGCTGAAGTATAAAATAAGTTTATTTAATAAAAATAAATAAAAAATTAGTTTACAGTAGTTAATTTTATATATCACAAAAATCGTAGGTTTTCCAACCCTGGAATCATCCTTTTTTTTCGGATTTCTTACATCAATTTCCTTCTTTTAAGAACATAAGATATGCTTAATTTATAGAAAAAAAGGAAAAAAAATTTTTTGTAAGTTACTTTTGTATAAACAAAAAGTTAAAGTTTTCCAACCCTGGAAACGTCTTTTTAAATTTTTTAATTTTTTTTATTTGAATTACCAATTTTATTCGCGGTAAAGTATAAAATAAGTTTATTCAATAAAAATAAATAATAAATTAGTTTAGGGTAGTTAATTTTAAACTTCACAAAAATCTTAGGTTTTCCAACCCTGGAATCATCCTTTTTATTTTTCTGATTTCTTACATCAATTTCTTTCTTTTAAGAACATTAGATATGTTTAATTTATAGAAAAAAAAGGAAAAATTTGTTTTAGTAAGTTACTTTTGTATAAGAAAAAAAGTTAAGGTTTTCCAACCATGGAAACGTCTTTTTAATTTTTTTAATTTTTTTTTTTTAATTTTTTTTAGTTAGAAATACCAATTTTATTCATACTGAATTATAGAATAAGTTTATTTAATAAAAAATTATTAAAAACTAGTTTTCGGTTTTGCTGATTTTCAATAACAATCTTATTTCGACCATTTCTGACCCACCAGTTTAAGAACGAAGTCTCTAGCTTTTCTGGGAGCTTCGGAAAACCGATTTCACGTACAGACAGACGGACAGACGGACAGACGGACATCACTTAGTCGTCTTCTCGTTGCATAAGGATCCAGAATATATATACTTTATGGCTCGCTTATTAATATTCTGGAAATTACAAACGGAATGACAAACCTATATATAACCTTTTACCAATTTTTGGTAAAGGGTATAATAACAATAAGTAGTTTTCTATGACCACACATTTGTTTCAGAGAACATAATATTGTTTTCTCAACCATTCTACAACCATATCTTGTCTATGCCTGTAAAACAAGCAGCACCAACAACATCGAGAAACGAATATTTAAATCTAGTATAAGGAATAATAAATACTAATAAGCCTGTGAGACTTTGGTTTTATATAGATATACCAAGATTTTTTTGATGATTATGTCATTCTCCAATTTACTTGTATTGTTTTGGACAATCTCGATTTATGGATCTGGGAACATACGTTATTCTTCGGATATATACATATTGAAAAATTTAAATGCAAATCTTATTTCTGGTATACTTTCTACAAAAAAAAAAGTGAAAATTACACAACTAGGGTTTATAGATTACAGTATTTTAACTGACATTGGAAAAATTATTTTTAAAGTTACAAGACTAAAATATATGCCCACAAAAAAATGGTATAAATAAGTTTGTAATATCAATTAAAACATTTGTAATATCAATTCAAAAATTAATTAAATTTTCACTTATAAACAATTTGATAATACGAATTAAGTTTTCCCACTCAAATTAATTAATGCAATTGAAAACATTAATTGGTGAATACTTTTTGGTGAATACTTTTTTCTATGTGTTTAAAATAAAATTTTAAATGACAGTTTTATTTTTTAGTTTGAAATTTCATATCAATTTTTTATATCAAATTACTGTTTTTAATATGCAAATGATGCGTTAAGAGCCGAATGCACATCTTTATTGTATTAAGTTGCAATTTCAGAATATTAACCGGTTTGGCTGCAAAATGAAGTTCTTATTAGTGCAATAGTTTCAAGGTCTTATCACTTGAATAAGTCATGTCATATACATTTGCACAATTCATTCTTCATATTTTTCTCCAAAGTAACTTAATGAATATCCTTTCAATTATTTTGAAAAAAAAAAGAAAAAACTTGTATGCACATTTGCAATACATGTAAATATTTTCACTTCAAGGATAAGCATGTAGAAAATTTTCTTGGCAAAATATTTTAATGAACCAAATGTTTTTTTTTTTGTTGCTTATTTTGAAATTGACTTGCACTCGTTCATTTTTATGATTAGAGTAAACATGAGTATTCTTAAAAATTTTCAAAGGAGTTAGTTTGACGTGCATAATAAGCGCTTACACTATTCGCAATTTAACGAGTATCTACGCAACAAAATTGCTGGCATGCTGGCATGCTGGCAATGGGAAGCAAATGATTGTAGACCAAAAAATTTTGCTACACAACATGACATTTGACTTCCTGTGTACGAACAAACGACAACCAAAGACTAACAACGTAAATCAAGCGTAAATTTGCTTTCGGCATTTGATGTATTACAAGGCATACAAACACACACACAAATACATACAGACATGCACACATAAATAATATGTATGTAAGTATATTGAGAAATTTATTTTTTTCCATCACTTTACATACAAATTTATTATGTATCGTGCATTTGAAAGTGTGCACGTTTTAGCAGATATGATAAAAAAGATATATAAGCTCGCATCTACGTACATACATACAGTGGCAGTAGGTGAGTGCATGTATATATGTATGTTTATGTTGTTGTAACATTTTGAATGTTAGTATACATGTATAGATACATATGTATGTATGTAGATGCAGCACACATAAAACAAAATTTGCACTAATTTGCATAAGGCGTGACAGATGTTGTGTTTGATTTGCGAAATAAAAATTGGAGGAAAAATATGCAAAAAATATATTTCTATAAAAATAACGTTGATTGCATTCAATATGCACTAAAATAAGTATTAAAAATATAAAAATGTTTCCAACGTCACGGTTAAGGACAAAAACAAAGAAGATTTATTGAAGTTTAAAATACATATGAATACATAAATATGTTCATATATATATTTATACTTACGTACATATCCATAAGTACAGATATGACTTTATTATAAAAAATTTAAATGTACAACTATTGGCTTATAAATTTTATTAAAGCTTTTTAAAAAAAAGAGGAATATAATCATGAGCAAATTAAATACAAGTAACAAAATTGTAAGTTAGAGCAAAATCTGAAAACCATTTTCAATTAAATATATCAACAAATAGTTTTTTTTTAAATTTATTTGTTTTTTTCAACATTAATTTTTATTAGATTTTAAACTTATTTCAATTAATGTTATTGTTATATTAACAATGTGAATTATTGAATTTCCATAGAAACTTTTATTATCATAATCGTTATTTTAACAATATTTCATTTTATACACAATCAAAATCTTCGAAACTACACAGAAAAAAATATAAAAGATTTATGTTCAACAAAACCATGTTGTTGAATAAAATTTTTAATTTCAATAATATTTGTCATTAACTTGAATATTGTCTTTATCAATTCCGCGCATTTTAAAATATTGTGTTGGTGTTTATCTTGCTTGTTGATTGACTCAACGTGGTCATGTGCTGATGTTGTTGTTTATTTTGATTGTTGGTGTTGTATACGTGTAAATTCCGACAAGAAGCCGAAAAACGTCGTGACTTGTTTTTTTATCAACAAATTTATTTTTAGATTATTTCAACGAAATGCGCCCTGCAGAAGAAATATAAGAAATTATGTTTTGCGTGTATTCATTATTTGCGTACCTAATAACGATTTGCTCTTGAGCTGAGTGGTAAGTGCGTTAGTCTATTAGTCAAGAGGTTGCCGGTCCGACTCATCCCAAACATCTTTAAATTAAAATTTAATAAAAAACCAAGTTCTAAAAAAAATTAAACAAACAACGAAACAACACATTAGAATTTGAAAAACAAATTCATTAAAAATTTTTCTTTTCTGTTAATAAACTCAATTGTAAATAACACAATAATTTTAATTGGAAATAATTGAGTTGATTTTGTTTTCTTGTGTTACAAATGTGTGTTTGTATTTACAAAAATCGTTGTAGGTGCCTCTTTAAATAATATTTTATTTGTATTCACAAATAAATTAGTTGTATTTACAATTCTTTTTTTTTTCTGTGTATATTTTTCTTGTCTGCGAAAAACATTAAACTAAATATCTTTGGGTGGAGTTGAACCGGCAATCTCAGGACCAATATTCTAACTTACTTACTTACCTCTCAGCTAAAGAGCAACACTTTAATACATACACAAATAATGAATACACTCAAGACATTATTTCTTATTTTTTATACATATGCGCATTCCGCTATGATATAATTTAACAAATAACTTTGTTGAGTAATTTAATTGACTACAAAAACTTTAATTTGCTATATCAACAATAATTATTGCTAAATTTTAAATTAAATATTAACAATTTAATATTTGGGTTGCAATTTGATGATACTTTTTTCTGTTCATGAAAAGCACGCCATTATACACAATTTTCCTTTAAAAAAAAGTCATAATTTTGAAGTATCAAACGTCTTGATCGATGTAACTCTCTCTTATAATATGTCATCCTGTTAACACAATATACCCAACGGATCGTACATCCGAGACAAGCATGCCGATTTACCTTTTCTTTGTGTCTAACGCCAATAGAATAATTTTGTGCCAACAGATTTCGGTTTCATGTTTTTCTAAACATGACCTTATCTTTTTGACTTACAACTTTCAAGCTCAACAAGTATAAAAATGTACCAGTTATTGTAATTTCAAACACATATTCTTAATTCACAAAATCTCTTGTATCTCTGTATCGATTGTATTATCATATTTAATATAAGAGTGTAACATTTGTTGTCTGAAATTTTCATATAAAAATGAAATACACTATTACACTTTTATTTCATATGTTTTTAAAATGTTGTACGCAGAGAGAGGCTCTCTGAGAGAATTTGTATGAGCTTCAGTGTTACCACATGTGAAGATTTATCTTATTTTTGAAGTTTTTAGACAAAAAAGATTTTTTATTTTAATATAAAATTTTTAAAAATTTCACTTTTAGTACTTTTAAATATTATTGAGGGATTTTTTGACCAAACTACTTAAAATTTTTTTGATTTGCGTCATAATGATCTAACACATATTCTATACATTAAATATTTTGTGTTAGTTTGCCTTATTTTTAATAGTACACAAGAAATAAAATAAATTTTAATTCATTTTCATTCAATAAAATAACAAGAAAGATTTTTGGTCATAAAAAAAGTTTTTTTTGCTCGACTTGAAGATTTTTGGACAAATAAATATGGCAACACTGTGTAGCTTGTTCTTCTTTTTTCATTAAAAATGCAAAATACATTAATACACTATACAGAGGGTGTTCACAATTAAAAAACAAAAAGTGTATTTGATACACAAATACACAATAAATATTGTTGTGAATTAAGCAATAGATTTTAATCGCCTTTATGAATACAAGTCACTTATTGATTGAAGAAACATTAATTTTATAACCTCCGTTGATTAAAAATCTCTGTCTTTGTAACGAAAGATTTAGCATCTTTTCTATTTAACTATACCACTACAACATAAAAAACTAAAACATAAACAATAACCCTGGTTTTCGAACATTGTTAAGAATGCTATATATCAAAGGGAACTAGCATACGCCAGTTCCAAAAGATATTAAAACATGCAAAAACTGATTATTCCAATCAGTTTAGTAGTGCTATTAATTCTCAACAAACGTGGAGTACCATTCGTGAAAAAGGGATTGGCGATACGAACTAAAGCGCTGCGTAAACAGTCTTGAAATGTAAATACGTATTTGTTTTTAAATTTATTATCGAAGCATGTATTATACTGAACCAATAATAAATGATATCGTTCAATAAGCGAAACATGATGGATGTATTCTTGTTCATGTATATGAGTGTTTACAAGCCATATCGCGAAGACTTCTTGTTCGTAACAAACACTCTAAAGAAGCAGCGTTTATGCTTGTATGCTTGTTATTTTACAAATTGTACGTATGACTTTGGGAGTGTAACATGTAGAATATAAGCTATTATATGTTGGAGTGTGGTTTTTTAAAGCAAGCGCACAGAACTAGTATCAATGAATGTATGCATTTGTATGTGCGCAAAAAATGAAAGATCATACACACAACGTGTGTATGCATGCAGTTTTTATAGGCGTCCATGCATAGGAAGAAGCAAGCATCACAAATACTTACGTCACGAACTATTTTCTTCTTTACTCCTAAACCTGCAATAACTGAAACAAATTTCTTGCAAATAGTGTTCTTCAGCGTTTGTTTTTAAAAGATTTCGTGAAATTAAAGCATTTGAAAAAATCCCTCATTTCTTAAAAGTTCTTGCAAGGGTATAAAACGGACTGTTGACTGTCAACTGGATGCAAGTACGCTTAACATTACGTTTACCTTATATTATATTATATATATATATATATATATATTATTATATTATATTATATATATATATATGTGAACAACATCTGAGCATCGAATGAGACCAATCCCATGCCCCAAAAGTGTTCCCTCCCCTTTCTATTCTATATATATATATATATATATATATATATATATATATGTATATAATATAAACTAATAATATATAATATAAATAAATATTTATATGTGACTCGCAAAATAGAAAGGGGAGGGAACACTTTTGGGGCATGGGATTGGTCTCATTCGATGCTCAGATGTTGTTCACATATATATATATATATATATATATATATATATATATATATATAATATAATAATAATATATATATATATATTTTATATATTTTACAATATATATATATATTTTACAATTTTCTTGCAAATAGAAGGAATGGAAATTACGAAGAACTGGTACAAGGGCTTCTTGTTTCATATCAACAACTCGGATGCAACATGTCAATAAAAATACACTTCCTGCAGTCGCGTTTATATTTTTTTGAAGTGTCATGTCTGAGGAGCATATTGAAAGATTTTACCAATATACCGTGCACATGAAAAAACGATATAGCAGCAAGAGGTCTGCAAATAATTAATTAATTAAGCTAATTTATCCTGGGAAATCGATCGTGAAAAAGCAAATTAAACTTATAAATTAAACTTATAAAAAATAAAAACATGCTATGATTGAATTATATGGTTGCAGTCAAATCATATTATCGTTAATAGAAAAAAACTTTAACGATCTTATTATCTGAGTTAATTATACTATTATCTGAGTTAATTATATTACAATCTTAGTATTGTAAATATGACAACACTATTGTTAGATGTGACTAAAATATAATTGAGACTCACCATACCATGATCTAATATTATATTAATATTGTTAAATAGGACCACAGTATTATTTAATATAATAATAGTATTTTATTTTTTAATCACATATTTATTGTAGAAACAGCTGTGCGTTGAATTCGAAATAAAAATAAATTAATATTGTTGAAATAAATTGTATATATAGAAATGTATACTTACACGACATACAGACATGTCGGTAAAAAAATATACACTAATTTTTATATATTTTTGTTGATCTACACTTTTGTTTATACTCTATTTATTTATTCATTTATTTAACAATACCGATAGCTTACAAACGAAATACTGAACTGACAGATGTTTATAAAAAATATTTTTTTAAAAACTTAACATAGTATGGTTTTGGATAACATTATATTGTTATTTACATCATATTGTTTTTAAACAATAATACAAATTATGTTATAGTCATACATTTTTAACAAGACTATATTGTTTAACTCTAACCATATCACACTTTTTTATGAATGCGATAATGTAATTATTAATCAGAAGTAATTTTTTTTTATCGTAAAAGATAAGCAAGAATAGTTAAACATACGTAGGTAGAGTAATATAACTTCGTGCTAACCTAAATAGAAAAATGAAAATATGGAAAAACAGGGGAAATAAATAGTGATACTTACATATGTATTTACCAAAGATAAATCAATAATTGTACACAACAATCATTTCTCACATTCCGTGTCATTAGAATTTACGTTAAATAGCTGATGTTAATAACAATCTCTACCCAAGTAGATAGACTAGGGTGCTGATGAAGTGCGTTACTGTACAGAAAAATATCGCTATTTCCCCCAGCTTAAAAGTCTAATTTAATTTTTCTTCTCTTCTTTAGAAACTCACATTAATTAATAAAAATATTTCATTCAATAAAAGAATTGAAATTACTGAACTTAAGCCTGACCAAAAATTACTTCTGATTAAAGATTCACTATAGTTCAACTAAAATCTAAAAATATCTCACATAATGTAATTATTAAATTCAAACATTACTCTGTTTATCGTAACGAAATAAATGATTAAAATAACAATAACTAGTTTTCGACGACCACACATTTGTTTCAGAAAACATAATATTGTTTTCCCAACCATATCTTTTCTTTGCGTGTATCAAAAAGTTTTATTAAAAAAAAATATATATATTAAAGAAAAAACAAAAACAATTTGTTAGGGAAAAATAAAATTAAACTTACTCTAAACTTAAAAAATTAAGGGCCTAATTTTGTAAAACGCAACGCCAAACGTTGACAAATTTTATATGGAAAAAATTTAAATTACAAAAACAAAATACTTACAAAATTTGTAAACGCTAAGAGTACGAAAAACTACACATTTTACATTTTTAAAATATTTTGGAAATACATAACCTTTTTATCTTTATCTAAAACTTAAAAAAAAATTTGAAAGTTGAAAAAATTCGTTCAAAATAAATCATTTGTTTTTACTTTTGAACTGTGTTATTTCAAAATTGTGTATAAAAAGACGGTGTAAGAAATAAATGAGTGTATAAGAACTAAAAAAACGCATTGAAAAATTATTCTATACTCTTTTAAATTAAAAAGTTTAATATAGTAATATTTCCCGAATACACGGTCAATTCCAGGATTCTATTGTCGCCAGGTAAAAACAGCCTGGATATTAAAAACCCTACTCTTACAATAAATTTCAATAAATTTTTAGTAAAATAAATAGTTTTACTATAAAAAATTAGTGTAAGATTTTGGAAGAAATAGTGCAATAAAAATTTCTATTTTTTTTTTTTTTTTGCTTCACTTTGAAAGGAAAACTATTGTTGTTCTTATTCTTGAAAAAGCAAACAACAGCAGTGGCCAGAGCAAAAAAACAAAAGCAATTTGTGCTAACTTTACCATTATCTTGTTTTTTATTTGCCCCTCTTCGAAACAAATTACACAGTAAAAAATTTTATGATGTATTCAATCAGTAAGTTCAAATTAAATTTTATTTTTATTGAAATAGCATCCACCACAGAATTCGTAAAACTAAATAATAAAATTCGTAAAATTTTATAAGAATGAAAATTAAAATTAATAACCTAAAAATAAATAAAGACCATAAGAAACATGTTACTGCTTTAATATTTGCTGTGTATGCGCTGTACATAAATTTTTTTATTTCTTTACAGATGTTGCGTGCTGCTCATATTTCGACTTGTCTTTCAAATCTAATTTGAATTTCTGTATTAAAGTGTTTCATTGCAAAGTTTTGCAATTTTTTATTTTAACTGTTTGCAGTTTTTGTTCTTACTTGATGAAATTTTATGGTCAGCAATACCATTTCGCATCATCAGAAAGTTCGTTTGTCAACTCTGTTTGTCGTCTGACATTGTCAGTTGTTTTGTAACATAACCAACAATGAAACAGATTCATTTTTTCTTGTCTCATTTTGCTTGCATTCTATACTTGTTACAGCAAAGAATAGAGACTGAAAAAAACTAACAGGAAAATGAAATCTAATTCAAGAGAAACTTACCAAAATTGAAAAAGTTTTTGTGAAGAATTTGTCTATTATTTGAAGTTTATTTTTTTCTGTCATTTGGTTTTATTGTTCATGATTATTATAGCATTTTGTTTATTATTTTGTCCTTTAAGAAATATATGTACACACGTATGTATATATGTGCATGTATATGTATGTATGTATAAACGTACAAAGCTAACGGAGCTAAACACATGGTTTCTATATAGTCCCTTCTTAAAATAAAAATTTGCAATTCAACGAACATACAAATTTTTTTATGTATTAAGGTATTAAGTATAATTTCTACAATTTAAATAACATAATGAATTTGTCAAAAATAATGCTAAAAATTAAACAATGTCTCCATCAAAGTGTACACGCAAAGAAAAAATATGGTTGAGGTAACCATAATCAAACAGCAACATACTATGATTGAATTATATGGTTGGAGTCAAATCATATTATTGTTAATAGAGAACCAAACTTTAATAATATTATCTGAGTTAATAATTATATTATCTACAAAAACAATGAACTTTGTTACACCTAATATTAGTATTGTAGATATGACAACAATATTGTTAAATGTGACTAAAATATAATTCAGACTCACCATACCAAGTTCTAATATGATATTAATATTGTTAAATAGGACCACAGTATTATTTAATATAATAATACTATTTTATTTTTTAATCACATATTTTTTTATCACATATTAATGGTGCGCTAAATTCGAAATAAAAATAAATTAATATTGTTGAAATAAAATGTATATATAGAAATTTATACTTACACAACATACATCTTTGTCTGTATAAAGATATACACAAATGTTTATATATTTTTAATGATCTACACTTTTGTTTATACTTTATTTATTTATTTATTTATTTAACACCACCCGTGCACTACCGATAGCTTACAAACGAAATACTGAACTGACAGATGTTTCTGAAGAAAAAGATTTTTTTAAAAACTTAACATAGTATGGTTTAAGATAACATTATATTATTATTTACATCATATTATTTTTAAATAATAATACAAATTATGTTGTAGTCAAAAAGTTTTAACTAAACTATATTGTTAAGCTCTAACCATATCACACTTTTTTATGGATGTGATAATGTAATTAATAAATTCAAATCTTACTCTGTTTATCGTAACGAAATAAATGTTTAAAATAATAATAAATAGTTTTCGACGACCACACATTTGTTTTAGAAAACATAATATTGTTTTCTCAACCATTCTACAGACATATCTTTTCTTTGCGTGTATATGAAGATTAGAAAAAATTTTATTATAAAATATCTACGTTAAGATGAGTAAATTTTTATTGATGCAAAATAAAGAAATATAATACACATACTTCGATTACACACAGAAAGAAATAACACTATAAAATCACCATGTAAAAATTTTGATTACAAATAATATAAAATTCACAAGAAATAATATATTGTTTAAGTGCATTGGAGTTGGTGCTTATTTGTTTTGTTCATAGCTGCAATACACTTTTGTGCTTAGTTATATGACTGTTTTTTGATTTGTTGTTGTTTGTTTTGATGTTTTTTTACTTAGTTTTTACCAATAATTTCATGCAGATTTTAAAACCATTTCATAAAGTTGTATTTACTTTCAAAGCAAACTAACAAACTAAACTAATAATATGTTTAAATTTTAACTTATATTATTGCCTTGTTTTCACTATAATTTAATGCTGATTTCAGGGAGCTCACACATAGTTGCATAAAAAGCTAAAATTTCATATAAATGCTTACTTTCAAAACAAATTAACAAAGTCAGTACGCTACTCATTCCAAAAATTCAGTGAGAAGACTTAGGACGTTTTTGTTTGAAAAAGTTTTTTAATGTTTGGTTTTGAAGCATCTAAAGAATTTTTTTTAAATCCGTGTGGTCTTTAATAATGAAAAATATAATTATCATGTTTTTATAGTAATTAAATTACTATAAAATAGTAAGTTTTATTATTATCGTTCGCACTTCGTTTGTTTCTATATTAATGATTTGATCAGACTTAAGTTGATATCGCTTTGTAAACCAAATTACATGTGATAATTATTAATGAACAAATAACATTAAAGTTGATTTTAAATATTCTGACAAACATTTAGTAGAATGGAACAAATTTTTGTTTGATGCACTGTGTGTGGTGCCAGTAAGTTGCTGTAGATTTCTGCTTTTTATAATCAGCCTTTATTGCAAACGGAATGTGTGAATTCTTTTGATTCATTGTATCACAATTTTCTGAAAGCTCTTTTGAAATTTTACCATCTCTTTATTTGCAACAGTCTTGTCATTAAGCAAGTTTACGAACATGTGCATAATTAGTAAAGAACAAATGACAAACATAAAAATATACTTAATTGTAACAAACCAAATAAGTTTACCTTAAGTAGAACAAAAATAAGCAACTTAACTAACATGTATGTACATAATAAGTAGAGAAAAAATGACAAAGGCAAAACTGCTGCAAATTTAGAGATGGTAAAATTGGGCTTTCATTACAAAAAAAAAAAAAATTTAACAAATTATAATATGATGAATCAAACAATTCACATATTCCATTTGCAATAACATCTGAGTATATAAAGCAGAAATCGGCATCAACTAACACCACACATAGTGGACCAAATTAATTTACTTTAAAAACCGATACAAACTGTAGGCTTATCAAATACGTGTTGGATATAATGGTTGGGAACAAAAGCCTAAAGCATACACCTAAACTTTGTAGTAGAAGCAAAAGCCAATAACTGTATTAAAGAATCACAGCTTCGATTTTTTTGGTCCATAGTCAAGACGAAACAATCGTCGAACAGAATTATGGCATAAATGAAAATTTTCCAAAATTACGACCAAACAACTGCAGTGTGGCCAATTCACTCACCATTATATAGTCAGTCTAACTTTTCAGTACAAATTTCAAAAAATTATAGTTTTATCACCAAGGCAGATTTTAAGTAGATTTTGACCAAATTTAGTGACAGAATAGATTTTGATGTATATGGGAAATATACTAGATTTAGCCAAAAAGTTCGTAAATACTAAATCTTGCTCAACGGCAATCCCTAACTTTTACAACTTTGACTTTTTCTATCAATACTCGTAGACAAGACGACACAACCGTCCAATAGAATTTGGACCTGAATAGTTCATTAAAATAAAAAACTAAATAACTTAGACATAGTAATTTACTATTTACATTTATAAAGTACGCCTTACAATCCTACAAGATGCTTCAATTGCTTTGGATAAAATTAAAGAGAACATGGCAATAAATTTTTATTTTAAATAAGTGTTTTATTGGCAATGGTGAGTTAAAATGTTGTAACGTGACGTTATTCAATAAAAAGTGCAAATTCACGCACCTTTTATTGTATACCGTAGTGAAATTGCACCTACCTCTTACCGTATACCTGTACAAATTACGACATACACATGCAGCCAGACACCACCACTGATTGAAACCGAACCACAATATGCCAACGCAAGGTATGATTCTCACTCAGATCATATTTTAGTTGGCATAAGTAATCAATGTTTGTACACAATGACCAACAAGTGCCGAGATCGTACGAACGACAATTATAAGTAGGCCACTTGAAAGTATCGTCCGAAAGCTTTACCTACTCTTGTTCTAAGTAGTTAAGCCAGTAGATAAATCGTATTTTAGCCGAATATAAAGTCTCCCGAATTTACTTTATATTTCGTATTAATATTGTTTCGTAAATTAGCCGAACGCGAAGTCTCCCGAATTTACTTCGTGCTCGTTGTAGTTAGCTGCACGGTAGCCGAATATAAAGTCTTCCGAATTTACTTTATATTTCGTAGTAATATTATTTCGTAGATTAGCCGAACACGAAGTCTCCCGAATTTACTTCGTGCTCGTTGAAGTTAGCTGCACGGTAGTCAAATATAAAGTCTCCCAAATCTACTTTATATTTCGTAGTAATATTATTTCGTAGATTAGCCGAACACGAAGTCCTCCGAATTTACTTCGTATTCGTTGTAGTTAGCTGCACGGTAACCGAATATAAAGTCTCCCGAATTTACTTTATATTTAGTATTAACATTATTTCGTAAATTAGCCAAACCTAACCTCGCCTCTCGGATATACTTCATACTCTTCACTTTTTAATAGTGTTGACGTTAGAAGTCGTCAGTTCGTATATAAAACTGATTGTGTTAGTACAACAAGATCTACATACTATCCAAAGGAAGCAGACCTTTGATCAGACCCTGGGCAGATTGAGTCATACCTCAGCTGAAAAATAAACTGCGTTACAATGTAATAACTTTTGTAATACATACATTTCAATAACTTTTCTATTTTTATTAATTTTAAAAGATTTCATTAAATTTAAATATAAAAATACTGATGAATTAATAACCTCCTTTTTTGAAGTCTATTAAATATTAAACAAAAAATTTGAAATTTTAAAACGCATAATTATTTTTATTACTCATACGTCACATGTTTTGTTAGATAAACTTCATTTACTCTTAAAAGTATGCTACATTTCTTTTTTTTGCTCACTACGTATACTTAATATACAATAAATATATTTTATCACGTATACAACTTCTGTTCAGTTTTGTTAAATAAAAAAGTGTTAATAACGCCAATTTTCTGAAACAACATCATAACTCAAAAAACTGAAATTAGAGAATAATGCAGAATTAATCTTCATATCATTATACATACTTAAAAATACAATTTTCTTCTTTTATTAAGTTGTGTGTAAATTGAAGACTTTAAACTCGTTTTCTGGAAAACTAGTTCTTTTTTGAGTTGTTAGAGTAAATGAATGATATATACATACCTGTAAAGGTACCCGTTTGCTCCAAATTGCACAGTAATAAAAAAATATATTACAAAATTTTTCCTTTAATTTATCTAAAAGTAATAAACGAACAAATATGCGTTTAACAAATTTTAGAATTTATTTTTCATACTACATACTAACGGTCTAATTCATAAAAAAATCTTTTAGGTTTATTACAGGTTTATTTGATAAATTTCCCATAGAAATATGTTAAATAAGCGCTTAATAAACCTGAAATATTTTTAATGAATAAGGCAGTAAATACATACAAAGTCCTTAACAAATTACATAATTTTTAATTAAGTTATCACAAAAAAAATGTGTTTAGTAGTGATCTACCTGAAAAAAATTATATTACATCGTGGTCAAACCATTGCAGAGTATATGATACTTTCGTATCATATACAATTACAATAGTTGTATAGACACTGGCATTTTTATTGTACAATATTAATTATAAATGAACAAACTATTAAGCCAATATTTTTGTTGGAAGTTTGTTACAAAGCATGCTGCCTCCATTAGAGGTCAATGACAGCAAAATTACTTTTGCAGATTGTGTAGTTTAAAACATTCAACTGCCTTTATAGTTTTTTTTTTTAATTTAAGCATTTTAAATTTTCTTCATTTACGCAAGACCTTCATTAAAAAAAAAATATAGAAGGAAGGAGGAAGTACATTCTCAGTTTATTAAATATATATCATTTAGGTATCACAAGTCAATACTTCATATTTGCTACTCATTTAAAACCAGTTTTGAATACACAAGGCTGGGATATATGCATTATTATTAAATATTTACCTAATTAGCTTTTTTTCCATTCTGTTACTAATATCAAAAACTAAAGACTTTTTATTATTATTGTTTTACGCACTTAAGCGAGTTTTTATAACACCAATTGGCACTAGCTAATATTATAATAATTAATTTTTTTCTAAAACTATGTTTTTTTGCATCATCATTTCAATAATTTACAAACATATTAAACTTGTCTATCAGTTGTCGTACTCTAGGTATTAACAAATAGCAGGAGACTGTTAATAGTTATAAGTTGTTACCTAGAATGACAAATAGTTATAAGATAACAAAGAATAAAATTTCGTAAAAAACACTTCTGTGACACACAGTGCCATAGAAGCAAATGTAGATGCCAGATACAAACAATAATAAAATATTTTTTTTTATTTATTTTTTATTAAAAATACATTGAAATTAATTATTGAGAGGCTTAGCTGGATCCTATGCGCATTTCACTGTTGCTAATGCAGATCATCAGGGAACTTTTACCCAAAGTTTCTTAGAACAACTAGAGTTATTATGTTATAGACTTTCATTTAAACAAACGAGAAGTTCAACAACAAATAACAAAGTTGAAACAAGAACTCAATAATCAACATGTTTTTTATTTTCTTTACCATTACTACATTGGCTGAATTTTTTCAGCTTCAAATTGTAGTTGTAAATTATGTCAAAAGAAAATAAATGTAAATAACAACAACAGCTATTTAAGAATAGAGTGTTGCCACACAAGTATTTTTGACCTAGTGCAGTCAATTTAATAATTAGTGATTTTTTATTATAATCGCTTATGCAAAAATATTATCCCTTACTATAGTTGGCGATATCGACGTTACTTCAACATAATACCAAAAAAAAATTGAGTTTGTGTACCGGTTGTCGAAAACAACTGACTCTAGGGAACGGAAATAGTTTGTTAGTAGTACAAAATTGTTCTCAAGAGTGAGTAAACAAGCCCAAATTTTTTGGTAATGTGCTAAAATAATGTCAGTATAAACAACTGGAATAAGGATGATTATCTTGTCAAAGTACATACTGTTATCTTAATATAGAAAGGCCCTAACTCATTATCATTATTATTATTATTATTATTTTTTTTTTAATCGACATTTTTGCATATTTCTATCAAAATATAAAAAAAACTGGATTTCAAATAAAAACGAGATTATGATTTTTTATATTAAAATACCGATATACACAATTTAATATAAAAAGGGCTGTGCTGTGAATTTTAAGATTTTGCTTCCAGCATAACAGGAAATTTAATGCTAAGTGCAATTGCTTAGAAATATTTATAATTAAGGAGCCGATCGTCCTGCCAGCTACCGCTACTTAAATCTTTAGTCTTAGAATAAATTCATAAGACTAAATCAAATAAATAAATAAATAAATATTTAATTTTCAATGCATGAGAAATTTTATGCAATGAGTTATATAATTTATTTAAAAAAAAATAATTATATAGTTTATTCGCGGGACACATTAATATATTCCATGACTTTCCTAGGACATGTTCTCTTTAAGTAATGACAACTGAAATGAAAAATTATACATCTTGTGCATTACCTTTTCATTTTCTATTCACAAGAGTCAGTTAAGGTGATACAATTATTGTATAAAGAAGAGCTAAGTTAACATCGTGGCATTTTAGCAGTGTATTAATTTAACATCCCAGCAAAAAAATAATCGAGATTTAGAAGCAATTACTTATTTATAAAAGTCTCTTTTGCATTTTTGTAGCTTATTTTTCTGCTTTTTATGTGTTTTTTCTATTGTAGTTTCTTATATCTTGGAATGTGTAGTTTAATATAAAACAAAAATAAGCGCTTCGGAAGCGCGGAAAAGTACCCAGTGCATCCCCTCTACCTTACGAGGAATCAATAACGTAAGCCAATGACGAAGTTTAACATAAACACTACGAAGTCAGTCAGCTGTTTATATTCAAAATCTCTAAAAGTTTTTTATAAATCATCCTCTCTCGCTTACCTGTATACAAAATTGGATGCGAATGAAATTTTTACATCGAGTTTTGATTTTTTATTTTTCAATTGAATTGTGTGCAAAAATGAATATGTGCTTCGGTAATTCAATGGGCAATGTTCTAGCCTAACATACGGAAATCCTGGGATCGACTACTGATTCAATGCGCGAACAAAAAGTAAAAAAATAAAAAGCAAATTTTTTATTTATATATGTACATATGAAAAAGATATGACGAATATTTTTGCTGAATTCAGGTCACTCCGGCAGAAATGAAAGAATCACATTTTAAATCGACATGGCGGAGCTTCTACACGAGGAATCCCATATAAAAATCATGCGAAATTTCATGCATCGGGTAAGTGCTTGCATACCGAAAGAGCACTTATATAGATGCTTCCAGCAAAGCACAATTTTTTGCTGGGATTGTGTGTTTAAAAGCTTCTAATATAGGTGTTGAGTAATAAAGTGCTCTGATTTGATAATATTATAAAATGGCACATTTTTTGCTTTATTACAAATTCACAAAAGCAGCGTTTGGAAAAAAGTCGAAATGTAGCAACTGATGTTAGCAGAAGTGGGAGCGGAAGAGTAAAATAAAACTTACAAGTCTCAAAATATTATATTAATTGTTAAAATCATATCAAATACAGTAAATGTAAATTTGTGATTTAAAAAGTACAAAGTTGATGCCAATGTCTTACAAATATTTACATCACAGTAACTGACAAATAAAAGTCTTCTACAAAAAATATTACTACTCGTATTGGGAGAAGACGAGAATTAAAGGTGGTACAAATTTATTGGCAAGTTATAAAAAAGGAGAAATTAAATACAAAAACACTCTTTTTATTTCATATGGATTTAATTCTTTACATTTTCTTAAAGTTTATCACTTCAAGGCTTTTTGGAGAATATTTTTGGATTTTTGGTTCAAAAATGTTGACAGTCACTTCTACATAGTGTATAAGAGTTATAACAGTAATAAACAAAGTATTATTTATTTATTCTTAAAAAAGTTTATTTTAACTCTTTTCAATTTACTCCCCTCCCAGATTTTCAATCACTGATGATCAATACGAGAAATTCTACAAATCTATTGGACCTCATTTTGTAGCAACTGGCTGGGTTCGCGTCTTATTACACCCAGAGGTAGAGCATTGTTCAACACAATTTCAAAAATGGGCTTGGATGTTATTGCGATTGGGGAGCCCACTTACTGGCCTACTGACGTACGAAAAATTTCAGATGTTATAGATTTTGGCATCATAAAAATTATCTCTAGGGATTTAATTCAAGTTCAAGCTTCTCTTGATCTCTCGTCCGATCACTCTCCGGCGATCTTTACAATTTGTAGCCCATTAAGAAGTAACTTACCTGACTCATATGTGAAGATGATCAATCGTGTGAACGGAAAATATTACGCTAAGAACACCTAATGATATTGAATCTAACATTGACAATCTCAGCAAGAATATTAAACAGGCTGCTGAACATGTCACTATCTCCCATCCGCAGACTGGGTTCAATAAAATTTATTCTACACACATTGAACGTCTCGTAAAAAAAAGAAGAGCTAGAAGGGAGTGGCAACAGCACAGATCACCTCAACATAAAATTAGTTTTAAAGAGTGCACTAAACGACTACACGAGTTGCTTGTATCTGAAAAAACTGCATCTATTAAAAACTATCTGGACGCTCTTGATGCCACACCAGCATCTAATTGCTCTTTAAGGCGCGCTGCACATCTAGCGGAGGTTGGGCAAGAAGCGATACTAAAAAGGTAACATATTTGCTGAGCAGTTAAAATCCATTTTTACGCAAAACATATGTACTGGTGTTGCTGATTTGCCGATTGTAGTCGCTCTACCCCCTCGACACATAAAGTTTAAGACGCGTGATTTGCAAAAATTAATTGCCGAACTCAACCCGAAGAAAGCTCCGGGTATTGATGGAATTAGTAATCAGATGCTGATAAAGTTGCCTCGTATTGCAATGAGAATTCTGTTATTCATTTTTGATGCCATCTTACGACTGGAGTATTATCCACACAGCTGGAAGTTTGCTAAGATTAAAATGATTGCAAAGCTAGGCAAAGATCAAACCAAGGCTGAGCCATATAGGCCAATAAGCCTACCATCTACAATGCCAAAGCTTTTTTAAAAACAATCTCAAAACAAAATTGTCCCCAATTCTAATTAGTAGTGGGTGCATACCAGACCATCAATTTGGTTTTAGAAGTCAGCATAGCACCATTGAACAAGCTCATAGATTGGTTCAATTTATAAGAAGAACTTTTGAAGAAAAAAAGTATTGTTCTGCACTGTTTATTGAAATTTCTCAGGCATTTGATAGAGTGTGGCATGAAGGCCTAATTTTAAAATTGAAGACTTACTTACCAATAAAGATTTTAAATCTTTTGGAAAGTTACATTATTTCCCGTAAGTTCACTGTTGTGGAAGGAGATTTTACGAGTATACCTGAAACTATCTCATCAAGTATGCCAGAAGGGAGTATACTTGTGCCAGTTTTATATTTGATTTATACTTGTGATATGCCTGTGAGCAGTAGTATCCATACTTCCACATTTGCCGACGATACAGCCTGCCTTAGTATGCACCAAAACCCTGATAGGCATCCCGCAAACTCTAGGAGCACATTAGCCAGATGGAGCTTTGGTTAAACTTATGGAGAGTCAAGGTAAATGAACAAGAGTGTGTTCAAGTAACATTTACCTTACGAAGAGCTAATTGTTCCCCCATTCGGATTAACAATCAAGTTGTTCCTCAACATTCACATGTGAAATATCTTGGTATACACCTTGATCGACGACTTACATGGAAACACCAAATTCATTCTAAGCTATCACAAATGAAACTTAAATTAACTCAAGTACATTAACTGATGGGTAGAAATTCATCACTCAGCCTAGACTGCAAACTTTTAATATACAAGTCGCTTTTAAAGCCAATATGGTGCTACGGAATTCAGCTATGGGGCACTGACTGAGCGTCAAATGTTGAGAAAATCCAACGAAGGCAAAACAAAATTTTACGCTTGATAACGTCGGCTCCATGGTACATCAAAAATTCAAATATACATCGTGATTTAAATATGCCACTAGTGATTGAAGAAATTGCAAAGTACGCAGGCAAATATTTAACAAAACTCGAGTCACATCCTAATCCGCTTGCTCGTAATATATTGAACTTTACTGGACACATCCGCTTAAAAACTGAGATACAAGGGCTCTAATAAACAACACTCCAGATGCAGCTGCTTGAAAATATTTTTTTATGCTTATCATTACTTATGTATTATTAATAACTATCACTTAGTTTATTTCCGACACTGGTTGGGCCTAATAATAATACTTTAGATTAAGATTTGAATACTTATTGTTAGTTCATATTTGAAGATACAATAAATAAAAAAAAGGTCTTATAAAAAAAAAAACTATTTTGCTTTTTTCTTTTCTTTAATCAAAGTAAAGCTTTTAATATTATATCTGAATATACTTTTATAAATACTACATTAAATTATACAAAACCATTTGTAAATCACACTATTTATTTTATAATACTTACATTAAAAAGAGATTTACAATATATTTATATTATGAAAAAAAAAACGCAAAACATCATTTATGTTAATGCTTTCCTTTCAATATGCTTGTGTTAAAAATACCATATTAAAATAAAATATTAAAATCAAAATAGCAACCTACAATAAGCATACATAAATAAACATGTTAACACACACACACACATAAATATATCATTAAATCAACATTACACTGTTAAAGCTTAAAATGAATAAAAGAATTAACAAGAAAAAAAGAACTAAATACACAAGAACACACAAGCACTGAGAGTAAATGTTGCATGAAGCGTACAAAAACTCGCCTATTTTATTATTTTTTATTAGAAAGTGCAGTGAATTCATTAAAATTGATGAAGCGCACTGCAAATGACATTGCAGACATATATTTAATGACACATTAATACAAAGCCAAAAAAGCAAAAAAAAAACATTGCATACAAAGTGAACGAGAAAGAACGAGAGACGAGTAGGGGAGCAAAATGAATGATAAGACCGCAGGATATTATTTTTTAAGTATAATATTAACATTAAAGTAAATAAAATGTAACAAAAATATATACAAACATGAAAGCCAGTCAGCCAACAAGCCTGTAGAAAACTTCATTGCCACATTTAGTTGCATATAAAATACTTTTGCAAAGTAGTTGCGACCACATACGTACATATATATATATATATATATATATATATATGTATAAATATCCAAGTTGAAAGGATTAAACTTTTTATAAAAAATTTTTTTGTTTCATTTAATGTTTCTTATGTAGGCGTACTGATGTATGTAAACATTGTTGCAACATGTGTGCATCATGTAGGAAATGTAAACTTTGCATTACCCTCTTAACAAACAAATAAACAAACAAAGCAAGTACAAAAACCATCCATGAATAGTGTTTTAAAGAAAAATACAAAAACATGGCGAAAATACTTCCGAGTGCAATGAAATCACTTGCGGCAATTTGTATGCCCTACATGACGTTACGACTGCAACTTTTGTTGACTTTGTGGCAACTGATTGCTGCAGACTACAAAAGGATTAAATAAAATTTGGACATGTATAATTATATAATCGTGTGCATGTATATGTGTTTGTAACTCATGTCTCATTTAAGTAAGATAACTCAAAAGATATTCATAAGTTTCATTAAAATATCTCTGGGAATTAAAAAAGTTGTGAAATATTCAAATAATAGCACACTTTATAAATAATTTTTTTTAACAAGAGATTAAAAAAGTTTATTATAAAAATAATTATAGAACACAAGTCATGCAAAGTTGATCAGTTGATTTTTCCTACAACGGATGAAAACCACTAACAAATGCAAAATTTATAAAATGCTACGAGTATAATTTAAACCAATAATTTAATTGAATCTTAAACAAGTAAGCAGACTATCTCGAAATTATATGACACCCTTACGATTACAAATTTATATAACGCATAGCATATTTCTGTGTTAGGTATTGTGCCAAACAAGAACTTGGTCCAAATTTATATCTCACTACTTTTAATGGCAAAAATTTTGGATAGAAACTTAGCTTTTTTCACATTTATGTTTTTGTGAGGATCTGACACTTTTTGAAAAAATTTTCATATTCTAATTATGATTCATATTTCGTAATCTTACGTTCGCGAGGAACAAAGTTATGAGGGGTGTAAAAATAGCTCGAATGGCTTCCTGCAAATATACACACTGCGTGCATTGGCCGGAACTTGGCCTGGCGCACTACCGCCTAGATATGGAATGGAGTAAGTACATCCAAAATAAGGAGCACGGGGGCCTTTTAGGAGGTATCCTTGCTTCTTTTCCCGCTCGCTACTCATATGTCTTTCAAAGTCTTTCCAAATATCATATCTTTACATTACAGTTTAGTCTGATATACATTAGTAGCAACAAATAATCGCCGTTGGATATCTAGGCGCACGGCAGTGCGCCAAGCCAAGTTCTGGCCAATGCACGCATTGTGTATATTTACAGGAAGCCATTCGAGATGTTTTTACCCCCCCTCATAACTTTGTTTCCCGCAATCATAAAATTACAAAATTTTAACCATAATTAGAATAAATTTATGTTAACTCATGCGTAAAGTTTGAAAGTTTTACAATGAAAGGTTCCGGAGATATGGAGGTGCAAAAAGTGCATATTTTAAGACATACTCACTGGCTCACTGACTCACTCATCAATATTATGAAGCACTTCCGCTATAGCTAGAGATCTTAAATTTGGTACACAAGTAGATCTAGCTGAGCGATGAACTAGAAAAATCTGAAAACACAGAAATTTTAACCAGGGGGGTGGGGCTACGCCCATAAAAATTAAAAATTGTGCTAGTAAGCTGAAATTTGATACAGAACTAGGTCTAGGTGAAAAATTAACTAAAAAAATCTGAAAAACCGGAAATTATGGCCAGGAGGGCGGACCTTCCCCCACAAAGGTCAGAATTAAAAAGCAAATCTAAGGCGCTTAATGGAAGCTATTTTATTGAAATTTGGCGTATATACTACGATAATGCAAGGCTATAAATTTTTCATTAAAAATGCGGGCGTTGACACGCCCATACAATTGAAACTTCATATTCGTGTACTACGGCTCTGCATATTTAGATATACTATTTATTTATGGATTATTATCCGTTTGCATCGAAACTTGACACTAGCACTAGCCAAAAAAAAATGTCTAGGTGAGAAAACAGCAAGAAAAATCTGAAAACTCGGAAATTTTAGTCAGAAGGGCGGGGCTGCGCCCATAAAAATTAAAAATTAAAAGTTGCGCCAAGGAGCTGAAATTTGAAAATACAAGTAGGTCTAGCTGAGAAACCAACTAGAATAATCTGAAAACCCAAAAACTTTTACAAGAATGGGCGGGGCCATGCTAATATTGTTTGAAACTAAAATTTTACAGCCTTATTTATAAAACTTCTTAAGGCTTTAAAAAGGTTTTTTTTTTTAATTTTATGAAAATTTTTCTTAAAACCCCTTTATAAAGCCTTAATAAGTTATATAAATAAGGCTGTTAATATACAGCTTTTAACTTAAGCCATTTTAATGAAACCTTGCATATACGTTGCACGTATAAAGGACATTAAACTATCACCTAAATAAGGAGGTGATACAATTTTAGCCTTGTGTTTAATCTACTTCGGTCTAGCATGTTTTAGAAAAAATAAGCATGAAATATAAGCGCTGCTTACAACAAAATTGTGAGTTTAAAATAGTGGGAGGGGTAATACTTATAAAACTAAAGGGTATAATTCACGCTAGAAAGCTAAAATTTTATACACAAGTGAGTGTAGATGAGTAAGCCAATGGGAACATTTGATCTGGTATTCAAGCCCATGTCGTTAAAACTCTGATTCGCACTTGAGAGCTGAAATTTGATAAACAAATTAATTTAGATCAGAGGTCACTAAGAAAAATCTAAAAAACCAGAAGTTTCAATTAGGGTGCGGGAACAAGCATTTAAAATTCAAAATTTGTTTAAATTTTATTGAAACTTTTCATACACACTGCACTTATCCAAAGTAAATATTTCCTGTTTTAAAAAGTGGCAGTGACTACACACATGAATCTTAACTTTTTATTTCATGTACTTTGGCTTGGCAGTATTTAATCTATTACTTATGTATTTCTCATTAGCTTCTTTTTCCTACGAAACTTTACATGACCATAAGCACTAGCAGATATAAAAGTCGGCAGGGACAGGTTCATAAAAATTTTACGTAATATTGTACTATAGAGAGGTGACATGTTGTAAACAAATAGTCCTAATTGATTTACTCAATTGGAAAATCCAAAAATTAAAGCACCAGCTACCCTATTGAAACTTTGCATGCACATTGGCCATATCCTTTTGATTTATGTACTTCGGCTAATCAGACTTTAAAATATAAATATACAGTCGGGCCTCGATTACCCGTGGTCTGATTAACCGGTAAACCCAATTAACCGTGATGGCCAAAGATTAGTAATTGTTTTTTGTTTGCAATGTTTTCAAATTGTTTGCTTCGATTAACAGCGATTACCTCTATTATCCGTGATGAGTCAGAAGTATTTACAAGTGATTAGTTTAATTTTGAAATTTTAGAAGTTCGGGTGGTTAGATCTAAATATATTTGTTATTTGATTAACCGTGAAAATCATTTATCCGTAATGCTTCTGGTCCTGACCATCACGGACAATCGCGGCCCGATGTATTGAGAAAATAGGCGGGGTCATGCCTACTAAAATCTACGCCGTATTTTATATGTTTCTTTTCAGACGACTCTTACGAAATTGCATACACACTTGCGACCTGTTGTAGTGACACAATAGTGCATTTTTAAGTTCTACAATCCAACACCCATCACGCTCTAATCCATTACTTTATGTAACTATGCCACTTTAAACTGGCACAATGATCATTAATACAAATAAAACACACTAGAAGTTTTAAGTTTAAAAAGTCTTATTATAGAAAATTTGTCAAAAAGCAATAAGATCCTCACAAAAATATAAATGTGAAAAAAGGCCAAGTTCCTATCCAAAATTTCGGCCATTAAAAGTAGTGAGATATAAATTTTGACCAAGTTCTTGTTTGCCACAAAGGAAAAGGATGTCATATAATTTCTAGATAATCTGCTAACTTGGCAATATTTTTACCTTTCTAAAAAAGGAGAGAAAAATTTGTATTTGTTCATTTCTTTATATCGGTAAAAATGTTGTGAAGTTTAGCAGATTATGTAGAAATTATATGACGTCCTTTCCTTTACAAATTTATACAATTTATATCATATTTCAGTGTGAGGAATTGTGGCAAACAAGAACTTGGTCAAAATTTATATCTCACTACTTTTAATGGCCGAAATTTTGAAAAGTAAGTTGGCCTTTTTTCACATTTATGTTTTTGTGAGGATATAGCTTAGCATGATCCACCTACTTAGCACTAGAGCCGCTTCAGTGATAATGTAAAAATTAATAAAATCAAGGTGTCTGGTAGCAGATTTATATTTTCAACCTTAAATAAGAAACGTAATAATTGACACATAGTTTTATTAAGAGCATCTTAAGAGTCTTCCATCGAGTTCAACACACTGTTCAAAATAGAGCCTTTTGTTCTGCTCCACACGCTGCAGTAAACTTGATTAAATGGAGCTAATTTCTCGACAAGTATTTTCCATTAAAGCCAAAAAATATTAGAGATTGTCATTATAAACCCTCTCTTTGAGGTAGCTCCATAGAAAGCTATGGGAGTTAGATCAGGCGACTTCGGTGTCCATGTGATATTTCCAAAGCGACTGATAAGTTTTTGGGGGAAATTTTCCCGAAGCAAATTCATTGAAGCTCTGACTATTTGTGCAGTTGCTCCATTCTGTTAAAACCACGTGTATGAAGAGTACAATGGATAAGCTCACAGGTTTGACAAAAATAGTCCGTTGACATTCGTCGCCTGGCCTAGATAATTTTCGAAAAAAAGGTCTCATGCGTGGATAAGGCACTCCAAACTTTTACTCTGGGGCAATACAATAGTTTATGATGTTTCAATCGAGAGTTGCAGGTTTTTGGAGACCAGTTACGGCATTTTTGCTTGCTGACGTGGACGTTTGAGTGAACATGAGCCTCTTTGCTCCAAAAATGGGATTTATAGCACGAAAGCGCTCCAACATCGCTTCACAAAAATGTTTGCCTAAATTAAAGTTAGTTTCTTGAACGATTCGTAATTTTAAAAGGATATAACTTCAGATCTTTTTTTTTAATTTCATGAATAATCGCTCTTGAAATTCCCAGGGAGGCTGCACTTTTCCGTATTGAAAGTCGCGGATTTTTACGTAAACTGTTTTGAACCAGTTCAATGTTTTTGGGGAGTCCTTGAAGATCGACTGGGCCCTTGCCGTGAAACATCCATAGCCGAAGTAGTTGCGCGGTATCTCTGCACTCACGAACGAATTAAATTTGCACTCGATCCGTCACGTATTCGCCGCATACCGAACTTTGAACAAAATTGTTGATGAGAAATTACGTAAAAATCATTACTCTTAAAAAATGTTTCCACAGCGAACGCACGATAATCATTTGACCACTGCGATATCGTGACTAACAAATCCGCACAATCAATAATTCCAACGGTGCCACCCTACTTCCGCACTGTTTATTGCTTTTTGAAATAATCGTATTTAAAAATATAAATTTCCCACCTTACTTACTTTATTTTTATGTAATAATAGTACTTATTTCTGGTTAAAATCCCTTTGATTTGCATTGGTGGCAATGCAAGGGAAACTTTTGTTGATATACTGAAACTCAGAACTAATTTCTAACTCTAACACTGGAATTAGAAAAATAATGTCAATTAAGTGTTGTTCATGCTTAATCTTATTGCATTTTTTGACTGATTAAGCTGTCAAAAAAACAAATATTAAAGTACACAGTAAAAAAAAATATATTATATTTAAAAAAAAAATATTTTCGCAAAACTATTTTTTTCCTCTCCTTCAAACTAAATAAAAAATACACAAATGTTAAATCTCTTTTATTTTATTATAACTATTTTATTTATTTATTTTTCAGTTATTTTTAATCAATTTATATATAAGTATTTTTGGTTTCTGTGGTTTTTTATGTGAGTACACATTACATAGATTTCAATTATATTTGTTTACTTAGTTCGTTTTATTTTTATTTTTTTCTTCTTTATTTAAGTTATTATATACGAGTATGTAATAGTTTTGTATTGTTATCATTAATTTTTATGGTTGTAATAATTATTATTTTTATTATTTATTTTATTTACATAGAAATTAAATAACTATTTTTATTTATGTTTTATTTAATTTAGAATTTAAATTCATTTATTAAGTACACTAACTGTCGTATGATTATTATAATAATTTAATACATAAACGCTTATACAAACAAAATGCAACGGTTTGAGTAATGGAAACTAATAACCCAACAAATGCAAAGCTTTGAAACAAAACACTTGAGAAAGGTGTTTTAAAAATAAGGGATTTGCACATATTTACAGATTGCACATATTTTCACAAATTTCTTAAATTTGACATAAATACTATCTTGTTAGGTGGTATATATTATTGAAAACTACCTCTAATTTGTATATTAGTTCTTCTCGAAAACATTTCAAAGCTCAAATAGTAAAATAAAAATATATCTGTGGAATTTTGACAAAACAACCAATGTCGAAAAACTGAATTTTTCAGGAGGACCAAAAACACTTTTATAGGGTCACAGAATCGTCCCAGAACATATCTAAGCAAATGTAACCTATTTTTATGACGGAGAATTTAAATTCCTTTATTTTCCAATTTGCATCGTTCTTCCAGATATAACTGTTGGCGAGAAAATGTCCAAAAACCGAGATGTGTTGTTTTGCTAAAATAATTTTTCATCAAAAAATCAACCCTTCTCTAGATAAAGTCTTTTTTCATACTGAAAAGTAACAAATATTTTGCAACCTTTGTCGGGACTAGTGCTTTTATTAAAATGAAATAAGAAAAATTCAGTGACATATGTTATTTTCTTAAATAGGATTCAGTTTATTTTAAACGAATATTATAAAAAGATATGCTTTCTATTACACCAATTACATGTATTTTTAGGTATGAAAAAGAAAAGTTGGAATAAATTGAACTAAAAATACAAATAAGAAATACTTCACATATTATATTATATTGTAGATCACATTTATATTAAATTGCTTTAGTTTTTATAATTCAGAAGAAATAAAGAATCCTCACAAAAACATAAATGTGAAAAACGGCCAAGTTCTTATCCAAAATTTCGGCCATTAAAAGTTGTGAGATATAAATTGTGACCAAGTTCTACTTTGCCACTATACATAAAACAGAAATATGTTATGTATGATATAACTTTGTAATCGTAAGGATGTCATATAATTTCTAGATAATCTGCCAACTTGACAACATTTTTATCAATATAAAGAAATGAACATTTATACATTTTTCTCTCCTTTTTTGGAAAGGTAAAAATATTGCCAAGTTAACAGATTCTCTAGAAATTATATGACACCCTTACGATTACAAAATTTAGATCATACATAATATATTTCTGTGTTATGTATTGTGGCAAAGAAGAACTTGGTCAAAATTTATATCTCACAACTTTTAATGGCCGAAATTTTGGATAAGAACTTGGCCGTTTTTCGCATTTATGTTTTTTTGAGGATCTGATTACTTTTTGAAAAGATTTCTATAATAACACTTTTTAAACTTAAAATTTCTAGTGTATTTTTTTCTAGTCATGATCACTGCGCCAGTTGAAAATGGCAGAGGTACATAAAATAATGGGTAAGAGTTTGATGGGTGTTGAATTGTTGACCTTAAAAATGCAATATTGTGCCATTACAACGGTTCGCCAGTGTGTATGCAATTTAGTAAGAGTCGTCTGGAAAGAAACATGTAAGGTGGAGCGTAAATTTTAGTGGACGTGATCCCGTCTTTTATCTCAATAAATTTACATATTAAAGTCTGATTAGCCAAAGTACATATATCGAAAGGATATGCCCAATTTGCATGCAAAGTTTTAGTAGGGTAGCTGGTGCTTTAGTTTTTGGATTTTCTGATTGAGTAAATCTGTTACTATTTGTCTACAAAATGTCAGCTCTCTATAGTATAATATTAGGTAAAATTTTCATGGGCCTGGTCTCGCTGACTTTTATATCCTCTAGTGCTTATGGTTCATGCAAAGTTTGGTATTAAAAAGTTAATAAGAAATACCTGAGTATTACATTAAAAACTGCTAAGCCGAAGTACCTGACCGAAAAAGCTAAGATCTTAAAATAGGGAATTTTTACTTTGGAGAAGTGCAATGTGTTTGAAAAGCTTCAATAAAATGTATCTTAATTTTGAATTAAAAGTGCTTGTTTCCGCCCTCTGATAGCAACTTCTGGGTTTTCAGATTTTTCTTAGTGATCTGTTATCTAGATTTATTTGTGTATCAAATTTAAGCTAGCTAGTGCCAATTAGAGCTTTAACGTCGTGCCCGGCATCTTGGATAAAACTTTTTGGTTTTAAGATTTTCCCATAGGCCTACGCAACTACACTTACTAGTGTATAAAATGCCAGCTATCTAGCGCGAATTATATATTTAGATTTTATCAGCATTACCTCTCCCACTATTCCTAGCTCAAAATTTTGTTGTGAGCAGCGTTTATAATTCATGCTAATTTTCTTCTAAAATATACTAGACAGATATTAGATTAAACGCAAGGCTAACATTTTATGGAAGTCATCACGCAAAATTATTAAGGTGATAGTTTAAAGTATTGTGTACGTGCAACGCATATGCACGATTTCACTAAATTGGCTTGAATTAAAAACTGTGTATTAAGTTTATAGTTGAAAATAATATTAGCGCGCCCCTGCCCATTCTGGTAAAATTTTTTGGTTTTCTGATTTTTCTAGTTGGTTTCTCACTTAGACCTACTTTTGTATCAAATTTCAGCTCCTTAGCGCAACTTTTATTTCTTAATTTTAATGGGCGTAGCCCCGCCCATTCTGGTAAAATTTTTTGAGTTATCAGATTTTTCTAGTTGGTTTCTCACATAGACCTACTTGTGTATCAAATTTCAGCTCATAAGCGCAACTTAAAATTTTTAATTTTTATAGGCGCAACCCCGCCCCTCTAACTAAAATTTACGGGTTTTCAGATTTTTCTAATTATTTTCTCACCTAGACCTACTTGTGTATCGAATTTCAACTCAGCGCAACTTTTAATTTTTGATTTTTATGGGCGTAACCCCGCCCACTTTTCCAATGTCAAATTTTTTTGGGCCAGTGCTTATTATTCGTGTCTACTTTTGTTACAAACGGATAATAATAGCTAGATAAATAGTATATCTAAATATGCTGAGCCGCAGGGCATTAAAATGAGGTTTAAATTGTATGGGCGCGTCAACGCCCACTTTTTTAATAAAAAAAATTATAGCCTTGTATTACCGCAGTATGTATGCCGAATTTCAATAAAAAAGGTTCCACTAAGCGCATTATATTAGCTTTTTTAATTCTGACTTTTATGGGCGTAGCCCCACCCTCTTGGTTAAAATTTCCGAGTTTTCAGATTTTTTTATTTTATTTCTCATCTAGAGCTAGCTCTCTATCGAATTTCAGCTCAATAGCACAAACTTTAATATTTATGGGCGTAGCTCCGCTCTCCTGGTTAAAATTTCCGGGTTTTCAGATTTTTCTGGCTCATTGCTCACCTAGATCTTCCCGTATACCGAATTTTAGCTCTCTAGCTATAGTGGAAATGCTTCATCAATTTGATGAGTGTGTCAGTGGTCAGTGAGTATGTCTTAAAATATGCACTTTTTGCACCTCTATATTTCCGGAACCTTTTGCTGTACAAGTTTCAAACTTTGCATGTGAGGTTATATGAATTATGGTTTAAATTCTATAATTTTACGATTGCGGGGAACAAAGTTATGAGGGGGGTAAAAACAGCTCGAATGGCTTCGTGTAAATATACACACTGCGTGCATTGGCCAGAACTTGGCCTGGCGCACTGCCGTGCGCCTAGATAATTCACTCTACAGCTAATCATATTCGTCAATATCCCAATCATCTTCCAATTGTACTTCACCTTCAACGTGCAAGTTATTGTAATAATTATGAAACTCTACATTTATAAATGGCAGAACGGACTGTAAATCACGTTTTTTATTAGAAGATATTGGCAAAGGAGCAGAATAACATTTATTAAATTCGAAATTTGTTATTTTCCGGCGCCTTGAAGTCCTTGTCCGGCTGAAAATATAGCTTGTACTGTAAAAAAAACAGAAAGAGAGTACTATTCATTTTGTCGTAACTGACATATCTGTCATTGATAGCGTAACTTTTCACAAATGGCTTACTTGAATTCGTTAAATATCGGCAGTTGAACAAAGGTGCAATTCCTTCGATAAACACGGCACCCTCTAGAAAAGTCAAAAATTCTAAAATCATTGAAAATTCCATACAAATTGACAAACTCTTTGGAGCCGTGACGTAGGTACCCTCAAAACAGCTGATAATTGTCGTAATCTTGTGTATCTACAATTGTTGTAGTCAATGTATTCACTTGCGAGAGAGTCAATGATCCACCAAAGCTTTGGAACCTTTGTTTTTTGTCTTCCTCTGTGCATTGTTTATGTTTTTCTATATTAGGAAACAACATATTTTCATTAAAAATGTCTTAATTTGTTACACAGGAACACGACAAAAGCATTTGATTTGATAAAAATTCCTCTTATTTCGTTAATTCCCAGTACACTAAATCACTAATGTTAACATAGGTTGTTTTGTCACAATGAATGCTAATGATCAAATGGCTATTAAAAGAACTTAACTTTAGAAGGGAACCTGTTATTTATGCATTTGATAAAAGAACATGAGTGCAAATAGGTCGTTTTGTCAAAATAATTTTAGTAAATTATTGGAAACACATATTCAAATAAGTTCTTTTGTTAAAATTACGTTATGATATTTGTCTTTGTGCCCTGCAGAATATTTCGATATGGGTTCTTTTGCCAAATGCAGATTGTATAAGTTGCCAGATAGTTTGATTTGGGGGCTTCTATATCTTCCGATCTACACTATCTAGAAACACGCTGAAAAGACAGAAAGATGCGCTTTTAAAACTTATACATATGGTTGAAAAAGTGGAAAATTGTCCGAACTCGAGTTAGTTTATTTTGTCTAAACTCCACAGATATATCGAGCCATAATTTCGATTTAATAGTAAGCGACAAAAATTATATTTTTCGGGAGAAGTTTTTTTATAATCACCCTTATTCTATTTGGCGTCGGCAACATCGTCGTCAATTTTAAAACCACATTAATATAACACAACATCAATGCTAACTTTGTATTCCCTAACAGTGTTATGACGACTTTGCCTGTTTATCGATAAATACAATACACATATCCAATATTTGAGTCAGCTGATGCATTTTGCTTACTAGTTTTGGTAAAAGTGTTTTTGAATAAGCAAGAGCTTTGTAAATAAATTAAAATAAAGTGTTTTCTTTCCTAGTGGGACAATGAAAATAAGATTTCTCAAACAAAAGTCATACATTTGCCAGTTAGCCAAGGAAAATTAAGTGATAAATGCTGTCATGTTTTTGGAAAATAATGAGTAGTGTTCATCCTTTTAATATTTTAAAGTTATTTTCGGCTGAATAAAACATCATTTAGGCATGTATTGGATACAATACAGCCTAATTTTTGAAACAAAAGGGATCAGATCAACATTTATTGGAGATTGGAGCTTCCTCCAAAGGGGTTCATATACCCCGCCTCCAGTGGCTTCACACTCAGCACTGTTTACAACCTTTTTTTTTTAATTTAAACCTCAAGTCCCGCCAGCTCTGTAAAAATAATTTTATCATACAGTATACTTTCCCAACACACTATTGACCTTACATTTTACCATCCACCACTGGTTCTAATTGGTGGACCGAGAGAATTTAGTGCAGCCGCAACACCTTCCCATTGTATCTTGAAATGATTAAGAACACTACCCCTGTGGAAGGACTTTTTTCAACTCTTCCACAAGCTTTTCAAATTGGTTTGGGTTGGTAATTTTTATTTTGTCCTTATTACATTTTTCCATTTTTAAGAAATTTTTTGAAATAAATATTCACATTTTAATATCTACTTTGATATTTCTTATATTTCCCTTTTTTACCATTTAGATTATTTTTGAAATTTGTTAAGGCATACATACAACAGAACACGACATCAAAAACACTGACGACAAAATGAACGGCAACATCAACATCAATTTTTTTATAGAATACCAAACATATGTCTTGTTATAGAATAAGGGTGAACATTCAAATTTCGAGCCTTATTTTCGATTTCTATTGAAATCAAAATTTTATGGGCTTACCCAGAGTTAAGAATTATCAAGAGGCTAAAAATGTTGATAATTTTTAAGAAACGGGCTGTAAAATTTAATCGTAAGCGACAATTTACGTGTGTAAAACAAATTTGAATATTATAAAAAATTTAGTTTTTGTCTCGTAAGATAAAATGGAAAATAAAGCTCTACTTATTTTACATGCGTAAATTGTCGCTTACGTTTAAATTTTACAGCCCGTATCTTAAAAGTTATCAATAATTTTGGCATTTGGATAACTTAAAACTATAGGTAGGCCCATAAAACTTTAATTTCAATAAAATAGTATATTTTTGATAATATGTCGCTTACGATAAAATCGAAAATAAAGCTCGATATGCATATATGTCTTTTAATGTTACAATGCTCAATTCATAAGCTATATTGTGTTGTTTAAAGTTTTTTGTTACTTGAAAAGACAGTTAAAAAATATCTCAAAAGAAAAACCGTTTATAAATAATTTATTTTTATTTAGAGGCATTTTCATTTAAATTTTCTTTTCCAATATAGTTTTAAGCTATTCAACAAAGCTTGTGAATGGTATAATTATATTAAGAGTACCTTGCATATACGAGTATATAATCCGATTTACAATTTTAAAATGTTGTTTTTTTATATATTCTGTATACAATTCCAAAACCAATTAAGAATAACGTTGAATATCAAATGTTCAATTCATCAAATGTTTTCCTGCGTGTTTGTTGGGAAAATATTGAGTTTATACAAAACACCCACTGAATCTAATATTTAGGGTGTCCCAACAAGAACGCAAGATTTAAATTTTAAATAAAACACAGATATTTAAAAAAATCGTGAAACTTTATTACATCGTAAAGTAGACAAAATGAGGTTATGTGTGGAACAACAAACCGGGCAGATGGCCGTCGCGGCTTTGCTGGCACACCCGCGATCTTTTAACGAAATTTTCAATGGCCGTTTTGCATAAATGCTGTGGTATTTCATTAATGCAGCGTCCAATTTCCTCTTTTAAGGCTTGAGTCGTCGTCGGCTTATTCGCGTAAGCCATCGACTTCAAAAAACCCCCCCAAAAAAAGTCTAATGATGTTAAATCGCACGATCTAGGCGGCCAATTCTGGTCTCCAAAACGCGAAATAACACGACCAGGAAATGACTGATGTAGCAATTGAATTCTTTCTCTGGCTGTATGACATGTGGCGCCGTCTTGTTGAAACCACATGCCCTCCACATTCATTTCTTCAATTATAGGCACGAAAAAACTGGTTATCATTTCACGATACCGAACACCATTGACTTTTTGCGCTTGACCTGCGTTTGAGCGACGTCATCACGTACAGCTGCGATATTTTCGGTCGATCGACCTGGCGCGTTGTTGTCTTTACATCACTAACAGACCCAGTTTCGGTAAATTTATCCATTAATCTCACACAGTTGAATACTTTGGAGCATTATTGTGACCCCAAATTGATCGCAAATTTGCAAACTGTAGCCGCAAAACTTTCACCATTTTGATAAAACAATTTCACAATGAGAATGTGTTGTTTATTCGTGTAGCGCTTTATTTTTACTAACCTCGTACCTTCTACTAGCAAACAATAACAATTGTTCAAATGTCAAACAATGACACTTCGAATGGCGCCAAATTTAAATCTTGCGTTCTTGTTGGGACACCCTTTATTTGCTTAAATTTGTTTGTATATGTGTGGGTATGCATTTTTTTATGGATTTTTTTTTTCATTTGTATGAAGCTTTAAATTTAAATGCATTTATTGGATATTCATTTTACGTTTTTCTTATTTTAATACATGCTTATTTATATATGTAAATGTTCTTAATTATAAACTTTATTTTTAATATTAAATGCATATTTGTTATGTTTTATTCGATCTGGCTTAAACTATTTTTTTATTAAAATTACATAGTTGGTTCTATAATACACAGAAAATGGGGACTTGTCAAGTATAATATACAGTTTAATTATACAACTAATAATTAAAGTAGATTTAATAAAAAAAATTAGTTTATTTTGCTAAAGTTGCGTTAGTTTTGGTTGCCATACTTTTATAGATGTATGTATGTATGTACAAAAACAATTTTTTTTTTAAATTTACATGAAACTTAAAATTCTACAAATAAAAAATTTAATTCAACTAAGATAAGATTCTAACAACATTTAAGTTTTGTTTTTTATTAAAAACAATTAAGTAGGATTACAAAGAAAGAGCCTATACCAAATTGTCGACAACGTTCGACTTTTCACACACCTAAATTTGAATACGAATTTGTTCCGAATGTAAGAGTACGACAAGTCGAACGTTGTTGACATCGTAGCACAGCTCCTAAAAATTTTTGATGCATTTTTTCCAATAAGCAAAAAGTGCTTAAGTTATGTTTTACTGTTTTGTAGGAGAGCATTTTTAAGCTTTCAAAGCGATTTTCTGAAATATACTTCTTTTGCAGTTAAATTAGCAAATTCGATGCTTAATTTTATTTTACTTAAAACAACATCGTTCTACAAACTATTAATAACAGTGTGTGTAATTTTTAAGTCATGGAAATATAACCATATACGGCAATTACGACGTGATAAAAGACCAAAAAAAAAAGACCTGTGACCCCCAGTTTTGGCCCCAGTCATGCACTTTTTTTATGGGCCCCAAATCTTTGGGGGCCACGGTGTCATTTTTGCATTTTCTCAGACTCATATCTTACAAACCGTTCGGAATTTCGATTTACTCTCTAAGGCAAAGTTGTAGCTCTTGTCAAAAAGAACAAAAATTGTGACCATATAAAATCGAACAAATTTCGCCTTTTTTCCCCTGTTCAGGTCCATAGATAGCAAACCATTCAAAAATTCAAGGAAACAATTAACTACAAAAATGTATCTAAGATCTTAATAAACAACATATAAAATATATGAACTTCCTAGGCATGATTCTTAACACCGTTTAGGTAGCGCTTAAGCAGCCGCAAAAGTGAAATATTTCCAAACAAATTATATTAAAAAATTTTCGCTTTTGCGCCTGCTACCTAAACGGTGTTAAGAATCATTCCTAGGAAGTTCATATATTCTAAAAAGTTGTTTATTGAAATTTTACATACATTTATGTAGTTAATAGTTTCCTTGAATTTTGAACAGTTTGCTACGGGGAAAAAATGTAAAAAAATCGAATTTTTTTAAATTTTTTGCGATTTTGGTCTTGAAGATAAGGTTTTTTTGATTTTATGTGTTCATAATTTTTGTTCTCTATGCGAAGAGATACAACTTAGCGTCGGAAAGTAAATCAAAATTCCAAACGGTTTGTAAGATATGAGCCTGAGAAAATGCACCAAAGGTGAAAACGAACCCTATTGTTTTCGCTACGCTGTCCGTCTGTCAGTCACACGGTATTTTCTCAGGAACCGTAAGAGCTACGGACCTGAAATTCGGACAGAGTATGTAGAACCTTGGCCGCTACAACAACAAATACATGAGAATTAAAAATTAAACGGTGTTTCAAAACGAGCAACGAAAAATTTTAAAATCCCATGTAATATAGATACATACAATTGTATGAACATATGAAACTTGAAATTTGTAAAATTAGTGTATTTTTATACAGACTACAACAATTAACACTAAAATTTAAAAACATTAAAATTAAAGGGTGGTCCATCTGTTAATGCAATTTTGACCATGTAATTTTGACAACTTGCTATATCTTGGAAACCATAACAGGCAAACACTTGAAATTTAAAAAAACGGTAAAACTAAAAAAGCGAAAATTATAAAATCGCCAAACAAAAAAAAAAAAAAATCGGCAAAAATTTAAAAAAAATCCGAAAAACGAAAAAAATCGCCAACATTAAAAAAATTTTAGCACTAAAAAAATCGCCAAATTCGAAAAAATCGCCAAAATGAAAAAAATCGCCAACGACAAAGATTGAAAAAACCCCCAAAACGCGAAAATGTCGCCAAAACTAAAAAAGACATTTATATAAAAAAAATCGCAAAAATTAAAAAAAAATCGCCAAAATGAAAAAACGCCAAAAACCGAAAAAATTGCCAAAACGAGAAAATAAAGTGTCAAAAGTAAAAAAAGAGCCAAAACTTAAAAAAATCGTCAATACCGAAAAATGCAAAAAACGCCAAAACAAAAAAACCGAAAAAACCCAAAAACTAAAAAAAATGCCAAAACTATATATTATATATGATGAAGTTTGTATTAACTCACATATCAAGTGTTCGTACGGAACCCTTCGTGGGCGAGTCAGAGTCGCACTTTACTGATTTTTTTTTCTTCATAACCTTGTTTGATCTTTTATCACGTAGTAATGTCCGTATATGGTTATATTTTTTCGTGTTGCACTGTGTAATATATTGTATATAAAATATGCTAAACTATAAGCTTAATTATACTATTATTACATATCAAATTATAAGTCGAAATTATATAAGTCATTGAGGTATAACATCTTAAAAAATTGCACAAAAGAATTGAAATTTTCCCAGATTTTTTTTTTTTTTTTTTTGAATATGCAGGTTAGAGTCATGAATTCAACCTAAAACTGACTTATCTCAATTTAAGCACTTTTTGCTTTTTGCAAAACTACTATTAATTATAGGATATATTTAATGCTTATTTTTGATTTTGTTACGATGCATCGTAATCGTAGACATAATATCATAATAGTTCTCTAAAACAATCAATTATCTTCCAAATTTAATATATTTCATCTGCGAATTTTATGCAAGTTTAAAAAAATAAACTTTTTTAACTGCGTGCCAAATTCAGAATTATTAAACACATGTCTAGAGAAACACGGCGAAATTGACAAAAGAGCGGATATTTACGCCTATTTCTTGTCATACATTTCTGAGAATGATTGTTCCAAAAACTTTAAACAGTATTTAAAAGAGCATTAACGATTATTTTGTACTAATATGAATATAAAATGGCGTAAAAGTTCCAGAAATTTTAAAGTTTTTGAAAAACATCATACTGTTTTGTTTAAAGACTGTACTTCGATCAGAAAACGTGAAACGCAGTGTGCCTTCATTAAGTGGAAACCAGGACGATAGCAAATACCTTTTTGCCAAAAATCTAAGAGAACAACACGACGAGTTGATAAAGATGAAGAAATGAAGAGTAGTGGCATTTTGAATCCATGTATATTACATTTAGTTTACCGCTTGGAAAATCAAATTGTTGAATGAAATCATTTTTAACCCCCGACCAAATAAAGGGGTGTTATAAGTTTGTAGTGTGTGTCTGTGTATCTGCGTATCTGTGTGTCTGTACAAGTACTTGTACAGACCAAACGGCTGAACCGATTTTGATTTAGTTTTTTTTTTGTTTGTTTGAAAGGTTACTTGATCGAAAGTGTTCTTAGCTATGTTTGAAAAAAATCGGTCCAGCCGCTTAGAAGATATCACATATTTTCTGGATATATCGGAGGTTTTTAAAATTTTTAACTTTTGTTATTAAACATGACTTTGTTTGTTACTTCATTAAATTGGTAAAATTAATTTGTAAGTAAGTGTACCCTCGAAAAAATATTTAGAAAAAAATCAGTTAAGAAAACCAGATTATCTATCAAAGATCTAAAAAATCTTGGATGCGGGAACTTATAACCCATAACCCCTTCTTAAAACTAAGTATTTGGTAATTTTTTAGTTAAGCTTACTTATCTTTTTTTTTTTTTTTTTGAGTGTATGAAAAACTGTTTCGGTCAATCCCTCTCTCTAAAGTGTTCACCAAAAGTCAAATCCAAAAAATCGTTCAAATCAGTCCACCCGTTTGGCTGTAATTAATTTTGACCAAAAAAGGGGGCAAATTCGCTATAGTGCGATGGAAGTATAAGAAGCAAAATAACAGATATCAGGTATCTCTTAAACAAATATCGATCGCATCTAGTAGTGACTCCCCGCTACCGCTCCTCATACTTCGATTAACATTTTAAATGATAATTGTAAGACAATGCAATAATTTGCCTTGCACAAACTTAGGAAAAAATTTAATTATGGCTTAAACTTCTTCTGAGCTCATGCTGAGACTTGAAATATTCTGCATACATTTTATGCAAAATGTTCTTGTTAAGCATTTAATGAAAAATATATTACTTCCCAACGATATTGTGCAAAATTCTTATTTGGGTTGAGTGCATTAAAATTTTTTCTCATGGATCATACTAAAAGTATGTTGGTTTTAATTGCCAAACTGCCATTAGCCTACAATATATTTCTAGATCAATCACTTATATCAACGTATTGGTAATAGAACAGGAGAAGCATGAAATTTAATTTCCATGAACAGATCAGAGAACTGTGTGTGAAACTCAATTAGGGTAAAAACATTAAAATATTTATTTTATCAATGGACATTATATGCAAATATCCTTTCAGATTATTAGGAGAATTTCGAATAAAAGCTACAATAGGGGTAATAAATTGCACACGTGTTGGTATTGTGTGACTATATATATATGTTGAAACACCCGCCTCTCTATATATAAATATCAACATTAATTGTTATTCATTGATATTGATACATTTCTAGATGTGCGACCACGTTTTAAGAATTAGTAATTAAATGCGTGGTGGCAGAGAAAAATTTCGTAATTGAAATCACTAAAAATTTAATAAAAATTTAACTTCTTAAAAGCTTTAAAAAGAAGACACAATATACCAGTATTGGTTCCTAGATGGCGATTCAAAGAAAAGTAAATAGCAAAGAACGATAATATTTCGTCTTTACTTTTTACCTTTGAAAATAAAAAAAATTCTTAACATTCACTTGAGGTTCTTGACTACCTTGATGTCCTTCATTATTGGGTTTCTCCCAAAACGTTTAGATCACCATGAATATCTGCACTTAAAAAAAAATAAATTATATGAGTATGTTTGAACGAATCCCATTGTTCTACAACAAATAACTTCCGCTTAAGTACAAAATAATTTTTGGGGACATAATTTTAACAAAAGTAATGCTTGTGTTTTTAAATTTTATTTATTTAGTTGTTATATTTTATTTTAATTTAAAATACTAATAAAACTTTATTAAAACTATTTAAATTTAGTATTGTAGTTGTTGGTTTATTTTTTGCTATTATTTTTTTCCTATATAATATTTATTTATGCTCTTATTGTTGAATTATATTAATTAAAGTATGTTATTATTCATTTATTTTGTTGTGTTGGCAGATATATATAGTTATATATATATATATTTTTTTGGTTTCTTTGTTTTTTAGTTTATCTGTTATTTTTTATTTTTTTTGTTTTTTTTTATATTTGTATTTAATATTAATCATTGTTATTATTATATGTTTTTTTAGATGTGGTTTTGTGTTTTTATTTACGTTTGTCTGTTGTGGTAACGAACTATCTAAGCATGTCATGTCCTATGGCCACCAATCATAATTAAACTGAATATTAAAACCAGACTACATGCTGAGTAGGTTTTTGTGGTAACGGGTGCTGATGAAGTGACTGCTGATGCCGAGGATTCTCCTGCAAGTGAAAGAAGAAAAAAAATATGAGTTTAAATGCCAAGTATAATTTGTATTAAATATGCATTTATATATGTACTTTCGTGCTAATGTTTTGTTTATAGAAAATTGATTAATATATACTTTAGAATTCTCAACAACATACTTAATTCAACTTGTACTACGGTCAATATGGTAGTAACTGAAAATAAAGTAGAACGGCTGTCTAAAAAATATATGTAAGCTACTATCCTCTAAATATGACGTCTCGTTTTAAAAATCAAAAATGTGCTAGTACTTATAAAATACGTGTCCTCATAAGAACCTAAATACAAATTACACCTTTTCCACTTGTACTTCAGAAAGCGTAAGTTTTAAATTATATCAATTACACTATGGAACATTTTTGGGATTATTGTCTGGGGGGTGAGAAATTCCAAGTCAGGGTGATGGTACTAGGTCAGTATAGTAAAACCCTCAAAGGGTTTGACGTTCGTATGTGTCAGTTTTTTTTATGACCTTTTAAATTTTTTCCTTATCTTGATGTTTTTTCGCTTAGTTGTAACATTTTGGCAAAAACGTAGTTTAACATAACTCGAGAACCACTTGTCCGATTTTGATGAAACAAACTCAAAAAAATTTAATCCGTTCATATAACGTTTTTCTTTATAATCAACAGTTTTGCCGGTAAAAATAAATTTGTGGAGGCAAAAAAATATTTTTTTGCCTAAAAATTAATTTTTTTTTTAAATTCATAAAAAATCCAAAACGGAAAAAAGGATCAAGTGTTATTAATTTCGTGTAAAGTCACATAACCTATAAACAAAATGCGACATAGATCATAGAAATCGATTAACGCGTTCTGCTTTTATATACAATTAAGTGAAGGTATCCCATTTTGACAAGAATATTGATATTTGGTTTTATTCAAAAAAGTGTCATTTATCGCTTTTTTTATAAATTTTCCCCAATAACTCCAGACTTCTGGCCATAAACTACTAAAAAAAATTAAGTAAACATTTTTATAATTTTTTATTTTTATTTTATTTATTTATTTTTATTTATTTTAATAAATATTGCCTAGACTTTTTCGATGGTGGTTGTTCGGGACTAGTGGCATCGCATTCATCGCTATCATCAGTTTCTGAACCACACATAATGTCAATGTGTGACTCCACTGTTGGCCCTTCTGCATCTCCTGAAAATTCTTTATCATCAAGATCACCCTTGTCTTGCCACACAAGCTTACTCCACCAGCAAATTTCCGCAATTATTGCAGTCGGCGACTTTTTGCCTCTATATCTGTAAGTTTTTGTTTTATTAAAATGAGTTTGAAAAAATAAAAAATCAGTATTACCTCATTTCAAATGGCATAGCTACTTGATGATAGCGTTCACCTTGTTCATCAGATTCGGTAGCCAATTGTTTGCTGAAGTAGTTCAGATGATGATGTAAATAATGGATTTTCAAGGACATGTGGACACCAATTTCCGATAATGCTCTTAACATCCTTGCGACAGAAACATCGTAGTTGTTAAAACGATGCTTTCCCAACAAGCCTTCTATTACTTCTTTGATTGCCTGCCATGTTTGTGAGTGTCAATGTTTTCTCCAAATAATGTTGTGCATATCTGGAGCAAATTTTTGAAATTCATACATTTACCTAATTGCGAATAAATGAGAAACGCGTGCATCGATTTTCATGATCTATCCCTTTTTTTGCTCATGAGTTATGTGACTTTACGCGAAAGTAATTAGTTTTGGCACTTTTTTCCATTTTGGAGTTTTTATGAATTTAAAAAAAAATATATTTAAATTTTTAGGCAAAAAATACTTCTTTCCCTTCATAAATTCATTTTTAACTTCGAAAGTGTTGCACATATAGGAAAACGGTATAGAAACAGATTACAGAAATTGTAATTCTAAATTTTTTTGAGTTTGTTTCATCAAAATCAGACAAGTGGTTCTCGAGTTATGTTAAACTACGTTTTTGCCAAAATGTTACAACTAAGCGAAAAAACATCAAGATAAGGAAAAAATTTAAAAGGTCATAAAAAAAACTGACACATACGAACGCCAAACCCTTTGAGGGTTTTACTATACTGACCTAGTACCACCACCCTGACTTGGAATTTCTCACCCCCAGATTGGCTGTTGTACTGTGTTATTATCAATTTAAGTTCAGAAAGCGGTAATTTTTGTTAAAATTTATCAATTTTAATTCATAGAGCATCAATTGTAATTCAGAAATCGTCAGAAAATAAAAAAATATTATATAATTTGAAAATTTTGCTTGTGTTTATGGTTAAGCAATTGCCTATATACATTTCATTCCCGCTTTTGTAACTCATCAGTAGACTTCAAACCAAAATTTTTTTATCAATTTAGCTAACAAATTTCGTATCTTTATGGTAAGACTCTTAATACTATATTAAGAATCACAATATACAAATATAATATGTTTGAAAGCCTCAAACATAAATCTTTACCATACAAGCATCTTCATTCGATTTTTCTGTTTCTCAATTACAATTGGCATTTTCTGAATTACAAATGTTCCTTTCTGAATTCAAATTGATAAATTTTAATTATAGTTAACGCTTTCTGAATTATAGTTGACGCTTTCAGAAGGTGTAGAAGGAAAACTCTTAAAATCAATCTAGTTATTATAAAGTAACTGAGAGTACACACACAATAATAATAAAACTTCGTTTTAAAGTTTTGGGAAAAAGTTTCCGCCCTCAAATGGGGACAATGGGCTCATATGAATTACGAGGGCGGATCAATAAGTCCGTAACTTTTTGAATGAAACACAGTTTTTTTCACAAATTTATTTTTCAACATAATCTACTTTTAACTCAATACACTTAGTCCAATGTTTCTCCCATTCTTCGTTAAACGTAAATGTCCACTGTATAAGTAAAACTAAAATACAAAGTACTCCTTTTCAAGATTATCCTTTTTGCGATGCGTAAATGACACATAGTTTTAATATTGGAATTTTTTCTAACTAGAAAATACCAAAATTGATCATTTACTCAAAGAACATTATAACTCAAAAATTTAATTTTTGAGCTACTTCTTCATATTGTGTAAAAATTTCATAAAAATATCTTGTTTACTCAGCTCTTGGGAGAAAGATAAAATTTTATTTTTCCAGTAAGTTGCGACTAAATTAAAAACTTTGAAATCGTTTTCTGGCAAAATGTTTATTTTTTTTTTTTTTGTTTTTATGTTTTATGACCAATTTCGTTTGTTTATGTTTTTTATTGTGTTTTACATTGGCTATTTATGGTCAGATTTCTTGATTTTTAGGATGCAAATAAAACCAATTTATTTCATCTTTTTTCTCAACGTTTCGTCAGCTTTTTTTCGACGTCTTCAGGAGAATTTTTATTTTTAAATTGATCTTCAGTTACATTATTAAATAAATTATAAAAACTGGACAGCACGAACAATTAATTGTATAATTTGATTAATAATAAATAATGCAAAATATCACAGGCAAACTTAAAACTAATATCACAGAACTTCACTTGTCAGGTTATTGCAATTATTTTTTTTGTTTTATGACATTGTTTGATTAAATAAGCAAAATCTTTTTTATTATAAAAACAGAGGCTTAAATAAAATAATTAAAAATTGCATAATAGTACTAAAAAGAAGTAGAATTAACAAATTTAATATTTGGAATTTTCTTGATTCTAACAACCCCATAATGTTAAAATTATATCACTTGGCATCTTTATTCATGACTGTTATAATAACGCTATTACTCTTTTAATCGTAGAGATAGAAAAATTATTCATATGGTATGCACATAACGATCCTTTGCTGTAAGAAAGGCATAATGCATAAAACTTGTTTTAAAGAAAACAAATTATTATGACTAAAACAACCGGTTAATCAGTACCTATGTGTGAGTTTCGTGTGCTTGTCGATCAAAGAGAGACGCACAAGTAAACACTTCAATCACAATTTGTATTTAGTTTTATGTTTTTTAATGTATTATTCCTGCATTAGTCACAAAGAAACTGATGATTTTTTTGTGAATCATAGTTTTAGACGATCAAATAATCAGCCGTCAAATAAAAAATTAAAACCTTTTATTTTTGCCGAGACGACTTTGCGCACAGAATCATGTCCGTGATGACTTTATATGATCGTTCCCAGGTCACATTAAGTTTTGAATTTTCTAAAGTGCCCTGGAGACGATCAAATATACTCATCAATCAGTGCATATATATGAGTGTTATATGCTTGTTGCTTAGAAGAAGACGTAAAAATAAACATGTCATCATTTGTATTTTGACTTTTGTTCATACGAGTACTTCTCCCTCATTAACAAGAATAATAAAGAACCTAATGTTTCTTGTCGATAAAAATTGAAGACGATCAAATATTCAGCCGTCAAATATAAAATTTTAAGATTTATGATAATCGTTTGCTCTCAAGTATCTGATTGATGGTTTTCTGGATTGTCTACAGGTAAACTTGGGATCCTTTATCACATGCAAAATTTACTTTTCTAAGTCTTGAGTTTGATAGAAGTTTTTGATGGAAAGAAATTAAGATTGATGTGACTGCAGCTTTTGATGCAATCGCAAAATTACTTTGCCTTTCGTTCGTTTCTTGTAGTTTTACCTTCGTTACATGTACACCTTTACTTCGTGTTACAAAAGTAAAAAAAGTATAGAAGAAAATTTAAAATGTTTTGCCAAAGTAAACTTTGTGTAAGCAAAGGCCGTCTAATAACTTTTTTTTTAATGCATGTATTTATTTATTTTATCTTCAAATATAAACTAACAATAAAAATTCAAATCTTAAATCTAGAATATAATTATTAGGCCCGACCACTGTCGGACATAAACTTAGTGATACTTACAAATAATACATAAGTAGTGATAATCAAAAAGGAAAAAAAAAAGTATTTTCAAGTAGTCCCATCTGGAGTGTTGAGTACACAGAAAAAAATATCGTCAAAATGCAACCAACAAAACAAATTGTTAATATTTAATTTAAAAATTAACAATTATCATTGTTGATATAACAAATTAAAATTTTTGAAGTCAATTAAATTACTCAACAAAATTATTTGTTAAATTATATCATAACGAAATGCGCACATATAGAAAAAACAAGACATCATATTTTGTGTGTATTCATCATTTGTGTATCTAATAACCTTTATGTCAACGGCAACATACCTGGGTATGTTTTTAGTTTTGAAAACGCTGTAGCTCTAAACTGGATAACCGGATCGACTTGAAATTTCTTGATATCCTAGTCAAAACTGTTTTACGCAATAGTTCCAAGTTTGGTTGGGATTAGATCATACGTTCGGAAGATAAAGCCCATTTACAAAGTTGCACCCTTAAGTCAACAGAATACATACCTGGGTATGTATAGTAAAACGCATGCAAATATGATAATATAATATAAAAGTATAGTTTATTTTGAGCTAAGTTTTGTAATTATTTTTTTATTATTATTATATAATGTCAGTTTTAATTATTTTTGCTTAAAATTATTGAAATTCAAATACATATATCGCATTGAGGTAAGTCTTTGGAATGCTCTGCGCACACTGGTTTGTTGCATAATGTGCATGCTTTACGAGTAGGGCGTCGTTTCGAGCAGATGTAGCAATTCCCCTTTACCTTTAGCTGGCCCGTACTATCACGTTCCTCCGATGCATGTGCCTCAGCATCCACAACTCCGATGGGCCCACCTTTCATGGCTTCGATGGCGTTGCGCGTTGAAAAAACTCTTGATATTCTGCTGTTATTCGCCCTTCTTTCCATTTCTGGCTGGCACAATTGCTCGCTAAGCTGATGGAGAAACATCCTATGGCGGCTTGTAGATGTCTTCAGGTGAGTGTTGTTGTCAATGTATATTACGTATGCAGTAAACGCAGCAACGTCCACAATATTATAAAAGAAAGCCACGATTTGATTCACGAATAATTATGTCGCATATTTCGTTTGACATTATCAATTGGAACGTTTCTGCAATGGTCAAACCCTGCGTTGCCCGTACTGGTCCAGATTCTGCACTTCTTAGAATGTTCTGCGTACGGAATCTTACAGGTTGTGGTTGTATCGAGGACCAAACATTTCCATCTCTGGCAGTAAGAACTTCGCCAGTTTCAATTGGTGCATCTTCAAGATCTTCATCAGAATCACTGTCGCCCTCTGGGTCATATTCTGGTAACATGGGTTCTTCAACGTCTGAGTCATCTCCACCAATATCACCTAAAGCCTCGTCACCAACTTTTGAATCGTGGTCACTTGTTTCTTCTTGGCTCTCTTCAAGCACTTGCCGAATATATGCTTGTTGTTCTTCGTACGAAAGTGCGCTTAGTTGTCGCGGAGTAAGCCATTCACCATCAGCCATTTCACTTTTAATATTTTTTTATTTCCACAAAATAAACAGAAACGTCTTTTCACTTCGAATCACAAATGTAAACTAAATTTTCTGACGATACTACAAAGAATGAAATTTCCGCAACAATAAATGTTTCTACCTGCCTATATTATATATTTATTATATACGTATGTCATCTACCTATACAACCACTTTTTTCAACAAACAATGACTGTGAGGATGAAATTGGTTATCATAAAATTTTTTAGCCTTTTGTCCATTTCTAACAAACTAAAAAAATAATTCGGAAATTCCAACAAACCAGGTAGATACGTAATTAACATTTTTATGCTAACGACGTACCATTCCCCATACAAAACGTATGCACATACCCAGGTATGCTGCTGTGGACGTGAGTAAAGCATTTCTGCTGTTGACATAAAGGATAAAGTGTTGCTCTTTAGCTGAGAGGTAAGTGAGTTAGTTTATTAGCCCTGAGGTTGCCGGGTTAACTCCGCCCAAAGACATTTGCTGTTTTTCACAGACAAGCAAAAATCGTTTCGAAGATTGTGATTGTGTATAAAAAAGTATTGTTAATATGGTAATTATGATATGAAAATTCAACAATTCACATTTTTAATAAAACAATAACTTTAATTGAAATAACTTTGAAATCTAACAAATATAAATGTTGAAAAAATAAATAAATTTTAACAAATTATTTGTTGATATATTTAACTGAAAATATTTTTCAGATTTTCCTTTAACTTACAATTTCGTTAATTGTATTTACAAAAATCGTTTACAAAATCAATTAGTTATTTAATTGATATAACAAAAAAATTAACTGCATTTACAAATAATTTTTTTCTGTGTATAAGAGCCCTTGTGTCTCTCTTTTTAAGGCGGATGTGTCCAGTAAAGTTCCATATATTACGAGCAAGCGGATTAGGATGTGATTCGAGTTTTGTTAAATATTTGCCTGTGTACTTTGCAATTTCTTCAATCACTAGTGGCATATTCAAATCACGATGTATATTTGAATTTTTGATGTAACATGGAGCCGAAGTTATCATACGTAAAATTTGGTTTTGCCTTCGTTGGATTCTCTAGACATTGGAAGCTGAAGCAGTGCCCCATAGTTGAATTCCGCAGCACCATATAGGTTTCAAAAGTGACTTGTATATCAAAAGTTTGCAATCTAGACTGAGAGTTGAATTTCTACCAATCAACCAATGTAACTAAGCTAATTTTAGTTTCATTTGTGTTAGCTTAGAATCAATGTGTTGTTTCCATGTAAGCCGTCGATCAAGGTGTATACCTAGATATTTTACATGAGAATGTTGAGGAACAATTTGATTATTGATTCTAATGGGGGAACAAGTATCTTTTCGTAGAGTAAATGTTACCTGCGCACACTTCTGCTCATTTACTATAATTCTCCATAACTTTAACCATAGTTCCAGTTGGGTAATATGTCCCTGAAGATATCGGGATGCCTCGTGAGAATAAATAACAAAGAGTAACTTTCCTCTCAAGAAGTGAGTATACATAAAAATTGTATGAAAACTAACAATACGCGGACGTATTCTCTAATATAATCTATAAAATAACGCATTTCCTGCCCATTATGACTCTCTTGCAGCAAAGGCTCAATACGTTTACATGTAGGTATTTATATCTCGTACATGCAAAGAAAAATCATATACATATACAGAATACACATACAACACATACTTTAAAGTAGAAACTATTGTTAAGCAGTAAAAACATCAACAAGAACTAAAGAGAAAATGCAAATGAGTTAAGTCAAACATAAATAAAAAAAAATAAAAATAAATATAATGGTATTAACATAAGAGGGTTAATTAATTGAAAATACTTTTTGCTCCTTATTTCCATTCATTTGTATGTGTGTTTTGCTTTTTTGTTTAAAAATTGCTAATTAAAATGGTAAGAAGTTGAGTATAATGCTGTTATGCTAATCGAATAAGCGCAATTGTGAATGCATGAAATCATCGAAAATAATTGCATTAAATAGATGAAATAAGTATGGAGGTGAAAAATAATAGAAATTTAAGTTGTATGCAGTTGCTTTTCATGGGAATTTTCGTGTGCACGCACACATTTGTTTGTAGATTGGAAGGCATGTTTTAATAATTTAGCATATAAAATCTAAATAATTATGTGTCTGTATATTTTTACAGAATGAATTTCGAGGTTAACGCGGTATTTTGATATTAGAAAATATTAAAGAGCTAACAGTTACTGTCTGGGGGTCGATTCTCGTTCTGTGAAACTATGAAATGAAAAGTTTTTCCACGATTTCATAGCATTTCTGATTCCCGTTCAGTAAAAAATTAAAAGAATTTATATACATTTTCATTATAAAAAAAAATGGGAAATGGAACAAAACTTTTCACAGTTACATAACTCTGTCGATTCTCGTTTAGTGTAACTGTGATAAAAAACTTAAAAAACTTTTCATATGATAAATTATTGTACACAAAAAATATTTACGTGGAAAACAGTAAAGAAGCTAGAAAAAACTCGCGCAACAGCGAAAATCAAATTTTCTGACTTTAAATTATTTAGACGATGTCGAAATTGTTAACAACAAGTCAAAAATAATACCTTATGAACTATTTAGGGGTGGATGTCGAAATTGCAAGCGACAATTCCGAAATTCAAAAAATAAAATAAAAATAAAAAAATACAGTATTCTGCGTCTGCAGACAGTTAGTGCCAAGTTGAGAGAAGAAAAGTGCAGAGAGCTACATATAGGTCATGCCTTTGGGTCATGCTAAAATCCAAGAGGATAGAATGTGGAAAATAAGTTGCGGTGGTTTAAGATGTGCGCAGTAGCATTTAAAAAAGGAAATAATAACGTCCATGATGTCACGATAGGCATCATTTCCCTTTTACAAAAAACATAACATTTTACGAGCATATCAAACAGTAGCTTCATAAGTTTTTAGCTTTCAAAGTTGTCGGCCGGACTTAAGAGATTGCTCTCCTAAGTATGTCCAATAACGACTTTGCTGAGTAAATATTTTTGCGTATCCAGCCTTCTGCAGAATTTCATGGCTAACAAAGGTTTCCTTCATTAAAGGCTACAGGCAAAATAAAAAGAAAACCTTTATTCAGCACAGCCACTGATCGATATTTAAGCTCGACAGGACACGTACACGGCATGACACATTTCCCTAATCCTACAGAAGAAACGAATAATAACTATTAGGGGTTGAAGTAAAGTTTGTCCTAAATTCTGCTTATGATGATGATTCGGAACAAACAACGGACCTTGCAATTGGAAGCCTAAATTTTACCCAATCTATTTTAGAGTCTGAACACAATGTAACGAGAATTCATTGCGGTGCGGTTTTTCATACGATTTTGAAGTAAAAACCCGCAGTGCGGAACGGCATAAACTTAAAAGCTATTTTATTTTCATTGCATTTCATATTTTTACCTTTTTAAATGGAGATAATAGTGCGTTCTATTGGAAAAAATGTTGTCAAGTAAGCAAACTATCTAGAAATTATATGACACCCTTACGATTACAAATTTATATAACGCATAGCATATTTCTGTATTAGGTATTGTGCCAAACAAGAACTTGGTCAAAATTTATATCTCACTACTTTTAATGGCCAAAATTTTGGATAGGAACTTGGCCTTTTTTCACATTTATGTTTTTGTGAGGATTATTTATTTAAATGACATATTTCAATAGCATAAAAACAACAGTTTCATAGGCACAATGGAATAAAACAATGTTTTCATAATAGCAACGAGAATCGCATTTTATATAATTGGGAAAAGTATTATGAAAAATGGTTGAGAAAATGAAAATGAAAAGTTTTTTTTTCATTTCACATTATCACATAGCCACAATCGACCCCCTGATGTTTAAAACTATAAAATAATTTTCCAAGGCTATTACAAGCAAGGTTTTATATTTTTTTATTGTTTTCAATATAAATTGCTATGCCGAAATTATTTTACGTTTTGAAAAATCAAACAATTAATCAAACTTATATAATAAACACAGGGCAAAAATAAAAGCGTAGGTAAGGATACGAAGCCTGGATAAGTCTGGCATACATTTATTTTGAGGCCAATGCAGTATTACCAACCTGTTAAGCTAGAACAGGGATAGGTGAAGCACAGAAGAACAACTTGTAGAGCAAAATTACACCTGATTTTTGTAACCGATTACACTACGCAACAAAATAAGACTTTGGAAAAAACACACAGACCCGACAGTATAGGTTCGATAGTACTACCAAAGGGAAAAAAGACCCTATACTCAGTTTAGCGATTTTGGTGACCATTTTCTTTATAGGATGCCAAAGATTTCGATAGTCAGTGCACACTCAAGAAATGGTGTCTTCACTTTTTGTGGAACATTTTATTTAGACTTAGTGATGGCTCCAAAATATTTATATATAGCAATAATGTAGCCAAGAGTCTACACAGAAAAAACTAAATTTCGTTTTCAGTAACCAACTTCATTGAATCAGTAAATTTTTTGTGTGAATACGGACCTACAAAGAAATTCGTAGATTCTGATAACAATTTTGTAAAAATTTAACCGAAAAAAGAATTATTTTTAGTCATTAGAGAAAAAACTTAACTGAAACTCAAAATATTTTCAGTCAAATTTATTAATAGGAACAGAAAAACATTTTTGCAGATTTTTTTTTTGTATTATTCAGCTAATTTTTTTTTTACAATTTACAAACACGTTCACTAAATTTTTCGTATTATCAGAAAATAAATTAACTGAATCACTAAAAATTCTTAATTTTTTTTTTTTTTTTTTTAAATTAGTAAAAGTTTTATTTGAAAAAAAAATAACCGAATTAAATGAAAGGTTCAACTATTTTTTTTACTTTAAAAAATTGGCTTGTGTTTATGGTTAAGCATTTCGTTCCCGCTTTTGGAACTCGTCAGTAGACTTCAACCCAAAATTTTTTTTTAATTTAGCTAACAAACTCCGTATGTTTATAGTAAGACTCTTAATACTATATTGAGAATCACAATATATAAACATAATAAGTTTGAAAACAGCAAACAAAAATCTTAAAAAAAATGTTTTTTATATCTATAAAATAATTTGTAGAAAAAATTAAAAAAAAATTAGACAAATTTTTTTACAGTATATAAAAATCAATTTAGAGTCTAAGCAAAATGTTTGCGGTGCGGTGCGATTTCTAGTTGCGGGAGAGAAAAATAAACATAATACAACGGAAGACGGAGACGGCAACACTTTTCATTGTTTGTTTAAATTTTTATTCATTTTTTTGTTCATACATTTTTATAAAAAATTTACTCTTTGTATTAAATATTTAGTAATGGCAGCAGCTAAAAACAAAAAATAATTAAAATTTTATAAATTCGCAGATATATTTGATAAATTTTTAACCTTTTATATTTTATGACAAACATTTTTGAACTTCAAAATCATGTTTTTTGTTGTGAACACCGCCAATTATTCAAAAACTATGGCAACATCAGAAAGAGAAAGAGAGTCAAAAATTGAGAGAATAAGAAAGCCCGCAATGAAAATAAAATAGATTTTAAATTTATGCCGTTCCGCACTGCGGGTTTTTACTTTAAAATCGTATGAAAAACCGCACCGCAATGAATTCTCGTTGCATTGTGTTCAGACTCTTAATTGAAAATAACAAAGTAAGTATAAAAAAATAAATCTAAAATTTTTTTTTACAAATTTTACTTTATATACATAGATAATTTTCATTCTATACAGTTTTTTTTTACATAAAATAAAATTGGAACAAATAATTTACTTTAACAGTAAAAAATATTTACTGTAACTAAATTATATTTTAAAACACACGTTTGTTTGAAAATTTTTTGGGAATAATTTTTTCTGTGTACCAGATTTTGTTAACGTCTTGAAAAAAATAATTTCTTCGTACACTTATTTTTTTTTCAAAGGTAAATGAGATTTTTTTTTCACCTTTTTCAGAATAACTTACAGATACTCCTAATTTTTCGCTAACAATATTTGACAAATTTGTAGTTACGGTAAAGCTGAACAAGTTTTGCGATAATAATACCTGGGGGAAAATTGGGGCATTCGATATCTGTCGAAATTTTCATACAAACGCAATTAAAATTGTATGAAAATATGTTCGATATATTTAGAATGCCGTACTTTTCCATTTGAACGTGTCTAGGCCCAGAAATAGCTCTCATACAGACCACTTTTTACTTCAAAAATTTTCGTGTGTGTTTTCCATAAAAGTATTTGTCAACAAACAAACATATAACACGATGTTGGTCATAACTAAACAACATAAAAACAACTATTATGTCAAGCCTTCTGCTTATTAAGAAATATACAATCTCACAAACGTGCAAGCCAATGTAGATTCCAGACACAAAAAACAACAACTATATTGATTTTACATTAAAAGGGAAGATATTGTTATATATACACAAATTAACAAATTAGTTTCTCGATGTTGCTAACATTCTTCTGGGATGTTTATACAAAGTATAAAAAGAGCGATGCAGTACCTGAAAAACCACTCTTGTGTAAAGAACAGCGAAGCTAACATTGTGGTATTCCAATAGTGAATAATTGAACATCGTCGAGTAAATGAAAGGTTATTATTCAATGATAATTGTTGACTTGTTTCTTTTTATTTAATTGCAAATGTTCGAACTTACAAAAGTTATATTTGAGAAAAAAGATGCAACAACATTGCATTTTAAATTTGAATTTTCAAAAAGCCTAATGGTAATAGAAGACTTTAGTTCATGAACCTATTTTATTTGAACACATTTTATTTCTTATCCACTTTAAACGACTTCAAAAAAAGGAGGAGGTTATCAATTTGTTTGTATTTTTTTAGCATTGTTACTTCCTGAGTCAATACATTACAGATCGATTATAAAAGCTGATTTTTTTATGTGAGAAGGTATAGATTCCATTTGATGTCATTGTCAAAAAATGAGCGGCAAGACACCTACTAATTTTTTCTTTTATTTGATGATCGTTTGCTGATGCGATTGCCGCGAAACTTAATATTCCAATTAAAAAAGTGGGTGGACGACGCATATTAAATTTTAATATTATTTTTTTTTCTTGCTTGTACTTAACCCATTATTATAAAACTTAGCTCTTAAAATTTAGCTAGTTTGCATTAAAAAAAATGAGCGGGGCTACGTCCATTAAAATGTAATGTTACGTTTCACGTTTTCCACTTTGCCTATTTTTACGAAACCTGGCACATATATTGAGGTCAGAGAAGTACTGAATATGGTCGCGGGCAGGCGCATGAAACTTCAATATTAAATTATATGTATTTCTTATTGTTTTTGTTGGGAATTGTTACAATTTAAGCTTAACATTTCTTAACGCACTAATAATCCCAAATTATTTCTTTACTTATTCAGTAAAATATTGTTTAAATAAAAATACATTGAAATTAATTATTGAGAGGTAAATGTTCCCTGATAATTTGATTAAGCAACAGTAAAATGCACAAAAGATGCAGCTTAGTCCCTCAATAATCAATTTTAATGTATTTTTAATGAAAAATATTACGCTGAATAGTTAAAATATTATTTTTGAATTGTTAGTGCATTAACCAATGTTAAACTATTTATCCGATTGGCAAACATTTTCGGCTCTTTGAATGACATATATAATTTTGTGCCTAAAGAAGAAGGCGCGACCATGATTATATAAAATTAATGCTATATTTCACTTACTTCTACTTGACCGATTATTATGAAACATGGCTACACCTTGAATTCTGAAAGTAACGCGATGTTGAATTTAGTAAAGTGGGCGGACACTCATAATGAAAATTGCACTGAAAATTTAAAAATAAAACATAAAAAAAATTAAAAATTGTTTGCTTAATAAGTTTAAAAGCCTCAACAAGCATCTTTATTCGACTTCAAATTTATTTTATTTTTCACTACAAAGAAAAGCAAGCAAACAATTTTTCATAATAACCCGGCGTCGGGGGGATGGGTCAAAACTACCCGTCACTTTTTGAATTGATTTTGGTTTAAAAATGTACTTCTCTTTTCTACGCTCTTCTCAATAGCTGGAGATATTGAATCTCTCTGAATGTTTTTAATTTCAAATCAGTCGCATGACGGTTATACTTAGAGTAACACATGCTTGAAGTTAAAAAAATGTAAATATGACCAATCCCGAAGTCAACATATCATACCTCTTTGCGCCGCACACAGGGACAAATTGAAAATTTAGTGCGACAAAATTATTTACTTCATATGGACTCAATAAATTTAAATAAAACTAGGTAACTCAAGGTTTTTAGAGTCGTTGATTACGATTATGATGTCAGTTTTTAAAAATTTAAAATTGCCGATCCAATATGGCGGACAATTTTTTAAAAATTTACCGAATTCGCTTTAAACTTATTACACGGTGTTTTTTTGGGCAGCTGATTACGAATCTTATGTTAGTTTTGAAAAATTTAAAATGGCGGATTAAATATAGCGTACAGTTAAAAAAAAATTATCGAATTCACTTAAAACTTATTGCACGGGAATTAGGTGTACTACCTGAGGAAAATATGCTCTATTTATTGAAGGGGGAAACGGGTGGACCACTACTTGACTTTTTTATACTTATTAGTAGTTGTGAGTTTTTAACTTATAAGGAAAAGTCGTGCAACTGTTTGGAACTTTTTTTATAGCTCAAGCTAAAGTAAATTTTTCAATATATTTCATAATATAAATAGTATACATATAATATATATAATATAATATATATATATATATATATATATATATATATATATATATATATATATATATATATATATATATATATATATATATATATATTATATATATATGTAAATATAATATTATACAATAATATATATATATCTACACTACGTATAATTGTTGTTTTAATAATAACTGCAAATTATCTAACCTGATGCTTATTAATATATTTAAAAAACTTTAAACTGTAAATTTACAAAAAAAATTTCGAGTGCAGCAACAATAAACGCTATAGATGCTGTTGACAGGTATAAGTGCATTTAGCAGATAATAATACTTTGCACAAACGTACAGACTAAAGCAATGCGTTAAAAAAATAAATACTTATAGGTTGATTGTGTTCTGGTATCTAGAATATATTAAGTGAAATAGTGGTTACATTTAACAAAATAAAAAATTCCAGTTTTGTCGTCCTAATTCGATCATTTGTCCCTGTGTGCACCGATTGCGTTAATGATGATTCTTCCAAATGATTTTTTCATATTTTTTATAAACATTAATTAGTCACCAAGGCATAAAAACGTCAATTTAATTTAAAGACTGATAAAAAATAAGTGTTGATTACATTTAAGCTAGGAGAAGCCTCCTGTGTTAACTTTTTTAATATGAAATGTTTTTTTGTTTAAAAATAAAAATTAATAGCGGAGTTCGATGTTTGATGCAAGTTGTCTTGTGTTAGTGCAATTGCAAAATATCGTAGCTTTTTTTCAAATCCAACAACAAAATGCATACACAATCCAAAAAAAAAAAAGCTACGATATTTTGCATTTGCACGTAAGCAAGACAATGTTCATCAAACATCGAACTCCGCTAATATGTTATTTTTTAACAAAGTCATGTTTTATTTCCTTAATAAGGTTAGATTTAATCTAAATTGTGTATATTTTTTCGTGAATATAGCAAAAAACCTCGAGTTTAATAAATGGGTCATTATGACTCAACCGGCATGTCCGTGTGGCTTAAATCAACCCACAAGGTCCTTAAACAAGGACTTTACATTAAATAAATATACTTCGGTAATTATTGCATTAAAAAAAACTAAAAGTGACTTAAAAAATAAGCACTAACAATTTAAATGTAATCAAGATTCAGTTAAAAAAAAACGTTTTTATATCTGTTACCATTAATGATATTCAAAAACGGTGACAACAATAATACCAACTCCACGCATAAATAAGTAAATATTGAATTTGCTAACCTGAGTGGCACCAACTTCGAATAGCTTTATAGGTATTACATATACAAATGTTCCATTAAACTGAACCAAAATTATCTTTAACTTTTCAGTGCGTAATTTTGAAGGCAGGTTAATTTTTTTGAAAAGTTTTATTATGGGCCTGTGCCAAACGGTAGCAAAGTACTAGTGTAAGTAAATTTTTGACACTTCTTTCACTAGCCCTCGGGGCTAGTAGAAATTTTGACACAACAGGTAAATTTTTGACAAGGTGCAATAAAAAGCATGGTATCACAAAATTTAAATCCACCGCCGTCGCTTCGAGCCGTCGCCCAATACAAAAATTTTTAAGTCTTTTAAGTTTAATTAGACTGTGAAAAAATCATTGTTTATTTTAGTTTGCGAAAAATGTTGCATCATATAAAGGGTGTTTTTTTAGAGGTATAGAAATTCGAATTGAAATAAAACACAAGAAAATCGTTTTAATGTCCATTAATTTGGCTTTATTGGAAGGATAATTTTATGCCATTAATGTTTAAATATGATTTCGGGCATGTGGCCGCCGCGGCTGGCTCGAATAAAGCTAATTCTACAGGTCCAATTTTCAACCACTTTTTCGAGCATATGGGGCCGTATGTTGGCAATAACGCCACGAATGTTGGCTTCCAAGTCCCCTAACGTTTCTGGTTTGTTGGCGTAGACGAGCGACTTCACATATCCCCAAAGAAAATAATCCAATGGTGTCAAATCACACGATCTTGGTGGCCAATTGACAGGTCCATTCCGCGAAATTATGCGCTCATCGAATGTTTCCTTCAATAAATCGATTGTGACGTGCGCTGTGTGGCATGTAGCGCCGTCTTGTTGAAACCACAACTCATTCAAATTCATGCCATCCAATTCGGGAACAAAATAGTCGGTTATCATGGCTCTATACCGGTCTCCATTAACGGTAACTGACTCTCCAGCATTATTTCGGAAGAAGTATGGCCCAATGACTCCACCAGCCCATAGAGCACACCAAACAGTCAGTTTTTGTGGATGTAATGGCGTCTCAAGGGTCTCATGTGGATTCTCTTCACTCCAAATGCGGCAATTTTGCTTGTTGACGTAGCCATTCAACCAAAAATGAGCCTCATCACTGAACAAAATTTTGCGGTGAAAATCAGCATCGAGATCAATCTCATTTTCGGAACATACACCAAAATCACGACACATTGCATGGTCTCGCGGCTTTAATTCTTGCACAAGCTGGATCTTGTAAGGTCGCAAGCCAAGATCTTTGCGCAAAATCTTCCATAAAGTTCATGGACAAAGCTCCAATTGCTGTGCACGGTGGCGAATCGATTCATTCGGGTCCTCTTCAACACTTTGCTCTACAGCGGCAATTGTTTCTTCGGTGCGCACTGTTCGACATCTCTGCGGATGCGTATTATCACATAGAGTAAACGTAGTGCGAAAACTATCCATGGTTAACCGAATTAATTGCTCTGATGGACGATTATGTCGACCATAAAATGGACGGAGCTTGTGGTAAACTTCGCGAACTGAACCATTATTTTCGAAATAAATTTGCACGATTTGCAAGCGTTGTTCTTTTGTCAACCTGTTCATGATGAAATGGCAAACCAAACTAAATATTAATCACTTGACAGCTGACAAAATGGCCGCCAGTTAAAAAAGTGATGCCAACTTAAAGTTCTATACCTCAATAAAAAACACCCTTTATATATAATATTATATAATTTATTGCTACAAGAATATTGTTTTATATAAAAATGTCCTCTTAAAAATTTGTTGGTAGCCGGCGGCTTTTAGTCAGGCGAAGCAAAACCGCCGCCGCAGCAATTGTTTCATCAGCTTCTTTCTATGCTCAAGCGAATTTGTCAAAATTTTACATTGTCAAAAAAGATATCATTTGGCACAGCAGAAAAATGAAATTTTTTCCCCAAAGGCAAATATTTTTTTACAATAGTACTTTTCTACCGTTTGACACACGCCCTATGTAGTAATTTATATAGTTTATGCCCACTGTTTTCGATGATGAAGTTCAATTCGTAGAATCATACGGTGCGTATGAGTGATATGTGAAAATGTATTCGAATATTAAGACTAAAAGTAATGTATAAATAAAATTTATGTTTAACAATAATTCTAACAGATTAAAAAAAAGGAATATGGTGTACATTAATTCAATCAAACTGAAAGATTTGATAGATGTCTAAAATATTTGTAACATTATTATGCTGATAATTTCATACATCACACCATTTTTTTTATACATTCAATACATCAGTCCAGCTGACAAAAGCACATTATCAATATACAAATATGTATTAAAATAAAGATATAGAGTGAGAAAAAAAACAAAATTCGCTTAGTCACTTCTTGTTTTGTGCTACAAGCAAACAAACAAAAAAAAAATTTGATAAATTGCAAATAGTTCATAAGCATGATAGCGAATGGTAAGAAATAAATAAAAACTACCCCATATTAATGCAGTAAAATAACAGCTATAAAAATAGTTACATTTATCACATCATGTTGTTTATTATCTCACTATATTTTATCTCTAGTTTTACTTCATGCTCTATGTTTTTTTTTTAGTTTTATCCGCATATTTAGCCAGCTTGTTTTGTATTCAACACAACACTTGTCACCAGAAGCTCCAGTCATGTGTATAAACATGACATAAACATGAATACTAGAAAATAGTTTACTTATGAAGTTTTTTTTTTGTTCTATTTTTCCTTGAATAGAGTTTGGTTATTTATTCAATTGAAATTTACAACATGATTTTATTGCAGGACTAATAAATGCACGACAACTAAATGCATTTGTATAAAGTTAAGCTACACCATTTCATAAACTGATTGAACTAAAAAGTATTTCTGAAGAGTTTAAGACTTTTTGATAAAGGATTATGTTTGTAAGTATTTTATGGAAAAAAAATATAAGCTAGTAAGATAGTAAGAGATTTTATTTGCCTTAAAAAATAAATATCGGAAAGTTATAGATTTTTTTTATTTAAAAATTTTGGAAATCTTAGTTATTCTTAGCCTGCGAAGTTTTGAATGGAATTTTATTTTCCAACGTAATATTTTTTGAGTTTTGTACACCTTTTCCAACATTTCTCCAATATTTTTTTTATCTCTTCTAAATTACAAGATTTGGTGTGTTCATGAAAAAATGTATTTGTTTTGTAGGATGATTGTTATTAGTTGGAGTTAAATCTCATTCAGCCGTGCAATTTCTTGAGGTCTTAGAACAAGAAATAGTCACTTGAGACTAAGTCTGGAGAAAAATTTCATACAAGGAAGGAATTCGTAGCCCACTTGATACACTTTTATCATGGGAACTGCAAAATGCACCCTTGCATTTTTCCCGTGGAAAAGAACTAATTTTTTGCACAAATGTGGTAATTTTTTTTTTCAAATGATTGACTCAGTCAGTTGATATAATATTCTCTTTCAACATTTTTGAAGGTATTTAATAAGGGTTTTCATGAGAATTCTTAAAATTCCCATTTGTGCAAATGGGCAAATATGCCAGACTTGTTTCATGAAGCCCCTTTTCAACTTTTGCCCAAACAGTTTAGTAAATTTGAATGAAGTGTCAAAAAAATTAATATAATAAAATTACAAAATTAAATTTTAAGCATTTTTTAGATTAAATAGATATTTTTATATTTCTATTAAAATAAAAAGTGTGTATGTGTATCTAAAAATGCCTCAAGGAAGCAAAAAAAAAAAAAAACAAAAAAGTTGTTGTTGAATAAATGCACAATTGCACAGCTTAAGTTTACGAGTGAAAATTGTTGGGCAAAGTTAAAAGGTTTGTGTAAATAAATTTCCATACAATTTTTGACATTTTATTTACGAGAGTGTAAAAATGCACAATTGCACAGTTTGCGAGACTTTTGAATATTCTCATGAAAACCCTTAATGTGTATTATACTGCGTGTATTCCAACAAAAAGAGTTAGCATGAATTTATTTGCTGACACACCCACTTTGGTCTTCTTTGGGGTCGATTCACAATGATAAATCCACTGTTTTACTATTTGGTATCTGGTGTGTTCTGGTAGATTTACGTTTATTTCACGATTATGAAAAGGTGCTTAAACACGAACAAGTCCTGCGAAGTTGTGACACAATTACTTTTATGGTCAATTGTGAGCAAACGCCGAATTCAGCCTGCGAAAAGGTTTTTCATACACATGTCATAATTAAAAATAGAAACCACTGAGCCAGGTGCATTACCTAGGGCTTTCACAATCTATCTAACTTTCAGTATACGATCGGCAAATATCATGTCGTGAATTTTTTCATTGTTTTGGACTTGTGGTCCACAAATAAGCATTCATAACGTTCGCTATCTTACGTGGTTGTACAAGCACAACGAAACTTAGCTAAATAAATTTTTATCATTGAAATTGATGGTGAAGAGTTTTCACAGTATTTATTAAGCTCAGCTTTAGTCTGAGTGATGTTTTTTTTTTTCAAATAAAGAGAGGATATAAAAATCACTTTTTTAAAATTTTAACTCATATATAACACTGTAATATATAAAACACAAACTAAACGATAGAGCTTGTTTAAATTTTGACAGGTGTCAGCTGAAAGTTTCTTGTTGAGAGTATCATTGTCGCCCCTTCAGTTTAATCAACCCGCTGAAGCCCATATGACACTTCATTTTTCTTTCATTTAGCAAATTTTCGAGAAAAGTGCAAACATAGTGTAATAGGAAAATTCAACAGGTGCATCTATATAAAGAAAAATGAAGTATGTCAACAACTTGACTAAAGTTATCGATAACAAATGAAGATCTGTCAAAAAAAAATTTTTAAATTTTCCAACTTAAAATTGACATTTCAAGCTTGAAATATAAAAGTGTTCGTTAATTAGCGGTTTATGGTCAAACATAGCGATTTTTAGTTTGTTTTATCTTAATACTAGCGGTTTCTAATTATGAAGATTTGACAACACATTTAAACATTATGTTTCCGTTTTATATAGTTTGTTCTTTCTAACATTTATTGTTTCTTTCTATCAGTTCAATATCAAATCAACGAAGAAAAAATGATGTGTCATAAGGGCCTTATTTCTGCATTTTTAATTGTCAAAATTGGTCACATTTACTATAACTTTTTTCTCGCTGTAGACAATATAAACTATGAATTCAATTTTTTTTTTTTTTTTTTTTTTTTTTGTTTTATATTTTTCAGCAGTGTTTTAATAATTTATTCTCTCTTAAGCTTAATCATATGCAAGTTTTCATCAAGTAATTTGTTATATAGACAAAATATGTAATTACAACTGGGACGAATTATGAAGTTCGCTTAGTTCAACGAACTTGCTTGAAAAACAAAACAACTAAATTTGACATCTTATACTCCAAATCTCTGCCTTGCCTTGGATACTTTTGTTGCCAATGGATGCCAAATTGTGCAAATATTCATTGTGGTAAAAACTTCATGCTTATACATATATTCACACCAAAAAAAATTATGAGTACTTGCAAAAAAAAAAAAACAAATTAATACAAAAATCGATATTCTTGAAAATAATTAAAATTTAATTTAATAAAGGCGAAAATTTAGAAAAAAATCATACCAATCGCAAAAATATTGAAAATTCGCAGTATTGGCAACGAGCCCTGAACTAAAATTGATTAAACTAGCTAAAACTGTAAGATGGGCCATTAACTCGGGAGAAAGTGCAAAACATCATGAAAATTTATCAAAGCTTTCAAACTATCTTAAATTTTCATGGCCTTATTCATAAAAAATAATTTGATTTTATATAAGGTTTATTCATAAAATTTCCATAAAAAATTTGCTTTATAAAACTTTTTTAAACCAATAATAATAAAAAAACAAAAACTTTTAAAATCATTCATTCAAATCATTAGCAAAATAGAATCAATTCGCTAGAAATCGCAAATTTTAAACAAAGCAAATTTTTTATTAAAAATTCTAAGGAATGCTAAAAATTTGGTAAAAATCGCAAAATAGCAAAAATTCACAGAAACTTGCTAATAGCAGCATTATTATTATTTTTTTTTAAATATTTTTAATATCTTTTAAACAAACAACACTCGATGCTTTTAGGTTATGTGCGGAAAACACCCAGGCTCTGTGGCGACATTTTTCCTGAGTGGCTAACATCGCTACCACTCAGCCACACAGGCATCATAATAGCAAGCTTTAAATCATTTAAAATTCACGAAAACTGCGAATATTGCAAAAATTCGCGAGAAGTTTCAAAATCGGAAACAAGAGAAACATGTTAAAAATTAAATTAACTCAGAAATAACGCGAATCAATTACAATCAAGCGAAAAATGTCTAAATCCATTGAAGAAATCACTTAGACTACAAAGAATAACAAAAACTAGAATCTATGCATTCTTATTAGGGTGATCGATTATTCGACTTTTTCCAGAATTCCGGTTTTCGAATAGTTCGAATATTTGAAATTATGAAAACCCCGGTTGCGGTTTTTACAATTCAGGAAAACCCGGTCAACCGGTTTTTTTAAGTAAGAAAATTATTACACAAAAGTTTTGATTTTAGATTGCTTTATTAAAAAAAAAAGAGTTAACAGTTCATGTAAATACTATAAAACAATACAAAAATTAAAGGTAAAGCATAAAAATTTACTTCATATACTTATGTATGTATAGTACATAAATATGTATACATAATATATATACAGTTGAGGAATAAACTCTACATAAAACCATAATTTTTACATGCCGACCACACGAGCAACAATCTTGGCAATTATTGTCGTGGCAACTGTCAAACTCGATTGTCAACACAAGATATTAGCGTGTGCACCGTATAAATATGCGTTCAAATATATATTCAGCAACAAATGTTAAAATACATTGCTGAGCAACAATCTCTTAACACATGCTGTCAAATACAAATTATATAAAAAAATTTTCAACGTAAATGTAGAAAACAAAAGTTTTAACTAAATGAAACCAATAAAAGTTCAATTTAAAATTAAAAAAGGATAAAATTATTGATAATTGAAGTATTTATGTGAATAAAAGCAAATATATTTGAATATACGTGTTCACCACCTCTAGATACATTGTTGAACACAAGTAATTTGACGTCGTCATTCTGCCGGCGTTATTGCTTGTGTTAAAAAGACACATCGAATTGCTAGTGTGGTCGTAGTGTTAGGGTTTGTGGAAATTTGGGAAGAAATTCAAAAAATTAATTATGCCAATATTTATGGTGCTAATAAATATGTTTATACAAAAAATAAAAAAATAAATATTATAATAACACCTACAGTATCAAAAATATTCAAAATACATAGAAAAAAAGTATAGATACAGGGATAAAATACATGAAAAAATACGTAATATGTTTGATGTTGTCAACTTGTTTGAAAATTCTGTGACTTCTGGTACCAAGCCATCAACAAATAGCATCCAAATATGGTCTAATATGTTATTGTTATTATAATTATTTTTGAATTTTTTATTTTTTGTATAAACATATTTATTAGCACCCTAAATATTGACATAATTAATTTTTTGAATTTCTTCCCAAGTTTCCTCAAACCCCAAAAATGATGGGTGTATGTAGAGTTTATTCCTTAATGGTATATGTGTATGTACATAGATGTGAATGTATGGACAAGGTAGATATCCATATAAAATATGAAGCAAAATGTCAACAAAACTAAAAAACACTTTTTGCAAGTGTATTTTGATATCCATTGCACACCATAAGGCCAATTAAATTCGTCTCTGCTATTTATTAACTCATAAAATAATTTCTCTTAAATTTCATGTTTCAGTAAATATCGCCAAGCTCAAAAAAAGCTTAAAGCTTTTACACTAAAAAAACTTACGAAAATCAACAAAACTTACAAAATATACAAATCGAAAAGTATTCGACTCAGCCGGTTTTTAAATTGTAAAAAAACCGGCCTATTCGACATTCGAAAAATCAACATTTTGAAAAAACCGACAACCCTATTGTAAAAAAAACCGGGTTTTAAGACCGGTTGAAAAACCGAGTCGATCACCCTAATTCTCATGCATGATTTAAACTCTTGCTCACCAACCGGTGACGAGTTAAGTTTTAAGCTATGTACAGACGGTTGTCAGATCTTACAATATTGCCAGTAAAATGTTCTTAAAATTTCTTACAACCGTTTGAACTGACAGACGTCGTTGCCAGAAAAAGCATTGTCAGTCCATTGCAAGACTAGCAGCTGTCAACGAATTGTCAGACATCTTACAATCGTGTGAACACATTGTAAAATTATTGCCAGATATTTCTCAGACATTTTAATATTGTCAGACGTGCGAAGTTTATGCATCTGACAATGGCGTCAGATCTTACAATATTGCCAGTAAAATGTTCTCAAAATTTCTTACAACCGTTTGAACTGACAATTTTTGTCAGACGTCGTTGCTAGAAAAGCATTGTCAGTCAGTCCATTGCAAGACTAGCAGCTGTCAACGAATTGTCAGACATCTTACAATCGTGTGAACACATTGTAAAATTATTGCCAGATATTTCTCAGACATTTTAATATTGTCAGACGTGCGAAGTTAATGCATCTGACAATGGCGTCATTGTAAGAGAATTCTTTCTATGGGCAACACTGCACACGCTTGATTTTAAAGAAAAAATTGATGATAAAATATATGCAGAAAAAATCATTGCAATTGCTTCTTTATGGTCCATAGTAATTAATACTTTCACTTTTTACATTTAAAACAAACACAAACGATAAATATTTAACAATGGCCAACAAATGGTTTAAGTCTGGCAACGCATAACAACAGATCTAACAATTTTTGCATATAACAACCGTGTGAACTGACAATTTTTCTGCTGACGATTTTGTCAGATGAATTTATTGTCATACAACCGTCTGGCAATTAATTGTAAGATTTTATGACAACCGTGTGAACTGACGAGGAATATTGTGATGGCAATTTTCGATTGCCAGTACATTGTCAGCACATTGCCAGATCTGACAATATTGTAAGATCTGACTGACAATCGTCTGTACATAGCTTTAGCTTAAACTGATAGTAACGTTCGTATCTGTGGTGCGGTAAATAGTTTCAGTTAAGATAGTTGTCCTTAAATGAAGCAATCACATCACATATCCCACTTCATTACACTGGCATCGACTGTTTATTATTTAATGAATGAAGGTTCAATATAATAAATTTAATACTTTAATACAACTCTTGTTAAATAAATTTTTTTAAAGCTTTGCTATTTATTGCGCGATGCAGGAGTTAGGATGTGATTTTTGTAACAAAAATAATCGACACTATTACAGTTACAAATTTATTTTTGTTTTCATTTCTTTTACAGGATTTACACTATGACTTTTTACCGTGACTTTTCTAAAATTTATTGACAAAAGTGGTACAAAGGTGATCAAAGGGGTAGCAACATAAAAGTGAATTCAAGAAAAACGCAGGCAAAAAAGTCATCGTGTAAATCCCGTATTTGCACTTAAGAGCAGAGTACAAAAATAAACGAAACAAATATTTTGATTTTGTTTTGTTTGGTTCTTTGAAATGAATGAAACAAAATCAAAACAAAACAATGAGAAGGATTGCTCAATTTGTTTTTGTATTGTTTTTGTACATGAGCACAAACGAAAGAACACAGCCGATCGGCTGTAAGCCAACTAACAGCCGCCAACGGACACAAACAATACATTAATTTGTTGGTACGCCGTTAGAAAATAAAATAATGGAAAATAAATGGAAAGGTTTTGAAATATTTGCGGCAAATTTTACATTATCATATAATATAATTTTATTTCATTGTTATTTAACACATTAACGGCCTTATTTGTAAGCAAAAATTGGCATAAAGTTAGCATAAGTGACGAAATTGAATTCGATGCTAGCGAGTTCCTCTATACAATTTGACATTAAAAATGGTCGCAATACATAGTTTTAACTAAGACCTAGCGTGATTTTTAATGTGAAGTTTCATGGCAAAACTCTTTAAGATCATGTTCATGTTTGCCACTTATGCTAACTTCGTGTCAGTTTTTGCTTATACATATGGCCGTAAGTTTGTTTTATATACCTAAGTAGCAGTAGTAGTAGTAGTTTTATATACCGGGTGTCCTAAGACACCTCTCTTCATTTTTCCTAACTCCCTCTTGATAATTCGATCTTTTGGTTATATGAATTATCAGTTATTTGAATTTCTTTCCTGTCATATAAATTTCAAATTATCGAGAGTCAACTGTAATTGAAGAAATAATCAAAATACATACAGGAGGCAATTTATGTCATACAATATTGATCGAAATTTCCATACAAAAATATTAAAATTGTTGAATGCCGTAATTAATCCCTTAAAAGTTTTTAACAATTTATTGCATTACTGCTATTTAATTACTTTATAAAAGGTTTTCTTATATTGTGAAAACAAATTTGTTAAACAGTTTATTTGGAAATGGTGTTGAATATATGATTTCATTCTCCTTCTCACAAGTACAAAAAAAAATAAGAAAATAATCTTCTTATCGTATGTGTAAAGTATCACACATGCAAAACATTTCACTTACCATTTATAACATTTAACGTCACAGTCACACTGGGGCTATTTGACGGGCTACACGTGTAATTGCCGGTATCACGTTTTTTTGCTGATTCAATGATTAATGAACCGATCTGTTATTATATGGTTATTATTTTTTCACATTTATTATTCGTTTTTCCACACAATACAAACAATGGGAATGTTGTGTTGTATTGTTTGTATTTTTTTTTTTTTTTTTTTTTTGAAGTGTTTCCACATTTTATGTTATTAAAGTTGGATATTGAAGAGAACGCATACATATTCAAAGTATGGAAAGGACATCAGTGCAGCAAACACACATGTAAAGAAAATTCAAAGAAATACAAATAATTGTTAATATTATACCTGTATATCATTGGGTATTATGGTAAAAGGTATTGATACTTAGTAATTACATTATATAAAGATATATGTAAATATATGCATGGCAACATAAAAATTATATAAAAAAAAAACCACATTAATGCTCTCTGCTAGAATTGTTTTTTTTTCGATTGGTGAAGGCTGATATTTTTCATTCCCAGGAACAAGAAATAGCACGTAAGTAAAATCAAAAACCACTGACAGTAAAAAAAAACCTTCCACACACTAATTTAACTTCTTCCGTGCCCACAACATATACATACATTTATTTAATAATGAAACTGACATTTTGTAGCAATACGTGTTAAAGTCAATATTCCGTGACATCATTACAATATTCATTAAATTCGTATCAGTGTTCGCATATCTAATTATTAATTAAAAGTCTTTAGTTTGACAGTGCTTTTGCAACAAAAAGAAATGTTATTTTGAGAAAATCATTTCATATTACTCGTATTTACAAATTTTCTTATTTATGTCTTCTTTACACACTTCCATATCGTCACCTCAAATGAAAAAGTATAAGAGATGGAAATAAAATTAAAAATTTAGGATTATATAGATCTAAGAGGTAGTTAGATTTTCATAATCAAAATCGATACTCGTACAAAACACTTTGGAATTAATATTTGTGTGTAGACGTATTCGGATTAACCCATTAAGGCCCTGCGTTGCGTTTTCGCAACGCTCACTTCCATCACCTCTCAGCACTACTAATATTAATTTATATTAAAACTAAGCATAAGATAATTAATTTTAATTTATAAACTAATTGACGTGTTTCAGGATTTTCGTTATATTTAAGTATTTTTCAAAAAAATATTTATTTTAAAAATTAGATTTTTCTCACTTTTTGGGTATTTTTATAAAAACTAAAGTAAAAATAGCGATAAACAATATTTGAAGAAGTGACTTTTAACACGAAGATAGCTTATAGATGCGTTTTGGGATATTTGTTAAAATAATAAACTTTATTATGCATTTACTATGTTTTTTATGGTTGACAATATGTGTGATGCGAAAACGCAACGCTGGGCCTTAACGATATACAAATATATTATTTGGTGTGTTTTTTTAACCGTATTATTTTCTCACAATATTAATTAACAATAATGTTTTATGCACGGTCTATTGATAATGTTTACTCATCGGCATTAGCAAAGCTAGAAAGTTTTATTAGAGTGGGCTAAAGCCAAAATTAGTATCTTGAGTAAGATTTCATTAATTTAGGAGCAATTATCTACATTCAGAGATAAATATATACAATACTTGGTCAAACTGATTAGATTTGTTGTTAAAAGTGTATCAACAAAACTTTTGTATACTCTGTGGACAATTAGACAACGAAGTGTTGACAACGAATGATTGCAAGTTGACAACCAGAGATATCAATAACAAAAAGTTGATAATGTACCGTTGTCAGTTCGTACATGTCCGTTTACAAATTGACAACTTGTGTTGTCAGAAAAAGTAACAATGTAGTGTGACAAAAGGCGTTGTAGATTTTGCAACTCTCAGTCTACGCTAATGTACACCAGATGGGACGAGTATTGAACATCTGCCGACAGTCTGATCTAATATAACAAAAATATTGCGTATGTTTTCGTAAACTTTTTTCTCATGCCGCCGTATGTAACAATGAACACATATAAATACTGTTTTCAAGTAATGCAAGTAGTCCTAGTGTAAGCATGATAATTGGTTTTCGGCATTACCTGTTAATATTTCGAAAGGAAATTATGAAAGATTACGCAACTCATATAAACATTCCAAAGCCAAACGCCATTTATCATAATAAGACAGTGGAATGGGTTGACTTTTTTGACAACGCGTTGGATAATTATATATACCAGTACCAGTACCACTTCTTACCAATATCCTACAAGCAGTTCTTGTAAATCCTTAGAAACTTCATTCCTTATTGAGAAAAGAGGAAAAAAAGAGGTCATGTTTCGCCACTGAAAGTAAAAATGTTTGTAATTGAATGCTTGTTGCAAAGAGGAAATGTTGAGAGGACAAAAGTAAAAAACATCAGTGTTTCATCGCCATTATCACCTGTTCGAAATAATCGTGTTGATCATAAAATTCTTACAAAAGATAGGAGATTACGCTATCAAAAATGCAACAGTCAAACAGTTTATAAATGTGAAAAATGCAATGTATCAGTGCGTTCCAAGAGCTCTGGTACTTATAATAATTGAAGATAGTTTACATTTCAGTTTTTTAATAAGTTCATGTTCATAAGTTTTCGCAGCGTGGATTAAGTCGGTTTCAAACGATTAATTTTTTTTTTAAATTTTGTTAGTATTATATTGAGACCGAAACTAACATGTTCTGAAAGTTTCACTTATATAGCTCAACGGAAACGATGCTTGGGCCTTAATGGGTTAATGCCATACAGAAGTAAATTTTATATATTTTAATATTTATGTTCTTTGGTAATTTGCATGATTATATTCTCATGTGTTTAAATTTTAAATTATATTTATGTGGCAATAAGGAAAAAGTTCTTAAGTCATATTTGACTGTTTTGCAGGAGAGCACTTTCAAGCGTTCAAGTCTATTTTCAGAAATTGATTTCTTTGACAATTAAATTGCGAAACTCTCCATTAACCTTTAAATAAAGCTATTACTTCAAATATGATTAGAAGTCTAAAAAAGACTTCTTGAAAAATTTATTAATTGAGATTTTGCCCAGGGGTACTCAGTAAAAAAGACACCCCAAAGAAGTAATAAAAATTTAGAGTTTGTGATCTGGAAGTAGTGCAGATTGCGATCAATTATAATGATTTTTACATAGTGTTGTCATTGCAAGAAGTTCTCTTTTTCGAGCCTAGTCACAGAATTGGAAGCGATTTAAAAAAAAAAATTTGCTTTTTATGTTCTATGATATTATTTTCAACTAGGAAAAAAGTGTTGAAAAGTTATATGAATTTAAACGAGAATTAGTGTTTTCATGTAAATTTGAGTAAATAATTTTTAAATTTGAAGTCAAAATTATTTCTTAAATTTCTTTAAAAAAAATTATTTTCTAAAAATTTTGGTGAGTGTTTTTAAAGCTATGGAGGAATTAAAAAAATTACAACTTTAAAAAAATCGATTTTGTAAAAATTCTGGTGAGTATTATCTATGGGGGAACTACAAGTTTTTGTATGAGTAATACTCTGCTAACTATCAGCAAATTAAAAATATCGATTTTTCGGCAGCAATGAAAATGTATTTCCTTCAGAACGACTTCCGGTTTTTTACGGGGTACTTTCAAATATGCAGATTACAGAGGTACCAGTAGCTCAAAATTTGCTTATGTCAACTTTACAACTTTTTCCATTGCAGTCTTTACAATGAGGATTCTAATAGGGAATACTGAGCTTTGACAATTGATAGCGGTATAAAGAGAAATTATATCTGTCGAATTGGCTATCATTCAGTCAGTCCGTATTGTTAAATCAACATGAAATCAATATGGGCGTGTCGATTTTTTCTTGCACAATTTGTAAACAATTCTCAGAAAATTATCCGAAGAAATCACGTGTCTAAAATCAATTCTTATAAACCAAGTCTCGACATGAAAGTGAACATATATATTGTCTTTTTCAGAAAAACCAATTTTTAACTACAATTTTTTTCAAATAGAAAAATGTATGTACTGAAAAAATGGTACGAAATTCGAATCATTATTTTTCCTGCCACGTACGCACTCCCTAATTTTAATTTTTTCACGCGCTATCTTAGATGTATCCATAATGTTTGGTTCCGCATTTTAATCTCTAAAGTAAATGCTTTTAAATAAGATCGAGCGACGTGGTATCAGGTTTGATTTTCGACTAATGGTTTCTTTGCAGACTTTTATTAGAATTATAAGTAGATTTCATTTTTACTATACGATTTTTTATTTATTTCTTTCATCCATACAAATCGTGTATACAAGTGTAAATACATTTTAAATATAATCAGCTCCAAGAAAATTAACGTTGAATATTTAATTATAATCGACCGATTCGTTCGAAATATGTCGTTGAAAAAAATTTTAGAAAAAGAGCTTTATTTACTAAATCCATAACATTTTGGCAAAAATTGAAAAATTTATATTGGAGTTGAAAAACTGTGTCCCATACTACAAAATTTTATCAAACTCGGAGGTAACGTTATCGAAATTGTTGACATTTTATTACTAACGCTTGGAGGCTGATATAAGCGAGAAATTCCGGAAAGGTCAACATCTCGCCATATTTTTTTTCTTCGAAAATTACGGACTTTAACGAATAAATATATTTGCTGCCACTTTTGCACCATATACATTTTAAACACTTCTAGTAGTTTTGATATGAATCACGTGAGAATTACATTACATATTATTAAGGAAAGTAAATGCAATAAGAGCAGTCTCATACAAGAAAATATGCTGCTTATGATTCGATGAGTAATCCAAAATATATACATGCTATAATTTTTAAGGAACCAATTGCTCTTAAGGAAAAATTTAAACTATTATGACACAAATTAACCACTTTAGCCGCTATATTATTCATATTACTTTTCCGACGATACCTGTTTACAAATTTCAACAAAAAGTTGCGCAACAATATGTATTTTCAGAAATATCTTTGATGTTGATATTAATGAAGGAATAAACTCAGGATCTCGAACACTATCATATGCATTATAGTAAATTTGCTAACTACTTTAACCAACCAGTAGAAATGACTGCTTCCCCATAGTGTTTTTGCACAGAATCATTTGCTGTAGCGCATGAATAAGGCATTTGTTTTTTGTTTGAGGTGAGCCAGCAATACATCCAGCTTTCAAAAAGCCATGAAGGTTTTGCAAGTGCTTCGCAGAAGTAGTACTTAGATGCAAAAGTTACGGTTTCATTTTTACTATACGATTTTTATTTATTTCTTTCATGCATACAAATCGACCCGGTCTATAGAACAAGCATAATAGACACCTGCACAAGACCACTTACAAGAACTTTTAATACATGAGGAATATTTCAAATGCTTCACTACAGCGAAATCTTATAAAACAAATGCTAAATAACATTGTTTGCTAGAAATTTGTTTCAGTGATTTCAGGTATAGGAATAAAGAAGAAAATACTTCGTGAAGGAAAAATTTGTGATGCTTGCTTCTTCATACGCATGGGCGCGTATGCAAACGTCATACATGTATATATACACACACGTTGTGTGTAAGATTTTTTATTTTTCTGCGCACATACAAACTTACACATGCATTAACATTAGTGGTGTGCGCTTGCTTTAAAAAACCACCCTTAAACACATAACAGCTTATCATCTACATCTTACACACACTCAAACGTACAATACGCAAACTGACAAGCACACACCCATCAACACTACTTCATTTGAGTGTTTGTTACGAACAAGAAGTCTTTGCGACATCGCTTGTAAAAACTACCCTGCAGTCAGACTGGGGCCAAGTGTCTCTATGTCAACACTAAAATTCTAGTAGTAGTTACATTGTCTACAATTTCTCTTCTATTCGTCAGTATAAAAGAAATAGAGAAAACAGATGTGGTGTATTTCTGGTGGATTTTGCAACAACTTGTCAATATACATAAATTTGTATGTACGTAAAGTATAGAAATGTACCAGTAAATGTCGGGTTGGTATGTCTCCATGTTCCCATAAGAACTATGAATTCACTACGTAGTCAATTGTTTTAGTGTTACCAGTAGATTTTCAATGACAAGCACATGCTAAATGTCTATAGCATAAAGTATTGTATGGGGAATAATTGTAGAGTAGTACTGGTGACAAAGTCAAAAGCGACTCAGTACATTTTCACTATTCGCACTTTCTGCAGGGTAATATACACGAACATCAATACAATCATCGTGCATCGCTTATTAAACGACATCATTTATTATTGGTTTAATATAATACATGCTACGACAATAGGTTCAAAAAACCAGACGTATTAACATTTCAAGACTATTAACGCAGCCCTGTTAAAAATAAATCTGTAGAAAAAAGGAAAATGTTCTTAATTCAAGAAAAGCTGATTTTGAGCTAATGAAAATTGTATATTATTCAAAAGTTCCTTTGAAAAATTTTTAATTATTTTGTGCGATAGTTCTGGAAGTTAAAGTGCAGTGAATTTTTGCTTATCTTTTTTTGACGATGGCTTAAGAGCTTAATTTAAGAAGAGATTTTTGGAAATTGACTTGTATGTAAGTCTAAAAGTGCCCTCCTACTGTAAAATATAACTTAAGTAATTTGTCCTTATTGCCACAAATATAACGTGCAATAACCTTCGCATATTTTACGGCTGCTATAATCTTTCTATATAAGAGGACTGTACGTAATGCGCTGGAAATATTTGAGACCACTGGGTGGGTCGATCTCCCGTATCAAAAGAACTCTGTTATTTGATTACTAGATTACTAGAACTTGCATAGTGATATGGGTTGCACCCGTGCAAAATTCAAGTGAGTTATTAGCTGAAAATAAACGACGTTTTTTCGCTGAACTAACACTAGGGCAGTTATAAACTGACCCTAATTTACATGGAAAAATAATCTTCAGCAATAAGGCCCATTTCTTGATGAGTGGATATGTCAAAAATAAAACTAATGATACGTTTCTACATGAGGTCCGAAAGCTTCCAATGCATACCGAGCTAGTCACTTACTCACACATACACACACACAAAAGTCTGTCTCACTGACTCAGTACATGTGTCTTCTTTAATGTGTCGTTCGTGGTGGCATTGATTGATTTAACGTAAAATGTTTAAAACGACACAAACTTTAATCACTCTTTTAATAATAATAATCTCTTTCACATTCACATTTTCACAACACACTCGCGATATCGTGAACTAATTAAAACCGACGGTGTTCTTCCTTGTAAATTTTTTTACACACATTTAAAAAATTTTGAAGTCCACCAGACTAATTTCAAACTTTTTGTTTTGGCACACAATAATGTACCAAGCAGCATGCGTTTAGAAAGACAGTTAAACTTGGGATATAAATTTTGTTCCAGTTCCAAATTAAGAGTTAAATTAAAAATAAAAAAAAATTATTTAACAACGTTTCGTATTTAAAGTCATATCCTTGATCGCATCATATTGATCAAAGTAAATGTCATTGCTTATTACTTTGAAAATTGCACTTATTTATACTGTCAATATATTACATGTTATGTTGTATTGAAAAGAGAAAGAAACGTGTAACTAGCACAACGTTTACTATGACAGTTACACATTCTTTTACAAATAAATAATGTAAAATATATAACAGAGTTGCCAGACTAGCACTTCTTAGGCACAATCCTTGGTTATTTTATTTGTTTTATACAAGTATTTTAACATAGTACTTTCTAATTTTAATTTTAAAAATAAGTAATAATAAGAGTTTTCATGAGAATGTTGAAAAATCTGGCAAACTGTGCAATTGTGCATTTTTACACTCTCGTAAATAAAATGTCAAAAATTTTATGGAAGTTTATTTACACAATTTGGACTCGTAAACTTAAGCTGTGCAATTGTGCATTTTGTTAACAACAACTATTTAGTTTTTTGGTTTTATTTAGACATTTTAAGATACACATACTCACGTTTTTATTTTTAAAGGAATATATAAATATGCTTTTAAATTAAAAATTACTTGAAATTTAATATTTTTATTTTTATTAATTTGATTTTTTTGACATTTCATTAAAATTGACTTAACTATATCAAAAGGACTTCATGAAACAAGTCTCGCATATTTGCCCAATTGCACAAATGCCAACTGTAAGAATTCTCATGGAAATCCTTAATATTTTAAAAGACAATTTTTTATATTACGTTTCCATGTGCGTGCTTTGGAGCAGAAAACTTGTTTGGTTTTACTACGTCTTTCCCTATACATTTTTCATATTTTCAGAACACTTCAAATAAGTTGTTTTTCTGCAAAACATCACAAAATTTGCAATAAAATACTGCTTTACTGGCGGAAACTTCGAAAAAAAAACCGCAATATATTGATAGAAAATGGCACTAATACAGAATATTCAATTTTTTTAAGCAATTGTACAAACCACATCAATTATATTCATATGTTGTTTATATGTAAATAAATGAAAAACTTACTAATCTAAATAATAAGGTTTGTGGCCTTGATAATAAAATTAAACTGATTTTGAAAATTCGCATAAACAAAACACACAAAAGCATAATGGAAACACTTCGAAGTGTTCTAAGAAAAACAACTTGTTTCGCTCATAGTGAAAACGTGATATTAAACAAAGTCGTTTAAAACAAAAATATTTTATATATTAAAAAATTTTAATTGAGTGTTTCTTTTCTAATACAATACAATAAAACTTTGGAAGTAAAAAAATAAATAATATATAAAGGGTGTCCCAACAAGAACGCAAGATTTAAATTTGGCGCCATTAGAAGTGTCATTGTTTGACATTTGAACAATTGTTATTGTTTGCTAGTAGAAGGTACGAGGTTAGTAAAAATGGAGCGCTACACGAATGAACAACGCATTCTCATTGTGAAATTGTTTTACTAAAATGGTGAAAGTTTTGCGGGTACAGTTCGAAAATTTGCGATCAATTTGGGGTCACAATAATGCTCCAAAGTAGTCAACTGTGTGAGATTAATGGATAAATTTACCGAAACTGGGTCTGTTAGTGATGTAAGGACAACAACGCGCCTTCGACCAGGTCGATCGACCGAAAATATCGCAGCTGTACATGATGATGTCGCTCAAACGCAGGTAAGGCGCAAACAGTCAATGGTGCTCGGTATCGTGAAATGATAACCAGTTTTTTCGTGCCTATAATTGAAGAAATGAATGTGGAGGGCATGTGGTTTCAACAAGACGGCGACACATGTCATACAGCAAGAGAAAGAATTCAATTGCTACATCAGTCATTTCCTGGTCGTGTTATTTCGCGTTTTGGAGACCAGAATTGGCCGCCTAGACCGTGCGATTTAACATCATTAGATTTTTTTTTTGGGGGGGTTTTTTGAAGTCGATGGCTTACGCGAATAAGCCGACGATGACTCATGCCTTAAAAGAGGAAATTGGAATGAAATTGAAATTGAAATGAAATACCGCAGCATTTATGCAAAACGGCCATTGAAAATTTCATTAAAAGATCGCGGATGTGCCAGCAAAGCCGCGACGGCCATCTGCCCGGTTTGTTGTTCCACACATAACCTCATTTTGTATACTTTACGATATAATAAAGTTTCACGATTTTTTTTAAATATCTGTGTTTTATTTAAAATTTAAATCTTGCGTTCTTGTTGGGACACCCTTTATAACAAAAATTTAATATATATATATTCAGCCGATAATACTTGGGTTAGTGTATGAGAAAAATCACCAGGCTAATGGAAGAAATAGTTTCCCTTTTTTTTGCATAACTAAAAAACTTAATGTTGAAAATTTGCAATTATTTTTGTTTTTATATGTCTGAAATATATCAAATTGAACGTCTCTCTTCACATTTCCGCCCGTTACTTATAATATGTTTTTCATGCAAATGGAAATGAATTAACAAGTAGGGATTGTAAGCAGTTTCCACAATAAAAATTTATGAATTCTTAAATTTAGTAAATGGAAGATAATATAGAAAGTGAGTTAGTTTATTTTGTGTATAACAAAATATTGGTGAACTCATATACTGTGAGCCTGTCCCAAATGATAGCAAAGTACTAGTGTAAGTAAATTTTTGACACTTCTGAGGTGAATAAAATTTCACTAGCCCTGGAGGCTAGTAGAAATTTTGACACAACAGGTAAATTTTTGACAAGCTTCAATAAAAAGCATGGTATCATAAAATTTAAATCCACCGCCGTCGCTTCGAGCCGTCGCCCAATACAAAGATTTTACGTCTTTTAAGTTTAATTAGACTGTGAAAAAATCATTGTTTATTTTAGTTTGCCAAAAATGTTGCATCATATATATATAATATTATATAATTTATTGCTACAAGAATATTGTTTTATATAACAATCATCTTAAAAATTTGTTGGTAGCCGGCGGCTTGTAGTCAGGCGAAGCGAAACCGCCGCCGCAGCAATTGTTTCATCAGCTTCTTTCTATGCTCAAGCGAATTTGTCAAAATTTTGCATTGTCAAAAAAGATTTCATTTGGCACAGCAGAAAAATGAAATTTTTTCCCACAGGCAAATATTTCTTTTTTACCATAGTACTTTTCTACCGTTTGACACACGCCCCAAGCCAATAAAATCGAAATAATTCAAGGTCAATTAAAGGAAATTACTTAAGATCAACTAATAGAGCTCTAATAAGTATTTTTTTATTGCTATTTAAAAGATATAATAGCAGATGAAAGCAATAAAAACGATATCTTCCGAACTGCAAATAATTCAGGTGCAAATAAAAAAGAACTATTTTTCTACGTAACTAAAACGAAATACAGAGTGGCGCAGAATGAGCCATATATGGTTTGAATTCTTTATAACTTTTTTAATTATTATTCTTCTTTGATTTTTTTTCAGAATTTTGTGAAGAAGCCTTGGAGAATTAATTGTGAATCATAACAAGATCGAACAACGTACAAAAATAATTGAATTTTATTTCTAAAACCAACAGTCTATTGTGTTGACATGCATTATTTCGCGCAAAAGCGATTTTAACTGGTCTCCACGTTCACCAGATTTAACAGCTCCTGACAGTTTTCTTTTGGGATATTTGAAAGAAAAAGTGTAAGTTAACAAACCAAAAACCATACTCCAACTAGCAACCAACGTTTAAAATGAAATCATAGCCATTACACCCCGAAATTTTGCAAAAAGTTATGGAACATATGCTAAAAAGAGGACGTATCTGCGAAGCAGAAAAAGGACATCACTTACAGGATATCATTTTTTAAAGCTAATAGCAAAAACTTCTTAGTAATATACCGTATTTAAAAAAAAATTATTTTAATCGCATAAATAAAAAAGTTATACACCATTTAAACCACATAGCTCATTCTGCCATACCTTGTATTTATTTACTGTACGGGGAAATAATTAAAAAGCTGTTTAAAATTTGTCACATGTGAAAATGTATGAGCTAGAGCTTTAATATAAGAAGAATAATAAAGAAAACAACTATTTTTAAAAGTTATCCACAATTTTATTTATCAAGTGTTTTGTGTGTAATTTCAAAAAAAATATAGTGTTTGAAAATTAAAAATAAATTAATATAATATCTAAGCTGAGAGTAAAATTAATATAACCCAGCTAAAAAAATATGTATGGAGCATATATGATATCCCATATATGGTTCAGATCCGAAAAATGAGGGTATATGGGCATATATGATTATATATATTCATACATTTTCATACATGTACGTGTAAATATTCCCTCTACAGTTCATATTCATACTCTCTTGATTCACAAAATCGCACTGTTGAGTAATAAATTAAATGACTAAAATTACTTTTTTTTTAGATTTTGAACAGGGAGGTTGGATTTAATGACACATTTGTTTGGTTAAAATAATTCAAAACGAACTAAAAGTCATTTCAGTCATCATTTTAAGTCAAAAGGTGAATAAATTATTTCAAAAACACAAAACTCATATTCGTACATAAAATTTAATTTAACAAATCAGATTAAAAACTAATGCAATTAATTATAAAAGACAAAATAATCCATCTAACAATATTTTTCAATATAATTTTTCCAGTAATCTGAACTTTGTTTCTTATCTAGAAAATTCCTTTATTTTCGATTGCATACCGTATGTATTTTCTAATAGATTTCCAATTCACCAGTGATAAAATAGCAAGCTTTTTTGATTGCAAAGCCGATCTTATGTGAGATATCATGTATGCATACAATATTATATGTCTCCATATATTAAATCCTATTTGTATATATGGATCCACATATGAAGAGCTTCATAATTAAATTTCCATATATGAGCTCATATATTATAATACATTTCATATATTAGTCCATATATTAGTTCATATATAATAGTTTTGCCATGTATAATCTCATACATTTCCATACATGAATTCATACATATTCATATATAGTTATATACGTTCATATATTAAAAATACATGGACCATATATAATTTTTTTAGCTGGGAAGCTAAAAATTTTCACACGTGAGAGGACGTAAGCTTGAATGATAAAGTGTTTCTTCGTGAATTTATGTGATAAGAGGGAGACTGCACAATTTTTGTTAAACAAATTAAATTCGATGTAATTAGTTATGGCTACACAATGAGTAAACTTTCTTATAGTGCAGTGTATTAAATGTAAGTGCAATATAAATAATATGATGATGAAAATACAAAAACAGGAATAGCTCTACTGTATATTAGTATTATAATAGTATATTACTCAAGAAAGTAAAGGTTTCTGTTTACATTAGTCAGGCAGGCGACTCATCTAGGAAATCTGTATGAAAATCATTCAAAAAAAATAGTGCTTTTATAAAAAAAAAAATTGTAAACAAGCCAACTATCCGAGTTGTGAAAGCAAGGGGTAAATAAATTTTAAGTATAATCAGCTCCAAGAAAATTAACGTTGAATATTTAATTATAATCGACCGATTCGTTCGAAATATGTCGTTGAAAAAAATTTTAGAAAAAGCGTTTTATTTAATAAATCCAACACATTTTGCCAAAAATTGATTTTCAGAAAAAATCTATATTGGAGTTGAAAAACTGTGCCCCATACTACAAAATTTTATCAAACTCGGAGGTAACGTTATCGAAATTGTTGACATTTTATTACTAACGCTTGGAGGCTGAAATAAGCGAGAAATTCCGGAAAGGTCAACCTCTCGCCATATTATTTTTCTTCGAAAATTACGGACTTTAACGAATAAATATATTTGCTGCCACTTTTGCATCATATACATTTTAAACACTTCTAGTAGTTTTGATATGAATCAAGTGAGAATTACATTACATATTATTAAAGAAAGTAAATGCAATAAGAGCAGTCTCATACAAGAAAATATGCTGCTTATGATTCGATGAGTAATCCAAAATACATGCGATAATTTTTAAGGAACCAATTGCTCTTAAGGAAAAATTTTAACTATTATGACACAAATTAACCATTTTAGCCTCTCTATTATTCATATTACTTTTTCGACGATACCTGTTTACAAATTTCAACGAAAAGTTGCGCAACAATATGTATTTTCAGAAATATCTTTGATGTTGATATTAATGAGGGAATAAACTCAGGATCTCGAACACTATCATATGCATTATAGTAAATTTGCTAACTACTTTAACCAACCAGTAGAAATGACTGCTTCCCCATAGTGTTTTTGCACAGAATCATTTGCTGTAGCGCATGAATAAGGCATTTGTTTTTTGTTTGAGGTGAGCCAGCAATACATCCAGCTTTCAAAAAGCCATGAAGGTTTTGCAAGTGCTTCGCAGAAGTAGTACTTAGATGCAAAAGTTACGGGTTCGCAAAATTGTCCGTGATAATTTTCTAGTTTAATGGAGAGCCAGCCTTACGTTAGTGTTCCCCAGAAGTATTTTTGGAAGCTTTTGTTGTCGAGTTAGCTATACATTTCTTTACTCAGTTGTTATGGCTTTCTAATCAGATTTGTTTGCTGAGTAACAAAGTATTCGCTTGCCACTTTTTTAAAAGTCAATTTAGCTTTTTTCGCCAGCTGCCGGCAACACTGCTCTCTCATACAACAGTTTTGAGAACCCTATAGAAAGGTGGTGCCAATTCTTTGCACTACAAGACACACCGACACTACATGACAGAAACAATTCACTAAAATAACAATACAGAAAAAAACAAGATAAACAAAATAAATCGAATCGACTGAAATTGAATGAAAATAAAAATATAACAGTGTGTGTACTCATGTGAAATGAAATGAAACTGAACATGTTTGAAGAATTTTTTTATTTTCGAATGTTTGGTACTTGAAAACATTAAACCAATATTCGTAACAAAATTGCTTGTGTATATAAATGCTTTAAGTTACTGACAGCAGAAAATAAAATAAATAAATAAATAAGCAAGTGGCAATAATAAAGGTGAGAAGAATTGTTGCCAATACCACTATATAAATCAAATAATACTTCCTTTTTTTTTTTTTTTTTGAATGTCTTAAACGTTTTCTTTTCTGCTGCATTTAATTAAAGTGGGAAGTACGTTTTTGTTTGAATATTAAACAGAAAGAAAAAATTTTTTTACTAGGTAATGCCCGGAATTTTATTTTATAATTTTATAAAATTTCTCTCACTTTAGCTATTAAGGAATCTAAAATTTCAATTGGACAAGAATATTGGAAGTATTACAATCTATTAAAAAAATTTAAATCTGCATTCACAATAATAAATATAAATTTACAAACGTGAAATTCCATAAGAACTCCGTACCGGGCTTAAGATCTGTTATTTTTTATACTTTATAAAAAATTTTAATTATTTTATTATGATCCAATACATCGCTGTCACATGGTTAGCTTCTTCAAAAATTATTCACGACTCTAATATGATGAAAAAGGGAAATATTTAGAGGCGAAAATATTCATGATAGGACTTCTTGCCCTTGGTCTTGAAAACAGCTTGTCCACGGAAGATGTAGTTTTTTTCTCAAAAAAAAAAAAAAATGCCAAATTTTCATATGAAGAAACTATTCGATTTTTATTCGAGTTAAGTGCAATTATGTTTGTATATTGTGATTCTCAGTTATATATTATAGGCTTACTACAAGCGTATGAAGTTTTTTTTAGATTATTTAAAAAACTTTTTAGTTAAAGTATATTGAGGAGTTCCATGAGCGGGAATGAATTCAAGATTCCAAATTTTTTTATTTTATTTTATAAAATTAATGAAATGTGTAAATACTAGAATATTTCCTCTAATTTTTGTTTAAAGTTTCTAAAGCCGTTAAGTTATTAATTTCTATGTATTTTTTATTTAATACATTTCCTTTTTGCACTCAGAAAGCAGCAGCTGGTTTATTTGGACAAAATGTGACCAACAAAATAAAAATCTATGCACAATGCACTTTTCTCAATAATTTTTAAAGCATACCTCAAGGATGAAAGTTTTTAAACTTACGGTTGAAGTGTTTTCTAAAAAAAATATCAATGAAACAATCATTTTCGCGTTTCCAATCACTGAAAGAAAGCCTGCCAGATGTGCATAGTAGACTTGGGTCGAACTCGTTCACTAGTTCGTTTTTGTCACAAACCACTGATCAAACCCATTTAAATTACATGGGTTTGATAGTTGGTTCGACCCAAATCTAGTGCATAGTCATCAAACAAATGGCCGTTCACACACGGGATGAATTTTTATGCTCCACAATTTTTATGCTTCTTTCAAGAACACACGGCAAAAAATGTACACGTATACGTAGCTTTGCGTGTTAGTGTTTCATGTATTCATTTGGTATTTGCTGATTTTTTAATTTATGTGTATATTAGCTTTGTGCTGCTGCTGCTGGTTGAAAAATTATGCAAAGCACAAAATCATGGCATGTTATGCCAGCACAATTGTTCTCGTGTGTGAAAATCCTATGAGTAATGTGATAATTTTAATGGCATACTTTATTGATATAATTTTTATTTCAGACTTATACAAGTCCAAATTTAAAAACGATGGTCCAAGTTTAACAAGGTAGCATATACCAATTGTGATCATATTATCTACATGTCAGAAAAAACTCACCAAAATCGGTTAAGCTGTTTGGTGTATCACGAACGATCGGCTGAGGCGAGAAAAATGTACACATCTCTTTTTATATATTTTACATGGATACTCGTATAATTATTTAAAAAAAAAATTATGTTGTTATCATTCACCAGCAAAAGATTCGATGCTGGTAGCTATTTTATTTTCATATATTATCATATCTGCTGTTTTTCGTTTTTAATCTAAAATTGTCAATATACACACAAACACACGTAAAGAGCTCATCTCCTTTACTGCTTTTTATCGTTTATATGCATTATCGGTGTTTGTATATAATTTGGTTTGCTTTATATCCATTTATTTTTTATTCTTCTTATTATAGTTTGATGCTGATGCTGCCGTTGTCGCATTGTTGTCATTGAGATCGCAGGTGATTCTTTTGCTACTTAATAAGTTAAGTACACCAAAAAGGACGTTTTTATAATATTTGAGCATGTATGTGTACTTAAACATGCAGAATATTTGCTGTTTATATGCCATCATGGTCTCATGTAAATGTATAAAAGTGTATATGCTCGTACAATTGCCATTGCCTGAAATGCAAATGTTTGTCAAGATGAGTCAATGTGGATGCGGAGAAAGATGTTTGTGTGACAGTATGTATACAATAAATATGTATGTTTGTATGCATATGTATTTAAATTTGTTGGTATGTGTGTAGTTTTAAGGTTCTTTTGGCTTTGTTTTGCGTCACAGTGTGCAAACAATATATGGGCTGGTCTGTGGAATGATTGTTAAGATAAAGTAATAATTCAATTTATTTTAAGTTGTTGTTTAAATGACATACACTTGACACGTTTTTGCCTTATTTGAATGACACTCTTTCTTCATCTATATTAATTGTTTATAAAAACTATTGTATGGTTATATTAAATGGTAGATAAACGAGATATATAGACAAATTATGTTTACAGAATATAATACAACATAAATGTGTTTATATATTATTTAAAAAGTTATAGAAATGCATGTAAAAAAACATTTAAAAACTTTTAAAGTATTATTACTCTACCCTAAGCCAATTTTGAGTTTAAGAAAATTAGATAAAAATTATTGCAAGGCAAGAACAATTTAAAAAAAGGGCCAAAGTTAAAAAAATTTAATGTGAATTGGTCATTTCCGGCTATACATTGCGTTATACAGCTGAAAAAAAATTGTTTTACCTTTAAACAAATAGGCAACTTATTATTAAACTTTAACATAATAATAATAACTTAAGGTTATTTTGGTTAAAAAAAAAAATTAAAAATAAACATGTCGAAGTTCGTAAAATTTTGTTATTAATTGGTCATTTCCATTTTTTTTTTGCACACGAAATAAATGTTATTTTTTATATAATTTTTCATTAAAATATCGCAAGATTTTGTATTGGAAACACATATTTTATTTTTTTATACTATTTTTTAGTTCGCAATAATAATTTAGACACACACAGTTACAACAACGGCAACATTTTAGCACCCTATAACTCGACAAAAATATTTGGCATACCCATTCATATCTACAAGAACTATAGTTATGCAAAATATCAAAGAATTTCGGCAAAAAAAAAAATTTTACATGTCTACTTCACGAATAATATGGATGTTAATTATACACTGAGTAACGTATAATTAATATGAAATACACAGCAGCCAAAAATATTAAGTATACGACACCTAGATTATATAAATTAATTTAGTTGCATACTCTAAGGAGCCTTACAAATAGTGTTACATACCGTATGATTAATATACGGTACAACAAGCACAGTTTGATAAAAAAAAACTCAATAAAATATTTTAAATTTAAGCGTAAGACATTTTAAAAGCTTTAGGATAATTATTAGTTTTCATAAAAAATTTAATAGAAAAGTTAGTTGCATGGTACGAGGAGACATGAATAATTTAACCGATATTAACTTAAAAATTTTATTTATTTATTAGCCAGTCAAATTCTAAGTATTCGTCAGAAAAGTAATTCTCAAAGAATTAATTTTTTTCGGGAATACAATCCTTCTATTATAAACACACGTTCAGAAAACTGAAGAGAGAGTTAGATTTTCGAAGTGAGTTATTTTGAATCCAGTTGTTTTATTTTACCTGAAAATTTAAAAATTATTTCTTAAATAGGGCACAGTTAAAAGAAATAAATACTAGAGAAATGTTATTCAGATTTGGGCTCAGTATTAATTTTTGATGCAGTTCAGTTTTTTTTATAAAAATTAATAAAATTTCTTATTAAAACATATTTTGCTTAATAAAAAATATTTATAAAGTGTATTTGAATAGGCTTATAGATTTGTTCCATAAACAACGCTTATATTATTTTAAGCATTCCTTTTACAGAGATATGTCCTCTATAAACGCTAAACTAGCACCTAAAAAGCATTGCTCATTATGTATGGGAGTATAATGACTCTCAAATATGTACAGGCTAGTCAAATTAACCTTAACAAATATAGGAACCAACTGCTGAAATTATAAAATCATTAATGCCCATGGAGATTTTTCCAAAGTTTATTTATCCAGTGTTACTACATTCAACGTATTCATTTTAAATTGCAAAAACATTTTAGTTCTTCTTCATAACTATCCTTATAACTCTGCATAGAGACTGAGAACGATTTTTAATAAAATGACTTACTTATACGGTCTCACAGACCGTATAAGTACGTATAGAAAGGTTTAATAAAAATTTTGTTTTCAAAAACCCTCAGAAGAAGAAAATTTGTTTTAGCTTAAATAAATAAATTTTCGAAATAAATATATAAAAATACTCACCGTACTGTGCGGGTCACCTTCTGCTTCTGGTAAATTTCTATCGATTTGTGTTATATGACGTCTTGATTCTGCCGATAGTTGTTCAGTGCCATGATACCACATAATAAAGGTGGGTGGCTCCAAAGCACCGCGTACAACGCAGCGTAAATTTACTCTGCTACCGGCCTTAACATAACGATCTGGGTCGCCCAGAATTTCTGTACGAGGAACTGTAATGAAAAGAGTTTTGAAATGTTAATTCGAGTTAGCAGTTAAAAATCAAAAATGTTTTATTAATATAGCATGAGATTTGTGTATGTCATGAAATATATAATTATTTTTTTTTAATTTATAACTATATTTTTTTATTTTTTATCTCAATTTAAAACTTTAATTTTCTAAGTGTTTTATAAATCAAAAAAAAAATCCAATAGGGCAGTTAGCCTTATCACACTTTTGAAAACTTAACAAGAGCTTAGTATTTTCATACATATGCACTTTACGGAACAATTTGCGGCATATTAATAGATATATTTTTCTTAAGGCGAGAATTGATTAAATGGAAACGCTGTTTTTATGATCGTCAACTTTATAACTCTTGATTTTCCTAAAGCTTTTTCCAATTAGAAATATTTTAGTATGTGCAAAAGCTTAGTGCGTTCGAAAATAAATTAAATATACTCTAATAACAAATTTAAAAAAAATCGTTTCATTAAATTTATAAATATTTTACTGACATTTTGTGTTCTATTTCATAGTGAAAAAATTTATTTAAGGTCCAAGCGTACATTGATAAAAAAAACAAATGGTTTTCAAATATGCTTTAAGAAAATTTAATATGAAAAATTTTAAATAAACTACATTTCAACTCATTTTAAATATTAGGAATAAGGGGATAACAATTTACTGATTTTTTTTTATTTATTTATTTATTTTTTTTTTATAAACCAACAAAGTAATTAATAAAATAGAGCAATTTTTTATTTTTTTATTTTTAGTATAAATAAGGGTTTAAGCTGAAATATATACAGTTTTCACAAGTCAAACAGCTAGAAATAAACACATCTATAACAAGTATTAAAAAAAATAAATAAAAAAACCCCGGCTGAGACCAACTTTGAACTTTGAAAATTACAAGAGAAACCTAAAGATGATTTTAAAATACTTGTCAAATGATACCCATATTGATATTTTTTATTTGTTTCGTACTTAAAAGATGGCGTCTCTTGGCCGCTATATTAAATTTTTACGTAATGATTTGTCTTTAGTGACACTCCTGGGATTAAGACAAATCGTAAGAATCATCAAAATCGGTCCACGCGTTCAGTTTTCCGAAAGAATCACACATACATAAATGCGTACATAGACTGATAAACACTATTTAGACGGGTTAGAGGGTTACAACAATACTTACAAGATTTAGCGGGAATCTTTCTTTTTAAAAAAATCCGGTTTTTTATTTACTTATTGAAAGATTCCCACTAAATCTATTAAGTACACTTATCCCTCGATTTATACGATACTTTTTTACACGATTTCACTTTTACACGATTATTTTGGTTTTCGTGTAAATTGAGAGATTTATGAAATAGCTCGATTTACACGATTTTTTATGTGTTTTATTGAATATTTTTGTCTCTAATAGGACGTTCGAGTCAGGTCTCACGTTCGAGTCAGTTCTTACGTTCGAGTCAGTTCTTATATTTATTTTGTTTAATGAATAAAGGTTTATTTTTATGTGTTTTGAGTAAACACTTCTGATATTTTGAAAACTTAGTTGAAATACATATATAATTTCTGAATAAAATCAATTTTTTACGCGGTTCTGCCTTTGTTTTGGATTTACACGATTTTTCATAGAAAAATTTAAAATTTCGATTTACACGACTTTCTCAAGAACGTATCTATCGTGCAAATCGAGGCATATGTATAGTGTTGTAACCCTCTAACCCATCTAAATAAACACAATACCCTTCTTTGTTTCGCATAACTTTCCTAGACGTGACAACTACCTGGCTTGTAAAAAAAGGAAATTATTAAATTTAAAAATGAGTTTTCAGCAAATAAATAAAAATTGAGAAATCCAGTGTAAACAAGAAATTAATGTCTTCTTAATTGATGTCAAAAAAATTACAGCATTATTCACAAAAATATTTTACTTGAGCTTTAAAGTTCATAGTAGCTACCAAGCATTTTGAGGCTAACATTGCTTTGTTAAGAAATTGTATTCAAAAGACAACTTTAATTATTTTGTGATTTAATAATAAATTCTGGTAACACCACCATGTTCAACAACCATTTCATAGCTTATGATGTACAACATCGAATACAATTTCATTCGAGTATTCAACTAATTTTTTATTTTATTAAATACATTTTTATTATCTTGAAGTTAAGCAACCTAATTTATAAAATATAAGCTTTTGACATGGAAGCAAAACAGATAAATATTTTTATGAAGTAAAAGTAAAAAAAAATGATGAACATAGAAAAATTATCTCAATTTATTTTATTCGAACGAAATGAGTATTTGAATATCCAGCTCTTTGCGATTCGTTTTGTTTGAATGTACAACACTAAAACATTTTTGTATAATTGTATTTATTTTAATATTTTTTATGGATTTTGCTATGTATTTCGAATCACTTGGATAATTTAGTGATATTTTCCATCACATTACAGAAATAATAAATTTAAGATAAGAGCTAGCACTTCTAGCTTCATTTTCGGATGTAACATGAATCAATATGTGCTATATTAACAAAAATATTTGAGGTACAAAATACACATTTTGGAAATATCAACTTAAAGTAGCCTTAGCAAACGTAGGTGCCTATTTTAGAATTTTGATATAATAATTTGTATTTTTTTTTAATACAACTTTACTTAACATTGCTTTTCAAAGCTTTGTTAAGTTTTTTTGAATACGACCCTTAAAATCTATATTGAAAACTACAAGAATATAAAAAAAACTTGCCTTTTGTTTCCTATATTAATCATAGAAAGAACGTTTTTCATAATGAACAGTCATTAACATGATTAATGAAATCAAAGTATGCATTATATATATTGAATTTTGTCCATTAATCTATAATATATGGGAAAACAATAGGTAAATAGTTCTTTTATTTAAAATAAACAATAAAATCAATCTTCTTTCAAAATTTTATTTGCGACTGACATGCTCCTTTGACAAACATAATAATTAATTAAATTAATAGAATTTCGTTTAACTTTAAATCAAACATACATAAGCATTTATTTAATGGCTACAAAATATAATAAGTAAAATTTTATTTCAGTACTTTGGATATATATTAAACTAAAGCAAACAAAGAGAGGTAAAAAAAATCAACAAAAGACAAAAACAAAACGAAATATGTTCAAAATCACGTATCACACGTAATAATGGCAGCAACACGTTCTAAAAATAAAAAATTTGGCATCCGTATGTGGAAAAATCATTTATTCGAATTGGAAATGAGTCTGCCGACACTGATAAAGCAGAAAAAAGTGTGCTGAGCAAAGCCACGATGACATGGATAAGTTAGTTTAGTAAACAAATTAATCATTATATTGGAAACCTCGATATATATGTATATACATATCTATATGTATAGAAATATTTAACGGAGCCATGTATGTCTCATGCGCATGTATACCTTCAGGGTTAAAGATGTTTAAAATGTACAAAATATTTTTACAAAATAAATTTTTGTAATCTAAAATTAATGACATGTACTGCTTTTAGATAATTTAGGGGTTTGAAATATTCAAATGTTCATTATGTGGATTTTGTAGTTATGTTTTTGGTACAGCTTGAAGATGTTGATGTTTGTGATAGTTTGAAGGCATCAAAACTTAATAAGAAATAGCTAAGACAAACAAGTTATACAGAATACTAAGTTTACTATTAAAATTAAAAAAAAAGAACAAAATCAATCTCAGCATTCTCACATTTTTTTAAAAAAATATGGACTTCATTTTCTGACTTAGGTGTTATTTTTAGTGGTGACAAACGCATGCTTGTTTGATTTTTCCATACAACGGTAACATCTCAGTGAATTTATTTTATTTTTTTTTTAATATTTTTTAATTAATTTTTAAAAATTTTAATGCAATTTAGGCGTAATTGAAAATGACTTTTAGAGCCTATCACACATTGTCAAGCTTTAGCTTAAGCTAACGAAGAGGCAGATATAGGTTTTACTTTCTGTTCTATTACGAATCAGCTCACTATATTTTATTTATAAAAATCTAATACAGGTTTTTAGTTTTTCTATTTTGTTTCGGTACAACCTGTGAAAATTAAAAAATTGTTAAGTAATTGTAAGTGACAGCATAAATTAAATCAAAACATTTTGAAATAAATTATCACAATTTTGTAAAAGCTGTAAATTTACTAGCTAGAAAAGTAGTAAAGCTATTTTTACGAAAATAGGCGTCGACAGGTTTAAGGCAACATTACACAAAAATATTCCAACAGGGTTAATGTGAGTGTTACGCGAAAATATTCCTACAGGGTCAATGTAACGAATAGTCTAGAATAGTAGTCAACAACTAAATAAGCATGCGCAGCATTAAACGTAAACAAACAAAAGCAACAACGAAAAGCGTCTGCTTATTAAGAAGATTCACATATTTACACACATACATACATGCTAATGTAAACGAAAAGCAAAAGATAAATAACCACCGTGTATTGCTTAGTTAATGATGTACACACGTATGCATGTACACATGTATGTACATAGTTACCAACATGAACCTAATTAGGCAGCATATAATATGATAATGATCATCTAGACATTGCTTGAAACTTCTAGTGGTATTTGTGTGAAATATAAAAAGAGGTGACGCATCCAGTCAGTTAGTTAGTGCTAATCAGAAAGTAGTCAAGTTAAGACCTCGTTGGTTAGTTGATAATTAAGTTGTGAATTAATAATAGTCTGCGATACAGTGGTGAGTTGACAGTTAAGAGCAGTCTGTGCTTTACACGTGAGTTGGGAAAAGGAGAAACTATAGGACAGTCTATAGTGACAGCAAAGTCTGTCGAGGAATTGAGATTATTGTGGAGTCTATCGTGTCGACTGGAGTAAAGGGAACAGCGCAGCGAATAGACGTGTGTAAGGGTGTAAGTAAAGCCAGTGAGTCTTTATTGGTGTATCAACTGTGAGGGTCGGCAGAGTGAGTGCCGTGTGTGACGAGCAGCATACAAAGAGGTATTGGTGTATCAACTGTGAGTGTCGGTAGAGCGAGTCTCGTAAGTGATGAGCAGCGGACAAAGAGATATCACGTGAATACTTACGCAGCCAGCTAAGAGATGTGCGCAAACTACAGTCAGGAAGGCGTAGTGGTAACCAGTTGTGAATATTTGAGAGTAATTTAGTAGTTTAAGTTGTATTAGTATATTTAAGCTCTTGAATAATTTAATTTAAGTGTATTTGTAAATAAAACTTGTACCATTCTTAACCCTAATTACTACACTCGGCTCTTGTATTCATTTGCAAATCTTCGAGTCCACGGAAAAGCGTTTTTATAGAGAGAAAAACGTAACACTATTTTTGTAATCACCGAACAATACATAAGGATTAGTTATAATAGGTAAAATAAATTTTTACCAAAAAAATTTTAGGGACTAAACTAAAAACACACGAATTTTACCATCCTTACAATAACACTAAGATACGAGGGCGGATCAATAAGTGCATGACTTTTTTAATGAAACAGGTTTTTTTTTTGCAAAACAAAAATTTATTTTTCAACATAATCTCATTTTAACTCAATACACTTAGTCCAAAGTTTCTCCAGTTTTTGTATCCCTTTCAAAAAAACAATATGATTTTTCGAGGTCCTTAAAATAGGCATTTAATTGTACGTTAGAGCTAAATCTCTTTCTACAGTCGTTTCTTTAGGTTTGGAAATAGGAAGTAGTCACTAAGGGCTAAGTCCGGAGAATATTGCGGATGGGGTACCAATTCGTAGCCTAATTCATAGATTTTTGCCATTGAAACTGCACACGTGTGCACTAGGTATGGCATAGTGGACGATTTTTCGATTTCGACATGCAAGGACACCTCATTTTGTGAGATTCAGAAAAATAAATATTTGAGCCAAAAAATGATGGCGGTCAGATGGGGGCAAAGGTCGCCTCTTCGTGCTCAAAGTTGAGGGTAAAAGCAAAAAAAATTACAAATAATCACATAACTTTCCCGGGGTCACCGCTACAAGGGTCAAAAATATGATCAGCACCCATAAATTTTTTCCGCCCAACAACTTCTCCAAGCACACCGACCGCCTAACTACCCTCCTTAAGGGGGCTCCCTTACAAAGGGGAAATTTTTATAAAATTCACTCGCAGGGCTCTAACTGCCCCTAGGGCGTACCTATCGAAGTCGACCCCAAATATTTTTTTAATGCAAAGATTTTCTTAAAACATACTTACCGTCTATCTTCAACCATTAAGGTGGTCCCCATACAAAAAATTATTTTTTTAATAATTTTTTTTAAGAAAGCCTCTTCTTCGGCTTATATGGTGCCTCCCAGGGGGTATAATGTAAGATCGACCCAAAGTAGTTTTTTATTTCCAACATTTCTTCCGAATATACCTATGCGCTATCTCGGCTCCTTAAGGGGGCTCCCATACAAATATGAAATTTTTATAAAATGACTGGGCGAGAACGATATTCCTCTCCAATGGTGTCGCTATTTATTTTCTCGTCTCCTGCCTCATTTTCCTCTATGCCGTCGCTGTCCTCGTTTGATACTGTCATGCTCGTTGGATGGCGAAAGGCATATAAAATGTTCTTATTTCGAGAATATCTTGAAAAATGAAGTTTATGGTTAATTGAGAGCAATCGCGCCAACCATCTTTCAGATAATTTTCTTAAACCCAACTGAACATTACAATCGAAACTACACTACCATATGATGTGCCTACGGTATCAACAGTCTCACGCATTGTTACTCTTCTATCGGCCAACACCATATCGTGGATTTTTTCTACATTTTCGGGTGTAAAGACCTCAATTGGCCGTCCAGAACGTTCCACGTCCTTGGTACTTGCACGACCTCAACGAAAGCGACATAGCTTGTTCAAATTTAGACCCTCGTATTAGTTTGAATAAATTTCAAAGGCCAACAAAAAAAGAATGACTGCCCCTTATATTTGTCTTTGAAAAAAAAAAAAACGACAATAAAAAAACGAATTTTTCTATGGAAGTGCTTACGTTTTCATACAAAAAGCTGGTAAACGAAACCATTTAATTCCGTAGAAAGTCTCTTAGTGCTTTTAAAATACATTAGCAAGTAACAACCACCAATTAATTGCTGGATCATACTAAAAACTCTAACATAAATCACGCACATAATAACTGGAAAATCTCATAATACCCGCAACTCCCATACCTTTTCCCCCCACCCCAGTGAAACAACCTAAAAATTAAAATAAGTCAAAGCATTTTCTACGTGAGCCTTTCAATTTACTACATTCATATTAAATAATGGTATTCATATAGTAATTAATTTGTTTGACATAATTTAATTTGAACCAGTTTTGTGTGAAATTGAAAATTACCTCACTAATCCCTGCTGGAAAAAGCTAAAGAAATAACATGAAACGGCAAGTCATCAGCAGCATCATATTAACACTTGCTGTGCCCTTCCTTACATAAGCCAACAAAAGGGAAAAAACAGAACAACAAAAAAACAGGAAATATAATCCAGCACATTTCAGTTATATCCGTTTAAGCTAATTTGTATGCTAAGCGTACATGCTTAGCATATATGCATGCATGTACATATATATGTATGTATATTCTAGTCAAGTCCTTCTGCAGATGAAAAAAAATTGCTTTAACAAGCAAACATATATAGTATACATAGTATGTGTATACAAAATAGAATAAAAAGGTTTATTATCTAACAGACGCCAAGAACAACAGGTACAAAGCTGTATCAAATGACTAGAAAATAAAAACAAAAACGTTGAAAGAATCAAAATGAAAATGTCTGCAAAAAAAAACAACAGCGTTAATCTTTATACATTTCAAAAGCATCATAAAAAAAGCATGTACACATAGATTAATACTTGTGTGCTTAGAAATACAGGGCGAGCAAATTTAAGTTAATGATTTTTATTAGCTGTAAAATTATGAAATACCTAGAACTGAGGAATATTTTTTACACATTGGCCTAGTCCAAACATGCGAAGCACACAGGAAAAAACAACCTAACTTTATTAGGATGAATATAAATCCATAAAAAGAATTTTATTTTAAGAGAATGACAATAAGTCCTTTAAAAGAATACTTAAGTGTAAACTTTAGTAACTGCGTATACACATTATTGCAAGTATTTCTTAAGCCAAGTTTGCATCTGTGTGTCATGTGCCCAAAAAAAAAGCGTAACCACAAATTGCTAATGAAAACTGTTTGATTCAGATACATATTTTTAAGTTAAATAACTTCATACATAACTAATAGACAATTTTTTACAATTCAACACTGTTAAAATCAATAAATCAGAGCTGTTAAATTTTGATTACGATTACTAATCAATTAGATTACATTTTAAAAAGAATTGTACTGGTTACATAATTCCCTTTAAAAGAATTTCTGATAAATAATTGATTACGATTAGTAATAATCGAAAAATAATCTGATACTAGAAATTACAACAAATAATCAAAAAACCTAAAAACGCTAAAATACTCAACAAACATAAATGTGAAGGCTCGTACTGTACATATGGATATTTATTCGGATAAAATAAGTATACTCATGATACTCAGAGTAATATTTCAAAAATAATTTTTTATGAAATGGAATGGTAATGTTCTTTGGATACATATTTTAAAAGATTAATTAGGAAACTAGGAGTTAAAAATGAGAATAAATATTGTCTGCTTTTTAAGAACTTTCAGATTTGATTTACAAACAAAACACATTAAATTTCGAAAAATGTATGAAATCTTTATTTAAATCGGTAAAACGATATCTATAACACAGTGTGACAAAAACAAATGCCTCGGACTTATCAATATTTAACTTACTTAAATATCAACCGATTTTAGAAAGAAGAGACTAAAGCCTACAGTATACGACATGTAAAAAACCACATGTGTATGTGGTTCTGACGTAATTTTGATGTCATCACGATGCTACATTTGCTACATGCCGTGTACTGGCAACATATGTACATGTATATATTAACATGCTTACAGATGAGCTGCCCCAGAAAATGTCTTCTATTCTATACCACATAAGTATTTTGGTACAAAAGTACTATAAAAATTTTACGGCATGTAGCCATTACTAGTATTTTAAAAAAATGGAACGAACATGCTGAAAATTCTCGTGACGTCATCGCCACATACGCATGTGGCTTTTTACATGCCGTGTACTGTAGGCTTAAGACCTTTCGGCCTATGTATATTTGTTTCAGTTAATTTCACCAAACATAATTTTTTCGGTTTTTTCGACACTTTTCTACTTTGGATTCGTTCTTCTTTGGAACTGACTTTATCTTGGAACCTGTAATAAGCAAACTCTTGAAATTTTGAAACAAATCCCAAAATTAATATCAAAAACAAAAGGTCGTCAAAAAACAAAAAGGAAACGCCAAAAAACCGAAAAACCCTCTAAAATTAAACATAAATATTTAAAAAAAATCATCATATGCTAATAATAATCGCCAAAATGAAAAATAAACACCAAAACTATAAAAGGCTTCAATGCTAAAAAAAAATGCAAAACCGAACAAATCATCAAAAAGGAAAAAGTACCGTACGAAAACCTTCGTGAGCGATTCAAAGTCGATCTCTTCTCCTTTTATTATTCCTTTTTTGTAACTTAAAATTAACATTTTTTAACGCACTAATAATCCTAAATTATAACTCAACTAATTTTGTAAAATATTACTTTTATTGAAAATACATTGAAATTGATTATTGAGGAATTTAGCTAGATCCCATGCGCATTTCACTGTTGCTAATGCAGATCATCAGGGAACATTTACCCAAAGTTTATTAGAACAACTAGAGTTATTATGTAATTATAATCTAACCTTCGATTTTTATTATATCTAACTTTAGAAAATAAATTTAAATTTATATCTTATAAAACATTTTTTTTTAATTAATGAACTACAATAAGTTTAAATATTGTAACGTGATTTGCTCAAATTATTCAATTAATTATTAAAAAGTTATTAAGATACAATAACATAAATTATGTTTGTATAACTAAAAGCATTTTTATACCTTTCACCAAAAGTTGTAAAGAGTATATATAGGTTTGTCGTTCCGTGACTAATTTCCACAATATAAATAGGCGACCAATATATTATATATATTCTTGACGAAAAAGCGATGTCCGTCCGTCTATCTGTACGTGAATTAATTTTTTTAAAGCTCCCACAAAAGCTAAAGACTTCGGTCTCGAACTAGTGTGTCAAAAATGGTCCGAAATGCATTAGTATTGAAAATCAGCAAAACTGACCAGTTTCAGATCTGGAAAAGCTAAACTTTACTTTGCCATATAAAAGTAGCTAGCTAAAACTAATTTTGGTTTTTTAAATACATATTTGACATCTAAAACGCTCTTTTATTTAAAAGTTTATATATATTTTATTTATTTTATATTTTTGAACTTTTTAACAAAACTATCCCCATTGGCAACTCTGTTACACTTCACAAGCAATTTCTATTAAAATTAACTCCTGAAGGTATGCTTTAAAATTCGGATGAATTATTTCTATGCAGCTGTTAACCCATTTTTCGCTGACCGGTGATTATAATTACCAGAAGTTCTACTATCCATAACCGACAAACAAAATAGTTTTGATTCGATAGACTTTTTTTAATAAGTTATTTGGGGACTAGTTTGTTTATTAAATACTCAGTTAAGTTCCTTTCGCTACTTAAATTTCTCATTTTTGGTAATTTTAGAGATTAGTAATTAAAGGGAATTGAAAAACATGGAGATAAAGTACCGATAATTTATTATATCTATCAATTATACCTATTTTTGTAAAACTAAACGTTTACTTTTATCTTTTGTGTACTATTTACCAAAAATAATATTCATTTATAATGTAAAAGTTCATTATGAATATTCTGGTAATTATAATCACCACTGGCGAAAAACGTGTACACCTTATAGTACGTCTTATTCACATGCCTTGTTGTATACGCTCTCTCTGAAGAAGTGTATAGTACATAAATTGAACTTGGTTCTCTCATGTCCTTAAACTTAATCGAATATTTGAAGCATTCTGAGCGTCTGTCTACTATCTGAAATGAAATTTAATGCCAGTGCAAGAAAAAAGATTGCCAGTTAATTAATCTAGAAACTAAATATGACAACCGCTTACCAAAAAAGAATACAACGTCATGTTCGATCACGCAAATGAGATCTATATTGCAAAATAGCAATACCATCGATACCATCGATCCTTCTGCTGACCGACGCTACCAAAAGTTACATAAGTATATAATGTTGAATAATCTAATGTGATACAAAGTTATAAATTGCATATGGGGTGGGGTGGGCGTAGATATCGAAGGTAATACAGCATCGAACTACCGCATAAATATTAAAAGCAAGAAGTGGTTAGGTTAGGTGAGGTTAGCAGACTGCTGGTAAGGAAGGGTGAAATTAAGAGTCCAGCTCACTTGGGTCCAATACAATGATCCCTTTGTGCTACCTCTAAGTAAGAGGGTGATAGAGAAGCGATAGTGACAGAAAAGACAGGTGGTGAAGGAAGAGATAGAGGAAAGCTGCATTATTTTGCAACTCTGCTTTTTGCACGTTTTTAATGATGCAGTGTTGAAGCGCCTCTGGTGTCAATGAGGCGTATTAAATTTTGAGTGTATTAGCTTGCAATTTTTAATTTTTATTTTACCTGCTACACATTACCGACGAAGGAGGGTGTTCTGATGTTGGCGGATTAGTATCCACTGAATCCGATGTAGTTCAATAACCAGTGTCTTTGCCTTTATCACTCGAACTTTCCTACAACAACTGATACAAAGGGACAATAATACACATCAGAAAAATGCCTGGAGTTATAATTGAATAACTTCGACAGTGACCGGGCTCGAACCCAGGCCCTTCGGTTTTGTAGTAAACGTGCTAACTACTTCAGCCCACTCCACCGTCAGCAAGAATTGGTGATGGCATCTTTTTTCGAAAGTAGTGAACTCGGTTGTTGTGAATGCTTATAAGAGGAAAATTTTTTTTTTGTGCAACATTAGAAAAAATTTAGGGAAAAACCAACACCAATTTCGGTCGGAAATTACAAGAACTCTTCTGGTTTGCGAGGATTCCGACGAACAGTAAATGGAAACAGAGGTACCAAGACCAAAACGCACGAAAGTGATCCAATACGTTATTGTAAGCCAGATGATGGCGAAATTATCGGTGCAAGAAATGCCACATCCGCACCCAATTTGTGTGTAAAAAATGTGAGGAGCAACTGCATAGAATTGGTTTAAAATTTACCATAATAAAAACATTTTATCATTAAATAAAATGCCTTCTAGTTACCTTTGAAAAATCGTACACCTGTATACATATTACGCCGATGGTGATTATAATTACCACTTATTTTCTAGGAAACGTGAAAAGCCACTTAGTCCAAAGTTGAAAACTTTCTTAATTAGTATCAGAATATGTTCTGTACAAAATTTTATTCAAATCGATCAACAGGAACTTGGTGCGGCGAAAAATGGGTTAAGTTTCTTTGTACTTCTTGTTCGTATGATTACACTAATCCAATCATACATAGCTCACACCGATGTGATCTTACGCGAAATTTGTGATTGTATTGTGAAAAAGATTTTTACCCCCTAGCGTATAGATGTTTACACATCAAAAAAAAATTTGGTAAAAATATAACCAAAACTAATTTGTTTTTAATTACATAAATATATTTCCGGTCTAATTCATAAAAATTCCTTATTTCAGCTTTAATCTGTACATTACTTATGAAACAGATTTTGCTTTATTAAGCTCTAATAAAAATTTGTATTCATAACTGATTAATATCAGTGAATTAACTATTAAACGATTTTGCTTCTTTTGTAATTTTATGTTGGCAACATCATGCTACTTTCGCTCTCATTTTATGTTTAGTGATGCATACAACGAGAATCGATTATCTAGGTAGTCTGTTTGAGTCGAAAAAAAAAGTAAATCATTACGCATAATGTTATTAAAAAATAACTTAAAAAGTAGGCGTTTCACTTTTCATTAATAAATAAACCAAAAAAAATTTATATGTTACAAAAAAAAAATTGCATTTAAACACATTTATATTCGGCTGAGTACAGAGGTAGGCAAATACCCATTTTATAGCGGTCGATTATGCATCACTATTTTATTTTAATTTTAAAATGTTATTGTACATACATACATGCATATGTAAGCATGCAGTACCATACAAACATACGAATGCTTGTACTTACATATGCCCTTATGTTGATAATTCTATTTTTCTTTTTGCCAATCAGCGTTGTCAACTTGGTGCGATTCGCACCATTTTGTGTGCTTTTAGAAATGTTTTGTGCGAAAAATTCCTTAGTTGGTGCGTGGTGCGCTTTTTTTAAAATTTCGGTGCGTTTTTTTATTTTTAGTGGCACCAACGCAAATTTAACACAGCAATGGGTTAAAACCGGACAATTCTTGTTATGAAACTTACCAACTTCCTGATAGTGTTAATTACCATATTAATACTAATAATGTTTACAAAATATCACAATTTGAAATGAAATCTGTTTTATGGCCCAATGATAACAATAATGATGAAAATATTAGATTTATTTATTTGGAATAATTAATTATTGGTTTCTTTTTAAAAAGTTTTAAGCCGAATTTATAAAATTAATATACAAAAATGTATCATATTGGACAAATGAATGCAAAGATATGTATGTGCCCTTAATTATGAAAGTTGTATAAGTCTTATATTTCTTTGGTCGAGATATTAAGTAGATAACATTGGAACAAATCAAAAAATAATTTTTTTGTTATGCAACAGTTTAATTTAGAGTTGTTTTAGTCTGATCAAAATGTACTATATCGAATCAAAAATGGTATGACCTAGACCACTTTCATATGTACACTATGTATGTACGAATTTGTTTAGTTTTTTTTTTTTTTTGTTTTTTAATTATGTACATATATTGTAAAAGGCTGTTTATTTCTAATGTTATATTTTTAATATGGATATATTAAACTACTGATTAAAAAAAATATTTAAAAATATTTGAATAAAATGATAAATAAAGAACTTTTATTAGTTTTGAATCCTTTCTATTAATCCTAGATCTCTTTAAAAAGTTTTGTACAGAATTTATGAAATTAAAAAAAAATATTATCTATTTAATTCAAATGAATATAAACAAATTTGATAAGTTTTTTTAGGTTTTATTTTTTTAACCCTGAAAATAGTGTACTTTTATGTATAATTCAATAAACATTTTAAACTAAAAAAAATAAATTCTAAAATTGGTGCGTTTTTTTTTTGTAAATGGTGCGTTTTGAAATTTCAAAGTTGACAACGCTGTTGCCAATGAATGGGATTTCTTTAATTTTCAACGATGTTTATATGTATGTATTTTTCTTTTTGTACAATTATGCATTTATACATACATGTACCAACTTACATAAATTAATACATTTGCCCAAGAACATTATTCAGGAGACATGCATAAGAATAAACAAGAAACATAAAAGTGAGAAACCACAGAAACCCTCACATAAGGGATAAAAAAATAAAGAAAATATTATTTATAATTGTTTATCAAACGCTTAAAGTAGCATGGAGGCTACATTAAAAATCTCTAGTTATGAAACGTTTATTAAACGTCTAATAGGCTATTAATCATTTATGAATACACATTTAGCGATTTTTGACTATTAATGTGTAATTGAACTGGTAATAATCATTTATGAATTAGACCGTTCATGTTAAAGGAAAATCTTTACTCAAGATTGTTTTTATATTTGTTAAATTTTTATGGCAATATCTAATTTGTGTTGTTGCTTATTACACTCTCAGCATAGTTATGTTTCAAAGCAATGATCTTTCGTTGACAGCTTGTAACGACTTCTTATTAATTTTTAGTAAATGGAGATAATAAAATTTACGAGAAATAATTTCTTAATCGGGCTTAAGTTGAGTTATTTAAATTCTTATTGAATGAAATATTTTTATTAACTAATAACAGTTTCTAAGGACGAGAAAAAAAATTAAACTAAATTTTATTAGCCTAGGGAAATACCGATATTTTTCTGTGCAGACACGCACTTCATCAGCACCCATGTCTATATACTGGAGTAGAGCTTGTTATTAACATCAGCTATTTATTTAACGTAAATTTTCAATGAAATGGAATATGATTTATTATTATTGTGTATACAATTATTGATTTACCTTTGGCAAAAACATTTGTAAGTAACACTATTCAGTTTCTGTTTTTCCGTTTTATTTCCCTGAAACCATTCCTTTCTGCTAAATGAAATCTAAAAAATTCTTTAGAAATAAACCGCTTAGATAATATCATGATATATGCGTTTAGCAATGAGTTATTTTAATTGAGAAACTAAACAATTTTACAAAATCAAAAATTTTTGAAATTCGAGAAAATATAAAACAATTTAGTTTAGTTGGTATGGAGGTACAATACTAACCTAGGTTTATTAAATAAAGGATCCGCCATCTAACGTTTTTTTCAACTAATGCTTGTTTCGTGAATGGTAACACTTTGCTCATGTCTGATTTGACATTTAATTAGTTTTATTCTTCCGCTGAACGAGCCAACTGACCATCCAATGCGTTTTCGCTTCGCTAAGTGGGCCTACGATTGACTTACAGAAGATGCCGATTCTGCCAAAAAAAAATCATCTTTTCAGATGAAGCTCATTTTGGTCTTAGCGGGTATGTAAACAAGCAAAATTGTCGCATTTGGGGCACAGAAAAGCCGACGCACCCAAAACGAGTCACTGTTTGGTGCGGATTTTGGTCCAGAGGCATAATTGGGCCATTTTTTCGAAAATGAGCAAGCAGTGGCCGTTACAATCAATGGCGATCGTTATCGGGCCATGTTAAACGAATTTTTGTTCACAAAAATTGAAGAGCAGGATATTGGCAACATTTGGTTTCAACAGGACGGCGCTACGTGCCACACAGCATTTTCAAAAAAAAAAAGTTATCTGGAGGACCCTTTAGTAGCATGATTTTTTAACGTCTCGTCTTGGGGCTGTTTACTCGCCCCAATTTTATTGGCATGTTTGACGTGATGTCGATGTTGACAACTGGAATAAGGGTAAATTCAAAATAGTTCAACTATTATAATATCAAAAAAAAAAAAAAAAAAAAAAAATATTTTAATCAAATTCTTAAATCGAATAATACATAAATATTTAAATTGCGTTAGAGCAAAAAATTATAAATTTTTTCACAAAACAAATATATACATATGCCCTTATGTATGTATCTGTATACTACATATACGTACGTCGGTGTAGGGTATATAACATTCGGCCCAGCTGAATATAGCACTATTACCTGTTTGAGCTTGAATTTTAGTTGTAAAAAGTATGTCTGAAAATCGATATGACAAGCTATTCAAAACTAACGTGACCAGATGGTTTTTGCAAAAAGCGGGACATGATAGATCAAAAAGCGGGATTTTGAAGAAAATATGGCCAAAAAGAGGGATTTGAAAATAAATGTCTTTTTGAAAGCTGGATGTGTAATATGCACATATACAGTTTTGTAAGTATGTACTTAGAAAACACAATTTTCAACAAATAAAAAAAAAAAACGCTTTTAAAAAATCAGAAATATTTTTAAACAAAAAAATGTACATATCTACATAATTATGTGACGCGCAAAATAGAAAGGGACCTAAGGGTAAAAACCGGTTTTGTTCAGGAGAGCCATTTTAAAGATTTAAATACGTGTATCTTTGGTGTACCATCACATCATAAAACGCGCATATCTCTGGGAGGGAACACTTTTGGGGCATGGGATCGGTCTCATTCGATGCTCAGATGTTGTCCACATCAAAAAAAAAAAAAAAAAAAAAAAAATTGTTTTTTTTTACCCTTAGGTCCCTTTCTCTATGCGCTGTCACATATATAAATAAAAATAAAATGTTGTTGCTTGGTAATCGCAACAATTAAGAACGATTGCACCGATATCGCTATTTTTTTAATGTGACACCTCTTATATAAATGCTTTTTTATTATGGAATATCTTTGAATCTAATGCAGCAGCAAGAAGCGTGAAATTTTGTAAAAGTAAAGATTTTTATAATATGTGTTGTCTCGCAATTAAAGGTTCGAATTGGACATGTGGGTGTGGAGCCACTCATAAAGAGAACAAGTTTACTTTGAGATATCTGGAAACGTCAAGTTTTGTAGGGATAACTATGTTGGTATTGTGCATTGTTTCTGGAAACATTTCATAATTTAACAAGTAGGCGTGGCAACTCGTGGTGCCCACATAGAAGCAATATTTACTTCTAGAAATAATGCAGTAAAAAGTGTGTCATATCCTAAGAAAATTAAATATTAATTTTTTAATATATTGGTATCTGCTACAAACACAAACCTAAAGTTCTGCTGATTCTGGTGATGATAAAAAAAATCAGGATTGGACAAGAGAACGTGTCAAATAGAGAAAAAATTTACTCAAAAAAATATCTTGGAAACTAATGCAGTAATATTTTTGAAACTCTTCATGTTAATAATTAGAATTGCATTCTACAAAATAGTGAAAATATAACCGCAAGCATGGCACTTCTAAAAGATGTCCCAACAAGAACGCAAGATTTAAATTTTTAATAAAACACAGATATTTAAAAAAAAAATCGTGAAACTTTGTTATATAGTAAAGTAGACAAAATGAGGTTATGTGTGGAACAACAAATCGGGCAGATGGCCGCCGCGGCTTTGCTGGCACACAAACGATCTTTTAATGAAATTTTCAATGGCCGTTTTGCATAAATGCTGCAGTATTTCATTAATGCAGCGTCCAATTTCCTCTTTTAAGGCTTGAGCCATCGTCGGCTTATTCGCGTAAGCCATCGACTTCAAAAAACCCCAAAGAAAAAAGTTTAATGGTGTTAAATTGCACAATCTAGTCGGCCAATTCTGGTCTCCAAAACGCCCCCCCCCCCCAGGGGAGTCTATTTTTGACTACGGGTGTGGCAACTCCGGGGCCCCAGCTGGGGTGATGTGGCTTTTTCCATTGACGTACCTTTGGTACATTACCCATAGAACTTATGTGTTACTACCCGATCTCTGAACACAAACAGAGCAAAGGATGTGCACATATTTATAAAAGGAAGACAGGTCCTGTTGATGTCAGTTAGGTGCAGCGTCACCTATAACTGCCCCTGAGTCCAAAAGACGATAGGGTGAAGCCCTTGTGGTGGAACTTCGAGGTCTGACCAGAGGCTACTTCTGGTGCCACGGGTGCCGGTTGCCCGACAGTCGAGCTGCTTTAAAGTTTTTAGTGCATGTAGCGGTCGTCAGTTTCCTTTGCTAAAATGCCGAGTTCGTCCTACCTCTTGGGGTTAAAGGGATGATTTCGGTATGTGTGGAGTAGGCACTGGTTATTTGGCGACACAGGCGTGCGTTCATTATGGATGAGTGGTTGAGCTGTGCCGGCAATGGTTGAGGAATTCTCTTGGGGACCTCGATATGGGTGTATACACAACACCTTAGCGTGGAAGCCGGAGAATTATCGTGGTGGCTGTGGTTGGTACCAAAATCGCTGGGAGAATAGTCTTGGCTTCCCAATTTTGAAATCAAGGCTAGTGATTGGTCTGACGCGGTCAGCCAGACACTATTATAGGTGCTGTTGGTATTCAACAGAAGCTGCTATGGGCACGGAGATAGCAGCAGAGTTAAGATAGCTCAAATTACCTCAGCAAGGTAATTGAATATAGTACAGGGATAACTATATTCAAAGATTGCAACCTATGTGCCTTATGGAGTGGGCTATAGGTTCTTTCTAATAGGGTGCATGGGGGCGTTGGTCTGGCGTCTAACCCACACCCGGTGCTTTGGCACCCGTGAGATAAGGCCGTAACGGCAGGTGCTCACGGAAAGCTATCGCACATCTGTCTCCAAAACGCGAAATAACACGACCGGGAAATGACTGATGTAGCAATTGAATTGTTTCTCTGGCTGTATGACATGTGGCGCCGTCTTGTTGAAACCACATGCCCTCCACATTCATTTCTTCAATTCTAGGCATTTCACGATACCGAACACCATTGACTGTTTGCGCTTGACTTGCGTTAGAGCGACGTCATCACGTACAGCTGCGACATTTTCGGTCGATCGACCTGGTCGAAGGCGCGTTGTTGTCTTTACATCACTAACAGATCCAGTTTCAGCAAATTTATCCATTAATGTCTTTACAGTTGACTCTTTTGGAGCATTATTGTGACCCCAAATTGATCGCAAATTTACAAACTGTAGCCGCAAAACTTTCACCATTTTGGTAAAACAATTTCACAATGAGAATGCGTTGTTCATTCGTGTAGCGCTCCATTTTGACTAACCTCGTAACTTCTACTAGCAAACAATAACAATTGTTCAAATGTCAAACAATGACACTTCGAATGGCGAAAAATTTAAATCTTGCGTTCTTGTTGGCACACCTTTTAGTATAAAAAACTTTTCATCTCAAAACGTATATGGAGTGTAGTTAGGTAATAACTACAAAAAATATTTTGAATGAATTTATTCAGAACCCACAACTATCTTGGCTATAAATTAACTAAGATTCAATACTTGCTCTTGCTGGTTTAAAAATTAACTGAAAAATATTTAATAGGACAATTTGCCTATTAATAGCAAAACTACATACCACAAACACACACACACACACACACACACTAAATATTGTCTTTTATTTTATTACATTTGTAATAAACACAAATTAAAGTTTGTGCTTTTTTCCATTAAGATTTTATATCATGATATTTACTTGCTTTAAAGATAATTTGTATTTATAACGTCATTTGGTTTGCAAAATTGGGCTAAATAAACATTTATAGAAATACAAGAGCTGAGCTGGTGTGTGTGTGTGTGTTTCAGTGTGTATATGTATGTGTAAGTAAAAGTGTCTGTGCGTATTTATATATTATGGCTTATATGTATCTACTCGTATGCATGGAAATGCTTAAGGAGAGTGTGTGGTAGTGATGGTTTTCCTATTTGTTGTATTTCTCAACATAAAAAGGGATAATGCTTTCTAAGAATCAGTTATTCCTTTTTATTTAAGATTTCTGTTTTTTTTACTGCATATATTATTCTTATTTTTGCTGCTGTTGATTTCTTTTCACTCGATTTGTTGTTATTATTTGAACATATCAATATACATAAATTTGTGTGTTTTTGGTTTATATGCGTTTATAAATTTTTTTTCTTCCTATTTTATATATCGTTTAACAACACATAACATTTAGTTTAGTTCTGCCTCATTTATTCGTTTGCCAATAGAATATTTAAGAGTTTCTATTCGTTTTGTTGCTGTCGTTTGCTTATTTGTTTACTTAAAGCCACTACTTTTGATAATTGAAAAAGGGGGGCTGCATTGGAGGAGGTGAAGGTAATAGTATTTTATGGCGTGAGTGAAACGATTTTCTTGGTTCATATAGCAGCATATCATGGTATAATTTTTCTCTTTGAATAAATAAAGCAAACAAGGAAATATAGGAAAATTGCAAAAAAAAAAAAACAAAATGGAAAAATCTCAAGTAATCGTGTCGAATCAAATTTTTTGCACAATAGATTGCTAAAGATTTTTTTAAAGTGCTTAAGCATTCAGTAAGTTCATTTAGAATCTAAAATCTATTAAAACTTATAGTGCATGTGTAAACATGACGTTGTTTCATTACACTGTACATTGGTTGATGAAAAATTTATACTATCAAAGTTCGTAATAGCGAAACTGTATTGTATTTCCTTCAAAAATTGAGCTAGATTTCAATAAATATTTTTTTCAAACACAGCAGAACCAAAACCATATAGACTGATTGATCATAAAATAATTTTGTACAGCTAAATTTTCCATACATTGCACTGTACACTGCTTTGATTTATTACTTTTGTCAGGAATGAGTTGATTAATTAATGTTTCAACGCAATTATTAATTAGTTCACTGTGACACAGATGCAGACAACTGTACTGTTATTTTTCTCTTCTTGGACTGAATCTTCAAACAATCATCATGACAAAAATTATATGAGCAACATTTTTTTAATTTTGTATAAACAAATACAAAAAAGGCTCTTATTTATTGCGAGTTTAGGGTTCTTCCTCTCCACATCAACACAATATTGTGTTGCATCGACATCAGAAACCATAAAATACTAACATTTTAGGTGTAGTAGGTGTACTGAACTTTTATGTTAAATGAGATAATGAGCATTTAATGTCAGATTCGACAGACAAGCCATTGTAGCTTCTCAGTTTGTATTTTCTTTTGAATCTAAATTTAATTTCACTTAAATTTTATTTTAAATGATCAACTCATTGTGTTATACTTTTACTTAGTGCGTCCCTAAAAAATATTTAAAGTTATTATGGCTGCAGTGGTGAGTGCGTTGAATACCCAATTAATCAGTTCGAATTTAATGCACATTTTTTTGAAGCCTGTGTCCATACACAATATCACATAAGTTAAATAAAATAACTGCATTAAACTAAATTCACATTGATTCAACTTGAAATAATTTTGACTCAAAATGATTCTTCATTTTCATTTACCTGTTCTTAAATGTTATATCAACATAAAATAATGTTATCTTAAAAGAAAAAAAATTCTTTCAATATTATTTTTAATCATGTTCATTTAACATGAAACACATATGAAGCCTGGTTTTCATAAATTTAATTGTGTGCGTACAATTGTTTTTCTTTTTCACTTCTTCAAGGCTTACAGCAAGATTATTCATGTTATTTAAATTTATATTAGATTAGTATTTTTTTAGTAACTTTTATTTGTGTGAAATTTATTAAAGTTGGTTTATTTTATTTGACAATTTTTTTTTTGCAGTTGACCCTCGCTTTCTTTTATGGCCTTCTATAAACATCACTTGCATTTAAAAAAAAATTGTAATAATGCATACCACACAATCTGATTTAAAACCCCAAAAGTAAAAGAAATACATGAATATATTCATAAAAAACTTTTACATAATACTCATAGGATATTTAAGGAAAAAGTAAAAACATAAAAAATATATATGTATATATAAATCCAGAGCGCCAACAAGAAAATAAACTTTTCTTGTTAAAAGTAAAATGATGAAAAATAAAAGTCAACCGAAAATATGTCTCCATTGTAGTAAAAATATTGTTGTTTATGTTATGCTTAGTAACAACATTTTACTTTTACTTTAATAATATAGAACAATAAAAAAAGTTGCAAAAAAAACCTTTTTTTTTTTGCAAAATTGGTCAACAAGGATAAGTAAATACTCGCAAGAACAGATATCGTTAGCTGAAATGCAAAATCACAAAACGACACCTTTTAACATTTTATAGAAGAGCGCCAAAAGTACACAAAAAAGTATTCAAGTGACTGAAGTAAAGTTTCTTTATTTAATTTTTTTAATTTTAATGCTGCTGTTTGTTATGACAAATGATTGAAAATTTTATATTTAAAATGCGATTTTTTTTTTATTTATGTCAGTTCAGCTGACGAATGGTGCAAGTAAAATATAAAATGGCAAATAAGTACTAAGCAAGTTAATAAATTTGCGGCAAAATATTTACGACTGATTAAGAGTTTTGCAAAGTTTTATGAACTAAAATTGAAGAAAGTCAAAGTTTGGAGTTTAAAGTTTAGAAAAGTAGTTAAAAAAAATCTGTTAAATAATATTCTCTATAAAATAGTTGCACTTAATAAAATAAAATTTAAATAAATATTGTCTTAAGTAGAAGAAGCAAATAGAAGTAAAATTTGGCTAAAAAAAATCTTTTACTTAGGATTTTTACATATTTATTGAATAAAAAATTTTTAGGTTTATAAAGGACCCTTATTATTTTTTTTTTTTTTTTTAAATATAAAATGTTGTTGTTTTTCCACTTTACACACTTGTAAAATTATAGCAAAACATTATAGAGATAGTATTTTTTTTAAATACAATAAAAAAACTTTATGCAAAGTTTTTTGTTTTTCATTCTATTTTCTGGAAAAATATGGTTTATGTCATTTTATCAAAAGAAAAAAATAAAACTTGTTCAATGACTAACAAGCAACAACAGCCAAACTAAAATATAACTTACCAACAACTTGTAAATGCACTCGAGCACTAACTTTTGGTTCTGTTGACACTTGGCATTCATATGCACCAGCATCCCGAGCCTGCACATATTTTATTTGCAACGTCCAAAATTTGTCGGGTTGTTTGAGAGCCAAAAATCTTTGGTCGGCAATAAAAACGGCTCTGCAAGGAAAGTTAAACGAAAAATAAGCAAAAATTATAGAATGCAAGAAAACAAGTTTAGTCTTTTATGTAAAAAAAAAAATATTTATGTTGACGTTTGGTTGCAATGTTCGAAACAGTTAAGCTTAAGATTTTGTGTTTATAAAATTTAAGCTCAGAATTTTGTTTCGCTAAGATTTTTTTGCTTAAATAGCTTCAAAAACTTTCAGCTTTGAAGTTAATTATTTAAAAACTTTTTGAATTCTGCTTAAATCTCTCCTAACGTAGTTTTTGGTATCCAATATTCCGTTTTGGTAACTTGTCAAAAGTTAAGCTTTCTTACAAAAGGGTTATACAGATAAAAACTTAAATAAAGTTACAAAAAATGTCAACAAATTTTTTTACACATCCTGATAGTTAATAAGAATTTTTTCGACTGTCAAAGTTTTTACTTTCAATACAGAAACATTTAATTTATATTCAATCCTTTAATATGTTAGAAGGATAAGCCAATCACCGTGCAAGTAAGTAAATAAAAAAAAATACTAGTAAACAAGTGGTATATATTATATTATATATATTCAATTAAATTATGTCAATGATTGATTTAATCATTTATTTGATTAGAAAAATTAATTTTACGAAATATGCAATCTTATTGATATTTCTTTGCATACGATTTTTAACCCCCGACGAAAAAAGGGGTAATATAAGTTTGTAGTGTGTGTCTGTGTATCTGTGTGTCTGTCCAGTTGTATGAAAAGGAACCATTGCCACCAATGACATGCGAAGTAGTTAGCGCTTTTGTTCGATTTGCACTAGGGGCTACCCATGTGGCATTCCAATCACATCTATATCTCTCTCTAGACATCAATGTCTAATGCTTTAATATAAAAATAGATACCCTAGTTTCGCTAGCTAATTCTATAGCTCCAAGTAATGCAGAAAACAATTTTTTGTCAGCGACGAGTAGAAAATATATACATATCGATGGTTTACTAACGCAACCTCGTAACTTGAAAACTACTACTTTTCAGGAGAGACAAAAAATGATTTATAACAAGTATTTAAACATTTTTAATATATGTTTTTTTATAATCTAATTACTTGGATGATTTTTGTTAAATTTTCAATTAAATACTTGTAAATTTTAATTAAATACTTGTTATAAATCATTTTTTGTCTCTCCTGAAAAGTAGTAGTTTTTAAGTTACGAGGTTGCGTTAGTAAACCATCGATATGTATGTATATGATAAACAGATCCCGTTATAAATTATCAACAATTTTTTGTCTGTAGGACATCTCCATGTTAAATTCGCCACTCAAAAGTATGTCTTGTAGATTGCAGTGAGACTAGCGGTAGTTCCAAAAGAACTATCGAATATACAGGCGAATCGCTAAGACGCCGTACCACTGGGTGTGTATCTGTGTATCTGTGTGTCTGTCCGTGTCCACGTACAGACCAAACGACTGGACGATTTTCATTTAGTTTCTTCTGTTTGAAAGATAACTTGATCGAGAGGGTTCTTAGCTATGTTTGAAGAAAATCGGTCTAGCCGTTTAGAAGATATAACATCTTTTCTGAAAAAAGTCGGGGGTTTTTAAAATTTTTAATTTTCGTTATTTCCATACAATTTTACAGTGTTATTGAAGTTTGGATCATTCTTGCGAAATCCAGTATATTTGCGGGTATGAAATATTGCTATTGATTTTTTAACTTTTTACTTATTTGTTACCACCAGAATGAATTAAAAGACTTGAATCTTAAGCTAAGTCTAGACGATATGTTGAATCAGCATATTTATGGTGAAAAATTTGTTATCAGTGCCAACATATCGTGTAGACACTAAATTTTTTCAACATATGTATGCTTAGCTACATATGAAGGGCATTTGTTAAAGTTGTTAACAAACGTATGTTCAAGATTTTTTCTAATCGTATAGACACCATATTTTTACTTTGTAACAAATTTGCTATGTATGCTGTCAGATATGTTGTTTGTTGAAAATCCTATTTAAGCTTTTCAGCATACGGCAAATTTGATAGCAAATAGAATTGTTATTTTAACTCTGCTCATTAAAATATAGTAAAAATAAACGTTTATTTATTGGAAGATATTTGTAATGGGTGACTCATTATAGATAAGTATATATTTTTAGTATTACTATTCCTTACAATAAAAAATTGTTGTTTTATTTTCAAACATAAACATATCGTTGGCTTAGTCGGGATTATTTTAAGTCAATTTTTATGTAAATTGAGTTTTTAATGTAGAATGCTACTGTAACTCAAAACTCATCATTTCCAAAACCTAAAATGTCGTTACGGTATTTTTTCTTGCTGTTATACAGTGGTAAGCAAATATGCTAAGACCAAAAAAAAATTAAAAAAAAAACACCTGTTAGTCTAGCGGAAAAGAATATGCATCTAATGTACTTGCATTTACTTAGCAAATAAATTTTTTGTGTTAATTTAAAATAGCCAAATTAATAGTTTCGTCTTCCTCACACATATTCAGTTTAAATAAATTTAGACAGACTCTCCTGAAAAATTAAAAAGGGACTTATCATATTTACCGATTAAGCAAACGATATGTATAAAGAAATGGAAACAGTGATTACAGGTTTGTTGGAAAATGCTGATTGTTTAGAATCATTTTGCGGCTTTGATACAGATGATTCTGCACGCGCAACACCTGAAAAGGTGCAGGCAGTCAAAAAAGTGAAAAAACCCTACAAACAAATAAGGCCAAAAGTCCATACTGAATGGTCTAACGATGACATTTATATCCATACGTATGAAATTTTTGTATATTTGCTCTTCTTTCAATTCCTTGTATAATTTTGCACAGAAGCCCTCCTCCTCTCTTCTTTCTAACCATTTCTTTTGCCAAACTCTACGTCGTTTTTCTTTTAATTCTGCATCACCATCAAAAACAAACGCAGTTAGGATTACGGCAAGGGAAATATCATTTGATGACATTATGTTTTTTTATATATTAAGTATACACCAAAAATATAAACTTTTCCACTAAAAGCGATAATTTATACAAATTACTAATAAAGAAATATAATTGTCAAATTTATTTTACATTTAAGCAAATGCTCACATGACTTAACATATATATCAGCATACGAAATTCAACATATCGTATAGACACAAAAATTGTATGCTAACTCATATGTTGTATTATTATTTGCTGACATATGCTGACTTTAAAAAATTTGGTACTTTCAGCATACTGTGTAGACGCCTAACATATGTATATGCTGACAGCAGGATTTGTTTTTATTTTTAAGCATATGAATGTAAGCATATAGTTGCTGATTCAACATATCGTTTAGACTTAGCTTTATATAGTTTATGTTTATAAAGTAAATGAGGCTTTTTAGCTAAATTGAATAAAATCGATATTAACAAACAATACCAAAGTAATTTTACAGTCACGGGTGTGAGTCATGGTCTTACGCATATTTTTGTTATAATTTAAAAATATAAAACATAATTTAATAAATTCAGTAAAGTGCGACTTTGACTCGCGTACGAAGGGTTGCGTACCGATATAGTTTTAATATTTTTATATTTTTTGGGATTTTTTCGGTTTCGAGAGTTTTCTTAACATGGCGTTTTTTTCGGTTTTGAAGATTGTTTTTTAATTTTGGCACTTTTTTCTCGTTTTGGCGTTATTTTCGATTTTTTTGGCGTTTTTTCATATTGGCGATTTTTTTCATTTTGGTAATTTTTTTCAGATTCTTGGCGATTTATTTTAGTTTTAGAAATTTTTTAATATCGACGCTATTTTTTAAATTTTTTCGGTTTTTGATGATTTCTTTCGGTTTGGTAATTTTATAATTTTTTGGAGTTTTTAGTTTTACAGTTTTTGAAAATTTGAATAATTTGTCGCTTATGGTTTCCATCATACAGCAAGTTGTCGAAATTGCATTGTCAAAATTACATTAACTGGTGGTGTTCCTTTACTTGAGATTTTCTTAAATTTTAGTGTTAATTGTTGTAGTCTGTACTTTCCAGATTTCAACTGTCTACATACATACAATTGTATGTATGTATAATTTATGTGATTTCAACATTATTCGTCAATTCTTTTGAAATACCCTTTAATTTTTTATTCTCAAGTATTTGTTGTTGTAGCGGCTAAAGTCCTACATTCTCTGTCCAAATTTCAGTTCCGTAGCTCTTACGGTTCTAGCGAAAATAGCCTGTGACAGACAGACGGACAACGTAGCGAAAACAATGTCGTTCCCAAGGCCGCTAATCTTACAAATATTTAATAATGTGTAGAAACTAAAAGGAAATAATTTCTGGCAGTAATGTCCTTCAGAGCGCTGTGACGGGTGTGATATTATAAATTTCAGTTTTCAAAAAAGATTCTGTTATCCGCAGAACGTGCAAAATAATTTAGTAAGCAGTTTAACATTTTTTTTTATGTACTATATATGTACTAATTTCTTGGAAAAAATAGAAAAAAATCTTCAAATATGTGACGAGTGTGATCTAGCAATGAAACTCGTAGCACGGTTAAATGTCATAAGCCGAAATTTAGACTTTTGTTCTTATTTAAAGAACAAGAGGAGTATCCTCTTTGAAGAGTTGCTTAATAACAACAGTTCCTTTTGATGGACTACAACAAAAATAAAATATCTTTGTATCGGTAAGAAAAATTATAGTAAAATCAATTTGCACGTGAAGAAAAGTTTTGTAATTTAAAATATATGATGTGTTTAGGAATTGTTTGCATTTTTTTTTTTTTTTTTTTTTTTTTTGGTAAATAAGCAATTTAGTAAAAACTTAAGTAAAAACTAAAAATCTAATAATCCATCCAACAATGCAGTGTATAAATTCCAAATTAAATTTATTCACACCTCTGTGTATACTATTAAAATGCCTTTTTTAAAAATCTTCACTATTATTTTTAAAAGTTTCAGAAAACAATGCATGAATATTGCGAAAAGCATTTTTTTATCACGAAATTGTTCTTAGCTTCCATAATTATTTAATTTTTTTTTTTTGTTGCTGTAAAAATTTATTAAATATAAAATTTAATTTCGTTCGGTTTGCTCAAAAAAAAACTAAACAGAAAAACTGGAAAAAATTCGTACATGCGTGCCAGTGTTGTCAGATTTATTTTCAGCCTTCTCGCCAAATAACTTGTCGAATATCGCCAAATATCGCCAATATAATAAAACATTAAATTATAGCTACAAAAATATATTATATTTTTTAACTACATTACAAATATTGTTAAATTTTAAATTCTGTAGATAAAGTCTATTGTAAAATATAAAAATGATAGTATTTAAGAACAAGTAAGAGTGCTATATTCGGCTGTGCCGAATCTGATATACCCTTTACCAAAGTGCGTTTATGTAGTATAGAGATACATACATAAGCACATACTTACTTTTATGTACAAAGAAAAAAATAATAATTTTCAAACCCTAGAATCATAATTTTAGATTTTTCTGATTACTTATACCAATCTAGTAGTTCTTAAAAAATATAGAAAGTGCGTTAAGTGAAAAAAAAGGAAATTAAAAAAAAATGTTCTAATTAGTTACTTTAATGTCTAGAAAAAAATCATAGTTTCCAGCTCTGGAGGTGTGGTTTTTATTTTTATAATTTTCTATACCAAACTTTTCTTTCAAAAACGTAAAATATATACAATTTATAAAGGAAAAGATAAAAATTAATTAGACTTAGTTACTTTTATACATCAAAAAAGTGTAAGTATCCCAACCCAGAACTCATCTTTTTTGATTTTTCCACAATCTCTTTCTTTTAAGAATTTAAGAAATGTTTAATTTATAGAAAAAAAGGAAAAATTTGATTTAGTAGCTTACTCTTGTAAAAAAGTTAAAGTTTTCCAACCCTGGAATCGTCTTTTTGATTTTTTTTATTAATTTTTTTTTATTTGAAATACCAATTTTATTCGTTATCAAGCATAAAATAGGTTTATGTAATGTGGATTTTCCAACCCTGAAATCAAACTTTTTAATTTTTCTGATTTCGTATACTAATCTCTTTCTTTTAAGAATATAAGATATCTTTAATTTATAGAGAAAAAGGGAAAATTTGCTTTAGTAAGTTACTTTTCTATAAAATGGGGTAAGGTTTTCCAACCCTGGAAACGTGTTTTAAACTTTTTTTAATTGAAATACCAATTTTATTCGTAGTGAAGTATAAAATAAATTTATTTATTTAAAAAAAATTAAAATTAGTTTTCGCTAGAAAAAGAGTAATACCTAATTTACATTAAGCATTTTTTTCATGAAATTAGTTGCATGAAAACTTTTTATTTTTCAATAGGAGGCATGGAGGGTCAACTTATATCAAAAAAGTTGTCAAAAATGCATCAAAGATTCATTATACGCTCTTTTTTATATAAAATTATCTTCCATTGCGCTGCAATTAGCAAATAGAAAAAGTTGCGTGCAACAAAATTCATGAAATTTCATGAAAAAATGCTTAATGTAAATCAGGTATAAGTTTCCCAATCCTGGAATCATCCTTTTTAATTTTTCTGATACCAATCTATTTCTTTTAAAAATATAAAATATCTTTAATTTATAGAGAAAAAGGAAAAATTTGCTTTAGTAAGTTACTTTTGTATAAAAAAAGTTAAAGTTTTCCAACCCTGAAAACATCTTTTTAATTTTTTTAAGGTTAATTTTTAATTTGAATTACCAATTTTATTCGTACGAAAGTATAAACTAAGTTCATTTAATAAAAAAATAAAAATTAATTTTCGGTAGTTAATTTTTTACATCACAAAAAGTTTCAGTTTCCCAACCCTGGAATCATCCTTTTTGATTTTTCTGATTTCTTACATCAATCTCTTTCTTTTAAGAAAGAAAGTTTTTGTATAGGTTTAATTTATAGAAAAAAAGGAAAAATGTGTTTTAGTAAGTTAGTTTTGTATAAGAAAAAAAGTTAAAGTTTTCCAACCCTGGAAACGTCTTTTTAAATTTTTTAACTTTTTTTTATTTGAAATACCAATTTTATTCGTGGTGAAGTATAAAATAAGTTAATATAATAAAAATAAATGAAAAATTAGTTTACGGTAGTTAATTTTATATATCACAAGAATCTTAGGTTTTCCAACCCTGGAATCATGCTTTTTCTTTTTCTGATTTCTAACATCAATTTGTTTCTTTTAAGAACATCAGATATGCTTAACTTGTAGAAAAAAAAGAAAAATTTGTTTTAGTAAGTTACTTTTGTATAAGAAAAAAAGCTAAAATTTTCCAACCCTGGAAACATCTTATTAATATTTTGAAGTTTAATTTTTTATTTCAAGTACCAATTTTATTCGTGGTGAAGTATAAAATAAGTTTATTTAATAAAAATAATTAAAAAATTAGTTTATGGTAGTTAATTGTATATATCATAAATTGTAGGTTTTCCAACCCTGGAATGCTCCTTTTTGTTTTTCTGATTTCTTACATCAATGTCGTTTTTTTCTGAACATTACATATGCTTAGTTTATAGAAAAAAAAAGGAAAAATTTGTTTTAGTAAGTTACTTTTGCATAACAAAAAATAAAGGTTTTCCAACCCTGGAAACGTCTTTTTAATTTTTTTTATTTTTATATTTTTTTTTGAGTTAGAAATATCAATTTTATTCATACTGAAGTATAAAATAAGTTTATTTAATAAAAAATTATTAAAAACTAGTTTTCGATAGTTATTTTGTATGGCAAAATGAAGTTTAAGTCTCCCAGCTCGGAAACCGTCTGCTCGATTTTTCTGATTTTCAATACCAATCTTATTTCAACCATTTCTGACACATCAGTCCGAGAACGAAGTCTCTAGCGATTTCACGTACAGACAGACGAACATCGCTTTTTCGTCTTCACTATGCATAAGGATCCAGAATATATATACTTTATAGCTCGCTTATAATAATATTCTAGAAATTACAAACAGAATGACAAACCTATATATACCCTTTTACCATTTTTTGGTAAAGGGTATAAAAATTAAGAAAAGTGTTTACATTTACATATAAATAATGGCGTACAAAAAGTACTTAAAAGTAACTTCTTCCAAAAGATAAATCTAAATAGTATAAATTAAACTTGAGTACCAAGATAAAAATTATTATTTAATTCTTGTGAGATATCAACTGAATTAACATTTACTTAAATGTGTATTTAAGTACACATATCATAACCTTGATATGATAAGTACCAGCAGCATCGTCGTATTCATACACACTAGGCGAGAACTCGTATTGGATTTTTGGTGCTTTATTGTCAAAATGTTGGTTCTAACTCATAAAAATAAAAGTTTTCCTCACTATGTTTCATAAACACCAAATGAGATTTTGTGGTCCATATTCTTAAAGAGTCACAACATTTAGAATTTTTTGCACGAAATATTTTATGTTATAGAAAAAGTTCCTTAAAAAACATTTCATATTCTTAACATTATTCTATTTTATTTAAATCGTAAAAATATAGCCAAAAATATCACCAAGGAGTTCAAATATCGCCAAAAAAATCGCCAATCACCATTTCAAAATTTTAATCGCCAAAAACAAATTTTTGGCGCCACGTTTGGCGAGATATCGCCATATCTGACAACACTGATGCGTGCACAACGTTATTTGTCGCTTCTCAGTGACGACTAAATGAAAGAGCATAAGCATCTGTGTGATTTTGTTTTCTACAATTGTGGTATGCCTTGCGGGTAACTGGACTACAAAGAAGGTTACGTTTAACTTTATTGATTAATTTAAAGATTTGATTTTAGGTGAATTTAAAATGCCTACACTTTGCCCTTCAACGTTTTTTTTTAATCTTTCGTTTACTTTCCAAATAATTTTTTCTTCCAATGATTCGCTTTTTCTCAGCTTTTCTTTTTTTCTGTCTCTCTCTATATATCTTTCTCTCTCGAAAGCTAAATGCAGTTACTAGTTTTCTTTATTTTCTATAAGTTTCTTCCTTTGTTCGCGCTTTATTAATTTTGGCATCCATTCAAAACTCGGCCTTCAGTGCAGGTGTGGCGGGTGTGACCAAATATTTTTCACTACTACTTACTCGAATATTAAGTTGGTTGTTCACAAAATTTTAATATAATGCTAATTGTGTTTATTATATACAGTTTTAAATTTATTAAATTTTAAAATTTTTACTGAGACGGATGTGACCGAATATTTTAATAGCTTAATTAATAGTGTAAACTTTTTTCCTCCGGAATACGCCGATTGAGTTGACATCATTTATGCCGATTTCTCTCTATAGGAATTAGCTTGTACTCCTAGGCTTATTCCATTATATAGATCGTTCAGTGACTCAAAACCACCTCTACGGACATGTAGTTTTTACTCGCATAAAAGTATCGTTGATAGTATCTGTGTTGTTTAATGGGCGCAGTTCTGAATGCTGACGGCGGTGTATATAATTATATAAAAATAATATAGTCCTTAAACAGTTGTTAACGGTGTACTATTTTTGTTTCTAGATCCCACCATCTCACAGTCAGCATAACCACAGAATCTTAGAAGTGAGTAGTTTACTTAGAATTTTACTAACGGCTATAAGTAACAATTCTTGCAACTTTGTATTTGACTGAGTAGAAAAACCAAAAACCAATCGCTGGGCCGTATGCTCGTACATTATTCTGGAAATCAGAGTTTACATTCCCAACAAGGCTTCTCATCCTGTTTGCTACAAAGGAAGAAGGGCTTTGCTTGTTACTACAACTACAATTGCATTTGTACTTATGTATTTTATACACAGCTGTCTAAAATTGACATTGTACTTTTATTTAATATTGTTGGTTAATTAGACGAGTTATTATTATTATTTTCTTCGCAACTTAATTAGATTGTTTAAAACTTATTTAGAAATATTTTTACCCCTATACTTTTTTAAAGAAAGAAATGTAATAAATAAAAAGCTTTTGCATTCAATTTTCAAAGTATTATTACAAAGTAATCTATATGCTAGGAAAACTCCCGTTCAAGCAAGAACCACTTTTGCCACAATAATAAAAAAAAAATTCTTTGTAAAATATAATAACAATAATTATTTCTTAAAGTTAAAATTTATCACTAAATAATACGCAATTTCATTTGTCTTGACAATGCTAACAAGGCTTTCATACAAATACTGCCATACAAGCATTTGCAAGGCTTCAATGTTTGTTATTTATTCTCAAAAGTTAACATTAACGTGCGAGGGATATTCAGTAAAACAATTTTAATTCAAAATATATGAAATTAGTTAATTTATATATTACAAATAAAGGTTATTTTACGTTAATTAAAGGCTAGAAAATTCGTCATCATTTAGCCCGAACTGTTAAAGAAAGAGCCCTCAAAATGAGAGGAATTTTAGAACGTCCCTTGAAACTTTCCTTTTGCAAACTTATTTTAAAACCAATTCCAGTGAAAAAAATTTAATACACATGCATTAAACTAGATTTGAGAAAAAAAAACATTTATATATATAAATATTTATATCACAGCTCACCCAATTCTTGAAGAACCCTCGTATGAAGACTCCTTAGGGCACACCAAAATATTTAGGCAAATTTATGCAGCAAATGTACAAATAAAATCTTCAGTATTTACATAACTCATATGCTCATAAAAACGACTATATAACACACATATAGCGGGTGTTTTTTTTAGAGGTATAGAACTTCGAATTGAAATAAAACACAAGAAAATCGTTTTAATGTCCATCAATTTGGCTTTATTGGAAGGATAATTTTATGCCATTAATGTTTAAATATGATTTCGGGCATGTGGCCGCCGCGGCTGGCTCGAATAAAGCCAATTCTACAGGTCCAATTTTCAACCACTTTTTCGAGCATATGGGGCCGTATGTTGGCAATAACGCCACGAATGTTGGCTTCCAAGTCCCCTAACGTTTCTGGTTTGTTGGCGTAGACGAGCGACTTCACATATCCCCAAAGAAAATAATCCAATGGTGTCAAATCACACGATCTTGGTGGCCAATTGACAGGTCCATTCCGCGAAATTATGCGCTCATCGAATGTTTCCTTCAATAAATCGATTGTGACGTGCGCTGTGTTGCATGTAGCGCCGTCTTGTTGGAACCACAACTCATCCACATTCATGCCATCCAATACGGGAACAAAAGTAGTTGGTTATCATGGCTCTATACCGGTCTCCATTAACGGTAACTGACTCTCCAGCATTATTTCGGAAGAAGTATGGCCCAATGACTCCACCAGCCCATAGAGCACACCAAACAGTCAGTTTCTGTGGATGTAATGGCGTCTCAAGGGTCTCATGTGGATTCTCTTCACTCCAAATGCGGCAATTTTGCTTGTTGACGTAGCCATTCAACCAAAAATGAGCCTCATCACTGAACAAAATTTTGCGATGAAAATCAGCATCGAGATCAATCTCATTTTCGGCCCATACACCAAAATCACGACGCATTGCATGGTCTCGCGGCTTTAATTCTTGCACAAGCTGGATCTTGTAAGGTCGCAAGCCAAGATCTTTGCGCAAAATCTTCCATAAAGTTGATGGACAAAGGTCAAATCGCTGTGCACGGTGGCGAATCGATTCATTCGGGTCCTCTTCAACACTTTGCTCTACAGCGGCAATTGTTTCTTCGGTGCGCACTGTTCGACGTCTCTGCGGATGCGTATTATCACATAGAGTAAACGTAGTGCGAAAACGATCCATGGTTAACCGAATTAATTGCTCTGATGGACGATTATGTCGACCATAAAATGGTCGGAGCTTGCGGTAAACTTCGCGAACTGAACCATTATTTTCGAAATAAATTTGCACGATTTGCAAGCGTTGTTCTTTTGTCAACCTGTTTATGATGAAATGGCAAACCAAACTAAATATTAATCACTTGACAGCTGACAAAATGGCCGCCAGTTAAAAAAGTGATGCCAACTTAAAGTTCTATACCTCAATAAAAAAACACCCATTAGTTACATTCACTACACTTATTATTCCGTGTTTATGGAGCATGTTAACAACAGTTTGAATAACGACACAATGCTCAATATATAAAATATATGCATTAATATTATTGAACTTATTTTATATTTATTATGCAATTGAATTGTGTTCACTCCTAAATATCTTGTTTGTGTATGTACATAGATGAGCACATATACATACAAACATAAGCTTAAATGTGTATTTAAACTTCACTTAAGTTGGCTTGAGGTGTGAATATGAACGAAATAATCTACAAAAGCATTTAAGCATCACATTAAAATGTCATTAAAGTATTAAGCTTAGGGAGGCAAGCATTTCATAAATATATACATCTCAACATTTGAGGTTATATTTCTGTAAAAATAGTAAATACATAATTGGTGTTACAACCGAAGTTTACGTTGACAAATCATAATATATTGTTTTAAGCTTTTAAGCGTATACAATCCCTAAAAGCAAGGTAATACGAAAATGATTCGAAATCGTATTGCTTGGAAGAAAAATCATATTCGTATTGCGGAAGTTTCACCCTGCGGAACAGTTAGTGCGGCCAGGGCTATTTTTCTAAGATATACGAATGCAATACTTCTATAAGATAAAACTGTGATATTGCTAGATAATCATCCAATAGAATTATTTATGATATTGCCGGATTATCTTTAGGAAGATAAATTATTTATAACGATAGATTATCTCCTAAAGTACAATTTTACAATTTTGCTAAATTAGCTGAAGGAAGAAAAATATATATGTATGTATATATGTATGTAAATATATTAATTTTAAGTTTAAAATTTTTAAACGCACTAATAATACCAAATTAACATTTTACTTATTAAGTAAAATATTTTTTTATTAAATATACATTGATCCAGCTCCAACCCTTCAATAATCAATTTCAATGTATTTTTAATAAAAAAAATATAATTTGGGATTATTAGTGCATTTAAAAATTTTAAACTTAAATTGTAACAATTCCCATAAGAAACACTGACTATATATTTATTTCAATTTAAAGTAATTTTTTATGGTCAACTTAATTCAATTTATCATTACAGGAGTCATCATATGCTTAGCATAAAAAGGAATTTACTGAGATAATGTTTTGAAAATTTTCTGATTGTTTTTATCAACCCCCGACTAAAAAAAGGGGTGTTATAAGTTTGTAGTGTGTGTCTGTGTGTCTGTGTATCTGTGTCTGTCTGTGTCTGTCTGTGTCCACGTACAGTCCAAACGGCTGGACCGATTTTCATTTAGTTTTTTTCTGTTTGAAAGACGACTTGGAAAAATATCGGTCCAGCCGTTTAGAAGATATAACATCTTTTCTGAAAAAAGTCGGGGGTTTTTAAAATTTTTAATTTTTGTTATATTTATTTTAAATTAAATATTTTATTTTATTATAATTTATTGCGCATGTGATAAAACACACCAGGTTGAAAAAAATGCAACAGATTAATAACACAAAATACCTTGTTAAAGGAAATCATAAATAGTCAATACATTTTTAACTATTCATTCAAAAAGTTTCACTGAAATTAAAATATTTTAATATAAAACAAGTATTGCTTTGATGATTTTCTTCTAAATTATAAAAATAAGATATTGTACTTATATCTTCTGGGTAAAATATATTTCAAATGTTTGTAGGGATATTATTAAATTATTATGAGAGAGTTCTTCATTTGTCAATAGGAGGCCTGGAAGAGTAACTCATATCAAAAAAGTTGCTAAAAATACATCAGAAAGTCATTCTAAGTTCTTTTTTTATAGAAAACTGTCTTCCTTAGCGCTGCAATTAGCAAATAGAAAAAGTTTTGTGCAACAAAATTCATGAAATTTCATGAAAAAATCCTTAATGTAAATAAGGTGTTACCTTCGTCTAGGAAAGAGATAGTGATAGAAAAGATTGTGCTGTCAATGAGGCGTATGAAGCTGTGTTAAGTAGCCATTTTATTGGTTATTTTATCTCAGCGATGACTCTGATATACAATATCGACGAAGGAGGTCTCTCTGGTGTTACATTGGCATTGGGATCAGCTGAAGCTAGTGTAGTTCAGTTACCAGTGTCTATGTCTTCATCACTTGAACTTTCCTACAACAACTTTTGTAGTAAACGTGCTAACTACTTCAGCCAACGCTACCCTCAAATAACAAATATATTTAAAAAATCTGAAATCCAAGAGAAAAAAAACAACTCCATTAGTGCGGTACACAGTAAGTTTTACAGTCGGGGGCCATTATGAGGAAAATTTTAACATTTGGTTTGTAATGCTTCCCGACTGCAAAAGTTCCTATGTTCCGCACTACTGTACTTAATTATAAGGAATTTCTACTATCATACTTAAAAAAAATTTAACTTCTCCATATGGATTGAGCACTTTAAATGAAACTGAAATATCGTTAGCTTTGTAAATATGCCAAGTCCACTTTTTATGCAAAGTGAGCTCTAGTGTAACTTAACACACATCATTGCCAAAACCTTAAATGTCGTTATGTTGTTTTTCTTGCTGTTATGCAGTCGTAAGCAAATATTTTAAGTCTAGAAAAAATAAAAAAAAAACATCTGCTAAATCCAGCGGAAAGCAATCAGCATCTGTTAATTAATTAATTATTGTGTTAATTTAAAACAAAAAAATTAATCGTTTCATTGTCCTCACACACATTTGATATCAAATAATTTAGACAGTTTGTTGTCCCTACTGAAAAATTAAAAAAAAAGGAATTAGCACATTTTTCGACTAATCCAATGATATGAAGGCTTCATGTCTAACCAATACCTGGTCAATGTCATTTGCATACATACAGCTTTTAGAGATTCATATCTGAATAAGTAAAATATTAATTTTTAAAATTACATTTATGGTTAACTTATGAAAATCTTCAATATATCTTAAAGGAAATATGTGTTCAAATACATTTAGTACATTAATATTAGTCATATATTATTTATCGTTGTTCTATGGTAATAAATGAATTTTCCAAGTCATGTGTAAAACAAATAAATTGTTATTGAAACAAATCGTAATTAAATGGATTTCATATTACATATACATACACATTGCATATCAATAATGACAAAAGGAAGTACATAAATAATGTTAATAATGGCATACTCGTATTTAGTTAATATCAATATTGTCATTAAGCATATGAATATTTTGAAATTTTAATCTTGGATTTTATTACTCGTACAAAGTAATAATGTCATTGAGAACATTAAACAATTTCCTTAAAACATAACTTCACATTAGGTAAAGATGATTGCAGTTTGGACTGGGATCAAATTCAAAGTCTTTTTTTTAGGCAAAATCTAAGCTGAGAGGATAAAAAATTCATTTATTATAATATTATTTTAGTTGTAATGAATTTCTAATAGACTTTCAATATTTATCTTTCTTCATTTAACGATGAAGTATATATTATTCTTCCATTGAATTTTTTATTTCTTCTTTACTTTGATTGAAATAATAGATATTAGAAAAATTATTCAAAAGGCTTTTGTGGAAACACTTATATATATACGTACTTACAAAAGTGAGTTAATTGACCTTATTTCATGTTTGACTATCATACACGAAGATACATATATTATGAGGGCAATTATGAATAAAATTCCCCAAGAAATTTTTCCCGGGAAGCAATAGCAAGTAATAGAGAAAACAAAAAATTATAATTGGAAAAAGCAGAAATTTCTCGCGGAATTTTATTCATAATTGAACTGTATATTTTTCTTATTATACTATTCAATGCAAACTTTTTAAGTCCCATAACACAATGCAATAGTAAAAAAAAATATCCTAATCATATCATATGTGACACGATTCAGCAGCCTTGTTTAATAATGTTGTTTTTTTTAATTATTTTTCTAGTTGAATATAACTTTGCTAGATTTCATTTCCGTTTTGCAAAGGTACATTATCAGCAATCTAAAAGTTTTCTTTTTCATACCCTTACCAAAAATGATTAAAGGGTACATATTAGTGTTGTCATTCGAACAACTTTTTATCATATTTGTTCGAACGAACAAAAATTTTCAATTTAGAATAAAAAATTATTCGAATCATTTTTGTCGAATATTTGAATATTCGAACAATCTCCTTAACTACTTGCATAAAAAGATCTTTGGGTTATCTGCGGTTTTTAAATGATTTTTTCCAAAAAATTAATAACATATTAAAAATGTTTGTAAATGTGTGTAAATACGTATTATTTTTTAACTAATTTCGTTTCAGTTTTTAACTCCCGACAAAAAACGGGGTGTTATAAGTTTGTATGTAGTTTGTGTCTGTGTATCTATTTGTATGTACAAGTCGACGTACAGACCAAACGGTTGCAATTTTGATTTAGTTTTCCTGTTTGAATGCCACCATTTGGCTGAAGAAGTTAGCACGTTGACTACAAAACCGAAGGTTTTATGATCGAGCCCGCTATCTAACAGTCATTAAATAACAACACCACGCATTTTTCTGATGTGCATTACTGTCCCTTTCTATCAGTTGTTGTAGAAAAGTTCAAGTGATGAAGGCATAGTCACTGGTCACTGAACTATACCGACTTCAAGAGATACTAATCCTAATGTAACACCAGAGCACCCTCCTTCGTTGTGTAGCAGAATCATCGGCGAAGTAAAATAACTACTAAGCTGCTACTAAACACAGCTTCAAACAAATTAATACGACTCACTAACGCCAGAGGCGCTGCAAGCATTGACCTATTGTTACTTCTCTTTAAAGATAAAATGAAAAATTACTTGTTCGAGAGTGTTCTTAGCTATTATTAAAGAAAATCTGTCCAGCCGTTTAGAATATATCACATTTTTTAGACATATTCTGTTGATCGACACGCAGATTGACGCCGTAGCTCTTGACAGATTTTAATTTTGCTTTGTTTTCGTTTGATTGGTGACATGATCGTATGTATATCTTCTAATTTATACTTGAAGAAAACCGGTCTAGTCGATTGGAATTTATAATAATTTTTTTATTTAATCTTTTATTTTTTGCGATTCTGTTACTTCAATAGTATAAGTGGAACATAGAGTTCTTATCTATGCCACAGCGTCAACTGCGGCAAAGGTTCTTAAAATTTTAAAGTTTTGTTATTCATATTCCTAAATTTGTTATTGAAATTATTTGTTTGTCTTGTGTAATGAAATATTTTTCATTTGTTAATAAAAAAATTAATCTAATACACATACGTGTCGTTTTTTGCAAAATTTTTTAAGATTATTCGAATATATTTTTTTATTTTTTGTTCGTTCAAATATGCGAACAAAAGTTCAAAATTATTCGTCTGTTCGAAAAAAATTATGAAATTTCATTCGAACAAACATAAAAGACGAATAATTAACAACACTAGTACATATGTTTGTTGTTCCGTGTACAATTTCCACAATATTAATAAGCGACCCTATGCTTATGTATAGGAAACACGAATAAGCGATATCCGTCCGTCCGTCTGCCTGTCTGTACCTGTGATCGGTTTTCCGAAGCTCTCAGAAAAGCTAGAGACTTCAGTCTTAAACCGATGAGTCAGAAATAGTGCAAAATGAATCGGTTTTGAAAATCGGCGAAATAAAGCAGACGGTTTCAGAGCTGGAAAACTTAAACTTTGAAAATCCTTCACCTTTTTTGTTATATAAAAGTAACCTATTAAAACTAATTTTACCTTATACTCTATAAATTAAACATATAATATTTTCTTAAAAGAAACAGGTTGGTGCAGAAAATCAGAAAAATCTAAAAGGATGATTCCAGAATTGGGAAATTTACACTTTTTATGCTTTATAAAAGTAACTAGATCTAATTAATTTTTTTCTTTTTCTTTATAAATTATATATACTAGTATTTTATGGTTTAGGAAAGAAAAATTTAGTATGGAAAATTAGAAAAGTAAAAATCACAGCTGGAAACTTTGTATTTTTTTTTTTATATTAAAGATATTAAATTAGTTGCATGAAAATTTTTTATTTGCCAATAGGAGGCCTGGAGAAGCAAATTATATCAAAAAAGTTGCCAATAATGCATCAGAGATTCATTTTACGTCATTTTTAATATAAAATTCTCTTTTATAGCTCTGGAATTAGCAAATAGAAAAAGTTTCGTGCAACAAAAATCATGAAATTTCATGAAAAAATGGTTAATGTAAATCATGTATAGGTCAAATTAATTTTTTTTCTTTTTGTTTACAAATTATAATTATATACTTTAAGTTTCCAGAAAGGAAAAATTTTGCATAAAAATTAGCAAAATAAAAATCACAGCTATATTAAAGTATATAAATAAAATTAATTATTTTCTTATTTCCTTTTTAGGGTTCCGTACACCAAAGGTGAAAAGGAACCCCATTGTTTTCGCTACGCTGTCCGTCTGTCCGTCAAACGGTATTTTCTCAGGAACCGTAAGAGCTGCGGACCTGAAATTTGGACAGAGTATATAGAACCTCGGCCGCTACAACAACAAATGCATGACAATTAAAAATTAAAGGGTGTCCCAAAACGAGCAACGAAAAATGTTAAAATCCCATGTAATATACATACAATTGTATGAACATATGTATGTATATTGAAACTTGAAATTTGTAAAATTAACACTAAAATTTAAAAAAAATTTTAATTAAAGGGTGTTCCATCAGTTAATGCAATTTTGACTATGTAATTTTGACAACTTGCTATATCTTGGAAACCGTAAGAGGCGCAAACACTTGAAATTTTCAAAAAAGGTAAAACTAAAAAAAAACGAAAATTATAAAATCGCCAAACCAAAAAAAAAAAAAAAATCGCCAGAAATTAAAACAAAATTGCCAAAACGAAAAAAATCGCCAAAAATAAAAAAAAATCGCCAAAATGAAAAAACGTCAAAAACCGAAAAAAAATAACCAAAACAAGAAAATAAAGTGCCAAAACTTAAAAAAATCGCCAAAACCGAAAAAAAACGCAAGACACGCCAAAACGAAAAAACCGAAAAGACCCCAAAAGCGAAAAAAAAATGCCAAAACTATATATTATATAGGATGAAGTTTGTATTAAATTACATATCTAGTGTTCGTACCCAAACCTTCGTGCGCGAGTCAGAGTCGCAGTTTACTGAATTTATTCTTTGTTCACTTAAAATACTTTCAGGTATGTGATGGAAAACGATCGTTTTCAAAACGATTTCAAAACAATCGTTTTGAAATGGTGTGATGGATTCCGATACATTTTGAGTATCATTTTTGAGCTTATCTCAAACTACTGACTTCTAAAAAGCACACTAGAAGATAAAACATATATCACATAATGGAGGTGTGAAAAGAAATTTATCAAATATGTCTGGAAAGACTATTAAAAAAAAGTTTTAAAATTATTGACAAAACGACTATTAGAAACATATAACACCTTTTATCGTTTTCAAATTGATTTTGTGTCTAAATCGTTTTTCATCACATACCTGTTTATATTTTATTAAGAACTACTTGATTGGTATAAGGAATCAGAAAAATCTAAAAGGATAATCCTAGGTTTGGAAAATTTAATTGTTTTTTTTATATTTTTTTTTTATTCTTTTTGCCTACAAATTATATATACTTTATCCTTTAGAAAAAGTTTGGCAAAAAAAAAAAAAAATAGAAAAATAAAAAACATAGCTCTAGACTTGGAAAACTTAAATTTTTCTAGTATGTATAACTAATAAAGTAAAACTAATAATTTCTTTGGTATGACAGTCTGTAACGGCTTCTAATTATTTTTTAGTAACTGGAGATTAACAGTGTAATGAGTACAAAATAAATTAAGGGACATATTCCGTTTCATTTCGTTTAAACCATTGCTTTCTGCTAAACAAAATAGAAAAATTATTTGTGAATAATCCGTTTACATAATCGCGATATTAACTATTTGCAATGGAATGTTTAAATTGAGACACTAAACGATTTTGGAACATCAAAGATTATTAAATAGGGGAAAATAGTTTACTTGTTATGGAGTTAAAGTACTAAGACTATTTTACTCGTAGGTTTATTAAATATTAACACGGTTTTTGAACATCTCAAGAGCGAGCTAACAAGCCCCAATTCCTTGGTATTATATTGACGTGACTTCGTTGTAGGCAACTGGAATAAGGGTGAATGCAAAATATTTCTTAAATACAGAGGGCAGAATAAAATATTCAACTATTGCTAATATCGAAAATAAGATATTTGAATCAAATTCTTTGGTCAAAAAATACCGAGAGATCGCTTACTAAAAATAGCACTATAACAAACAATTATTAATTTGCTCATAAAACAAATATGAACACATGTCCTTATGTGTGTATCTGTATACTACATATACCTACGTCGGTGAAGGGTATATAAGATTGGGCACAGCCGAATTAAGAACTCTTACTTATTTCCATTTGGCTTATTTAAATGTTACAGTAATTTTATATCTTCAATTAGACTCGATTTTATTCCACTTCCTTCGTGTGTGTTACTTTTTTTTTTTTTTTTTTTTTTTTTTTTTTTTTTGAAGGGAAAAAACTATTGTTGCATGTTATGTAGAGTGGTCACTACTACGCAGTTAAGTTTCAAGAGATATCATTGAAATTCCTTTCAAGATATTCATTGCAAGGGTTTATTGCATTGTAAGTAAAATATTTATAAACCATATTAAGGCTTTATAAAGGTTTTAAAATAAATTTTCATGCAAAATTTTTTTATTAAGCCTTTATAAAGCCTTAATAATATTTATAAATAAGACTGTAACATTTTATATGCAAATGAAGTACACACAAATCTACATATATGTTCACATCCATTAGCCAAGGAAACATGCTGTTGAATTACATAAGGAGTATTTTGATAAGTAGATAAGAAATATACTTTATATAATTTATTTAAAGTCATTTATTTTATTGTTAGAAATAGTAACTTAATCTTTAAGCATATTTTGCTTTATTATTAACAATGCTAATGACAGGCATTGATTTGTTTTAATCCTTTATAATTTGTACTTATGCATGTATAAACACATGTGTCTTATTTTATATTTATTCTTTTGTCTGTGATTTTCTTTACGTGTTGAAACCAAACATTATTTGTGTTAAACAAAAGAATTTTATAAGACTTATTGTTATATTTAAATAATATTACAAAACTCAAGATATGTAATTAAGAAAACTGAATTACAGATTTGAGTTTGAATTTATTTGTTGGTTTTAAATTATTTTAGAAATCTAAACTAAATGACAGACATTGTTTGCCTGAATAATCTAATAAATATAAAAACTAAATAAATTCAATAGCATATACAAATATTTACGTAAGAATATTTAGTATATGTTCAATTAAATTTATTATGAACAAGTAAGAGTGCTATATTCGGCTGTGCCGAATCTTATACACCCTTTACCAAAGTGCGTTTATGTAGTATAGAGATACATACATAAGCACATAGTTACTTTTATGTACAAAGAAATAAATAATAATTTTCAAACCCTAGAATCATAATTTTAGATTTTTCTGATTACTTATACCAATCTAGTAGTTCTTAAAAAAATATAAAAAGTGTGTTAAGTGAAAAAAAAAAGGAAATTCAAAAAAAAATGTTTTATTTAGTTACTTTAATGTCCAGAAAAAAATCATAGTTTCCAGCTCTGGAGCTGTGGTTTTTATTTTTATAATTTTCTATATCAAACTTTTCTTTCCAAAACGTAAAATACATATAATTTATAAAGGAAAAGATAAAAATTAATTAGACTTAGTTACTTTTATATATTAAAAAAGTGTAAGTGTCCCAACCGTGAACTCATCCTTTTTGATTTTCTGATTTCTTACACCAATCTCTTTCTTTTAAGAACTTAAGAAATGTTTAATTTATAGAAAAAAGGAAAAATTTGTTTTAGCAAGTTGCTTTTGTACAAAAAATTTAAAGTTTTCCAACCCTGGAATCGTCTTTTTAATTTTTTTAATTGTTTTTTTTTTAATTGAAATGCCAATTTTATTCGTTGTCAAACATAAAATAAGTTTATTTAATAAAAATAGATAAAATAGAAATTAGTTTTCGATAGTTATTGTTTTATATCAAAAAGAGTGTAAGTTTTCCAACCCTGGAATCCTCCTTTTTGATATTTTTTGATTTCTTACACCATCTTTTTTTAACAATATAAGATATGTTTAATTTATAGTAAAAAAGAAAAAATTTGTTTTAGTAAGTTACTTTTGTATAAAAATAAGGTTTCCAAACCTGGAAACGTCATTTTAATTTTTTTATTTTTTTTATTTTGAAATACCAAATTCGTTCGTACAGAAGTATAAAATAAGTTTATTTTATAAAAAAATAAAAATTAGTTTTTGGTAGCTAATTTTTTATATCACAAAAAGTGTGGGTTTTCCAACCCTGAAATCAAACTTTTTGATTTTTCTGATTTCTTATACTAATCTCTTTCTTTTAAGAATATAAGATATCATTAATTTATAGAGAAAAAGGGAAAATTTGCTTTAGTAAGTTACTTTTCTATAAAGAAAGGTAAGGTTTTCCAACCCTGGAAACGTGTTTGTAAACTTTTTTAAATTGAAATACCAATTTTATTTTTACTAAAGCATAAAATTAGTTTATTTCTTAAAAAAAATTAAAATTAATTTTCGGTAGCTAATTTTTTATATCACAAAAAGAGTAAGTTTCCCAACCCTGGAATCTTCCTTTTTGATTTTTCTGATTTCTTACACCAATCTTTTTCTTTTAAGAATATAAGATATGTTTAATTTATAAAGAAAAGGAAAAATTTGTTTTAGTAAGTTACTTTTGTATACGAAAAAAAGTTAAAGTTTTCCAACCCTGTATACGTCTTTTTTAATTTTTTATTTTTTTATTTTTATTTGAAATACCAATTTTATTTTTGGTGAAGTATAAAATAAGTTTATTTAATAAAAAATCGTAGGTTTTCCAACCCTGGAATCATTCCTCTTGTTTTTCTGATTTCTAAAATCAATCTCTTTCTTTTAAGGACATTAGACATGCTTAATTTATAGAAAAAAAGGAAAAATTTGTTTTAGTAAGTTACTTTTGTATAAGAAAAAAAATTAAAGTTTTCCAACCCTGGAAACGTCTTTTTAATTTTTTTTTAGTTAGAAATACCAATTTTATTCATACTGAAGTATAAAATAAGTTTATTTAATAAAAAATTATTAAAAACTAGTTTTCGGTAGTTATTTTGTATGGCAAAATGCAGTTTAAGTCTCCCAGCTCTGAAACCGTCTGCTCGATTTCGCTGGTTTTTAATATCAATCTTATTTCGACTATTTCTGACCCACCAAATCAAGAACGAAGTCTCTAGCTTTTCTGGGAGCTTCGGAAAACCGATTTCACCTACAGACAGACAGACAGACAGACGGACAGACGGACAGACGGACAGACGGACAGACGGACAGACGGACAGACGGACAAACGGACATCACTTATTCGTCTTCCCTATGCATAAGGATCCAGAATACATATACTTTATGGCTCGCTTATTAATATTCTGGAAATTACAAACGGAATGACAAACCTATATATACCCTTTTACGATTTTTTGGTAAAGGGTATAAAAACCACAATTTTTAAGGAAAGACTTTAACTGAAAAGAAATTGTTTGTAATGAGAATATAATTGTTTTGTGCTTTAAATATTTTAAAATTATTTCAGTTAAACACTACAAATTATACGATATCATTATGCTAAATTATTGAGAAATGCTTGGTTATAAGCAAATATATGTACATATCGTTAGGTTAAATGCAAAACAACAAATATTAAAATCGAGTTTTTTTTAATTATTTTTATATTTAATATAAAACAAACATTTAAGAAATTTTTTATTCGACATGTCATAATTTTATTTTAATTTGAAATTTATTTGCTGGTAATTCAACATATCGAACATAAATTTTTTTCTGGATCTTGTATAAGTTTAGAAGGCTTGGGGTTCATTTTTAGGGTTCCGTAGACCAAAGGTGTCCGTCTGTGCACCACAGGCTATTTTGTCGAGAACCGTAATAGGTACGGATCTGAAATTTAAACAGACTATGTAGAACTGTGACCGCTACAACAACAACTACATGAGAGTTAAAATTTAAAGGGTGTTCCAAAACGAGCAACGATAAATGTTATAATCCCATGTAATAAACATACAATTATATATAAACACTTGAAATTTACAAAGTTAGTGCATTTTTGTACAGACTACAACTATTAACACTAGAATTTAAAAATTTAAATTAAAGGGTGTTCTCTCAGTTAATCACCCCTATTCTGCGATTCGATTCGAATCGAAAGTTTCTCCGTTTGGCAACTTTGGTATTCTGCGTTCCGTTCTTCGATTTCTCTTTCGATTCTATGTATTCTGCATTTCGATCGTAACTATGTTTTTGTAAGTTGTTATTTTAGTGGCGGAGCGTTTTCAATTTTTGTTTATTTAGCTTTAAAAAGTGATTAATGCAAAAAATAATGCAAGTATGAAATGAAAGAAGGTTTAATTAATGAACTAAACAGTTTGTTTTGTTTTTCTGTACTGAAATGCGATTTTTATTTAGTTTATTACAGGTAGAACAGTTGACATACCTATTTAATGGCAACGAAACACGATTTTGTCTACGGATTTAATTAAATTTAAACAAATAAACTTTATTTTTGTGTTACAATTATGTGTAAAAATTAAAATATCACCTCCGGCGCGACAGGATTCTTCACACTGGAAAAGATTGGCCACAAATACCTCTCGTTTTTTTACCTCTCTGTACTTAAATTTACAAGAGTTTATTTAATGAAAATTTTCAAAATATTTAATTATTATTTGTTTTAATGTTAAATCACTGTTTTTTGCACTAAATTTAACTTTTTGCTAAAAATTTTGCAAAAGTGCTTAGTTTTACTGTTCATTTTTCACCCGTTTCAAAGCAAAGCAGCAGGTTTAGCAGGAGTATGTTCTCTTCTCTTCTTCTTTTTCTTTCGATTCAGCTTTTTGGCAGAATACCTCCTTTCGATCCGTGCGTAACTGAATGCGGGAACGTAATCGAAAAGCGGAATAGGGGTGAATATAATTTTGACAACTTGCTGTATTTTGGAAACCGTAAAAGGCAAACTCATTAAAACGGTAAAACTAAAAAATCCTAAAATTAAAAAATTGGCAAACCGAAAAAATCGCCAAAAACCGAAAATTCAAAAACTAAAATAAATCGCCAAAAATCGAAGAAATCGTCAAAATGAAAAAAAAAATGGCCAACATGAAAAAATTGCCGAAATGAAAAGAACTCCAAGAATCGAAAAATCACCAAAAAGAGAAAAAGCACCAAAACTAAAAAATCTCCAAAACTTATTAAAATCATCAAAACCGAAAAAAGCAGAAAGAACGCCATAACCAAAAAAAAAAAAAAACTCAAAACCGAAAAAATCCCACAAACAAAAAAATAACAAAACTTTATATAATATAGGCTAAAGTTCATATAATATTACATATCTGGTATCTGTACGGAACCCTTCGCACGCGAGTCAATGTCGTATTTTACTAAATTTATTCTTTTATGATATTCAAAAACATTATTTTTTGTGAATTCTCAAATAGTTTTTTAAATTCTGTGCATAAGATAAGAGGTTTGTGTTTGTTCAAAATGTGTGTTGAAGTCTACTGAAGATTTGTTACAGTAAGAATGAAATGCATATAGACAATGCTGAACCAACAGCAAATAAATTTTATATTATTAGGCCAAAGCTAGCTAGAACCGCAAAATTACAAGTAATAATTTTTATGGAATAAATTGCACTAAACATAATATTGTAAATTATTATGATAGTCACTAGCATAACAAAACAACATGAAGTTGTCGAAAGCATTTATCAGCGTTTTTGTTTTTAATCCACAGTGTGTGGCGTCAATTTTTAGGGTTCCGTACCCCAAACGTGAAAAGGAACCCTATTGTTTTCGCTACGCTGTCCGTCTGTCCGTCACACGTTATTTTCTCAGGAACCGTAAGAGCTACGGACCTGAAATTTGGACACAGTGTGTAGAACCTTGGCCGCTACAACAAAAAATACATGAGAATTAAAAATTAAAGGGTGTTCCAAAACGAGCAACGAAAAATATTAAAATCCCATGTAATATACATACAATTGTATGTAAGTACATATATACACTTGAAATTTTAAAAGTTAGTGTATTTTTATACAGACTACAACAATTCACACTAAATTTAAAAAATTTAAATCAATGGGTGTTCCATCAGTTAATGCAATTTTGACTTTGTAATTTTGACAACTTGCTATATCTTGGAAACCGTAAGAGGCAAACACTTGAAATTTTCAAAAACTAAAAAAACCGAAAATTATAAAATCGCCAAACCAAAAAAAAAATCGTCAAAAATTAAAAAAAAATCACCAAAACGAAAAAAATCGCCAAAACTAAAAAAAAAAAATTCTAACACTAAAATAAATCGCCGAATTCGGAAAAATCGCCAAAACGCGAAAATATCGCCAAAATTAAAAAAAAATTTAAATAAAAAAAAATTGCCAAAAATAAAAAAAATCGCCAAAATGAAAAAACGCCAAAAACCGAAAAAAATCGCCAAAACAAAAAAAAATAAAGTGTCAAAATTAAAAAAAGAGCCAAAACTTAAAAAAATCGCCAAAAACCGAAAAAACCCAAAAACCGCCAAAACAAAAAAACCGAAAATACCCCAAAAACGAAAAAAATGCCAAAACTATATATTATACAGGATGAAGTTTGTATCAAATTACATATCTAGTGTTCGTACGGAATCCTTCGTGCGCGAGTCAGAGTCACACTTTACTGAATTTATTTTACTTTTTCTACTTTCAGATAAAATTTAGAAAACAAAAGTTAAAAAAGTTAAAGTCCTGTTGCGACCGTTTATCAAAACGAAAAATGCAAAAGAAATATTCAAATAAAAAAAGTTGCGCTTTTGTGACTTTGAATTCGAATATCTCGAAATTGGTTACATGTACATTTTTAGGGTTCCGTACACCAAAGGTGAAAAGGAACCCTATTGTTTTCGCTACGCTGTCCGTCTGTCCGTCACACGGTATTGTCTCAGGAACCGTGCGAGCTACGGACCTGAAATTCGGACAGAGTATGTAGAACCTAGGCCGCTACAACAACAAATACATGAGAATTAAAAATTAAAGGGTGTTCCAAAACGAGCAACGAAAAATGTTAAAATACCATGTAATATACATACCCCCATATTTATAAAATGTAATTTTGACAACATGCTATAACTTGGAAACCGTAAGAGGAAAACACTTGAAATTTCCAAAAACGGTAAAACTAAAAAATCCGAAAATTATAAAATCGCCAAACCAAAAAAATTTCGCCAAAAATTAAACAAAATCGCCAAAACGAAAAAAATCGCCAAAATAAAAAAATGTTTCTAACACTAAAATAAATCGCCAAATTCGAAAAAATCGCCCAAATGAAAAAAATCACCAAAATGAAAAAAACGCCAAAAATCTAAAAAAAATCTCCAAAATGCAAAAAAAGGAGCTAAAACCATAATAATTGTTTATATGAAAAAAAATCGCCAAAATTAAAAAAAATCGCCAAATTGAAAAAACGCCAAAACGCGAAAAGGCGCTAAACTTAAAAAAATCGCCCAAATGAAAAAAATCGCCAAATTGAAAAAACGCCAAAAACCAAAAAAAAAAATGCCAAAACTATATATTATATAGCTGAAGTTTGTATTAAATTACATATCTAGTGTTCGTACGGAACCCTTCGTGCGCGAGTCAGAGTCGCACTTTACTGAATTTATTGTAAACTTAAGATCTCTATACATATTTTCCAATGCAAATGGAATTTGAGAATTGTTTTCATGCATCGTACTCCGATTTGTTAAGAGCTTTTTATGTAATGAAATTTATCTCCCTAATTTACAACAATCTTACCGTTATGTTGTTTGCTCTTTCCTAATTAGACACATTGTACCAAAAAAAATCTTAAGCGAAATAAATTTTTAAATTGATTTTTTGACCAAACTCAATTATTTGTTAACTATGGTAAAAGGTAAAAGGCTCAAAAATGTGTCGGTTAAGCTTTTTTGGTGGTTAAAGCTAGACATATCTATTAACTTTTTTTTTGTTTTTTTTTTTCATTTTTTAAGTGTATTTGTTTAGTTTTGCTAGACGCTTACAGTTTTTAATTGTTTGTCAGTTTATAATTATTTTGTTAGAAATGATTTGTTTCTCTGTTAATGATTTGATTAGGGCAAAGTTTCTATCGCTCTTTAAGCCAAATTATTATTTACTCAAGTTTTGAATTTTATTTAAAAAAAAAAACTGATTTTTCATCATTCTTTACTGGAGCCAACGATACGTTCATGAACATGCTTATGCATATCTCACTATCTGACAAACATAGTTATAATGTCTTTATTGATTTCCTTGTTGTTGGAACCGCATTTTTGCAGTAAGTTAGAAGTTGAAAAAAAAATGTAAGGAAACAAAAATACTCTAAATTGTCCTTATTTCATACTATGCACTTACACACAAACTTTTATAGTTTTATTGCAATTTTAGTGTTTTAAAACCCATTCAACCGAAACGTCATCGATAATGCCAATGTCAGTGTATATGAAATGTATATAGAAGACAAGCATCTACATTCATGGAAGGCACACACATACAAAACTTTAATAGTTTATGTTCTAATATAAAGCTTCATTTCAGTTTGAGTATAATAATATGAAAATAAACAACAACAATGACTATTTACTATTTTAAGAAAATGACATAAGAGAACAAAAAAAAAGGAAGTACGTACATATAAAAGTGGCTGTTATGTGAGCCGGAAGTGGTCACATCATGCATTTTATTGCGTTTCTATGAAAAGTAGTTTCAAAATAATTGTTGCTGACAACAGAGAAGCACAAACTTTAAAAATTTGCTGAAAAATTTATGTTTTCTCACAGAAAAAAAAAATTTAAATTGAATTTTCAAACAAAGATATTTTCGATTTTTTTATTTTAATTCAAAAACTGAGTAACTGATATTGAAGAAACATTTTTAGACCTTAAATTAATACAACAAATTTTAATGATTAAGTTTTCAGATAAAAAAGTTATTTGTGTTTAATGAAATTTTTCTTTTCAAAATGAAGTTCCATTATTTCTGTGCATATATTAAAAAAAAACTTAAATGATTTTAACGACTTTTTGTTACACATAAAATATTAAACTGACAGTAAAATTGAATTTCTTGTCCTATATATCGTTAGCTGAAATGCAAAAGCAAGTACTAAACCTATTTAAATTTCATAGCAGAGAAATAACTAAAAACTAAACAAAAATATTCAAGTGGGTGAAGTAAGTTTTCTAATAATATCTAGGAAATTGTGTTTCGATGTAATACATAATAACTAGTTAAAATTAGTTTGCCTTTTTTGTGAGTTACATGGTTCGGCATTGCAGCTGGTGATATGAATTATATTAACCAGCAGTTATTCCAAGAAATTTTTTATTCGAAATATCAATTTGAAAATTATTTCTGGCATATGTTCACCAGCCCCTTGGTTGGAGGGAATGGGGGCATTGCTGGCCGTATGTCACAAATAACATGTTCATAGTTGCTGGTTTATCAATATAAGTCAGTGATTTCACGTGCCACACAGGATATAATCGAGTTGTGTTAAGTCACGTGACCGTGGAGACCAAGTGACAGCTCCATAACTCGAAACCAACTTATCGCCAAATTTTGATATCAATAAGCAGGTAGTACCATCCTATTGAAATTAAATCTCGTCCGTCTTCATGTCATCCATGTTTTCAAACATATTATCATTGTTCACGGCACGGTAACGATTTAAAAAAAACGTGAGCTCCGTCGTCAGTTTTTGTTTAGAAATACGATTGAATGACAAACACCAGCGTGCAAACCGGTCTGCGGAATTTGTTGTCGATTTCTTTCACTCCATATGCGACAATTTTATTTGTTGCCAGGCCCGTTAAGCCAAAAGTTAGCTTCATCGTTGAACACAATTTAGCGATAAGACATCGGATCGGTTTACAACTGCTCTAGAGTTTAATTGGAAAAATATCAACTCTCGTGGCTTTAATTTACATACCAACATGATCGCTAATGGACGTAGGCCAAAATTCGTGCGGAAAAGTTTCCATGTAGTGGAATTACAGAGTAAGAATTTCCGCAACTGACGAAAAATGTACATATTTGAATCCTCCTCCACACTTTCGTTTATAACGTTGATATTCTCTTTAGCAGGCACAATTATTCAACGTGTATATGTTATTGCACCACTTATAGTGTTTTCACACTGAAACGGTTGTAAAAAATATTGATTTTAAATGTTAAAACCTGGTTTTACCATACCAAATGATTTGGTTAGGAAAAACTTTAAATCTTTTTCTGAATTGGCTTTAAGTAGCTTTTATGAAATGCAACCTTGTTTTCGCTGTGTTAACTTCAGTGCTGCCAAGTTATAATTAGCGAAATCAGCTTAAAATGCTTATACCAGGGAATAAAAAGGTCAATTTTGGAATGGAAAACAACGAAAATAATTTAACTGACCTCTGAGAGATGCAAATAAACGATAGGACTATTATTCCGCCATTATTTAGAGTTAAGCTTACGACGTATGCTTGTATTAAACTTAAGTATAACCAATAGATAATGAACACTGCTTAAATCCATATTACTAGAAATCATTAACAGAAACTTCTTCATCTTCCGTGTAAGAAGGAGAAATAGTTCATATAAAAAGTCTGAAGTGCCCGCCAAACTTCTTCATAAAAGGACACAAATAGTATATGTCCCAGATCCAAAATTTTTCGGCATTGTTCGATATTCAGCAGAATGCATAAGCAGTTGCAGATTTATCCAATGCCATTTTCAAAAAAAAAAAAAAAAAAAAAAAAAAAAATTCTTTTAAAATTCGCTTCAGTTTTTAAAAATAACAACTAAGCACTTTTACACTTTGAATAAGTAAGATTTTAGTTTTTAAATTTTTTTTTAATTTATTAACGCACTAATAATCACATATTATAGTACAGTACAACTTCGACAATCCGGACACATATAGTTTTAGGCTCGTTCGGATTAACGAGTTGTCCGGACTATAGCAGTTGAAAATATTAAAATAATATAAGTGAATTAAATGCATACATACATATGTATGTACATATGTATATACATACATACTCTGATATATTAAAAAAAAAACGAAGTTATTTTGTGCTGACTAACTTTGTTGAGGTGTTTTACTTGTGCCTTTTGCTCTAGTCTCTCTTATTCTCCTCAGCCCACTGAATGCAAATTGGAAATGCTTTCTTTGCATCTGCATTACAGATCTTTGTTTTTGCATCCATTACTACTTTTTTTAAACGCATAAATCGTTGATTTAGGAACATGAAAATTTTCGGCAACCTGCCTAATAGTTTTTCCCTCATCAAGACATTGTAAAATATCACACTTCTAATGTAAATTTAGTGTTTTATGTTTGCGTTTATTATTTAAAACCATGGCACTTCGAATGGAATTAAACAAACACGCTTGCGAAATAATGAACCGGAATTGAAGCAATAGCAGTGAAAAATGTAAATCAAAGTACGAATAACAAAGCAAAACAAAAATTCCCGTTAACTCGCTTGTTTTGCTTGGATTTTAGTTTTGTTTTCTTGCATAAAAAAATTTGTCCGTACTGTGGAGGTAAAAACTTTGAATTGTCCGAAATGTAGAAGCGTCCGAATTATTGGAGCGACGGGACTGGCGCATGTCCGGACTATCGAAGTTGTACTGTATTCAGTAGAAAAATTTTTATTAAAAATGCATAGAAATTGATTATTGAGGGGTTTAGCCGGATGCTAAGCCCATATCACTGTTGCTTATGCAGATCATCAGGAACATTTACCCAAAAATTTTTTAGAACAACTAGAGTTATTAATGTTAAATTATTATTGAAACATATAAGAAGCTCAACAAATGGATTTAAATTTTTAAATGTACACACAAAAAACCAGCTTGAATAATTTTGTAATATTAATTAAAATATTTGTAATATCAACTAAAAAATTAATTAAATTCTCACCTACAAAGAATTTGATAATATCAATTAAGTTTTTCCACTCAAATTAATTAATTCAATTAAAAATTTGATTGAATCAATAAAATTCTTAATTGAAAAAATTAATTGGTGAGTACTTTTTTCTGTGTATTTAAAAATAGTTGTTCTACAGTTTGTCAAATAAGTGTTGTCAAAAGTACATACCCAGCAAAAAATTACACCTTACCATCAGAACTAAATGCCATATAATGACTTACTTTTCTGATTACCAAATTTCATTACTCCCTTACAAATCACATTACATAAAACTAAAAAAAAACGCTTTACAAGTTGATAAGTGAGGTGAATAATTATTTTGGATTTAATAGACTACATGAATATGTTAACAAATAATAAAAAAGTAAATACTTCTCAAGAATCGATTATTTTAGTATCACATTGGTAATCCATTAGAGCAGTGTTGCTTGATTCCAAACCAGATTACCTTTTTTGAATTTTTTTGCTGGGCAATAGTACAGCAACAAATACACTTAGTTCTATTAGAGATATACAAGCCTATTTACAGAAAAAGCCACACACAACCTTTTTTGTGCTCACTTCTATATTAAACCTTGTGACTTTGTCTTAATTCTCGTAGCACAGTCACAAAAATCCTAATTTTACAGATAACATTTTACTGGTAATTTAATTAATTTCATTAAAAATTCACATGATTTTAATAATAATCTCTGCCCAAATAGATAGACATGAGTGCTAATAAAGTGCGTGGCTGCAGAGAAATATGCGCATTTTCTCCAGATAAAAAGTCTAGTTTAATTTGTCTGCTTTTCTTCAGAGAATCACATTAATTAATAAAAATATTTCATTCAATCAGAATTGAAAATACTGAACTTGAACCCGATTAAGAAATTATTCTTGATTCAACATTCTATCTTAAATTAAAATTATGACTATAAAAATTATGAAATTTGAATATAAATAAAATGAAGAATTAAAAAAAAACAGTTCTAAAATATACAATTGAAGGATAAAATCTGATAGCTTACGGAAAAATCTTAATTGGTTTTTAGCACAGCTTGTTCTTCGATTGTTCGTGGAAATTTTACATCACCCGCAAAATGACTTATTAGGAAAAGTGTCACATATCGGATAGTACTTGAAAGTACTATCATTGACATCAAATAAATAAAATGGGTTTTTGGTATGCTCCACGGCCATAAAAAAAATAAAGATAAAAACCTTACTTCTAATCGTTTGGTCATTAAAAGGTCTTAACACTACAATTATTTATTTGAAGATTTTTTTTTTGTTTGCAGTCGATAAAACATCTCAAATGTGGACTGTTGTAAGGAAAACGGATTGCGTTTTATTATGCAAAAAATTTATTTCACTTTTTCTGTTAATAACTTGATTTCCGCGTTACTCTTCATATTTACACATACATATATACTATTTTCATATTAGTTTCTTTATACCCTTTATATCAGTCTATGTAAGTATGTATGCATGTTCCTTTGCGGCACTATATAAACTTAACGTGTGGCCCGATTTTGATATTTTTTAAATCAATGGATTTGTCTTAATCCTGGCAGTGACGGTAATAAAAACTCAAAATGGCGGCCAACAGACAACATTTTGTAAATATGTACAAAAAAAAAATAAAAAATTGGCGAACTACATCAAAAAGGGTATCATTCGACAAGTAAATTAAAATCGTCTTCAGGTTTCTCTTATGACTTTTCATTTCGAATGACCATTTAGGATATTTAACGGTTCAAAGTTGGTCGCAGTCGGGGGTTTTAATTTTTTTTAATTACTACTTGTTTAAAGTTTGTTATATTAATTATTATTAGTTTAAAATGTCTGGCGTAGTTACTATGATCGTCTACATTCCTGGTCTTTATTTCAAAAATTTATGTTAATAGAAGTTTTTTTTTTTTGAGAATGGAAAATTTTAAATAGTTAAATACTAAATCGTAAAGTTATGACTGTTTTTCAGGCATGTTATTTTATTTCGAAAAAAAATTATTAGACAATCTGTGTGTTAAAACATGAATTTATTAAACTTGTAGTCTGAACGCAAGATCAGTTGTTTGCTGTTTGAAGAGAGTATTTGGTTTAAAATTTATCCTTAGTTGGGCGGATGGCTGGCTCAGATAGACAATTATGTTCGCAATAAATAACGCGAATTGAAATTTTTTTATATCAAAGTAAGTCAAGTTAATTTGACAGTGTTCTTTAAGTGTCAATCTATTTATCATTATTTGCCAGATTATCAAAAAGCGCGCACAGTATGACAGTTCCTTTCGCAAGTTCTCTCGTACTTCAAAAAAAAATATTCTCAAAATATACAGATAAGTACTTTTACTTCCTCCTGTACATCCTTTTTTACATTACGATATGAACGAGAGTGACTCTTGACTACATATGTGTTAATGTGAAAAGGCGTAAGTACTATATAGCATATGTTTGTATGTTAAAATCAACTAATGAAGCTACTTGATATATGTATAGTGCTTGAAATTTATTCCTTAAAAACTACAGAAATAAAAATAAAATTCCTAAGAAAAACAGAAACAAAAACAGTTTGAAAATAGTACGAGTACTTTCTTCTTTCACTTTTATAAATGTGAAAAAAAATTGAAAATCTCATACACTAGAACATACATTAAGAAAATTTGTTGGCAAAGAAGATGCAATTACAGCAACAACAAGACTATCACATATGCACAAGCAAACAAATGCTTATAAGAATATGTGTGTGTTGTGTGTATGCGCGTGTGTGTGTGTGTGTGTGTGTATGCTCTTTCCACGTATGGCAGAGTAGACAATTTTCTCTTTTTTTTTCTATATTTCTTATAAGAAAGTTTGCTGTTGATTTGTGTCCGCACTGATTGCTTCCTGGTGTAATGCAATCTTTTATATCAATCTATGGCACACATACATGTTTACACATGTATGTATGTATGTATGTATACATACCAGTGCATTAGAGTGTATACTCAGAGGTGAATGGGAAAGGCTTTAAGAAAATAAGAATGTATACCAGACTAGTTATTTCTTATAAATGTGTGAGGAAACGCATACTCTTACAAAAGAGGACAAAGAAAAAAAAAGAGTTGTGTGAATGTTTTTTTTAGCAAATATATTTGTTAACATTAGTCTTTGACTGCTTCTTTAACACATACTCTTTCATGTCCACACGAGGTGGGTTTAAAAATTATTTTGTTTTTCCATTAATCAGTTCAAGCATTACTAAAGGTCATTTATTCAATGCAAGTCAATTCTCACTCAAGGAGAGCCAGTACACCATCGACTAAATATTTTAAATATTCTGCAAGAAAAATGATTTTAAAAATTATTTTTAGAATAATTAATAAATAATTTTAGAAATTAAAAAAAATCAAAACACCCGACTGCAGCCAACTTTTAACAATTAAATATCCTGAATGGTAATTCGGAATGAAAAATCATAAGAGAAAACTATAGATAATTTAAAAATGCCTGTGGAATAAACCGATTTTGATGCACATAGTTCGCCGACTTTTTTTGTACTTACAAAATGGCGTCTGTTGGCCGCTTCATTAATTTTTGACTACTGTCATATCTTTAGCAAAAATTCCAGGTATAAGACATATTGATTGATGTAAGAATCATCAAAATCGGTCGGTCGCGTTCGGCTTATAAAGGGTGTTTTTTATTGAGGTATAGAACTTTAAGTAGGCATCACTTTTTTAACTGGCGGCTATTTTGTCAGCTGTCAAGTGATTAATATTTAGTTTGGTTTGCCATTTCATCATGAACAGGTTGACAAAAGAACAACGTTTGCAAATCGTGCAAATTTATTTCGAAAATAATGGTTCAGTTCGCGAAGTTTACCGCAAGCTCCGTTCATTTTATGGTCGACATAATCGTCCATCAGAGCAATTAATTCGGTTAACCATGGATCGTTTTCGCACTACGTTTACTCTATGTGATAATACGCATCCGCAGAGATGTCGAACAGTGCGCACCGAAGAAACAATTGCCGCTGTAGAGCAAAGTGTTGAAGAGGACCCGAATGAATCGATTCGCCACCGTGCACAGCAATTGGAGCTTTGTCCATCAACTTTATGGAAGATTTTGCACAAACATCTTGGCTTGCGACCTTACAAGATCCAGCTTGTGCAAGAATTAAAGCCGCGAGACCATGCAATGCGTCGTGATTTTGGTGTATGGGCCGAAAATGAGATTGATCTCGATGCTGATTTTCATCGCAAAATTTTGTTCAGTGATGAGGCTCATTTTTGATTGAATGGCTACGTCAACAAGCAAAATTGCCGCATTTGGAGTGAAGAGAATCCACATGAGACCCTTGAGACGCCATTACATCCACAAAAACTGACTGTTTGGTGTGCTCTATGGGCTGGTGGAGTCATTGGGCCATACTTCTGCCGAAATAATGCTGGAGAGTCAGTTACCATTAATGGAGACCGGTATAGAGCCATGATAACCGACTATTTTGTTCCCGAATTGGATGGCATGAGTGTGGATGAGTTGTGGTTCCAACAAGACGGCGCTACATGCCACACAGCGCACGTCACAATCGATTTATTGAAGGAAACATTCGATGAGCGCATAATTTCGCGGAATGGACCTGTCAATTGGCCACCAAGATCGTGTGATTTGACACCATTGGATTATTTTCTTTGGGGATATGTGAAGTCGCTCGTCTACGCCAACAAACCAGAAACGTTAGGGGACTTGGAAGCCAACATTCGTGGCGTTATTGCCAACATACGGCCCCATATGCTCGAAAAAGTGGTTGAAAATTAGACCTGTAGAATTGGCTTTATTCGAGCCAGCCGCGGCGGCCACATGCCCGAAATCATATTTAAACATTAATGGCATAAAATTATCCTTCCAATAAAGCCAAATTGATGGACATTAAAACGATTTTCTTGTGTTTTATTTCAATTCAAAGTTGTATACCTCTAAAAAAAAACACCCGACATCATTAGTGTGCGCTGTGAATGTATTGGTGAATTGTCAATGTATTGAGGTTACGAGAGCTACCCACCAATCAAAAAGCCACACAGTTAAAATATTAATTGAAAACAAAATATTTTCTAAGCAAACAGTCAATTGTAAAAAAGCTTTTTCAGACTTTATTTTGGTATGGTTCTCTGATAGCACCTATTTCTTTTATTCTTTCCAAATAAATATTTGTATTTTTATTTAAAATTTGTCTCATTTCCTACCATTAAACTTATGCATATCACTATGAAAAGCATCATAGTGTCTTTTAATGACATATCTCCTTTTTTCCTTAAAAAACATTAAGGCATTTAAGGCATTTTTGTTATCAAATGAGAATTAATCACAAATTTGAAAGGCAAAACGTGTGTTTGCTGGATAAATATCCTTGAAAAAAAATATGTAAAGAGGGTAAAAATGTGTATGAATGCTCTCAAAACATTTGTGCGCATCAATAGTTTATATAGTGCCGAGGAGTATCAAAGATACATACATACACACATACATATATATACATAAATCCATACATACATACATTCATAGGCTGATAAACACAATACCTTTCTTTGCGTCGCGCAGTCTGATAAAAAGTAAGCGAAAAGAATGCACCAGACAGCTTTGCAGTTTACAAAGATATTTCCAAAATTCTTGAGGACTAATTATTTAAATAGAGCAAATTCTACACCGTCAAAAAGACATGTTTTTTGTTATTTCAAATGTGTTGATCGGATTAAGATTCATTGAGTTACGGCTTTTTAGATTTAAAAAAAATTTAAGTTTCTTAATTCAATATTTTAAGTTGCGCGCTTAAGCTAAAAAAAATTTAAAATTTATTTTGAATATATATATATAATTGAAATTTTGTAGCCATCTTAGTGAGCATAAAATAATTATCATCGCGCAAAAGATTAAAAAGTTTCGACATATTTACTGATTATATCCGAATTTGAATTTTCGGATGTTTTCAGTAAAAATTTTAAATTTTTTTAAATCTACAGGTCCGTAACTCAGAGAATTTTTATCCTATGAACGACCCTTAAGTATGGAGTAATAAAAGAAAAACATAATCAAATAATATATCAAATATTATAGGAGACTCAAAAAATAGAGTCTCTAGACATTTTAATGGAAGAGACCTATAATATACAAGCAGTCGATCTGAATTTTGAAAGGTGATTGGGCAAGAACTGATACCAAGAGAGAAGCCCTTTTTGCAAAACACTTGAGATGGAAAATTCAATTACTGCACTGAAGTCAAAGAAACCTCCATTTGTTAACAAAATCCGAAACAAGTTGCTTTAAAAACCATCCCGAATATTTGTTATTTAAATTAGTTTAAAAAATAATAAAACAGCGTTCATTAATATGCCATTGGTGAGAATATTTCGTTGATTACCTTGGTATCCAGGCCTGGTAAGGATCACACAAAATGTGTATCCTATAGATCCGTAAGTCTGTTATCTAACGTGTCACAGCTCTTCAAAAAGCTACTAACTCTCACGCTAAATAAAAATAGATCATCAACTATTCGTTGGTGCATAAAAAAGCACTACAGAATTATTTCATAGAATTGCAAACACAGTTAAAAGAATCTTTCGAAGTATTTTTTTTATTTTTTTGTTCGAAATTATTTGATTTTCTGTTAAGAATATGATAACCGCTCTGTAATTATGATAATTTTTAAAGAACAAATTCCACTAAAGGCAATTTTTAAACTATCATGACAACCACTAGCAGAACGGAACAACATCCTGTTTTCGAAAGCCGCCAAATCTTTTCATTAAATATTGAATGTCAGATTCATAATATGAGCATCAAAAATTTGGTTGAGCTGTATTTTAAAGTGAAAATTTATTAAAAATATAAGTGTTAAGAGTTTTATCGTGAACAACACTGTTATAGTTTATTTAAAAAGCAGAGATTTCATAACCTCGAGAACAAACAAAATCGTTCGTAGTCTGAAGAACCTGAAACAAAATCGATCGGAAAAAATCGGAATCTGTGACATGTCTTTCTGTATGCTGTTGTATAGGGTGTTTTTTTCAGGGGTATAGAACTTTGAATTGAAAGAAAACACAAGAAAATCGTTTTAATGTCCATTAATTTGGCTTTATTGGAAGGATAATTTTATGCCATTAATGTTTAAATATGATTTCGGGCATGTGGTCGCCGCGGCTGGCTCGAATAAAGCCAATTCTACAGGTCCAATTTTCAACCACTTTTTCGAGCATATGGGGCCGTATGTTGGCAATAACGCCACGAATGTTGGCTTCCAAGTCCCCTAACGTTTCTGGTTTGTTGGCGTAGACGAGCGACTTCACATATCCCCAAAGAAAATAATCCAATGGTGTCAAATCGCACGATCTTGGTGGCCAATTGACAGGTCCATTCCGCGAAATTATGCGCTCATCGAATGTTTCCTTCAATAAATCGATTGTGACGTACGCTGTGTGGCATGTAGCGCCGTCTTGTTGGAACCACAACTCATCCACATTCATGCCATCCAATTCGGGAACAAAATAGTCGGTTATCATGGCTCTATACCGGTCTCCATTAACGGTAACTGACTCTCCAGCATTATTTCGGAAGAAGTATGGCCCAATGACTCCACCAGCCCATAGAGCACACCAAACAGTCAGTTTTTGTGGATGTAATGGCGTCTCAAGGGTCTCATGTGGATTCTCTTCACTCCAAATGCGGCAATTTTGCTTGTTGACGTAGCCATTCAACCAAAAATGAGCCTCATCACTGAACAAAATTTTGCGATGAAAATCAGCATCGAGATCAATCTCATTTTCGGCCCATACACCAAAATCACGACGCATTGCATGGTCTCGCGCCTTTAATTCTTGTACAAGCTGGATCTTGTAGGGTCGCAAGCCAAGATCTTTGCGCAAAATCTTCCACAAAGTTGATGGACAAAGCTCCAATTGCTGTGCACGGTGGCGAATCGATTCATTCGGGTCCTCTTCAACACTTTGCTCTACAGCGGCAATTGTTTCTTCGGTGCGCACTGTTCGACGTCTCTGCGGATGCGTATTATCACATAGAGTAAACGTAGTGCGAAAACGATCCATGGTTAACCGAATTAATTGCTCTGATGGACGATTATGTCGACCATAAAATGGACGGAGCTTGCGGTAAACTTCGCGAACTGAACCATTATTTTCGAAATAAATTTGCACGATTTGCAAGCGCTGTTCTTTTGTCAACCTGTTTATGATAAAATGGCAAACCAAACTAAATATTAATCACTTGACAGCTGACAAAATGGCCGCCAGTTAAAAAAGTGATGCCAACTTAAAGTTCTATACCTCAATAAAAAACACCCTTTATATATATCCCTACAATATTTTTTTAAACCGACTTTGTCTGTATTTTGTTTTTTTACATTATTACTTCATAACTCGGTTGATATTTAAACGAATATAAAAATTCTTTAATTGTATGAGAGAATATAGTTTCCCATTGGTCCCGTTAAAAAAAAAATTTTGCGGGGAGAAGCCGACAAATTTTTTATTTGATTTTTTGATATTCTAGTTGGTTGATTGCTGCGAAACCTAGCAAACACAATTTTAAAGTTGAAAAAAGAGGCGGAGCTACGCCCATTAAAATTAATTTTTATATTTTACGTGATTCTATTTAACTGATAATTACAAAACTTACTACACACCTTGAGCTCTAAACTAGACAAAATCTTCCATTAAAAAAATGGGAAGGGCCACGCCCATTAGAATTGAATATTTTACCGATTTTTACAATACTTAAGACACACCCTGAACTCTGAAAAACACAAAACCTTGCGGAGGCACGCTTATTTAAATTTAATTTTATATCCCATAATTTTTTTGCATTGGAGTTGGTTTGCTTTATTACCGACTTATTTTTATTCAAAGCTATTCTATATTTACAGAATACTTAAGATTTTTTATTTTCAGTTAGCAATTTATTTTAAACACAAACAGCATGTCTTACGATAAAGATATAAAACGTTCGATCGAACACTTGTATTTATTAAGAATTCTTTTTTTTTTCAATATAATTAATCGATCGAACGTTTGCTATTTTCGAAATTGTGGTAGAGAACGAAAAATTTTTTATTTACACAATACTCTAGAAAAATTAACGACTTGTCTCACGATGTCACCAGAAATCGTTCGATCGAATACTTATGTTGAAAACAACAATAAGATTTAGTTGCAACATATTTTTCTTAATCTTAATACTTAAATTAATCTCAAACGCATAAGTTAAACATCTTAAATATATTCCAAATTTCTAAGAGACTTTGGCATTGCACTCCAATATGTGAAATATATTTGCAGGAGTACATCTTTTTTTGTCTATCTTACACTTCGTTCTTTGTTGCTGTCTTTCTTCTAATATACTTGATTGTTTCAAGTTTAAGTGGGTGTATGGATTTAAATTGCCACAGTTTGTTTTATACGAGAAGTATACCCCATGCGTGTTTCAGCTACTTTTCTCTCAAGTTTTTTTTTTTTTTTTGTTATTTGTTCCTGCTTCAACAGCCGTAATGTCTTGTGTCACATTTATCTTGAAAAGTTTTCTCTGCTTCTTAGTTTTATTTTTTGCTTAAAAATATCTTAAAACGTTACAAAAAAAAAACCCAACAAATACACACACACATGGAAGACTCTTAAGTATGAAAAATAAAATAAAGTTTATCCTTTTTATTTTACTTCTTTTGTACAATAAAAACTTGGGTAAACGTAATAGAAATTGATTGCTTAGATTATGTGTCTAAGTGTTTTTATATATTGGCGAAAATAAATAAATGCACTAAAGTTTACTAGAAAAAAAGTACAGACACACACACATATATATATATATATATATATATATATATATATATATATATATATATATAAAGGGTGTTTTTTATTGAGGTATAGAACTTTAAGTTGGCATCACTTTTTTAACTGGCGGCCATTTTGTCAGCTGTCAAGTGATTAATATTTAGTTTGGTTTGCCATTTCATCATAAACAGGTTGACAAAAGAACAACGCTTGCAAATCGTGCAAATTTATTTCGAAAATAATGGTTCAGTTCGCGAAGTTTACCGCAAGCTCCGTCCATTTTATGGTCGACATAATCGTCCATCAGAGCAATTAATTCGGTTAACCATGGATCGTTTTCGCACTACGTTTACTCTATGTGATAATACGCATTCGCAGAGACGTCGAACAGTGCGCACCGAAGAAACAATTGCCGCTGTAGAGCAAAGTGTTGAAGAGGACCCGAATGAATCGATTCGCTACCGTGCACAGCAATTGGAGCCGACTAACCGACTATTTTGTTCCCGAATTGGATGGCATGAATGTGGATGAGTTGTGGTTCCAACAAGACATCGCTACATGGCACACAGCGCACGTTACAATCGATTTATTGAAGGAATCATTCGATGAGCGCATAATTTCGCGGAATGGACCTGTCAATTGGCCACCAAGATCGTGTGATTTGACACCATTGGATTATTTTCTTTGGGGATATGTGAAGTCGCTCGTCTACGCCAACAAACCAGAAACGTTAGGGGACTTGGAAGCCAACATTCGTGGCGTTATTGCCAACATACGGCCCCATATGCTCGAAAAAGTGGTTGAAAATTGGACCTGTAGAATTAGCTTTATTCGAGCCAGCCGCGGCGGCCACGTGCCCGAAATCATATTTTAGCATTAATGGCATAAAATTATCCTTCCAATAAAGCCAAATTGATGGACATTAAAACGATTTTCTTGTGTTTTATTTTAATTCGAAGTTCTATACCCCTTAAAAAAACACCCTATATATATATATATATATATATGTATTCATGTATGCAAGTTCATATGCATGTGTGTTTGTCTTTTATTCATTTACTTCCTGAGAATGCATGCAGGCTGTTGGTATGCTTGACTGTTGTTGGCAGATGTTAAGAAAAGTAATGTGCAGATATATTTATTATGTGTTTACCTACACATTCTATTTGCAATTTATTTAATTTTACTAAAGTTTGTTTAAAAAGTAAATAATTTGTTTACATTCTATATGAAAAAAGTTAAAGTTCAAGGAAGAAAGAGTTTGAAATGAATTGATGGTTTTATGTATTTTTTTTCCATAAATTGCAGATATATGTATGTGCTGTGATAAATACATCTAATATGTATAAAATGTAACATTTTAGGAAAATGAGGAAGTTTTTACTATTTGAAATACAACAGGGGAAATTTATGATTCATTTTTATTATTTTTAAGAAACCCCTTTAAGACTATCGTCGATTTTTGTGAAAATTTTTGGGCACAACATTAAAAATTGTTCAAAAAAAAAAAAAATAATTAATTTAAAAGACGAAGCAACTTCTAGACAGGTTTGGTTAAGATTGTAGACTCCTTAATATATTTTCTTTCGTTTTCAGGGTAACGTACACCACAGGCAAAAAGGAACCCTGTAGTTTTTAATACAATATCCATCAATCTGCTGTCTATCTGTTTTCTAGAGAACCGTAATAGCTAGGGACTTAAAATTTTCACAGGTATCTAAAACTATATCCTTGAAACACAAACTATACAACAGTTAAAAATTAGAGGATGTCCTTAAGCGAGCAATAAAACCTGTTGAAATTTTAATGAAATATTCAGACAATTATACATACACAGAAAGAAAAAAGCCGTACTAAATTTAAATTTTTTCTACTTACTTTTAGTACGAATCATACTTAAAAATTTAAGTACGAAAGCACTAACATTTACTTAAAACAAACCGAAAAAAGGATTACTTTAGAAAACCAATCCTGGAGTTTCTCAAATTGAGTATGAAGAGCTTAAATTATGTAAAAAAATTTACAGCAAGTACAAAGTTCTTAAATTGAGTAAAAAACGTATTTAAAGTACAATTTTGTGAACTTACTTTATATACATATGAAAAGAAGAACAATAAACCTTTTAACAAAAAAATTTCAAGTTCGTTAGTGTGCTTGTGATTGAAATTCAATAAAATGAAAAAATTAATATATTGAAATAAAAATAATAATTGTACTTTTTAACGGAAAATGTTTTATTTAAAAGTGACTAGGCGCGGTTGATTTTTCTCGAGTTTTTAATAATATAAAAGTGAACAAAATAAAACTATAATATCAATATTAAAATGTAAATTAATAAATAAATAAATAAGGCAAAAAGTGAAAAGGGACGACTCCAAACTGCTAAATCTTCTGAGGGACTCAGATTGCGAAGCTGTTTCTGTTTAAAGAGTAAATAAAAATATGAGTTTTCGTTATTGATTGTGCGTATTTTAGTTGAGCAACTTTTTACTTCATAAGCGGGATAGAAAAATATGATAGTTCTCATTTTTATTATCTTCTCTTTCATCTTTTTTAAATTCAAAAGTTGCTCAACAGAAATTGTAGTCTGTGAACCCAGTATAATCATTGCTTCTGCTCACGTCTTTGCAAATGATAAAAAAAAGCCAAAATGCACACTTTGTTAACATTATGAAAATGTCAGTGAAAGATTTATATATAGAAGCATGATATAAATATAGAAGATACTTCCATTCTCTCTTTGTTTTTAAAAATAAGTATTTTTGAAGTTTGTTTTTTGAGACAAATAAAGAAAAATGTTCCCATATAGTAAAAAATTTAAAGGCCCAACTATAATATGAATAAGCTGGCTTAAGCTAATGTCAGAATTGAACGATAAGTCTGTTAAATGCTTAAACAATTCAGATGTGACTTTTAGGTGGCCATAATGTACTTACATGCACTTAAGTATTCTTTAGCCACAGCTGCACATCTAGGTATTGTCAATAATTTTGTAGTAATTTTGTTTCTTCTCATAACTCCTAAATGAATGCAATTCAATCAAACTAACTTGAAATAATGTCCTAATCTATTAAAAATTCACATATAAATATATCCATCACCTTATTACTTGTTTTATTTGTTTTGCCTACTAAAAAGTACAACAGTGAATATACATAAGTAAATACATGTGTATGTGTGTATATGTGTATTGTAAAACAAACATTGAAAATAAAAGTTTTGCTTTATTTTCCGAGTTTAAAATAAGAAACAATAAAAAAATATTTAAAATCAATGAATATTTTCTGCTGCTGCTTGTTTGAGTTTAAAAAATGTACAAACAGTTGTTTCCTTACGGAATGTGCGTTCAGTTTGACACTTTACTTAAGCAAATGACATTTGACGAAACTTGACGAAAAGTTTGTTAAGTACATTATAGTTTGCCACATGCGTTTTATATGTAACCGCACAGTTGCTTAAGCTAGCTTATTCATATTATAGTTGGGCCTTAAGTCTTCCCATAGAAATTTTTTACAAAAATGTCTAATTATCTTAAGAAAAATTTGGGAATAAACAAAATTATATACATAAATACATAGCTGTGAGTTTAAAAAGTTATTATATTTTTAAGTTTTCTGCTTAATGCAAATCTTTTAACTAAAGTTTTAATCATGATATAAATATAGAAGGTACTTCCATTCTCTCAATTTTTTCTTCAAATTCGTCATCTGACAATCATGATTAAAATCATATTTTTAAGTTTTCTGCTAAATACAAATCTTTTAACTATATTTTCATCTAAATTTGGCGTTGAGAAACCAAATTGATTGATGATTTGGATTATTTGACAACGAATTTTCATTAAGTTTAACAAATATTAAATGATATTGCATTCTGTTTAATCTACATAATATGATTCTTGTTGATTGTAACATCCTTTTCTAAAAAATTCGTTCAATAACTGGTCAGATCTTTTGGCACGTATATTTCACAGATCTTATAGGCTCTTGGCCACTGTTTTGCGAACACCAGGAAATGAAGGGAATTTAAAAAATGCTGTACTCTTATTTCTTTACTTATACCCTAATTTAGTAAGAAGACTTAGGAGGTTTTTTTTTTGTTTGAAAAAAATTTTCTTGTTTTTGAATTCCCTAAATTATTTTCTTCAAAAATGGTTTTTGTCTTTCATAATGAAAAATTAAAATATTATTACCATGTTTTTAATATAAAAAAATAAAATTAAATTATTATACAAAAGTTTAAAAAATATATGAAAAAATATGTGTTGGATATAATGTTTAGAGCAAAATCATAAAGCAAATACACGAACCTTCTAGCATAGACAGTAAATAATGTTTTAAAGAATCATAACTGCGGCTTTTTTTTCGTCCATAGACAAGACGATACAATCGTCGAAAAGAATTTGGGCATTATTCTTTAATTTATACATTCTGTATTTTATAAAAACAATTTTTAAATAACTTTTGAATAAAATTTTCAAACAAACAGGAAACAGAGAGGGAAATCTTAAATTAATACGGTAGCACGATTTTATCGGAAACTTCAAAATACTTATACTTGTCAAATGGTGAATGTCAAGAAAAAATGAGAGAATGGAAGTACCTTCTATATTTATATCATTTATAGAAGTATATTTTAATCTGTAGTTTTGATGTGTAAACATCAATACGCTAGGGGGTAAAAATCTTTTGACTTGATTTCTTTGCTGAGATTTCTTTGCTGAGATTTCTTTGCTGTTTGCTTTTGCTTTGTATTTTCAAATCGGTGTGAGCTATGTATGAGTGTATTAGTGTTTGAAAGAAGCAATACCAAGCAGAGAAACAAGTCGACCGGTTCGAAGCCGACGGTGCGCCGCCGCCGGTTATTTTTCTGTATATTTCCGTACACCAGAGGTGAAAATGAACCGTAAGAGCTACGGACTTGAAATTTGGACACAATATGTAGACATTTGGCCACTACAACAACAAATAAATGAGAGTTAAAAACTAAAGGGTGTTCCAAAACGTGCAACGAAAAATGTTAAAATCCCATGTAATATACATACAATTTTCAAAGTTAGTGTATTTTTATACAAACTACAACAATTAACACTAAATTTAAAATATTTAAATCAAAGGGTGTTCCACCAGTTAATGCAATTTTGACTTTGTAATTTTGACAACTTGCTGTATCTTGGAAACCGTAAGAGTAAAACTCTTGAAATTTTCAAAAACGGTAAAACTAAAAAATCAAAAAAATATAAAATCGCCAAATATAAAAAAATCGCCAAAACGAAAAAAATCACCATATTAAACAAAATCTCTAGGACTAAAATAAATCGCAAAAAACCGCAAAAATCGCCAATATTAAAAAAATCCTTAAACAAAAAAATCGCCAATATGAAAAAATCGCCAAAATGAAAAAATCGCCTAAATAAAAAAACCCCAAAAACAGAAAAAAATCGCCAAAATGAAAAAACCCAAAAAAAAACAGAAAAAAATCGCCAAAATGAAAAAATCGCCAAAATGAAAAAAATTGCGAAAACTAAAATAAACCCAAAAAGAGAAAAAAAACGCCAAAACGGGAAAAAGCGATAAAACTGAAAAAAATCGTTTAAACTGAAAAAACTTAAAAAATTAAGAAAGCTAAATCAAAAAAATGATCAAAACCGAATGTGCGCGAGTCAAAGTCGCACTTTAGTGAATTTATTTTAATTGCAATGCGTACGCAACAACAAGAACAGCAACAACTAAACGATGAACAACAGGAATTAAAAATTAAAAAGTAAAATTAAAGGCATTTACCATAGATGAGCACTGCAGTACCACTAAAGTTTCAGTAAAAACAATAAAAAATGTTTAACAAGTAAATTTTTACCGATTACTATAAATTTTTTTTACAATTTTTATAAATTGCCTAAATGATTTGTTATATGATGAGGCGCATTGAAGTTTCAGTAATCAGTAATGCCCGTATTCATAATGAACTTCTACCAAGTGGCTAAATGTTTTTCATACAAAAGTTTCAAAATTTGAATGAAAAAACTTTGCCACTTGCTACGGCCCTACGATTTTACTAGTAATGCAAATTAAATTTCATTAGCAGTAAAAATTTACTGAATTTTTTTAGTAATCAGTACTGCTTACTGCAATTTTGAATGCAGTACATATACATACATATACTGCAGTGTGCCCATTAACTAACCAAATAAGTTTAATAAACCAAACAAAAACCAACAAATTCCTATGTATTTACAATATTGAAAGTTTTGATACTTTTAATTAATTAATTTAAAAAAAGATACTAAAAGCATAAGTACTTCCCACTTAAAAAAAAAATTTCGTTACTAGATGTTTACACATCTCCTCTGTGATCGGACTCACATTACTTTTTTTATACTATATAAATATACATACATATCTACATAATAGGTAATATTATCGGGTAAAAAAGAGTAATAGGTACGAAAACTTTCTGCAACGCATGCCACATAAGTTCTCATTGATAATTATTTTATTTTACTCAACTCGCTGTAAGAATGGACTCAGAAATATGTTATCGCTCTATGTGATCAAGAACCCCTAGCTTCTTAATGACATAGTTTCGCTTAGAGCACTGATGGGGTTGCACTTTTGGAGCGATGGCGATTATAAATGTAATCAGCTTAGAAACGTGGGCTATAGTTGAGAGCAAAACAGACAATTTATTCATTGATGATAAAGAGGCAGTATTGTGCAGGCCAAGTGCCTATTATTATTTAGTAAAAAAGCATTCAACAAATAACCTATATAAATTTAAAATCTAGCATTTTTTCTTCCATATAACAGACATCTTGGACTCACTTAGCATTCTTCCGTCATAATTTTTTGGCAACACTGTTAGCGATGCATGTAACAGATCACCGTAAAGGAAACAATACCCGCTTTTGGTATTTTTCATTAAATTTGATTTTTATTACTATAGAAATTCAATAAAAAGCTAAATTAAAAATTACGTTAAATTTTTTTATTCAAAAAATCAAGTTAGCATTTCTTAAAACAGGCGCATTTTGAGATTAATTCAATCTAATTTAATCAAGTACGGATTCGGGATTAAGTCAACACCATTTTTAGATTAATTCAATCTCAGATTTTCTTAAATCAATCTCGTTTTGGGAGTATTTCAAGTACGGATTCGCATTAAATCAACGAAGAAAATGTTGAATCAAACGTATTTTGAAATTAATTCTATCTCAGGTTTTCTGAAACCAATCTGGTTTTAAATTTATTTCAGGTACAGAATCAGGATTATATATAGATAAAATTAAGCATTTAGCTCTTGAATAGTCCGTACTTGAATTAAGTCTTTTGTACTTGATTTGAGTAAATCCGTACTTACCGTACTTATGACACAGCTTTTGATTTATTTAAGTACGGATGGATTGATTTTTATTTTGAGTGTATATAGACACTTGAATTTTTTTAAAGCTAGTGTATTTTTAAACAGACTACACCAATTAATACTGCAATTAAAAAAAATTAGATTAAAAAGTCTTTTATCTTTTTTGTGGATAACCTGGACATACTCTTGAAATTTTTATAAATGCTAAAACTAAAAACTCCCAAAATTAAAAAAATACCGAAACGAAAAAAAACAAAATCGACAAAAACTTATTAAATAAAAAATATCACCAATAATAATATAAGTCTCTAAATCGCAAAAACAATGCCGAAATGTAAAAAGGTGGACAAACCTAAAAAAAGTTCAGTAAAGTGCGACTTTGACTCGCACACGAAGGGCTCCGTACGGACACTTGATATTTAATACTATATCGATCCATAACCGCTAAAATAGCTTAAGCGACACATTTTTTGGACTTCGTTTTTTTTTATGAAAATCGAATATTTACGATCGCAAATAATTAATTTTGGTCAAAAATTGAAGTTCGAAAATTATGTCGCTTAAGCTATTTTGGCGGTTATGGGGCGATATGATCTTTAGCCTATATAATATATACACAAAAAAAAATGATTTGTGAACACAGTTAATTGTTTTGTTATATCAATTATCAAAAATTGATTTTGAACCTACAACGATTTTTGTTAAAACAATTAACGAAATTGTAAGTTAAAGAAAAATTTTAAAAATATTTTTAATTAAATATATCAACAAACAGTTTGTTGAAATTTATTTACTTTTTCAATATTTATTTTTGTTAGATTTCAAAGTTATTTCAATTAAAGTTATTATTATATAAACAATGTAAATTTTTGAATTTCCGTATCATAATTGTTATTTGAACAATGCTTTTTTATACACAATCACAATCCTCAAAACGATTTTTGTTTAGGACTAATAAACCAACCTCAGGACTAATAAACTAACTTACTTACCTTTCAGCTAAAGAGCAACACTTTATTAAATACGCAAATGATGAATGCACACAAAACATGATTTTTTGTTTCTTCTACATGAGCGCATTCCGTTGTGATATAATTTAACAAATAGTTTTGTTGAGTAATTAAATTGACTATCAACAATGATGATTGTTAATTTTTAAATTAAATATTAACAATTTGTTTTGGTTGGTTGCATTTCGATATTTATTTCTGTGTACTCGTCATTTTGGCACTTTTTTTCGTTTTTAGGATTTTTTCGATTTTGAAATTTTTTTTTTTAATTTTGGCGTTCTTTTTATTTATTTGTTTTTGGCGATTTGTTTGAGTTTTGGTGCTTTTTTCTCGTTTTGGCAATTTTTTCGGTTTTTTTTTGTGTCTTTTTTTCAGTTTAGCGATTTTTTTTTCATTTGTGTCGATTTTTTCATTTTGAAGATATTTGTTTTTCATTTTGGCGATTTCTTCGATTTTTGGCGATTTATTTTAGTTTCAGAAATTTTTGTTAATTTAGCGATTCTTTTTTTCGTTTTGGCGATTTTTATACCCTTAACCAAAAAATGGTTAAAGGGTATATATAGGTTTGTCATTCCGTTTGTAATTTCCTGAATATTAATAAGCGAGCCATAAAGTATATATATTCTGGATCCTTATGCATAGGGAAGACGAATAAGCGATGTCCGTCTGTCCGTCTGTCCGTCTGTTTGTACGTGAAATCGGTTTTCCGAAGCTCCCAGAAAAGCTAGAGACCTCGTTCTTGGACTGGTGGGTTATAAATGGTTGAAATAAGATTGGTATTGAAAATCAGCAAAATCGAGCAGACGGTTTCAGAGCTGGGAGACTTTAACTTCATTTTGCCATACAAAATAACTACCGAAAATTAGTTTTTAATAATTTTTTTTAAATAAACTTATTTTATACTTCACTATGAACAAAATTGGTATTTCTAACTGAACAAAAAATTTTAAAAAAATTAAAAAGACGTTTCCAGGGTTGGAAAACCTTAATTTTTTTTGTTATGCAAAAGTAACTTAATAAAACAAAATTTCCTTTTTTTTATAAACAAAACATATATAATGTTCTTAAAAGAAGGAGATTGATTTAAGAAATCAGAAAAACAAAAAGGATGATTCCAGGGATGGAAAACCTACGATTTTTGTGATATATAAAACTAACTACCGTAAACTAATTTTTTATTTATTTTTATTAAATAAACTTATTTTAAACTTCACCAAGAATAAAATTGGTATATCAAATAAAAAAATTAAAAAATTTAAAAAGACGTTTCCAGGGTTGGAAAACTTTAACTTTTTTATACAAAAGTAACTTACTAAAGCAAATTTTTCCTTTTTCTCTATAAATTAAAGATATCTTTTATTCTTAAAAGAAATAGATTGGTGTAAGAAATCAGAAAAATTAAAAAGGACGATTCCAGTGAAAAAAAAAGAAATTAAAAATAAAATATTTTATTTCGTTACTTTAATGTCCAGAAAAAAAATCATAGTTTCCAGCTCTGTAGCTGTGGTTTTTATTTTTATAATTTTCTATACCAAACTTTTCTTTCCAAAACGTAAAATACATTTAATTTATAAAGGAAAAGATAAAAATTAATTAGACTTAGTTACTAGTATATATAAAAAAAGTGTAAGTGTCCCAACCGTGAACTCATCCTTTTTGATTTTCTAATTTCTTACACCAATCTCTTTCTTTTAAGAATTTAAGAAATGTTTAATTTATAGAAAAAAAGGAAAAATTTGTTTTAGTAAGTTGCTTTTGTACAAAAAAAGTTAAAGTTTTCCAATTTTATTTGTTATCAAACATAAAAGAAGTTTATTTAATATAAAAAGATAAAAATTAGTTTTCGGTAGTTAGTTTTTTATATCACAAAGAGTTTAAGTTTCCCAACCCTGGAATCCACCTTTTTGATATTTTTTGATTTCTTACACCATCTTTTTTTTAAGAATATAAGATATGTTTAATTTATAGTAAAAAAGAAAAAATTTGTTTTAGTAAGTTACTTTTGTATAAAAAATAAAGTTTCCAACCCTGGAAACGTCATTTTAATTCTTTTAATTTTTTTATTTTGAAATACCAAATTCATTCGTACTGAAGTATAAAATGAAATTATTTTATAAAAAAAAAATTAGTTTTTGGTAGCTAATTTTTTATATCACAAAAAATGTGGGTTTTCCAACCCTGAAATCAAACTTTTTGATTGTTCTGATTTCTTATACCAATCTCTTTCTTTTAAGAATATAAGATATCTTTAATTTATAGAGAAAAAGGAAACATTTGCTTTAGTAAGTTACTTTTCTATAAAAAAATGTAAGGTTTTCCAACTTGGAAACGTGTTTTAAACTTTTTTAAATTGAAATACCAATTTTATTCGTACTGAAGTATAAAATAAGTTCATTTAATAAAAAAAAATAAAAACTAATTTTCGGTAGTTAATTTTTTATATCACAAAGTGTTTCAGTTTCCCAATCCTGGAATCATCCCTTTTGATTTTTCTGATTTCTTACACCATTCTTTTTCTTTTAAGAATATAAAATATGTTTAATTTATAAAAAAAATTAAAAATTTGTTCTAGTAAGTTACTTTTGTATAAGAAAAAAAGTTAAAGTTTTCCAACCCTGGAAACATATTTTTAAATTTTTTAATTTTTTTTTTATTTGAAATACCAATTTTATTCATGGTGAAGTATAAAATAGGTTTATTTAATAAAAATAAACAAAAAATTATAATAATAATAATTCTGATACCACGTCATGTGTATAGTAGATGGACCCATCTCCTGCGTTGGATAGAATCTTTAGTATGCCATTAATTGTTGTAAGCCAAAATGAGGTGGAAATATGCGTCTTTGGGTACATGAATTTTATAAAAGGCATTTTAGATTTTATTTTTATTAAATCACTGTTTCTTCATTGCCCTTAAAAAAATACATAAAATCCACCAAAACTTTTTGAACAAGTTTAAGACGAATTTACTGTTTTTTTTTTTAGAAAAGTAAATACTGCTTTGAATGAAAATAATAATTAAGAAATATTAGTAAACAAAACTTGAACGTACCAAAGAAAAAATTCTAACAAGAAATTTTTTCGAGCACATTTTTCACTGCTCAACCAACTAAAATTTTATAATTAATATTCTTTCATGCATTCGGTGTAATAAAAAAAAAAGAATTACACAACCTTTAAAATGAATATGCATGTACACTGTTGTCATAACTACGCCAACCATTTTATTAACAAGTACAAGTGAATGACTGTATTTTAAGTAAGTGTAATACCAACTAGAATTCCTTAATTACCTGTCAACAGTGAGAATATGACCATCCCGTACACGTATCCAGGAAACTGACTTATTTCCCAGCTGTTTCACCTGAAACGTAATAGAAATAGAGAAAGAAAAGAAATAAATATTTATAAATAAAAGAAAAACTATGAAAGTCCACAAAATGTGTGAGTAATGTGTTAAAAAATAACTACAAAATTCCTGTGAAAGAAACCGTTTTATTTTTATGTTTTGCTAAAATTTAACACATTGTTGGAAGCACAAATTTTTTAACAACTAAATTTTAAATGCGTATAATACAAAAATTTTGTGAACAAGAATTCATATGATTGTTAAAATTCTTTTTAGCTGGAAGCACACTAGGTACTATCTGTTTTAAATGTAAGAGTTTCATAAATTAGTTTTTAGATTTGAGATAAAAAAAAGAATTGGCGTCGAGAACAAAACAGCAATTTGCAGGAAACGTAAGTTTTTTTGCTTCGAAAAATCCATCATTAGCTTGCAGAATTTGTAGATTTAAAAATTAACAGCCTTACACAAAGCGAAAAACTGACATGAAGTTAGTATAATTGGCAAAATTGAACAAGATTTTTACGAGTTTTGCTACACAATTTTATATTAGAGATCAAGTTAGGATTACATTTCGAGCCCAATTTTTTATCTAAAATTGTATGAAGTAAGTGTATAACACTTAATTAAATTTCATTACTTACGCTAACTTAATGTCAGTTTTTTTGTTATACATAAGGCTGTTGTATGCTATATATATATATGTATATGATAGCATGTAATTTTCAATATGGCAATATCGTAATATTAAACTACACATGTTAGAACTGTCAACGCAGATGAAGTTGATGAAAAAATATTTGAATTTCTCGCAGAACAAAAGTTATTTTGATAAATGTATCAAATAATAATTTCTATTTAAAAATATTTTGTTATTTTAATACTTGCGGAAGAAAATAATTAAGTCACTCATAAGCATTCGTACAAACATGCATTTTACCCTCTCTCTCCCTCTCTCTCCCTCTCTCTCATATTATACACTAATCTCTAAATAATATAAAGATGTATGTGTGTTTGCCTGACTTTGAATGTGTATTTATATCGTTGCTTGCTCACAATGAAAAAATTAAGATAGCACAATATTGCCATATTAAAATGTTAATTAACTCATTGTTAATTCCCTAATTATTTATATAAATTCAAATACTTGCAATTAAAAAAATCACTGGTGCACAATTCATTTTAAATTAGAACTCTTTATTTACTCAACACTGATATTAAGAGCTTTTAAACATACAATGTTAAATTATTTACTGCCAGAATAGCACGATGTTAACATTTATGCTCTTTACAAAATACTCGACTATCTGTTTAGATGATGCAAAAACTTTTTTTAGGGTTCCGTATACCTACCTATCACATGCACCACACCGTACACAAATTAACACAGAAATTTAACAAATCATAATTAAAGTGTATTCTATCAGTTAATGTCATTTTGACTATGTAATTTTGACAACTTGCTGTATCTTTGAAACCGTAAAAGGCAAAGTCTTGACATTTTAAAAAATGCTAAGCAAAAAAATCCTAGAACTAAAAAAATTTCGAAACAAAAATATATATCACCAAAAATAAAAATAAATCTCTAAAATGCAACAAAATCGCCAATAGAAAAAAGGTCGACAAAACTAAAATAGCGCCCGCCATAGCTTAAAAAAATCACTTGAACTAAAAACATGTATTCTAAAAAAAACAAACAAAAAACGCCAAAACTAAATAAAGAGTTTATGTTAAAAAAAACACAAAAAAGGCAAAAACCGCACAAATATACCAAAAAAAATTAAGAGCCAAATCTAAAAAGATCGTACAATATTACATTTTTAGGAATCGTATGGAACCCTTAGAGGGTGGCGTTGGCTGAAGTAGTTAGCACGTTGACTACAAACCGAAGGTCCTGGGTTTGAGCCCGGGGTCCGACAGTCATTAAAAAAAAATAGCAACACCACGCATTTTTCAGATGTGCATTAGTATCCTTTGTATCAATTGATGTGGGAAAAATTCTAGTGATGCAGGCATAATGCGCTGATCCCTAAACTATACCGACTTCAGCAGATACAAATCCTAATTGTAACATCAGAGCGCCCTCCTTCGTTGTGTAGAAGAATCATCGGCAAAGTAAAATCTATCCTCACAAAAAAGGAGAGAATACTATACATTTATATAGGTAAAAATATTGCCAAGTTAGCAGATTATCTAGAAATTATTTAACACCCTTACGATTACAAATTTATATAAGGCCGAAATTTTTGATAGGAACTTGGCATTTTTTCACATTGATGTTTTTGTGAGGATCTGATTACTTTTTCAAAAATTTTCTGTAAGAACACTTTTTAAACTTCAAATTTTTAGTGTGTTTTATTTCTTTTCATGGTCACTACACCAGTTGAAAATGGCATAGTTATATAAAATAATGGGTTAGAGCTTGATTTGTGTTGGATTGAATACATTAAAAATGCACCATTGTGTCATTACAACGGATCGCTAGTGTGTACGCAATTTGGTAAGAGTCTTCCGGAAAGAAACATGTTCAATACAGCGTACATTTTAGTGGACGTGCTCCCGCCTATTTTCTCAATATATTTAGCTGAAGTACATAAATCAAAAGGATATGCCCAATGTGCATGCAAAGTTTCAATAGAGTAACTGGTGCTTTAATTTTTGGATTATCCGATTAAGTAAATCAATTAGGACTATTTGTCTTCAAAATTTCAGCTTTCTACAGTACAATATTACGTAAAAATTTTATAGGCCTGGCCCGCCGACTTTTATATCTGTTAGTGATTATGATTCATGTAAAGTTTTGTAGGAAAAAGCTTTTGAGAAATACATGAGTAATAGACTAAAAACTGCTAAGCCAAAGTACATGAAAGAAATGGCTCAAATTTATGGGAGAAGTCACGGCCACTTTTCATTGCATGAAATTTTTACTTTGGATAAGTGCAATGTGTATGAAAAGTTTCAATAAAATTTAACTTAATTTTTAGTTTACAGTGCTTGTTCCCAACCCCTGATTGAAACTTCTGGTTTCTTAGATTTTTCTTAGTGATCTCTGATCTGGATTAATTTGTGTACCAAATTTTAGCTAAGTAGTGCGAATTGGAGTTGAAGCGGATAAAACTTTTTGGTTTTAAGATTTTCCCATTGCCTTACTCATCTACACATGCTTGTGTATAAAATTTCAGCTGTTTAGCGTGAACTATACCTTATAATTTTATGAGCATTATCCCTCCCACTATTTTAAACTAACAATATTGCTGTGAGTAGCGCTTATAATTCATGCTAATTTCCTTCTACAATAGCTAGACCGAAGTAGATTAAGCACAAGGCTAAAATGTTATGGGAGTGATCACGCCCACTTTTTTAGGTGATAGTTTTAAGTATTGTATACGTGTAACATATGTGCACGGTTTCACTAAAATGGCTTAAGTTAAAAGCTGTATATTAGCAGCCTTATTTATACAACTTTTTAAGGCTTTATAAAGGGATTTTATGACAATAAAATAATAAGTTTTACAAATAAGGCTGTAAGTTTTCAGGTTTAAGCAATAGTAGCGTGGCCCCGCCCATTCTGGTAATATGTTTTGGGTTTTCAGATTTTTCTAGTTGGTTTCTCACCTAGATCTACTTGTGTATCAAATTTCAGCTCATAAGCGCAACTTTTAATTTTAAATTTTTATGGCCGCAGACCCGCCCCTCTGACCAAAATTACTGGGTTTTTCTTGTTGTTTTCTCACCTATACCTACTCGTTTATCAAATTTTAGCTCCTTAGCGCAACTTTTAATTTTTAATATTTATGGGAGTAACCACGCCCACTTTTCCAAACCCAAGAATTTTTTCTGCCAGTGCTTATTATTTGTGTCAAGGTTCGTTGCAAACGGATAATAATACACACAGAAATAGTACATTTAAATATGCTGAGCCGTAGTACACGAAAATGAGGTTGAAATTGTATGGGAGTGTCAACGCCCACTTTTTTAATGACAAATTTTTAGGCTTGCCCTATCGCAGTATGTATGCCGAATTTCAATAAAATAGCTTCCATTATGCGGCTTAGATATGCTTTTTTAATTCTAGATTTTATGGGCGTAGCCCCGCCCTCCTGGCCAAAATTTTTGGATTTAAAATTTTTTTTCAGTTTATTGCCAATCTAGACCCAGCTCTGTACCAAATTTCAGCTCACTAGCATAAATTTTAATTTTTATGGGCGTAGCCCCACCCCCTTGGTTAAAATGTTCGGTCTTTCAGATTTTTCTAGTTCATTGCTCACCTAGATCTACTTATGTAGCAAATTTCAGATCTCTAGCTATAGCGGAAGTGCTTCATAATATTGATGAGTGAGTCAGTAGGTCAGTGAGTCAGTGAGTATGCACTGACTCACCTCCATATCTCCGGAACCTTTCATTGTAAAACTTTAAAATTTTCATATGAGGTTACATGAATTTATTCTAATTTGGTTTAAATTTCATAATTTTACGGTCGCGGGGAACAAAGTTATGAGGGGGATAAAAACAGGTTGAATGGCTTCCTGTAAATATACACACTGCGTGCATTGGCCGGAACTTGGTCTGGCGCACTGCCGTGCGCCTAGATATATATAAAAGAGGAGGTGCGTGTGTATGTATGTATGTAACGTATGGACTTCAAAACGGTTGGGCCAATTTTGATGAAATTTTCAGGGAATCTTCAGAATATTCAGGCGAGTGAAACTGTAAAGTCTGATTTTTGATATTCGGTCTGCGGGCGGAGGGGACTGGCAAAATCCAATTATCATATTGCACCACCAATGCGCAACACTTTCAAATCAATATAAATTAAATTGAAAAGACAATGGGGCAAGCGAAGCACACCGGGTGTAGCTAGTAACTAATAAAATGGTTATTTGACACCATTAGTGCGATTCAGTAACTTTTAACGATCCGACAACCGTAAGTTTTGTCGCTTGCAATAAAGATTGTGTGATTCTGTAACTTCTTTTTAACGATATTACGCAGCTGACATTTTCTGTTTATTTTTGTTGATAAAACTAACAGCACATAAATTAGTCTCGCTTAAATAATGACACAGCTGACATTAGCCTACAACAAATATCGTTAAAAATGTTACGGAATAGCAAATTCGATAAATTTTAGTTATAACTATGCGATTATCGTTAAAAAAAAGTTAGTGAATCGCACTACAGAAGGCGCTGCAATACTGCACTATTAAAAGCGTTCAAAAGAAGCAGAGTTATAAAAAAAATTAAGCTTTCCTCTATATCTACCTTCTTCCTCTGTCTCTTTCTCTTTCACTATCACTATCTCTTCCCTTTGACGCTCTATCACTATCTTCTCTTCAACACATAGGTAGCACACAGGGATCATTGTATTGGACCCAAGTGAGCTGAACTCTAAATTTCACCCTTCCTTAGCATAGCCTGAATACCTTACCCAACCTAACGAAACCCTTTGCATGCGAGTCAAGTGGTACATTCAACAGCTTTTCAGTTTTAGCTTTCCATAACGTTATTAGTTCATGTTACAACTGATTCTGTTAGCTTGTCTTTATGTGGGTTGACAATAGAAAATTATTTAAAAAGCATTTAAGTTATTTTTATTTGTGTCTATCGTCTGCATTGGCTTATGTAATTGTGTGGTTGCATATTTCTTAATGAAATGTTATAGACAAAGCTGAACTACCAGCAAATAAATTTCAAATTAATAAATATACTTATGACAATATGTCGAATAATTAACTTCTTAAATGTTAAATTCAGATTTTATTTTTCATTTTGCCTTGTAAATACTTTAATTATCCAATGGATTTCCAATTGTATAAAGGTGTAGAAAATTAAAATAGATTCATATCGAATATAAATTATTTTCTGGGTTTTAGATAAGTTTCCAAGCCTACTACACTTATTTTTCTTTTGTGATTCTTTTTAATACGACCACATGATATTCATGTATATGTTTACGGTGAACACACAAACGCATGTAGTGTACCTCACTTACTGTATGTAATACACTGTATCATAATATAATTGCATTGCAACACAGTTCATTGTAATAATTAACAGAACGCTTATTTTAAAAAATTTAAATGGCACACTTTTGTTTTTATTAGAAAATTATAATATAATAGATTTGCAGCAAAAGTAAGGACATAAAGAAACACAAAAATAGTGAATTGTAAAATAGTATATAAGTAAAGTAAAATATTAAAGAAATCAGACTTTGATTTGTAAACGCAATCTGGCAATAACTTGCCTTGTTTTAATTCAAATTCAAAAAATCTTTTGGCACTTCTTTTGAACCTCTGCGTTTAAGCTGGAACCTTTTCAGCTATATAAAAATAAATACAAGGGATATAGGGCAATCTATTACAACACGTTAGGACTGTCCTTACAAACACGATCATTGACTTTCAACCTTTACATGGCGATCCTGCTAGTTCAACCTTAAATACGAATAAAAACATATGGCAAACTTATAAAACTTAAATCGAATTTAAATAGAGGTGGAGCACTTAAATTTTATTTATCATATGTACCATAGCTGTAATAAGTGAATGGAATGAAAAATAAAAATATTTTTATTTCAGTTATAGTTTTTATTTTAAATTAGAAATAATAAAAATTTAAACATTTATTTATTATGTGAAAATTCAATACAATTTATTTATTTTAAAACGATTGAAATTTTTTAAATTTATACATTGCTCAAATCCATTTTTTAGAATATTAATTAAATCAATTTATAATATTCAAAATATAGTTTTGTTCGTATTTTTAAAACAAAAGAAAATTTATTGAATTTAAATATTCAAAATATGAATAAAATTCATTTCAATATTATTTGACTACGAAAAAATCAAATAGTTTTTCTCAGAATTTAATTTGAAAAAAAAACAATAAATTTATTAAATCAGGCTATTATTTCTTGAATAGAAACTTTTTCTGAAAAATAAAAAGAAATATTTATTAGACTTGAAAATATATAACAACCACTTGTGATATATTTCGGTCAGAGAGTTCTATACTTGAACTTTTTTTTAAAACGAACTCATGGTATCAGCAATGAATAAGAGCACTTTTTGTGCGAACGCGTTTTTCTTATCTCTTTTCTTACTACTGAGCCTCTGGTATTCATTATATTTTTAACTATGAAATTTCCTAATAAAATTTGAATTTCATTTAGAGCTAGCACATAATGATTTCGCCAAGTTTTGCAAAAACCCAATCAATACCTTGTTATTTTTATTGAGCTAAATATTTTGTTATATGAAAATAACGTTAAAAGTAGACAAAACACGGACATGGCGCTAAGTGCATTTCTCAATTATCCAAGGTGATAGATAATTGAGGCAATAGGTGGATTCCTCTAAGGGTCGTCACAGGAAAAATCTTCATTACTAGAAAGCATCTTACAAGGAGTATTTTCAATAATAAAAGAAATTTTTTTTTATTTGTATATGTTTTTACAATTTAAAACTATTTGAAACTATTTTTTTTGTGAATTTGAAATAATCAATAAAGTTTTTGTTGAATAATATAAATTTGACTTATTAACAAAAAATTATTTGAATTTCAAAAACACAAATGAAATAAAATAAAATTTCATTCAAGCTATAGAAATATAATTTAAAAACATTTCGGTCGCTGAATTCAAATAAAGTATTAATTTGTTATATTTTTAATTGAATTTCTGAAGGCGTGATTTTTTTTTTAAATTTTCTGACGAAAAAATAAATTTACACTTGAAAATTTTTATTTCAAATCAATAACAACAAATTTTAATTCATTTCATGAGAAATGTCAATGATTTCAATGCAATTCTATTTAAAATTATAATAAAAAAATAAAATTTAAAAGTAATTTAATTTTATGAAAAAATTCAAATAAAAACAATCATATTGAACAGCTATGATATGTACTGAAAAACCACAATTTCCTATTTAAATAGAACTTAAAAATAATTACAATTTGATTACCAACAGTAAAACTAGGCCAAGGAAAACAAATTAAATTTAAATTTAATGACATATAAGCAATAAAAAAACTTTTCAAACTGTATAACTCTTCAATAAAAACTAAGTTAATCGAACATAAAACTTTAGCAATAATTCGTTATTGTCACATTAAAATAGAAGTAATTAAAATGCAATTCAAGAAAAACTAAAGCCATAAAAAATAAGTTTAGACATCAACTTTCTTATAGTCGTACCTAAATTATGTATAAGTTTCTCTTGAAATTTAAGTCGGCCACTTGTCCATTTTTTTTATTATTATTGATGGGAAATAATAATAATTACTTTTCTTATTTGCCACAAAATACGCACTAGTCCTTTCAAAACAAGGTGTTAAATAAATAGCACTTATTGCGTCCATTAAAATTTTATTTGAAAACGTTTAATGCCAGGTTATACATTTACTTCAATTAATATTTATTTGGCATGTAGCAATTACTGCGATATACTCATATTTGAATTTGTACATATGCATTTAGTATGAACTTTTGTAACTTGAAACTTATAAATAGGAGTTCAAATGCCTCAGGATTCATGGGAATGTTTGAACGTGCGTTTGTCACACATTATATGTACGTGATTGCTGGAATGTAACATTTTATGCGTGTTAGAATCTAATTACATTTCAATGTAATGGGAAGGCTTTAAATGTGTAAATAACTAGGTGTACATTTATATTTATAAATTTGTGCGTAGTAGAACGAATTTTGTACATATCTAGTGGGCAATAACGAGGCTCAAATTTTACTATTACTATATTATATGATACGAGTATATATTAAGGCTAGAAAATTATTTGCTCTTATAGATATAACTTTAATGAGTAGGGAAAGGATTTTCATGCATTTAAAATCAGGTTTTATGTACATAAAATATGCAGTTAAAATATAAAAATATGTATTTAAAACTAATAAAATATGCATTTATCAACTTTTTTTAACATTTAATAACATTAAAAATTAAAAAAATCACCTTCATTGCTCTCTTAACTAACATTTTGTCATTAAAAACTTAAAAAACAATAAAAACTCAGCTTCAATGGCTTTTTAATAAATATTTTGTCAAATCATATGGAATACAAAATAAAGTTCAGTCGAACTTCTACTTACGTACATGAATAAATAAATGTTTTTTTTTTTAATTTATGTAGTAAAAATTAAAGATCCACGTCAGCAGAAGTTATTGGTGCGTATTTAAATGCTGCTATTTCGTTTGTATTTGTATTTATTTTTGTATTTATTTTGTATTTATTTATTTAACAAGCCTAGCACAACAAGATTGACATCTTATCTTATAAATTAAAGTGCTAGTGAGAAAGTACATAATTAAGAGTTCGATTTTCGAGTACAAACATAAAAATCAATAGTTAAATGAAATAAGCATATGTTCTATTGATACAAACAAAATAATAAAAATTATAAAATTACAAAAAAAAAAGAGATGAAAGTATACTAAGGAAAAAATGAAAGTAGAAAAGCAGGGTATTACATAAGAAATTAGTTATACAGTTAACAAATAAACGTGAGGAGGAAATTACAAATAACAAACTTCACATTAAGGTTAACCGAAATATTTTAGGAGCTCATTTCTAAACCGATTTGCGTTGTTAATGGTTTGTATCTGATTTGGTAGCTGGTTCCAAAGAGTAGTGCTGTAGATGAAAAACTGCCGCTGCGAGAACGCACTTTTATATTTTTGCTTCATTAATCGTTTTCCTCGCACAGATCTTCCAAATCTTAAAACCTTAAAAAGATAATTTGGCTGTTGGGTAATTATTATTCTATGTAGAAAGATTAGGCACTTAAACTTTAGAACATTATCAAACTCCATTTGGTTTATTTGATACGAGAAGCGCGAAATTGAATCACGACGTCCTTTGTCGTAAATGTATCTTGCTATGTTATTGTGTAAGCAACTTTAAGCTTGTGAAAGTCACTGCTGGAACAGTTTGCGTATATCTCACAGCCATATAGGAGGACAGGTAGAAGGTATGTTTTCGCAAGCAGAATTCTAATGTCACGAGGCGTTGAATACTTAACGACCCAAAGATTTCTAAGCATACCATATATACGACCAACTACTGTCGCTATATGGTTAGACCAGGATAGCTTATTATTGAAAACGACACCAAGGTTTTTGCAGAAACTTACATACCCAATAGAACTATTGTTTATTTTTATCTGGATCTTAACATTAAGACTTCTATTATTATTGTTAAGAAAAATACACTTAGATTTCGAAGGATTGATACATAGTCCATTGTTCACAGCCCATTTGTTGATCCTAGCTAGATCGCTATTTATGTTATCAACACATGAATGGATATCATTTGTCTTACAGCTACTATAAATCTGCACATCATCAGCATACATTTGAAGTTTACAGTGTTCTATCTCATCAGGCAAATCATTAATGTACAGACAGAATAATAGTGGCCCGATTATTGATCCCTGTGGAACACCTCTATTTATATTTAGGACTTCTGAATATTTGCCGTTTAATTCAACTGCTTGAGTTCGTCCAGTAAGAAAGCTTTTTAAAAATTTGAGTGCTGTTGGTGAAAAATTAAATAGTTTCTCTAGTTTCTTCATTAAAATTGTATGGTCGACTGTGTCAAACGCCTTGCTATGATCAAGTAGTACTAAAAATGACATCATACTCTTGTCCAGATCAGCTCTCAGATTTTCGATCACGTCCGTCAGAGCTGTGATACAGCTTCTCCTCAACACAAAGCCGGATTGTAAATCTGATAACAGATTCCGTTTTTTAAGATACTCATTCATTTGTTTGCTCATTAAATTTTCTATGACTTTGGATAAGAAGGGAAGAATAGCAATAGGCCTATAATCATTATTTTGTTTAGGGATGGGTATCACTTTGGAGAATTTCCACACATCAGGAAATACAGATTTTGTGAGTATCGTGTTAAATAAATGGGTGATAAATGGCAGAAGTTTGGGCAAAATAACTCCTAAAAAGGTGGGATTCACTCCATCGAAACCAATAGCCTTTGACTTAATTGAATAGAAACTGACCATGACTTCGCATTGGCTTACGCATCGAAAACTAAAAGTGTTTTCAACTGGAACTGAGCACAAATCATCATATATGTTGTGTGTCGGTTGAGGGATACTGATGTTTACGAACTGATGATTTAAATAGTTAACATCAACGTCTATATCATGTGAATAGCATTTTTCCTGTCCAATCCCGATTTTTCGTATTTCTTTCCATTTTGACTTGCCATCAATCGCTGAGGAAAATTTTTCTTGGTAGTATAAGTGTTTTGCCTCTCTGATATTTTTAACTATTTACTTCTCTTCTAAGTGATTGAAATAGTTTTTGAAGCTCTGGAGTTTTAAACTTTGTCCATCTGTAGTGAGCAGCATTACGTTCCCTGATTAAGGTTTTAATTCTTGTATTGAACCACGGTTGTTGATTCATATTTATGCATTTATTTTTTAGAGGAACACACGTGTCAAATAATGTATTTACATTATCCTGTAGAAAAGAAAGCTGATCATTTACGTCATCAATAGTGTAAATATGGTACCAATCAATGTCTACTAAATGTAGATTCAACAGGTTAAAATCAGTGTTATAGACATCTCTGTATGTATAACGGATTGATTGTTTTTCCACGCAGATGTTATATGTTACAAATAATAAATCATGATTTGAGAATACAGGCACTGAAATTTGGTCGTATAGTAAAACCCTTGAGTTATTGTTTACAAATACTAGGTCTATCAGACTATTAGATTGCCTGTGGTAGTGTGTTGGTGTGACCGTGTTTACAGGTGTTAAGCCTAATGATATCATGGGGTTAATTAGAGGGTTACTTATTAATAAATTGTGGAAGAATCAGTTTCTAAGTTTTCGTTGTTAGAACTATAAACTAATGATCCAATTTGTTGCATATATTTTTTTGTATAACTATTTCTAATTTATTTTTATCTCTTCACTTGTTCTGCCTTTCAGAGCAGAATTTTTTTTAACGCATCTTCAATTAACTCAACGAAAGCCTCTAGTTGGCCTTTAGTGTGAACAAGAAAGCAATACTATGTGTATCCAACTATCAATTAGGCAGAAGGCTGTCGGGTACTATATTTCTATTAATAAAATTAAAGAAATTTTATAGTCAAAAACTTGCACTCATATGCAAAAAATAACGTGTGCTTCAAGTATACGTTAAAACCAGTTGTTGTATGGAAATATTGTTTTAGCGTACACTTCAAGCACACTTAAAATTTCTTTAATTTTATTAATAGAAATTTAGTACAGCCTTCTGCCACGTTCCCCATCTAGTTACTATTGGATGTATCCGTACCATATCACTTGATATTTTTCATTTGAGGCTGAAACACGCAAAGGTGCGTTCAAAAGCACTTTATATCTACATGAAATTAATTCGATACCGGTAGAGAGCGCTGAAAAAATTACACAAACATTTTTGGGTTTTAAAGGGCTATTATCCATCCCAGGCTATTTTTTTTTCAATTTTCAATGGCATTGGTATTCTTGACTTAAGCCAAGGTACTGAACTTTTTAAATGAGTTGAAGGAGTCCTACGGTGTTTTTTAATATCGAATAATATCACAAAAAATGCAATCGAAAATTTTTCTCGGTTTCCTCCTTTTTTTTGTTCTTACACAATCATAAAAACTGCAGCTTTTAAATATTTTACATTTACAACTAATAAGAAATTAGATTTATAACATGAAAAAATAAAAAATGTATCAAATATATACATTTATAATCAAATATGCAAAAATATGTATTTATTATAAAATATGCAAAAATATGCAATAACAAATCGATGCCATTTTATCGTAAATTTGTTGATTCGCAAAGATATTTTATTTACGTTGATCTACGACCAACGACAGAAAACATGTATTTACATGAAAATCCTTTCTATATTAATGAGTTTTTCCACTAAAATCGAAACTTTCCATTTTTGTGTAAGCCAAACCAAATCATATCCCTAAAGATTATTAGTTTTTCTCATAAAGATGAATTACTCTATTGGGAAAACACAAATTTATCAATTGCTGCTGGTAGGAGTATTGTGAAATGAACTTCTGTTAGTCGCAAATAGTTTATATTAACACTAACCTTTTTTCCCTTTAACCACCAGCATAATCATGGTTTAAGTAATATGGTGCAAAATAATATACAAACATATGCCTACATATTACTTATATTTGTTCTACACATACTTACACACACGCACACATACATATATGTATATTGTTAGAAATTATTTTGGCTTTCAGCTCAAATATCTGTTTGCGTGAGTGTGGCATGTTTAGTTCCACATTAAAGCTGCAGTTCATTTTCAATGAAAATTGTATGTGAAAAAAATAAAGTGTTTAATGCATGTAAATGTTATTTATACACACTCTCGCTATTGAATAGTGGTATTTCATTCTATGGACTAGCAATTATTTTACCGCTCGTAATAGAAAAATTTTGGTTGGTTCATTTTCTATAATAATGGAATGTTAAAAATTAGTTTGTGTAATGATGCTGCAGTCAGTTAATTATTTAGTATATTGGAATAATAGTTGAGTGTGCTGGCTGGCTTTATAAGCATCCTCTTAGGTTTTTGTTTGCAATACAGCCCAGAAATTTGAATTTGTATATAGAAAGCTTAAAAAATGTTTTTTGCCATTATATTAAGAAGAAAATGGTTAAACATTTTTCAGTTTCATATATAAAGTTAATTAAAAATATTTTCTCGACACACTTGACACATATTGGTTTTGAAATGGTTCAAGATTAGAGGATTCTCCGCGTGCACACAGTCCTTATAATTGTCCTACACAAAAAGTCTAAGCATAAAATCACATGCAGCGTGACCGTTTGACCGACTAAAGTGGCAATTTGCCACTTTTTCGACTGCCTTGCCACTTTTTGTCCCCCTTTTGTTTAAAGCTAAATCTGCTACTTTTTGTGATATTTTGCCCCTTTTTGCCCCTTTTTTCAATTGTACTTTTTTATTTATATGAAATTTTTGCACAAGATAAATTACGGAATGCATTATTATTCTGCATGATGAACTGAAAATACAAATTTTTTGAGTTATGACACTATTGAACTGGATGTACGATATGTACTTTATGCCTGTAACATAACTTGTCCAATGCAGTTTTAATTTTCTTGTTAATATTCTTGTTGGTATAATTTCGAATTAATTTTTGTGAAATAAACATATATGTATGTTAGCACCCTAAATATTGGTATAATCAGTTTTTAAAATTTCTTTTAAAGGTTCCTCAAACACCAAAAATTATTTTTATATATTTTTATATTATACATACTACAGATAATATCTTGGTTATATAATATCTTATATAAATACGACACATACTTTTTGTAGTACACTTTTCAGTATCTTATCGTCTACCAATATTGCTTTAAAAGATAAATATTTTTTCGTAGATATGCACAATATATGAAATTGCTTTTTTAATTCTCAGTATAAGATTTGTAAGTCGCGTTTTGAATTCGCTTGAAAGCAAACAACTTTCTAATTCGTATATGTTTTGTAGTTCCAAGTACAAATGTACACAATCGAGTCAAGTGGTCGAAATGAGACCACGAGGCGATCCTAGTTTATAATTACATATGTACATACATATCGTCGCTTTTTACTAACCGACTTAACTGAACTTTTTTTTGAAAAATGAGTTAAGTCCACTACTAGACTTTATGAGTCATAATAGACCTTGTCTACAATTTGTATTACTGTAAACATTACTGTTGAGCCTATAACAGTAAAAATATTTCAGATGTTTCCATACGAATACATGTATAAAACAATCATAAAAGCTGCTCTCCTGTAAAATTTTAAATGTTAGATAGGTCAGTTAGATAAAACAGCGACGATATGTTATATTTTTTGTATTTTTAATAAACTAAACAAAACCATCTCATTTAAATTAATAAAATTACATGTATTTTTAGTAGTTATATAAACACTATATGTATATGTAATACATATAGATATAAATCTTTAAGGTATCATAATGTACATATCGCTCATTTACTTCAATAGTGGCATAACTCAAAAAATAATTTTTTTGAGTTAATAATGCAGAAAGATTCGGCATTTCGTATTTCATATTTCATACAAATAGCTTGTGCCATTACCTCCTGAGAGAAGATTATTTTTTCATTTCTCCATTGTTGTACGCAAATTGAAAACTTAAAACGCTTTTTCTGCAAAACTGGTTTTTTTGAGTTGTGCCACTATTGAAGTAAATGACCGATATGTATGTATGTGTTGTTTATGCATGTAGATATGTAGGTATTAAATTGTTTTGAAATAAATTCAACATAATATATATAATATAGATATTACATGGAATGTAAACTTTTATTTTTAAATAAATTGAACATAATACATTAAAAACAAAAGTTTATTGCAGTTATTTAATTTTTTTAAATGTTGCCCCTTTTTTTAAAAAAATCCCCTTTTTGGTGATACTTTTTTTTTAAATCCCCTTTTTGTGCCACTTTTCGAAAAATGTCATCGGTCACCCTGATCACATGATCTTGGTGGCGACTTAACGTCGTCAAAACGTGTAATTACTCGCTCAGAAATCATTACATTCAATAAAGCCGAATTCGCTCATGAAACCATCTTATTTAAACCAGAGTACGAAAACCTATTGTTTTAAGTTCCCTTTGAGTATTGGTCGTCAAACAACTATGAACGCGTACAGCTAAAAATAAAAACATATGCATACATAAGCATTATTTTAAAACGAACACGTATAAATATAACCATCGAATAACTATTTTCATACATATTTTCATATTTTGATTAGGCTAAAGCTCGTATGTTTGGTAAGCCAAATTACATGCACAGAAAAAAAAGATTTGTAAATACAATTAATTTTTTTGTTACATTAATTAAATAATTAATTGATTTTGAACCTACAACGATTTTTGTAAATACAATTAACGAAATTGTAAGTTAAAGGAAAATCTTAAAAAATATTTTCAATTAAATATATCAACAAATAATTTGTTGAATTTTATTTATTTTTTTCAACATTTATTTTTGTTAGATTTCAAAGTTATTTCAATTAAAGTTATTGTTATATTAACAAGGTGAATTGTTGAATTTGCGTATCACATTTGCTATATTAACAAGCATTTCATACACAATCACAATCCTCTAAACGATTTTTGCTTGTCTGCGAAAAACACTAAATGTCTTTGGGCGCAGTGGAAACGGCAACCTCAGGACTAATAAACTAACTCGCTTACCTCTCAGCTAAAGAGCAACACTTTATTAGATAAGCAAATAATGAATACACACAAAACATGATTTCTTGTTTTTTCTAGATGTGCACATTTCGTTATGATATAATTTAATAAATAATTTTGTTGAGTAATTTAATTGACTACAAAAGTTTTAAATTGTTATATCAACAATGATGATTGTTAATTTTTAAATTAAATTTTAACAATTTGTTTTGTCGGTTGCATTTCGATGATTTTTTTTCTGTGTGTGATAGTTATTAATGAACAAATAACACCAAAGCTAATGGTAAATACTCTGACAAACACTTAGTAGAACGGAACAACTAGCTGTTTTTGAAGGTCACTGCACATTCGAATCAGCGTTCCTTGTGTTTGGTTGACTGTGTGTGGTGTCAGTTGATGAAGATTTCTACTTTAAGAAGCATTTCACAAATACATCGACATATGGAAAAAAAATTACTATCTAAAACTTTGGATCCTTTATAGTTTAAGATTTATTATAAATTTTTATTTAAAAAACCTTGAATAATTTAAAATAAACCACCAAATTCTTGTTCGTAGTTGGTTGAAAAGCTTAGAAACTTTGCTGCCAAGTAAATAGCTTTTGCACAAAATTCTCAGCCATTTAAGAACAGGAATTAAAAACTATCATGATTTATACGAGGGTCGTTTAAAATAAGTAATAAATTTGAATCTGATATTCTAGACACAAGTAAATGAATTTCCATTTTTTATTTATATTTTTATATAATGGCAACCAACCACTCCATGCTTTAATTTGGCTTTGTATATTTTCGTGCTTCAAAAATTTTTTACGAACTTTTTACCGAAAGGTATTTTGTTTTTATCGTATTTTCATGGAGAAACAAATTTAAGTAATCTGAAAAAAAACTGATTTATGCATAACAATTCGAGATATTCGAATTTAAAATCACAAAAGTTCTTTTGCTCATTTTATTTTGATAAAATTTCTTAAAGAGGGGTGTCATCCATTCACTTTTGCTCTCTTTTATTTTTCTGTGGCTACAGAGAGCAACAGAGAATGCTAAAGAAACTATGTGATTGCAAATAACTTTAAATTTTTGTTTAGCAAAATCGCATATTTTAGTGTCACGTGCGACATTTAAAAACAAGAGACTTATTATCGGTGTGCAGAAGGCTCATCATACAGCAGAAAAATTTAAAACAATTAAAATAGTAAAACAATACTGAAAAATTTATAGATTTGTGATCGTGGTGTCTCTACAAAATATGTCACGTGCGACATCGCAAATGTAAACTTAAAAAAATTACAAAGAAAAATGTTTCATATAAATAGAATAGCAAATATTGGAAAGAAAATTTTAAGAAATATGAAATATTCTTACAAAACAACCAAGTCATCAGACATTAATAATTATAATTTATAATTTCGTAAACCGCCCAATACACGATTCAATTCAATTTTCAATTTAGTCGGTTGTTGTCAAAATCAAAGTGTGTATGGCTCTATCGATTGATTAGTTTATCACTTGTCGAGTTGGTTGAAGATTTTTTTTTCAAAAGATTTTGATTTTTCATGTTGTCTAGTAAATCTTTCAATTCGATTGTGCTGTGTGTGTTTGAGTCCCTTGATTAGTTGTCAAAATTTATGTTTGTAGCTTTATTTTGTACAGAAAAAGTTATATATTTTTAAAATTGTATTTAATTTCATTGAATTTCAAATAAAAAATATAAAAGTTAATGAATGAATGCAATAGAAGTTTTAAATTTTTAAATTTGTAATTGTGAAAAATATAAATTTGACAGTTGAATGTAAATCTTTCAATTCAGTTTATGAAGTGTGTGGCAAAGAATCAATTCAGTTGAAAGACTCAATTCACGATTGAATTGAAACGTGTATGGGGTGCTTAAGAAGAGCAACAGAAACAATATAAATATCATGATGGAAAAAAATTCAAGTTTGATATGTAAAAAAAAACTTATATTTTTGTCACATGCGAGTACCTTGATTTTTTGCAATTACATATCTTTAAAACGAAAAAAAAATTAAATTAAAATTAACACCAAGTATATAAGCTATGCTTATTGTCAAAATAAAAATCCGTTTTATTTTAACTTTTAACACTTTAAATGTGTAAAAATGTCACGTTCGACATCATGAAAATGCCCATATGTTTTTTTTACATTTAATTCTTCTTGGAAACATTTTTTGTAGGTATGCATATGCAATTTTTTGCTTTATTTTAACTAAGCAAGACATAATTCATATCATTTTATTAATAAAAGGTATTTTTAACTAAATAATTTTTTTTAACAAACCTCGTATACCATAGGGAAAATTTTAAATTTTTATCACAACCTTTTTGTTGTAAAATTGTCTTTAGAATTTAATTAAAATAAATCAATAAGCCAAATACCTTTACATATTTATTAAAACAACAAAGCTTTGAACCCAAGAAAAAGTATTTCCTAAGAATTAGCAATTTAGCATTTAATTGAAATGCAAATTAAAACAACTTTATAAATACACTTTTGTGTTTAGTTTAAAGGATGCTACAATATGTACAAGACATTTTCTAATGTTAGTCAAAAATGTGAATAATTTATGGAGAACTACTAATTAAATAATTTGTATGCATAAATATTCAAGAAAATTGTCCTTGTTTAAATACGCGAACTGACAATAATTTCTAAATATTTGGAATGTGGACGAAATATTTAAATTGGTAAATATTCCTTTAAGCATTTAGCAGATTAATGAATTCAATGAGTCTATGAGCAAGGAATGGTGTAATTTTCTAAGGAAACTGCAGTCAATAATGTCAAAATTCAATAAAATAAATTAATTAATGTCACAGCGAATAGAGAAAATTTTTAGAAATAAAAACAATAACAACTATTTATAAAGTAATGGTATTTGAATAAGATTAAAAATCTGACTGACGAAAATATTTTGTTAATATAAAAATCTTTTAACAGTCGTAAAGCAGCTCTGGGCGAGCCAACATTACGCGTCATTGGCAATTATTTCTTAAATGCAACCAGGCCACTGTTGTTTATTGGCCTTCGAGACTTTTGCGTCTCACTCGCACTGGTTGACTGATCTGGCACGGATTACCGTATAATCTTGCGGTTCTTTTGTGGAATTTCCTTAACAACCACGTTGCTACTTCCCATGTGAAGGCATAGGTCGTGTACAGTCAGTCACAAAAACATTTTTAAGAATATTGCTAACAACATCATGGACATAAGGTCTTAGTCACCTGTCCATTTTTGTACAACCATATTCTGGAAATTTACTTTGCACAATATGTACTAAATAAATAAATAAATAAAAATCTTTTAATCAGTCAGAGCGCTGCATTCGAGTATGCTGAATCTTATACACCCTTCATCAACGTACGTATGAAATATCTGTATGTGTATACATAAATATATAAATTAAAAGAGAAGTTTTTATTTTGCGAAACGAAAATTTATTTTATGCTCTTTTTTATTTTAATATATGTATAATATATTTCTGCTCTCTTCAAATTTATAGTTAGAGCCCATTTAGATGAAGGGTAGCCTCGCTGCGACAACGCTTACGTTCTCTTTTGGAGTCCCTTCTTAAATCCACGCGCGTTTACATGAAGACTTTTTTGTCGCAATAGTCAGGCGACTTTTTGATATTAATTTGTTCAATGCTTTTTATTCGTTCATTCGTAGCAGTGTTGCCGTAATGGAACTTATTGTTAGTTTGAGAAATGTAGAATTAATAAATCCACATATTTTTTTTTTTTTTTAATTTACCACCAAAATACAATAATTCCTTTTCTCTCCTTACTTTATTTACATAGAACACAAAAAATACGAGAGAAAAAATTTGTGAGAGAGAAGAGATAAAATTGTCGCTTCAATTCCCAGTACGTGCGACTTTTGATACCCCGCAAGCTTCTCCTCACTTCACGCCTAAAAACAAGACTCGCAGGCGACGTGTCGCAGCGAGGCCTCCCTTCATCTAAACGGCCTCTTAGTGATCTAGTATTTAGTTGTATTCTGGTTACAGCAATAGAAATTTAGAAGTTTTTACGCTATGAATAATTAATTTCTATTTTTAAAATAGATAAAAAAAATAAAATTAACTGGAAAGGACATTAACAGAAAAATAAAAGCAAACGCAAAAAACTAAAAAAACGTAGCCAAAAACTAAAATAGCTCCAAAACTAAAAAAATGCTAAAACTGAAAATAAATATTTAAAAATAAGAGAAGAACAAATTCGGCAAAAACCGAAAAAAATCCTCAATAAGAAATAAATGCAGTGGGGAACACTTCGCGTGCGATTCACAATTTACTGAATTTTTTTAATATTAAAATAAACTTATTTTAAAATTAATTCTCTCAATGATACTGACTCGAATCTGTGTTTCAAAATTCAGCTACGCGTATCTTATACTTCTGAATACTATGCGTTACTAAAAAGCTTATACTATGTTCACACTTGTGTGTTTACATAGTTCACATAATATTTGAGATGTTTAAGGTTGACGTTTTGTTAGTAAATTATTGTGTTTATAAGAAATATAGAAAAATTATATTTTTAATTTTTTTTATTATTATTAAACAACAAATGTTTTTGTAAATAATTGAGTATCTTTTAAGCAATTACTGGTAAACCAAATAATTTTTCCATGTGCTGGCATTTAATAACAACACAAAGTTGCAAAAGTTATGAAAAAATGCACTGAACGTCCTTCCATTTACGTGTTTAACGAAGTGTTTAAATCTAAAACAGCTCAATTGAGATGTTTAGCAAAACTAGTCAACACGTATGGTAAACATCTCAAGCTCGTCGTATTTAAGCTCTTAAACACGAATGAGACGTTAAACACGTAAGTGTGAACATGGTAATTCAAACGATTTTATGTAAAGGGTGTCCCAACAAGAACGCAAGATTTAGATTTTAAATAAAGCACAGATATTTAAAAAAAATCGTCAAAATTTATTATATCGCAAAGAAGACAATATGAGGTTATGTGTGGAACAAAAAATCGGGCAGGTGGCCGCCTCGGCTTTGCTGGCACACACGAGATCCTTTAATGAAATTTTCAATAACCGTTTTCAATAAATGCTGCGGTATTTAATTTTTGCAGCGTCATCGTCGGCTTATTCGCGTAAGCCATCGACTTCAAAAAACCCCAAAGAAAAAAGTCTAATGGTGTTAAATCGCACGATCTAGGCGGCCAATTCTGGTCTCCAAAACGCGAAACAACACGACCGGGAAATGACTGATTTAGCAATTGAATTGTTTCTGTGTATGAGAATGCGTTGTTCATTCGTGTAGCGCTTCATTTTTACTAACCTCGTACCTTTTACTAGCAAACAATAACAATTTTTCAAATGTCAAACAATGACACTTCGAATGGCGCCAAATTTAAATCTTGCGTTCTTGTTGGGACACCGTTTACATAAATACATATAAATGTATGTGTGTATGCATGTACATAGATAAACCCCCTCTAGCCAGCCTAGAACCATATGTCTCTATGTCAACACTCTTTTCGCCAGCGACAATTGCACTAGTTGAAATGTCGACAAATTTCCTTTCATGCGCGAGTTGAGATGCGTTAAAGACAAGAGTTCAACTCACATGGTCAATAAACGCGTCAATAGTTGGTTTTTCTTTTCCATTATACTGTGCAATAATGTTAAAAAAAATACATATGTATGTATGTATGTTTGTTTCCCCAATTTTCCCTAAAATTGTTGGCCTGGGTCACTAAAATGAACTAGAGAATGTTTGGCTCAAATGTCTCCATATGGTCGTAAAAGAATAGGAGATAAGGTCTACTGGTAGATTTTTAATGAAAATACTATGTTATGTGTCAATAGGCGATTACATTGGCTGGGGTATACCTAGTCAGTAGTAAAAAAAAAATACTAGTGAATCTTTGGTGCCAATATCTAAATGTAGCCGCAAAAGTAGTGCTTCAGTCTAGTGGTGGATTTTCAATGAAAAGCTAATGTTAAATGTCAATGACAATGTCACAAGTAAATCACTATTATTTCACTATTCGTATTTCCTGCAGGGACAGTAATTCATTTTGGCATTAGCAAAATTGCTTTTAATTTATTTTGAAAATTCTTTTCAAAATTATTTAGAAAATAAATTCAGTAAAGTGCACGAAGGGTTCCGTACGAACACTAGATATGTACTTTAATACAAACTTCATCCTATATAATAAATAGTTTTGCCATTTTTTTCGTTTTTGTTTTTGGGGTCTTTTCGGTTTTTTTTTTTTTGTTTGGCGTTTTTTGCATTTTTTCGGTTTTGGAGATTGTTTTAAGTTTTGGCTCTTTTTTTAGTTTTGACACTTTATTTTCTTGTTTTGGCGATTTTTTTCGGTTTTTGGCGTTTTTTCATTTTGGCGATTTTTTTAATTTTTGGTGTATTTTTTTCATTTGTGCGATTTTTTTTTTATATAAAATTTTTTTTTAGTTTTGGCGACATTTTCGCGTTTTGGCAATTTTTTTCGATTTTTGGCTTTTTTTTCCATTTTGGCGATTTTTTAGAATTTGGCGATTTATTTTAGTGTTAGAAATTTTTTTTTTTAACTTTGACGATTTTTTTCGTTTTGGCGATTTTTTTTTTAATTTTTGGCGATTTTTTTTTTTTGGTTTGGCGATTTTATAATTTTCGGTTTTTTTAGTTTTACCGTGTTTGAAAATTTCAAGTGTTTGCCTCTTACGGTTTCCAAGGTATAGCAAATTGTCAAAATTACATAGTCAAAATTGCATTAACTGATGGACCACCCTTTAATTGAAATTTTTTTAAATTTTAGTGTTATTTGTTTTAGTACGTATAAAAATTCACTAATTTTACAAATTGCAAGTTTCAATATATGTACATATGTACATACAATTGTATGCATATTACATGGGATTTTAACATTTTTCGTTGCTCGTTTTGGAACACCCTTTAATTTTTAATTCTCATGTATTTGTTGTTGTAGCGGCCATACTCTGTCCAAATTTCAGGTCCGTAGCTCTTACGGTTCCTGAGAAAATACCGTGTGACGGACAGACGGACAGACGGGCAGCGTAGCGAAAACAATAGGGTTCCTTTTCACCTTTGGTGTACGGAACCCTAAAAAGTATATAAATATATACAGCCTGTTTTTCGAAAATGAATAAGTGTATACGTTCTTTAAAATAGCGAATGAAACCATGTTTTAGTTTTTAAAACATTTATTATTTCATGTGTGTGAAAACAAAAGAGCTTTCAGTTTTTCACACTCACTTTTCATCTGACTTTAACTAAAATGTTATTTAATTTTTAATGTTAGAATGTGAACTGACTTAAAACAGCGAAAAACTATTTTTTCCTTTTATTTTTTTTACTATAAATTACAAAAAAATTTAATAAACGAAAAAATCTAAATGGATTTTAATGGCGGATTGATTTAACTTTTACAAGAACGAATCTAGATTTCCGTTTTCCTTGCTTCTATAATTTTTCTGTGAAAGAATCAACACCAAATTCAGTAAAACAAATAATTTTTGCTTTATTTTCCATAATTTGACTGTAAAACAAATCACAAAAAATTTTAGTATTGAGTCAAAATAAAGTAAAAAATACTTAGTTCTCATAAACAACGGAAAATACGAAATGCAATGAAAATCTGTTTTAATGCGTAAATGGATTTCCAATTGAATGCTAAAATCCATTGAAAATTAAATTGCTTACCAACCCCCTTATTGATAAAATTTAAAATTAATTTGAAATGAATTTTATTCAAAATTTTTCATAAAAATTTTTTTTAGTAGATTATTGGGGTATTCACACGGTAGTGTTAAAGTCATAACGTCATAATGTTCTAAACTTTTAAACTAGTTTAAAATGCGACTGCTGTGAGCAACCCCTCATATTTTAGTGTGCTAGTTGAAACATTGTAACGATGCTTTCTCAAGGCTGGCGTATCACTCGTCGGTGTCCAGGTTTCGTCACAATAATTTCTTTGTTTGGACTGTCGTGAGAGGAAAGTGAAACACTCTGCAGGATGTATTTTTCAGTAATTTATCTATTACAATTCAATGTTCTTATATTACTATTTATTTACAACATTGCTCAATACTGTTACTAAGCGGACGACTAACTTTTCTATACTTAAGTCTGAATGGCTCTCAACGGCTGACTAATTTTTATACAACTTTAACTTAGCCTGAATGGCTGTCAACGGCTTACAATTTTATAAAACTTTAACTTAACCTGAATGGCTCTCAGCGGCTAACTAATTTTTATAAACTTGGACTTAGCCTGAATGGTTGATCAGCGGCTAACCACCAATACCAGAACAGACTAACTAACTAAAGTACTATAAGCGGCTAACTAATTTTTATAAAATCGGACTTAGCCTGAACGGTTGATCAGCGGCTAACCATCAATACCAGAACAGACTAAATAACTAAAGTACTATCAGCGGCTAACCACCAATACTACTACCTTTCCTAAACTCAGACTTAACCTTGTATTGTTATCAGCGGCTAACCACCAATACCAATGCAAGACTAATACCTAATTATTATCAGCGGCTAACCACCAATAATAATGCTACTAAGATTAATTCAATTCAGCGGCTAACCACCAAGTTCATTTATCTTACTTACTCAAGCCCTCGACACTAACTAAAGGCTCAGTTAGCCGACTGTAATGTAAAGTAACTGCAACAGTAAGAAACAGCTGATCGATTTTGTTATGTGAAAAGTAATGAAAATGGTTATATAGATGTAATGTAGCGTAACCTAATTTTCATATAAAAATGTCGATCAGCTGTTTTCTACGTTACATTTACATTACATTACAGTCGGCTAACTGAGCCTTTACTCTTTCATGTGCACAGCAGCTCCTTTTATACTAATTTCATATGACTGATCCCACAGTTGTAACACGTGGGACGTTCATAGTCACCATGGTTGTATACAATTGTATGTATGCTATGATTTCATTGCCCTCGGTACTATTTGGTGTCATCATACAAGCCGTCAAGTTTAAATATTCGAATATCATAATGTAATAACTTAAAGCTAATATTACAATTGCTTCTATATTTGTTTAATAATTTATCTATAAAGGAACTAGTTCAAAATAATAAATCATCGTGTATAATAAAAAAAGTATAATTCAGTGTAACGGTAACAAAACAATAATTCAATTTTTCGTAAAAATAATACACATCAAAATAGACGAACATTTCTGTATGAAATGATAAATAAAAAAATAATAAAAGGTATTCATGTATGATGGTGTGATAAAAACAAGGTACTTCGTGCCGACTTTTATCATCACAACATAAACAATATGATACAAAACAAATGAGAAAAAATATTACAAAAATTAAACAATATTTGGTACGAATATGAAAAATTATGAGAAAATTATTTAACGGCTTCTATCTGTTTCCGATAATTATTTGCGAATTTTTGCAATATGTAAAACAAAATTTTTTCGAGCATTTGACCTCTTAAAATTTTAAGGCTTTGGAATTTATTTGCAAATTTTTGATAAAGCTTATTGCTCTTGTGTGTAATTTTAACAAAATAGGATTGAATCAAGCAACATCATTGTCTGATTGAATTATTTTTGTTGTTGCAGTTTTTGCCTTTTATAGACATTTGACGACTTTTATTTTATATCACACTTTGCTATCATTTTGGTATTAGCAAGTTTTTGCAAATTTTCATTTTCGCGAATTTTTCTAATTTTTTGGAATTTATTATATCTTTAGGTATTTAGGTGTTATTTTGGGGCTTGCCTTTTTACCATTTTACCGATTTTTAATACATCTATCTATTTGTGCGAATTTTCATAATTTTGCCAGTTTTCTGCGATTTTTGCAATTTCTTAGATCTTTAGGTGTTTATAAGTAATTTTGGAGCTTGTTTACAATTTTTGCAATTTGTTGCAAATTTTTGCAATTTGGGAACAATCACAATTCTTTGTTCTTTTTTTTAAAACAGTTTTAAACTTTTTTTATTAAGTATCAGACTTTAATATATTTTTGATGTCACCAAGTTTTTGCGAATTTTCGTAATTGCGGATTTTTAAAAGTTTTCTGCATTCCTTACAATTTAAGCATTTTTTAAAATAAATTTTAGGTTTTTTTCAATTAAAATATTATTCGCGAATTTTCGCAAATTTTTTGCACGTGAGTGAGTGAGTTTGCTCGTTTGCAAGTTTTCGCGATTTATATGCTGTAAGTCTATACTCGAGTTATTACTTTTTTTTTTGCGGTCTATATAATTAGCTTTGGGATATTGTTTCCATTATTTTAATCCCTTGCGAATTTTTATATTTTTTGCAATATATAATGATTTGAGTAGAAATTTGCTTAAGAAAAACGCCACGTATTTAAACGTAAATGGACATTTTGTCGAAAAATAAAACTAAAAAGCAAAATAATTAGTTATGACAGTAACAAATACATAAAGTGAAGAATTGTACACACAAAAAAATCCTAGGTTATATATCCTAACTGCCTTATTCATAAAAAATATTTCAGGTTTATTAAGCGCTTATTTGAAATATTTCTATGGGAAATTTGTCAAATAAACCTGTAATAAACCTAAAATATTTTTTATGAATTAGACCGTAAAATTATGGTATAATTTTAACTAAATGAAAGGGTAGAATGGCATTTACAAAGTTTTTTAGGTAATTTAACAAAAATTTTAGTTGATTTCTATGTTCGAAAAATCGACTAAAAATTTAGTTAAAATTTCTTAACGACTTCGGTATGTTCACATTTTTATTTTCTGTGAATTATCTAATTAGCAAAGTAAGTTTATACATCTATAATGTGGCAAATTATCGTAGATTTTAGTTAAATTAACTATTTATAATTCTATAATTGGCATGGATTTTAGTCGATTTGGCAATCCTCGCGTTATCAAATAATAATTAAGAATTTTTCATTTGTAAATAATTTATTATTAATTTATTCAGTAATTTATCTTACATTTTGTACATACACACATATATAAAATCGTTGTGTGCGTGTTTGTTAGTAACTCATGATATCTGGGACTATAAAGGTAGAAGTACATACCACGCGTTACGCGGCAACGCTTTTCTCGCTTGTTAAACGTTTAACGCTATACAAATGGAAAGCTACACAACACGCTTTTGAGGTTTTTTTAGTTGTAAAATTTAAAGCCTTTGTCGGTTATTTTTTTGTCTTGCGCTTACGTTTAATATTTCTTTAAATCTTTAATGCATTTTTAATCCATTGTTCAATGAAAAATTAATTTCTAATCATTTTTGTGTATGTTAGCTTATGAATCTGGCAACACTAGCTTTCATTTTGTATACAACGCGTGAAAGTTGAAGAATGTTCAACTTTTTGCGAGGTACGCGCGTCGCGAACTTCTCTATGTAACTTGCCTTATGAAAACACACTATTTCAACTTTTTTGACAGCCGTGTGTATCGCATTAGCGCATTGAACGCGTGTTATGTGCTTCCACCTTAAAATCGGTGGAGCTGAAATTTTCGACACAGGTTCTGGTAAATACCCGATAGAATTTTGTTTTGTTTTTTACCTAAGCGGCTATTAGACGGTGTTACTTGGTACGTGAACATGGTGATAGTATAATAACACAACAGTCTCTTTCAGCACACCAAGATCACATACCAAGTATAACCGTGTAATAGCCGCTTAAAAAGTAAAAACTAATGCACATACATACAAATACAAACACAGCGAAAATAAAACATCTGAATTCTTATTGGACGCTGTGGACAAAATTCGTCGTTCGTCTCAGTTGTATTCCTAGAACAGTCATAAAGCAGCTATGGGTTGAAGAACTGTTCTCAAGTCCTCGTATTTACTTCTTAAGTGCCATCATTCTTGTATGTGTTGTTTGTTGGTCTTCTGCTGGACACCATTAAAACTCCGGGAGTTGATCTTGGAAGCTCTAAACTTCCTATGCGAAAGTATAGGTTGTCTGCAACTTCTGAAGGAAACCATGATAATTTGCGTACTTGCTTCTGCCATTCAACGTTTTCCGAGCTCAGCTAGTTTATTTGTAATAATTAAAAAGATTGTTTTATACAAATTTAAATTTTTTGAAAATTTCCAGCCTGTTTTTCGAAAATGAATAAGTGTATACGTTCTTTGAAATAACGAATGAAACCATGTTTTCGTTTTGAAAACATTTATTTATTTTCATGTGTGTGACAACAAAAGAGCTTTCAGTTTTTCACACTCATTTTTCATTTGACTTTAACTAAAATGTTATTTAATTTTTAATATTAGAATGTGAACTGACATCAATTTTTACTATAAATTACGAAAAATTAAATAAACGAAAAAATCTAAATGGTTTTTTCTATATGTGGATTGATTTAACTTTCACAAGAACGAATCTTGACTTCCGTACAAAGCAAAGATGTTCCCCTTGCTTCTCTAATTTTTCTGTGAAAGACTCAAGACCAAATTCAGTATAAACAGATAATTTTTGCTTTATTTTCCATAATTTAACTGTCAAAAAAATCACAAAAAATTTAAATATTGAGTCAAAATAAAGTAAAGGTTATAAAAAAAACCTAGTTAGTTCTAACAAACAACGGAAAATATGAAATGCAATGAAAACCTATTTTAATGGGTAAATTGATTTCCAATTGAATGCTAAGATCAATTAAAAATTAAATTGCTTACCCCCTTATTGATAAAATTTAAAATTAATTTGAAATAAATTTTATTTGAAATTTTTCATAGAAATTTTTTTTAATAGATATTATTTTTTGTATTCCTTCACTGTAATAATTTTGTGAGTGTGATTTCTTCGTTATACCTAAAAAGCTCTTTTTATGTCAAAATGAAAGCTTTAGAATATGTTTTATAAAAATCAAATTTTAAACGTTATCGTTTATAAACAAAACATAAAAAAGAAAGAGCTTACGTTTTCTAATTTCGAAAAAGATGCCTTATTGTAATAGTTATATTAACTTGGATTTTAGGTAAAGTATAGTGTACAAAATACCTAACTGCATAGTTAATAAAACCTAAGTTTTTTACTTTCATATAAAAAAAAATTAACTATGCAAGCTTAGTTAATATTACCTCTTACATTTTTTTGTGTGTATTAATATAGTACTCCTTTTATATGAAAGAAAATAAAAATAGTTTTAAACTGGTTTAAAATGTTAGTACTTTATAACATTATGACACTTAGGACACGCTTGTGAATACCCCAATTATTTTTTGTATTCCTTCACTGTAATAATTTTGTGAGTGTGAATTTTTGGTTATACCTAAAAAGCTCTTTTTATGTCAAAACGAAAGCTTTAGAATATGTTTTATAAAAATCAAATTTTAAACGTTATGTTTTATAAACGAAACATAAAAACGAGAGGGCTTATGTTTTCTAAAAACAGGCTGATAATCACTTTTGCAAATAATGTTATAATATCGTTTAAATTATTTAAACAAGTGTGAGAGTGAATTTAAGAGAAAAAAAACTCGCATTTAAGCGAAAATTATTTTTGAATTAAAATGAAAAATATATTTCCTTAATAACTAAAAGCAATTAAATATGTAAAACTCTAATAGGAAATTAATTATTAAAGTAAACTACATTATAACTGCCAATAGCAGAGTAATTAAATATAAATAATCACCAATTAAATTGTTCATTTCGTCATATAATAATTCCTTGCTCTACATATAAATAACAAAATTCTCAATAACCATTGACCACTTTCATCATATTTCTGTTGAAATATGAATTTACCCTCTAGAGAAATATTAATTACATGCTATTAAGAAAGAAAAAAGGACAATGAGTAAGAAAAACAAGGCACAAGAATGCTATTATAAATATCGATTAAATTATTATTATTATCTTATAACCGTCAATAATACACTTAAATTTTATTTGCGTAATTAATACAATAGTTTAGATTTTAATGATCTTTTAAATGGCTTGAATGTGTTAAGCAGTAATTCAATACCAATTGCAAAGGCATTTGTTAGTTTTTTGGCTTTAAAGTCATAAAATCTTTGAAGTTCTATACAACGCAGTTTCTTTGTCCAGCTAAGTAGGCTAGGATGAATTTCTTTCAGTAGCTCGTTTTGCACACAAATCAATGATCAAACAAATATAATTTAAATGGATTTGAGCAAACTTTTGTGTCTTAAAAGAGCTTACTAGTAAAGAATAAGTAATCAAAAACTTCTAGAAACCCATTAGAAATACTATTTAGTTTAATTATATTGGGTCGAGTTGCAATTGATTATTATTAAATATATTTTTAATATACCAAAAACAAAATGAACTGCAATTATTTAATGATACCGTAAGCCAATTAGGTGAATTATCATGACGACGAGGTCCTTGTCCAAATAATTACAATTTCTTGTGGTGTAATTTATGTCCTAAAATTTATCACATAAAATTTAGCTTCCCCAAAATACTAATTTTCGCCTTATAAATCAAAACAAAGGGCCTGCGCCAAACGGTAGCAAAGTACTACTGTAAGTAAATTTTTGACACTTCTGAGGTGAATAAAATTTCACTAGCCCTGGGGGCTAGTAGAATTTTTGACACAACAGATAAGTTTTTGACAAGCAGCAAATAAGAAGCATAGTATCATAAAAGGCAAAACCACCGCCGTCGATTTCAGCAGTCGCCTTTTAAATACATACATTCTTACGTCAATGAAATGTAGTTAGACTGTAAAAAATGAATTGTTTATTTTAATTTGTGAAACATTTTGCATCATTTATGTAAAAGAATATTGTTTTATATAAAAATGTTCTTTTAAAAAAATTGATGGTAGTCGGCTTCTTTCTCTGCTCAAGCGAATTTGTCAAAATTTTACATTGTGAAAAAAGATATCATTTGGCACAACAGAAAAATTAAATTTTTCCCCACAGGCAAATATTTTTTCACCATAGTACTTTTCTACCGTTTGACACATGCCCAAAGTAGGAAATATAAATTCAAGCTTAACTCCAAATAAAATAAAACATTATGCTTTTCGAGGAAGTACCAGCCACTTTATGTAATTCAAATTTCAATACAAGAAACACAAAGCAATCATATCAAAGAATACTCGTACAGCAATAAAAATATTTCTGTTTTATATGTTTTAATATTTAAGTATTCAGGCCTTTGAAATATGAAATATTCATAGAAATACGAAGCAGTAAAACTGTCCAATTTACTCTCCTGTAGGGCACTAACAACTAGAAGAATACTAATAAATGTATAAGTTTGCGAATAATTTTATGCCCATCATTAAAATTATGAAAAATGTCTGTCATGTTTATTAAAAAATGTGAAAGTTTTACGTCTATTTATTCTGTCACCATAAGTGAAGGCAGTAGAAAACAGCAGTGCCAGAATCACGCCCTTTATTTTACACACTTTTCTGGACTTGTCAGCCTGCTTGTAAATAATGCTTAGCATAATTTTTCAAGTGTCCATCATAATCACAGCAAATAATTCTTGTTTATACTTTTCTTATTTGCCCTTCATCAAAATGTTAGTAATATAAAGAAATAAAATCTTGCTGCTAGAAAAGTTAAGGGAAGTTTGAATATCAAAAGAGAAATAGTGTTAGGGTAACCAAAGTGATAATTATTTAGGAAATGGATATTTAAATACTAGATTTAGATATAAATTACAAACTGCTTTCTAAAAAATAATATTTAAAGTGCGATAACGTTCAAGGTATGCAACAAGAGTAATATAAAGTAAAATACTAAGGCCATATTCGTAAAAAATATTTGTAATCTATAAAAGGTTGGTTTAAATAAAAAAAAAATTCCATACAAAATTTATTTTAGAAAACAAAATTATTTTTTGTGAATTAAGACCAGGGCCCTATTCCACAAAAAGCTTATCAACTTTTCACTTTGCACTTATCAAACTGCATTTTTTGGCAAAGTGATAAATGTTTCTATTCCACAATATTCTTTGCAAATTTCACTTTGCACTACGTATATTTTTGCAAAGACTTTGCTCTCTTTGTAAATTTCTTGCACTCTTTGTAAAGTAATTGTACTCTTTGCAAAGTCTTTGCGTTCTCCTGCAAAGTGAGTGTGCAGAGTGTTCCTGAAAATGTTTAAGCATCTTTGAACTTCTGTCTTATAACTTTTCACTTTGCATTCCTAAATAGAACTTGTTAAAGTTATCCGCAAAATAAAAATTAAAAAAATTATTTTTTTATAAAATTATTGGTAATGTATGCATCCATATTCATAAAAAATAAAATTTATTTGAAATCCATTCTTAAAAAACTTTGTATGAAAAACTTAAAATAAAATACATTTCAAATGTATTTTAAATTTTATGAATATGGGGGTTAGAGCTGGGTCCAACTCGTTCAATCGTTAATTTTTGCCACAAACTCATTTAAATTACATGGGTTTGATCATAGGTTTGTGGAAAAATGAACAAATGAACGAGTTGGACCCAGCTTTAATGGGGGTTAGAACATATTAAAGTTTACATTTCAATTTGAAGGTTAATAAATTAGAATCTAATTATTAGATAAATAGGCTGCTTGTGAGGAAGTTTTAAAAAAGCCCAATCCAAATTTTGAACGTAACGTTTTCAATGTGTTATTATACATTGGCTTTACTATCTTTAATAGAATATATAATAACGCTTAAAACAAGTTTATACATATATAATCTAATATATGTAATTTAAAGCTCAAATATTTTTTCTTTTTTCCCATATCTATGTACATACGAACGCAATGTGAGATTCTATTGTTATGATTAGGGCTAATTAAAATATGCAAAAAAAAATCAAAATATGCGCCAGAAATAGCACGAAAAAATTTCAAAATATGCAAGGTTATATGCACAAATATGCAAAATATGCAAGAATAAAACAAGAATAAAATCAACAATTTTGTTACTTCAAAGTATTTTTATTCGAAGAGATCTTTATTACAATGAATAATCAAAAAATTTTCAAAAAGAAATGATCTTCTATTGTCACATAAAACATGGAAAATATGCATTCAACATCATTAGATGTAACAGGAGCGTATTTAAATGCGAGTATTTCAGATGGGGAAAAATTTTCAATATATTCATCGGTTTCGGTTTTATTGAAATATATATAATTTTTAATTTTGATTAAAGTCTTCAGACCTGTGTTTCTGTTCAAAACTTTGTAAAATTTATCAATGCATACATTTTGGTTTGTATTTTCAATATTTTCTTTCACACGTTCTATAACAGCTAAACTTTCACTAATAGGAATTCCTTTAGTTTCTAGTCGGGTGATGCTTGAGCAGAGTATTTTCAATAAACAGTTGGACAATCGCGAAGGCGATCATTGGTTAGTCTAAGCGCCGCAGACTTTTTTACGAATCATGTCTCCGATGTTTACAAGACCCACAATGTTTTAAAACTCAAAATCTGTACATAACTAGCGGTCTCCACTAGCCACGAACTTGGTATAGGCATCATGTCGGACATCGCAAATGGCTAATGGAGACCGCTCATGTCCATGTTTCGTCCATGCTCTGACATGGATGTCCGAACATATGTCTGAGCAAAGATGTTCGCCATGTTGCGCTACCGCAAAATATTTTGATATGCCTGAACATGGATATCACCCCTGTTCACCACAACAAAGAAGTTCATGAATTTTTCACAGTTGCTCTGCGGGCGTCATGTTCATGTCATGTCCAAGTTGATGGCTCGTGGAGACGTAGGGTAACGAAAGGTATTTTTGATTCTCATATTTTTGCAAGCAAACAATCATAAGCCTCCGGCGGTTATAGTTTCGGTTCGACTTTGTGGTAGAAGTTATAGAAAAGTAAAGCAAAAATTAATAACATGCAGACATACATGTGCAAGAAGAGGAAAGAAATATATTTTTTGTGAATTTCTTTTACACCGGTTTGAGTTATATGAGTCGTTATATATTAATCGCGTTGCCAGAGTGAAAAATATGTTTTTATGCAAGGTGATCCAAAACAAGCATTTTTTACCCAAAATTAATATATGCAAAAAATTGTTTTTTTCGGGAAAAAACCCAGAAAAATTAGCCCTGGTTATGATTATTATGTTTGAAAATAATCGAAGACCTATCAACGAATTTTATTTTGTTAATTTGCAAAGAGATCGTTTGCCTTGCAAATTTTTAACAAACTTATCAAAATTTGCTTTTCAAAAATAGAATTTACAGTTATTGTGGAACGAAAAAGCATAATTGCTCGCAAAGTCTTTGCAAGTTACACTTTTCAATATTAACTTTGCACTTTGCAAGAGAGAGCAAAGAGAGCATAAAATTGCAAAAACTTTGCAAATTACACTTATCAATTTCAACTTTTCACTCATCAAATTTTACAGTTCTGAGGAACGAAAAGTTCTGCAAATTGTAAAAAAATTAGATAAGTGCAAAGTGAAAAGTTGATAAGTTGTTTTGTGGAACAGGGCCCAGTACAAAGTTCTTACGGAATTTCACGTTTGCAAATTTTGACCATGAAAAAGCCTCTACTTATATTTATAGCATCCCTAAGATAGGCAATACATTTTAAAAATTCCGTTTGCTTTTCTTTTGAAAGTCCGTACCAGCAAAATGGAAATTTCTTTATGAAATTTACCAATCATTTGAGAGAACCAAAAACTTAGCTTTTCATCTATGGTTTACGTTAATAAAGTGAGATTTATTTCGAAACAGAAACTCGAAGCTTCTGCGGTGAGCCATTCATTATTATTGGGTTCCTTCTTTCTCATCAATATTATAATTATAAATTATTTTTTTTTTTAGTCTTCTTAAAACATTTAATACATATTCATTACAAGACTTCTTTTTTCTTTTTAATCAATTGTTAATTGTCGTTTTGCCAGCTGTATTTGCCAACTTCATTTGTCATTTTATTTAATGGGAAAGTAATAACTTCAACAAAACGTGATGGTTGACTTAAATATTCATTTAATAATAAAATCAAATGTCTTGTCAAGGTGTTTCTGTGACAAATGTTTTTTTTTACTTTTCCTTTCCATTATTTGTGTTAACAAAACCTTAATTACACATATAAGTACGTATATTTTATGAAAATATCATGTGATACTTAAAAATTATTCTTGTCTACCCTCAAACGAATGAGTTTTTTTAAGCAGAGCTATATGAAAAAATGTATAATGAAATTTATGAATTTCCAACAATTAAATAAGAATTAATTGTTTGTTTTTTGTTATAAAAATATACATGATAAATGTAAACAGACAGACAAGCACTCCAACCAACCGAAAATGTAAGCCATAGCACGCCAAAATTAAATGAATAGCTGCCGTTCAATGTTTGTATCCTTGACAAGGGAAAAGCCATAATATTATATTTCAGACACAGGAAAAGGAATAACAGCAAAAAATAAATAAAAAATAAACAATAAATGTTATATATATAAAAAAGAAAAGTTCATGCTTGGAAGGGTATTCGCTTATGTGTGTATGTGTGTGTGTGTGTGTGTGTGTGTGTGTGTGTGTGTGTGCGTGTGTGTATGTGTATGTGTTCATTTATTGTCACAGTTAATGTTATATTATAAACAGGCAGCAAGATTGAGTATTTATGAATTTTAAAAAATTGTATTTAACACGCGAAATTGTTGTTATAGAAGTTTTATTTTCAGTAGAAAGGGAAATTTTTCTTAATAAAAATATTTCCTTTATTGCTTTAACCCTTTGAGAGCACAAACTTTAACTTTGCTATTAATATTAAGTATAAAATTACTTAACATTAAATTGGTTTAAAAAGTTTTATTAATATTTAGCAAATTAACACGTTATTAACCGATTTAAAAAAGAGGAGGAGGTTATCAATTTGTCTGTATTTTAAGACATTTTTGCTTCATATCTCTACAGACTGCAAAGAGATTTTAAAGATTTTTTTGTCTGCCAGGATATAGCTTCAAATTGGTCTCATTTAAAAAAATAGGGCGGGGACAAGCGCACAATTTTATTTATTAGATTTTATGATATTCTATTTATTTTATTGCGGGGAAACTTAGCAAACTCGACACACCTTGAGCTCTAAAATTACACAATCTTCCATTTAAAAAAATGGGCGTAGTTACGCCCATTACAATTTAATACTTTATTTTAAGTGGTTCTACTTTATCGGTTCTTACAAAATTTAACATACCCCCTGAGCCCTGAAAAAACAGACAATCTTGCATTTAAAAAATTTTATTTAGTATTTTACCTACTTTCCATTAAGCAACAGATTTTATCTATATATTTATTTTTTGTTTGAAAGAGTTCACTTCCAGACTTGTCCCATTCATTTTATTATTAATTTTCTATCAGATATTTGCATTGAAGTCATTTTTTTTTTCTGGCAGAATAATTTTCAATTATAGTTAACTTTAGTTTGTATGCTTAAATAAAGTTTTTGTAGCTCAAACTTCTGCAAAAATTGTGTAATACTAAACAGAAAATGGAGAAAAATTAACTAATTGAAAGTGACTATATATACCATAGGCAAAATAAGATATTTGTATAAATATTTCTTTAACACTGCAGTTTGAAAACTCCAGTTCCTAAAAATAAATCACAAAGTCATTTAGCTCAACATTCTGAGGGTTATGGTTGCTAAACACGACTCATAATCTTTTACAAAGGCCAAATGTTCTAAATTTTCTCGTACATAGTCCTCCTGACAAAAAAAAATAGGCAATTAAAGGGATATTTCTATACCCAGAGAAAAAATGCCACCATATGTGCTGAAAGTGATCATGTTCATTGTCAATTTATAAATAGTTATATTACCTTCAGCGAATCGGTTCATTTCTGGCTCAACGGGTATGTAAACAAGCAGAATTTTAATTTTTGGAGAGAGCATAATGTTCATGACACTCCTTGGACTTTATTACATTCCGAAGAAAATCACTGTTTGGTGCGTTTCACATGCCAAAGGATTTATCGGTCCACGTGCTGTGAATCCAAAAATGCTGTTAGCATTAGCGTGAATGGCGAACTCTGCAGGCAAGTCTCACGTAATATTTTTTTTATTTTTCATGTCGTTGCAAATCATTTGAAGGAAGTATTAATGTTTTTCTTGTGAGCAATACTTAATTTCATAATCATAATATTTAGAATACGCAAAATAAATGAAAATTTTATCGCTTGTCCCACGATGTCACCAGAAATCGTTCGATTGAATACTAATATTTAAAACAATAACAAATTTTCTAATGTTAGTGTTGTTTGAAATACAAGTTGTCGATCGAACGATTTCTGGTGACATCGTGGGAGAGGCCGTTAATTAAAAAAAAATGTAACGTTGGAGATAAAAATTTTATGTTGGGGATCTGGGGATTTGTTGGGGTTGATAACAAAATTTAAGGGGATTTTGTGGGAATTTTTTTATAAATGATGGTAATAAGAATGACTTTTGTGCTAAGATATGTGCGTCTGGAAATTCTAAAAATATGTGTTTTTATTCATAGTGAATAGTTTCTAATATAGAAGAAGTATTAAATCAGGTTAACGAATAATGAACACTACCAAAGCAAGGAAAAGTAACAATATGAAGTATGACTTATTGGAAGCACTTCTTAGAATAAACATACATTTAAAAAATAATTAAATTTTTTGTGACAAATTTAATACTTCTGAGGAAATGCTAATGCTTTTTAATATAAGTTCTATATTCAACACAATTTATGAGGCTGATGAATCAGAAGATTTCGATTTGAAAGGTTTTTGAAATGGTAAACTTTAGTTAAACATTTTTTTTATACTTGTGTATTTTAACTATATATGTACATAAGAGTGGCCGTTAATTTATTTCTTCTGCTCTCATCCCCCAAATCGGTTCAGTTTTATGTAAAAAAATTCAAAAAAAAATTCATATCGATAAGTTTCGTTTTAGGTAGTGCGCCCGGCCCTCAAAAATGGGCTTTTAAATGTAATTTTTTGCATATGACTATCTTTTCAAAAACTCATTTTACAAGAATATGACATATTGCAATATTTTAGCTCTTCAAGTCAACAACATTAGTCTCAAAGAAAGTTTTTTTGTTAAAATTAATATTTTAGAAATTAATGAGGAAAATAACCAACAAAATACAAAAAATTTTATGTAACAAAATTATATTTATATGGAAATTTTTTATTTTAAGCATGTACAAAAAGAGCTTATATATATTAAATTGTTTCATACATATACATACATACATCTAGTCACAATAAAACTAAACAAAAAAAAATCCATTGAATATATATGGGCTTATCGGTATGAAATTTTGTTATATTTTTTTTACATAAAACTGAACCGATTCGGGGAATGAAAGTAGAAGAAATCGAAAAAAAAATAACGGCCATGCTAATGTACATACATGTGTGTAATATTTTAGAAGTTTTAATTTTATTGAATACATGGGTTATTTTTGTCATTATTTTTTAAATAAAAAAAATCCCAAAAGAGCAATTTGAATAAAAAAAAAACTCAATTTGGCAATTTTCGGGGATGACAAATCAAAAACTAGCAACACTGAAGAATTATTTAAAAAATATTGCATACTTTTAAGGCGAATTGCAAAATGAAAAATGGCAAATGCGTATGAGCAATATTTTATTGTATTAAATAAATTATGAAAAAGAATTGCATACTTTTAAGTAGAATTGCTGAATTGAAACTGCACATACGTATGAGCAATATTTAGTCACATTAAACAATAATAACACGTATACGAAATTATCTGATTATGGACAGCATGATTGCCAGATTTGGCAATTTATCGTCATTTAAACGATTTTGGGTTCCAAAAATAGCATTTTGACGACTGGACGATATTTGGCTTCAATTTGAAAATTTTAATATCATTATATACTTACACCATTTACTAAAACTTTTAAACAATTTTGAACTTGACCAATAACTTGGCAGCTTTTGAAAGAATATGCAATAAAACTAAAGAGTAATACCTTATTTACATTAAGTATGTTATTTATGAAATTAGTTTTAAAATTGTTTATTAATAGAAGGCCTAGAGGAGCAACTCATATCAAAAAAGTTGCCAAAAATGCATCAGAGAATCATTTTACGTATTTTTTATATAAATTTCTCTTCTATAGCGCTGCAATTAGCAAATAGAAAAAGTTTCGTGCAACAAAATTCATAAATTTTCATGAAAATATGCTTAATGTAAATTAGTTCTAAACGGCAATCAATTTAAATTTTTGTATTAATTATTTTGGAATGAAATATTTTTAAGCCTGTTATTGCACAGAATTTATCTACTGAAACAACAGAAATACAAAATTTATGCTGTCAAATGCAACAACAATTTAAAAAGTTATAAGTAATTTTTAGCTCGAGTGTGAATGATAATTTTTATTTGGGACATTATAATGATGAGAATAATTGTTTAGACGTTGATGAAATTTATTGAGGAATATTAGTATTTGCTGATTCTAAAGTAAATCAAATTGAAAAGTAAGAAATAATCACAATTTATATGATCCCTACAACGTTATTATAGAAAATAAAAGTTCTTTCTACGATATTCTAAAAGATTTTTCTCACATTGTTAAAGAATGAATTTAAATTCAGACAGTTCAAGTTATTTAAACTAGAAAAAATTTTTTTTTTGGAAAAAAAATCTCGAAATGTAAAAAAGTAACTTTAGTCTTTTATTTCCCACCATAACTAATTTTATAAAAAAAAATGTTTTACCGTATCCTTCAGCAAACATAGAAGTAGCATTAAGACAAGTTAACTTAAACAAAACCAAAGTAAGACATGTGATTATTTTGTTTTTTTTTTAGGTCGAAAACCTTTGTTGTTAGCACCTGTCCCCCCACCCCCCCCCCCCCCTTTTTATTTGCATAATTTATTATGTTTGTAAAATTTTTAAATAAATAAAATATTTTGTTTTTTAAACAATTGATTCCTTTTTTGATAAGGACTTCAGTTTATTTCATACAAAAACTACGAATTTATTTGTTGTACTATTTTTTGGTTTTAAAAAAGTGTTTGTTTTATTCTTGACGAATTTTAGACGGATTATTATTTTGACGATTTTTCGTGCAAAATTTGACAAATTCACACCTTTTTCATCTGGAAACTATGATGGAGAGATATGTTGTGCTAGGACAATTAAGATACATATCTTATTAAATCGTCTTATAAACTATATTTTCCTTTTATTTACTCAGCTATTTATCTTTCTTCATCATACATAACGTGAAAATGAAATGATACTAATTGCTTTTTTTCATATTAAAAAATTGATTAAAACAAAATGTTATTTAATAACTTTTCATTATTCATAGTATGTGTTTGTTTTTTACTACATTAATTTTTTTTTTTTTTTGAGCCAAAGGAGCCTGCATAAGATGTCAATTTAAATAAACTTTCAAATTCCACTAAAAATGTTGTTAATTTAAATTCAATAAAATCCTAGTATAACGTACGATATAATGTCAGGTCGATTCATTGTACCGAAAAATTCGTTATATCGCAAAGTATTTTTAAGTGTTATTTTTTAGTTTTTATTATTATTATTGTAGACATGATAATACAACAAAAAGAATTGCAGAAATTTGTTTTTTTTTGTATTTACATTGCAGCCATATATTTTGCTTAATATTTTTTTGCCTTTGGTCAAGTGGAGCATGCATTCACCAAATCATTCGCTATATAAGGTAGAAATAGAAATATGTTATATATTAGAAATATGTTTGTTTTTTATTTTGCGATTTTTTTCTTTATTAATCGTTAAATCGAGTGTTAAATGAAGATTGTATTAGCTACATATAAAGGGTGTTTTTTATTGAGGTATATAACTTTAAGTTGGCATCACTTTTTTAACTGGCGGCCATTTTGTCAGCTGTCAAGTGATTAATATTTAGTTTGGTTTGCCATTTCATCATGAACAGGTTGACAAAAGAACAACGCTTGCAAATCGTGCAAATTTATTTCGAAAATAATGGTTCAGTTCGCGAAGTTTACCGCAAGCTCCGTCCATTTTATGGTCGACATAATCGTCCATCAGAGCAATTAATTCAGTTAACCATGGATCGTTTTCGCACTACGTTTACTCTATGTGATAATACGCATCCGCAGAGACGTCGAACAGTGCGCACCGAAGAAACAATTGCCGCTGTAGAGCAAAGTGTTGAAGAGGACCCGAATGAATCGATTCGCCACCGTGCACAGCAATTGGAGCCGACTAACCGACTATTTTGTTCCCGAATTGGATGGCATGAATGTGGATGAGTTGTGGTTCCAACAAGACGGCGCTACATGCCACACAGCGCACGCCACAATCGATTTATTGAAGGAAACATTCGATGAGCGCATAATTTCGCGGAATGGACCTGTCAATTGGCCACCAAGATCGTGTGATTTGACACCATTGGATTATTTTCTTTGGGGATATGTGAAGTCGCTCGTCTACGCCAACAAACCAGAAACGTTAGGGGACTTGGAAGCCAACATTCGTGGCGTTATTGCCAACATACGGCCCCATATGCTAGAAAAAGTGGTTGAAAATTGGACCTGTAGAATTGGCTTTATTCGAGCCAGCCGCGGCGGCCACATGCCCGAAATTATATTTAAACATTAATGGCATAAAATTATTCTTCCAATTAAGCCAAATTGATGGACATTAAAACGATTTTTTTTGTGTTTTATTTCATTTCAAAGTTTTATACCTCTTAAAAAACACCCTATATAAGCATTTGTGTATCTTTTTATACAGACATGGCTGTATGTCGTGCAAATATACATTTCTATATATACAATTTATTTCAACAATATTAATTTATTTTTATTTCGAATTTAACGCACAGCTGTTTCTACAATAAATATATGATTAAAAAATAAAATAGTATTATTATATTAAATAATACTGTGGTCCTATTTAAAAATATTAATATAATATTAGAACATGGTATGGTGAGTTTCAATTATATTTTAGTCACATCTAACAATAGTGTTGTCATATTTACAATACTAAGATTATAATATAATTAACTCAGATAATATTATGATTAACTCAGATAATATTATAATTAACTCAGATAATAATATTGTTAAAGTTTTTTTCTATTAACAATAATATGATTTGACTGCAACCATATAATTCAATCATAGTATGTTGCTGTTTGATTATGGTTACCTCAACCGTAATTTTTCTTTGTGCCGAAACCAACCGGTTTTAGTGGCTTAAAACCGAAAACCGCGGTTTTCTAATTTCCACGGTTTTTGGCAAACCCTAGTTCCATGGATGATCAGCAAGGTCAATGGTATGCTGTATATATGCAAACTTTCAGAATATATAATAACTCAAACTAGACCCCTGCAAAGACCATTTAAAAGAACTTTCAAAATATTAGGGATTTTTCAAAAGCTTTACTACAGCAAGGTCTTTTAAAACAAACGCTAAATAACACTGTTTGCAAGGCATTTGTTTCAGTTTTTACAAGTACAGAATTAAAGAAGAGAATACTTCGTGGCGAAAGAATTTGTGGTGCTTGCTTCTTCCTACACATGGGCGCGTATACAAATAGCATACATGTACACACACGTTGTGTGTATAGTCTTTTTACACAGGCCTCTAACTCAAACTTAAATTTCAATAATATTTTGAAACATTTCAGAAAATTCAAGCCCTCCTCCAATGTGTTAAATTTCTAAGCACATATATATAAATAAAAACCAAAATATTTATGTAAGTATTTATGTAAGTATATAAGTATGTGTTTTTAACATAAAAAAGCTCAACCCTCATATAAAATAAAACACTAACTCATAACTGTAACACTTACCCGACACGGCAGATATGCGTGTGTGCCAATTTGTGTTGTAACATTTGTTGTGGCATAACCATCTAAATAGGGTTCCACAAATGCTGATGTTGATGCTGCTGACACAAATGTTTCTAATGACGGCGCTTCTGCCTGTACTAACGCCGACGTAATCGATGAGGATGTATACATTGTGGCGAGGGAAGATGCTAAAGATGGTGACACTAAATTACTATTGCTTATATTGCTACCACTACTACTGCTGGCACTGCTGCTGCTGCTGCTGCCACCGCTACTGGCGCTGTTGCCATTACCGTTTATATATTGAGGTGGTGATGCTAAATCAAAACTTTGTATGATATCGGCATGACTGGTTGCTAGAGATTACAAGTATTAACAGCAAAAATAAACCAGACAGCATTAAATTGTACAGAGCATGAAATGAAATATTAAAAGAGAAAAACAAATACAAATTTTTATTAGGAACGCAATTAAAATTAAATATGTGACTTTATAAATTTTTTGATATACTTATAAAATTTTTTATTATCAATTTATGAAATTATTTAAACCTGCGCTATTTTTAAGTCCAAAATCGCAAAAGTTTTCCATATTTAATGCGCAAATGTCAGGTTGTATATGCTCGCAAGCCAATAAAATAAATGGGGAAAAGCATAATGTACTAAAGCTTTCATGATATCTTTGTTATTAAAGAAAAACCGTTGCTCCTATATTTTACTCGTCCCTTCAGAAAACCACCATTTTTATACCCTTTACCAAAAAATGGTAAAAGGGTATATATAGGTTTGTCATTCCGTTTATTAATTTCCAAAATATTAATAAGCGAGCCATAAAGTATATATATTCTTGATTATTATGCATAGGGAAGACGAATAAGCGATGTCCGTCTGTCTGTACGTGAAATCGGTTTTCCGAAGCTCCCAGAAAAGCTAGAGACTTCGTTTTTAAATTGGTGCGTCAGAAATGGTCCAAAAAAGATTGATATTGAAAATCAGTAAAATCGAGCAGATGGTTTCAGAGCTGGGAAACTTAAACTTCATTTTGCCATACAAAATAACTACCGAAAACTAGCATGAATAAAATTGGTACTTCTAATTTAAAAAAAATTTTAAAAAAATTACAAAAATTAAAAAGACGTTTCCAGAGTTGGAAAACTTTAACTTTTTTTCTTAAGCGGCCCATAGACTACAACAGCATGCACGCACAATCAAGCGATTGAGCATTCATGCTCGAACCACACAACATACCAGCAAGCTGGTACAATATTCATTTCTTACACAATTTCTGGAAGGCTGGTTATGAATAGTGGCACATATTTTGTTGCAATTATTATTGGTATGTTGTTAAAATTAGCAGCTATGTATAACTAAAGTTCTTAAATTCTGTTTACGATTGAAACAAATTATATTTCAACAAATTATATTACTTAAATCCATGTTTGCTTCACGACAACTTTGCTCAACTGAGCTAATTTCACCATATACCACACCAGCGAGCTGGTACCATCAGTAAAATATCAAACTCTACTTGACATCGCTAGAGCAAACCGTACAATCGCACAAAATACCCATACACGACCAAACCGCTGGCACAAACACTTGATTGCGCATGCATGCTGTTGTAGTGTATGGGCCCCTTTATATTTTTTTTAAGAGGTATAGAACTTTGAATTGAAATAAAACACAAGAAAATCGTTTTAATGTCCATGAATTTGGCTTTATTGGAAGGATAATTTTATGCCATTAATGTTTAAATATGATTTCGGGCATGTGGCCGCCGCGGCTGGCTCGAATAAAGCCAATTCTACAGGTCCAATTTTCAACCACTTTTTCGAGCATATGGGGCCGTATGTTGGCAATAACGCCACGAATGTTGGCTTCCAAGTCCCCTAACGTTTCTGGTTTGTTGGCGTAGACGAGCGACTTCACATATCCCCAAAGAAAATAATCCAATGGTGTCAAATCACACGATCTTGGTGGCCAATTGACAGGTCCATTCCGCGAAATTATGCGCTCATCGAATGTTTCCTTCAATAAATCGATTGTGACGTGCGCTGTGTGGCATGTAGCGCCGTCTTGTTGGAACCACAACTCATCCACATTCATGCCATCCAATTCGGGAACAAAATAGTCGGTTAGTCGGCTCCAATTGCTGTGCACGGTGGCGAATCGATTCATTCGGGTCCTCTTCAACACTTTGCTCTACAGCGGCAATTGTTTCTTCGGTGCGCACTGTTCGACGTCTCTGCGGATGCGTATCATCACATAGAGTAAACGTAGTGCGAAAACGATCCATGGTTAACCGAATTAATTGCTCTGATGGACGATTATGTCGACCATAAAATGGACGGAGCTTGCGGTAAACTTCGCGAACTGAACCATTATTTTCGAAATAAATTTACACGATTTGCAAGCGTTGTTCTTTTGTCAACCTGTTTATGATGAAATGGCAAACCAAACTAAATATTAATCACTTGACAGCTGACAAAATGGCCGCCAGTTAAAAAAGTGATGCCAACTTAAAGTTCTATACCTCAATAAAAAACACCCTTTACAAAAGTAACTTACTAAAACAAATTTTTCCTTTTTTTCTATAAATTAGACATATCTTATGTTCTTAAAAGAAAGAGATTGATGTACGAAATCAGAACAACAAAAAGGATGATTCCAGGGTTTGGATACTGAAACTTTTTGTGATATGAACAATTAACTACCGAAAATTAATATTTATTTTTTTTATTAAATAAACTTATTTTATACTTCAGTACGAATAAAATTGGTATTTCAAATTAAAAATTTAACTTCAAAAGAATAAAACGATGTCTTCAGGGTTGGAAAACTTTAACTTTTTTGTAGAAAAGTAACTTACTTAAATAAATTTTTCCTTTTTTTCTATAAATTAAACCTATCTTAAATTCTTAAAAGAAAGAGATTGGTGTAAGAAATCAGAAAAATCAAAAAGGACGATTTCAGGATTGGGAAGCTTACACTTTTTGTGATATGTTAAAGTAACTAAGTCTAATTCGTTTTTATTTTTTTTTTTCTTTATAAATTTTATATATTTTACGTTTTGAAAAGAAAACTTTTGTGTAGAAAATTATAAAAATAAAAACCACAGCTCTAGACCTGGAAATTTTTAACTCTTTTTCTGGATATTAAAGTAACTAAATAAAACATTTTTTGAATTTCCTTTTTTTCTTTTTTCACTTAACCTACGTTCTATATTTTTTTTAAGAACTTTTAGATTGGTATTAGGAATCAGAAATATCTAAAATAATGATTTTAGGGTTTGAAAATTTATTTTTTTTTGTACATACTTTATGTATCTCTATACTTCATAAAAGCCCTTTGGTAAAGGGTATATAAGATTCGGCACAGCCGAATATAGCACTCTTACTTGTTTATTATTTTTTTTATTTATTCTTAATCAGGAATAATTTCTTAATAGAACTTAAGTTCAACATTTTCAGTTCTTATGTTTGTGAAATGTATAACAGAATTTAGGAAGTTAACACGGAATCATGGCAACCAAAAATTTCATTAACGGCGTGTAACACTGTGCATCAGAGCAGAGCACAAGCTTATATTTAGGGAAAAATTAAAAATTATCTAAGCAAAGTACAACATGAACAGCTTTTGCTTGTATGTATTAAAAAAAAATTATAAAATTTATCTTATGGAAATTAAGCCATAAAATCAATATTTATTCTAATTTCTGGAATACTTTGTAACCATTATAAAGTTTTATAATAAATAATCTGCAAATACAACTTTTAATATTTAATTATAATCTCATTATGTTTCTTATTCAATCGAATCATTTAAAATTGTAAACCAAAAGCGCACGTGTTAAGTATTATTAAAATTGAAAAAGTTTAAATTGCTTTAAATTCATTAGTTTAAAGCAATGAGAAAATGAAAATGAGACTTCAGCTATAAATTCAATTAGAAGAACAACCTGAATAACAATAAACATACATTTACGTAGATTTAAAAATAGCTTAATTTAATTTTATCAAGCATATTTAAAGTGTATAAAACCAATGCCATAATTTGCCCATAGTTCTTTGTACTGTACTGTGAAAAGTTCTGTAGAAATGAACAATATTGGAAATGACAAACGTTTATTTATTTATTTATTGTAGTTCAGTCTATGGACAAATAATCCTTACAGGCCAAGATAACATTAAACGAGTAAGAGTGCTATATTCGCTATAAAAGATATAGATAAAAAAAGAAAAAAATAATTTGACCTAGTTACTTTTATGTACAAAAAAAATTAATTTTGAAAACCTAAAATCACTATCTTACATTTTTCTGATTCCTTATACCAATCTAGTAGTTCTTAAAAAAATATAGAAAGTGTACTCAGAAAAAAATCCTATGAAATTAATAAGAATAATAATTATTTTAATAGTTTTTTACTATTGTTTTTAGTCAATGGGATAAATCACTTTAAATTAATAATATTCAAACTATTGAATCAGTAGTCGGATTCTACTGTTATTTTATTACTATTATAGTTTTGAATTAATAGTACACCGAATTATTTTTTAATAGTATGTACTATTATATTTAAAGTGAACCGTATTGATTTAATTCGGCTAAGATCATTAGAAACTAATGGGACCTCCTTTAAAAATAATAAGAAAATCATATTAAAACTCAGCAAAATACTAGTGAAGCAACTATTGTTTTAATAGGATTGTCATATTATATTAAACGTAGTATATTATTTATTCTATATTATATCCCGATTAAAGAAATAGTACTTCGCATTTAACTTTAATAGGATGTACTATTATATTTAATAGGATTGAAATATTACTTCAAATGGCGTAAAGCATTATTGAATTGGACCCTGAAATTTTCAAAAACTTTAATAATTGAATCAAAAAAACATTTCTTTAAATAACAGAATTATTATATTTATTAAAGTACATTTGATATATAATTTTTTTTAGCCTGAAAGCCCTTTTTCCATCTTTTAGAAGATGTAAATGAATTGGAGGACCGTCAAATTCGTCGACATCATGTAAAGTAAATGTATTAATGTGTATATGTATTACTAAAGTAGTAAAAAAACTAGCGGTAAAATTAATAGTAATCCTATTGATTTAATAATATACCATATTAAATTAATAGGAATATACTACTCATTAGTTTTTGAATATACTGTTTACCTCTGATGTGGTTGTGGAAACCTCGAACGCCGGAATGCCGTGCGATGGTTGTGGTGCTAGCTGCTGGCAACGCCGGAAAGCCGTGTGATGGTTGTGGTCCTGGTTGCTGGGAACTCCTGAAAGCCGTACGATGGTTGTACCTCAATTGTTTTCATTTTTGGAGCAGAATTCATACAATAAACACTTAGGTTTTGGAACAACATAAAGTACATAAAATAAACACTTTGTTTTTGGAGCAACACAAAATTCGACTTCACTCTTCGCGTTGAAAATGAGAATGCTTAAAAAATAAAGTCAAAGACAGACATTTGCAAAAACGCGAAGAAGCATAAGCATCTGTACACGGCTGGCGCATAACGTTAACCGGTGGTCACATTATTTTAATAGTTTTTCACATTGATATTTAAACTTCATATGTTTAAACTATTAAATCAATGGGATTAACATTGATTTTTGTGTAAACTATTAAAATAATTGTATATCTTATAGAAAATATAATGTGAAATGTGCCATTGAAAATTAATAGGGACACCACATTAATTTGATACTGCGCTTTCGCTGATTTTTAATATGGTGATCACATTACTTTAATAGTTTTTCATATTGATACATAATAGTTTCAAAATAATTGTTTCAATAGTACAACACTATTCAATTCCTATTGTTTTAATGTGATTTGGAACAAATTTTGTCCCTATTAAATTAATAGGGACCCTTTTGGCGAATTAATAGGATGCTTTTTTCTGTGTGTGTGTTAAGTGAAAAAGGAAAAAAGAAAATTCAAAAAAATATGTTTTATTTAAACTTTAATATCCAGAAAAAAGTTCAAAGTTTCCAACTTTGGAGCTGTGGTTTTTATTTTTATAATTTTCCATACCAAACTTTTCTTTCCAAAACGTAAAATATATATAATTTAAAAAGGAAAAGATAAAAATTAATTAGACTTAGTTACTTTTATATATCACAAAAAGTGTAAGTTTCCCAATCCTGTCATCATACTTTTTGATTTTTCTGATTTCTTACACAAATCTTTTTCTTTTAAAAATTTATGATGTGTTTAATTTATAGAAAAACGGTAAAATTTCTTTTAGTAAGTTACTTTTGTACAAAAAAAGTTAAAGTTTTCCAACCCTAGAATCGTCTTATTAATTTTTTTAACTGTTTTTTTATTTGAAATAAAGTTAAAGTTTTCCGACCCTGGAAACATCTTTTTAATTTTTTTAAGTTTAATTTTGAATTTGAAATTAAAATTATATTCGTACTGAAGTATAAAATAAGTTTATTTAATACAAAAAAATAAAAATTAATTTTCTGTAGTTAATTTTTTATATCACAAAAAGTTTCAATCTTTTTCTTTTCAGAATATAAGATATGTTTAATTTATAAAGAAAAGGAAAAAATTTGTATTAGTAAGTTACTTTTGTATAAGAAAAAAAGTTAAAGTTTTCCAACCCTGGAAACGTGTTTTTAAATTTTAAAATTTTTTTATTTGAAATACCAATTTTATTCGTGGTGAAGTATAAAATAAGTTTATTTAATAAAAATAAATAAAAAATTAGTTTACGGTAGTTAATTTTATATATCACAAAAATCGTAGGTTTTCCAACCCTGGAATCATCCGTTTTGTTTTTCTGATTTCTAACATCAATCTTTTTCTTTTAAGAACATTAGATTTGTTTAATTTATAAAAAAAGGAAAAATTTGTTTTAGTAAGTTACTTTTGTATAAGAAAAAAAGTTAAGGTTTTTTAACCCTGGAAACGTCTTTTTAAATTTTTTATTATTTTTTTTAATTTTTTTAGTTAGAAATACCAATTTTATTCATACTGAAGTATTAAATAAATTTATTTAATAAAATAATAATAATAACTAGTTTTGGGTAGTTATTTTGTGTGGCAAATTGAAGTTTAAGTTTCCCAGCTCTGAAATAGTCTGCTCGATTTTGCTGATTTTCAATACCAATTTTTTTTTTGCCATTTCTGACATACCAGTCCAAGAACGAAGTCTCTAGGTTCTCTCGGAGCTTCGGAAAACCGATTTCACGTACAGACAGACGGACAGACCGGACATCGCTTATTCGTCTTCCCTATGCATAAGGATCCAGAATATATATACTTTATAGCTCGCTTATTAATATTTTGGAAATTACAAACGGAATGACAAACTTGTTATACCCTTTTAAGATTTTTTGGTAAAGGGTATAAAAATAGATAAATAGTACTAAGGTTGTTTATAAAATGTGTATTGATAAAGAAATCTATCACGGATATATAAACAATATTACTTTAAGAAGTTTACAATTAATTATTTAATTAAATAATTGTGAACTCACAGTTATTTTAATAGGTTAAAAACGAACAATATGAACTCTGTTTTTTTTTCAGCGCTGAATTCGATAAAAGATTTTGAATCTCTCTGAACATTATACTTTATTTTGTTCAGGAAGGATAATGTACGATGAAATGGAACACCTAAACGCTTGGCAAACCTCATATTCCTGGGAGGTATATAAAACCGTATGGCATAAAGCAAATCAGGGCAATCAATGGATCCATTGATAATATCATATAACAGTGGAGCAGATTGAACTTTTCTACGAGACGCCAAAGTACGTAGGCCAATAAACAAGCATTTAGATTCATATGGAACGGACGATAAATAAAATAGGAAGCGCGTAGCATATTTCACGAAAATGCATTGAACTCTCTCTACACGAGCAATATGATTAGATATATGTGCATTCCAAATAACAGAAGTATATTCTAATTTAGACCTGACAAAAGATGTATAGACATATTTGAAATATGAAATATGATATTTCACAGTGTATGGGTCAGCAAACTCCGAACAAGTTCTCTTCAGAAAACCCAGTATCTTATAGCTTTAGGAAGTAAATACTCAACATGAGCATCAAACCGCAAGGAGTTTTCTAATATAACGCCTAGTTCAAGTTTTAAATTAGACGTATTCAACACTTCACCATCAATACAAAAGGCCACAACACTGGATGCAACATACCTATGGAAGGAAACATACACACATTTATTAATGTTCAAACTCAAACCATTTAGGCGACACCTGTCACTAAGATTATAGAGGTCAGTTTGTATAATTTGAGCGTCATGAATCGAATATAATCTAATCATTATATAATAAATAATTTGATTTCAAAAACCAACTACCAATATCGTTAATGAAAAGGTTGAACAATAAAGGGCCCAGTATATTGCCCTGTGGTACATCCGACATTTTTAGATAAGGCATAGAACTATAACCTTCAATCTTAACAGAACAAGTTCTATTGGACAAGTAAGACGTAATCCAGACTAAAAAATTATAATGGAACCGCATTAACTTCAATTTACATAATGCGATAATTTATCAAAAGCTTTTGTAAATCACCTCAACTTAGGCGCCGTTAACAAAGGCCTCTAAACAGTATTCATTAAATAGTATCAGATTAAATTATAGCAGATCTTCCAGCATAGAAGCCATGCTGGTAAGGGGAAATCCAACTCTTTGTCAGGAAGAACAGTTTCTTATATATGATGTGCTCAAAAATTTTAGAAACGCAAGATAATTTAGAAATAGGCCTATAACACTTAACGTCATTTCTCCTTCCATCCTTAAAAATAGGAGTTAGCGTCGCCTACTTCCATCTATTAATGAATTCATCCTCCTTAAGTGATAACTTAAAAATAAAAGTCAATGCAGGAATAAAAGACGAGTCAGCCTTCTTCATGTGAGTACATTGGCCGTTTCTACAGTATACACTATTACAAGGTCACAAAATGCCACAATATGTTCGTAGCATAATCCCATTTACATTAATTCCCATATTAATAAAATAAATAAATAATGTATTTGAAATATATCTTAAAAAACGTTGTATGAAAATTTTTAAATAAAATAAATTTAAAAATTATTTTAAATCTTATGAATATGCTGCCCTCACAGTATTCAAAGAAAGGAGTAGGTTATCAATTCCTCTGTCTTTTTTTTATTATTACTTCATAACTCTCAGTTCATTTTAGATCGATTATAAAAAAAGTTTTTTTGTCTGACAGCGTAGAGATTTCAATTGATTTCACTGTAAAAAAGTGGGCAGGTACACGCCCACAATTTATTTATTAGATTTTATGATATTATATCTGTTTTATTGCTGAAAAATCTAACAAACATCTTTGGTTCTTGTAATTACACATTTTGACAGTTGAAAAATTTGGTGGGGCTGCATCCATTAAAATTTATTATTATTATTATTATAATATTATTAATATATCACGTAATTCTACTTAACTGATTTTATTTAATATTTTATTTTGTGTGGCTCTACTTTACCAATTTTTAAAAAATTTAACACACAACCTCAGCTCTGTAAAACACACAGTCTTGCGTTTTCAAAATTGGTGGTAGCACACCCATTAAAATTTATTTTTACATTTCACGTTCTTTTTCTTAAAAAAACAAATTTTAAAAAATGTTTGTTTAAAAGTGTTTACTTCCAGTTTGGCCCCAAGAAGTTTTTTCGAATGACATCTTTACATTGAAGTCGGGGTTTTTCTTTGCCAAAATTATTTGTATTACTATTTATATATTTTTTTCGTATAAACTTTTTATAATCATTCAAACTTAAGAAAAAAATAACAAACGAAAAAAATTTAATTTCTACAAGAGAATTTGTAAATCAAAATTACAAAATTAACTTCATTGCACCCGGTCAAAAAAATACTACACCTTTTTAAGTTGAAATTGAGAAAATACAAATTTGCATTGAGAAAATACAAAATCATTATGAGAATTCCAATATGATATTGAGAAAATACTAATTTATATCGAGAAATCCAAATTGATATTGAGAAAATACTAATTTATATCGAGAAATCCAAATTGATATTGAGAAACAACAAATTAATAATGAGAAATCCAATTTGATATTGAGAGAATTCAAATTGATAACGAGAAATCCAAACTTATTTGAGAGAATACAAATTGATAATGAGAATTTCAAATTAATATTGAGAAATACAAATTGATATTGAGAAAATACTAATTGGTAGTGGGAAATGCAAATTGATATTGACAAATCCAAATTGATATTGAGAGAATTCAATTTGATATTCAGAATTTCAAATTGATATTGAGAGAATTCAAATTGATAACGAGAAATCAAAATTAATATTTAGAAAATACAAGTTGATATTGAGAATTCTAAATTGGTATTGAGAACATTCAAATTGATATTGAGAATTCCAAATTGATATTGAGAGAACACAAATTGATAACGGGAAATCCGAATTCATATTGAGAAAAACCAAAATGAAATTGAATTGAATTTTGTTCGAAAATTTTTGGGAGAATGTACATATTTTCTCAATATAAACTTGGATTTTCTCAATTTCATTTTTGTTCTTCTCAATATGAATTTGGATTTCCCGTTATCAATTTGTGTTCTCTCAATATCAATTTGGAATTCTCAATATCAATTTGAATGTTCTCAATACCAATTTAGAATTCTCAATATCAACTTGCATTTTCTAAATATTAATTTGGATTTCTCATTATTAATTTGTTGTTTCTCAATATTGATTTGGATTTCTCGATATAAATTAGTATTTTCTCAATAGCAATTTGGAATTCTGAATATCAATTTGATTTTTCCCATTATCAATTTTGATATCTCATTATCAATTTGAATTCTCTCAATATCAATTTGGATTTCTCAATATCAATTTGCATTTCCCACTATCAATTAGTATTTTCTCAATATCAATTTGTATTTCTCAATATTAATTTGAAAAGCTCATTATCAATTTGAATTCTCTCAATATCAAATTGGATTTCTCATTATTAATTTGTTGTTTCTTAATATCAATTTGGATTTCTCGATATAAATTAGTATTTTCTCAATATCAATTTAGATTTCTGAATATCAATTTGTATTCTCTCAATATCAATTTGGAATTCCCATTATGAATTTGTATTTTCTCAATTACAAGTTAAAATGGTGTAGTGTGGCAACACTCTATACTTAAATAGCTGTTCTTGTTATTTACATTTATTTTCTTTTACATACTCTTACAAATATAATTTGAAGCTGATTAAAAGTCGGCCAATGTAGCAATGGTAGAGTAAGAAAATAAAAAAACATGTTGAATATTGAGTTCTTGTTTCAACTTTGTTATTTGTTATTGAGCTTCTCATTTGTTTAAATGAAAGTTTATAACATAATAAAGGCTTTATTAGTCTTTCCTTTCTGTTGCTATTTTGTGCCGTTCTTTTCTGTATAAAATATTTTGCAATTACTTTGTTTGTTAAAAAAAACAGCTGACAACCTATAGAATTGATTATACTTGCATACAAAATGTAACAACCCAGTAATACATACACACTTTTGGCAGACACTTAACGTTGAATTCTATTTTCTACAGATTTGTTCGCAACAGATCAGAACGAAAAATGAAAAACTAATCACACATATATACTACGTTTATACACGCGCTATTTGCAAATAAAAATATTCGCAAATAAATTAACTCACTGTTTATACGGAATAGCAAAAGTACACAAACTTGGTAGCACTTCTATAGAAAATTTACTTTTTTTGACAAAAATAATAGTGTAAATGTGCAAAATATCAAATAATTATTTGTTTTAATTGTCATTATTTGCTTCTATTAATGTTTTTTATGCAATATTAATCCATTTATTGTTTTTTGTTATCAAACATTTGTAAGCGTGGCAACCTCAAGCATTTTATTTGCAAATAGTGCGTTAAACGTGAATAGTTTTCTGAATTAGTAAGTCGCAATAAAAACAATACTATGGCAGTTTGATTTTGACAGTTTTATTTGCAAATAAGTCCTGCGTATAAACGTAGTAATAGATTTTCAACTGAACAGAAACAAAATAGCTGATTCAGAACAGAACAGCACGTACAAACTAATTCTGCCTAAACTCTAGTTGTTCTAAGAAACTTTGGGTAAAGGTTCCCTGATGATCTGCATGAGCAACATTGAAACGCGCATAGGATCCAGCTTAACCCCTAAATAATCAATTTAAATTTTTTTTTAATAAAAAATAATTTTTTACTTTTTACTTGAGAGAATCCAACGAAGGCAAAACAAAATTTTACGGTTAATAACATCGGCTCCATGGTACATCCAAAATTCTATTATACATCGTGATTTAAATATGCCACTAGTGACTGAAGAAATTGCAAAATACGCAGGCAAATATTTGACAAAACTCGAATCACATCCTAATCCGCTTGCTCGTAATATTTTGAACTTTACTGGACACATCCGCCTTAAAAAGAGGGACACAAGGGCTCTTATACTCAACACTCCAGATGGGACTACTTGAAAATACTTTTTTTCCCCTTTTTTGATTATCACTACTAATGTATTATTTATAACTATGACTAATGGCATGTTTCTACATTACAAGTAACTCAAAAATTTTGTTCATATGAGTACAAGAGTTGGCTTTGGGGTTTCATAAAATAAGTGTCAACTTTTTCTGAGTAAAAAACGTAATACTCTTTCATTTTGTTGTTTCTATATAACATTTTCAATAGTATCTAATGTCAAATATAGGCAATCAAAAATTAGTACTTGTGTGGAAATTACAATAGGTTTTTATTCATTAAAGAAGAAATATAATGTCCACACAATCGTCTAATTGAACCATTATGGAAACTGTAAGCATAAATCCGAACATTCTTACATTATATCCCATATTTCTATGTATTTTCATCACAATTTTATTTTCAATTTTGTTCGCATAAATTTGTTCAAGGAAAGTAATAATAGGTTTGTTCGATTACCTGAAACTTTTCACTGAGCTTCTGAGAGATTGCAAGTTCTTACTTAATAAATGGTTGCCGAAAATAGCGGTTGTAGTTTTCTTTTTTGTGAATTTTATTTCTAAGTAAATTCTTCAGTAATTTTCTTATATGATGTGTAACATATTTAAAAAAAGAATATATGTATATGACATATATTTTTTATATCTCTAATACATTTTTCCACATTTAAAATATATTGAAGGATATTAAACCTCTAACCACGATAAGGCATATTATTTTGTTTTATATATAAACTGGTGTGCTTTTAACCACATTTCAATGTAAAGTTTTTTATTCATTATTATCTTGGATCTAGCTGTATTCAAAGCAAGAAGATTGAGAGCATTTCCATTAAATGCGGCAAATTAGTAACCATCTGACGATATATGTATGTACATAGCGGATGAAATCTATTCATGAAGCATGAAAGCTTTTTGACTTGTTTCAGCAAAATCTTAATGCTTTTATAATTTTGAAAAAAATCATAACATACCGAAAATGAAAAAAGTATGTCACTATCGATGTTATTAATTTAGAGTCTATGATGCAGCCTTTTTAATATATCCAAACATTATATAATGCTTTCTAGCTAAAATACTCAGGATTTATTCAGTTACTCGATTTTGCTTGAAAAATAAACGAACTGATCTAATATTGCATTGTAATTTAAAAGCAGCTGTTTTTATTTTGTTCGATTTTCTCCTAGGGCTGCCATTAACTAATGCTTCTAGTATGGAAAGAAATTAACTCAAATACCAAATTGCATACCATGAAATTAAATATACAAAAAGTGATACCAAATACAACGTAAGCTAGCAAGTGTACTATAAAAACTCATTTTGTTACGTACTCGCCTCTGTACCGCTTGCTTGCCTGAGAACTTACTTGTTATATAGAAACAGTCCATAAGTTTATGTCTGACACTGGTCGGGCCTAATAATTTTTTTTTATAGATTTTAAGATTTGAATACTTATTGTTAGTTCATATATGAAGATACAATAAATAAATACATGTAAAAAAAAAAAAAAACTTAGAAGCAAAAAAAATAATGTGTTTGAAAACTTTAAACTTAAATTTTAACAATTCCCATAAAAAACACTAATTACAATCTTGAGTTTGGCTGGTTCTTACTAATTTTTGGATTTTGATGTGGTCTGACATATCACATAAAATTGTATTGCCAAAATTGTTATATAACGTCTCATTCCCGGCCTCCACATTTTAAGGGATGTTTTTTACGATTAACCTTATATGAGCGAGTTGGAGACTTAATATCTTCCACAAAAATATTAACCTTATTACTTTTTACAAGTCGCTGAACATACTCTACACCACAGATGTAAAAGAACATATTGTTTCATATACTAATATGCTGCATGAACAGGCCAAAACAGAGAAATTGAAAGTCGCTTAAAACAAAGCTCCCATGTGATCTTTCAAAACTCCGGCACAGGTATATTTAGGTTTTCTCATAACCGAATATTAATTTGTATATAATAATAGCTAATTTACATCTGCACACAATTTAGCAGGTTTCAATTAAAACACTTGTGAAAATCTTTACCGTATACACCACGTTTTTTTTACATTTATTTAGATTTTTTTTAATTCAAAATAAAATCCATTAGCTCAAACATTTCCAAAACTACAACCTAACAGGTGCAATCGAGCCGATTCACACACCTTTTCCACCAGACTGTAGCTAATTCACTTATTATTTTTTATACAAATATGTTGGACAGGGTAGTAAAAAATTAATAAAAATATAAGATTTTTAGTGGATTTTTTACAAATCTACTGAAAAACTAGATTTCGTTTGTATGGAAAATGTAGTAATACCCAGCAAAAAATAAAAAGAGTACTTCCTTACGAACCACTTTTGAATTACTTCCAAAGTATCTAATGCATATTTTTAGATGTTAAAGAAGTTATTTTTAACCACATATCAAATAGAATTTTAAATTACTACTTTGTTTTCAGCAAAGTTATTGCTTTTTGGCTCAAGCCACATACAAATATTTTAGTGTTTTTTATGGGAATTGTTACAATTTTAGTTCAAAATTTTTAAACACACTAATAATCCCAAATTAATATTTTACTTATTAAGTAAAATATTTTTTTATTAAAAATACATTGAAATTGATTATTGAGGGGTTTAGCTGAATCCTATGCGCATTTCACTGTTGCTAATGCAGATCATTAGGGAACCTTTACCCAAAGCTTCTTAGAACACCTAGAGTTATTATATTATAAACTTTCATTTAAACAAATGAGAAGCTCAATAACAAATAACAAGCAACTCCATAATCAACATGTTTTTTATTTTCTTACTTTACTATTGCTACATTGGCTGACTTTTTTTCAGCTTCAATTTGTAGTCGTAGTGACATGCGCATAGGATCCAGCTAAACTCCTCAATAATCAATTTTAATGTATTTTTGATAAAAAAAAATATTTTACTTAATAAGTAAAATATTAATTTGGGATTATTAGTGCGTTTTAAAATTTTCTACAAATGTTTTTTTTATTACATTTAAGGCTTTTCAAATCAAAAAATTTGCATTATTAAAAATAACAATGGAATAAAATAACAAAAAATTAAATAATTTAACCTTTTTTTTCTTTTCAAACCATATACAAGTGATTAAAGAGCAATTTTTAAATACTTTTTTGAAGTGAATTATTTTCACTCCCGAATTTTGGATTTTTATAGCATCAAAAACATGATTTTATTGAGTTTAAAAAATTCGAAAAGCAAACCACGTCAATTTAAAATTCATTGGTTTTTTACCCAAATTTGAAGTGGTTCGATTCAGTAGATGTGGAGCTTTTTCTACTTCTTTTTCCACACTTTTTTTGCTGGGTATAATTATTGTTACAAAAGCCATGCGCAAAATTTTTTAACTCTGGTTTTTTCCTCAAAATTTTTGGGCAGCGCATTAGCCAGCATTATAAGCATAGCGTATACTCTAACCAAATGTGGTGCCTTACGTTTCTTATAGAGTGAATTTTGAAAAGGTTACTTAGCCAGTAAATACGCCAGAGAGAGCGCTACGTTTTATAAAAGTGTTGGTGTTTTTTTCATTATGTAACCAGGAGTAATGGCTGTAAAGTTTTACTTTAATTATGTTTATCTGCAAACGAAGATATGACCTACGTTCTAATAACAAACAATGCTTAAGCTCTGTTAGTGTTCTGCCAATGCAGGTATATAAAATTCGTCCAGGCCGGCTAAAATACTCTTGTTGAGTTTTTTTTCAAATTGTGTGTTAATTGTTAGTTCAACAAAATAACACTCAAATATGTTTTACTTAAAAAAAAACATTTAAATTGAAATTTCCACGGCTGCTGTTGTTGTTGATTATAATGAGTATTTATGTAGTCGCGAGTGTGAAAAACCATCATTAGCTATAACATTTGTGGTTTCAAACATCATTTGCAGACCTCTTTATGTTTTAATGAAGCCTATTCATTTTGCGTTTTCAAAAACACACAATACGCAGCAAAAAAATTGTTTGTAGTTAAAGTGAAATGTTAAATTAAGCCCTAAAATTAATCTGCTTACAAAATGCTGTGTTTTTTTTCTAATGCCACATAATTATGAACAAAGGCCAGACCTTAAAGCATTTCATATTTTTTTTTTTTTTTGCTCTTAATTTTGTACTTGAATATAATTTTTGATTATTTTGATTATGCATTATTTAATTTAAAGTCCGTGTAATTAAAATCGTTATAAATCTTTTAGTTTTAAATGGTCATGTGTAAAGAAAATAGCAAAATTGTATTGTTTAATGAAAAAAATAATTTAAGTTGAAGTCATAGGATATATAACTATACACGGATACCACTACGTAAAAAAGGGCTAAAAAAAGACCCGTGTCTCCCAGTTATGCCCCAAGTCATCTACTTTTGTTTATGGGCCCCCAAAGATTTGGGTCCTCGGTGTCAGTTTTGTATTTTCTCTGGCTCATATCTTGTAAACCGTTCGGAATTTTGATTTACTCTCTGAGGCAAAGTTGAAGCTTTTCTCATAAAAATAAAATTTGAACATATAAAATAAAATAAAAATAATCTTCAAAAAACTTTCTAGAACGTATGAACTTCCTAAAAATGATTCTCAACACCGTTAAGTGAAAATAAAAAAATTTTGGGAATTTTTTCACTTTTGCGACTATCTAAACGGTATTAAGAATAATTCGTAGGAAGTTTCATATGTCCTTAAGAGTTGCTAATTAAGATCTTACATTTACATACATTTTTATAGTTGATTGTTTCCTCGAATTTTAACGGTTTGCTACATATGGACCTAAACAGGGGAAAAAAGATAAAAACAATCGAATTTTTTTTTTAATTTATTGCGATTTTGATCTTGAAAATAAAGTTTTCTTGATTTTAAATGTTCACAATTTTTATTCCTTATGACAAGAGCTACAACTATGCCTCACAGAATAAATCAAAATTCCAAACGGTTTTCAGGATATGAGCCAGAGAAAATACAAAAATGACACCGAGGCCCCAAAAAATAATTTTTTTTATTTTTTATTAAAAATAAATTGAAGTTGATTATTGAGGGGCTTAGTTGAATAATCAATTTCAATGTATTTTTTAGAAAAAAAAAAATATTTCACTTAATAAGAAAAATAATAATTTGGGAATATTAGTGCGTTCAAAAATTTTAAACTTAAATTGAAACAATTCCTATAAAAAACACAAATTTTAATTGTATTAAATATCTCTATTTTATATTTTATGAGTTTTCTTCTTGTACTTTCGACGCACTAACAACAATTGTTGTTTTCCAATGACGCTCGTGACATCAAAATATGCGATTTTGATAAGCAAAAATTTTGATTTATTTTGCAAAAGATTAGTTTCTTGTGAATTCTTTTTAGGGTTCCGTACACCAAAGGTGAAAAGGAACCCTATTGTTTTCGCTACGCTGTCCGTCTGTCCGTCACACGGTATTTTTTCGTAAGAGCTACGGACCGGACACAGTATGTAGAACCTTGGCCCCTACAACAACAAATACATGAGAATTAAAAATTAAAGGGTGTTCCAAAACGAGCAACGAAAAATGTTAAAATCCCATGTAATATATATGCATATGCTATGCATGTATTAATGTGTGAATGTCTAGTTACAAATCTAATAACATGCAGCATATTTCTTTGAACTTGCCAGTGTTGTTAGGCTGTCTAAATGTAAGTAGGCAAACAGGCAAGTCAGCCAAGTGGCCCAAGGCATTCGCAAAAATCACTTTTACCACATTTTCTTTTTTTTTTCTTCATGCCAATGGCTAAGGCTAAATACAATTATATGAACATATTCTTATGGATGAGGTGTTTGTTTTTTTTTTTTCTTGAGTTAAAAAAATTGTGACTGAGGTCATGTTCAACATTTGTTATGCATTTTAACGACACATATGCATACAAGTGTATACATTTACTTCTTTGTATGTGTGAGTAAACGCAAAAAGAGTTGCTTTTTGAAGACATTTAGATGTGAACATATGTAAAGGGTGTCCCAACAAGAACGCAAGATTTAAATTTTAAATAAAACACAGATATTAAAAAAAAAATCGTGAAACTTTATTATATCGTAAAGTAGACAAAATGAGGTTATGTGTGGAACAACAAAACGGGTAGATGGCCGCCGCGGCTTTGCTGGCACACACGCGATCTTTTAATGAAATTTTCAATGGCCGTTTTGCATAATTGCTGCGGTATTTTATTAATGCAGCGTCCAATTTCCTCTTTTAAGGCTTGAGTCGTCGTCAGCTTATTCGCGTAAGCCATCGACTTCAAAAAACCCCAAAGAAAAAAGTCTAATGGTGTTAAATCGCACGATCTAGGCGGCCAATTCTGGTCTCCAAAACGCGAAATAACACGACCGGGAAATAACTGATGTAGCAATTGAATTGTTTCTCTGGCTGTATGACATGTGGCGCCGTCTTGTTGAAACCACATGCCCTCCACATTCATTTCTTCAATTCTAGGCACGAAAAAACTGGTTATCATTTCACGATACCGAACACCATTGACTGTTTGCGCTTGACCTCACGTACAGCTGCGACATTTTCGGTCAATCGACCTGGCCGAAGGCGCGTTGTTGTCTTTACATCACTAACAGACCCAGTTTCGGCAAATTTATCCATTAATCTCTTTACAGTTGACTGGAGCAGTTGGAGCATTATTGTGACCCCAAATTGATCGCAAATTTGCGAACTGTAGCCGCAAAACTTTCACCATTTTGGTAAAACAATTTCACAATGAGAATGCGTTGTTCATTCGTGTAGCGCTTTATTTTTACTAACCTCGTAACTTCTACTAGCAAACAATAACAATTGTTCAAATGTAAAAACAATGACACTTCGAATGGCGCCAAATTTAAATCTTGCGTTCTTGTTGGGACACCCTTTACATGCATATGCATATGAAAATTTCTTTATTGTTAAAAGTTACATATGTATACAGAATATGCATGTTTTATAAGTCAGAACATGTTGTTAGAAAAAATACCAGGGACAACAAAGTGTGCTTCTGTAAATTGAAATGCAGATGAACACATACATACATACATATATGCGTATATATAAATATGTATAGAGTAGTACATAGGTAGTATGTGGGTAAAGGCTTTTACGTGTTAGGTATGCTTGTAACGCCTTCAGCTTCATTTGAACATGTATACCAAAATAGTGAACTGGAAATTTTTATCATTGAACATATTCTAAGCAATATTGCTGATTCGATATTTCACAAAACATTTTCCTAGCAGTGGTCAGGGGCACCCATAAAATAATATATATATATATATATATATATATATATATATATATATATATATATATATATATATATATATATATATATATATATATATATATATATATAACCAGCCGTATAGCGTTTGTAACACGAGAGTAACAAAAGTATCATTTTAAGTACTCTTTGAGTATTGGCGGTCAAGCAGCACTAACAACTATAACTAGAATTTATAGACTGTGTGAGCCACAATAACACGCATGAGTATAAAAATACTCAGACTATTAATCGGCTTTATATGCGTATACACAGGGCTTTTTTTTATTACACACACACTTAAATGATCCCTGTCGGATTTTTATTAGCTAGCTAAAAATGTAGGTAACTTTTTACTCATTCATTCACAACTAACTCGAAAAAAAAATAAATTGTCGTTTTTTTTGAAACTTATGCAGCGTGACTCATTCTGAAGATATTACTCTGAAAAACTGAACAACATTTAACAAGTAAAATGAGTTAGCTTTTGAATCAGTTGTCACTCATCTCTGATTAACCATTAATTACCTTAAAGCTAGCTGAAATCCGGACATGGGTTGTATACGGTGGCGAATGTTGAATAAATATCCCGAGTATACAAGTATTTTTTCTTGGGATTAAATATCCATGCTCATGAAAGACAGTCAATGCGTTTGCTACCAGTAAGCCTTTTTATTTTAAAATGTAGCGTATTTCAGTTTTTCCCATAAAGGAAGTAGATATGTTCTTTCTTGTTAATATTGGCTTAAGTCATAGTTGTTTGAGAGAAAAATGTGAGCATACAAACTATTTATGATACAATTAGGATTACGAGCAGTTACTAATATTAAGACTATTTAATTATGTAAATTTTTTGGAATATTTATTGTCATTCACTTAGAATACAACATTTTGCTCTCCGAATAAAGTCAAATAATGCTATGGTGTTTAATCTATTTTTTTTTACTTTCATTCATGTTCATATAAAAGGCAAACTTTAAATTAGGAAGCAAAATATACTGTCACATAATAAAATGCCAAGAATTAAGCCGTAATGCTTAGCGCATTTACTGGCAACTACTAAGTTAAGGACGATCGATAAGGCCAGCTACGAGATACCTCGTAGTAATTATGATTTCATTACAAATAATATAATTTTAACATGCCATGTGGAGTTGACTTCATTTATATGTTTTGGAATAGAGATTTGTCTGACTAAACTATTGAAACAAACCCTGGTAAGACCCAGTTACAATATCCCATTAATGGAGCACAAATAAGCTTTGCGACTTGAAATTTTTTAAAAACAGAATGTCAAGAAATCGGTTTCAAATGCTTCTTAGGTTCCTTCACTTTTCAAATAATGAGGAACAATCAAATGATCCTTTGTTTAAAATAAATCCTGTTTTGAAACACTTAAAGGAAACAATGAACCGTATATATAGTCCTGGGCAAGACTTGTGTATTGATGAGTATGTGGTTCTCTGGAGGGGAAGGTTAATTTTCCGTCAGTACATAAAAAGCAAGAAACATAAATATGGCATCAAGTTATTTGAGCTTTGCGAATCAAAAGGAATAATTTTAAGAACATTTCATACTGCACATCTTTAAAAAAATCTCTTCGATGGTATAAGAAATTGGGTTTCCAGTTTTTCGAAATGTTCATCCATATGCCTTCAGTATTTGAAAATACCAATAAATTTCACTTCCTGGAAGCTATTCCACCAACTGAAATGAAAAAATTTCAAACTAAGCCATGTGGAGTTGCAACAAGGCAAAGAAAAGAAAAGAGTCTAGGTATATATGCGCAGTCTGTTCAGAAAAGCCAGCTCTTTGCGTGGATGCCTGTTTTAGAATTTATCACTAAAATTAAAGCAACATATGTATAAAAATAATACTATCGATGAAATTTTTGTGTTTAAATAGAATTTTTATTGTCATGAATAAAGATAATTTTGTTTTCATTATATTTCGATTTTTTTATTACCACAACAAACAAATCTTATTCAAAAATAGCACTACGAGACATATCGTAGGTCAGCGTAAGCTACTAACGTTTAGTGCTAGTTTCTTTTAGTGGTGCCATCTACGAGATATCCCGTAGTACATAAAACTACCCATAAATAACAAACTACAACCTTAATAAAAAAATTGTGTGTTTCTAATGCAATATTATCGAATTGTTTATCATTATAAACCAAAAACTTGAACTGGTCTCAGGGGTTGATTTTGTATAAACAGCCATGGCAGCTAATGCGTTAGGCATTTATTTGGTGAAAACTAGGGATGCCAAAAGGGTCTAGGTTTTTTAAAACCCGGGATTCGGGATTTTGAATTTAAAAAAAACGGGATCCCGGGACGGATCGGGATTTTTCAGGATTTTATAAACTAAAAAATATTAGATAATCTCATTTATTAGCTTTTAGAATTATACTTTATTATTAATGTAAGTACAGGGTGGGCCAAAAGAAACCAAGGGGTGTAAAAGTTTAATAACTTTTTTGTTTATTAATTTTTTTTTATTTTTTCTTTCAGATTATATATACAACACTTGGAGAATTTATAATGGAGAGGTTCACAACTGAACAGAGAACCAGAACAATAGAATTTTATTATTTAAACCAGAGATCAATTATTTTAACGCAAAGAGCATATCGTCGACATTTTAACGTCAGAATTTCGCCCTCCGAAGCGATGATTCGTTGCTTAGTTAATCGTCATCACCAACATGGCAGCGTAAGAGATTTGCCTCGAACCGGTAGACCACGTTTAAGTCGCACTGCGGAAAATATTGAACGAGTACAGCAAAGTGTTAACGAAGCACCAGAAACATCTGGCAGAAGGCGTTCTGCTCAGCTAGAAATGTCTCGTACGTCACTACGGCGCATTTTAAAAAAAGATTTACAGTTATACCCATATAAGGTGTAATTGGTCCAAGAATTAAAACCCGCAGATCATCGGCAACGTCTAAATTTTGCAGTTAAATTTCAAGAGTTGGCCAGAAATGAAATCAACTTTATTGAAAATTTGATTATGAGTGATGAAGCTCATTTTCATTTGAATGGCTTTGTTAATAAGCAGAACTGTAGGTTCTGGGGTTCCCAAAATCCAAGAGCCATTCATCAACGCCAATTGCACCCCATCAGGTGTACAGTATGGTGTAGGATCACATCTGAAAATATCATTGGGCCCTACTTCTTCGAGAATGAAGATGGAAGTGCTGTAACCGTAAATGGAGAGCGGTATCGGTTTATGATAGAAAATTTTTTACGTCCTGCTCATGAAAACAGACCTGGTATGTGGTTTCAGCAGGACGGAGCCACTGCCCATACTGCCCGAGACACAAAGGCACTTTTAAGTCAAATTTTTGGAGAGCGAATATTTTCTCGAAATTCGGAAATTATTTGGCCAGAGCGATCGCCAGATTTGACAGCACCGACTATTTTCTTTGGGGTTTTTTGAAGGAGCGAGTGTATGTGAACAAGCCAGAGACAATCCTTGAGCTCAAGGCAAACATTGTTGCAGAAATTCGAACGCTACAGCCACAAGTTTTGAAAGATGTTATGGAAAATGCTCTAAAAAGAGCCCATCAGTGCGAAGCTGAAAACGGTGGTCATTTAAGACACATCATTTTTCATACTTAGTGTAAAAAAATTTCCATTTTGTATATTATATAATCTGAAAGATAAAATAAAAAAAAGTTAATAAACCAAAAAGCTATTTAACTTTTACACCCCTTGGTTTCTTTTGGCCCACCCTGTATAAGTATTAAAAAAAATTCTTAATTCATGAAAAAAAGTTAAATTCATTACAGAACCAAATAAAACATTTTTAATGTGTTATTGGTAGGAATAATTTAAAGTAATATGGAAGTAATATTTGTATATTAAGTCGTATCTCTTAAGAAACTTTTAAAAAAAAATTAATGCATATAGGGTGGCAGCCGACAATCGAGATCTTATTTTAGTGCAAACGTAAGCTGCCGACGAAAAACAACGTTGCAATAAAATGCTAAGTATATAAAGCAGAAATCTACGTCAACTGACACCACACACAGTGGACCAAACACAGAAGAACGCTGATGATGAAGGTTTAGTGGCCTTCGAAAACGGCTGGCTGTTCCGTTCAACTATGTGTTGTTAGTCAGAATATTTACAACAGACTTTATTGTTATTTGTTCATTAATAATTATCACATGTAATTTGGCTTAAAAAAGCGATACGAACTTTAGCCCGTTCAAATCACAAATATAGAAACAATGTTCGTTTGGTATTGTAATTACGCTATGAAATAAGGCCCAAGGAAATAACGCCCAAATAAGTAATGAAATAAGGCCTAATAAAATAAAACCCAAAAAAAAATTAATTGAGGCAAAGAGCAAATTTATGAAATAACACCCAATATAAATGAAATAAAGCCGAATTAGAAATTCCTTAATTTTGTTGGGCTTTATTTCATTTTCCTATTTGGCCTTTATTTCCTTGGATTTTATTTGATAGCGCCAAGCGGCACCTCTTTTTGTGGGCCAAGGAAGTTAGTAATTTTTAGTATTTTTGGTTGAGGTGCAACCTTCTCATATCGTTTTTCTAGCTGAATATCATGGGTCTATAAAAATATTTAAAACATTTTATTTCAAATATTTATCTGACAAAGTATACTTACATTAATATGTGTCAAAAGACCTTTGAACCTAGAACCTCCACAAAGTTTTTAATACCTTTTTGCAAAATTGCGTGCGTAGTTCCATTATCATCCAGTAAAACAAAAACACCAAACCGAGCTTCCGACTTTGTTTTGTGTGGTACAAAATTCATTACTAATAATTTTTTCGCCTACGACTTCTTTTTATGACCAGTAAAAAGAATTTGATTCATGGCTACTATGATTAAATTTCAAATATTCAAAATTATTTTTAACTGGGAAATTCATGTTTATTTACAAACGTAAACATAGTTGCATTTAATAAAAGTAATTTCAGATTTTTAATGTTACCAAAATCCCGGGATTTCTGCTTAAAAATCCCGGGATTCGGGATTCAGTTTTTTAGAATAATACCGGGTTGTCGGTATTCGGGATTTAGGTATTGGCATCCCTAGTGAAAACCAAAGAATATTTAATCATGAAACGTTACACTCTTGAGCAACAAAAATTTATTGTGAAAGTTAACTATTAAAATGGTCAATAATTTACTGTCTCACTGTGTAGATTCAAGAAATTTACTCAAAATTTAATATTTTTATTATTTATTTTTGTTTTGGGTTATAGCTTAAAGCAAATTTAGGATTTTGTCTTGAATACGATATTTGGAAAAATTTCAAAAAAAAAAGCTTAGTGCAAACGATATAGATTGTGATAAAGATTTCAAATTAAATCTACTAATTTTTAGTTAATTTTAATTATTATTCGAACTCCATTTGGTTTGATTTGATTTGAATCACAAATATAAAAACAAATGGACTTCGAATAATAATTAAAATTAACTAAAAATTATTAGCCATGGGCCTGTGGCAAAAATTAAAAATAAAAAATATACTTAATAGTAACAAAGCAAAAAAGTTTGTCTTAAGTAGAACACAAATAAGTAAATTAACTAACATGTGCATAATTAGTAAAGAACAAACGACAATGGTAAGACTGCCGTAAATACAGAGATGGTAAAATTGAGCTTTCATTACAAAAAAGCTTTCAGCAAATTGAAATAAGATGAATCAAAACAATTCACACATTCCATTTGCAATAATGCTAAGTATATAAAGCAGAAATCTACATCTACTGACACCACACACAGTGGACCAAACACAGAAGAACGCTGATGATGAAGGTTTAGTGGCCTTCGAAAACGGCTGGCTGTTCCGTTCAACTATGTGTTGTTAGTCAGAATATTTACAACAGACTTTGTTGTTATTTGTTCATTAATAATTATCACATGTAATTTGGCTTAAATCTACTAAATTTCGAGACAATCAGGTATGTGATGACAAACGATTTAGACACAAAACCAATTTGAAAACGATAAAAGGTGTAATGTGTTTTCTATAGCCGTTTTTGTCAATAATTTTAAAATTTGTTTTTAATGGTTTTTCTAAAAATTTTTTGATAAATTTCTTTTCACAGCCCTATTATATAGTTTAAATTTTATCTTTTAGTGTGCTGTTTAAAAGTCAGCAGTTTCAGGTTGGCTCAAAAACGATACCCAAAATTAATCGGAACTCATTACACCTTTTCAAAATGATTACTTTGAAATCGTTTTAAAAACGATCATTTTCCATCACATACCTGAATGTAAATGCAGTAAAAGGTTTGTTTTCAAATGACTACTAATTTAACTTTCAGCACTTTCATTCATATATAATAATTTTGAAATTTTAATTAGAAAAATCGCACACCAAATGAGGCCACAAAGTATAATATGAAAATACTTCAAATCAATGTCATGTGCATCTTGTAATGATGCAACACTAGTCCAGCTGATACAGACTGGCAACCAAGCTGTGTTATTGTGCAACCTGTAGTGAGACATTACTAGTGGCAACGCTGGTTCAGCTGACCAAGTGTTTACCCATCAATGGTATCTGAACATATTAAAATATTGCAAAAACTCAAAGCAATAGTGCGTTTCCATATACGTGTTTTGGAGCAGAAAATTTATTTTGCTCAAAAACCAATGTTTTGCTACTTGTTTTCCCATACATTTTTCATATCAGCAAAACACCCCAAATAAGTTTTATTCCTCCAAAACATGAACAAATTTGTCAGTGCAACACTGCGTTGATGGCTGAAACTTCAAAAACAAGCCGCAATGTTCTGACACAAGATGGCACTTATACAGAATGTTCGATCAGATATATTTATATGCTTTTTATATGTAAATGAGTAAAAAATTTACTAATCTAAATAATAAGGTTTGCGGCCTTGATAATAAAATCAAATTAATTTCCAAAACTTATTTAACCAAAACACAAAAATGCATAATGGAAACACTTCCAAGTGTTCTGATAAAAACAACTTGTTTTGCTCATAGTGGAAACGTACTATAAGAAACCAAATTCCTTTGGTGTGCCGTAAACGCCAAAAAAAGACTAAAGGCAGAATTAATTTGTACGTGCTGTTCTGTTCTGAATCAGCTGTTTTTTTCTGTTGAGTTGAAAATTTGTATGTGTGGTTAGTTTTAACTTTTTCGTTTTGTTCTGTTGCGAACAAATCTGTAGAAAATAGAATTCAACGTTAAGTGACTGCCAAAAGTGTGTATGTATTAGTGTGTTGTTACATTTTGTGTACAAGTGTAATCAATTCTATAGGTTGCCAGCTGATTTTTTTTTCACAGACAAACTTATTGCAAAATATTTTATACACACGGCCCAGAACAGCAACAGAAAGTAAGGACTAATGAAGCCTTAAGCGACATTATTTTCGAACTTAATTTTTTTATCAAAATCGATTATTTGCCATTGTAAAAATAAAATTTTTGTCAAAATAAACTATGTCCAAAAAATGTATTAGTTAAGCTTTTTTAGCGGTTATGGTTCGATGTTCTACTTTATTTATTTCGGGAACGATAGAGACAAAGAAATGGCTTTTAAAAAGGTTAAAGTATAACTTCAACTTTTATTCTTCAGTAAAAGTGTTTGAGATTTATTCTAACTTTTATAAAATAAAATGTTTATTCCTGTTTTTTATGAAAATAAAATAATTTTTAAATTTTACAACAACAGTTGTTCTTTATCTTACAAATTAAATTACAAATAACGGGTGTTTTTTTAGAGGTATAGAACTTCGAATTGAAATAAAACACAAGAAAATCGTTTTAATGTCCATCAATTTGGCTTTATTGGAAGGATAATTTTATGCCATTAATGTTTAAATATGATTTCGGGCATGTGGCCGCCGCGGCTGGCTCGAATAAAGCCAATTCTACAGGTCCAATTTTCAACCACTTTTTCGAGCATATGGGGCGTATGTTGGCAATAACGCCACGAATGTTGGCTTCCAAGTCCCCTAACGTTTCTGGTTTGTTGGCGTAGACGAGCGACTTCACATATCCCCAAAGAAAATAATCCAATGGTGTCAAATCACACGATCTTGGTGGCCAATTGACAGGTCCATTCCGCGAAATTATGGGCTCATCGAATGTTTCCTTCAATAAATCGATTGTGACGTGCGCTGTGTGGCATGTAGCGCCGTCTTGTTGGAACCACAACTCATCCACATTCATGCCATCCAATTCGGGAACAAAATAGTCGGTTATCATGGCTCTATACCGGTCTCCATCAACGGTAACTGACTCTCCAGCATTATTTCGGAAGAAGTATGGCCCAATGACTCCACCAGCCCATAGAGCACACCAAACAGTCAGTTTTTGTGGATGTAATGGCGTCTCAAGGGTCTCATGTGGATTCTCTTCACTCCAAATGCGGCAATTTTGCTTGTTGACGTAGCCATTCAACCAAAAATGAGCCTCATCACTGAACAAAATTTTGCGATGAAAATCAGCATCGAGATCAATCTCATTTTCGGCCCATACACCAAAATCACGACGCATTGCATGGTCTCGCGGCTTTAATTCTTGCACAAGCTGGATCTTGTAAGGTCGCAAGCCAAGATCTTTGCGCAAAATCTTCCATAAAGTTGATGGACAAAGCTCCAATTGCTGTGCACGGTGGCGAATCGATTCATGCGGGTCCTCTTCAACACTTTGCTCTACAGCGGCAATTGTTTCTTCGGTGCGCACTGTTCGACGTCTCTGCGGATGCGTATTATCACATAGAGTAAGCGTAGTGCGAAAACGATCCATGGTTAACCGAATTAATTGCTCTGATGGACGAATATGTCGACCATAAAATGGACGGAGCTTGCGGTAAACTTCGCGAACTGAACCATTATTTTCGAAATAAATTTGCACGATTTGCAAGCGTTGTTCTTTTGTCAACCTGTTCATGATGAAATGGCAAACCAAACTAAATATTAATCACTTGACAGCTGACAAAATGGCCGCCAGTTAAAAAAGTGATGCCAACTTAAAGTTCTATACCTCAATAAAAAAACACCCATTATATTTAAACATCTACTGGCCATTATTACAACTTAAAGTTAGTTAAAAGTAGGATTTTATCGGACGTATAAAAAGCTTTCCGTTATTGCAAATTGGATTTAACTTACCAGTTAGAATAAACTTGCCTGTAATTTATCGCTCACTTTAGGTTAAAGTAAAATTTTACAAATGATAAAGTTTTTATACGTTCCATAAAATCCTACTTTTAACTAACTTTTTGTTGTAATAATGGCCATAATAGACATATTTTTTCCCACATGAAATCTAAAATTTAAGTTTCGAAAATTATTTTCCATTTCTGTTTTAAGATATTTTTAAATTATTGGTAGAGCCTAAATTTCATAGAATTTTTTGTGTACTTGCAGTTACAAACAATATTTTATGAACTCGTATGCATGTTTATCTTTGCAGAAATATAACAAAAAAAAAATCAACAACAATCAACTGAGTAACTTTGTGTGCATGTCAATTTGAAAACACAATATCTGCATGTATTGTTACTATCAAATCAATTAAACTCATGTTTGATTTAAACGTTAACAATGTGATGTATTCATCTATTCGTACATACATGCACATGCATGTGTATGCATGTCATCCAAACAACACAAAGGTAAATTTTCTTCTAATTGGAAAGAAAATGTTGATGCTTTTATTAAAAATGACATATTATACAGATGTTTTAATTAAATAGAAATTTTGCCAATTATAAATAAATTTTTTGTAGAATTCATTTTAATAGTATTTAACCTTAACATATGTACGTAGATATGATTTGACACAATTACCAAATTTTGAAATTTAACTAAAAATATGAGTATTAGAAAATGAGAAAAACCAACATTC